>OU342671.1:25000-1380000 GCA_910589605.1 Chrysoteuchia culmella | reverse complement strand
ATATTCAGTTTAAGGAAAGAAAGGATATTGTGAAACTTACGTCAGAAAGCCATATCGAGCTATCATGTATAGAATTAAGTAGTTTAATTATAGTATGTGTATACCGACCCCCTAAGGGTAACTTTGAAACCTTTGAATCTGTAATGGAAGATGTACTTAATAAGTTAAAATTAAGAAATAAGTCGGTGATGGTATGCGGAGATTTTAATGTTGATATTCTAGTAAGCTCTCCATTGACTACTCGTTTACTGGCATTGTTTGATTCTTTTAATTTAACCAACCAATTTTTTGAACCCACTAGAGTGACAAGCCACTCTGCTACTTGCTTGGATAATGTTTTTTCAGAATGTGATCCGGTAAGCAAAGTGATTTTTAGTAATATTTCATCTGACCATTATGGATTGAAAGTAGCATACGAGTTAAATGTTGTTGACGATACAAAAATTATAGAATGCAGGCCTATAACTAAGAAACGATTAGACAATTTTAAAAACGGTGTGGAATGTAATATACCATTAATGCCTTATACCCACGATAATCCCAATGTTCTATACGGAGACCTCTTTAAACTGATTGCTAATGAGTTTCAAAATTGCTTTAAACCTAAGACTATTAAATGTACTCAAAAGTTAAAGTTCTGTGACTGGGCTACGACAGATATTTATAAAAGTAGAAATAGACTGTATGAACTTTATAAATTAAGAGAAACTAACCATAGCCCAGAGTTCCTAGAATATGTGAAACAATATTCTAAGACGTTCAAAAATATATGTTCTGTTGCAAGGTCTAAATTCATAAAAGCAAAAATAAAACAAGCCCAAAACAAAATTAAAACGACCTGGGAAGTCATTAATCGTGAAACTGGTAAATATAAACCACGTGACCGTAGTATGGCGCTTAAAGTCAATAATACAATAGTAAAGTCGGACAAAGAAATCGCTAACATTTTTGACAATTTTTTTGTGAATATTCCTTTAGAAACTACTTCGAATTTGGATTCTTCACCAGCAGCGTCACTCTCTATGCTTAAAGGGAACGTAACGGAATGCGGGTCATTGTTTACTTTAAAAAAAATCGATGCTATAGACATTGTAAAAGCTTTTAAGTCACTAAAAATGAAAAATTCTACAGACTTGTGGGGCATATCTGTAAATATAGTCAAAGAAATTGTTTATACTATTGCTCCTTATCTTGCTGACATTTTTAATCTGTGTATTGATCAAGGAATTTTTCCTGATCTTATGAAATTAAGTAAAGTAATACCATTATTTAAATCTGGAGATAAAGAAGACCCTAGTAATTATAGACCAATTTCAATATTACCCGTCTTAAGTAAAATATTTGAAAAAATAATACTCGAACAGTTATTAACGCACTTTAATATGAATCATCTCTTGCATAATAAACAATTTGGTTTTACAAAGGGTCGGTCTACAACTGATGCTGGGGTCGCGCTATTAAAGCACGTCTTTAAGGCCTGGGAGGGGTCGCAGAATGCTCTAGGCATTTTTTGCGACTTATCCAAAGCTTTCGATTGCGTAGATCATCAGACGCTGCTGTTGAAGCTTAACCACTACGGTGTAAAGGACAATGCTGAGAAGTTGTTACTGTCGTATCTCAGTTCGAGGACACAAACCGTTGATATTAATGGCGTAAAATCGTCCGGCTGTCTTGTAAAGATGGGCGTGCCTCAAGGCTCTATCTTAGGTCCGTTCCTATTTTTAATTTACATTAATGATTTACCATTCTTCGCAGAGAAGTTTTGTGAGATTGTCTTGTTTGCGGATGATACTTCCCTTATTTTTAACATTGACAGAAATCAAACTCATTTTGACGATGTAAACATGGCACTCTCTCAAATTCTTACTTGGTTTGATGCAAATAACTTACAACTTAATGCAAGGAAAACCAAATGTATCCAATTTTCTTTGCCTAATGTAAAAGTCCTGCCAATAGATGTTGAAATTAAAAAAGAAAAATTAGATTTAGTCGATTCAACTGTTTTCTTGGGTGTAACTCTAGACACTAAACTCCAATGGGCCCCACATATCGCGGCATTAGCTGGTAGACTTGGCTCGGCTGCATATGCTATTAGAAAAATTAGACAGTTAACAGATGTTGAAACTGCTAGGATTGTATATTTTAGTTATTTCCATAGCATCATGTCTTATGGTATTCTTTTGTGGGGGACAGCAGCTGATATAAACACTATATTCATTTTACAAAAACGCGCAATAAGAGCCATTTATCAGCTAGGGTCTAAAACATCTCTTAGGGATAAGTTCAAAGAGATAGGTATATTAACAGCTGCATGTCAATTTATTTTGAACTGTATAATTTTTGTTCGTCGCAATCTATCAGAATATACCAAACATAGTGATGTGCACAATGTTAATACGAGAAATAAAAATAAACTTGTAATACCTCGATACAGGCTAAAAAAGGTTCACGGATCTTTCTTGGGTCTAGGTGTAAATTTTTTCAATAAAATTCCACAATGTATTTTGGATTTGCCTTTTGAAAAATTTAAGATTCATGTAAAAGATTGTCTACTAAAGAAAGGATATTATACTATAAAGGATTATTTGAATGACAAAACAGCTTGGTCATAAATGTTTTGTTTTATTTTTTCGAAGTTGTAGCCGTGTCATTAATTTGTTTAGTATAATTATTATTAGATTAAACTTTTAACGCAGGTAGCTTGAGTATGTCATGCTCTCTTTAAACATTTCTACGGTGGTGTCGTGTGAGGCGGGTCGCTACGTTCCCTAAAATATGGTTGAGCGAAGCGATGGCTGGTTCATGCGTCATGCTCGTGAACGGGTGCTGCCAGTGGGATGGGTCTGCTCTTGTCTGATTGTGTTAAAATGTGTTGAGATATTTATATTTTTGTTTCAATTTTATAAATTCTATGTTATTTATGATGTTTTGAATTGAGAACGTGGCACTGCTTGATCAGAATAAATAAAAATAAGTAATGTTCTCCAATTTTTGTAATCAAGTATATGAAAGCCATTATTATTATTATTTTTAATTTACTTTAAATACGCTTTATGATTATGACCCAGCTGATGCGTCTTCCAGTAACATTGTAAGTTGCGTCTTATATTAATGCACTTTTATATTTCTTTTTTTTTGTTTTTGCCATTATATGCCATATTTTTTATATTTATACACTTTAACATAAGTACCTGAAGTACGTCATGCTCACTCAAACGTTTCTTCGGCGGTGTCGTGTGAGGCGGGTCGTTACGTTCCCTAAAATATGGTTGAGCGAAGCGATGGCTGGTTCATGCGTCATGCTCGTGAACGGGTGCCGCCAGCGGAAATGGGTCTGCTTCAGTCTGCTTGTCTTAACGTTGTGCTTAGAGATTAAATATTTTCATCTAAAATAAATTACTATCGACCTGTATGATGTACGTCACAACTTGCAGTACAGTAACCTTGTAATGCGAGAAATGTTAAATGTAAGTCCTTCCTTACGAGTTGAAAATTGTTTACGGTTAGGATAACCATAAAATGTAATATTATAATAAGTATTTTCTTTTGTGATGGAAATTGACCTTACTGATATGTTAAGCTCACTTTTCAATTTGACGACTCTGTATGAAATAAAACAGGGAGAAAAAAATAGCCCTTGACGAGTTTCTTGCCGGTTCTTCTCGTTACAAGGTCTCCCGCCGTAGGGTTTGTGAACCGATGGCGTAGCTTCTTTGACGTTCATAAGTGCTTGTAACAGCCTAGACTGAATAAATGATATTGAATTTTGAATTTTATACATAATTGGATTTCGGACTGTGACATAAATCTTTATTTTTAAATTGTGTTTGTCTTGTACCTCATGTCAGTGTCAACATTTACGGAATCGTTTTATTCTTATTAATAAGTAACAATATATTCCTACTTTAAATAACTTTGAATTACCTATAATACTCCCTTTTTTATTATTTTAGTTTTTTATATCATTAAAACAACGAGAATATATATTTAGATTAAACTTTATGTTTAAAGATTTTTTTACCGGAAGTTGACCGCGGAAACAACCATAAAATGTTCCTCGCTTTTGTGAGGTGAAAAATTTTGTGTTGCGCTCGGCAGAAGAGTTTTTAGCGTCTTGTACCTTTGAAACTCGCTACGCTCGTGGTTCAATCCTTGAATCCTTCACTTGCTCAGATTACAATAGAGGTAACTCGCCGCTAAATAAACTTTCCAGCCTTGCATAAAAAATAACTATTTTCTGGTTAGTTTACCTTTTGTCTCAGTGGAAGTTGAATAGACTATAGTTATTTTCATAATATTACTGGTTTTATTGGTTAATATAGAATATTAAGAGCCCTATTACAAATCTGCACTCTACGTCTCAGTAATGAGTTCAGACGGCTGGTGCGTAGCATTTTGTAGTAATTTTGCAGTTATATTTATCGTTTTTATTGAAATAGGTCAATAAATTCATGCTTAAAAATTATTATATCTTTATTCCTCATGATGATGATGTAACAATTATTCTGGAACAAATTTTGCTCAATAATATTATCGTAGACAGGAGAAATTCACAGTTAAATTAAAGCGATTTTCGAAGTTTTAGAAAAAGATTTTTTTCTATAATAAATCAATGATATTTAAAAATTCCGAGGCCGTTACGAACTATACGACTATAAGAGATATCATACTATTTTTGAAGTGAAAACTTCTTTAGCGGCGTTTTGCACTTCAGAGATTTAAAATTTTGGGATGAGTAAAAAATTTTAAAGTCGCGTCAGGACGCGTGACCGAAAATTCGTAAGACGGAGGGAGAGTGCACCGCCGGCGCGGCGTAGGAGAGGAAGTTATACCGCGCGGCGAAAATGTATGCCTGCTCCTGCTGTTTCGTTTAAGGCGATACTCGAAAAAAATATGCAGAAGCGAGATAGCAATGAGAAAACGACGCGCACGGGAGCGAGACCGATTTTGCAGATTAGGCAAAAAAAAACACAAAATCAGTTCGTATTAAAAAACTACTGCGATTTTAAAAAAATGCTTCTATACGATCCTAAATATTATTGGTGTCCACTTATTAAACCAATTTCCAATAGTGTAAGGGTAGTTTAACAATAATCTTGAATTTTCGTATTTTTTAGAGGTCTTTTCGAAAAGAAAAAGTGTCGAGGAAAAATCATAAAATCGTGTTTTTGAAACTATACGAATCTAGATAAAGGTATGAAGAAATATATATGTTATTATCAGATTTGTAACAACTGTAGCAGTGCTATAGTTTTATATCAAAAAGTCCATACTTTTTCCGAGTAGCGCCTTAAGCGGTTTTCACTTCTGCCGGCACTCCTGGAGTGCAACCCGTTGTTTTTTTAATTTCATTTGTTTAGAACAGTAGTTCAATCTAGGTGCTCAAGAAAGTGCTAATAGTTAACGTATTTTTGTTTCTGAGATCAAGAATGCCAAAATTGGCCATTTTACGCGAAAATCACAGTCAATGTAATATGATTTTATACTAGAAAAAAGAAGATTATAACTTTTTAATTTTGCATTTTACAATGCTATTTTTATGTGATAAATATTAAACAAGAAAATATACTAGAAAAAAGCAACTAGTCTCATGTCGCCCTGACGGGATTTCGGGAAAAGAAGATTAATCTGAGAGTAACGTTTTTGAAAAGGTGCTCAGACGGTACTCGTACCCATAACCTTAGGATTTGCGGTCCACTGCTTGTTGTGGTCTGTGTTCGCACTGTCAAACAACAAATCTTAGAACTTGTTTTGTAATAGTGTCTCGTGCTATCGAAAAACGTTAAAAACCCAAAAATAACAAACATTAGGTCCCAGGTTCGATCCTCGGACAAGACAAATATATGTGCATGAACATGTCTATTTGTCTTGGTCTGGGTGTTTAATATGTATATTATGTATGTATTAACAAAAAAGTATATAAGTATGTAAATCCGTTATCTAGTATCCATAACACAAGTTCTTCATGAAACTTAACGTGGGCTAGATAATTGGTGTGATTGTATTCAATTATTTATTAATTATTTATTTTATGTTTTTTTTTATTGAAATGTAATAATATTTTGTATAAGCACTTCATTTGATACAGGTGTTATGTATGTATATACATATGTAGGTGGCTGCGACCACCAAGTATAGAGTGTGTGACATCTGTCAAATAAACCAGTGCGTTACTAGCATCGGCTCGTTTCACTTGTGCTCCACGTCATTATATCTATCAACAGGCAATTCAATTGTCAATTGTGTCAAGACTGCCTGGGGACGTATTTTTGAATCATCAAATCAAATCAAATCGTTTATTTTGCAAACTAAGCGATAGGTACAGTCAGCAACGAAACTTGCCGAACAAAATAACGTTACAAAAGACACTAAACACATGAATTGTACATAAGTTACTGAACATAGTTACAAACAAAATTTCATTTACATTATAAATTTCCAAAAGTAGCTATACAGTATATTTCCAAAAGTGGCCGGACATTATATTTTCAAAAGTGGCTGGACAGTAGATTTCTAAAAAAAACTGGACAGTTAACGTCCAAAAGTTGCTGGACAGTATATTTCCAAAAGTTGCTGGACGTAGTATCGTCTAAAAGTGATTTGTAATATCCTGACCGGACCGATTTTCAAATTTAGACTGATGACAATCACCGAAAAAAGTACAGCACTGTCATATAATACATTTGTCTTTTTCATTTTGGTCGTGACATCATTGACATGTCATTTGTTTATGCCAGCCTCTCGCTTCTTACACTTTTTTACTATTTTAGATTTTAACCGACTTCAAAATGAGGAGGTTCTCAATTCATTGTGTTTCACGACATTTATGAATAGATTTTACAAATTATTTTCTTTAATGCATAAGTTACACTCCAAGGGGTGGTGGTGGCTTTATTCAGGATTGTAGAAGTCAGTTTTATAAATTTTCAATTTAATAGTTCTACTTCATACCATACAAGGTTTTTTCGCGGTGTTACTTGTAGATAGTTCCTATAGCTCCAATTTATACTCACTGAAATATTTGATAATAACATGACTGAATTTAATTATAAATATCTACTTACGTCTATAACATAATTTCAAAAGTTTTTGTTTTATTTTATTTCCTAGATATCGTGTTCTCAGAAATCGAAAATATTGCCCTACCTTTCGACTATTTATGATGATTGTACATAAATTTATGACCTTGACTGTACTAAAATCTTCAGCGACTTTTGAAGATGACTGTATCAAACGTAATATTTAAAAGATATACCTTATTGCCTTAGTTATAATTACTCATGTGAGCATGTTTTGAGTAGTATACATATCAGTGGATTTATGCAGTTAAACATAATCAGCTACTTTTGCAAAAATAATGTACATCGACCTTTGGTATTCCCAAATGTCTACAGAGATTTGTACAACAGCCTGTTCAGTTACATATGAACCTTTATAGTGTGCAGGTGTTTTGAAAATTTGGATGTGTTCATGGACTTTTGTTGCTGACTGTACATATGTTACATACATGGTAAAGTGCGGCTTAGTATCATTCGAATGTCTCATGCGAATCCAATTCGCCTTCGAATTAAATTTCACCGGCTTCCATTTTATCGCATTTTTTAATCACTCGAGTACGGTGTTGCTCTTAAACTCCCTGGACATTATTTCATTTTACGCAGAATATTTAAAAACCGGAAACTAACTCTCCATAGATTGTCAAAAACCGATACTAAATCGGACTCGAATCAGGTTAAATGAAACATTTTTAATATCAATGTCAATTTGAATATGACATTAAGTGCTAAACGTGGGGTTTCACCCGAGTTCTTTTCGTAATAACACGTGTTGTGAGTCTCCATTTTTAACTAGGGTCTACCGTACAATTTCTGTGGATTACAAAATATATTTAAATAAATAAATAATAAATAAATATTTCCATACAATCACACCAATTATCTAGCCCACGTTAAGTATCATGAAGAACTTGTGTTATGGATACTAGATAACGGATAAACATACTTATATACTTTTTTTTTTGTAAATACATACATAATATACATATTAAACACCCAGACCAAGACAAATAGACATGTTCATGCACACAAATATTTGTCTTGTCCGGGGATCGAACCCGGGACCTCTGGCGCAGAAGGTGGGGTTAGTACCCCTGCGCCAAACAGGCCGTCAAATTTACTTGACATTGGCAAAATTCGCGAATTTTATCGCGAGCACGCCATTAATTAAGAAAGAAGAAGTTCTTTTCGTAATAACACGTGTTTTGTGAGACTCCATTTTAACCCAATCTACCGTACAATTTTTATAATTAATATATTTTAATAAAAACTGGACACTGGCGAAATATAAGAAGAAGAAGTGCTAAACGTCAAACTTTCTATCGCTCGAATCAAAAAACAGTGGTCGAGACCACTCGTTGCAGATTCGAATGCGAATCGGAAATTCAAAAATAAGGATTTTAGCATTTGCATGCGAATCTTGTGTTTCCGTTTGCGTATTCAAATTCGAATGATTCAAAAACACGTCTCCTGCCTGCCTGAATTAAATTTTCCTACTGCTCATTTTTATGAATTATGAATTTTAAAGTTTCGGCCATCAAATCACCATCAACTAATTAAATTTCAATGGTTAATTTACTTACCGAACTCTTAGATAACAATGATCTTTTGTGCGCAGTTTCAGTTTTTGGATTCGTTTGAGTCAGCAATTCGTATGGGTGACCCGTTTCGACCACTCGACCTCTGCGGATGTAGAAATTAGTATTATTGATAGTTCACCTTTTTATATGTAACCAAGATTTCATATATGGGTATTGCTAATAACAGCTAGCAAGTAGTTTTTAAACTCGTAATACTCGTATAGCAATCTGGATCTCCTCCATTCACTCCCTGGATGGCAATTATCAGATCACACTTCGGTCAATCCTTGGCAGAGTACCAAGGCTCCAAGTTACCTCAATTGTATAAAAATCGGCTAGTGTCGTTAATTGTAACTACCACTGTCTTTTTTTTTAATGAATAATGAAGAAAAGTCGAGGTCAAAGATTTTTATTCAAATAGACTTATAGATAAGTGCTTTCGAATCGTCCAATTTTTTTTCCTACCAGCCATTCAGGACATCTTTTAACTGATAAGAAGAACGGCCGCAAGAAACTTATCAGCTTTAACAGAAGCAACAACATTTACAAAGGAAAATGTCGTTGCCAAACACAAATCTACAATCTTGAAACATATTTAATATAAGAGGAAAATTTTCTTATACTCAGTTATTAGAATATTTTCCTTTTATACAATTACAATAGTCATGTTTTATGTTAGTATCACTTCCATGCATTTTGGTCTTTCAAATAATCATCTACCTTGTAATAACCTTTGCTTAAGAGCGTTTTTTTAACATATATTTTAAATTTATGCAAAGGCAGCTCAATCACTTGTTGTGGAACTTTATTAAAAAAGGCTATGCCTTTCCCCAAAATCGAGGGACTGCTTTTTTCAAGCCGAAATCTTGGAACGGCAAGCTTATTCTTGTTTCTAGTTTTAAAATTATGAACGTAAAGTAATAAAAACATTTTATAAAAAAAAAACAAACCGACTTCAAAAAGTAAAAAATAAAACTTTTGGAGTCGGTGCCAGCCAGGGCATTCTACATTGCACTTCTATTAACTATATTTTTTTTGGCCTTAGCTAACTAGAACCGACTCCAAAAGTTTTATTTTTTACTTTTTGATGTCGGTTTTTTTTTTATAAAATGTTATTATTTCAGATTTTTTTGTTACATTATGTGCCGTTACTTACACAAAAAATCAGCCCATACACAACAATGATGTCATCTAGGTATACGACTACTTGCCAAAAGGTGATTGATATTTTTCAGGATTATGAAAAAACTACTAGCCAGATCTTCATAAAAATTATATGGGACCACACATAAACCATTTTCTTTCAGATAAAAAAAGAATTATAAAAATCTGTTAACAACTGGCGAAGTTATGGTGGAACATACATAAAAAAAAAAAAAAAAAAAAATACAGTCGACTTGAGAACCTCCTCCTTTTTTTGAAGTCGGTTAATAAAAAGGGTAAGTAAAGCTAATAACTCACTTATCCATGACAATGACTCTATCGTAGTCCATGACAGTGTTCAGTCTGTGCGCGATGGTGAGCACCGTTGAATCCGCGAACTTAGTCCTTATGGTGGTTTGGATGTGTTTATCCGTCCTGTTGGAGGAAAAACCATTATTACTCCATTACGAAATACATCCAGACATACACACACTCACATACATACACGTACACACACATACACACACGCACACACAATGTTTACTAGCTAGGCTGATATTTTTGTGTCGTTGTTTTGTTCTATTTGAGTTATATTATATAGAATTGGCTTAAATGTTTAAGGAAACCTGTAATTGGTCTTACTATTATAGTGTACACAATTTTTGTTAATTACATTTATAACACTGTTGGTTTTCAATAAACAAAATAAAATAAAAATTATTGTAAGGTCAGCTGGCTGAAACTTTGAATCCAAAGTATATACTGTGTAAACTTACTACGATATTTTAGGATTTTTGAATGTTTGCATTTCTCAATGCGATTTTTATACTTATGATAAATTGTATATAGAAAAATATTGGAAAAAGTCAACTCGGCCGCAAGTGAATACTCAGATGGGGCTCCAACCCACGGAAAACCGCTTTGGAAATCCGGTCCAACGCTCTAACCACTGAGCTACACGACTAAAAGTCTCGGTAGATCAGTGGCTCACTTTTTCCAATATTTTTCTATTTAAAATTTATCATAAATGACTGCGATATTTTATTTCGATATTTACAAAAAACCATTTTTAGGTTTTGAGTTAGCGTTGTATGCTAGGACGTGTATGTATTTGTGGCTGTGTGTGTGTATGTGTAAGTATACAAACTATATGTCCTACGAATATTATGAATATTAAACAAGAAAATATACTAGAAAGAAACAACTTGACGACCGGTTTGGCGCAGTGGTACTAACCCTGCTTCCTGCGCCAGAGGTCCCGGCTTCGATCCCCGAACAAGACAAATATTTGTGTGCATGAACATGTCTATTTGTCTTGGTCTGGGTGTTTAATATGTATATTATGTATGTATTAACAAAAACAAGTATATCCGTTATCTAGTATCCATAACACAAGTTCTTCATGATACTTAACGTGGGCTAGATAATTGGTGTGATTGTATGGAAATATTTGTTATTTATTTATTACTTGTCTCATGTCGCTCTGACAGGACTCGAACCCGCATCCCTGGGAATCCGGCCCAATGCACTGACCAATTAAGCTACAGAGACCTATGAGGACTAGTCGAATTTTTCTATATCCACCTTTCTACGGTGTTGGCCCCCGTCGTTTCATGAATGGGAGAAATATCTTCGCATTCTATTATATTCTATTCATAGAATATACTAGAAAAATTCGACGTGTTCTCATAGGTATCTGTGGCATGATTGGTCAGTGCATTGGGTCGGTTTCCCAAGGATGCGGGTTCCGTCAGGGCGACATGAGACAAGTTGCTTTTTTCAAGTATAATAATATATTCTTGTTTAATATATCGTACCTCCGGAGAAATAAAGGCACTACTGTAAAATTGACATTTTTCAGAACTTTTTTTTTCTATAATTTGTGGATTTCCTGATCAGGGAATAATTTATTTATTTATTTTGTTCACGATTTCTGTAACACGAGGGTGTTTACTAAGAAAATCAATATTTTTTTAATTTGAAATAGTTACAAACTGTAAAAAAAAATATTACTGAAGTAATTAGGTCCCTTAAATGTGCCTTTGTGGCACTAGTACATGAATTGCTAAGTACAGTTGTGACAGAATCTGAAAACAAAAGTACATTTTTACCTCGTAATATTGTATTTAATTAGGAATATCTAAATAAAAATAGTGACATAATGAAAGGAAATAAAAAAAAGCGATAAAAAGAATATTCTAATTTACATAAAATTTTATTTATTTTATTTTTATTTTATTTATTTGGCACAATAACAGACAACAGACAAAAGGATAAACAAAAAATAACTTACAATAACAACAAATGCGTGTCTACGTCCTAATAGGACGTAGACACGCATTTGTTTGCATTGCGCACAGCATTTTATCTATAGCATTAACTAGATGACACAAAAATTATACGAAATTTTATATAAAAACATAAAAAAAAACTAGTTAAGTAAATGAACAATATAAAAAAATATATATTACAACCTAATGAACTACTATAATTTTATTTTTTCGACGGGGTTAACTTATAGTTTAAACAGGGACGTTTTAAAAGATTGGGCATTACAATTGAATATATCAACAGTTGTACAGATATCATTGTAAGCCACACACATTCTATTCAGTGGATTGTTTTTAGATACATTATTCCTAGATACAGGTGCAGAAAACAGTTGTGGTTTACGAACTGACCGATTTGAGGTTTTAAAATTTAGCTGCTGTAGCAAGCTACCACCAAATAATCCATTAGCAATCCGATGAAGTGTGCTCAGGTCATTTATCCATCTACGTTTCTCAAGGCTAACCATGTTATAGTGCTTAAGGCGATCCGAGTAATTGGGTATTTTTTTACGTATGCCATCTTTGATACATAATGCTCTCACAAACCTTCTTTGAATAGCCTCCACTCTGTCTGTGTGGGTATTATAAATTAGATACCATATTTCGGAACAGTATTCAAGTACACTTCTTACCAAGGCACTATATAGAATTATTAAAGATTTTATATTTCTAAATGGCCGAGCGATACGAAGAACGAAAGTTAGCATTTGATTTGCTTTATTACAAATATAATCATAATGGTGCTGAAATGAGAGAGAAGAATCAAAGTATACTCCCAAGTCACGCACCGTACCAACACGAGCAAGTGCAGACTGTCTAACCGTATAATCGAACTTAATGACATTTTTATTTTTGGTGAAAGATATTATTTGGCATTTTTCTGCATTAAGTGACATTTTGTTGCAATCACACCATTTTAAAACAGAGTTAAGGGCATCCTGCAAAGCCTCACAATCCTCAACATCAGCAATGCGCTTAAATAGCTTGATATCATCAGCAAAGGCCAGGCTAGTGCACTTTATAGTCGCAAGAAGATCATTGATGAAGATCAAAAATAGAAGAGGACCCAAGTTAGAGCCTTGTGGGACCCCTGAGCTCGGAACAAAAGGAACTGAATCGTAGCCATACAGCGCCACAAACTGAGAACGATTTTTAAGATACGAAGACAACCACCCTAGCAGACTCCCGTGGATACCCATATAGAACGCTTTGGTTAAGAGTATGTCATGATTCACACGGTCAAATGCCTTTGCAAAGTCTAAGTAGATAGTGTCCACCTGTCCTATCGTTAAAAGAATCACACAGAAAAGCGGTGTAGATTAATAAATTGGATTTGGTTGATCTACCCTCAATAAAACCATGCTGAATGTCACTAAGAAAGGGTTTTATGTGATTATATAGATACTCGTAAACAATCGACTCAAATATCTTTGGAAAGCAGCTCAATATCGTTATAGGACGATAGTTTTTAACATCTTTTTTGTCACCGGATTTGTATATTGGAGTAACTTTGCCAATCTTCCACAGAGATGGAAATGTACCCTCCCTTAGTGATTTGTTGTATATTATCGTTAACGGCTCAGCTAAAGCTGTAGCACACATACGGATGAGAATGGGAGGAATACCATATGGTCCGGGACCCTTAGATATATCAACTCTTTTGAGTTTCTCCAACACATAATCTTTTTGTATCTCTAAATGACCAAGAGAGAAATGATAAGGGGGAGAGCCTGAGCTAATGCCACAGTTAGATGTTTCACTTTTCTCATAGACTGATGAAAAGAATTCGGCAAACAGATTTACAATTTCCGTCCCAGATGCCGCTACATTGTCGTTGTAATGCATTCGGTTCGGAACTGTGTCAGTAACTCTTTTACTTTTTGTATATTTCCAAAATGATTTTATACCAACTGACAAATCCTCTTCTATGCCCGAGATATAATGTCTAAAACAATTATCCAACAAGAGTTTGACCCGTGATCGTAGCATCGAAAAGGTGTCGAAATCCCTAGGATTTTTATAGCGTCTATATCGGCTATGATACTTTGCCTTAAGTTTAAGGACTCTTTTTAGACCCGTAGAAAACCATGTAGGATAGACTGAATTGCGGACCCTACATTTAGGTGTATGTTCGTTAAGTATAGTGTGCAACTGATTGTAAAAGAATTGAACGAAGTCGTCACAATCAAGATCATTGGCATGATTTACCCAATCTATTTCATTAAGCTTCTCAATGCAACCTTGAAAATCGGTCTTATTAAAGCACAGTTTATCAAGAAAGGAGTTAGGCCGCAATGGTAGAGGCAAGCCATGAAATTCAAGTTCGAATGGGGGATGGTGAGCATCAAGACGACTAATTGGTACTGTAGGATGAAGAGAAAAAGCATCGGGTTTGTTAGTAATAGCCAGATCTTATATTCTGTTGTTGTGATTAGGGATGTTGTTTAGCTGAACGATGTCATTGGAGATGAAGAAATTACACAGATCATTGGATTTTTCACAGTGGCTGCTTAATGGAGTCTTTGTTTCATCAGACCACTGCAGGTTACCTAAATTGAAATCGCCAACAATACATGTAGACCGGTTTGAGTGAGAGGTTAATATATCGGTGCATCCGTTGGTAAATCTCAAAAAATCTTCACTAGGCAAATAATCAGGAAGATATACTGTGCATAAATTTAATATATGATTACCGCTGACAACAATCTCCACATGCTCCACGTAATCTGATTGCCAATGAGCCCTGACGGTAAAATCAAGTTTTTTTGAAATTGCTATTAATACCCCGCCTCCATGATGCTTACAAAATCTCTTGAGGAATTTACTATCTCGGTCTCTGCGTATGACCGAATACCTATCATCGAACAACTCTGACGATAGGATCGAATTATCGAGCCACGTTTCAGTCATGCAAATTATATCATAATTATTACTAAGGACAGTATTATAAATGTCTAAGGTCTTACTCTTCACACCCCTCACGTTCTGGTAATACAAACTAATAGCCATTAACAATAGTTAGAAAGTTATACATAACATTTGCAGTAATAAAGAACAGAGAATTTTAGCGCATCAGGTCTAAACTTTCAACACTATTAATATGTATATGTGAAGAGTCTGAATTTTTTCTGACAAATACTCGACCACCACGGACCCAAACGTACTGGTACTTTAACTCCTTGGCTCTCCTTCTTGCCGCCGCGTGCAGACGTTTATTAGTCGGTGATAGGTGCTCTGATATGTAAACCGGTTTCTTGTCGCCCGCAAGTCCCAGTCATAGTCATAGTCATAGTCATAACATTTATTGCAACATGTTGGTTATTACAGATGGTAAATACATAAAAAATGACCCATAAACATGACCCTGCAAGGGTATGGCAATTTAAATATTTTAAAAGTATGTGTTCTTAAACATAAACATTTTAAGTACAATCAAAAAATTCCTTCAAGGTATAATAACATTTTTGTATTAAATATTCCTTCAGTTTTGAGCAAAAGATCTTTTCTGTTTGTATTTCCTGGAATTCCTTTGGTATTTTATTAAATATTTTAATTGACATATGGTAAGTGCCTGAGCTCACCATATGTAGTTTTGCGAAAGGTAAAGCCAGTCTATTTTGGTACCTTAGGTTACGTGGATGTTGGTAAAAATCTTTTGCTTGTGAATACAAATGTATGTTCTGTTTGACAAATTTACATATTTCAAATATATATAATGAGACAAGTGTTAGTATTCTAAGTCTAATAAAATGAGGTCTACATGTTTCCATATTATCTATATTTGCGAGTAATCTTATACATCTTTTTTGGAGAATAAAAAGCTGATTCACGTTTGCACTATTACCCCAAAGGACGATTCCATAGCTCAGCCATGCATTAGCGTAAGCATAATAAGCAGTCATAGCGGCACTTAAATCGGTACATTTTTTTAATTCATATAAAGCGTATGTAAATTTCGAGAGTTTCGTGGCAATTTTTTCTACATGTGTTTTCCAATCAATATTCGTATCTAATTCTAATCCTAATAAGGTGCATGAGTTTTCAAAGTGTATATTATTATTATTATATGAAATATAAGAATCTATTGGTTGTTTTTGTCTGGGTTTAAACTGCATTAATTTTGTTTTTGATATATTAATTTTTAAATTATGGTCGTCTAACCATTTATTTATATTTTGTAGTGTGTTATGGGACTGTATTTGTAGATCCTGGGCACAGGCACATGGGAATATAACTGAGACGTCATCCGCATACAATATACAGTGTACCCAGTAGTGCGGTATTTAGTTTTACATTAGGATTTGATTTATTGTATCGATACACCGACGATAGGAACTCATCACGAGCCCCAACACATCTGAATTTGACTATTATTGTACGTGGTAATTTGTTTTCCTTATTCTGTTTGGCGACTCGAACACAGCTGACAAAATCCTCTTTCGTTGCTTTTGATCGAATCAGAGAAGAACATTGTTCCATGAGATTAGTGAGATTTTCATTGCGGTGCTCGGGAACTCCATGTATCTCTACATTGTTTTCGCGTAAATGTTGTTCAATATTGTTCAAGCGTTCGGAGAGTTCCTTGACGGTCGTTTGTAGTTTTGTAGATATATTGGTTAAGGATGCATTCTCGTTTCGTACCGAAGCCAGCTCGTTCTTTGTGTCCTCATATTTGCTATTTATGAAATCAAGAGATGCGCGAAATTCTTGAAGTTCTTGGCGAAAGGGTGACAATTCTTGTTTAAGTACAGCAGTTAATATTGATGGTATTTCTGCTTTAATTGACTTAAAAACTCTTTCACTAATGGCAGTTATGAGTTCATCATCGTAAGAGCAAGGTGAGTCCTTATTATCGCTGCCGGGAGGCGTTGTAGTTATTAATTTTGGGTTAGATCTGCGGAACGTCACGTTTTCATTTCCCATTTCATTACTTTCGGTAGGTGAGAAATCAGTCATATTTCGAACCGGGGTATTAATATTACTACATTTAGGCAGTTTACTCTTGCATTCAAAACAATTCCAGTTATTTTTTTGATCTTTCGTTAAAATGTTGCGAAAACGCTGTGTTGATATATTTGCGCAATCCAAATCGTAAGTATTGGAACATTCTTTGCATTTTAAATATTCATTATTCATGCACTTTTTTCGACATCCACCACAAACAAATTGTGTCGGAGCCATTCCAATGTTATTACTCTCAGAGAATAATCACGTAGGTAAAAAGCGTGTTGTCGCCTCTGAATCACTTATCTATGTACAGTGACGCACCGATATCGGCTAATGGCCCGCGGTTGGCGCGCGCGGGCAGTAACAGCACGTATACCTAGGGGCGTACCGATGCAAATCGCGCGCACGCACTTCGCTGACAATGGATTACTCACGACAGCTGATTGTTGACGTACCGTCGGTTGTAGTATTTTTGAGGAAGATTCTTGCCTTTCGTGCACTCAGAACACATATGACAAACACAATTCACATTCACAATACACTGAACAATTGTATTATAAAAGATTTAATTGAAAATAGCGCAATTTTATTTAGTTTTACTTATTTTTTTACAGAGTGACTAACTAACATGTGTGTCTTGTCTAGTGTCAAAGACTAACATTAATAAAATTGAAGATGTGCCTTTGTGTCCCTAAATTAAATTCACTACCTGCGGAGCGCCCCGCACAACTGACAGTTCGCTCTCCGCGTCACCGACTCCGTACAAAATTTACAACGGAACCTCAAAGACACACCACGACATCTATTGGAAATTGATGAAATTACAATTGGATCTTTGTTTCTACGGTTAAAGGTGCACTTAAAAAATAGTTTGGC
Source organism: Chrysoteuchia culmella (assembly GCA_910589605.1). Classification (NCBI taxonomy): domain Eukaryota; kingdom Metazoa; phylum Arthropoda; class Insecta; order Lepidoptera; family Crambidae; genus Chrysoteuchia; species Chrysoteuchia culmella. Next base: position 1,362,069 of record OU342671.1, on the reverse strand, counting down.
ATAAGTAACTAAATTTTGCTATTTTTGCAATTGAGCCTTTGTTTCTCCGAGGGTACGATATATCACATAAAAATAGCTCTGTAAAATGCAAAATTAAAAAGTTATAATATTATAAATTTTAATGTGAGATTTTGAATGTTTAGATGTTTGTCACTCAATTACGCATTAACGGCTGAACGGAATTGGATGAAATTTGGCACACAAATAGTTTATAGACTAATTTGAAACAGAGGATACATTTAAACCTGATATTCCCAAGAGAACGGGAACCATACGGGACTAAACCGCGGGCGGCCATTTGCACTGATTAAATGTGGGTGACCGTGTGTGTATGTGTGTTTGCATGGACTATATACTCACGTAGTGTCGACTCTAGCCGTGGACGCATCTAGTAGTAGCACTTACACCCCGGTAAGGCCGCTCTGGCCATACAAACTAATGTGTTGAATGTGTGTGTGTTCGTATGAGTTCATACTCACGTAGTGTCGACACTAGCAGTAGCCTCATCTAGTAGCAGCACTTTACACCCCGCTAAGGCCGCTCTGGCCATACAAACTAATGTGTTGAATGTGTGTGTGTTTGTATGAGTTCATACTCACGTAGTGTCGACTCTAGCCGTGGCCGCATCTAGTAGTAGCACTTTACACCCCGCTAAGGCCGCTCTGGCCATACAAACTATATGTGTTGAATGTGTGTGTGTTTGTATGAGTTCATACTCACGTAGTGTCGACACTAGCAGTAGCCTCATCTAGTAGCAGCACCCTACACCCCGCTAAGGCCGCTCTGGCCATACAAACTATATGTGTTGTGTTTGTATGAGTTCATACTCTCGTAGTGTCGACACTAGCAGTAACCTCATCTAGTAGCAGCACTAGTCTAGCATCTAGTTACACCCCGTTAAGGCCGCTTTGGCCATACAAACTAGCTGTCGTTGTCCGCTAGAAAGGTTTCCACCACCATCACCCGCTTTGGTGTTCATATGTATTGAGTGTGTATGTGTTTGTATGAGTCCTTATTATTATTCAGTACCCTAGTCTATAATTTTAATAATCTATAAGAGACAACCTGGAAATGGTTCAATAGTCATTATAAGATTGTACTATATAGCAGCCGCCCGTGTTACACCCCCACCTCCGTTCCCGTGGGTATAGCGGGATCAAAAGGATCCTATGCTTTAATCCAGGCTATTTACTACCTGTGTGCTAAATTTTATCCAAATACGTTCAGTAGTTTTTTAAAGGAAAGACGAACAAACGTCCGTCTATCCATTCATCCTCACAAACGTTCGCATTAAATATTAGTATGAAGTATGATATGATGATTATATTTTACAGCTGTAAGTTTTGCCAATGAAATAAAATAAACGAGCAACCCGTGTGCGCATAATGCGCAAAAAACACATTTTTTATATTCAATTTAAAAATCCATTAAATCCGGTTTAAATCGCTCTAGATTTGAGTTTTTGCTAAATTTCTCGACTTATCCGACCACTTCAGACAAATACCTTTCTAACGGCGTATTGCACTTGATTGTGCGACTTTTAGTTTAGGAGGAGAAGCGGCTTCACTGCCGTATTATATATATAGATATAAAATACTTACGTGGTATCAACACTAGCCGTGGCCTCATCTAGTAGTAGCACTCTACACCCAGCTAAGGCCGCTCTGGCCATACACACTAGCTGTCGCTGTCCGCTAGACAGGTTTCCGCCACCATCACCCACTTTGGTGTTCAAACCAGCTGGGAGATTTGATACCATCTCGCGGAGTTCTACCTGTTTTTGACGAAAACAAAGTAAACAAATAATTTACAACACCACCCCATTTAAACCTTAATCAAGCAAAGTTAGAATAAAACCATTATTTACGGATTTAAAAACGCACTGTAATTATTATTTTTTTAACAAATATAGCGCGGTTTTAAATCTATTAAAAGTAACATTTGAATATTTAAAAACTTTAGAAAAAATCCCCTTCCTTCACTTAGATCCACTGCCAAGATCCACTTGTGGTTTGATAGGTACAATCTCCTTTTCAATCCACCAACGAGTGGATCCAAATACAATAACATTTTTCCATCCATCCATCCATCATCAGCCTGTGGACGTCCACTGCTGGACATAGGCATCTCCTAGCTCACGCCTCTTGTGGCGTTCATAGGAGGCTATTAGCCTACTGCTACCACGCTGGCCAGACGGGTTGGTAGAGGGTTTGTTTCAAGTCTTCCTTCTCTCGCACAGGTGTTCAATGCGTCGAGCCTCTTAGTCGACTCTTACGACATCCCAGGCATGTAAGGGAATGGTGACACTTGTATTCTTAGGCCGTCACCACACGTTTTTAACATTTTTATATGCCACTTAAACCTACTAACGTGTGGATCCAAATATAATACCATTTATATAAGCCACTTAAATTCACCAATTAGGCGATCTAGGGTGCTAATACCTATTTAATTAAAATTTTATTACCTGAAAGTACCAGGATCGCATAGCTAACCAGGAGTTATTTTTTAAATGATTTTCCTATTTAATTAAAATTTTATTACCTGAAAGTACCAGGATCGCATAGCTAACCAGGAGTTATTTTTTAAATGATTTTCGAGTTTTATATAGGCAGCAGCTTTTAAACTAGATATAATAACTCGTAGTTGGTTATGCTGCCATCAAATACTTACAATACAAGCCACAATTAGGCATCGATGGACTTACGTATGTGTGCCTCGGTTTCGGCTTCGCCTCGGCCCACATTTACACGTTCGTCCATCAATGCCTCTTGCTGGCCGCTGCAGCAATGTACTATAACACCAAGTATTTGAGACCTAATATTTCAAACTAAGTATTTCAAGTAATAAACACTAAGTATTTTAGACGTAGACCAGAGATCCATAGATTGTTAGTTAGTTATATTGTTACTAACAATCTATGGTGCTCTGGTCTGATAAGAAATATCTTTTTTATATTATTTTATTTTATTTGTTGGATTCTTTCCAAACACTAAGTTTGTCTGACATCACTAATTTGGTTCGTTGTCTTTCTCTCTACTTCCGGGCACCGTTTGAATCGGTCGTGCTCCCGCCTCAATAATTCTAATTAATATAAAATAATATAAGTTTAACATTGAACTGGCATCAAGCGTAATTCCTAAAGTGTCTACGTCAATTTAACAATAAACTACGAGTTCGTATTCAAGCGCAACCTGTGATTTTATTAAGATACAGTCCACTACCAAACCACTCTTTTCCACATTATTATTGACTAGCGGCCGTGCGCGGTTTCACCCGCGTGGTTCCCGTTCCCGTGGGAATTTTGGGATCATTTCTAGCCTATGTTACTACTTGGGGTCTAAGGATTCTCTATACCAAATTTCGTCAAAATCGGTCCAGTAGTTTTGAGTTTATTCGTTATATACAAAAATACAAATCTTTCCTCTTTATAATCTTATATATAAAATTCTCGTGTCACAGTTTTCGTTCCCATACTCCTCCGATTCTCATGAAATTTTGTGAGCGTATTGAGTAGGTCTGAGAATCGGCTACTATCTATTTTTTATCCCGAAATTCCACGGGAGCGAAGCCCCGGGGCACAGCTAGTATTAGTATAGATTGATCCACTGACCTGGTCCAGCGCGTGGTATATCTGCGCGTCGCTGTATTGGCCGCCCGGGTCCAGGTTGTCGCGCAGGCTGGCCGCGAACACTGACCTGGTCCAGCGCGTGGTATATCTGCGCGTCGCTGTATTGGCCGCCCGGGTCCAGGTTGTCGCGCAGGCTGGCCGCGAACACTGACCTGGTCCAGCGCGTGGTATATCTGCGCGTCGCTGTATTGGCCGCCCGGGTCCAGGTTGTCGCGCAGGCTGGCCGCGAACACTGACCTGGTCCAGCGCGTGGTATATCTGCGCGTCGCTGTATTGGCCGCCCGGGTCCAGGTTGTCGCGCAGGCTGGCCGCGAACACTGACCTGGTCCAGCGCGTGGTATATCTGCGCGTCGCTGTATTGGCCGCCCGGGTCCAGGTTGTCGCGCAGGCTGGCCGCGAACAGCGCCGGGCGCTGCGGCAGCGCGCACAAGCGGGAGCGCCACGAGCGAAGCCCCGCTACGTCTGAGCTTAGCCCGTCTACTAGGATACGCCCGGAGACGCGGTTCATTCTATACTCGATACACATCAAAATATAATTCAATAAATAAATAATTGCATACAAACACACCAATTATCTAGCCCACACGTTAAGTTTCATTAAGAACTTGTGTTATGGATACTAGATAATATACATATTAACACCGAGACCAAGACAAATAGACATGTTCATGCACACAATTATTTGTCTTGTCCGGGGATCGAACCCAGGACCTCTGGCGCAGAAGGCGGGCTTAGTACTCCTGCGCCAAACAGGTCGTCATAAATAAATATTTTTTACACTCACACCAAGTAACCTAGCCCTAAAATAAGCACTGTAAGGCTTGTGCTAAGGGATACTAGAAGGATAACGGATATAAATACATATAATTATACATATATAAGTATTTATGTGTAGAAAGACATATAAACGTCCATGATTCGGGTACAAATGCTCGTATACGTCATACAAACATTTGCCCCTACCGGGATTCAAACCCGGGACCTCAGAGAAGCCGACACCTTGAAACCGGTGTACGTACCACTCTACCACGGAGGTCGTCAAATCAAATCATTGCTAGCATCTGCATCCTACACTATAACAATGATTTAAGCATAGCCTTTGATAACGTTGACCATCAAAATTTTATAAAAAAGTCTGTCTTATTTTATCAGGTACTTTGCTGAAATTGGTTTCGCTCTTGTCACGCTTCGCGGTTCTCTACAGTTGTATTCTGTTTATCAACTCAGCCGTTTGAAGCTATTTCTTGTGTTCCCCAAGGCTCTCATCTTGTACCCATATTATTTAACATGTTATAGTAACTTCGAACACGCATATTTTTAATAACATTTAATATTTTTTTAACATTTAGGGCCGTTTTCACCACCGACGAATAAGTTCTGGATAACTTAACTCGCAAATAATTTAACATATTTTTCATAATACAACTACCAAATGATCTGTAAAATAAATATTAAACAAGAAAATATACAAAAAAAAAAAAAAACAACTTGTCTGATGTCGCTTATTTTTCTAGTATATTTTCTTGTTTAATATCTATCACATAAAAATAGCACTGTAAAATAAAAAAGTTATTATGTAGGATATTTGATAAATTTTAAATAAAAAAATATTGGAAAAAATCAACTCTGCTACAAGTGAATTCTCAGATGGGACTAGAACCCACGACCTTTGGAAATCCGGTCCAATGCTCTAACCACTGAGCTCCCGAGACTTGCGGGCCACCGTCGAAATTCTCCAATACTTTTATATTTTTAATACGCTGTAGGCCAGCGTTGTCACATCAATGCTAGGAATATCCTTGCATTGGAAAGACACAACTTTTCAGGTGTTTAACGATCGATTAAGATGCAAAAGCATGAGTTCGAGAGAGTTCGAGTACCATCTGAGAATTCAATTGTGGCCGAGTTGATTTTTTTCCAATATGTTTCTATTTAAAATTTATCATAAGTATAAAAATAGCATTGCATAGCATGCAAAAAATCAAAAACCTTAAGTTATAATCTGTCAAATACAAAACTGTCGCTTGCAGGATGAATAAAACACTCGTTGTGGTAGAAAAATTAAGAAGAATATATTGATCAACAAAGGACCGTGCCATACATTATTAGCTAAGTAAAACCATAGCGCGATACAGATACGCACAGCGCCATCTAGTAGTGGCCGGATGAACTTTACTTATTACACACCAATATTTTATTATTCTAAACAAAACTTATCTGTCGGTGGTGAAACCGAACCCGGTCAGTGCCGGTGGTGTGTTAAGCACCGGTTATTAGAATCTAGTTATTTTAGATAAACTAACGATTGATTTTTTATTTGATTTTAATTTAAGTTTGCGTTGCTAATTTTTATTTTATAGCTTTTATATTCAATGACGAAAAATTTTGTTTATTATAGTGTCTTGCGTCTTTCTTTGCTCTCTACAGGCATCTGCAGAAAACCAGTGCCGTGGTGACGGTAGCGTTATCATGGTTTATACTGAGCAGAGGCCTATTTGGTACACAGATCTTTTTTTTTATTGTGTTTGTGTATGTTTTACCTGTACCAAATAAACGCTTTCTATTCTATTCTATTTGATTGACCAATTACCTGAACAGTGCGCTGACTAAGGAACTTTTCCCAGCGCCCGTTCTCCCCACCACGGCGACTTTTTCAGCCCCTTTGATAGTAAAGGAAACTCCTTTGATGGCCAGAACTGGTTCCTCTTTTGGGTCCAGCTTTGTGTCCTTTTTAGGAGGCTTCTCGTATTCTAAGGATACATCGTCGAACACTATTTCCCCTGTGAATGGTTAAAAAAACAGCTAAGATAAATAATCTTAACTTTTTTCTAATATTGGTAAGAAACATGTTTTAAGATATTCCGCACACTAGCGCCGCCACTGGAAAAAATTATAGTGCAAAAAAATTAAGACGAAAATAAAATAAACCTTTTGGCCTCGTCACCTATCCGCCATTTTGTATTTTTTTTTAAATCGCGTCACACGTTAATACCTATATAAATGGATAAGGAAGGTAAAGATGAACAAAAAATATTATACAACATAATGCCCTAAAGCTTCAAGTTAGTGAGATAATTGGAGTTAAAGATACAAAGGTGATACTTTGGGTTGGCATAATTCATTTTTAGGGTTCCGTAGCCTAATGGCGAGAAACTAAACCCTTATAGATTCGTCATGTCCGATGTATGTCACAGCCACTTTATACCAAAACTATGAGGGTTACACAGTTGAAACTTGGTAGGTAGATGTATTCTGTAAACCGCTTTACGGTTTTTACACAAAAATAAAAAAATATATATATTAAGGGGGGGCTCCCCATACATGGAACTGAAACTGTTTTTTTTTATTCAAATTTATACGTGTGGGGTATCTATAGATAGGTCTTTCAAATTACATGGAAGTTCCAGAAACAGATTTTTCTCAAAGTCAACCATTTGAATGATATACACTTTCAAAGTGGTAAAATGTGTGCCCCCCCCCCCTAACTTTTAAAATAAGAAAGTGAAAAATCTAAAAAAAGTATATGCTGTAGACCCTTATAAAAACTTTCAACGAAAATTGGTTTGCACCAAATATATTCAGTAGTTTCGGAGCTATAGCACATTTTCCAAAACCGCAAATATAACTTTGTTATTCATACAGATACTATAAAAAAAACAAAGTTATTTTTGCAGACGAAAAATTATAGTGGCATTTTGGGTAGGTGTATTTAATATAATAATAATAATAGTAGAACCTTTATTGCACACGATACAAAAACAAACACATACAGACAAAATGTCAAAAAAGTGGAACACACAACAGGCGGCCTTATTGCTACATATCAAACTCTTCCAGGCAACCTGGGGTGAGAGACGAAACCTTTCATGTGCGAGTTCGACTCGCACTTGGCCGATTTTTTACTATAGTTATCTGGCTAACGTGACGCTTCAGGGCTATATATCATAACATTTTTTGTTCCTCGGGTGTTCATAAGCAATGAAAAGAACCACAAAGCTTCCTCGAAGTGGACTACAGAGACAAACCGCCTCTGTGGTCTAGTGGTACAACCACCGGTATAAGACCCAGGGGTCCCGGGTTCGATTCCCCGCGGGGGTACATATTGTATTCGGTTTGGTTGGTGGTAGGACTTGTTGTGAGTCCGCCTGGCTAGCTACCACCATCTTATCTAAGTCTGACGCCATAACAACAATGTTTTCAGCATTGTTGTGTTCCGGCAGTTAGAGATAAGAGAGTCAGTTCCTCAGTGATTGAGGATTCCGGGAGAGGCTCGCTACCATCTTCAGCCTTATCAATACTTAACCAATATAAAGGACAATAGACAATCACTGCCTCTTCTTTGGTATGCTTGATGTATGGAATGTTATTTACTTAGCGGGTCTGAGTTAATATAGAACAGGTCGTTGTATTAATTTACCAATTTTCATAGTCTTGGGATGGGCGAATTAGCGGTGGGCAAAGAGGAGTTATTCGATTTCGCCCGGAACTAGCTGGCGCTCGTTTAAAATTTTAACCGACCGTCAGTTAAATCAGCACTTACCAACTGTAGGCCACTTGGTGAGGTCCAGTCCTGGATGTTGGTTCTTTAGCGCTACCTCATCAGGTTCCACAGGACTCTCGGAAGGCAAGTTCTTGTATTCTAGTATTCTTTCCACCTGTAGAGATACAATGATAATTTGAATATCAAAAATATTTATATTGTCGTTATGTTATCTTTGTTGTATGTACAGTCTTTTTTTATTTTTTATTAACGACGGGCAGACTCTTAGCCTTCATCATACCTGATGTTAAGTATTGATAAGGCTGAAGATGGAAGCGAGTCTCTCCGGGAATCCTCAACTACTGAGGAACTGGCTATTTTATCTGTAGCTAGCCAGGCGTACTTACAACAAGTCCTACCACCAACCAAACCGAATACAATATGTACCCCCACTGGGAATCAAACCCGGGATCCCTGGGTGTGATACCGGTGGTTGTTACCACTAGACCACACAGGCGGTTATAGGTGGTAAATAAAAAATGTGGTTACTGATTACCGGATTTTTGAAGAAATCAGATGAATGACCTTTAGGATCATTGGGAAACATTTGGGGATTCGTATGGGATAGATTCAAAAACTTTTGGATAACGCAGAAAAATTAAGATACTTTTTTGTCGCTGGACTTACGAACTGACTTCAGAACAAAATTGCGCTCGTGCTGATTGGCGCACAAAAATGATGGATGGTGATAGGTCCACCGACATTGTAATGCTATTTATAACATTGCCATTCAAGGGATACGTATTGTGGAATTATTGTTTTTAATCACAGAAAATCTCGAAAGCGAGAACCAATCGAAACAATTGAGGTTGTCGAGAAACGGGGTAAAAAAATGTCTGCAATTTTTTTTCTCGTATGGGTCCATTTTTCGCGCTTCCGCTGACGATCAGAGGAATGTCAATGCTGAGTGAAACACCACCATTTTATGCCCACTGTGCTTGAGAGAATTCGAGAGAATCGAACGAGAAGACTGAACCGCCCTCTACTTTCATAATGCTCTTCGCGCTCAGCCAAGACAAAGTCGTTTTTGGACATCAAAAAAGTAGAGATCATGAACCTTTCTGCATATTAGACCGGGCACCATGCTTGTTTATAGTTTTCCCAAAAATTCAAAATTAAATATATGCTGTCACTCACACACAGAAGAGGCAGTGATGGCTTTCAATCAGTACGTACAAAACATGCCATCAGATCAGTGGTAATCGTGCTTTCAAAAATGGTTCGACCAATTAAAAAAGTCTTTAAAATGCAAAGGCAACTTTAAAAGGTAAAGAAAGCAGAATTTTGCTCACATTTTGTGTATGGTCACACAATCAATTCTTTCCTCTTTATAATATTAGACTATTTTGCGTAGTGCAACTTCTGTAATTAATTTATTCTGCGTTTATATTTACCGAAGTCATCTGGTTCTCAACTTCAGCCGTCTGCCGGATGCCGTACTGGCACATGCCGACCAGCCCCAGCACCTGCGTGATGGCCAGTCCTACGTTGCCGCCCGCCGTCGCTGCAATAAGGAAAACGGTCACCCATCCGTTTCTAAGCCATACTTAAAGAATCTGCACTTTTGTTATCGCTTACAAAAAGTAAAAAAAATGAAGTATTTCGCTGCACATCCTCTATCTACTTAATTACTCACCCCCAGCCCCCATCAGCAGGAAGCTCCCAGTGACGCACGCCAGAAAAGCGCAGCACAACATATCCATCCACCAGGCGAACGCCCTGGTAGTAACTAAAACCATAGCCCATGACGAGGAATGCAGATCTTGCAGCTTATCGAATTCTTGGGCTAAAGTCCGTTGCTGTTCTCGACACGATCTGATGGTGGTTAGGCCGGAGACTGTAGCAGCTGCGTGGTTGAGGGATTGACTTCGGGCTGAAAAAAATTAACAATTTTTATCAGATATTTTTAACTGACTTTTAATAAAGAAGGTGGTTGGTATATATAGAGCCCATAAAGGGGTGTAGAGTGTGTTTACAATTGTACTTTAGCTCTCATGGCCGCACTTGACACTGATCGTATTCGATCACGTTCGTTAAGGTGGAACGATTAAGTTACAAAAAGCTGAACGGTCGTAAGATGGCGCTACTTTCGCTATTTAGTAGTTTTTATTTTTTTGTTAATTTTTCTTTGTATCTTTATAACTCAAAATACTTATAGCGCATTCTATAAATAAATATTGAATTTTCGAAACCAACATTTATCTTTTTGTAGTACATTAATCATCCAAATATCTCGAGAGAGTGTGTCTGTCTCCAAATTTTACTAATCACTCACACATGCATACTTTATTTCTGAGTTTCTTGTAGTAGAATATTTCGACCTATCTAATAATGATCACGTAGCCCAGCGGTCTACGTACTCGACTTAGATATCAAAGAGTCATGGTTCGAAACTTCTGATGATAGTTTTTTTTTTTTAATTTATTATTATTGTTTATTTAAATAACATTACAATATTAATTTTGATGTATAAATTGCAACAAATGCAATTGCAACTTTTTTAAATTGCACAAGTGACAAGAATGTAATTGATACTCTAAATTTTAAGATTTCTTAGTGAGTTTGCCCAATAAAATATCTATATTTTTTTAAACTACTGCTGAACAGATTTTGATTAAAATTGCAGTGTTTCCTCAATAAAAAAAAGTGGTTGTGGTTACTGGATCATCATGTTACCGTTTTCTATACTTCTATACTATATAATATTATAAAGAGGAAAGATTTGTATGTATGTATGTAATTAATAAACTCAAAAACTACTGGACCGATTTCAAACATTCTTTTAGAATGCTACACTATCCCTGATTAACATAAGCTATATTTTATCCCGATATTCCCACGGGAACGGGAACCACGCGAGTGAAATCGCGAGCGGCCGCTAGTATTTTTAACCGACTTCAAAAAAGGAGGAGGTTCTCAACTGGGTTGGTATATATATTTTTTTTTTTATGTATGTACACCGATTACGCCGAGATTTCTAAACCGATTTTCATGATTCTTTTTTTGTTCGATGCAGAATAGATGCCATTTGGTCCCATAAAAATTTGGTTTCGTTTGACCCAGTACTTTTTATGTTATGAGCATTTTTATATATTTCATTTCATTGTTGACTTGGTTATAATATAAACGATAATTTTGTTTATAATGTACATGAAACCTTATCTAATCTAGAAAAACCCTGCCTATTACCTAATAGCCTATTACAGACACCAGGCTATCTACTATCTGTGTACCATACTTCATCCAAATCCGTTCAGTAGTTTCGGAGCCTATTCAATGCAAACAAACAACTTTTTCCTCTTTATAATATTAGTTTAGATTAATACATAAAACATGTAAGTAAGCAAAAATGTCCCAAAAAAATATTACTATTAAGTACTTACCTCATCATGAAATTGTATTATTCAACAAATACTTAATTCGTAAAGCAGCGCAGCGAACACCGGGGTTGCAAATGATAAAATATCTATTGTGTTTCGTTTTCTGATGCCTGAGAGGTTATAAAATAAAAAATGCTAACCTCTTGTGTATCTTAATTATGTACTATGTAATGTTAAGTACAATCTAGATAAAAAGTGCAGAGATCGCTCACATTCATTCATGCGCTGTACGGTGAAAATGGTTTTTGAAGGCTAACTGACCAATAATTGAGGCAAATTTAATTACATTTGTTCATTCGAGCAAACGGCTTTTCGTGTAAGAGTCTTTCACGTTATTAGCTTTTCGCGCAAATGTCCTGATTCATAGTCGAAACATCAATAGTCAAGTGATATGTGACGTCAAATTCATGTTTTGTATTTGGTTTAGTCTATGTTTATCTCTATCCTATCATCATACTTATGATGTTTTAAAAGGCTAAGTAAAAATATCATAAGAATTAGTACTTGAATACTTAGATTGCTTTCTTAACTTTCTTAACGGTAAAATCAAAATTAAGTCTGTTATTATCATTTAATACGTTAAAATTGTAATATTAATAATAAAATAAATCATTAAGATCGTTAAATCATTAAGATGTACGTAAAATAAATCATTTCTAGTCAGAAAATAAATTTCACTCAAAACTGAAATATTTCAACCCGTTTTGAAAGATTTCATAAGTTTCGTTTATATTTCATTTTCATTTCACTGAAATTTTAGTCAGTAGTATTGACCATCCCTAGTCACAACTCACAACAACACAACGAAAAAACACTATAAACTAATGACAAATACGGATCGGTCGGTGTTGTCAGTACGTAGATGTGATTCCGGACAATTTAATACCTATTTGAAAAAATAAAATATTTAAATATATTAAGTACGTTACATAATACAAGTAAATTTTATTTGCACAAAGCAGATAAAATTTTCTTTTCTTTTTTTTTGTTTATAAAATCTTATTTTCCATTTTTTGACAGTGATGGGAGAAAAAAAGTTTACGCATAAAAAACAAAATGTAAAGTCGTGTTTAGCATTTTTTCAAAATCGGAGTCAGGATAAATCCTACAAATCACAACTTTATATCATAATCCCAAAGTAAATTATTACTGACGAAACTCATCTCTTTTGGGACGCAACGGCAACACAGCTGAAAAATCTAGTAAAGAGAAATTTAAACAATTATTAAATCGAGACAAACGTAAGAGCGGCAACGTCGCGCGTTGCGCGTCTTAGCCGCATGGAATGGCAACGTCGCGATTTTTGTATACGTACACGACATTTGTCACATACACACACGTAATATTTGCAAAAATTTTGTGTTAATTTATAGGTGATTTCTGAATGAAACAATGTTTGTTTATTAATTTAGCGCAAATGAATACCCGAAAAGAAATAGTTGCACATATATTTAAGTATTAATTCTGTTAATCTACCAAGATAATCTCGACTGTTTTTTGTATGAAAATCGTTCCACCTTAAGCAACGTTCGGCACGGTCAGGTGTCGGATGGGTGACCATAAAAGTGGCATTATAACAGCGCTGCCGTGCTTCGGAGGGAACGTTAAGCCGTCGGTCCCGGCTGTTGACAGTCGTTGAGCCAAGTCAGAGGGCCTTAAAGGCGGCCTGATAAACTCTGACATTAGAGGTGACCACTACTTACCTACTATAAATTAGATAAAAGGAAAATATTCTAATAATTGAATATTGGAAAATTTTCCTCTTTTATTAAATATATTTCAAAATTGTAAATTTGTGCTTGGCAACAACATGTTCCATTGTAAATGTTGTTGTTTCTGTTAAAGCTGATAAGTTTCTTGCGGCCGTTCTTCTTATCAGTTAAAAGATGTCCTGAATGGCTGGTAGGAAAAAAAAAATGTTGGACTATTCGAAAGTACTTATCTATTCTCTATTTGTCTATTTGAATAAAAATCTTTGACTTTGACTTTGATTTTACTGAACTGTTTGCTGTAATTTGGAGCCTCGTTGGGTCAGTTGTTCTGTGCACCTGCACATTTTGTGTTTGTTTTTGTGACACAAATTATGTTCTGTAATTGTTCTGCGAACGGTCCCACGCTGTTCTTTATTATGTACATATTATATTGATGTCTCTCTACAATCATAAATTGTAAAAGTCTTTTCGCTAAGCACATGCTTGCCACGTAAATATAAAGTATTTACATATGGCGATTGATGAGGTTGGTTTAGATGACGTGCATGACCATGACATGGGTGTCTGTCGTGTCGTGCTTTGTTTTTTCTTTTTAAAGTCTCTGTTAAGCCATGTAGGGCTAACGTTTTTAAACGTACAGCCTAATTTAAATAAGTTTAAATGTTTTGTATTTGTGTACTGTCTGTAATGTTCTTATTGTGTATCTGTTTGTCTCGTTCTTGATATCACCCATGTGTCCAGCAGAATACCAGTGCAGCAAGCTCAGCTTGCTGCTTATACTGAGCTGGATACAGGTTTGGCATCACGCGACGATGCACAATATATGGTTTTAGTTGTAGTACCTAATTGTAATTTTGTAATGTTGTTTTGTGTAGTCGTTGTGTGATTCTGAAATAAAAGTATTTTTCTTTCTTAAATGTATTTTCTAATCTTCATACGCTAAGAAGAAGAAGAATCGTACTTTTTGCTGATCCTGCATTTCTTCGATATTCAACGTTTTCACATATGTAGCGATGTGTGCGTCGCTACCTATTATATACATACAAATCTCTATCTAGTACACACAAATCTCTATCTATAGTATATTCTTACCAATAGCCTCAATCCTCTTCAGTTCTCTACTCGTACACACGTATAACCCTCGCAGCAGTACCAGGAAGCATATCAGCACGGCAGTGGGTAGTAGGAGCCACCAGTTGACCATGCATACCACTATCAGGATGAACACCACTTCTAGGAAGAACTGCGGACAAAACAGAATAGATTCGAAATTCATTTATTTATTGAGCAGTCAACAAAAACATGAGTAAAATCGAGGAACTTCACGGTTCCATCAGTTGAACTTCCAGTATAGTTTTTTAGGCATCAGGGGCCTTACCATCAACTCTTAGCGATGGGATGGTTATTTTTAGGTTGTGAGAGTGGATGCTGCCATACGGTGCGTGCGTATAGCGGCGTCTCACTCTTATTACCTAAAAATAAACTATAATGAATCGCATTATACTTGATGGTAGGCCTAGACCTGTGGGCCTACTTAAGTGCCGTCGGCATCGCTGTCAACTTCAATTTGACAGCCGACTGCGTTTTCGTACAACACAACTTCAAGGTTGATGTTTAACTCAATCTACCGTACAATTTCTACATAATTACAAAATATATTTACTTGACATTGGCAAATATCGCGAAATTTTATCGTGAGCACGCCATTAATTAAGAAAGAAGAAGACAAACTTCAAGGTTATCGTCCTAATAATAAGATTCCTTTTCCAAAGTCAGTTAAAACTCGACTCTGTGTGCGACCGAGACAGCACTATAGCATCAGCGCTCGCGTGTGAAGAGTCGCGCCCATACTTGACAAGTCGACGACGTCGACGACAGGGCCACTATTCCAAATTAATAGATTTATAGAAAAAGGTTATAAAATAGTAGATTACAAGGGATGCTTATTACAAGGGAGCGAAATAATATTTTTACGGAGAGGGCGCTATTTTGAATCCAGAACGAAGAGAAGGATTCTAGTTTTTTTTATAAACTACTTGGAGACTCTTAGCCTTCATCATACCTGATGTTAAGTATTGATAAGGCTAAAGATGGAAGCGAGCCTCTCCCGGAATCCTCAATCACTGAGGAACTGGCTATCTTATCTCTAACTGCCGCAACACAACAATGCTGAATACATTGTTGTTATGGCGTCAGACTTCGATAAGATGGTGATAGCTAGCCAGGTGGACTTACGAGTCCTTAACCAAGCAAACCGAATACAATATGTACCCCCGCTGGGAATCGAACCCGGGACCCCTGGGTCTGATACCGGTGGTTGTACCACTAGACCACAGAGGCTGTTAGAGTAGAATCCTGAGCGCAGTGAAGGATTCAAAGTACATCGCCCAAGGGAAAAATGGTTTTGCTCTCGCGTGATTCACTCTACTTTTCATCTCCTATGAGAAAATAAATACGACAAACTTCAAAGTAATTGTTTAAAGTTATTAGCTGTTATTTTCACTGTTTCAGGAGTTAATATACAATCAATTAAATCCGTTCTGGGGGGTTATCGCGTAAAAATATGGATATGGACATGGGCTTCATGGGCTAAATGGCCATATATGGTAATTTTATGAGCTTCAACTGTCAAATGAAGCCCATATCCATACCCTGATTTTTTACGCGGTAAGGCTTCCGAATAAAATTCACTTTTTTTTTCTTTTTTTGGGCGCGGGTCTGCTCATGCGTCGTACAGCCAAAAATTAATTCCGATTTCAAAGAACGATCCATGTTCCAAATAAAATCCAAATCTCATTTCTGCCCGCTTTCAAACTAACTTTGGAACACACCTGGGGCCCAATTCTGCTAATAAATAAATAAATAAATATTTAAATAAACGAATAAATAAATTTCATACAATCACACCAATTATCTAGCCCACGGTAAGTTTCATGAAGAACTTGTGTTATGGATACTAGATAACGGATAAACATACTTCTTATATACTTTTTCTTTGTAAATACATACATAATATACGTATTAAACACCCAGACCAAGACAAATAGACATGTTCATGCACACAAATATTTGTCTTGTCCGGGTATCGAACCCGGGACCTCTGGCGTAGAAGGCGGGTTTAGTACCACTGCGCCAAACAGGTCGTCTTAATGCTTAGTCACAATCGTATTCCAGTGGTGTTTCAATCGTAGTCCTATTTTAC
Organism: Chrysoteuchia culmella; assembly: GCA_910589605.1. Classification (NCBI taxonomy): domain Eukaryota; kingdom Metazoa; phylum Arthropoda; class Insecta; order Lepidoptera; family Crambidae; genus Chrysoteuchia; species Chrysoteuchia culmella. The sequence continues at coordinate 1,345,604 of OU342671.1, read as the reverse complement.
ACAGTTCTTGTTACAACAGTGAATTAAACACTACTATTGAAACACCATTGACAGGCGATTTTGACAAAAAAATAGTAGAATTGACCCCCCAGATCTAATAACGTTTGAATCATTACAATCCAGGCGTCTTCGAGTAATCGATGTACAACACATACGCGACGAATAGATAACCTCCTTCTTTTTTTACAGTCGGTTAAAAAAGAGCTACTGCTCCAGGCTCCCGCTTACCGGGGAACAAGAAACGAGGAAATCCAGTTCGAAATCGGAACGGAATTTTATTAATTTTATTTTGCAAAAAAAAATATTCTATTCTACGTCAGGTCACACCCAAAGCATACGGCATAGTGGGTATTAATACTAAGACTCATGGGCCGAATCCAAAATGGGAGACGTTAATACTGAAACAGACAGGCCCAATGCGGAATGGTGGGTGTTACATAGAAAAATATGGGCCCCGTGCGGAATAGCGGGTGTTGATTGTAATACTCACAAGGGCCCAATGCGGAATGATTGTTGACATAACATACAGACGGGCCCAATGCGGAATACTAGGTGAAAATTTACAATTTTAAACGGGCCCATAGCGGAATTGTGTGTGCGCGTTGTAATACTTACACGGGCCCAATGCGGAATGGTGTTATATACCTATAACTTACCCCAGAACAATCGACCAAGGCGACGGGCAGTAACGTGTCAGTCTGTCCCATGTCCTTCGAGAACCTGTTCAGGATCCGGCCCGAGGGGTTGTGGTGGAAGAACCACATGGGCGCGTTGGTCACACCCCTGGGGACAAGTAGAAAGTTAAGAGTATTTATGATTAATGTAAAACTAGCCAGCCCACGGTTTTACACGCGTATAAATACCAGGATAAAATATGCTATAAACTATCTGAGTATACCAAATTTTATCCAAATCAGTCCAGCCGTTATTGAGTTAAAGGTTGGTTTGTCACACCTTTAACTCAATAACGGCTGGACTTATTTTATTTAAAAATAGGTAATTTTTATTAAAGAAAGAAAGAAAGAAAAATGCTTATTTGGCATCCACACGACGATACAACAGATACAGATTTAAAAAATAAAAATAAAATTCAGACATAAATAAAAAACGCACACTGCGCACCGTCGCATGACGCCTTACTGTGCCAAGCTCAGAATAATAATATATAATAATATATATTTATTTCACCAAAGAAAAAATACATTGATTGGCAAGTAACAATAAGACAACTGTAAACATAACTTAGTTCTTATATGTAATAAACCATTGATTGAAACATGCCAATGGTAAACATCTGCACCCGAACTAGGAAACCTGTATCTCAGGTGCAGTGCTCTTACTCTCCCAATTAAAATACAAGGTTTAACCAGAGAGGCAAAATGGTATAAACTAAAACTAACAAAAAATGCCAGAATCGAAACTAAACCTTAAAGTTAGATTATATGTAGTGAACCTCTCACGGTGAGTAAAATGAATATGAGTGAGTGTGTGTCGAGAGGGTGTGTATATTGTATTAATAAGCAGCAAGCTGGGCCTGCTGCACTGATATTCTGCTTGACACAGCAGCGACAACCAGAATGACAGAACATCAACACTTCTAAATTAACCTCAAAACCATTTGTAGAACCCTAAACAAACAACTTTTTTATGGAAGCAACCTTGAAATAGTAAAAAAATAATCAGCTGTTTCATAGAAAATTTTATTTGAACTCTGCTAAAATGTATGAACCATCAGATTTTTTTTTCGTGATTTCAGGGTTGCTTTCATACAAGAAGTTATTCTTAATGATGAGTTCTCCAAATGGTTGTGAGGCTTTGAGTAAACATAAAAAAACGTTGTATAGGGGATAAATTTTCACAATCGTATCTTAAGGTGGTACGACTTCCATACAAACAAACATTGCACATTAATTGGTTCATCATACATTAATAATTCATAAATACATGTGCAACTAACTCGTTTCAGTTATTTGTTTGCGCAAAATTATAAAAAAAGTACTTTCATACATGAGCTATATAAATGCGATTGGTCACACACACATACGTAGAATTATTGAAATTATAAGATATTAGTATATTCGCGTTTTATGTATGAAAGTATGTATGTATGAACGACGACGACGACGTATTTTTGAATTATTAAGGTATGATGAACCAATAATTGTGTAATGTTTGCTTGTATAGAAGTCGTACCACTTTAATCGGGAGTTGTTACTACACATAGAATGAAGTATAACAGACGGGCCCAATATGGAATTATAGATGTTACGACAGGCGGACCCAAAGCGGAATGATACGGCCCTAATGCGGAATGGTGGGTGTTAAAACTAAAACGCACGGGCCTAAAGCCGCATAATAGTAAAATACAACTTACCTAAAATTGTATCGTGTAAATTAAAGACGGGCCCATTGCGGAATATTGTGAGTTCGAAACGGGCCCAAAGCGGAATGTTGGGTGTTTTAAACGGACTTACCGGAACATAGTATCATGTAGGTTAACCGAGGCCTTTATGCACGTGTTGTAGAACAAGACCAGCTTGTTCCATGTGAACAACACGCACACGGCTATGAGCCCGCCGTACACGTAGATACATTGCTCACGAGACAGGCCGAATCGGTTCAGTGAGTGGTCTTCGTAGATTACACCTTAAAACAAGGGGGTAAGGTTTAGAATAGTATAATATTAATATTATAATAGAATACTGACAGACTTAAGGATTTTTCTACTAGAAAATAGTAGAAATCGTAACTTAATATCAAGCAATATCTTAACGTCGTGCTTGGCTTAACGTTGTGGTAAGAGCTCAAATATTTTCATTTAAAATAAATAGCTATTGACCTGTATGTACGTCACAGCTTGCAGTACAGTAACCTTGTAATGCGAGAAATGTTATAATGTAAGTCCTTCCTTGCGAGTTGAAAATTGTTTACGGTTAGGATAACCATAAAATGTTATATAATAATTAGTATTTTCTGTTTGTGATGGAAACTGACCTTACTGATATGTTAAGGTCACTTTTCAATTTGACGACTCTGTATGAAATAAAACAGGGAGAAAAAAATAGCCCTTGACGAGTTTCTCGCCGGTTCTTCTCGTTACGCGGTCTCCCGCCGTCGGGTTTGTGAACCGATGTCGTAGCTTCTTTGACGATCATAAGTAACAACCTAGACTGAATAAATGATATTGAATGATTTTTGAATTTTATCGTCACCTCCGCAAATGGTAGGGAATAAAAAAAATACGATTCAAAAGTACTTTCTCTAAATAGTAGTTGAATTATGATTACTCGGTAGCTCGGTAGCTAGTCAAATTTAGTAGTTGAATTTTTCTAGTAAAAATAATAAGGGTTGTATTTAACTGATCGATTAAAAAACTTTCGAGCGACAAAAATATTAGATGAGCGACTTAGTCGCCAATGTAACGTAACCTAAACCTATTTTTAAATCTCAATTTAGTAATTATTAGTCGACCGGTTTTTTATAGTCCAAACTAGCGCCCGCTCGCGGTTCCACTCGCGTTCCCGTTCCCGTGGGAATACCGGGATAAAAAGTATCCTATTTTTATAACCAGGTTATCTACTACCTGTGTACCAAATTTCATCCAAATCGGTTCAGTAGTTTCGGAGCCTATTCAATTCAAACAACAATGAAGAGTTTCCTCTTAGATAACATTGCAGAGAAAAAAACATTGCACAAATTGCATAAAATATTTTGATCTTCCTTGTTTTCATTGTAAATGCAAAATTCTAAAACAATATTTAATTGATTTGCTATTTTGCGCATTTGTGTAAAGTACGCCTTCAGATAAATGTATTTCATTTATGATTTAGAATTTTTGCATTTTTTAATGCTATTTTTATACCTATGATAAATTTTAAAATAAATCATAAATTATTGGCTGTTGCATCTTAATCGATCGTTAAACATCTGAAAAATTGTTTCTTTCGAATGCAAGGATATTCCTAGCATTGATGTGACAACGCTGGCCTACAGCGTATTAAAAAAAAAGTATTGGAGAATTTCGACGGTGGTCCGCAAGTCTCGGTAGCTCAGTAATCCGGTCCAATGCTCTAACGCATTGGACCGGATTTCCAAAGGTCGTGGGTTCGAGACCCATCTGAGAATTGATTTGTGGCGAGTTGACTTTTACCAATATTTTGTTATTTAAAACTTATCATAAGTATTTTATTTATATCGTCTGATAGTTAAATATCTGGTAATTGTATTCATAAAATTAATTAACTTACTTGGTGGTGGCTCTCCAACGGTGGTATTTAACTTTCTTTTTAAGGCAGCACTGTGTTGTTCTTCTATGTTTACCCTGAAATATCTATAAATTAAAATACCCGACCAATCATAAACTAAACAGGAAATAAAGAAAATATTTATTTGTTGTGTAAGGCTGGAAAGTTGTATTTCGCGGCGTGTTTCATTTATTGAAACCTGAGTAAGCGAAGGATTCTAGCGAGCGCTACACACAATTTTTCACCTCACAACAGCGAGGAAAATTTTTAGGTTGATTCCGCGCTAACTTCAGGTAAAAGTCTTTTAACAAAAAGTTTAATTTAATATTTCTCATTCTTGTTGTTTTGACGATGTAAAAAAACCAAAATAATAGAAAAGGGAGTACAGTTACAGTTCAATCAAATTATTGAAAATAGGAATAAATCCTCCCCCAATGTGAGACACGATCTCCTACTTTTTTCATCCAGCCACTACCCTCAATCTTTCTCAGGTCGTCGGTCCATCTAGCATAGTGGTTCTCAAACCTATTTCGATTATCGCCCACTTTGCTAATCAAATTATTTACTAGCGCCCCCAATTTCTCTTTTACTTTTTCTGTAACACAAGGGGGCGACAAGGGGGCGTTATAATCCACTTTAAGAAAGACTGGTCTAGAAAGGCCTACACTACGTTTGCCGAGACATGGTCTCCATTCAAGAACCCGTCTGCTCCAACGCTCGTCGGTTTTACGACTGATGTGACCAGCCCATTGCCACTTCAGTTTGCTACATTGATCATATCGTTTGAAATAAGACATACAAACATACAGCCCGTTGCCACTTCAGCTTGCTACATTGATCATACCGTTTGAAATTAGATATACAAACATACAGCCAATTGCCATTACAGATTCCTACATTGATCATACCGTTTGAAATAAGACAAACATACAGCCCGTTGCCACTTCAGCTTGCTACATTGATCATACCGTTTGAAATAAGACAAACATACAGCCCGTTGCCACTTCAGCTTGCTACATTGATCATACCGTTTGAAATTAGACATACAAACATACAGCCCATTGCCACTTCAGCTTGCTACATTGATCATATCGTTTGAAATAAGACATACAAACATACAGCCCATTGCCACTTCAGCTTGCTACATTGATCATACCGTTTGAAATTAGACATACAAACATACAGCCCGTTGCCACTTCAGCTTGCTACATTGATCATACCGTTTGAAATAAGACATACAAACATACAGCCCGTTGCCACTTCAGCTTGCTACATTGATCATACCGTTTGAAATAAGACAAACATACAGCTCGTTGCCACTTCAGCTTGCTACATTGATCATACCCTTTGAAATTAGACATACAAACATACAGCCCGTTGCCACTTCAGCTTGCTACATTGATCATACCGTTTGAAATAAGACAAACATACAGCTCGTTGCCAATTCAGCTTGCTACATTGATCATACCGTTTGAAATTAGACATACAAACATACAGCCCGTTGCCACTTAAGCTTGCTAAATTGATCATATCGTTTGAAATTAGACATACAAACATACCCTCACGCCATAACTCCCTTGGGCGAACTTCAAAGTGCAACTTGAGAGTGAAATGTATAAGTAAACACCACTCAACTACATTTGGCAGTGGTTGTGTCTAGGATCCGAGGAAATGAGGAGATCCGTAGGAGAACTAAAGTAACTGACATCGTTCGAAGGATTGCTCAGCTGAAGTGGCAGTGGGCGGGACACATAACGAGAAGAACCGACGTTGGTTGTGGCGGGGCGGCTCTGAAATGGCGACCGAGCACAGGACATAGCTCCGTGGGGTCCCCGACAAGGGACCGACGATGTGGTGAAGGTCGCGGGAAGCCGCTGGATGCAGACTGCGCAGGGCCGATCGTTATGGAGATCCTCGGGGGAGGCCTATACCCAGCAATGGGTGTTATGTTACTGAGACGTGTCTAAGATATTTTCCTACAACATTTTCTGATTATGTCCTACCCGTTGAAAGACTTTTACTATCTGCACAAGAAAGCCAACAGCTGGCACATTTTATGTTTTTCTTTCGCTCTCAGTCCATGGGCGTGAATTTTCGCTCTCAGTCCAACATAGGAGAGATTTTTCGCTCTATATTAATATAGAGATAATATTAATTATTATTTCCCGTCTGAGAATTCACTTGTGGCCGAGTTAATTTTTTCCAATATTTTTCTATTTAAAATTTACCATAAGTATAGATAATATTAATTTATAAAAGATAATATTAATTTTGTTTCTGGTCAGTAGGATATGTGACCCGATGGCCTAGCTTCTTTGACATTCACAAGTGCTCATAGTAACAGGCTAGCTAGACTGAATAAATGATAATATCATGACAATAATACTCACCACTCCTTCAACCATATGTCAGTAGCAGAGTAGAATATCTGAGCTACAATGAACAGAGACACCAGAAGCAACATAGTCCATTTGGTCCCCCCACTTTTGATGTATGTCATGTAAACACCTTTTGATACGGAACCTTTGTTTTGGGTCTCACCTGGTAAAAATGTTATTTATTAAATATATATTTTTAATACATATTAGTCTAGTCTAGTAGATTCGAAGCTGTATGACTTCTAGTGTTAAAGTAGGTAAAGTAAACTTTATAACACAGACATATATCGAGATAGACGTTAAAAGTGTACCTACACATATATACCTGTGAACTTATATTATTTATCAGCTTAAATTGTATACCATATTCTGGGAAATAAAGATTATGATTATGATTATGATTACCTTGAGTGCCAAAAGTTTGCTCCACAATCAAAGTTTTCTGACCTAAATCAGTCCACTTGAGACCATTGCCATGAAAACACGCGTCACTCAGAAACGCAAAATGTTCGCGCAGGAGCTCGTCAATAATATTTACACATCATTAAATCTCGCTCGTGACGTCATCGGTAGGTACGAAAATTCGACAAGCTAGGTTCCCATACAATTTGAAGCGCTTTTTCGTCTATCTCGATATAGGTCTGTGTTTAATAATACTAACAGCCGCCCGCGGTTTGGCCCCCGTTGTTTCCGTTCCCGTGGAAATATCGGGATAATAAGTCTGTATGCCAAATTTCAACCAAATCCGTTCAGTAGTTTCTGCGTGAAAGAGTAACAATCTCATTTTCGGTTTGTATCACGATTTAATCCCTCATTTAACTTACCTTCATATTTAGGATCAAAATTGTTGTCCAAATCCAAATTGAACGATAGTTGCGATGCTTCCGACATAGATCTCTGGGAGCGTAACTTATAATTGTGTTCCTAAAAGAAAATAGTATTGTTATAAAAAAGCATGACAGAAATAAATATACGTTCAATGTATAATGTTCGAATGCAAGGATATTTCTAGCATTGATGTGACAACGCTGGCCTACAGCGTATTAAAAATATAAAAGTATTGGAGAATTTCGACGGTGGTTCGCAAGTCTCGGTAGCTCAGCGGTTAGAGCATTGGACCGGATTTCCAAAGGTCGCGGGTTCGATTCCCGTCTGAGAATTCACTTGTGGCCGAGTTAATTTTTTCCAATATTTTTCTATTTAAAATTTACCATAAGTATAAAAATAGCATTGAAAAATGCAAAAATCATTAACGATCATCTCATGTTTTGGCGCGCACTGTTCATTGCAATAAAACAACTTTTACTGATATCATCCGCGCTATATTTCACGAACTAAGTTGTAATTGTCCGTATTTTTAGGTTTTTTAGGGGTGTTTTGATTTTCCCGACATTTCGGCACCTTTTCAGCTGCCTTGGTGAGCGCAGGACCGATCGTTGTGGAGTTCTTTGGGGAGGACTATACCCAGCAGGCAGTGGGAAACGTGCGGCTAATATGATGATGATAATGAAAAATTTAAGATCTGGTACCTACACCTGATGAGGAACCCTAACAGGCCTTCTAAAGAGATACATATATAGACAACCGCCTCTGTGGTGTAGTGGTAACAACCACCGGTATGAGACCTCGGGGTCCCGGGTTCGATTCCCAGCGGGGGTACAATTTGTTTTCGGTTTGGTTGGTGGTAGGATTTGTTGTGAGTCCGCCTGGCTAGCTACCACCATCTCATCTAAGTCTGAAGCCATAATAACAATGTTTTCAGCATTGTTGTGTTCCGGCAGTTAGAGATAAGATAGCCAGTTCCTCAGTGGTTGAGGATTCCGGGAGAGGCTCGCTTCCATCTTCAGCCTTATCAATACTTAACATCAGGTATGATGAAGGCTAAGAGTCTCCCCGTAGTTAAAAAAAAAAAAAAAATCTGAGGCGGTATGAAGTGCGCCACATCCACTAGTAATTTGTAAGTATCATAGAGACAAAACGAAACTAAAGCCAAGTACGACATTGGCGTGGTTTGAGCAAGCAATCGGTAAGTGGTCGTAGCGAATACGGGCCCAGAAGGATGTTTTAAATGTCATGATATGATAGACAAAAAGGGTGTGACTTTATTTGTGTGAGGCACCACATAATATACAGGATGGAAAAATCTAAGGACTCTGGAGGGGAGCTATCTTGAATTCTTTAGTCAACTCATTGTACAAATATTCCTTTATTTTTTTAAAAGAAACACAACTGCATTGAAACATTTTTTTAAATACGCTTCCCACACCCAGGAATGGAACCAGATAAAATATGTAAAACATAACATTCTGAACTTTTAACCATCGATCGATAGGGTCAATCAAAAGGATCAACTCTCTCTAACAAACATAGTAAATTAAATTAAAGGAAACACATGAAAACTCAACTTATAAACTCAATAGAACGGATAAAGCACTTTTAACAAAGACGAAAAAAAATCAAAAATCTTTGAATCCATTAATTTTTTAAAAGAAAAAAAACTGCAGAAAGTAAAGTAATGTTTCCTTTCAGTAAAACTAAAGGATTTAACGTAGTTCCCCTCCGGGGCCTATAGATTTTTTCCACCCTGTATAAAATAGAAATATACGAGTGAAAAAACTTCATTATGTTACTATCATTACATTACTGGTAAAAACGCCCACATTCAAAAGGCGATTATTCTAGCAGTGGATAATGATTACGTATTATTTTTTTATTATTACAGCTATCTACGGTAAAATGACTATTACCTGTGTATTCATACTGCTAACTCTATTGTGACGTTTATAAACAACAATTTGAACTATTGATCTATCTATAAGTTATTACTATTTGTACTTTGACCAGTAAAAAATTGTTGACTAACACTTCTCTTTAGAGCCATTTTGGTTTCTTCTGGATTAACAGCCAGATTGAAGACCTTTAAATAAGATTTTTATTTTATTTTATTCCATGCCATTTTTATAAAAATACATTACATACACATACATACATCATCAGCCTGTGGATATTCACTGCTGGACATAAGCCTCTCCTAGCTCACGCCTATTGTGGGGTTCATGAGGCTATTAGCCTACTGCTACCACGCTGGCCAGACGGGTTGGTAGAGGGTTTGATTCAACACAGATTCTCGCACAGGTGTACAATGCGTCGAGCCTCTTAGTCGACTCTGACGACATCGCAGGCATGTAAGGGGGTGGTGACACTTGAATTCTTAGGCCGTCACCACACGGCACAAAAATACATTATAACCTATAAAATCAACTTTTCTGTAACTTTGTCGAACGGGATTCGAACCTACCTTCGCGCTACCCAAATAAAAAAAACATTCATATTCATACGATATTTTTTTATAGAAAAAGAAGGCTCGGTAGCTCAGTGGTTAGACCAGTGGGCCAGATACCCAAAGGTCGCAAGTTCGAGTCCTGTCTGAGAATAATTTGTGGCCGAGTCGATTTCTTCCAATATTTTTCTATTAAAATTAGTCATAAGTAAAGTCAAAGTCAAAGTCAAAGATTTTTATTCAAATAGACTTATAGATAAGTACTTTCGAATAGTCCAACATTTTTTTCCCTACCAGCCATTCAGGACATCTTTTAACTGATAAGAACGAAGAAGAAGAGTATAAAACATAACCCTTCCCATGCAGTCGGGCAAAAGTAGCATTGAAAATGCAAAAACGGAAATATCATAAATTCATCATCAATAAGGAATAAAAATAAAAATCGAACCCGAAAGAGCACGGAAATGAAAGAGATAGCAATTTAATTCGGACTCTTTTTTTATGAACGACGGGGAGACTCTTATCCTTCATCATACCTGATGTTAAGTATTGATAAGGCTGAAGATGGAAGCGAGCCTCTCCCGGAATCCTCAATCACTGAGGAACTGGCTATCTCATCTGTAACTGCCGGAACACAACAATGCTGAAAACATTGTTGTTATGGCGTCAGACTTAGATGGTGGTAGCTAGCCGACTTATAACAAGTCCTACCACCAACCAAACAGAATACATCTACCTACCAAGTTTCAACTGTGTAATCCTCATAGTTTTGGAACTGTGACATACATCGGACAGATAGACATGACGAATCTATAGGGGTTCCGTTTTTTGCCATTAGCCTACGGAACTCTAAAAAGGAGACATAACAAAAAAGTAGTTTAAAGTAACAGTATGCATCAGTAAATTGTCCCACTGATGCACTAAAAGGGACCTAGTTCAGCATTATGTCAGTATTACACTGACGCTGGTTTTCAACAAGACCGCTTTTAGTTTATTGACACTTGGATGCTATATACACAACAATGCTAATGTGAGTTTGTGTGTGTGTGTGTGTGTGTGTGTATGTGTTTGTGTGCGTGTGTGTGAAGCAGCGCGATTGTCTCTTTCTTTTCTTTAAAAAACTCACCACAGTCTCCTGAGCCTCGTAATTGACCGCTTTCTGCTTCTGCTTCTCTTCTTCGGTCTTCTCCGACACTTCTATCAGCTTCTCGAACTCGCTAGCTCCGTTCTTCAGTTGTTGGTAAGTGCCTTGTACTACTATCTGTTAAGGAATAAATATAACCTGTTTAGCCCAGGGGTACTAAACCCGCCTTCTGCACCAGACGTCCCGGGTTCGATCCCCGGACAAGACAAATATTTGTGTGCATCAAAATCTTTATTTGTTCTGGGTGTTTTATATGTATATTATGTATGTATTTACAAAAAAAAGCATATAAGTATGTTTATCCGTTATCTAGTATCCATAACACAAGTTCTTCATGATTAACGTGGGCTAGATAATTGGTGTGATTGTATGCAATTATTTATTATTATTTTTTAATACTTATTTATAAATATCTAAATACATGTTATTTAGATTTACCGAAATTAATAACTTATATATCTAGATCTGGATAGGGCTATCTGAGATACCCCTAGCCTATCCTAGGATACTGGTTCGTTTCCAAGCAACCGTCGTTATTTTCGTCATATTAACAAAAACATCCTAGGCAACTCCATCTCAGATAGCCGAAATTTATAACCTATCTCTAGATATGGATAGCCAAAGATTCGTTAAGAATTTCGGCCATAAGCAGAAATATACTTACTTAATAAAAATCATTTCCATGAATGACTGTTATACTAATATTATTAAGAGGAAAGATTCGATTGTTTGTTCATTTGCATTGAATAGGCTCCGAAACTACTGAACGGATTTGAATGAAATTTGGTACACAGATAGTACATAGCCTGGTTATGAACATAGGATACTTTTTATCCCGATATTCCCACGGGAACAGGAACCACACGGGTGAAACCGCGAGCGGCCGCTAGTTTTTATATACATAGATATTAGAAAACTATTGTTGGCGATGAGCTGGCAATCTGTCACTATTGTTTTATCGAACATCTTAGACCCAACCAATGACTAATGTTTTTTTTAATGAACGACGGAGAGACTCTTAGCCTTCATCATACCTGATGTTAAGTATTGATAAGGCTGAAGATGGAAGCGAGCCTCTTCCGGAACCCTCAACCACTGAGAACTGGCTATCTTATCTCTAACAGCCGGAACACAATAATGCTGAAAACATTGTTGTAATGGCGTCAGACTTAGATAAGATAGTGGTAGCTAGCCAGGCGGACTTACAAGTCCTACCACCAACCAAACCGAATACAATATGTGCCCCCCGCTGGGAATCGAACCCGGGACCCCTGGGTTGATACCGGTGGTTGTACCACTAGTCCACAGAGGCGGTTAGACGTTAATGTGACGTCATTGAGGTGCAGCTATATGTGTAATGTTTATATTTCATTTTATTCTCAACTTTTGATGCTTTTCCAACCCCGCAAGCAAGGGATTAAAGGCCGTTCTGTTCGTTTTAAGATTAAAATGAATAAATTGTAATATAAATGTATGTAATATAATGTATGAACACATATATAAAAAAACATACAATCACACCAATTATCTAGCCCACGTTAAGTATCATGAAGAACTTGTGTTATGGATACTAGATAACGGATAAACATACTTATATACTTTTTTTGTAGATACATACATAATATACATATTAAACATATTACCTGTCTATTCCACATGAGTTCTACATGATCGGCGTGAGAAGCGTACTGATCGTGATGGGTGATCAGTATCACCGCTTTGTGATGGAGAAAATTGAACATATATGGATAAATGTATGAATATACTGTTCCTTATGATAAATGTGTGGATCAGAGAACATTGAATAAATGCATGGATAGCTTATAGGCAAGTTATGGCTATATCATGGATAAATTATGAACAACTTATGGATAATATATAGATAACTTATGGACAATATATAGATAAATATAATCAATCATAAATTACCTGTACATTCCTCATGAGCGCTACATGGTCAGCATGAGAAGCGTACTGAACGTATAGGTGACCAGTATCACCGCTTTGTGGCGGAGAAAGTTTAACATATTTGGATAACTTATGGATAAATATATAATCATATATTATCTGTCTATTCCTCTTGATAAACGTATTAGATAAGAGAACTGTTGGTGAATTTATGGATAAGGTATGGATAAGTATATGGACAACTTATGGACAACATATGGAAAATTATATAAACTATTACCTGTCCATTCCTCATGACCGCTACATGGTCGGCGTGGGAAGCGTACTGGACGTGATGGGTGACCAGTATCACGGCGTTGTGGCGGAGGAAGCCGCGGACGCAATCGGCATAGATGGCTTGGGCTACCTGTGGGGAACAAGTGAATAAAATGAAAAGTGCTAATGCCTGCTTGTCCTGATTATGGTATTTGTTGAATAAAAGAAACTGATGATAAATAAGTGTTTCCCACTTTCACTGCCCACGATTAATGCTTAACAATAATTAAAAATTTACCTTGGCATCAACAGCTGCTAAAGGATCATCCAATAGATAGACGTCTGCATTCTGATAGACGCAGCGGGCGAGAGAGATTCGCGCTCTCTGGCCGCCAGAGAGAGACGCTCCTATGACAAAAAATTACATGAAACATATCAGACAATAAAAAAAGGTAAAAAAAACCGGCCAAGTGCGAGTCGGACTCGCGCACCGAGGGTTCCGTAAAATATTTTCTATTATATGATGTTACTAAAAATTTACGGTTTTCGCAATTTTCCCTTTATCTGTACTATAAGACGTTACTTCGTACCAAATTTCAAGATTCTAAGTTCATGGGAAGTACCCTGTAGGTTTTGATTCCCGTGCGACTTTCGAAAATTTGCGGAAATTAGCGGCATAAACGGCTGTATCTTTTGATTGCTTTGGCTTAGAAGTTTGATTTTTTTCACAGCTCTAAGGGACAGTAGACCTGAGTATTAGATATAAATTTCAATTTGATACCTCCACGCGTTCCTGATAAAAACGGTCTTGACAGACGGACTGACGGACAACGAAGTGATCCTATAAGGGTTCCGTTTTTTCATTTTAAGGTACGGAACCCTAAAAATGACTTTATTCAAATGAACTGCTACATCATCATCATCATGAAGCGCTCGTGGCGGTGCTTCACATGCTGATCGCATTCGATCACGTTTGTTAAGCAACGCTCGGTCCGGCTAGGTGTCGGATGAGTGATTACGTTCACAACTGAACGCTTCCGTGCTTCGGAGGGCACGTTAAACCGTCGTCGGTCCCGGCTGTTGTCATCTGATAACAGTCGTTAAGCCTTGTCAGGGGTCTCGAAGGCGGCTTGATAAACTCTGACACCAGAGGTGGCTACTAATCCTTATACGATAAGAAGGAGATCAAACATTTTAATACACCACAACTCTACACTATGGCCCAGGCCTTCCTTTGGGTGTAAAAGGAGAAAGGGCCATGACCCACCACGCGGTCCAATGCGGTACGAGGGCGGAGATCCTGGTATCCTATAACAGGTATATATACAGGCTTCGGCTTAACTTAGGTGCCAATCTCCTTCACAAATAGCTGTTTAATTAAATTGATGGTGTTAGATAAGACTGGACCTCTAAAGTCAAAGTCAAAGTCAATATCATTTATTCAGTCTAGGCTGTTACAAGCACTTATGAACGTCAAAGAAGCTACGCCATCGGTTCACAAACCCTACGGCGGGAGACCTTGTAACGAGAAGAACCGGCAAGAAACTCGTCAAGGGCTGTTTTTTTCTCCCTGTTTTATTTCATACAGAGTCGTCAAATTGAAAAGTGACCTTAACATATCAGTAAGGTCAATTTCCATCACAAAAGGAAAATACTAATTAAAATATTACATTTTATGGTTATTGTAAACGTAAACAATTTTTAACTGGCAAAGAAAGACTTGTCTATCATACATTACAACTTTTTCCCGCACCACAAGACTACTACACTGCAAGTTGTGAGGTACATACAGGTCAGTATCAATTTATTTTAGATAAAAATATTTAGGCTTTAAGCACAGCATTAAGATAAGCAGACTGAGGTAGACCCATTTCCGCTGGCGGCACCCGTTCACGAGCATGACGCATGAACCAGCCATCGCTTCGCTCAACCATATTTTAGGGAACGTAACGACCCGCCTCACACGACACCGCCGAAGAAACGTTTGAGTGAGCATGACGTACTTCAGGTACTTATGTTAAGCTGTATAAATATAAAAAAAATACAATGGCAACAGCAAAAAAAGAAAGATAAAAGTGCCTTAATGTAAGACACAACACAACCTACAATGTCACTAGAAGACGCATCAGCTGGGTCACAATCTCAATCGTAATTAAAGTTTTGGAATAATTGAAAACATTATTTACCTTTGTTTACTCTGATCAAGCAGTGCCACGCATCTCAACTCAAAACATCATAAATAACATAAAATTAAAACAACATATATCTCTACACATTTTAACACAAGCAAACATGAGCAGACCCATCCCGCCGGCAGCACCCGTTCACGAGCATAACGCATGAACCAGCCATCGCTTCGCTCAACCATATTTTAGGGAACGTAACGACCCGCCTCACACGACACCGCCGAAGAAACGTTTGAGTGAGCATGACGTACTTCAGGTACTTATGTTAAGCTGTATAAATATAAAAAAAATACAATGGCAACAGCAAAAAAAGAAAGATAAAAGTGCCTTAATGTAAGACACAACACAACCTACAATGTCACTAGAAGACGCATCAGCTGGGTCACAATCTCAATCGTAATTAAAGTTTTGGAATAATTGAAAACATTATTTACCTTTGTTTACTCTGATCAAGCAGTGCCACGCATCTCAACTCAAAACATCATAAATAACATAAAATTAAAACCACATATATCTCTACACATTTTAACACAAGCAAACATGAGCAGACCCATCCCGCCGGCAGCACCCGTTCACGAGCATAACGCATGAACCAGCCATCGCTTCGCTCAACCATATTTTAGGGAACGTAGCGACCCGCCTCACACGACACCACCGCAGAAATGTTTACAGAGAGCATGACATACCCAAGCAACCTGTGTTAAAAGTTGAATCTAACTTTACTAAACATTAATTGAATGACATTACAATTTCGAAAAAACAAAACTAAATATTTATGACCAAGCTGTCTCGTCATTCAAGTAATCTTTTATAGTATAATATCCTTTTTTAAGAAGACAATCTTTTACATTCATCTTAAACTTTTCGAAAGGCAAATCCAAAATATTATCTGGAATTTTATTATAGATACCAGGGGCGTGCATTGGTTTTCCAGCGTAGTAGGCACTGAAGATCTAACTAGTAACTTTGCACTTATCCTATCCTGCTACCGAATATTATAAGTTTGAAAGTTTGTGAGGATATTTGGATGGAGGAATGTTTGTTACTATTTCACTCAAAAACTACTGAACTGATTAAGATGAAACTTTACAGCAATGTAGCTTATATATCAGAAAACCACATTATATGCAAATATTTATAATTATCCTGATATTCCCACGGTAACGGCAATCACGCGGCGAGTGAAACCGAGAGCGGCCGCTAGTCATAAATGATAAGGTTCGTAATATTTAGTAGGAATATTAAAATGCTAACGAGTTTGATTGTTTGAGCACGCTAATCTCCGGAACTACTAGTTCGAATTGAAAAATTATTTTTGTGCTGGATAGTCCATTTATCTCGGAAGGTAATAAGATATTTAATATCACGTTACGATTAATAAGAGCAGAGCATTAATGTAAAATGTTACAGAAACGGGAAAAAAATATTAGTTTTGGGAGCTTCCGTTGCGGACGGTGTGTAAACGGTTAAAGTTATGTAAAAATCATGTATGACGAAATTATTCGCCATCAAAAGTTCTAAAAAAAAGTACGCGACAGCATATGTCTATGTTTTATGGTGAACTCACTATAACCATTTTTCAGATAATACAATTTGTTCTAAACTAATGTATTATTTGAGAAGCTGTTTTCATAAACATGATATTAATCCTTATCTAAATAAATACGTTAATCATCACAAGTATTTAATTTTAAACAAAATTGCCCTTTACATCATTAAATTTTAATGAATATCTTAGGAAATATGATAGTTTTAAAATAACTCCTCAACAAAATAATTCGCGACGAAATTCATTCGTCAGGTAGGCATGCTTACTTTATACTGATATATTCCGGAAGTTTAAGCTAGAACGTTACACGTACAAACAGCGCCCTTCTTGCCATGGGCGGTTTATACTTGAGCAATACTTTTTCTAAATATGTTGTATTCTTGTATGAAACGCTGCTTGCTTCGAGTAGGCAATTTCGAGACTGCCTATCGGTAGGTATTCAGTATTTAGCGTAAGGAATATCTTAGTGGGTGAGCGTTGAATAGAAGTTTAAACTAAAATAAATTAACTTTAACACTTATTGCATATTTATTTATATTTTGAATGAGGTAGGCACTGCCTAATTGCCTATATGGAATGCACGCCACTGATAGATACGTATACCTAGACCCATAAAAGATCCAAGGACCTTCTTTAATCGGTACCGAGGCATAACAAGTTTATTTCTATTTCTAGTATTGCGATCGTGCAAATCACCATGTTTGATATACAGGTTGATATTACGACGTACAAAAAGAATACAATTTAAAATAAATTGAGAAGCAGCTGTCAGTATACCAATTTCTTTAAATTTTTCCCGAAGAGATGTTCTGGAACCCAGTTGATAAATGGCCCTTATAGCTCGTTTTTGTAGTATAAATATTGTATTAATGTCAGCTGCTACTCCCCACATAAGAATACCATACGACATGATGCTGTGAAAATAACTGAAGTACACAGTCCTAGCAGTTTCTATATCAGTCAGTTGTCTGACTTTTCTCACAGCGTAGGCAGCAGAACTAAGCTTGCCAGCTAGTATTGCAATATGTGGACTCCATTGAAGTTTACAGTCCATAGTTACACCCAGAAAGACTGTTGATTCTACTAAATCTAATTTTTCATTGTTCATAACAATTTCCATGGGTACTTTCTGAACATTTGGTAAAGAAAAAAGAACGCATTTAGTTTTCTTTGCATTAAGCTGTAGATTATTATAATTAAACCAAGCTAGTACTTGCGAGAGTGTTTTGTTTACATCGTCAAAATCAGTTTTATTCCTATCAATGTTAAATATTAAAGAAGTATCATCCGCAAACAAGACAATCTCACATAAGTTTTTGGCAAAGAAAGGCAAGTCATTAATATTTTTGAATCACTCGTCGCGTGAGTGGCGAGGCGAACGAGGAGGCGATCAAGCGATTAGCGATCTTGCAAACGTAGACATAGCACGCTTTTCGCTTTGGCCCTCGCGCGCTCGCGTTGGGAGGCGGTACTACAGGCGAAAAGCGAAGCTATGTATATATGGGCAAGGTCGCTTTACGGAAATATGGAAACTCAAACGTCGCACGAAAATCAGTAGAATCCTCGAGACGAGTGAATCAAACATATAGCTCCTGTTCGTAAAGAGAAAAATATACATTATTATTATTAAGAAAAAGCCCAGTGGCGAATTTACACGACTGCAAATGCAGCCGGACACAACAGAAGTTGGGTCCGGCTGCATTTGCAGTCGTGTCTTTAAGCACGGAGGAGCTCAAGATAATAAATGGTCATCCATCCCGTAGCCAACCATTACCAATGTTGTTTAACCCCCACAATCGTAGGCTGAACGCCACTGAGTTCTTAATTTCGACTATAATGCTGTATGATATGACTATATTCTTAATTCAGAGTGAATCATATTATTTGTTATTGCAGCCGGACCCAACGGCTTTTAGGGCCTCTTTAAGCACGGAGGAACTCAAGATAATAAATGGTTATCCATCCCGTAGCCAACCATTACCAATGTTGTTTAACCCCCACAATCGTAGGCTGAACGCCACTGAGTTCTTAATTTCGATTATAATGCTGTATGATATGACTATATTCTTAATTTAGAGTGAATTATATTATTTGTTATTGCTACTGGTTTTGACTTATTATTGGTGCTTTTTGACGACATGTTTGGCGCAGGGGTATATCCGCCTTCTGCGCCAGAAGTCCCGGGTTCGATCCCCGGCCAAGACAAATATTTGTGTGCATAAACATGTCTATTTGACTTGGTCTGGGTGTTTAATATGTAAGTATATTATGTATGTATTTACAAAAAAAAAGTACATAAGTATGTTTATCCGTTATCTAGTACCATAACACAAGCTCTTCGTTAAACTTAACGTGGGCTAGATAATTGGTGTATTTGTATGCAATTATTTAATTGTATTATTATATCAATTTATTTGACGGCGCAAACGTAGCGCCATCTAGTTTCTTGAAGTAAAATTATACATGGCATTTGACAGTTGACGCTGTGTTTGCACGGACGAGACTAGATGTCACTCTGACGGAACGTCACTTACGTTTTGACAGTGGCAGGCCAAGATGGCGGGGGGAAGTCTTTCATATCAGTTTAAAAAAAAACGCCACCTGCAATACGTAAGGGACGATCATCGACGTCCGTTTTCAATCCGCTTCAATCTCATTCAATTTGTAATCTAATTGATTTTAGTAATTGCTTTAGTGCTGAAATTATTGTGATTTGTGATATTTGACCGTTATTTCTGAAACATCTGTCCGTAATACCCACGCAAGATGTACGGAAGTGCCAATATATTTAAGCTGAGGTGGTCAACCCTTTCGCACGTTTCCATGTAAATAGATGTAAACATTTCAACTTTGTAACTCAATAGTGATGGAAACACCGAATAAATGATTACTTACTTACTATGCAATTTTTTTTTTTTGCCATCGCACGGCCGTAGCCATGGTGGATCAGGGTGGTACACTACCCCTTAGGGGCCGTTCAAGTATTACGTAAGCACTACAGAGGGGCGGGGGGGACTTTGCTTTGCTTATTTTTGATGACATGGGGGGGGGGGGATCTAGATAGTGATTACGTCAGCAGTAATTATTTACTTTTTTTACACATATCGCAACCCACACTTTGTCTATGCAGAAAATGAAAGGCATTGTCGAGGATTACAGTCCTCTATTCCATACCTATTCCTTATTTCTAGACTTACAACTGCTCATACATCAATCAATTGTACCAATGTTTACGTAAGCATGGGGGGGGGAGGGGTAAGAGCTTTGCTTAGTTTTGCTGACGAGGGGGAGGGGTGGGTTAATAATTGCCCCTTAGACCGACAGTCTGCCCGCTGTCCGGGCATCTTCGCGACTAGAGATAGATGGGAAAGCGAAGCCATCTCTCAGACGGGTGAGGGGGGACCGTACGATCCTCCGGGAGACGACTCACAAGCCGTCTCCCGCACCGCACCGCCCTGCTATAGGGGGATAAGGTGCCCATAGCGCCGCCTCCTCCGCCTGGAACTTACTATGCAACTGGTGCTTTGGGGTCCGATCCCATAATTCAGCTTCAAGCGATTTTAAAACGTCGCACAAACCTTTACTTCGTTTTAAACCAAAACATGTCCTAAAAATCTACTTAATCTCCTATATTTTATCTTTATTTACTCACCCCTCTCTCCCACGATAGTTTTATCTCCATGTGACAATATTTCCAAATCCGTTTTGAGCTGGCAACATTTGATCACTTGTTTGTATCTTCGGAGGTCCATGTCTTGACCGAAAAGGATGTTTTGACGAACCTAAAAAGAATAATAAAAAAAACCGTAAATGCAGGGCGAAGAAATAATTAAACTTTTATAAAAATACTGTTTTCTCAGTTGTGTGACATTAATAATATGTTGCCACTATCTTTAGCGGAACTAAATATATTTTTATTTTTGCAATATCGACGAAGAAATCCTTATACGTCTTACAACTTTGTGCAAGACACAAACAAGACAAAAACACAAAGTTTAAGGTAGTTTAACTTACCAAAGTCACAAAGTCAAATTAAAGACTCTGCAGTCGGCCGAAAGTTGCAGTCAAGTTTTTAATCGAAAGACAGATAGTTTTAAGACAATCCAACTTGCCAAAGTCAATTACACGCACGCCCGCACACACACGCACACACCCATACACGCACACACACACGCGCGCGCGCGCACACACACACATATATGCAAACATACACACCCAAATATCATAGTTCATCTCATAGGTCTTCTGTGAGGAATAGTTTTTTTTTTTTTTTTTTTAATTCGTTTCAGTATTCAGAAGTGACTCTGCAGTTAGTCTTCGCTCATATCGTTGTCACTTTCTTTTCACCTTATTACGAAACCTCAAACATGTTATAGTCAAGTATATAATTAGTTCACTTACCGAAATCTCAAATAGCCACGGACCCGACGCCGCGGTATTCTTTAGTCTACAAGAACTTCTGACAATTTTTGTTTGTCAAAAAACAGAGTTTAAGAAAATTTAACCTACCAAAATCTCATAAAACCACTGACCTTATACAGTCGTTGAGCAGTCGACTGGCAGTCGCAGTCTTTATTAACCGACTTCAAAAGAAAAGAAAATTTACAGTTCGTCGGAATCTTTTTTAAACGCGGGAACGCATATTGTTTGTTGATCGTTGTTTTTCTGATTACGAAAAGTAGTTTAAAATTCCTGGCATTATTTGAGAAAAGTACTATACAAGCCTTGGCCACAACTAGGCATTGATGGAATTACGTATGTGTGCCTCGGCTTCGCCTCGGCCCACATTTACACATTCGTCCATTAATGCCTCTTTTAAGCACATCTTAAGTTTCTTCCTGCACTCATAATTGAAATAAAACAACTTTTGGGAATATTTAGTCACGGGTAGTCAACCCGTGACCACGGCAACTGAAAAGGTACCTAAACGTCGGGAATCCAAAAAACCTCAAATAAACCAAAAAAATATAGTACCAAATATATATTCGGGTAAATAAATCGTACTAAATATTCCGCAAAAGTTGTTTTATTTCAATGCCTCTTTTGCTGGCCGCTGCAGCTGTAATGTACTATACTTACCGAAGCCTTAAACAGCCACGGATCTTGAGCAGCATAAGCGACTCTGCAATCAGTCTACTGTCGGCCGGAAGTCGCTGTCAACTCGCCCAACCATCGCTTGCAGTAGAGTCAACATTATCATCAGTAGCCATTTTATTTTATTTTTTTTAATTTGGCTGTCCCTGTCTTTTGATGTCTAGTGATAAATAATTTACTTACCGAAGCCTCCAATAACCACTGATCTTGCGCTGCGTCATTCTACAGTCGACTAAAAGTCGCAGTATACAGTCAAAGTGAACAAAAACAGTGACAAAGGTATAGAAATAATAGTTTTATTTGTGGTTCGTCTTAGTTCATATACGTACATATTTAATTTTCGTGAAAATTTCACATAAACAACCACGGATATTGCACTTGATATGGTTTCAGTCAGTCTGCAGTCAACTAGCAGTCGCAGTCAAATTTATAGTAAAAAATAGGCAGTACATATAGTAATGTTTAACTTACCGAAGCCTCAAACAACCAAGGATCTTGCGCAGCATAAGCGACTTTGCAGTCAGTCTGCAGTCGACCGGAAGTCGCAGTCAACTCGCCCAACATCGCTTGCAGTAGGGTAGATTTACCGGAACCAACTGTGCCTACTATCACTGTTAGAGTTTCTGGTTTTATCTGAAAGAAACATATCAATGGTATCTTTTTTCTTTTATTTCTTTTAAATATTTTAATTAAGATTGCACGATGTGTTTTTTTTACGTCTAGGGCTTAAAATGTATGGGTTTTGGCAGCGTAAACGTAAAAGTAACCGTTAAAGTAAAATCGTGCAACTCACAGTATACACACTAAAGATCCACATTTTGCAACCCTATCATGAACACCTCTATATCACGCGATATGATATGGTGCATGATGCTGTCTTGCTTACCCCGCAAGGTGTGAGCGGGACAGTGACACGTAATCAAGCCACGAGTATCTATAAAAGCCTACATGTGAGATAAAAAAAAAATCCATTGTATATATGAAAGAGAGAGAAAGAGAAAAATAATGAAATACAATATTTTAATGAATTTGTAGAACTCCAACATTTTATTTGAACACTGCTAAAATGTATCAAACACCAGATTTTTCTTCGCGACCTCAGGGTTGCTTCCATACAAAAACTTGTAATGATGAGTTCTACAAATGGTGTTGAGGTTTTACGTAATATTATTAACACGACGTAAATACTTTTTTATTATTTATTACCGTAAGGTTAATATCACTGAGAGCGGCAATCTTCCTATCCAAGGACTCGTCTTCGGTATTCCTCCAATGCGCGGTATAGTTCTGCATCGATAGTAACACTGGTGGTTTCGACAGTTCCAGGTTCGTTTCCGATTTAATGTATGTCTGTTGGCTGAAGAAATGGGCCAAGGTTATTTTATTGCTTTATATTAGTATTTATGATGGAGATGTAAAACCCTTTTTAATGTTTTGTATACTTGGATGACATATAACTGTTGTGTATTTTTAACCTCAATATTTAACATGGTGTTTCATTTGAAATTTGAAGCGGTCATGGCCGCGCTTGACAGACTGACCGTATTCGATCACGTTTGTTAAGCAACGTTCGCCCCGGTCATGTGTCGGATGGGTGACCGTAAAGTGGCATTATAATTGAGCGCTTCCGTGCTTCGGAGGGCACGTTAAACCGTCGGTCCCGACTGTTGTCATTTGATAACAGTCGTTAAGCTAAGTCAGAGAGTCGATAAGAAAAATATTTGAAATAATATAAAAGTCAGCGCGTGCTGGGGATTTTTAATCGATCGATAGTTCAGTTCCTTGTATGGATAAAAATTAAGGTCTAAGTCTTAGTTTAAGAAAAATATATGGTTTTAAGTATGTACTTTTTTATTTTAATTTTAATCATTATTATTGATTTGACTGACATACTTTTAAGTGTGTACTTTTTAATTTAAATGTAATAATTATTATTGATATGACCATAATGTGTCACTGAGATGTTTAAAAATATATTATATTCGTACAGATTATTATGGACTTTACGGCCACAGCAAATAGACGAGGAGAGAGTTCTTTTAGCTCTATGTAATAATTTACTTATTTACTCAATCAACACTTAGTAAGAAATCAAAACCTGTTTTTGTGAACCTAATTTGGAACTAAAAAAACGTTTATTATCATTACTAGCGGCTGCCCGCGGTTTCTCCCGCGTGGTACCCGTTCCCGTGGGAATATCGGGATAAGAAGTGCCATACATTTCAATCTAGGCTATCTTCTATCTGTGTACCAAATTCCATTCAAATCGGTTCAGTAGTTTTTGCGCGAAAGAGTAACAAATAAACAATATGACAATATTTATAATATTAGTAGGATTTGACGACCTGTTTGGCGCAGGGGTACTAAACCCGCCTTCTGCGCCAGAGGTCCCGGGTTCGATCCCCGGACAAGACAAATATTTGTGTGCATGAACATGTCTATTTGTCTTGGTCTGGGTGTTTAATATGTATATTATCCGTATGTTTATCCGTTATCTAGTATCCATAACACAAGTTCTTCCCGAAACATAACGTGGGCTGATAATTGGTGTGATTGTATGCAAATATTTATTAATTTATTTTTTATTTATATGATTTCTTACCCATTCCCAATCTTCTCAAACACCCTCTTAGAAACAGGCACCTTCTCATCAATGTTGACCAAATCAACACCATCCTGATTATCAACCTCAGCTAGCAACAGAAACTCTTGCATCCTCTTCACACTTACGAAAGCCTCTAGCGTAAACGTAATAGCTAGAGGGAGAAAATCGACCAAGTTGTATTTCAACATATCATAGTATGTGAATATGACGTAAACTTTTGCGGCTGTTAATTCGTTTTTGAATGATATAAAGGATATGATACTGAGGAATATTGCTACTTTGGTGTTAAGTTTCACGCAGGATATCATTACAGCTCGAAGCCAGGACATTTTCTTGATGACGTTCATTTCTTTTCTGTGAAGAAAGTAGTTGTGTTAATAATAAGAGAAAAGAAACCGGCCAAGTACGAGTCGGACTCGCGCACAAAAGGGTTCCGGACTATTATCTATAAAAACGGCAAAAAGTTTTGTATAAGAACCACCTTAAATATTTACTTAATTCCGTTTATAACTTTTTAATTTTGCATTTTACAGTGCTATTTTAATGTGATAAATATTAAACAAGAAAATATACTAGAAAAAAGCAACTTGTCTCATGTCGCCCTGACGGAATTCGAACCCGCATCCTTGGGAATCTGGCCCAATGCACTAACGAATTATGCTACGGAAACCAATGAGGACACGTTGAAATTTTTCTAGTATATTCACCGTTCTACGGTGTTGGCCACCGTCGTTTCATCAATGAGAGAAATATACTGCATTCGAAGGAAACATCTTTACAAATGTTTGACTATCGATTAAGATGAAACAGCCATCTGATTATAACTTTTTAGTTTTGCATGATAAATAAATATAAAACAAGAAAATATATCCTGACGGGACGAATTTGGGCGGATTCCCAAGGATGCGGGTTCAAATCTCGTCAGGGCGACATGACATTTTTGAATGTTGATCAGATCAGTCGGGTTTGTATAGCAATCTGGATCTCCTCCATTCACTCCCTGGATGGCCATTATCAGATCACAGCTCAGTCAATCCTTGGCAGAGAACCAAGGCTCCAAAGTTGCCTCGTTTTTATGAAAATCGACTAGTGTTTCTAATTATCTGACTACCACTGTATAATTATGTCGTAGGATAATTAGATAAATCGATTTTTTGCGACAATCCTAGGGATATTGCGAAAACACGGATAATTAGACAATGGTGTTGTCATTTCTCAATCCTACTGAAAAAGGATAGGATTTTTGCAAAAAAACTGGTTGCCTTAGTAAGATTGCGAAAAGAATTGCTGGCTATTATGAAATAAGAACACTGATTGGCTGGTCGGATCTTCCAAAACAACATCTTCTCGGATTGGTTAACGACTTGACGTATCAAATGTCAATCCATTCTCTCATCTCACCATGCAACCAATCAGAACAAGAGTTAGCAAGCAAGCAAAAATTAAGCCAATCAGAATAAAGTATATCCAATGTTACTAAAGCAACCCGTATTTTTGCAAAAACCCATCTTTTTCCAGTAAGATTGAGACATGTCAACACTATTGTATAATTATCTGTGTTTTTGCAGTATCCTTAGGATTTTTGCGAAAATTCTATTTATCAAATTATCCTACGACATATATATATATAATTTGATGGCTGTTTCATCTAATCGATAGACAAACATGTGTTAAGATGTTTCTTTCGAATGCGAGGATATTTATCCATTCGACGTGTCCTCATAGGTCTCTGTAGCATAATTGGTTAGTGCATTGGGCCGGATTCCCAAGGATGCGGGTTCGTATCCCGTCAGGGCGACATGAGACTAGTGGCTTAATTTCTAGTATATTTTCTTGTTTAATATTTATCACATAAAATCAAGTTGTCAACGTACCTCCTCGCTTGCCCAATGATTTTGGCGAACGCGTTCTCCCACGCGTACATTTTAATAGCCTCTATACTTTGTATGACTTCGTTCATCATTCGGATCCTGTTGTCGGTTCTTAACGCTGTTTTACGTCGCAGCATGCTGGATATTTTGCCGAGGTAACCTGTGAGGGAAAGAGAAGAGAATCTTTTATATGTTAATGCTAAAAAGTCTGTACTTACAGAGTACAGGCACTTACCTATGTTTGGAGCTAACCTCTTCTGCTATCTGAATTAGAAAAAACTTCAGAGGGCCTACCATCAACTGTAATGCGATTCATTTTGAGTTATTTTCAGGTCAGGTCTTAACCGCGTCTGTGGTCTAGTGGTAAAAGCACCGCAGATCTAGGGTTCGATTCCCAGCGGGGGTACATATTGTATTCGGTTTGGTTGGTGGTAGGACTCGTTGTAAGTCCGCCTGGCTAGCTACCACCATCTTATCTAAGTCTGACGCCATAACAACAATGTTTTCAGCATTGTTGTGTTCCGGTAGTTAGAGATAAGATAAGAGTCTCCGCGTCGTTAAAAAAAAAAGGTATTAAGAGTAAGACGCCGCTATACGCGCCGTATGGCAGCAAACCTCTCTCACAACCTAAAAAAATCGCAAAGAGATGATGGGAAGGCTCCAGGAGTGTTTGAATTGAAATTGCAAACCAAATACAGTTTACAAGACAATCGTGGATTCATGTTTAATTAAATGATAAAAAAATCAGTTAATAACATTATGACAAAAGCCATTGAAATAGAAAATCTCTCGCTCTTTGTATATAAGGTGCAATGAAAAGCAGACAAAGACATTTTCTAGTAGTACAAAACCTACCAAAATCATAGAATAACGAATCTTGGTTCACTATTAAAATCACAATAACGGTAAAAAAAAACAACGGGTTGCACTCCGGGAGTGCCGGCAGAAGTGAAAACCGCTTAAACGAAACAGCAGGAGCAGCCATACATTTTCCGCCGCGCGGTAAAAAGAGAGGGGGATATTACTTCCTCTCCTACGTAGTGTACCTCATTTAAAGGCAAATAAATTATTTCTATTTCTATTTCTACGCCGCGCCGGCGGTCAACTCTCCCTCCGTCTTACGAATTTTCGATCAGGTCACGTGTCCTGACGCGACTTTAACATTTTTACCCAGCCCAACTAAGCTAGCAAGAGCATAAAAGCTACTAAAATAATATAAATTCTTACCTAGAAACAGTCTTAAAACTAATAAATATTAAACGCACCAGAAAGAAGCAACTAGTCTCATGTCCGTCAGGCCGACATGAGACTAGTTGCTTTTTTCTGGTATATTTTCTTGTTTAATATTTATCACATAAAAATAGCATTGTAAGTTGCAAAATTAATAATAATAATAATAATAACTTTATTGACATAAAAGTGGTTACAATCATATCATGAAGTCTCTGATTCCTGAACTAGGTATAAAAGTACCTGTATCTCAGAAAATCAGCGCCCTCTTCCAGAGTTATACAATACAAAATTGTGCCAAAAAAGATATCACTAAAAGGAAAACAATTATAAAAGTGCAAAGAAAATAATAATAATAATATTTGATGTGATTAAAAAATGTTTATAATTGTGTGTGTGTGTGTGTGTGTGTGTGTGTGTGTGTGTGTGTGTGAGTGAGTGTGAGTGTGAGTGGTGAATTAAAAAGTTATAGTCTTAAAACTACTACAATGGTAGCAAAACTAACCTTGTAACGGTATAAACAGCAGTATAAACGCGACGCCCACTAGCGAGGCCACCCCGATCTGTCTATACATCAGGTACACTATGAGCACGCTCTCTATCGGTGCTCGTACTAACTCCATTATAAATAGAGCTGCCATATCGAATCTTTGTGCGTCGGTCGTTAGTAAATTCACGACATGGCCGGCTAGGCCTTCAGAAGCTTTGCCACCGGCGTTTAAATCCAATCGCAGAAGCTAGAATGGAAAAATGTAAATATAAAAAGTTTCTTTTTTAATTTATCAATATTCATTTAGAGATTCTAACCGCCTCTGTGGTCTAGTGGTACAACCACCGGTATAAGACCCAGGGGTCCCGGGTTCGATCCCAGCGGGGGTACATATTGTATTCGGTTTGGTTGGTGGTAGGACTTGTTGTAAGTCCGCCTGGCTAGCTACCTCCATCTTATCTAAGTCTGTCGCCATAACAACAATGCTGGTTCCGGCAGTTAAAGATAAGATAGCCAGTTCCTCAGTGATTGGGGTTTCCGGGAGAGGCTTGCTTCCATCGTCAGCCTTATCAATACTTAACATCAGGTATGATGAAGGCTAAGAGTCTCCCCGTAAAAAAATAGTAATTCATAATTCATAATATATTTATTGCAAGTCACATTATATAACGAGATGATAAAAGTAAAAAAGAGACTAGAACGTGCTTTCGGTTTTGTCCACGTGATTCGCGTTTCCGTGGAAATATCGGGATGAAAAATAACCTCTGGGTTAATCC
The DNA here is from genome assembly GCA_910589605.1 of Chrysoteuchia culmella. NCBI lineage: Eukaryota > Metazoa > Arthropoda > Insecta > Lepidoptera > Crambidae > Chrysoteuchia > Chrysoteuchia culmella. Next base: position 1,316,594 of record OU342671.1, on the reverse strand, counting down.
GGGCTATAAACTATGTGTGTGCCAAACTTTTAAATCAATCAGCAGTTTGGCTCGCAACAAACAAACAACGATCTTAACATCCAAGCTTTCTCATTAATATTATTAGTAGGATATTAGGTAAATATGGAAATCAATGAAGAAAATTGTAAAAAGACAAGTTTCATTCATTAACACGTCCACTGACAGTAAACAGCTATATAGCCTTTGCCAGATAAATGTGCAAAAAAGTTCATTCACGAATTTTCAAAACTTAGGGACAGCTATCGTTTTCCATACGAAATTGTCGCTAACACAATATCGTTCGTGTTTCATAGTACCACAGTAAAAACGCGGATCAGTATTTTATATTTGCAATAAAAAATAATCATTGTCTTTTTTTTTGTTTCTTGTTAAATATTAATCACATAACATAAAAAGCAACATTTAAAAAATATAAATAAAACATCTATTGTGTCTCGTTCACTGTCAAAAGTTTTAAGGCTAAAAGACTTAACAGAAGTTTGGACTCCCTCAGGGTTCTTTCTTAGGGCCACATCTTTATATCTACTATAAGTAAAACAAAATTAATATATGTGGATATTCTTACCTTTCTATAAATAAGTGAACAACAGCCTACTCTTATCTTCATAGCCATTTCTAGTAACCATAGCAACATAGGATGAAGCATTGTCGCTTGCATCATCATGAGGCTGAAGCAATAGAAATTGTGAAAATTAAATTTATTAGATCATTCTAAGGCGCTCTACGACTGAAGCGAGACAGTAATGAGAAAAGATCGCGCGCAGGAGCGAGACCAATTTTACAGATTGGACGAAAAAACCACGAAATCTAAAAAAATAAAGCGATTAAAGAGAAATGAAACTACACGATGCTGAATATTATTGGTGTCATATCCACTAACTAAACCAATTTCCAATAGTATTCATTATCATCATCAGCCTGTGGACGTCCACTGTTGGACATTGGCCTCTCCTAGCTCACGCCTATTGTGGCGTTGATAGCCTACTATTATATATTAGCCTACTGCTACCACGCTGGCCAAAGATATTTTCAAAATATTTTTTTTAACGTTTTTTTTGTTTTTAACACGTAACTTTACTTTTTACTTTGGGCACTAAGAAAAAAAAACACGGTATATTTTTTGTGTGTGAAAGTTTAGTCTTTGGGTTGACAAAGGATCTCTTTATTTCTGCCTTTATTTTTTGCCTTTGGCTCTCATCGTCGCTTTCTCTCTATATCTTTTTATCTCTGGGTTTCTTTGTCTCTCTTTTTTTTCTATCTCTGGCTTTCTTTATATCTCCCTCACTATCTCTCTTTCTCTCACTTTCTAATTTAAACTGGGACCAAAACTATTACGGTTACTATTTGTCATTTTGTGTTTTGTGCATAATAATTATTTGTTTTCTATATGATTTATTGTGAATAAAAGTGTAGTATTTTAAAGCTTTATCTTTCACACTCTTTCTCAACTCACTCCCAAAATTAGGACCAAAACTCACCCAACTCCTAGCGCGTATAAATACGCATGTGTAACCGGTATTCCGGCGGGGCTAATACCTATCTTTGCAAGCAACGCGATAGCAGAAATTGCGCGATAATTGCTTTACGTCACGTATCAACAGTGCGCCCTCTACCGAACAAACGATGAACTACAATGTACACTTTATTTAGTTCCTGTTATTGCTACCAAATTGTTTTTGGCGCTAGCGTCATAGCAACACGCGGCGTCTCACTCTCGCACCTAGGTAGGAACGCGGGAGAGTGAGACGAGATACACAGAATCTCATTTCTCGCTCTCTATTACATCTACAAAGAAACTTACCCCACTACTCCGAGCGCGTACAAATAAGCGTGTGTAACCGGTATTCCCGAATGGGACGGCGAGAAATAATTGATGAGTCCTTCAAGGCACAGTGGTATGGCTAACCTGAAAGAAAATAAATAAATAAATAATTGCATTTTTTTTTTTATGAACGACGGGGAGACTTAGCCTTCATCATACCTGATGTTAAGTATTGATAAGGCTAAAGATGGAAGCGAGCCTCTCCCGGATTCCTCAATTACTGAGGAACTGGCTATCTTATCTCTAGCTGCCGGAACATAACAATGCTGACAACATTGTTGTTATGGCGTCAGACTTAGATAAGATGGTGGTAGCTAGCCAGGCGGACTTACAATGAGTCATTCCATCAACCAAAACATACAAACAAAAGCAAAGCATACAAACACACCAATTATCTAGCCCACGATAAGTTTCATAAAGAACTAAAGAACTTGTGCTATGGATTCTAGTTAACGGATAGACATTCCTACCTATATACGTTATTTGTAAATACATACATAATATACATATCAAACACCCAGACCACGACAATAATACATGTTCATGCAGACAAATATTTGTCTTGTCCGGGGATCGAACCCGGGACCTCTGGACCAGATAGCGGGCTTAGTACCCCTGCCAAAAAACAGGTCATCCAAGAAGAAGAAAAGAGGACATAAATTCACTTTGAATATATTTATTTTATTCAATATTAAATAATAAATTAACTTCAAAATTAGTCGATTTGTGAGTAAACGCGACAGCAGCAATTACACAGGTAATTTTATTTCTGGTCACTGCAATACAAGCATAGGCTTAGTAGACGCCTCTAGAAATAAGTTTACAGTGCACTCAAATTTATCTATATACTTAATTCAGGTTCGCAAAATTTGTGACGACTCGATAGGGACTTTGGCGCGTAGTACGCGGCCGAGTAAGGTATCAAATTAAAGGTACTCGAGTCTATTTGTTCCGAAAACTATAAAATATCCAAAATGTTAAAAGTGATGATCACAAACTGCAATTAAAGATTTTCGCATAATTTGGAATTTTTCGTCAATCGACGAACCCGAGTATCGGGTTGTAACCGCCCTAGTTATAATTATTGTTTATACCCCTCGTTCCACTTGGATCCACCGACGACTAAGGGACTCGGCCTTCAGGAGACGGGCAGCAGCGTCTCCTACAAACTTGGCCATACTGCGATACCCAACCCGCCTGCCGAGCGAGGCGATTATGGCAAACCCAGCAGGCCTATACCCAGCAATGGGTGTTATGTGGCTGAGACGATGTACTTGCAATATATGCAGTATAGTATTTTAAGATTAGTGGCATTATGGATAATCTCAACTTACTTAACACTAGATTCACAGACGGAGAACACCATATTGCTTAAGATAAATCTGAACCCGTAGATTTTTATGATGGTTCGAATCAAAGAAGGTTTGTTGTCTTTGCCTAAAACAAAAAAAATAACAATATAATTTAAGCCGAATTCACATAAATACTTATATACATTTAAAAAAACAACTCGGCCACAAGTGAATTCTCAGATGGGACTCGAACCCACGACCTTTGGAAATCCGGTCCAATGCTCTAACCACTGAGCTACCGAGACTTCTCGGGGGTTGAAATGTTTTTTTTTCCAATATTTTTCTATTTAAAATTTATTGAAGACGTTTCATAGAAAGAATGAAACAAAAGTCTTGGTAAGCACATTATTTCTATTTACTAAAAACCATTGATTAACCATTTGATTAAATCTGTCTGGCAAAGATATACATATGATGAAGGAAAAGGACATAATGGTAGGTCCTTTTTGTCGGGATATTTAAAATGATCTCTATAGAGCAAAAATCGCGATATAAGGTGTATCCGAATTATACTTTGGCCAAGCGTCAGGGGGTCAGGTCAAAAGTAAAGAAAACATTTATGCCAAAGAAAAAAAAAAATTTTTTTTCATTGTTTTTTTCTTGAAAATTTGACGCAAACAAATCCAAACGTAGAACTAATATACTATAAACAAATTTGAAGTCGCGGGCGAACATTAGTTATTTTATAAATCGTACCTTCTTTTTGCAACTCCTGTTTCCATATTTGGCCCATTTCGTCACCAAGAGGCGCAGCCCTGTGTTGTGGAGAACACCTGAGAAAAAGAACAAACCAAATATCAACATAAAAAAAAAACGTTGGATTTGAGACAAAACTGAGATGCCCATGAGAGGAAAGAAGAAAGAAAAGGGCAATGTAAATTTTCCTTCGTCATCATCAGCCATTTTTAATGTTTTCAGCATTGTTGTGTTCCGGCAGTTTGAGATAAGATAGCCAGTTCCTCAGTGGCTGAGGATTCCGGGAGAGCCTCGCTTCCATCTTCAGCCTTATTAATACTTAACATCAGGTATGATCAAGGCTAAGAGTCTCACCGTCGTCTTCCTGACTTAAGGAAGTCAGGAAGAGGCATGTGGCAACCCTATCCGGGAACTCGCTATCTTACCTCTAACTGCCGGAACACAACAATGCTGAAAACATTGTTGTTATGGCGTCAGACTTAGATAAGATGGTGGTAGCTAGCCAGGCGGACTTACAACAAGTCCTACCACCAACCAAACCTAATACAATATGTATTGTTTTTGTGTGAAAGAGGAAGTTACAAACGCATTAACAATATTTTTATTTCGTGGACATTGGTGTGGGTTATATGCTGGTATAAAAATGATGTATTTTAATTTTAGTTAATATTACTTAGCATATAACTGTTTAATGTCCCAAATTATAAAAATAAAATAAAATAAAATATTAGTAGGGATAAGTATTGGCAACCATTAGAAAACTGCATAACGGCAGCCCTAACTTTAATATAGGTCAGAGGTTGACAACATTTTCCCACCGCAATAATAACGCGATAAACCGTGTCAATACAATGTGTAATGTTATTTATTTAATTGCAAACAATTAATAATACGCGTGCCGATAATTTATATGTCGCAGAGAAATGACGATACCTGAAACAATTTTGATTTTAGAAGTGAAAACTTCGGCATTTCGTGGAAAAAGCGGCGTTATGCACATCAAAGTTTTAAATTTTTGGGATGGGTAAAAAATGGTAAAGTCGCGGACAGGACACGTGACCCTGATCGTAAACTCTACGAGCACTCTAGGAGTGCAACCCGTTGTTTTTTTTTTAGTAAGAAGACGCAATAAACAGGATGTTTTACAACTTCCGGATTTCGTGGCATCCCTGGAGATTATGTGAAATCTTTATTTCATTTATTTATTTATTAACGACGGGGAGACTCTTAGCCTTCATCATACCTGACGTTAAGTATTGATAAGGCTGAAGATGGAAGCGAGCCTCTCCTGGAATTCTCAACCACTGAGGAACTGGCTATCTTATCTCTAACTGCCGGAACCCAACAATGCTGAAAACATTGTTATTATGGCGTCAGACTTAGATAAGATGGTGGTAGCTAGCCAGGCGGACTCACAACAAGTCCTACCACCAACCAAACCGAATACAAATTGTACCCCCGCTGGGAATCGAACCCGGGACCCCTGGGTCTGATACCGGTGGTTGTTACCACTAGACCACAGAGGCGGTTAAAATCCCTGGCATCCTAAAACCAATTAATACTAAAATGTGTTTTTTTAATTCATCATTCAGCCTGTTGCAGTCCACTGCTGGACGTAAGCCTCCCAAGGTGCGCCACAAGACCCGATCTCTCCCTATTTTAATTATGTCTCCTATATTTCTATATTTCTGAAAGCATCAGTTAGGCAACCGATTTTTGCAGATGATAATTGCATTTCAGTTTTTAATAGAGAATCGTTATAAGGAAATAAAACGACCTTTGACGACCTCCGTGGGAGAGTTGTACGTACACCGGTTTCAAGGTGTCGTCTACTCTTGAGGTCCCGGGTTCGAATCCCGGTAGGGGCAAATGTTTGTATGATGAATACGACTTAACCGATTCCAATGATTCAAACGCTATAACATCAGGCGTACATCCAAGTTGGGCTCATTTGGAAATCGGTTCAGTATTTTTTCAAAAAGTCTTGTTAAAACTGTTGGGAGTTGTGCACGTAAAAATTCCTAATATATAAGTAAAAGTAAGTAATAGAAGTTCACGTGCATTCTCTTCTTTCTTCTTTCCTTTGTCCGTTTTTCATTCGTAAGGTAAGAAATTTCTGTCAATCTAATTATTTGTTTGTCTGTTCTTTTCTTTTTGACGTGACAACGTCTTCTAATTCGATGAAGCTGGCTGCACGCACGAAAAAACATGACGTCATGCGGCGTTACCTCGCTCTGAGGCGTTCCATTTAAGGCTTGAAGTGCAAGCGAATGCGCGGAACGAGCTACAAAGAGGCACAATCGGCCTCCGCGTTCGGCAGCGTTCGACATCGGTCTCTCTCCTACTTGAGTGAGCGATGCGTCCGCGTGTCATCAGTATTTTCTTATGACGTTGTCACGTTCAACTATCGTCAGTAAACCGACTTTACAGACAACCGATTTTTTTTGTAAATGTGTAGTGATATACATGTATATGTGTGTGTTGTAAGCAAATAAACTCTTTATCTCTCTATAGAAATGCAATAAAGAATTCCTTGGCTGGCACCGACTCCAAAAGGCTTATTTTAACTTATTGAAGTAGATTTTTTTGTAAAAAGTTTTTGAATTGAAAACTTCTTCAGCGGTGTTGTGCACATCAGAGTTTTAAACTTTTGGGATGGGTAAAAAATGTTAAAGTCGCGTCAGGACACGTGACCCTGATCGTAAATTCGTAAGACGGAGGAAGAGTAGAACGCCGGCGCGGCGTAAGAGAGGAAGTAATATCCCCCTCTCTTTCTACCGCGCGGCGTAAATGTATGCCTGCTCCTGCTGTTTCGTTTAGGCGGTTTTCACTTCTGCCGGCACTCCCGGAGTGCAAGTCGGTGTTTTTTTTACATTGATTATGATGAAGGACGTCTGTATACCTGTATACATCTGATATGCTGAGCTGTCCTTTTCTGCCTTTTGCGAAAACAGGACGGGTATACCTGAAAATAAACAAACGGTAAATGAATAACAATCAAAGGTACAGATTGTTAAAATGTATAAATGTCGCAGTCAACCTTAAAATCAGCCGTTCAATTGGAGGCCTAGCCCGTTAATTAAACGTTGGCACTGATTGAACCAGCATCACTTAGCGTTCAACTAGTAGACTTATTATAAGTTAGGCCTTTTAAGATGGCTGACGTAAAATCAGCCAGGTGATTTAAATTTAGTTAAATTTTTTGCCACTGCGGCGCCAGTAGTCCCGAAAACAAATATGGCGTCAGAAGCTCGCACCAGCTGGCAATTTTGTGTTTTCTTTTTCGAATCAACTTAGCTTAAAGTGATATATTAATATCAATATTAATATAATAAAAATGTGTGATAAAAATGTGCCTGATACTGCACCGCCCCGGCTACAAGTTTTCTTTACCGCAGCAAACTCAACTCAATGCTAAGAGCATGCTTTATTTATGCCCTTCCTTCCATTTTCCTAGATAGCGCCTGACTCATCATAAGAATTAGTAGCAGAAAGGTAATATATTTATATTAGTTGTTATCGGTATATTGTGATAATATACTTGTTATCTAATATAACGACCACCCTTAACTGCAAGTTGTGACGTACAATACAGGTCAATAGCAATTTATTTTAGATGAAAAATATTAAAGTTCTAAGTACAAAGTTAAGAAAAGCCGACTGAAGTAGACCCACTTCCGCTGGCGGCACCCGTTCACGAGCATGACGCATGAAACAGCCATCGCTTCGCTCAACCATATTTTAGGGAACGTAACGACCCGCCGAATAGTTATTGAGTATGACCTGACCGACGATACGCTTTTCCTATTTGCACTGGAAAGTAGAGCTCGGTGGCGGAGTGGTTCGCGCGCTCGGCCTGTGATTGTTGACGTTTAGCAGCTTTCGCAATGGTCAGTCATGGGATGGGCGACCAAAAATGTACTATCTTTAGCTCCTCCGCCGCTACGGAAAGCACGTTAAGTTGGTCCGTTGGTCCCGGCTGCATTTGCATTGGCCTAAACATTGGCATATTACAGATCTTTGCAAAATTATGTTGACATTTTTATGTATAGAGTCGTAAATTGAATAACGGGGTAAGCCATTAAATGTGCCGGCGAGTGTATTTGAAAGCAACAGAATCTACCACTTAAAATCTGATTGGGATTTTTTGTTACATCAAACATTAATGTGTTACATCTTGTAAGAAAAACAGCATTTGACGAGTTTCTTGCCGGTTCTTGTCGTTACAAGGTCTCCCGCTATAGGGTTTGTGAACCGATGGCGTAGCTTCTTTGATGTTCACAAGTGCTTGTAAAAGTCAGACTGTACACCGAAACGAGCTAGTACTGAAAGAATCCTCTCGCTTGTGATTGGCTGCAGATAATAGGCGCATAGGCGTTGTTGTCTCGCACAAGCGAGCGAAATTTCTCAGTACTTGCTCTTTTCGGTGAACCGGCTATAGATTAAATAAATTATTATGACCAGTGGGCCTACCATGAGTTTAATTTCCGCTTAATGTACTGAAAGTACTGTTTTCCGTTTACTGTACAGTAATCAGAGATGACGAAGCTAAAGTACAGAACTAAAATAATGTTCTCGGGCCAATCTCTTAAAAGCGAACTTACAGGAGGCACTACGTATGCTAAGAGGCAAAGCGTTCCAGAGTCGTACTGCCGAAAGAGAAAATGAATAGGAGACGAAGCCGGAAGATTGGGAAGGAATTTTTAAAAGAAGATTGCTGCTAGAGCGAAGATCACGTTGATGAGAGTCACCCAGAAACTGAAACCTGGATTTCAGGTATTCTGGGGTAAGTGGATTGAATATAATGTTATAGAGAGTACACACAACGCAAAGGTTCCTACGCTCTCGGATATGAAGCCATTTGAGTTGCTGACGGTTGTGGGAGACATGGTCATACTTTCGTAACCCATATATGAAACGGATGCAGTTGTTGAGAAGTCGATCCAACTTACTGAGAAGGTCCTCATTCAAATATATGCTGAAGATATCAGCGTAATCGGGAGGACAAGAGCCTGAATTAGCATAATCTTAGTACTAGACGGGAGAAAGAACTTAAACCTATATAGAGCTTTAAGGGCGTTGCTTGGTTACTTTCTTGAGACATCGTCATCGACATAAATGAGCTTTCCAGGAGAGGCATGAGTCGATTGTTAAGCCCAGTTCCTTAACTTTATGCGAATAGGGTATTTCAACACCGTTGTATTTTAAGGTATTTAAATCAGATAAGTTAAGGCGTGAGATTTGTCGAGAAGTGCCAACTACAATCGCTTGGCATTTGGCAGTATTAACAGAAATGTTGGTGCTTATACTTTATTTGTGAATTTGTTTGTTACTTGATCACGATTAACCTCCCAGGCATCGGTAAACGAGAAACAATAGATATCTTATAGTTTCTTAGAATTTTATATACAGCTCAAGATAGGAATACCTAGGACCTAAGACACGTTTTTCCCGACTTCAAAAAAGGAGGAGGTTCTATGTTCGTCTGTATGTTTGTTTTCCCGGTCTGTGACTGATTAGACGCGAACAACCAACATCCAGCGTTCTTGTACACACGACGGGACTTTACTGCCTCGGGCATATAACTTCAGCATCAACATCTCCTCCTTCATTCCCACAGGATAATTACACAACCGATACCAACACTCCTTGTAACTCTTTCGTCATCCTTCCGATCACTGAAGAAGAGGTATCAAGGCTGATACTTGACCTTCGAAGTGACAGCTCAACTGGATGGGATGAAATATCACCACTGACATTCATGATGACTGTCATGACTGTATGTGTGCCAATTTTGACGCATGTTTCTGTAAGCCACTTAAATCAGTAACAAGTTTAAGGTATCTTGGTGTCCATCTCGACGATCGGCTTAATTGGCACGCCCAGACCGATTTCCTCACTATGAGGGTTCGAAAACTTATATATATATATAAAAATCTACGTCACTCGGCTGACAGGAATACCCTTTTCATGATCTATTTCGGATTATGTCAATCCGTCTTATCATATTGCAACTCTGTCTGGGGTGGCACTGACAAAACTCATCTTCTTAAGCTGGAACGTGCTCAGCGAGCAATACTCAAGGTGATGCTTTGTAAGCCCAGAATCTACTCTACTGTCAAACTATATGCGGAATGCGAGGTTCTTACGGTTAGGCAGCTAGCTACACACACACACACACACACACACACACACACACACGCACACATATTTACCAAAATTATATGTACAATAGACTGCGAACTACATTAACCAGCCAGTTTGTTTTTGAGAATATTATGTTTTGCATTTGGAGGAATCACCAGCTCCTAAAATACAGGATTAGTCCTAGTTTAGGAGTTGGGGACCTGAATTGTTAACGTTGTAATTGTGACTTTTCTCAATAATGAGTACCTATTGTTTTAGTTCTACAATGTTATTATTTGTTGTTAAATAAAGTTTTTTTTTTTTTTTTATTATTATTTATTATTTGTTCCCGACGAGTCATTCGTTTTGGAAAACTGTATGGCTGTGAGGATTTTTGTTTTGTTCTTTGGTAAATGTTGTTGGTACTGTGTTTGATACTTTCTATTTAGATACTTAAAACTACTAGTACATATTTGAGGTACCTATATTACTTTTCTTGACATTTTGTATGCGAATCTGTACAGCGCCTCTAGTGGGCAGTAGCAGAACTACAGATTCTCATACAAAATGCCGTACAGTAAACGGTAAGATAAACTCATGGTAGGCCCTCTGGTAATACAGGTATCTTTATGATTACGGGCACCGGGCTCTCACATCTATAGGTTATTTATGATGTATTAGTTTAAGCTAATAATGTTTTGTTCTTACAATCTAAATGAAATAGGAAAATAAATTATTTATTTATTTATAATATTGAGTTTTAATAAATATTTCAGTAGGTACTCACCAGAAAGCGAGTTTTGATATAAAATTCGAATTTTCCCTAGGATTGACTTCTCTGTCTATATCGAAATATTTTGGATCCATAGTTTACACTTAACAATATTTGTTTGGCACGGTTTCATTAATCACTTTTCTTAAGTCAGGTAAAAGACATGTTCAGCAATCTTTGATCTGTAACAAACAAAAAATAAATATTAATGACAATAAAATCTTGTCGGAATAACTTTTGGATGTCAAAGTATTGACTAATCGTTATTATTTCCAATTTCTACACGTTGTGGAAATTGGAAACAATAACGACACGAATGATAACGATACCACAAACACAACACCCAGACTCGAGACAAAATAAATAAAAACATTTTATAAAAAAAATTCAAACCGACTTCAAAAAGTAAAAAATAAAACTTTTGGAGTCGGTGCCAGCCAGGGCATTCTACATTGCACTTCTATTAACTATATATTTTTTTTGGCCTTAGCTAGCTGTCACCGACTTTTTAGTTACATCATGTGCCGTTACTTACACTAAAAATCAGTCCATACACAACAATGTCATCTAGGTAAACGACTACTTGTGAGGGGTTTAGCTGGTATTTCGCATATAATATTACTTATGATTAGGTTTCCAAGCAGAATGCTAGTTATAGCTATTTATAGCTTGTTCAAGTCGTATAGTTCTATTTGAACAACTAGATGGCGTTGTGCCCATAGAGATCGCGATATGGTTTTACCTTCTCGGAAGTGATAAGTAGAAATACTAATATTTTAGTTCCTAAGTTAATTAATAGATGTCGCTAAACCTTTTTGAATCGCAGTTTCACATACTGCATGTAATTTCCATAATATTGTGAATATTTCGTATGAGCTGTTTACAATATACCAACTCAAGTGTAGTACCGGTTTTTCATTTAGTACTAGTACCCAAAATTCCAGTTCAGTTTTGTTAGGTAGTCCTAGGTTTTAAACATAGCTAAGCTAGCAATCTTCATTTTATTATTACATACTTGAGTTAATTGAAAAATCCTGATAACTAATAGCTGTTAACTTTATTACAATCCCGTGACCACGAAACCGAATAGAGGTACGTCGGGAAAACGAAAAAGAAAACGTAAAGCAACACGCATAAAACACAAAAACGACGTGTTGATAAAAAGCACGATTATTATACGTCGGGAAAACGAAAAAAAAAACGTAAAGCAACACGCATAAAACAGAAAAACGACGTGTTGATAAAAAGATTATTATACGTCGGGAAAACGAAAAAAACGTAAAGCAACACGCATAAAACACAAAAACGACGTGTTGATAAAAAGGACGATTATATGCGTCGGGAAAACGAAAAAAACGTAAAGCAACACGCATAAAACAGAAAAACGACGTGTTGATAAAAAGCACGATTATTATACGTCGGGAAAACGAAAAAAACGTAAAGCAACACGCATAAAACACAAAAACGACGTGTTGATAAAAAGCACGATTATTATACGTCGGGAAAACGAAAAAAACGTAAAGCAACACGCATAAAACACAAAAACGACGTGTTGATAAAAAGCACGATTATTATACGTCGGGAAAACGAAAAAAACGTAAAGCAACACGCATAAAACACAAAAACGGCGTGTTGATAAAAAGCACGATTATTATACGTCGGGAAAACGAAAAAGAAAACGTAAAGCAACACGCATAAAACACAAAAACGACGTGTTGATAAAAAGCACGATTATTATACGTCGGGAAAACGAAAAAAACGTAAAGCAACACGCATAAAACAGAAAAACGACGTGTTGATAAAAAGATTATTATACGTCGGGAAAACGAAAAAAACGTAAAGCAACACGCATAAAACACAAAAACGACGTGTTGATAAAAAGCACGATTATTATACGTCGGGAAAACGAAAAAAACGTAAAGCACCACGCATAAAACAGAAAAACGACGTGTTGATAAAAAGATTATTATACGTCGGGAAAACGAAAAAAACGTAAAGCAACACGCATAAAACACAAAAACGACGTGTTGATAAAAAGGACGATTATATGCGTCGGGAAAACGAAAAAAACGTAAAGCAACACGCATAAAACAGAAAAACGACGTGTTGATAAAAAGCACGATTATTATACGTCGGGAAAACGAAAAAAACGTAAAGCAACACGCATAAAACACAAAAACGACGTGTTGATAAAAAGCACGATTATTATACGTCGGGAAAACGAAAAAAACGTAAAGCAACACGCATAGAACACAAAAACGACGTGTTGGTAAAAAGCACGATTATTATACGTCGGGAAAACGAAAAAAAAAACGTAAAGCAACACGCAAATAAATACTAAAACGACGTGTTGAAAATAAGCACGTTGATTAGGTAAGGTGCCAAGTTCACCAACTGTCGGTTATATACTCGTCGTTTAATTTAAAAAATCGTTCTGTCCCTATAAACAACAAACTGATTTGGATTTATTCAAATTAGGCTGTTCCAAGCACTTATGAACGTCAAAGAAGCTACGCCATATCGGTTCACAAAATCCCCACAGGCGGCGGAAGACCTTGTTACGAGAAGAACTGGCAAGGAAGTACTGAAGGGCTGTTTTTTCTCCGAAACTAAAACTAACGATTAAAATTGAAATGGCATTTAGCGTTAATCAGTCGGTTATTCAGTTCGTAAACTTGGGCACTAATCCACTAAAGATATTTTATTTATTGAACGGGGGAGCAATTTCCGCACTGATTTCAATATCGTTTTTTTTCTTGCCATAATTTATTAAACAAGAAAATATACAAGAAAAAAGCAATGTTTGTTTAATATTTAGGTATCACATAAAAATAGCATTGAAAAATGCAAAATTAAAAAGTTATAATTAGATGTCTGTTTCATCTTAATCGATAGGCAAACATTTGTAAAAATGTTTCTATCGAATCTTGCATTCGATTATATTTCTCTCATAGATGAAACGACGGACGGTAGCCAACACCGTAGAAAGGTGAATATACTAGAGAAATTCGACGTCTCTTCATAGGTCTCTGTTGCATAATTGGTTAGTGCATTGGGCCGGACTCCCAAGGATGCGGATTCCAATCCCGTCATGGCGACAAGAGACAAATTGTTTTTTTCTAGTATTCTTTCTTGTTTAATATTTATCACATAAAAATAGCATTGCAAAATGCAAAATTAAAAAGTTATAATTGCCATAATTGCCACAAGTCGCCAGGAGCTCTATTTTTGAATCGCTGGTATGACATAAGTCACCGCATGCGACTTAAGTCACGCGTCGCACGCTTTTTTCGCTTGACTGTAACGAGTGGGTGAGGGCACTTGTTGCGGTCGAGCGATTCAAAAATACGGAAATTGGTATGTCGTACGATAATCAGTAGAAAAGAAGCGCTCGACGCGCAACGAGTGAATCAAAATTAGTGCCCCAGATAAGAAACCATCGCGTCGTCGACCGCCGACTACGACTGTGCGCGCTTGTTTTCAGTGTTTGTATAATTGTATACGATGATATAAGATGTATTTATTTTCTTTTATTTATTACAAAATTGCGTTACATTGCGACTTAGTGACTAAATAAAACATGCAAGCACCAATGTATCGCATGCACCTCGAAAGGCACTGCAACGAACAGGAGAGGGGCAGACATTTAGAAACTTTTTAACCGACTTCAAAAAAAGAGGAGGTTCTCAATTCGACTGTATTTTTTTATTTTTATGTATGTTCTACCGTAACTTCGCCAGTTGTTAACAGATTTTTATAATTCTTTTTTTATCTGAAAGAAAATGGTTTATGTGTGGTCCCATATAATTTTTACGAAGATCTGGCTAGTAGTTTTTTCACAATCTTGAAAAATATCAATCACCTTTTGGCAAGTTGTCGTTTACCTAGATGACATTGTTGTGTATGGGCTGATTTTTAGTGTAAGTAACGGCACATGATGTAACTAAAAAATCTGAAATAAAAACATTTTATAAAAAAAACTCAAACCAACTTCAAAAAGTAAAAAATAAAACTTTTGGAGTCGGTGCTAGCTAGCTAAGGCCAAAAAAACATATAGTTAATAGAAGTGCAATGTAGAATGCCCTGGCTGGCACCGACTCCAAAAGTTTTATTTTTTACTTATTGAAGTCGGTTTGAATTTTTTTTATAAAATGTTTTTTTTCCTCAAAGTATTCATTAATGGATTAGTAAGCTTTTCCTACAAGCAGCTTTTTCAAGGAGCGAATGAACACACCAATATCCGTTTCGGCCTTCAGATACTCTAGCAACTTATTAAAGATTTTTATGGACATCGGGTAGGTACCCGGTGTAGCAGCGGAAAACTGATATGTAAAGCCTGCAAATAGTTACCACAATCATAAAGTAATTGTTTTACATAAATGTAATAATAGGTACATATTTACACAAATTATCATTCGCAGTAGTCATATTGCTTCATAAACAAAACGAGACAGTAAACAAATGAATACAAATAAGTCTCGTCCTGAAAATCACCGTTGTTATTTGCTTTGTTCTTTGATATCAGTTCTTGAAACTGAAAACAATGTTTCCAGTACTTGTGACATTGATGATAACTTGGTATTGTCTTTAATGTGTCGTAAAATGATTTTATAAATAGAATTTCCGCGAAAATCCTAGGGATATTGCGAAAACACTGATAATTAGACAATGGTGTTGACATTTCTCAATCTTATTGAATAAAGATAGGGTTTTTGCAAAAATACGGGTTGCTTTTGTAACATTGGATATTCTTAACTCTGATTGGTTTAATTTTTGCTTGCTTGCTAACTCTTATTCTGATTGGTTCACAGAAAGTTTACTACACGTGAGAGAATGGATTGACATTTGAAACGTCAAGTCGTCAACCAATGAGAGAAGATGTTATTTTGGACGGTCCGTCCATCCAATCAGTCAGTGTTCTTATTTCTTTTCTTCGTGTTTTCGCAATATCCCTAGGATTTTCGCAAAATATCGATTTATATAATTATCCTGCGACATATGAACCAATCGTAAAACAACATTTACGGATTAATTGGCGCCTACTTTTTCTCCTTCTTCTTCTTTCTTAATTAATGGCTTGCTCACGATAAAATAAAATTTTGCCAATGTCAAGTAAATATATATATATATTTTTATATTGTACAGTAGATTGAGTTAAAAATGGAGCCTCACAACATGTGTAATTACGAAAAGAACTCGGGTGAAACTCCATTATTAACATTTGGTTTATTACGGGTGCCGCCAGCGGAAATGGGTCTACTTCAGTCTGCTTAAATATTTTTATCTAATATAAATTACTATTGACCTGTATGTACGTCACAACTTGCAGTACAGTAACCTTGTAATGCGAGAAATATTATAATGTAAGTCCTTCCTTGCGAGTTGAAAATTGCTTACGGTTAGGATAACCATAAAATGTTATATTATAATTAGTATTTTCTTTTGTGATGGAAATTGAACTTATTGATATGTTAAGCTCACTTTTCAATTTGAGGACTCTGTATAAAATAAAACAGTGAGACAAAATTTGCCCTTGACGAGTTTCTTGCCGGTTCTTCTCGTTACGCGGTCTCCCGCCGTAGGGTTTGTGAACCGGTGGCGTAGCTTCATTGACGTTCATAAGTGCTTGTAACAGCCTAGACTAATTAATTGATATTGAATATTTTGATTACCGATTTATCGACACTTTGTGTCGCCCGTGATCACACTATGTGGAATTGAAAAACAGAGATAAATTTTCAATGATAACAAGGCCAATAACCACGTAACATTATACCAATTAACTTCATGCCATCTAAATCTAAAATATTTATCAACCCTTCACGGTATTTTTACCCTACCAATCCTCCTTGATACGATTATCAAAGATTCCTCAAAAATCTCGTCCAATAATGAACCTTAGTTCAACAAAATAGAGCAGTTTATTACCCAATCGAGCCGTAATATTTACAACACCCATACCCTTGACCCCGATTGCCATGGCAGCTCCTAACCCCGTGACAAAATTCCGTTGTCGAATCAGCTTGACCAATTGGTTTGGGTATTGTTCTGTCGTTCTGCGGCTTTTCAATTACTATAGCGACACTGACGTGTTTCATAAAGCTGGCATGTCTTTGGTATATTTACGTGAAGCCTCGAATTTGTCAACTTTACCAACCTATCTAAATATTTGATAGAATAAGGCGTTACTTAGCGGAAATCCATACATTCACTGGGTGCTTGGTATTTCATGACAACTCCTAAAGATGACGCGTGTGTGAGTAGTTGATGAAGATGCAAGGTGTGTGTCAATGTTTTGCATTTATTTGAGGGCGGTGTATCTTGCATAAGTTTTCTTGCGGAATTCATTCATCAAACGGAACTACCGGACACCGGCGTCCAGAGAACAATGGAATATATATTGTGTCTCATAATCCTGAGCCTGAAAGGTTAGAGACAGCTAGATATTTTTCGAAATGGAATAAATAATAAATAAATAATTTTACACAATCACACCAATTAGTAACCCACGTTAAGTTTCATAAAGAACTTGTGAGTTGTGTTATGGATACTAGATATAGATAACGGATAAACATACTTATATACTTTTTTTGTAAATACATACATAATATACATATGAAACAGACATGTTTATGCACACAAAAATTTGCCTTGTCCGGGTATCGAACCCGGGACCTCTGGCGCAGAAGGTGGGCTTAGTACCCCTGCGCCAAACAGGTCGTCATGTATTATGATTACACACAGAGACGTTGGTTTTACAACAATTCACTTGAAGACACCGATATCTTCTCAAAATAACCGAACTACTGGTATGTTATGGAAATTAGAAACCTATATAGCTCATGTTGATTTCTCAGTTTCTAGGAAACTAACCGAAAACTCTGAAAGGTTTTCAAAACAAGGATTTTTGGTTAGTGATAGGACTTGTACTTGTTGTTGTATTCCCGCAGTGAGGGGCCATCTCTCAACCGCGAGAGGGCCCCAAAAACGGGCCGGCCGCCGGGTCAAAGGGGCGATTGACACCACGGTTCCCCAGGACCCTACGGTGGTGAGAGAGCAAGTAGTGAGAGGTTTAGCTGGTAGTACCTCTTCCCGGCCTTCTATCGAGCCTTCTGAGGCCGGATGGGGGGCCGCGAGGTATCAGGTGAGCCCAGCATAACCTGTTTGGTATGCGAAAAAGATGTCAGGTTTTCCGATTACAGATAATATGTCTATCAGACCAAATGTTTTATGAATTTTTTAATTGTAGAATTGTAACGATAATTTGACAATTATGTTGGTTTAACATAAACCACTAATGTTTTATGAAACGTACAATCGTCAAATTGTCACCAGTCGCTGACAATTGTAATCTTTATGAAACGGGGCCCTGGTGAAGATCGCGGGAAGCCCCTAGATGCGAGCAGCGCAGGACCGATCGTCGTGAAGATCATTGGAAGAGAGAGAGAGAGACGACATGTTCCTTTGTAAATGTTATTGCTTCCGTTAAATCTGATAAGTTTCTTGCGGCCGTTCTTCTTATCAGTTAAAAGATGTCCAGAATGGCTGATAGGAAAAAAAATACTATTCGAAAGCACTTATCTATAAGTCTATTTGAATAAAAATCTTTGACTTTGACTTAGAGGCCTATATCCAGCAGTGGGTGTCATATGGCTGAGACGACGACGACGAAGCGTTTACCCGTTGAAGGTTAAAAATAAAAGAGGTGAGTTAAGCTGCTAGTTAGGTTTTAGGAGCATTTCTTGATCAGATGGGAGGCAGTATGGAGACCAGCTATGGAATTGCGTAAAGTCAATCGTATTCATTTGACAGTTCATATTGTATCATAATAAATGTCATTCCATACAAATTGCAGCCGATTGAATACGATATGAACTGTCAAATTAATACGATTACCTTACGCAATTGCACCCCAGGTCATAGTACACGACATGGACGAATATATGAAGAACGTGATGATGGTGAGAGTAGTGAAAGCAAAAGAGATGTGTAAGGATCGGGCAAACAGGTAGAAGTGATCTTTTTCCTTATTTTTTTAACGGGGATACTCTATCATTTTTGCTGTTAATCTATACTATAATATTATAAAGCTGAAGAGTTTGTTTGTTTGAACGCGCTAATCCCAGGAACTGCTGGACCGATTTAGAAATTTCTTAGACCATTAGAAAGCTACATTTCTCCCGAGTGACTATATTTTATCCCGATATTCCCACGGGAACGGGCACCACGCGGGTAAAACCGCGAGGATCCACTAGTTATTGATAAGGCTGAAGATGGAAGCGAGCCTCTTCCGGAATCCTGAATCACTGAGGAACTTGCTATCTTATCTCTAACTGCCGGAACACAACAATGCTGAAAACATTGTTATTATGGCGTCAGACTTAGATAAGAAGATGGTAGCTAGCCAGGCGGATTTACAACAAGTATAGGAAGTAAGAAATGAACTATGACTATGACTATGAACTTTTCTTCAGGAACGGGGAAAAGGGAATGATTGATGCGTTGCTTTGCTATGTCTAAGAGAAAAATTCAAATTCGTGCATAAAGACATGTAAAGGCTGCTTCTGCGTGACCGTCGTGACTGATAGCCAATTTTAATACTTCGAACACGTTTCATTCTGTTGTCTACAGTAATTGTTCCACTATGGTGGTCAGACACCTGCCCAGTAACTTAAAAAAAAAATACATTTATTGATTATTTTTCTGTTATTTGTCATATGATGTACATAACAACAATATTTTCAGCATTGTTGTGTTCCGGCAGTTAAAGATAAGAAAGCCAGTTCCACAGTGATTGACGATTCCGGGAAAGGTTCGCTTCCATCTTCAGCCTTATCAATACCAAACATCTGGGGGTCAATTCTGAATTTTTTTTGTCATAATCGTCTCTCAGAGGTGTTTCAATAGTAGTGTTTATTTACACTGTTGTAACAAGAACTGTGTAAAACTGTACTACCATTGAAACACCACTGGAATACGATTGTGACTAAGCATTAGCAGAATTGGGCCCCTGGTATGACGAAGGCTAAGATGCGCCTTGTCGTTAAAAAAATAGAAAAAAAAAAGATCTATTGGTGGATTATTATTGACATGACATAAGCATCAGCCATTTTTATGTCTCTGCTGTTCAGCATTCGCATGTATGGATGAAGAGATTGGGTTATGGCATGATCCACCATGCAGATCCACCATGCAGATCCAATGCTGGATTTGTGGGATTTAACAACTGCAAATGCAGCCTCGAGCTATGCTAAATGTTTGGTCACCCACCGCGTAACCGACCATTACGGTATAGCTTAACTGCTAGAATCGCAGGCGGATCTGCCCGTATTCCTAATTGTTTATTTAGTTCTGTAATAATTTTTAGCCATATTGTGAAACCCCACGAAACGACGACTCTTCATGAGATCATGAGTCAATACCGCTCGCTCGATAAACCTTCATCTATTTGTTTCATAATATCTGAAACCATTTGTTTAGTGATAACAGCTCTTATGATAACACTACGTTTTTTTATGAACGACGGGGAGACTCTTAGCCTTCATCATACCTGATGTTAAGTATTGATAAGGCTATGGAGTCACGGGCAGCATATTGAATTCTGAGCGAAATGAAGGATTCTGTAGTTATTTAAGAATATGGTAAGAATAGATTATGGTAAGAATCCTGAATGAAGCGAAGGATTCAAGTCTGCCCAAGGCTAAGATACTTTTATCCCGGAGGAGCATACTCTACTTTATGCACCTACTGTGCCTTATGTGACTTTAAATAAAAAAATCGGCCAAGTGCAAGTCGAACTCGCACATGAAGGGTTTCGTCTCTCACCCAAGGTTGCCTGCAAGAGATTGCTATGTAGCAATAAGACCACCTAATGTGTGTTTTCTCTGTATGTGTTTGTTTTTGTATCGTGCAATAAAGTTTATATTATTATATTAAATACACCTGTATTAAAAACCGTAAAGCGGTTTACAGAATACATCTACCGACCAAGTTTCAACTGTGTAATCCTCATAGTTTTGGAATAAAGTGGCTGTGACATTTACCACTTTGGAAGTGTATATCTTTTAAAACGGTTGATTTTGAGAAAAAACTGTAATAGGAACTTCAATGTAATTTTTAAAGACCTATGCCTACGCCTCAAGTATAGGTTTGATAAAAAAAAATGTTTCAAATCCCTTCGGGAAAAATGCTATATTTCTAAAACTGACAACCATATTTCGTTCAAACCAATTTTCGTTGAAAGTTTTTATTAAGATCTACAGCATATATATATATATTTTAATATTTTCTCTCTCTTATTTCAAAAGTAAGAGGGGGGGGGGGGGGACACATTTTACCACTTTGGAAGTGTAGATCTTTCAAACGGTTGATTTGAGAAAAAATCGTTATAGAAACCTCAATGCTATTTTTAAAGACTTATCTATAGAAACCCCACACGTATAGGTTTGATGAAAAAAAAATTTCAGTGTCAGTGCCATGTATGGGGAGCCCCCCCTTAATTCATATATTTTTTTTATTATTTTTTTAAAAACGTAAAGCGGTTTACCGAATACATCTACCTACCAAGTTTCAACTGTGTAATCCTCATAGTTTTGGAATAAAGTGGCTGTGACATACATCGATTTGGGCGAATCTATAAGGGTTTCGTTTTTTGCCTTTAGGCTACGAAACCCTAAAAATAAATTATTATAAAACTAATAAATGGCAACAATTTAACAATTCGAAAAATATCGAAAGGGTCGAAAATCACCGATTTTTTTCTTCAGATATTTAGTTGCGTTGGCAATGCAATGATAATTTTCATTATAACATCTAAAACGGAATTACACACATTCACAATTGGATGACTTGCCATGCTTTACTGATAAGTAAGACAAAATACACGAAAAGCACGGAATGAGTGCACAATATCACATAATACCACAGACCTATATCTCGTTGATATACCCTATAAAATAAATAAATATTTCCATACAATCACACCAATTATCTAGCCCACGTTAAGTATCATGAAGAACTTGTGTTATGGATACTAGATAACGGATAAACATACTTATATACTTTTTAATTTTTTTGTAAATACATACATAATATACATATTAAACATCCAGACCAAGACAAATAGACATGTTCATGCACACAAATATTTGTCTTGTCCGGGGATCGAACCCGGGACCTCTGGCGCAGAAGGTGGGGTTAGTACCCCTGCGCCAAACAGGTCGTCAAAACATAAATATAAAACATCGATATAAGTTAATTACACACACTATTTTTATCTTATGTATCCTTTAACTCAACTTACACCCGTCAGATTTTTCTGTCACACCCGTCACCCTATCATAAAAAAATATATGTATTTAGATAT
The DNA here is from genome assembly GCA_910589605.1 of Chrysoteuchia culmella. Lineage (NCBI taxonomy): Eukaryota > Metazoa > Arthropoda > Insecta > Lepidoptera > Crambidae > Chrysoteuchia > Chrysoteuchia culmella. The sequence goes on along the minus strand of OU342671.1, from coordinate 1,294,440 downwards.
ATTAACCGTCTACTCCGTAATACATCAATTAACTATACTGAATGCCATGATTGTGATTAACTTCATACTAAAACTAGCTGATCCTCGCGGTTTTACCCGCGTGGTGCCCGTTCCCGTGAGAATATCGGGATAAAATATATGTCACTCGGGAGAAATGTAGCTTTCTAATGGTCTAAGAATTATTTGATAGAATCAGGCGTTACTTGGCGGAAATCCATATCTTAGTAGAAAATGAAAAATATGTCGCGTAATAAATTCGGTGCTGAGATTGGCACGGTCTAACAACTCCTGAGGATGCTCCGTGTGTGGGCGAAACACGTGTAGAGTAGTCGGTGAAGGTGCAAGGTGTGTCACTGGGCTGCATCTGCATTTTTTCTTGCGGAATTACGCGACATATTTTTCGTTTTCTACTAAGGTCTAAGAATTTTCTAAATCGGTCCAGTAGTTACTGAGATTAGCACGTTCAAAACAAACAAACTTTTTTTTTTTTTATTACCGACGGGGAGACTCTAAGCCTTCATCATACCTGATGTTAAGTATTGATAAGGCTGAAGATGGAAGCGAGCCTCTCCCGGAATCCTCAACCACTGAGGATCTGGCTAACTTATCTCTAACTGCCGGAACACAACAATGCTGAAAACATTGTTATTATGGCGTCAGACTTAGATAAGATGGTGGTAGCTAGTCAGGCGGACTCACAACAAGTCCTACCACCAACCAAACCGAATACAAATTGTACCCCCGCTGGGAATCAAACCCGGGACCCCTGGGTCTGATACCGGTGGTTGTTACCACTAGACCACAGAGGCGGTTAAACCTAACAAACTCTTCAGCTTTATAATATTAGCATAGATTATAATTTTCGCTAAAACTACGATATTTCGGAGAAGGGTCGGTCGGAGGCTGGCTTCCATTTTCAGCCTATCAATACTTAACGTCAGGTATGATGAAGGCTAAGAGCTAGCGCAGACGACGGATGACGGAGGACTTTTTATCCGCGACACGTCTTTATTGTTAACCAAATAAGATTCAACTTAGACCGCGTATATCCGCGAAAAGTACGCGATTGTCCTCGTTATTTATTCAACTTTATGTTCTTAGTAATAAGGTCGTGTCGCGGATAAAAAGTCCTTTAATGTCCGTCGTCTGCGCAGGCCATAAGAGTCACTCCGTTGTTCATTAAAAAAAGGGTATTACGATTCGCATTAGTTAGCGTCACACCCGCCGCGCGGCTTTAAACTGTTGTAACTATTTTGGCATTACACCTTATACTTTGAAACTTACAATATAAATTAATGTCACTGGGATCTACAGTTTTTTTTTTATTATTTATTTATTTAACAATAAATTTACATTTTTATTTCTTATGCTATGTAGTGTAACAGAAACCAGAAAGGTTTATTCGTACACTATCATCACCACTACATACTCGATTAACATAATTTTAAAAAGCCAAAGTACTTACAAAACTATTTTACTACAACATATTTAAATTTTACAACAAATCCAGTGCCTACGTATGTTTAAAAAACCGAACAAAATTACTAACCATAGTGAAATATTAATACTACTATTGATTCTATAGTATAGATAGACAAAGACAGCAGATGGCGGACCGTGCCGATAGCGCAGTCCGATAGATAGGTACAATACAAGGTAAATTTTTGTTGTTGTTGTTGTTGCAGTAAGCGTGAATACAGGACGATCCATTTAGCAAAGCAAAAACTTATTTATTATTTTAATTCTTTATGATTAAGTTGATTTCTGATTTTATCAATAAAATAGATTTTAAGTGTATTCTTTAGGTTCTTTTTTTGTAAAAATAAAGCACTCGGATATTATAATAACAACCTTTATTACACGAAGCACTTGTTACACATTACGACATACACTCATCAATAAATTCGGCAGCATAAGTAGAGACCACTATTCACTGCGAGTTACAATTTGAAGACTGCCTCGATCCTCGAATGTGTCAGGCCAAGCTGTGTCGGGGTACAATCCCCACTCAGTTCGCCCTACCACACTCGAACCTGATTGGCTGTTTGCAACAGCATGAAGCATAGCATTGAAAAGTGGTCAGTTGATCAGCTTTTAATAATTATAATCTATTATATTAAAATGGAATAAAATAAGATTAATGTATAATACGAACAAACAATAATTATTTTTAGCAAATTATAACAAAACACTTTTTAAATTACAACACTTTAGTTCTTTAGATTCAATCATGATAGTGCCATTCATATTTATAGATTTATAACCGAAACCATGACTTCAAATGTCACACCCGTCACTGCGGACTGACCCACTAGCCGACTTTCTTGACCATTAGTTATCTGCCAAGGATTGACCGAGCTGTGATCTGATGCCATCCAAGGAATGAGTGGAGGAGATCCAGATTGCTATATATATGCAGCTGATCTGATCAACATTCGTAAATATGTAAGGATCAGAATTTTCAATTTCAGATATTAAATACATTTTTATGCTATTTTCACTTTTTTTTAAACATATCCATACATCTCTCAGAATGTTATTTAGATCATTTGGCTGTGTATAGTATAGCAATCTGGATTTTCTCCATTCACTCCCTGCATGGCCATTTTCAGATCAAACCTCGGTCAGTCCTTGGAAGAGAACCAAGGCTTTGTGTTTAAAACCAGTGTTTAATTATGTGACCACCACTGAATATGGGAGAGTCCAGCAAGGCATAAGACACTATATTTCATAATAATTTTGTAATGTAGAAAAGTAGGCCTTTCTTATAACACAAAAACATTGTGTGACGTGATCGCTTCTGTGTAGACACAGCAGTGTGTAATTTGCTAACTAAATAATAAAATGAGGTATGGAAAGTCGGAAACAACAAAACTAGTTTTGGTATGGAGATTAGAGATATAAGACTAAGGGCCTGTTTCACAATCTAAAAGTAAGTTCTGATTGGCTTACTTGCCAAATTTATTGGCAGATATGATATGAAAATATGTCAAATCATCTGCCAACTAAGCTACTCAGAACTTACTTTTAGATTGTGAAACAGGGCCTAAGGGCTTGTTTCACAATCTAAAATGAAGTTCTGAGTAGCTTAGTTGGCAGATAATTTAGCATATTTTTCATGCCACAGCTGTCAAATCATGTATCAAGTAAGCTACTCAGAACTAACTTCTAGATTGTGAAACAGGCCCTAAGTAGAAGGACACAATTCTGCTGTAATACTATAGGCTTAGCACGAATTACTTTCGATTAAGTATCAAGGATAATTATTTATACCTTCTAAGTCTGCAACATTATATATATCAACCGCCTCTGTGGTCTAGTGGTACAACCACCGGTATGAGACCCAGGGGTCCCGGGTTCGATTCCCAGCGGGGGTACATACTGTATTCGGTTTGGTTGGTGGAAGGACTCGTTGTAAGTCCGCCTGGCTAGCTACCACCATCGTATCTAAGTCTGACGCCATAATAACAATATTTTCAGCGTTGTTGTGTTCCTACAGTTAGAGATAAGATAGCCAGTTCCTCAGTGATTGAGGATTCCGGGATAGGCTCGCTTCCATCTTCAGCCTTATCAATACTTAACATCAGGTATGATGAAGGCTAAGTCTCCCCGTCGTTCATAAAAAAAATATATATCATGTGAATAAATTACCAAGGTGTTTCGGTTTGGTTGGTGGAAGGACTCGTTGTAAGTCCGCCTGGCTAGCTACCACCATCGTATCTAAGTCTGACGCCATAATAACAATATTTTCAGCGTTGTTGTGTTCCTACAGTTAGAGATAAGATAGCCAGTTCCTCAGTGATTGAGGATTCCGGGATAGGCTCGCTTCCATCTTCAGCCTTATCAATACTTAACATCAGGTATGATGAAGGCTAAGTCTCCCCGTCGTTCATAAAAAAAATATATATCATGTGAATAAATTACCAAGGTGTATAACTTATAATTATTATCTTATTGATACGTAATGAAGACTTAAATTGGCGTGGCAACAACGGCAAACTATGTTCTTTTGAACAATAATTACTGTGTTGTCTTTTCAAGGTGTTGGTAACTATAAATAAATGTCTTTGTAGAAGTTATTTTTTTTTTAAGTGAAATCTTCTTTAGCGTCGTTGTGCACATCAGATCACAGAATACTTAATAGTACAAGTAACATCAGTTTCAAATTTTCAGGAAGGGTAAAAAATGTTAAAGTCGCGTCAGGATCAGGACACGTGACCCTGATCGAAAATTCGTAAGACGGAGGGAGAGTACACCGCTGGCGCGGTGTAGGAGAGAAGTAAAATCCCCCTATCTTTCTATCGCGAGGCGAAAATGTATGCCTGCTCCTGCTGTTTCATTTAAGCGGTAGCGCGGCACTTCCGGAGTGCAACCTGTTGTTTTTTTCAGCGTTTTTCATGGAATATTCATTTGATTTGACAAGCGCTGTTAAGTTAGAGAACATGTGGTGTGGTAGGTACCACCACAGAACAAGGAAAAGAGGTTAAAAAGGGCTTGTAGGCGGGGCAGGCGCGCCACAAATATGAGCAAATGCTCAAAAGTCTACCGAAACCTGCGATCGCGTGGCTTAGTCACTCGCGAACCCCGACTGAGTGTGTGTTCTAAAGCGCTGCTTCCAAAATATTGAAAAATGGCGTTTTGTGCCAATATAACTTCAGAGCGAGAAGCCATAAGTTTTTTTTTTATTCTTTATGAAGAGACCGGGGTTTTTGTCTTTCAGACATGCCAACCCCATCGTAACATTATCCTATTCTGCTCAAATGAGAGGCAGCTATTGTAAAACCGTAACTAAGCGACAAAGTCCTTTAGCAATATCTGAGGTTGGTTCCGACGGGCGGAGACCCGGTAGACTGCTACCCTTGCCCCGGTAGTCTCCGTCCGTACGCGAGGAAGGAACACCCAGGGGGTTTTAGTGGGTCCGAGTCCCACATAACCTCTCTGTCTCCCCGGACGGGGGGGTATGCGCGGGCATTTCCCCCTGGAAAAAAAAATACCCTGAATTAGCCCAACATCGAAAGCCATAAGTATAACGTAGGCAATGGGGGGATTTCTTTTCATCGGTAATAGTAGAACTTCTTATAATAACGATATTTCATTCAAACTTCGTAAACCATGATCAAAACGATAAACAACAAAAAATTTTTCTGCAAATATACATTGCCGGCCAAGCACACTCGCGATTTTTACTACAACGTTTGTAGCGCGTAATGTAGTACACTGCAACCGATATAGCGACGAAGCATATTCGTGGTACATCTCCGAAACTCTTCTTTTAATGTTCTGTGAGTACCACCTAACTTACCAATGAGACAAAAATAGCTAGAGGAAAACTAATAGAAAGAAATATAAAATATAATATTATAAAGAGGAAAGATTTGTATTTTTGTATGTAACGAATAAACTCAAAAACTGCTGGACCGATTTTGACGAAATTTGGTATAGAGAATCCTTAGACCCCAAGTAGTAACATATAGGCTATAAATGATCCCAAAATTCCCACGGGAACGGGAACCACGCGGGTGAAACCGCGCCTCTAGTATAAAATATTTTACAGAACACTGCTACATTACAATAGTGATGATGTCATCGTGATTTTTAAATAAAACATGTTGCAATACCTAATATCTCTTGTTCAAACTGTTAACAATTATAAATTTCATGAATGGAATGATACTTATTCGTTATACTTGCTATTTAATAATATTAGTTTATTCGAACGTGGCAACACAGGTCGGCCTTTTGACAGCTGTTGTCATTCCTAAAAAAAGAGGGAAGCTAACTTTTAGTCTTCCCGGTGAAAATAGTTGTGTTCGTTGTAATTCATTGTGATAATGTACAGAATCAAGAGTAAAGGAGTTTGTAAGCAGTATCCAGGTGTTTTACTTATGTTCTTTAAAAGTTCAGAAGTGCAATGAACCCGCGACAATGAACGTATGCCTACGCTCTAGGCCGTGTGCTTGGTAAGCTCGGATACATCGGTAAGTTTATTACATTTTATAGATAAATGAGTATTGCAGATTGTGTAGTGTTCTTTTCTGTGATAGTGTATTGTGAATATTGTGATCTCTTTCGATTCGAGGCAGGATACTTCACACTTCTGCGGTACCCAACATGAGCATTAACCAAAAGCTTGACGAAAGTCAAAACTAAGTATTTATATGTACGAATTCATTGAATAAATTATAGAAAATTACACTGACGAATTATGCAGTCACAGTCACCTTCATTGGAAACCTTGTTCATATCATAATTACTAAGATTATGAATACCTTAGGTAATAACAACAACATATACCTACATAACACTACTGTATACATTGTAATGTAAAGTGTAACACCTTTTATAAATTATGTGCATCATGTTAAAATAATCTTACCAACAAAATAATCCATTCCACTTGTTATTAGTTATTAAAACGGTGATTCAATGATAGATAAACTTATTTCAATCCAAATACCTAATGTTCATATTCCATATACAAGTACATCATTTATTTCCATTTAAAATTGATTGTATTTCTTACAACACAAATCAGAAGAGAAGTTTAGAAGTACTTACTCAAAAGCTATTATTAATTTTCACTTGGCTACTTATTGTACAAACCACTAAAAACTAATTCAATATTTATAAACACAAGTTGTTGTTAACTTCACCAATCATTAAATTGATAGAGTCATACACATGTTATGGGGCAGGATGCTATTAAAATAGTAATAGCATCACAGTTAAATAAATTTACAAATTTATGTAGCTATTTAAGTATTCAATAACGTTGAACATGTAATACTTTACACAATGAGAGGGTGTAGCAATTTAATAATTAAGTTTAATACTGATAAGATAGACCACAAAACTGATTAAAATTATCACTTTCTAATTAAATGAGATCACCACTGTGTGGTGCTTAACTAGATTGCAATAAAAATGAACATGCACAATAAAAAAAATATCAGATTGATCCGCTGAGTCAGCCCTGTTTGGTTTCATGGGGTATTATTTTATAGCTTATTCTTGGTAGTGAACAAAAAAAAAAATAATACAAAAAAAAGTTAAAGCTACTTTTAACAACCTAAACATTGTTGTGTTACCAGGTCACAGCAGCTCTAGTTTTCAGGCAGGACCCTTTGTTTGATATATGGTAACTGTAATAATTAATTGATAATGTTTAAGGAAAGTATTAGTATTCCATCAAAAGGGTACAAATTAGCTTGTCTTTTCTAATATTTAATTTAATAGAATCCAACTCCATTTATTGATTTACTAAATAAATCTTAAATGGTATTAATGGTATAGACCCAACACTATTTAAGCCTATGTTTTTGTTTTTTTTGTATGTTATGTATGAAGCAAAAATATTAAAGTGGTAACATAAAATTATGTTCCGATTATTATTGAACGACTCAAGTGAAATTGAGTATTAAATGTTGTCATATTAATCGACAAGTAAAATAACTGTGGGAGTTATTCATTTCATAGTATTGTGCTATTATAGCATTTATCAATTAATAAGTTTTGACTAAACTATTACCACTGTTAACATTAGTACTATAAAGTTTGTCTGGTCAACCGGCAACTTATTTTATAGAAACGGAGTGAAATTAAATACACTATTCTCAGTCATCACTGTTTGATGATTGTACATTACATTTCATAAGCATGTTATATGTGTATGTGGTTCAGAGAGAAATTGATGTGTGTGTAGTGTTATCTGCAGTATTAATAAATTCAACAAAAGGTATAAGTCTTGTTAATTATTTGAGTTATTTACAACAAATAATGCTACTACGTTGACTACCTGTTTTGGCGAACTGAAACTTTGACGACTTGTTTGGCGCAGTGGTGCTGAACACGCCTTCTGCGCTGGAGGTCCCGGTTGCGGTCCCTAGATGGAACGAGTGTTTGTGTGCGTGAGCGTGCCTGTTTGTCTTGGTCTGAGTGTTTGTTGTGTGTATTATGTATGTGTTTGCAAGAGGAAAGTACAAAGGTGTGTTTGTCACCAAACAAAACTTGACGAGGCCGCGAGGGCTAGATAATTGGTGTGACTGTATGCAATTATTATTATTTAAACAGCAGCTATTTATGCTTTACAGTGAATGAATTCTAAATAGTTTTATTGATTTTGCATCTGTCTATCTGATTATGCTTATTGCAGTGTTAATAATTATGAAAGCATAATAGTAAGTGCCATTCAGCATTAGCACATTTTTGATAAAGTATTCTTCTTCTTAATGTGTGATGATTGTTGGCCGCCTCTGGTTTCAGAGTTTGTTGGGCCGCCTATGGTGCTTCCGACTTAGCCTGTTATCAGATGACAACAGTATGTGAATGGGTTAATTCTGTGAACCATATTTTGTCTTTTAGGTAAAGTAAGTAAAAAAAAAAATTGACAATAACAAACTCTTTCCTGAGCAGAGATACCATCTGTCGGGATAGGAGCGGAACCGCGGACATGTCCGGGATTCTAGACCTTTGTCTTGGAATTATAAGCTGAGTCTGTTATGATGTGGCAATATCTACCATACCACTTGATAAGTTTAAAGTTGGTATTTTGTGTTATTGAAGTGTCTGGGCTGATCATGATAAGTTCGTCATTTTTGACTGCACTTTCTAGCAGTTTCGATGTGAACCCACATCCAGGAAACCACCGCTATCACACAAATCGCCATGTAGGTAAAGTGTTCAACATGTCGCGATTAGTCTGCTTAATGCGACATTTTACGGTACCTACATACCTATGTAAATTATCTGTAAACTGTCATAGTAGATACAGTCCGAATAACGTAACTGCTACAATATATTATTATAAAAACTGTATATTGGCAAGATGTAAACGGCAGCTGAAGCACTAATTAAATAGTCTGTTATATTCTGATAAACGTAAAAGGCCACATTTTACAGATTAGAGCGATGGAGTGCTGTTGTAAGCAGGCCTACATTAAAGCGGGGTTACGCTAGTATATTTAACAAACAGCTATCGATAAAAGCATTAGTTAGCGCTAAAGCAGGATTCATGGCTCAAGTTCGACTATAAAGAAATCAACGAAACGGTCACAAGATCGAGTACATATCGTTAACTTGTTGTTGTTGATGTTTTGAAAAAAATGATTTAGCAAGAGATTGGGTAAAGTACTATACGAACTGTCCGATTGTTACATTAACAGTTTGTGTTTGGTAGCGTTGTACCGTGCCGAGTGTAGTCCTATTAGTACCTAGTACGTTTACTACTTATTCGATTTATCTCGAGCGCGTAATATCAAAAGCTCGAACACCTCCGTACTGTACTGTACCGCCTAGGTGTACTGTTGGAAGCAGATGATAAAATCGGCCAATTAAGTTTAATCTTAATGTTCGAGGAAGCCTCCTCTGCACATACACACTGACAAAAGGAGATGAGCCTATTGGTCGATCAGTCGAGTCGGTCGCTTGCTTAATCCACTAAATTGCAAAATCCTACTTATATTCTAATGTAAGGGTTTGGTTGGATGTTTAGATGTTTAGAAGTTTGTTACTTGATCACATTGGATGAATTTTGGCATCCGGATGCTTGTAGCCTGTACAAGTTGTCTCGATGTTTCCAGGGGAGCAAGGGACACGCTGGACGCGGGTTAACCCGCCGACTGAATAGTTAAATACACTAAGCGTTAACACTACAGTCTACATTACAGTAGTAGTGGAGTTACAAATCGCGTAGTAACATTAACCCTGACGAAAAGGCATAACATCTAGAAGAAAAAAATCTTTTCTATACTAAATGATATGACACGAACTTTACATACACTGAGAATGTAATCATATATTTATTATCTTTTTGATAACTTAATTATATTAGTTGTTTCAATTTTTAGTATGATCTAAGGAAATTTCAATAACTCGCATGCAATTTAATTGCATTAGATTGCGAATTGAATCATTGTTATTTATACGGTCAACAACAGATACGGATTTTTAGAACCGTCGAGTTCTTCGACTATGCACTTTAAACATAAGCCGTCGAGTTCAGAATAGTAAGTAGAAGTTTGACATTTTCTATAGGCAGTCGTTGATATTGACTGTACTTGGCAATAGTTACACGTCGACTGTATCGACTGAGTATACTTGTAGTCCAAACCTATATATGCCGATATATTTGTTGATACCATTGATTGCAAGGGAACATAATTATCACTTGTATTATGACGAACAAGATACTCTAATGAATCTAAGCACTGTAGTACATTTCATGAATAGCAGGTGAAATCATATGAAAACAACCATTTCGTTGAATGAAAATGAATGAAAAGTAGTAAATAGTGTATGGCGTCATTTGTAGACTTAACTAGATTTGAGGACATTTGTACTCTGATTTGAGAACTTTTTGAATTTAATTAAACTAAACTTATCTGTACATTAGCCTGAAGGATTATATTTTCCCCGTGTGAGATTATTACGGTTCTATTAGATGCGTCGGATATGAATACCGAAGCTTTAGTTGACTTTCAGCTATCCTAGCAATATTGGTGAACGAATTATTATTATTATTAACTAAATACGTGTCGTAATGAGTTTCCTTTTTGCTGAAAACACCCTAGCTAGTATTTAATAGTGTTCAGCCTATTGTGAACAGGAATCGTTCACGGTTGTTGGGGTAATTTCAGAACTGTTAATTGGCACAAAGAATAAACCGCAGAACAGTAAAAGGTACTGATGAAAATGCAGATTAATTTTAGTGAAGTAATACATTTATGGAATATAAGATTAGTGAGTTGAGTAACACTACATATTAATTCTATTCTTTCTCTCAGGACCATTTTGAAAATCGCAACATGATATTTGTGTGGCTTGAGAGCTTGGGACTGCAGCTCCTCGTGTGGGCAAGCGCATGGTGGATGAGCATCTGGAAACTGAAGTTCCTCGCGTGGCCAACGGGTATCGGCTGCGTGACTTGGGACCGTAGCGACCGTGTGGTGAGTGCGTGGCTTGAACCCGTAGCTCCTTGCGTGGGCAGGCGGTAATTAAATGAGATGGGGTCGTAGCTCCTGGTGTGGGCAAGCGGCAAGTCAATGGAATAAGGCCGAAGCTCATGGTTCGGGCAAGCGGCAAATCAATGGTAAAAGGCCGAAGCCCATGGTGCGGGCAAGCGGTAGGCCGAAGCTCCTGGTGTGGGCAAGCGGCGAACGATATTTTTAGGTTGTAGCCCTTGAGTGGGCAAGCGTCGTCGTCGTCGTCGTCTCAGCCACATGACACCCACTGCTGGGTATAAGCCTTCCCCAAGGATCTCCACAACGATCAGTCCTGCGCAGTCCGCATCCAGCGGCTTCCCGCGACCTTCACCAGATCGTCCACCTTGTCGGTAGTTGATTTTAATTCTAGCACCAGTTCAGCATAAGAGGAATTCAAAACTAAGGCTATACGACCTCATGGAATAAAAAAAACCCAAAGCCATACTTTACGAAGGCACGCTGTGGTGGCTCATTATTGTAACAGCAATAACCAAGAACCGATTACATCAATGAAGACTACCTGGGAACCTGCATCGGAAGACGAGAATCACCGCAAGAAATGAGGAACACCATTAGGATGCTAACTACCAGAGCAAAGTAATCTTAAAACTTAATATACCGTCGTCTGCGGATTTATGATCCGACCTACATATCTGCAAACTGCATCTGGTTTGACTTGTACGCAGATAGGTTCCCGCACAGAGACTGCCATTCAGCCAGAGTCGTACGTTAGTCGGTCGGTAACGATAGCAAGACTTTCAGCTCGGCGGGTCACACCAGATGTATGTGTGATGTGTGGGTGGTGGGTCTACTTGATAAGGAGATGATCGTTCTTTTGAGAAAAAAAGTTACTGAACTGCCTTTGTATAACTTTAATTAAATCACATGACAAAAAGACAATTCTATTCAAAGTTTGCAGTATACTACCTATTGATTCACCATGGGAGTCGAGAGCGCCACTCACTTGTCGCCCTAATATGGTACTAGGTCTATTACAACCGCAAAACTATTATGTTGATAGAACACTTGATAGCATGTTTGTTAATCAGCCTCCTACAAAACGTTAGATCTAAAAATGTCAAAACTATATTTAAAAATAATGTGAGGAAACATTTTCTTGATAACATAGAAATATTAAGTTAAAAACCTATTGTTAAATACACATACTTTTATAAAATAATATTATTAATACCTTATAAGTTCTTTAAGTTTGAGACCAAAAATATATTTATTTAAAAGTAAGACTGATATCATTGATTCATAATTTTAACATTTACTCGATTTAAGTTAAATACATACATACTTGTAAACTAAACCTTGTTAAATCCAACTAAGTTATTTATATTATAACTAAGTTATTACAACAACCAAGTTATTAATATTGTATCGAGACTCCAGATTCTACAGTCGACTATGTAAATAGTTTTGTAGGGCAAATGAAAATTGTATGATACCTGTGTGCTTAATAATAATAAATAAATAATCACATAAAGTATACGAATATTCATAACTTATAAGAATATATATTGTGACGATGTTGGTTAGCAATTAGCATTTAGATTTGAGCGACAGTTATTAATTAGTAAACCTAAGTAGAACTCGATCAACATTTAAATTATATTTCATTCGCTAATAACTTAAATATTCTGTTACATTACATTACCATATTAATGTAAAATAATTATAGAAAGCTAATGACTGTATTTTGTTTGTATTTCATCCATTTATGTAAGTACCTTAATTTGATGAATACGATTCTATATAATGAGTGCAGTGTAACTTAATATTAGAGTGCAGGTCTAGGTTATTATGTAATCCCATAAAATTGTACCATGTCGATAAACTGTTATCTTACCCTAATAAATATTATTAAGTATATAATAAATTAATATAATTATATAAAAATAATTGGAGTTCTTGCAGATAACATGTTAGTTATTTATAAAGTGTTAAAAAGCAAAAGTTGAGACAAGTTACTTTATTACAAAGATTATTTAAAAGAACGCAATGCAGTAATGTGATTTGCAACTTATAACATAGTTTCTTAAAAAGGGAAAATCTTCTAAGAAATTAGTATGTATGACATATATTTTGTCGTCTTTTTAGTCTTTAGAAAATATGACGTTTTATAATAGGTATATTTACTTTACTTAAAACGAATGTGGTCATTCGTAGTGGTTGGATGGCCGAGAGTTAAACTGAATTTTAAAGTCATAGAAAACTAATTTGACTACTATTGTTCAATATTATTACATATCACTATCAATTAAATTATAGTATTGTCGGTATAAGATAGTGTTTTCGACAGTTATTAGTTAAATTGGTTAATTTTGATTAAGTATATCTACTTAGTTAATAAGTGATTATTATGTAAAATTAGATTTATATTCAGTTAATTGTTATATATATAATTTTATTTCCCATTGGCCAAGAGTTAAATTGAATCTTTAACTCAAACAAAACTAATTTGACTACTATTGTTCAATATTTTATACCACTGTTAAATAAATTATAGTATTGTAGGTATAGGATAGTGTTTTCGACAGTTATTACGTTGGTTAATTTTGATAAAGTACATCTACTTAATTAATAAGTGATTATTATTATGAAGAAGAAATTATTAAGTAATATTAGATTTATATTCAGTTAATGGTTATAATTTTATTTTCCATTTATAATCTAGTTCAAAATCAGTGTACGTTGAGTTAGTAATTGTTATTAGTGTATTTTATGATTAATGTTTTCTATTTCATCTTGGTAACGAATTTAATTTGAATGTATATATTAAACTTATTTGCTTTATGATTGAAGTATGTACCTAGTGGCATATGCATCATCAGAATCATACAATTGTTGTGATATTTGAATGTACTACCTAGTGGTTGTGTTGATGCATGCCTGCTGGTGCAACTTTATGAATAAATAGGTAAATTAAATTTATATAAATAATAAGATAATGCATTGCCTGCTTTAAATTGGATAATTATTTTTCAATTTAATACCTAGTTCAATACCGTAATGTGAAATTGTCATTAATGTGAAATTCCACTGTTCTGTTAAAAACTCCGATATTTAGGATAAATTTTATTTGTGTCTGGGACAGACACACTATCAGGATGGCCGACTGTTAACAATTATAAATTTCATGAATGGAATGATACTTATTCGTTATACTTGCTATTTAATAATATTAGTTTATTCGAACGTGGCAACACAGGTCGGCCTTTTGACAGCTGTTGTCATTCCTAAAAAAAGAGGGAAGCTAACTTTTAGTCTTCCCGGTGAAAATAGTTGTGTTCGTTGTAATTCATTGTGATAATGTACAGAATCAAGAGTAAAGGAGTTTGTAAGCAGTATCCAGGTGTTTTACTTATGTTCTTTAAAAAAACAAACAAAGTAATGCTTAGCAATTAGTTAAAAAAGAATACTTAAGATATGTAGGTACTTTTGTTACTATTTACATAATAATGTTTGTCTGAAGAGAGGAGTTCGGGTTAATCGATATCACAGATTTAAATTTGTGGTACAGACAACAGGAACGTCAGGCTTAAGGCTGCCTTTCCAATAGTATGTGCTATGCTATGCTATGCTACGAGGATGTGAAGCTAAGCTACACAGACCTATATCGAGATAGAAGAAAAGAGCGCTTAAAACTGTATGAGAATCTAACGTGTCGTATTTTTCGTACCTGCGAAGACGTCACGAGCGAGATTTAGTGATGTGGAAATGTTATTGACGAGCTCTTGCAAGAAAGCGCTGCACAATTAACCATTTTCATTTCTGAGTGACGCGTGTTTTCATGGCAATGGTCTCAAGCGGACTGACTTAGGTCGTAAAACTTTAACCGTGGATCAAACTTTTTCAAATGTTTAAGGGCATGTAGCTTCGAAGACTGCAAGGATACAAAAAAAAGTTGTCTAAATTTATCATAGATAATAATAATATCTCTAAACCTACCAAGTTTCAACTCAAATCCCTATCTCATTCCGGAGTTATTTTCGTCAATCACTTTTCCTCCATACAAAAGTATATACGATTTTTTTTTCTCGAAAATTATTAGTTTATGAAAAATCGCAATTAGTAAAAGTGATTTGTAACCAAAAGAGAAGTACGTGAAAAAAAATGAACTTAAAATATTAACTTTGATGCGAATGTCCCATATTTTGGCAAAGTGGACCAGTGTGGTCCGGCGCTAGCGAAGCGGCATGGTCGCGGTCGCCAAAATCCGAATGTTACCTTTAGCGGGACAAGCAAATCAGTATCATGCGCTATACCATATCATATCGCGCGTTAGCAGTGTTCTTGAATCATGCTAGATGCATGCAGATAGTACAAAGCCCATCCACAGTCAGGGACAGGGCATATTCGGAATCGGGCGCGCGCAATGGTTCGCGCGCTAGACCGGCGATTGTTAAGGTTAAGCAACTTTCGCAATGGTCGGTCACGGGATGGGTGACCAAAAATTTACTATCTCGAGCTCCTCCGTGCTTCGGAAGGCACGTTAAGCTGTTGGTCCCGGCTGCATTTGCAGTCGTTAAGATCCACCAATCCGCATTGAGCCCGCGTGATGGGTCATGGCCCGTTCTCCTTATCCATCCAAAAGAAAGGCCAGTGCCCTAGCAGTGGGGACATTAAAAATGGCTGATAACGACGTGTTCCGGCGTGCCCCATCAGTAGTGGGAGACATGGTCATGTCTCCCACTACTGATGGGGAAACGATATCATTGAGGACCAAGGTTGATTTAAAGAGAAGGGTTCGAGATATTAGAGACAGGTCAAGTTTGCTTATATATGTTTTAAATTATAGAAACAGAAAACTGATCAGGACATGGGAAGACAAGATACATCAAACCCTGGGACCTTCAGTAGTGGGAGACAGGGTCATGTCACCGACCCGGAGAGGACGGCCCAAGAGGGAAACGTGGCGCGGGGACCTCGGTGACTACCCTTTCTCCGTAGTCTCTGCCCGCACGCGTGGTTGTACAAAGTCAAAGATTTTTATTGAAATAGACTTATAGATAATTGCTTTCGAATCGTCCAATTTTTTTTCCTACCAGCCATTCAGGACATCTTTGAACTGATAAGAAGAACGGCCGCAAGAAACTTACGTATCAGCTTTAACAGAAGCAACATTTATGGCCTGCGCAGACGACGGACATTGAAGGACTTTTTGTCCGCGACACGACCTTATTACTAAGAACATAAAGTTGAATAAATAACGAGGACTATCGCGTACTTTTCTTGGATATACGCGGTATAAGTTGAATCTTATTTGGTTAACAATAAAGACGTGTCGCGGACAAAAAGTCCTCCGTTATCCGTCGTCTGCGCTAGCTCTTACAAAGGAACATGTCCTTGCCAAACACAAATCTACAATCTTGAAACATATTTAATATAAGAGGAAAAATTTCTCATACTCAGTTATTAGAATATTTTACTTTTATACAATTACAATAGTCATGTTTTTTGTTGGTATCACTTCCATGCATTTTGGTCTTTCAAATAATCATCTACCCTGTAATAACCTTTGCTTAAGGCCGTTGGAACACCTAGGGGTTTTAGCGGGTTCGAGTCCCACATAACCTCCCTGTTCTCGGACATCCGGACGAGGGGGTATGCGCGGCCATTAACGACCTGTTTGGCGCAGGGGTACTAAGCCCGCCTCCTGCGCCAGAGGTCCCGGGTTCGATCCCCGGACAAGACAAATATTTGTGTGCATGAACATGTCTATTTGTGTTGGTCTGGGTGTTTAATATGTATGTATTTACAAAAAAAAGTAAGTATATAAGTATGTTTATCCGTTATCCATAACACAAGTTTTTCATTAAACTTAATAATAGGTGTGATAAAAAAAAACCCCTGGAAAATAAAACGGCTTATTCGGAAACTATTGTAGGCGAGACGGGCTGAAAACCTGTCAGTATTGTTTCACTATATGTCGGGACGAAATCTTGGGCTTGACGAAATCTCGTCGGGTCCAAGGTCAGCAGCAGTGGGTGTCAATGCCACTGAAATGATGATGAGTGAGTCAGACGCCGCTATTCGCGCAACACAATCGCTATAAGGGTATCGTATAGGTGTATATGCTTAGTTACAGTACAGTAGATACAATCTGAAGAGTTAGATAAAAGAATCATAAATTGCAAAACAATGTCATACTCACAGACAGATGAATAACAATATTTATCATATGTCTATCCAAGAGAATACGCAATTAGGTCAGAATAAACCGATAGATAGGCAGTCAAGGTTATACAAATTGCAAATCATACAAGCAATTAATTGGAGTAATTAGAAACGAAATCATTGAGGACCAAGGTTGATTTAAAGAGAAAGGTTAGAGATATTAGAGACAGGTCAAGTTTGCTTTTCTTAACGTATAGATACAGCAAACTGATCAGGAGATGGGAAGACAAGATACATCAAACCCTGGCACCTTTTTAGACAAGGGTGGCTTTGAAGAGAGCCTTGTAGCAACAGATGAAGGAGGCTTTCGCCAAATAAAAAGGCATACAGAAGTTGGAGACATTATTTAAATACATTTAATTTTAGTTGTACACAGTTATCTGTAAATAAAGGCTATTTAATTTTATAAGTTAGCTTTTTATAAGGATTTGGTTGGTGGTAGGACTAGTTGTAAGTCCGCCTGGCTAGCTACCACCATCATATTTAAGTCTGACGCCATAACAACAACGTTTTCAACATTTTTGTGTTCCGGCAGTTACAGATAAGATAGCCAGTTCCTCAGTAATTTAGGATTCCGGGAGAGGCTCGCTTCCATCTTCAGCCTTATCAATACTTAACAGCAGGTATGATGAAGGCTAAGAGTCTCCCCATCGTATAAAAAAACCGGTACCGGTATCAGTTGTTCTATTGACGGCATATGTATGAACAATATAAGTTACTCCGACGATATGGTGCTACTGGGCCCTTCAATTAGAGTGTTGAGACGCCTAATCCAAACATGCGAGGAGTATGCGGTCATGGGCTCATATATAATGCCAAAGTGAAATTATCGTTTTCAAGTCAGGCAAAAACAATATTCGGCTTCTGCAATCACTCTCGGCGTTACCCTGATTAATCAGGTGAAACATTTAAAATATCCGATAGAGAGAGAGAGGAGGGCGCTGTCTGTACGGTAACATGCTCGCTCGTAATGCTTCGCACGGTGTACAGTAGATGTAAAAGTGACGACGACGTGATTTAAGTCATACTACCAGTCGATGGTAGGCGAGTGGTAAGCTGTGTAGTGTCGGCTTAGAATAGCACTACCCCCTCTCATCCCGTGGGTGTCGTAAAAGGCGACTAAGGGACTCAGCCTTCAGGAGACGGGCAGCAGCGTCTTCTACAAACTTGGCCATACCATCAAAATCAAAAAATCAATATCATTTATTCAGTCTAGGCTGTTACAAGCACTTATGAACGTCAAAGAAGCTACGCCATCGGTTCACAAACCCTACGGCGGGAGACCTTGTAACGAGAAGAACCGGCAAGAAACTCGTCAAGGGCTGTTTTTTTCTCCCTGTTTTATTTCATACAGAGTCGTCAAATTGAAAAGTGACCTTAACATATCAGTAAGGTCAATTTCCATCACAAAAGGAAAATGCTAATGAAAATATTACATTTTATGGTTATTGTAAACGTAAACAATTTTTAACTGGCAAAGAAAGACTTATCTATCATACATTACAACATTTCCCGCACCACAAGACTACTACACTGCAAGTTGTGAGGTACATACAGGTCAGTATCAATTTATTTTAGATAAAAATATTTAGGCTTTAAGCACAGCATTAAGATAAGCAGACTGAGGTAGACCCATTTCCGCTGGCGGCACCCGTTCACGAGCATGACGCATGAACCAGCCATCGCTTCGCTCAACCATATTTTAGGGAACGTAACGACCCGCCTCACACGACACCGCCGAAGAAACGTTTGAGTGAGCATGACGTACTTCAGGTACTTATGTTAAGCTGCATAAATATAAAAAAACACAATGGCAACAGCAAAAAAAGAAAGATAAAAGTGCCTTAATGTAAGACACAACACAACCTACAATGTCACTAGAAGACGCATCAGCTGGGTCACAATCTCAATCGTAATTAAAGTTAAAAAAATAAATAAAAAAAGCTTTTATATATTTGGAATAATTGAAAACATTATTTAGCTTTGTTTACCCTGATCAAGCAGTGCCACGCATCTCAACTCAAAACATAAATAACATAAAATCAAAACAACATATATCTCTACACATTTTAACACAAGCAAACATGAGCAGACCCATCCCGCTGGCAGCACCCGTTCACGAGCATGACGCATGAACCAGCCATCGCTTCGCTCAACCATATTTTAGGGAACGTAGCGACCCGCCTCACACGACACCACCGCAGAAATGTTTACAGAGAGCATGACATACCCAAGCAACCTGTGTTAAAAGTTGAATCTAATACTTTACTAAACATTAATTGAATGACACTACAATTTCGAAAAAACAAAACTAAATATTTATGACCAAGCTGTCTCGTCATTCAAGTAATCTTTTATAGTATAATATCCTTTTTTAAGAAGACAATCTTTTACATTCATCTTAAACTTTTCGAAAGGCAAATCCAAAATATTATCTGGAATTTTATTATAGATACGTATACCTAGACCCATAAAAGATCCAAGGACCTTCTTTAATCGGTACCGAGGCATAACAAGTTTATTTCTATTTCTAGTATTGCGATCGTGCAAATCACCATGTTTGATATACAGGTTGATATTACGACGTACAAAAAGAATACAATTTAAAATAAATTGAGAAGCAGTTGTCAGTATACCAATTTCTTTAAATTTTTCCCGAAGAGATGTTCTGGAACCCAGTTGATAAATGGCCCTTATAGCTCGTTTTTGTAGTATAAATATTGTATTAATGTCAGCTGCTACTCCCCACATAAGAATACCATACGACATGATGCTGTGAAAATAACTGAAGTACACAGTCCTAGCAGTCTCTATATCAGTCAGTTGTCTGACTTTTCTCACAGCGTAGGCAGCAGAACTAAGCTTGCCAGCTAGTATTGCAATATGTGGACTCCATTGAAGTTTACAGTCCATAGTTACACCCAGAAAGACTGTTGATTCTACTAAATCTAATTTTTCATTGTTCATAACAATTTCCATGGGTACTTTCTGAACATTTGGTAAAGAAAAAAGAACGCATTTAGTTTTCTTTGCATTAAGCTGTAGATTATTATAATTAAACCAAGCTAGTACTTGCGAGAGTGTTTTGTTTACATCGTCAAAATCAGTTTTATTCCTATCAATGTTAAATATTAAAGAAGTATCATCCGCAAACAAGACAATCTCACATAAGTTTTTGGCAAAGAAAGGCAAGTCATTAATATATACTAGAAACAGGAAAGGGCCCAAGATAGAGCCTTGGGGCACGCCTAGTTTTATATTTGAGCCGGCAGATTTCACTCCATTAATATCAACGGTCTGAGTTCTGGAACTGAGATACGACAGTATTAACTTTTGAGCATCACCTTTTACACCGTAATGATTTAGTTTCAACAGCAGCGTCCGGTGATCCACGCAATCAAAAGCCTTGGACAAATCGCAGAATACGCCAAGAGCATTCTGCGACTTCTCCCATGCTTCAAAAACATGTTTTAAAAGTGCAACCCCTGCATCAGTGGTAGACCGTCCCTTCGTAAAACCGAACTGTTTATTATGTAAGAGATTATTTAAGGTAAAATGTGCCAATAACTGTTCCAACATGATTTTCTCAAAAATTTTGCTTAAGACGGGTAATATAGATATTGGTCTATAATTACTTGGGTCTTCTCTATTTCCCGATTTGAATAAAGGTATTACCTTACTTAATTTCATTAGATCAGGAAAAATTCCCTGTGCAATACATTGATTAAAAATTATAGCAAGAAAGGGGGCAATAGTGTAAATAATACTTTTAAGAACAGTAACAGATATGCCCCATAAGTCAGTGGTTGTTTTCATTTTAAGGGATTTGAAAGCCTTTAATATGTCTCCAGCATTAATAGATCTAAAATTAAACGATGAACTACATTCAGATACATGCTTTTCGAGCAACGAGACTGCAGACGCTGGTGAAGAGTCCAAATCAGCGGTGGTTTCCAACGGTATGTTTATAAAAAAACTGTCAAAAATATTAGCAATTTCTGTTTTCGAATTTATTTGGACGTTATTGATGTTAAGTGTGAAACTATTGTCACGTGGTTTAGATTTGCCAGTTTCACGCTTAATGATGTCCCATGTTGTTTTTATTTTATTATTAGAATTTTTAATTTTTGCTTTATTATAATTTGACTTTGCTATAGAACATGTCTTTTTGAAAATCTTGGAATATTGTTTGACATGTTCTATGAAACTAGGGCTGTGATTGGTTTCTCGTAAGTTGTAAAGTTCATAAAGCCTGTTTCTACTTTTATAAATTCCTGTCGTAGCCCATTCGCAAAACTCTAATTTCTGGGTGCATTTAATAGTTTTGGATTTAAAGTTATTATTAAACTCGTTAGTTACTAACCCAAAAAGGTTTCCAAAAAGTGCATTAGGATTATTATGCACATATGGCACTAAAGCTACTTTATCAGCTACATTATTTTTAAAAATTTCTAAGCGCTTTTTTGTTATAGGCCTGCATTGTACAGTCATAGGTGCATCAATGATATCTAATTGGTACGTCACTTTTAATCCGTAATGGTCGGATGTAATGTTTTTGACAACTAATTTGTCAACTGGATCACAGTCGGTAAACATATTATCTATGCAAGTGGCTGAGTGGGATGTTACCCTTGTAGGTTCAAAAAACTGATTGATTAAGTTAAACGATTTGAACAAGGTTAGCAGCCGAATACTTAATGTACAGTTAACAAGAATATCAATATTGAAATCGCCACACACTGCTACAGGTTTGTTTTTAACATTTAACTTTTTTACCACATCCTCCATTACCGATTCAAATGTTTCAAAATTACCTTTCGGGGGTCGGTATACGCATACTATAAATAAGTTTTTTAATTCTATACACGAGAGCTCAACATGGCATTCTATAGAGAGGTTCTCAATATCCTTTCTTACTTTATAATGTATATCATTTCTCACGAAAATTAAAGAACCGCCATGAATCGCTGTCTTCCTAGCTAATAAACTTGATAATTGAAAATTGTTTACATTGCAAGACACATCACAGTGCTTCAGCCAGTGTTCGGTTATACAAATGATATGAATATTATTATATTCTGCAAATAATTCTAATTCTAAAACTTTGCCAGACAAGCCCTGAATGTTTTGACATAACATATTGAGACAAGGAGGCTTGGCTGTTGTCTTATGCCTTAGTTTAAAGTTATGCTTGAAACTGTTCTACTATTATTAGTAGAAGTCAAAGGAATGTCAGTTAGATTCGACTCAGTTACACACTTTGTAACGGAGTCTTGTAAATTATAAGCTAATAAATTAGCTAACTTTAACCTATATTTTTTAGACAGATACATAGTATCTGGAGTCAAGGTAAAATTGTTAATAAATTTATTAACGTCAAAATATAAAATAACGTCACTATGACGACAAATCAAATTATATATATACATATTTAGGTCAAAGATTCGTTTATTCTCATCCCTGTTTAAATTACTAGCATAAGGCAAAGCACTTATTATTATTCTGCATCTTGTGTTTGATTGCAATGTCAGTAATTTATTTATATTTTTAAGTATATCCTTTTTTGTTAATTTGGAACTGTTACCACATAATATTACTAAAGTTGTGGTTTTATTTATCTGAGATTCATCTATTTTTGTAATTATTTGGCTAAAAGTCTGGCCAGGAGTACAAAAATTAATACATTTTTTGTCAAGTTTCTCACTAATAATTGAGGCAAAACCTTGACCTATCCAGTCTGAGTACATAATTGTTTGACATTTATTACTTAATACAGGCTTAAAACTAACAGTATTATACCTTGACTCAATCTTATTTTGAGAGACCAATGTATGACTTGGTTCTGGATTCTGGTTTAAATTAATTAATTCCGGATGTTGAGTTAAAGAGCAACAATTTGATTCTTCATTAGGATAATTAAATTCAGATCTGAGTAATGAGTCATATCTGTCAGCATTATAATTACAGAGTTCTACCAGCTCTGTGGCTGACTGAATATGTTCATTAATTTCTTTTTGCGCACTTGAGTACTGATTTTGCATGAAGTCAAGAGATTCATGCAATCTTTGTATGTCTTTTTGTAAACTCTTGGTATCTTGTTCATACATTTGCCTACTCTCAATAAGTTTCGTATTATAAATATCTAATGAGTCAATTAAATCTATCCTTTCTTTCCTAAGTGCAATATTTTTGTAAAAACAGTTATTTCTTTTAATTAATTTTTCTGTTTTCTTGATAAACTTGCTAATGCGGATATACTTTTTTACTTTCTTATGCCCTAAAGTCCATTTAAGTTTGTTATTGCAATTAGTATTATTTTCTAGTGGTTGTGGGGAAAGACACGCTCCTGGAGACAGCATCAGTTCCTCAAAAAGACTATGAGTGCGTTCCATCTCTTGGTCTTGCCTCAGTGCCTCGAATTCAGCTATGCGTTTATTTGCAGCAATCAATTCCTTTTGCAGGTCTGAGATACGACTAAGAGCTCTGTCATAAGTGTTAAGCTGCTGGTCATAATCACGGATGTTGTCTCTTAGATGATCTCTTTCTACTAATACCTCCGTATACACAGAATGAAGTTGGGCCAACTCGCTCCTCAAAAGAGAATTCCTGTCAATAATCTTCTTAATCTCTTCTTCACTATCCTCACGTTCTTTTAAGAGTTGACAGCAGGTATCCCTCGAAGATTTGAGTTCTTGCAATGTCTGCCTCAACTTCAATTCGGTGCTTTGAGCGACTGCTTTGCGGGTCATCATTATGAATAATTTGCCTGAAATTATATTGTAACTTTTAATAAGTGATCTTAGAAGCTTAGTATTGTTGCTTTAATGAATATGTTCAATTATTTGTAATATTTGAATAAAAGAAACTCAATTTCAGTAGTATAACAAAAAAAAAAAAATATTGTAAAAAGTGGGTAGTAGAAATTGTAAGTAAGTACTCAATAGATTTCACAATAAAAATGTTTTAAAGCTAAGCTAATTATAAGAAATTTTAATAAATCGGTACTGCAAATGATAATTCAGGCTAAAAAAAAAAAAAAAAAAACTAGAATACTTGGAAAATAATATACCTAAAGTAAATGTTGTTGATATGTTTACTTTTCTACAAAAGTTTGACCTTTTACACAATAAATATTGGTATTCAAATGATGAACTAAAGCACAGTCTAATTGTTTAATGAAGTAATAAGTGAATAAATAGGTATCACTATCATCACATCAACTAAGTTGGTTGAAATGTCAATGCAATAAGTGGTTTGGAGGAATTGATAGATTAAAAATGGTTTGAAAATACAGTGTGAGTAATGCAAATAATGAAAACAATACTCCCCGGGTTTAAACAGTAGCAGTCCACAGTATTTTACAACTTTTCACTTCAAATTTCACTTGCAGACTTCTCCAGTGACAGTTGGAGTCAATTTGCTTTGCCGATAATTTAAAAGTGGGCCACTAAAACTTGCTGATAACGATATTACTTATTATTTATGGCACAATTTAACTATTTATAACAGATAAACTGGGATAGAACGATAATTAATAATAAAATTAAAATATTTTAAATCCTAAAACGAATTTGACAACTGTAGCGGCCAGTGTTGCCAGGATACAGCGCGATACAGGATATATACAGATACCATAGTGGCGATTATGGCAAACCCTCCCTTTGGGGGAGGCATATACCCAGCAGTGGGTGTTATGTGGCAGTTTATGTGTGGGGTATTCGCGGCGTGCATACAGCGTACTTCGCATGCAACTTCGCATGCAATACAACAACGCGTTAAGGGCGATGCTGGGATTGCCGCGCTGATGCAGTGTGTCTGCGATGTTTGCTGAGGTGTGGGTACCCGATTTTTACGCTCTGATGCGCTTACGCAACGCATCGTTATTAAGACGCGTGCGTTGAAGCTCCAATCTCTTCCTGGCGACGTTGGCTGAAAGGTGGGATTACCCTTGTTTCAATCGTGGATGTGCTACCACTCTCTCGGTAACGACGGAATTGCCAGGCCCTAATATTTTTGTGTTTTGTTTTTAAATATTAGTTACTAACATAGCTTATAAGTTTCATTTCAACCTACCTACTAACAAAAATTGGAACCCATTTTCTGAAGAATAAATGATTTATTTATTATTATTATTATTTTATTAAGGGCGTCGCGGCGTCATGCGGGTGGCGCCATCGGTTATTTCATCTCATCTCATAAGGCAGCTGTCCAACTGTTAAACATGCATTGATCAAGCCCGCTCATGGTTCTAAGACTGATTACAGACAAGCGCAGAATAAAAATAATAATTCTAGTTTTTTTATGATCAACATAAATCAATCAGTTTGAGGGTTGTATGGGGATTGTCTGGGTGGGGTTTTGATTGGAATTTTCCAGGTGGAATTTTGATTATATTCTGGGGTAACTATTTCTTAATCTGTGGTTTAAAGATAATATGTTATTGGTATCAAAAAATATGATAATGAACATTAACTCCTCACAGTTAATTAAAAAAAATATATGTGTATTAAAAAATATATATATAATGTAAACCTAGGAAATCCAGGGTTTTCTAGGTCTTTATACTGTTTACAGTTTATAAAAATATCAAGTTGGCAACCATTCATGAAGTTGAGTGACACTTATGTTTTGTGTTATTGGTGAAAGGAGAGAGAGAAACATCCAACCATCTTTTATGTCACTGCAGATCCCTAATTCCACCGGGGTCAGCTCATTATTACCCAGAGGAACTAAAATCTCTTGAAGACAGAAAGATACTTGGATTTTTTGGAAAGCCTCCAGGCTAAAGGAGTTACTGTAACTAGGAGGTGACTTGGATTAGATCTTTGACCGCAGTGACTACAGTTCCACTGGCTGAAGCTGTAGGCCCCTAAGTCCCAGAAATAATAGAAAGAAAGAAAAGAAAAAATGTGTAGATAGCCAGAAAGTTATGACAACTCTCTGGCAATCTACACACAAGAAATATTTGCATAAAGTATAAGAATTTTAAATGTATAACTATAATATATATCACTTACAACTATATGTAGGTACATTACATACTTATTGACCACATGGTAAGAAGGTACTACAACTTTGTTAGCATTATTTGTTTGTTCTCGAACAAAAACAGCTAATCATCATTCACAGAAATATTGCTATAATATATTGGTACCCAAATTAAACATACTTGCATTCGATTTAATTCTGCATTTGCATTATTTCAATACAATTTATATCCCAACTAAAATAGAAAAATAATTTATTTCAATCTATTGCACAACTTGGAGGTAACTATTATGAAAGAGATAAAAGGAAAATTGAATAAACTACCTTCTTGAGAATTTTTTTATAACACATTAAATACGTAAGAAGCCTTAGAAATTGATTATGAAAAATATTAAAAAGTTTTTAGCACTTACCAGATGACTTTTTTGCTGATTTGTATCTCGCTTTCCTTGACCCGAGATCACAGGTTTTAAGCTACACAAAAAACACTCACACAAAAAATCACAGCCACTAAAAGGAAATATTTATTTAATTACAATAGGCACTTAATTCAGATAATAAATTACAGAAATAGAAAGCGAAAAGCGAAACGTAAGTCAGCTCTCCACAAAGACAATTTTTTGAAATGTATCTCTCTCGAATTCTAAATGTCAAAAGTGACGTTAGACGTGACGTGAACGAATGGTGAGCAATCACAGATAAAATAAACGGAGTGAGACGTGTTTTATGATAGAGGCCTTAGATCTGATGTTTTAATTCGACTGAATTCTGACAAATATCGTTTTTTGTCATCTTACTTAATGTACCGGCTACACGCAACGTCTTACCTAAAAGAATGCCTGCTCAAATCTTTACGCAAGTAAGACGGAGCGTGTGTCCGGGAAAACGGTTTCCCGTTCAGTCTTCATAGTGCGACCTGAGTAATCATTAAAATGCTAAAGATTTGAAGTGCGCAAACTTGACCTGCACGGTTTAGCCTGCACGTGTAGGGCGTTGCAAAGTGGAAATGATTTTAATAAAATATATTTATAACTGAAGTATTTACCAATAAAAAACAATAATATTTAGGTACAGTTTATTTATAAATAACAATAAACATATTTCTTTCTAAATTTTGTACTTACCAACGATTTGTAACTTATGCATCGGGTCGAGATAATCTAGTGGTAACAGGGATTCCAGTGAAAGGAAAATATTTTCCGTTTTAATTGTTGTAACTTCAATAATTGATATTTAAAAAATCTGATTAGTATTTTAAAATCATAAGTCAATTTTTAAGTCCTAGTTTTTCTTATTGAAACTTTAAATTCGACAAAGTTTATTTTTATTTCACCTAAATACATTCAAATGCGTTCCGGTTTTGGCGGGACCATTTTTTTTCGAGCCACACTTCAGAACTTTCAGAATTCCGTCGAATTAAAAATCAGACTATACCTAGACTTATTTAAAGAAACAAAATTGCTCTATTGCCCTAAAAAACCACTTAAAATTATCTCTTATTTTAATTAAATCCGTGGACGTAATTATGATTAAATCAGTTTCACTGTTCTTATAGTAATAGTTGGTTGATTTGAAAAAAAAATCTCTTCTTTAATCATTCACTCACCTGAGGAGTCCTCGCCTCGACCCTACCTCCCTAAAGAATTCGACATTTTTATATTCTTAATTTCTTGAGTAAAAATGTATGTAAAATCGCTACTACTGTCAAAATCCTTTAGTTTCAATTATCTTTGATAATGTCGAAGATTGCTTTCAGTGAGCTTTTAATACCTTTTTGATTATGACCAAAAAAAATTGTCGAATATGAGACGTCAAGGGCGCGAGAATCGGGCCCTTGAGTGAATTATAAACAAAACAGTCTATGGTATGAATGAATGACAGAATCTCTTTCATTTCGTACCATAGAGCCGCGTTGCTCTATTTTCCGTACATTCGAATATCCTTTATGTGGCGCTTAGTTTTTAAAAGTTAGTTAGTTTAGCTGCACCGTCCGTTAGCTGTTTTTTTTTTATATTTCGAGTTTTTATAGGTAGCAGTTTTTGAACTAAGTTGGTTATACTGCCCTGGTACTTTTCGTTCAATATTTATTATATTAGTGTGCAATATTATCAATGTCTTAGACATTTTTAGTGAATAGAGGTGAAATGAATAGAGCACTACCGCATTCCTCGCCTTCAGACGCCATAGGTCTACTTCTCAAACAGCCCATTTCTCATTTTGACTTCTTCTCTATATGACTATTTCGCTATCAGCGCACTTGGCAAACAGCCTATTTCGCATTTTGTCTAGTCTATTTCTCAAACTTCGCAAACCGTCTACTTTTTCTGTAACGTCATTGTTCGGGCTGTATCAAAATGTATTTATGTAACGGAAAGATCAGTACTAATATACAAGAGTAGCAGCGTTTTTAATTTAATAAGTATTTATATACTCATTACCGCTCTGGCCACTTTATCCTTTTGAAGTATAAAGCTATGCCAAAAAATGCCGTAATTTTTAGGGTTCCGTACCTCAAAAGGAAAAAACGAAACCCTTATAGGATCACTTCGTTGTCCGTCCGTCCACCCGTCCGTCTGTTAAGACCGTTTTTCTCAGGAACGTATGGTGGTATCAAACTGAAATTTATATCTAATACTCAGGTCTACTGTCCCTTGAAGCTTTGAAAAAATCAAACTTCTAAGCCAAAGCACACATCATATAATAAAAAAATAAATAAACGGAACCCTCGGTGCGCGAGTCTGACTCGCACTTGGCCGGTTTTTTTTTTATTTGTCCATAAACTTGGTAAGAAAGGGAAACATTTCGACTTCAAAATTGCAGCAATATTGTCACATCCAAATAATTTGGTTTAGTGTACTAGTTTACTTGCAAATACGTTTTTTCTGATATTCGAAACCATTAAATTACAATGGTTTGCGTCAACCAATTCAAAAACTAATGTTTAAACAAATTTAAACAAATTAAGGTCTCTGATTGGTATTTTTTTCAAACCTCTGCTTTGAACCGTTTTCGAGATCTGGGAAATCCCAAAACGTTACCGTAGCAAAATCTTAAATTACTTGACAACTATAACACACACAAATTTTGCTATTTTCTAACATTTACTACGCAATAAAAGCTATCTATTCATGTATTTGGTTCCGGGCTGAAGCGTTTTTTTTTGCCAGGGTAACGTTTCAAACGTTACTCCAGCAAAATCTGTTTTTCTCAAATATCTTAAAAACTAAAATTCACACATATTTTGCTATTAGTAAACAAATTTCTCCTCGTGACACACTAATTATCTGTTATAGTCTCATCTCTCTAAAGCACAACATTTTGCGGGGGTAACGCACTCGAAAGCGTTGCAAGAAACTGGAAGATAAAATTACACAGTAGTAGAGCCTCGCTAATCCGGACCTCCGGTACTCCGGTACACGCTGTGATCCGGACAGAGACAGAAAAAAATGAACAAAAGAGAGAGTAGTGGGAATTTTGTAATATCATTATCATCCGTTAGAATTATAAATGGGAAGGTTTGTAGTTTCGTTATAAATTGTTACCCACATAATCAAATCAATCGTCACACATTTAAGAAAAGAAGCCCAACTTTTTATTAAAATAATTATCTCGCAATCAAATAATGCCGAATGACTCTCAGGAATAATAATTTCATAAAAAAAATTGCCAGCGAAATAATTTCCAAAATCGGTTCAGTATTATAGTCGGGGTAGTTCCTGGACTGGAGATTCCTTCTAAACTATAAATTTCTTTCTTTCTTTCTATACCAAGTGATAAGATAAAGTAAGGTATGCCATCTACAGCATCATATTTTGTTATTGACCACTCAACCACAGATTTTTTTTTATAATGTAATGTAGGTTAGCGCTTGACCGCTATCTCACCTGATGGTAAGCCATGATCTAGGATGAAACGCGCTTGCCCAGAAGATACCTATTTACACGCGACTTGAAGACCCCCATATTGTAAGATCAGGAAACACAGACTCAGCCAAAGAATTCCACTCTCTGACAGTACGGATGATAAAATTTGACGCAAAATGTTTAGAGCGAATCTTTGGGATATCAACCATAAAGCGGTGGCGCATATTTGAAAGCGTGGTTGTCCGGATGGAAAAAGGGAGATAGCGGAATTAGGCTGTGCTATTCTGCTGCACACTCGCCGAAATGTACCCGATAGAAGACTGATATACTTGCAACCTTCCGCCTATGCTCAAGGCTTTTGAGCTTAGAAAGAGTTCATTGTTGCTTCGTAGGTACTCAACGGTCGCGCGCGGCAAAACAATTTCTTTGTATTATTTGTTGGGTCATTATTTCTCGTTGCACGGAAGACGTTAAAGTCACACTTTTTAAGGCATACTGCCAAAGCTTATACACGGGGAATCTGTGGGTCAGGCATACCAAAAAATCGCTGGAGACTCTGCGAGTCCTTTATAATAATGTATTTAGAATGATGTTGGGCCTACCTCGTTATAGCAGCGCGTCTGG
Organism: Chrysoteuchia culmella; assembly: GCA_910589605.1. Classification (NCBI taxonomy): domain Eukaryota; kingdom Metazoa; phylum Arthropoda; class Insecta; order Lepidoptera; family Crambidae; genus Chrysoteuchia; species Chrysoteuchia culmella. The sequence goes on along the minus strand of OU342671.1, from coordinate 1,263,800 downwards.
CATGTTTGCGGAGTACCAAACTGATGGCTTTGAAGCCATCATTCGTAAAAAGACCGCTTCCTTAATCGGTAGAGTGAGAGACAGTCCCAACAGCATCCTAATGACTCTGGCTAATCGATACACTTCCCCGCTATGGAAGTGTTTTGTTAGTAAAATAATAGCCACGGGAACTTACCCCCTCCATTGATGGCCTGTCAAATGTTAAATGATTATATATTTTTTTTTGTGGAAAACGGAAGAAGCCAAAACTAAAAAAAAAAAAAATTTTTTTTTACTAACAATAGTCGTAAGTTATTGTATTAACACATATGGATGAAATACATATACGAAATAAAAAAAAATATTATTATTATAGTAAGGTCTGCAGAATAAATAAAGAACCTTTTATTCGTTTTACATTTTATATTTAGCAGAAAAATTAACTCAACATACATAGACACAATCTATTCTAGTGCTTCAAACGTAAAAAAATATATAACATAAGCAGAAAGCAATTTTCCAGCAAAGCTAACATTAAATAATAAGGTAGCATTCCTATCGACATCCTGTTATTGCCTTTCTTAACTAAATCTACATAGATAATATTTCTAGATTAAAGCTAGAAATGGCTTAAGTAATAATATACCAGGGTTAAAACATGATTTTGTGACTAAACTAAAATTATAAATAAAGAAGAATCTAATTAAAAGCTCTAGTTAGTCTGCTATTGAAAAGGACATATTGTTGAAATAAAACAACTTTTACGGATATCAAACGCGCTATATTTCACGAACTAAGTTGACATCATCCCGTCATCCCGTGACCACGGCAGCTGAAAAGGTGCCGAAACGTCGGGTAAATCAAAAAACCCCTAAAAACCAAAAAATACGGACAGTTACAATTTAGTTCGTGAAAGATAGTGCGTTTGATATCCGTAAAAGTTGTTTTATTTCAATAAACAGTGCGCGCCAAAACATAAGATGTACGTATAAGACATGCTGTGAATTCAGTGCATTCTAAGTTTTTTTTGTTTCAGTATATTTTAGTGCTAAACTGACAAGTTTACGGCATTCAAAAGGCAGCAGGTCAGCCTGTACACTTTGATACTAAGAGCGACCTTACGTCGCTCGTAATAGGGGTGTCAATTTGGTGGTGGTATTACCTTCATTATCTAGTTAAACATTTATTCCCAAAAGGTAAATTATAATTAAAAATAACATAATTATACGCTAATATTTACAAGCGTGAATCTAACGCCGGTTACACGTGTTGGCCACAGAATTGGCAAATACAGCGACCACTGACACCTTGATACCTACTTCTGAAAGAACCCCTTCGACATATTTATGTCGTAGATTTTTCGCAAAAACCCTAGGGATATTGCAAAAAAACGGATAATTAGACAATAGTGTTGACATTTCTCTATCTTACTGAAAAAAGATTAGGAACATTGGATATTCTTTATTCTGATTGGTTCACAGAAAGTTTACTACACGTGAGAGAATGGATTGACATTTGAAACGTGAAGTCGTCAACCAATCAGAGAAGATGTTGTTTTGGACGATCCAACCAGCCAATCAGTATTCTTATTTCATAATAGCCAGCGATTCTTTTCGCGATCTTACTAAGGCAACCAGTTTTCGATCGAAAATCGATTTATCTAATTATCCTGCGACATTATATTTGTTACAAAATCAGTATGTACAGTCAACAGCAGGTCAGGAGGCCTCCGTTTCAGAAGGACAAATTAGTAAAAGGTCCTTGTGGGATAAACAACGCAAAGTAAAACTACCTACTAGTAAAAAGACTGAAATTTAAAATCGTCGTACAACTAAAACGTCTGAAATTAAATCATGTTAGATAAAAAGACTTGCCTATGCTATAATGTTCATTTAAGTGCACAAAAAAAAACATTATTTTCGGGGACAATTGTTAAACCCTGTGAAAAAATAATACGATAAAATAACGCATTTTAGTTAACACAAACCTATGAAAAAAGAGTTTTATTTGTAATATTTTACAAATAAAACAATTTCACAATTAAATGTGTTCAGACAATACATCATAGCATACCATACAGTAGGTACATAATTTTCGAAACTTTTAAGGCCAGCTTAATTAATTGCAGGATATAGGGGCTATGCAGCTCCAGTTGGAACTGTAGTCACTGCGACCTATAAGATCTATTGTAACTCGCCACCTTGTTATAGTATCTCTTTTAGCCTGGCGGCCTTCAGGAAGTCTAAAATCTTCCTAGCTCTGAGAGATTTTAGTTCCTATGGCCGAATTATATGCCGGCCCAGGTGGATACTGCGTTTGTGAATTAGGGGTCCGCAGTCACATACGAGATGTTTAGGTGTTTCTCTCTCTAATCCGCAGTAACGGCAAACGTCAGTGTCAATTAATTTCATGTGAAATTGGTGCCTTTTAAGGCCAGCTTACTATAAAGATTGCTTATTGTTTGTTTATAAGTAAGTTTTTGTTAAAACCTGTACATAAATACATTCTTTGTGTCAGAGATTTGAAATTTTATTTAGGTATACTCTGTATAATTTGTATAAAATTTGGTACCTTTTTTTTTAACCCGGCGAGGTTGTGGTGAAAATTTTTACATGGAGGTTGTGGAGGGTATAATTGACCCTGTGTTTCTATTGCATTTTAGACGAGTAAATCTATATTTTAAACATAACATAGGAGGTTATTATATTAGTTGGGATATATTTTATGGATTTTGATTAAAAAAACAGACTTCAAAGACAACATATTTTTTTTTTTAGCAAAGGCCTAAAAATAAGCATTTTTAGTAAGCCCCGAAGAGTAGATGAAAAAACAAAAAATAAAACAAACTTTTCATTGCAATTAGCATTATTTGGTATACATGTAGAAATCAATCAGTTTGATTTACAGTTTAATCGTCAGTTTTAAAAACTAACCAACTTAATCGTCTCTTAATGCAGCACATTTGTGGCCTTTTTTGACTTCGCGCACGTGTGATTGGCGTCGCAAGCGGCGGCTGCCTGTTTAGCGGTGTTCGGCGTGCTAGGTGGTTCCTTAGTAACAGCTACTGAGACATTCTAAATTATTCGGCGGCCGGCGGGAAAAAAAACTACACTTAATAAAAAATTGACCGGGTCAAACTGACCCCTCCACATCCTCGCCGGGTTAAAGCGCGTTTTTTTCTTCACAGAATAGATAACGTACTACAACCATATCCCTCTCAATAGACCTAATTTTCTACACAATCACAACACTGTAATTACATTATTTATGTCAAGAGATTTTAAATTTTATTTAAGTCTTATGTATCATATGTATGGAATTTGGTCCTTCCTTTTTTTTTTGTTTTTTTTTCAGAAATCAATAGCGTACAACGCTGTCCCTCCCTCTCTACCTATACCTAATTTTCTACACAATCACTGAAGGTGTATAACATCGAGACAAAACTGGACCTGCCAGCGTAGCATGCGCATCGCGACTCGCTGTCGACGCTTATCTCGTGATGTCTGTCCCGCTCATATCAGTACGGTGTGAACGGGACAGACAATACGCTCGCGCGAGAAAAGTGCCGAGAGAGCTTTGTCGAGGCGCTTATGGTACGCATGCTGGACACGGAACCGCACGGACGCCAATTCGCTTGCATATCACAGAGAAAAATTGTGTCCTCAAAATGAAGCGACATTTTTTTTTTTTTTATTTACTTAGTCCTCAACCGCACGGACGCCAATTCGCTTGCATGTTGCTGAGGCAAATTGTCTCCTCAAATTGAAGTGATTTTTTTTTTTTAAGAATTCACTTAAGAGTCCTCATAAATTACATCATTTATTCGACATTTTGTTACACTTATGATAAATTTTAAGGAAAAAATTAACTCGGCGACAAGTGAATTCTCAGATGGGAATCGAACCCATGACTTTTGGAAATCCGGTCCAATGCTCTCTGATTTCCAAAGGTCATGGGTTCGATTCCCATCTGAGAATTCACTTGTGGCCGAGTTAATTTTTTCCAATATTTTTCTATTTAAAATTTATCATAAGTATAAAAATAGCATTGAAAAATGCAAAAATTAAAAAATCATAAAAAAAATAAAAAAAATGTCACACCTTATATATTGTGTGTATTTGGCAAGGGAGATTTCAAATGTCATTTATACACAAAGTTGTGTCACTTGTACCATCAATGGTACAACTGACACTACGGGCTCATTACACTCCAGAAAATGTCTCTATTACACCAGGTATTTATGTTATCATAGATAATTTTTCACAATAATTTAACGCTTTTTTCACAAAAAAAAAATCCCATACACTCACTCAAGTAAAATATCAGGAAGACAGATATTTAAGATGAAAAAGCGAACTATTTTATAGATAAAAAAAAATTACGCACACTTAATATTGCTGTTTCTAGCAGTTACAATCTGTCATTTCATTTGTGGAACACCCTGTTTATTGTTTTTAATGTCGGAGAATATTTATTCACAATTCTTCACCTACCATACTAGAAAATTTGGTTCCCCCTTTTTTAAAGTCTCTATTACACCTTGTATGTTTTTTATTTTTTACAATATTTACCACTAATTACACAAAATTTGGTCCATCTTAATTTTGTAACAACACACACAATCACTCACTATGTGACTACAGGATCAATCAGGGCGTACGGCACAGTGAAGGATTAGGTATAAACCGCACGGGCGCCAATTTGCTTGCGTGTCGCACACTCAGGCATTCTTGTAGCGGTCTTTTACCGCTGTACTGGCTGCTGAGTCGACCACTGCGTCGGACTGGAGTCACTGTGTATTTGAGGTCTAACTGGCTGGAACTGCGGCTGAAAAACAAGAATATAAATTTTAACACCCACTTGCACTAATCGTCTAAGACTATTTCTATCTTAATCTTAATAAAAAATAGCATTGTACTATATTCTTACGGGCCCGAAAACGAGCGCCTAAGGCTTAAGCTGTTCTTAATATTAATGTCTTAAGATAGATGAGAATAGTTATGGTAAATTTTAAATAGAAAAATATTGGAAAAAATTTACTCGGCCACAAGTGAATTCTCAGACGGGAATCGAACCCGCGACCTTTGGAAATCCGGTCCAATGCTCTAACCGCTGAGCTACCGAGACTTGCGAACCACCGTCGAAATTCTCTAATAGTTTTATATTTTTTAATACGCTGTAAGCCAGCGTTGTTACATCAATGCTAGGAATATCCTTGCATTTGAAAGAAACATCTTTTCAGGTGTTTAACGATCGATTAAGATGCAACTGCCAATAATTTATGATTTTGTAATTTTTGCATTTTTCAATCCTATTTTAATACTTATGGTAAATTTTAAATAGAAAAATATTGTTTTTTTTTTCCAAAGGTCGCGGGTTCGATTCCCGTCTGAGAATTCACTTGTGGCCGAGTTAATTTTTTCCAATATTTTTCTATTTAAAATTTACCATAAGTATTAAAATAGGATTGAAAAATGCAAAAATTACTTAATTATAGATGAGAATAGCCTTAGACGATTCTTAAGTTTAGTGCAAGTAGGTGTAAACTTAGCATGTCACTATACAAAGAATACTAAATATTACTAACGTACTATTACTATCATTATTATGAAAAGGGGATTTTAACCATGTTTGTATTTTGGTTAGCATGAGGATATACATCAATCGAAGTCGCGGGCCAAAGATAGTACACTATAGTCTGTTCAATGAAATGAACTAGTGCTAAGAGAATGTTCTCACTCTCGATTGATTGAATATAAGGCGGATAGGCAATGCGCCGTACTTTCAGCCAATCACAAGCGACCAATTCATCTGAATACTAGCATGTTTCCGTGAACAGACTAAAAAATAATTAACTTCTCTCCATATCCCTCAGATGGAACTCGAACCTTTGGCTATCGAGACTCGAGAGTTTACGGCTACTAAGTTATTGGACCACTATGCCGTAAGGGCTCTTACACATGAACACGATACGACGTCGCGTCGTGAAACTACGACGTAGGCTTGCATATCGTTCAACGACGGTCGGTTTAATCGTATCGTCTTATCTATGATTTGTTGACGAGGTTGTTGGTGTATTTATAAAACACCAACAACCTCAAAGGAGTAGATTACTTGCATCATAGACAACGTCCTTTTGTCTTTTGTCTCTTCAGAGACAAAAAAGACAAAAAACTGATTTAGTTTTAACTTTCCGAGGGTAGACTTATAAGTAGCCAGTCATCCCGTGACCACGGCAGCTGTAAAGGTGCCGAAACGTCGGGAAAATAAAAAAAAACCCCTAAAAACCCTAAAAATACGGACAATTACAACTTAGTTCGTGGAAATATAGCGCGTTTGATATCCGTAAAAGTTGTTTTATTTCAATGAACAGTGCGCGCCAAAACATAAGATGTACGTATGATTTAGTTTTGTATGAAAAGTCGATTTTTAATGGTTTTTTTTCTTCCTACACGTGTCACCATTCCCTTACATGCCTAGGATGTCGTAAGAGTCGACTAAGAGGCTCGACGCATTAAAAACCTGTGCGAGAGAAGGAAAACTTGAAACAAACCCTCTACCAACCCGTCTGGCCAGCGTGGTAGCAGTAGGCTAAAAGCCTCCTACGAACGCCACAATACGCGTGATTTAGGAGAGACCTATGTCCAGCAGTGGACGTCCACAGGCTGATGATGGAGGAACGTATGTGTTAAATGTCCTAGAACGATGTCTTTGATGTTAGTAATCTACTGCTGCTAGGTAGTTGGTCTTTTACTTATAACACTTGGTCTCTTTTGTCTCTTTGTCTTTATTTTGTCTCTGGCATCAAGTCTACGGACTTGTATGAAAGTACGCGCATTTAGTGTTGCGACAGCCGACTTTTGTCACGAGCGACGCGAAGCAACGGTCGCCCGGTCTATTGGTTTCAATGCGTGCGCGCACTACGACGACAAAAAAGTTGCCGAATGCGTAAAATTGCACAGAAAAGGTTGTGTTGCTGTCGCTCTCGTGTGTGCTACTCAAAAGCAGACGGGGACTTGCTTAGAGATTAACCCAAGATACCTAATAAACAAAATCTCGTGCAATGACTACTAACTACCATAGATATTAAGTTAAATTATAATAAAACAACTAACAGTAAGCATACGCATGCCAGCAACAAATTAATTTTGAGGTGAAGACATCATTCTGATAGCAAAAGTAGACTCAAAGCTGCTTCTATTAAAACAAATCAAATATTAATTTAGGTTTTACTACAAAATTGTTTATATATACTTATGGTAAATTTAAAATAGAAAAAGTGAATTCTCAGACGGGAATCGAACCCGCGACCTTTGGAAATCCGGTCCAATGCTCTAACCGCTGAGCTACCGACACTTGTTGGCAGCCGAATTATTGGCAGTTGCATCTTAATCGATCGTTAAACACCTGAAAAGATGTTTCTTTCGAATGCAAGGATATTCCTAGCATTGATGTGACAACGCTGGCCTACAGCGTATTAAAAATATAAAAGTATTGGAGAATTTCGACGGTGGTTCGCAAGTCTCGGTAGCTCAGCGGTTAGAGCATTGGACCGGATTTCCAAAGGTCGCGGGTTCGATTCCCGTCTGAGAATTCACTTGTGGCCGAGTTAATTTTTACCAATATTTTTCTATTTAAAATTTACCATAAGTATAAAAATACCATTGAAAAATGCAAAAATTACAAAATCATAAACAATTGTTTATTCTTATCTAATATAAAAAAAATATAATACTGTATTCACAGATTCGCACGAGTTGAGGCCAGTGTCGAGATGATCAGGCGAATAGCGACCTAGTCTGTATAGACATAGCTTCGCTATTCGCCTGAAATACCATTCCAGAAGCGAGCGCGCGTTGGCAAAGCGAATAGCGAGCTTATGTGTACACGTGGAAAGTCCCTAATCGCTGTTCGCCCGATCGCCTCGCCATTCACCTCAACACTCGTGCGAATGTGCGCAGTAAAAAAATGTTGATTTGAAACTATTAATTACATATCGATAAATTTTATTACAAAATTCCGTGGCGCAGTGGTTTGCGCGCTCGGCCTGTGATTATTGAGGTTAAGCAACTTGCGCAATGGTCGGTCACGGGATGGGTGACCAAAAATGTACTATCTCGAGCTCCTCCGTGCTTCGGAAGGCACGTTAAGCCGTTGGTCCCGGCTGTATATATAATTTAAATAAGTTGCTGCCCCATTGCAGAGTCATGATTGTTTCTGTATTTACTGTAACATCTGTATGTGTACATCATGAATGCATCATAAATAACTTGAACATTAAAAATGGCTGATGACGATGACGAATGTTATTAATGTTACTTACAGTTTAGCCTGCTGCACTGCAAACCGAATAATGGTGCTCTTGAAGACATTTTTCACGTCCACCATTTTGGAGTCCACCGGCTTGCTCTTCCCACTGTTGGGACTAATCTTCAGTTGCATGAACTTGTCTAGGAGCTGATCCAGGTTAGATTCCACGACGGAGCGCTGTGGAAATAATAATATTAATTATTTTAACTGAATATTAAAAAAGTTGAAATAAAACAACTTTTACGGATATCAAACGCGCTATATTTCCACGAACTAAGTTGTAATTGTCCGTAATTTTTAGGTTTTTTAGGGAGTCATCCCGTGACCACGGCAGCTGTAAAGGTGCCGAAACGTCGGGAAAATCAAAAAACCCCTAAAAAACCTAAAAATTACGGACAATTACAACTTAGTTCGTGGAAATATAGCGCGTTTGATATCCGTAAAAGTTGTTTTATTTCAATGAACAGTGCGCGCCAAAACATAAGATGTACGTATATTAAAAAAGTTTTTTGGGACATATTAACTTATCTACTCACAACAATATCTAGCCCAAAGGGCTCGCAGGCTGAACACGATTTCTGTCAAATATGATAGAACTGCCTCTGATGAACAACCAAGGAACTAAAACGTTCTGGCCACAGAATACTTTTGTTATAAAAAAAATACTCTGTGACCAAAAGATAACTACATTCTATGAAAACTCTTTTTACTCGTTTCCAGTGGCGCTAGTTTGTATAGAAATATTCAAAGACTATTTAATCACTATGAAATGTTTCCATAGCAATGAGAAACTAAACTAATTAGGGACCGCATACATAATATCAAAACAGTGTGACGATATCGAAATATTTCGGGAACCGCGATGTCACTCATTTTTAAATAATCAGCCTGCCGGACTCACAGCGTAGACGAGACGAGCGAAGCGGAGATGTGTTTTAAACAACCAATATAATTTCGTTATTCACACATCACGTCTCCACTCAGCGAATACCACTGAGCGGAGATGCATCATATTGTATGGAAGCGGAGATGTGAGCTGTGCTGATGCTGGGCGGGGCGTGGCGATCCAGTCCAGCCAGTACACATCTAATCTCCGCACAACTTCGCTGGTTACACCTTAGCTGCAAAAATCTCTTCTCGTCTCCGCTTCGGACATCCCCCCTCCAAAGTTGAAAAAAAAATATGATTAAAAAAAAAATACTTATAAAGCACGATTATTTTAATAAATCCTAATTAATCACGATTTTTTTATTTTATTATTTAATTTAAGTATATTTCTGCGCAAAACAGAACGCGCCCTCAAGTGATTTCCCTTTTGTCCGACGTGTGTGAATGTCAAGCAAAAAGGAAAGATTGTTTTTCAACTTTGGAATTGTTTAGATTAAATTGAGAAACCGACTGGGAATTTGAAAAGGCTAGAAAACATTTTATTTTTATTCACATACTATAATAATGATATTGATTTATCAGATTTAAACGACACTAGTCTTTTACTTAATTATGATTTCTTGATTTCTGTGAAAGAAAGTGAAATTAAACCTTTTTGATTAAATCATTGATTTTTATTGAAAAAATCATTTGATTTAAATTGTGATTTAATCAAATGATTTTTGTACGTACATCTTATATTTTGGCGCGCACTGTTCATTGACATAAAACAACTTCAAAAAAAAAATCAAACGCGCTATATTTCCACGAACTAAGTTGTAATTGTCCGTATTTTTAGGTTTTTTAGGGGTTTTTTGATTTTCCCGACGTTTCGGCACCTTTACAGCTGCCGGTCATCCCGTGACCACGGCAGATTTGTATGATTTTTGATTTGATTAAATCAAGATCTGTAATCGTGCCAACCCTGATCTCCGCACATCTTCTGTGTTGGAATCCGGGCCTTAGTAAGTACTCACCTCAGTCCCCTTAGCAATGGCTTCTTCCCAACATTGCACAGAAGCAGGCAAATCTCCTCTCCTCTCTTCCAGCGCGGCGCGGCACTCCCAGTAGGCGGCACTGTCGGGGGCCAGAGGGAATCGCTCCCGGACCGCGCGCAGCCAACGGGCACACTGTTCCCACTCGAATCCCTATAGTCATACAGTGGTAGTCACATAATAGGCTATTTGACAATAATAATAATAAATAAATAAATATTTGCATACAATCACACCAATTATCTAGCCCATGTTAAGTTTCATTAAGAACTTGTGTTATGGATACTAGATAACGGATAAACATACTAATATACTTTTTTTTTTGTAAATACATACTTAATATACATATTAAACATCCAGACCAAGACAAATAGACATGTTCATGCACACAAATATTTGTCTTGTCCGGCGCAGAAGGCGGCGTTAGTACCCCTGCGCCAAACAGGTCGTCGCAACAATGCGAAAAATAAAGTGTCAATTACTGTTATCAGTATAAATTATAAGTTTAAAAATGGTTTTTTATTAACGTAAGTTGAAAATAATTATAAATTTATTTAAAAATCCGTAAATAAAAATGCATTTTTTAAACGTTTTGTCACGTGACACAAAACGCTCCTGATTCGTCGAGTTTATAATGACGTCATCTGCTTGTAAACCTCGTTTGACTACGTATGTGGATGATATGCAGAATACAGGCAAGTGGCGTCACCGAACCCATTGCAGCGCCATATTGTCAAAGTAGCGTTTTGGCGCGCTATTTAAATATAAAAAATTTAATTCTTATTTTTCACCAAATATGTACCAGAATTAAAAAAAAAAACAACTTTTACTGGGTTCCTTAAACTCCACTACATAATATAAAATGGATTTTCAAAACCTGTCAAATAGCCTATTAACGACACTAGCAGATTTTCATACAATCGAGGTAACTTTGGAGCCTTAGTTCTCTGCCAAGGATTGACCAAACTGTGATCTGATAATGGCCACCCAGGGAGTGAATGGAGGAGATCCAAATTGCAATACACACCCAACTGATCTGATTATTATTCTTTCTAAGAGATGTATAGATATGTTTAAAAAAACGCGAAAATAGCATAAAAATTTTTGATTTCTGAAATTGAAAACTATAATCCTAGCATCTTTTAGAATGTAGAAATTTAACACACAGAGAGAAAATAGCCATTAAAACAAAGACTCCTTTTTTTGTACCAGTAGTATTACGGGAATGTTATTTAATCTCGCAAAACGACTAAACAGATTTGAATGAAATTCGGGACACAAGACTCTTTATAGCCTGAAGAGAAACATATGATACTTTTTGTCGCGTTAAAATATATCATGCCTACGGGCAAACATAAAAATCAATGTGGGGTAATAAGGCGGCGCTATATAAATTAGGAGTCCTGCTATCCTACTAATATTATAAATGTAAAAGTGTAAATGTATAGATGTTTGGATGTGTGTTACTCTAATTACGCAAAAATGGCTGAACGGGTTTGGATGAAATTATGAATAGGAACACTGTATATTTTTGTCGCGTAAAAATCCATATTTTCTACGGGAAAATACACTATCGCACCGCAATAGGTGGAGTATTATTTAAAAAAAAAAGTATGGAATTAGGTTAGGAGAAAGAAAGATATTTCTTTCTTTCTTTTACTAAATCTTTCTGGACCAAGTTCTAAAGACCACGCGGACGAAGTCGCGGGCGGAAGCTAATTCATTAAAATGGCTGATGATGATATTATCCGGCTCGAAGAAACACAAATGATTGTTCAAGATACGCTATGGAAAGGGTGGCAACACAATAGTCGTTTTACGGCCGCGGCCGTTACAATAAACTAATCCTAGTAAGAGATAGGCCTCTATCTTGGTTACGTTACTTAGCAATCGCTGTTATTTTGGCCTGATTAACAAAAATATCTAGGCAACAGGCTTGTTTATTCGCCGCAAACGGAGTCCCTTCCAACTGACTCCGACTTTTCAGAGTGTAACCTTATCGATAACCGAAAATCTGCAACTTCTTGGCCTGAACCTGTCTTCAAACCTGAACTTTGGCGAGTACATCGACTCATTGCTAAGTATGCTGCAAAGAAAATGGGCGTCCTCTCTAAGGCTAGGCGGTACTTCTCTCCGAATCAGCTGCTTCTTTTATACAAAGCGCAGATTCGGCCGTGCATGGAGTACTGCTGTCACCTGTGGGATGGTTCTGCTAAGTATCAGCTAGATCTTCTGGAATCGATTGAAAACCGTGCCAGGAAACTCATTGGAAACTCAGCATTGGCCACGGCCGAACTTCACAGCCTCAGTCACCGCCGCAAAGTTGCATGTTTATCGGTCTTTTATAGGATACACTTTGGAGAGTGTGCGAGAGGCCTATACCCAGCAGTGGGTGTTATGTGGCTGAGACGACGAAAAAATTTTGAAGTCGCGTCAGGACACGTGACCGTGAGACGGAGGGAGAGTAGACCACCGGCGCGGCGTAGGAGAGGAAGTAATATCCCCCTTTCTTTCTACCGTGCGGCGAAAATGTAAGCGGTTTTCACTTCTGCCGGCACTCCCGGAGTGCAACCCGTTGTTTTTTTTAATTAGAAAAGAAATTTCACGAACCCGATTCGAACCCGTATTAATTTTTTAAACCCCGGCCAAAAAGATACGTTTTTTTAATGAAAGAGAGAGCTCGGTAGCTCAGCGGTTAGAGCATTGGACCGGATTTCCAAAGGTCATGGGTTCGATTCCCATCTGAGAATTCACTTGTGGCCGAGTTAATCTTTTCCAATATTTTTCTATTTAAAATTTATCATAAGTATAAAAATAGCATTGAAAAATGCAAACATTCAAAAATCATAAAAGAAAGAGAGAGACTCTGCCTTCATCATACCTGATCTTAAATATTGATAAAGCTGACGATGGAATAAGTACCATGATAGTCATATTTTTACTTTATTTTATTGCGGCGTAATTGCATGTTTTTTTTCTCAAATAGTTTTTTTTAATTAGGTATTTCATTAGTTAATTAATTTCGCTTTTGCCATCATTAAAGTAGGAATGTTTTTATGTGTTTGTTTTTTTTTAATGGTGTCATTTATTTTTGTAATCAAATTAAGTTTTATTGTTTAATTTTATTAATATTATTTCTAATTATAATCTTCACGCTGCATAATATAACCTAATAGTATGTACATAGTTAAGGGTTTCAACCTAGTCCTTGTAACTGTTTATCTATTTAATGTTTATTTACCTTTTGGCTGTAACCTGGGGGCTAATTGTCTAATTTTAAAATCTATCGCAATTCCTTTCAATTCGTTATTTGAAAGATATGCACATACTTCAGGCCGTCACTACTTGACATTTGATAGGGATTGTGATCGGGACGCGTTTTGAAAGATATTGAATGAACGAAATTATGTCAAAGCAAAGTGACAGACAAATTTATCTTTCAAATGTATGGAGAAATGTCAAATGAAGTGTCATTTAAAACATCATTCGTTCCGAAAGGGATTGCGACTATATATTACACAATTCCATAAATCACTATCAAATTCACAATACCGTTGACAGGGATTATGATCGATTTTGAAATTAGACAATTAGGGGGCTGTATTGTACATTAAATAAATAAATAAATAAATAAAATTAAAAGCGAATGTGATGTAGGAGTAACAAATACGCGAACACAAAAACTATTTATGACAACCTGTTTGGCGCAGGGGTACTAACCCCACCTTCTGCGCCAGAGGTCCCGGGTTCGATCCCCGGACAAGACAAATATTTGTGTGCATGAACATGTCTATTTGTCTTGGTCTGGATGTTTAATATGTATAATATGTATGTATTTACAAAAAAAAGTATATAAGTATGTTTATCCGTTATCTAGTATCCATAACACAAGTTCTTCATGATACTTAACGTGGGCTAGATAATTGGTGTGATTGTATGGAAATATTTAATATTTAAATATTTATTTATTTTTCGTAGCGATGGGCGGCAAACCGGTCGCTATTGGTTCCAGTCCGCGGGGCAATTATCTTTTGCCCCTCTCTATCTCTTCAACATCTTTGCAACAGCAACTCGACAGCAGAAATTGCGCGATAATTGCTTTACGTCACGTATCAACATTGCGGCCTCTGCCAAACAAACGATGAACTACAATGGGCATTCATTTAGTTCCTGTTATTGCTACCAAATTGTTTTTGGCGCTAGCGTCATAGCAACACGCGGCGTCTCACTCTCGCAACTAGGTAGGAGCGCGAGAGAGTGAGACGCCGCTATACGAACCATCAGCGAGCGATTAGCCAGCAATCACATACATATTACCATTTTTATTTTGACGTTTTGCAGCGATCGCGCGATATCTGCGCGATATTGCTTTAGGTAATAGCCTCGCCGGACAACTTTGATGCGTTCCAAGCAATGCAAAATATGGAGTCGTCATTGAGACACCTCAAAAGTCTGGCTATGAGAGTAAGGTTTATACATATTTTACTCTCAAGTTGCAACTTGGATGCTGTTAACTACGCAAGGGATATATGGCTTATGATTTATGTACCTATGTAATGTAATAAGTAAAATTAAATATAATAAATATAAAACAGATAAATCGACTCGGCCAAAGTTATTCACAGACAGAACTCGAACCTGCGACCTTTGGGTAAAGGTCGCTGGTTCGTTCAGGAGCCGAATTTTTCCAATATTTTTCTATAAAGAATTTATTGGTAACCCCGTCAGGGCGACATGACACAAGTTGCTTTTTTTTTACCGACTTCAAAAAAAGGAGGAGGTTCTGAAGTCGACTGTATTTTTTTTTTTTAAGTATATTTTCTTGTTTCATATTTATGACATAAAAATAGCATTGTAAAAGCCAAAATTAAAAAGGTATAAAAATTAAATTCTTTCTTACCTCTCGCAGTAGCTCAGTCAAATCATTTAAAGCACCCAAGAGCACCTCATCAACTTGGTGAACTGTATCGTAGGACGTTAAGGTTGAATTTTGCGTCTCATTCAAATCTACACTATCGTTGACATAGCTAGCACGTCTCCACCTATCCTTCATATCATCTTTCTCGTCGTCATTCATATTCTCTGTATACGAATCATTGTCACTATCATGTTCCAAAGCGATATTCTCCTTATTTTCTTCATCATAAAGCTCAAATTTGGGTGGCTCAATGGGTAAAACTTCTCTCTGTCTCAAATGATGTATACCGAAGCATTGCAGATGATGGTAAGAATCTAAAGACTTTCCTCTTTTCTGGAGCCAGTTTTTCAAGCGAGCTTGCAGTTCTTCTGGCTTTGGTGTATTTAAGTTATACGGTACAGGGGTTTGAAACTTAACTCTCTTCCTTTCACTCTTAATAGCCGAGACAACATTATCTTGTTGTACGGACTCGTCTTCGTTTATCTCATTTAAATGTACTTTATTCATTTTGTCACCAATCGAAGCCCATTTATGTATACAATTGTTAATTTCACTCTGATTAATCCGTTTGAAATGAACCGCAGAAATTGATCTACGGACAGGTAAGACAACTTTCTGCTTAATATCAAATACTGTGTGTCTTTTATTTAAAATCAAGCCGGAGTCTTTTATCACCTTCTTTAAGTAATTCGGGTCAGTTTGGATTTTGACAGCATCGTCTGTAGTTTTCTTTACTACTATTTTTGGCTTGTACAGTCTTTCAAAGACAGATTGTCTGTTTGTTTCTTCCGGTTGAGGTTTGGTGGGAGCAATGCTCTTTCTAAAAGTTGGTACCATGCTTTTTCTTGATGCTATTAAGCGATTGGTTGCCAAGGTTTTTTGGGATACCTCTTTTGTATTTGCAATCTTGGGTCTGTTGGCATCACCGGAAGCTGTAGATTTTTTTGCCAGATTTTGTATCAAATCAGGTTTTGTTGGGACCTTATTCCCTTTCAGAATAGGGGCCGATTTGGCAACAGGTTTGGGCTTTAAATTGGGAATTTTAGATGGTTCTTTTGGTGGTACATTTTTCGTTGTCATAATTGATCTGTTTGTCGCATTATTCATGTGTAAATAATTTTTCTGATGAGGTTTTTGTCCATTGGTTGTATTAACTGATTTAGAGTTCTTTAAATCAGTAGTAGACTGGTGCGCTTCTGGCTTATTGTATTTTTTGAGATTTAATTCTCGTAACTGTAATGAAAACATAAATTTTAAGATTAACTCACAGCACACAAAAGAGGTTAGAAAGATTATGTTACGGTTTTTAATACTGAAGGAAATCCAAAATCGTTCAAAGGAAAATGTATGGACTGGGACTGGGTAGTCACCAGAAAGTAACTCAAGCGCTCAGATAGGTAGTATATTATATTGAATATTATAAAATTAGGTAAGTATCGTAGTTTAAAATCAAAATTTTTCCTGTTTCTGTTAAGCTTTCCAATTTAGTATTGTTTATTAATAATTTTTTAAACTCATTTTTTTGTTTTTAATTGTATTTTTGTGGTTGCTTATGGTTTTCACCTATATGTGAAATAGCATTAAGTTGGAATATCTCATAATTTATTATTTTATTATGTTGGTGATCATAAAATAAAATAAAAATAAGCAGTTGAGTCCAGTTAGAAAAGGATGTTGCTACATGCGATGAAAAAGCGCGTCCCTTTCAAACTGTTCTTAAGTTTAGTTCGCTGTTTGAGTCACGTTCTGGAATGCGGGCCCTCATCTCTTTCTTGCTTTCTGTGCAGTTAAATATATATCTTTAGAATACTTTGTTTTTAAGTCTTAAAAAGTCTTTGCATTTAACAAGCAAATTATGCTATAGAAATACAGAAACTATAAGTTTAAGCTTTCACCTTCCATTCTAATTACCTATAAATTAAAATAACATAGTTCTACTACATATCAAATGTCGCATTTCAGTCCCGTTATTTTAAGATTTAAGAAAATGTTTAAATAGGATCAATAAGAAGCTATTTTAAGATTTTAAGAATTTGTCTGAGCTTAATCTCCTTGAGAAGCTTCTAAGAAAAGACAAACTCACTTTCTCAAGTCTAGCTTTTTCTCTAGCATGGCGCTCCTCCCTCAACTTCTGCAGGCGTTCATCGACTGAAGACATCTTTCTGAAATTAAATAAACAGTTTTTACTCTAACCAAAAACGGCCGGAATTACGCACTCACACAGATACGCGCCGCTACACGCGCGCTTGCTACTGTTTTAGGCTTGGACTACAGCAAAAATCAGTGAGATCCGTGTAGCGATAGCGAGCGGCATAAATCAGTTTCTCTAACAGGCCTTAAGGGGTAACAGTTCTGAAAAGGAACCACTGTTCTATACTAGAATAATGATACGACGACCTGTTTGGTGCAGGGGTACTGACCCCACCTTCTGCGCCAGAGGTCCCGGGTTCGATCCCTGGACAAGACAAATATTTGTACTATTTCTCTTGGTCTGGGTGTTTAAATGTATATTATTTATATATTTACAAAAAAAATGTATATAAGTATGTTTATCCGTTATCTAGTATCCATAACACAAGTTCTTCATGAAACTTAACATGGGCTAGATAGTTGGTATGATTGTATGAAATATTAATTTATTTATTTATTTATGAATGATACTTAATTCCACCCACAAATAAAGAATACATTCATTACTCATTACACCATCAATTTCTTGCAGGGTTATTATACACCAGCAAGGCCGGGTTCTGGGTTTTTGCAGAATTGGTAGACCATCCAAGGTGCACCTTGAGAGTGACATTTATGAACATCATTCTCATAGCCACATTCTCAACGACACCACATTTGGTATTATTTTGTTCAGAAACAAGAGTGACATGTTGCCAGCCTTTAGGTGTTCAATGACAAAGTTTTATATGCATCAAACCCGAACCGGACACCGGTGTCCAGAAACCAATGGAAAATATATTGTGTCTCATCCAGGGTCTGAAAGATTAAATAGACTTGGATAAGTGCTTTTGAATCGTCCATATTTTTTGCCCTACTAGCCATTCAGGACCTCTATTAACTGATAAGAAGAACGACCGCAAGAAACTTATCAGCTTTAACAGAAACAACAGTAAAGAAACATGTCGGTCAGAGTGTCAGTCGGTTGGCAGACCATCAAAGTAGTAGTAGAAAGCCACAAAAAAACTGTGAAGTTGTTACAGACCAGGGGCCCAATTCTGCTAATGCTTAGTCACAATGGTATTCCAGTGGTGTTTCAATGGTAGTGCTGTTTAACACAGTTCTTGTTACAACAGTGTAAATAAACACTTCTATTGAAACACCACTGAGAGATGATTATGACAAAAATTTTGCAGAATTGTCCCCCAGAAAAGAGATCAATACACAATAGTGTATCAATATATGATGTACTACACGACCAAGACAATTAGGCGCATGACAGGAATGCGGTTTTGCACTTTTGGCACCTGTAGCCCACTTCTATCACCGCACTTCTGTTATTATGTGATTAATTAGCATTACTGTGATTAACTGAATCATTACCGCTTTTTGAAATTTTGGTTTTTTACTTAGATTTTTTAAGTTTTTCTCAGCTGTCATGCACCTAATTGTCTTGGTCAGATAGTAAGTCATAGTAGAGTAGCAGTACTTTTTAAAGACATGGTGTGTTGAGTCATACTTATTTAATTCTATATTTCTGATTAGAACAGAGTTGCAAATTATGGTGAAAAGTATGGGATACCTATGTTATGATAATAAGTGTGTACTTAACTTAAATACTGGAAAAGACGCTATATTAAACTATCTAAATTCGATCAACAGAATAATAATAATTTATATATTTCTATCTCGAAAACAAACGCAATTCGAATTCATAACGTCTTGCAGAGATGATTAAATCAATTCACTGTTTTTAATACAGTTTTATTACATACAGCTTTATTATTTAAGTCGGAAACCTAAAGTCTCTTATCTTAGTATCTAGAACAAAAAAGTGAACATACCTACAAAACCTGACAATTTGCAGTCCACAATAGGAAATAACGTACAAAATAATGCTTTCGTTTTATAAACGACTTGGTTGAACTTATGTGAATCTGGCAATATATAAGCACTGCACCGCACAACAAACAAACAACAAATAAATTACTTAAATTTGCCAACGGTTTGAAAAGTCACTCTGCGTCGCTGTTAACCGGTAACCGCTAGTTTTCAAAAATGTTTGTTTGGCACATATGATACAATGGTTTGACATCACCATGACAGTTGAGTTGACTGACAGTCATCAAAATCTGACATACTTGTCATTTTGACAAATAATTGACCAATCAACAGGTAGCGATGGTAGCGCCATCAACAAATGAAATCTGTTTCCCGTTTCTTTCCGAACAGTGCTGCCAGTAAGCTCTCGTCAAAAGTTACCCTAT
Source organism: Chrysoteuchia culmella (assembly GCA_910589605.1). Lineage (NCBI taxonomy): Eukaryota > Metazoa > Arthropoda > Insecta > Lepidoptera > Crambidae > Chrysoteuchia > Chrysoteuchia culmella. Next base: position 1,244,235 of record OU342671.1, on the reverse strand, counting down.
TATACTTATAAAAAAACTTTATATAAAAAAATAAAAACCGACTCTTAAAAGTAAAAAAAATCGGATAAAGTGGCTGTGACATACGGACGGATGGACAGACAGACAGACAGATAGACATGATGAATCTATAAGGAATTCCGTTTTTTGCCATTAGGCTACGGAACCCTGACCCTGACCTAAATATTATGTATTATTTAGGTTTTTTTAGTAAATCGTAAATATTGAGTAAAAAGTAAAAAAAAGTACATTTTGTCACTTGTGGCCAAGTTTTTTTTAGGGTTCCGTTTCCGTAGCCTAATGGCAAAAATCGGAACCCTTAAAGATTCGTCATGTCTGTCTGTCTGACCGTCTGTATATCACAGCGACTTTATTCCAAAACTATGAGGATTACACAGTTGAAACTTGGAAGGTAGATGTATTCTGTAAACCGCTTTACGGTTTTGACACAAAAATAAATATATATATATATATATATGGTAATAATACATGTATATATTAAGGATAATTATATTTTATCCCTATACATGGAACTGAAACTGTTATTTTTTTTTAGTAAACCTACAAGTTTAGGGTATCTTTTAAAAAGGGTCACATTGAGGTTCCTCATACTGTTTTTTCTCAAAGTCACCCGTTTGAAAGATATACACTTCCAAAGTAGTGAAAGGTGTGTGAGTCTGTGTGTCCCTCTAACTTTTAAAATAAGTAAGTGAAAAATCTAAAAAAGTATATGCTGTAGATATTTATAAAAACTTTCAAAGAAAACTGTTTGAACGAAATATATTTCAGAGCTATAGCACATTTTCCAAAACCGCAAATATTTAATTGTCATTCATACAAACACTATGAAATTTTTTGCAGACGAAAAATTATAGTGGCATTTTGGGTGGTAGGTGTAGGTAATCGGTAGTAAAGTGGATACCTAATTTAATAATAATAATAATAAAAACTTTATTGCGCACGATACAAAAACAAACACACACAGAGAAAATGCCTGTTTTAACAGTTTTGAAATAATGTTTTCTTGTAAATGTTTCGCCAGTGGAAGCGGGGGGGGTTTTTAAAATCATATCTAATTAAAAAATAAATTTTCTACTACTTTTAAAGAAAAATATTATATGGCAAGAATCCTTTACAACTTGTCAGTTGTCAAAGTTAAAACGTCATGATTTGAGATTTTTGCGCAGGCAGTGTTGGCAGCACTGCTAGTGCGAATGTCCGCTAGGTCACGAGTGCGGCACGATATAAGGATTTCATTTTGAAACACCTGTTTTTCTGAATCTATTTACGGATTATTTGTGTGGTGCTTTATTTTACAGGTGAGTGCTAATTATTATAATTTCCAACCATTTTTCCTGTATCTGTATGAGTAGTATATTTGCATTGCATCTTCAAGTATTTTACGTAGAAAAAGAAAAAAGTTTTCCGGCTGTGCGTCCGCTCGAAGGATTTTGCAAACTGGTTTTTAAACTTTTTTATTGCATTGATTGTGCTCTCCTCTCCATGTTTGTCTTACGGAACTATAAGGACATGTCATCAACTTTTTATTAAAAATTTAATCAAAACTTTGCGGGACTTTTGTTTAGTACTTTCGTAATATTTTGGTGTTCTTTTTCTTCCATTTTCTTTGATGTAAATGATACGCCTGCATCGGTGTATTTTTTTGTTTTTTTTTAACTGTAAGGTATTAAAGGATAAAGTAGGTCGTTTACAATCTGACCCGTATCTATTATTAAATAATTATAAGATATAAATTAGCGTAATAAAAACACGATAAAAATTCACTGTCTTCACATCACAAACTGGCTGACTCTGCATTGCATGATCTGCATTTTTCTGTTTTCTTTTCAAATAAGTAGGTATTCAATCTAAATGAAGAAATGACGTAAATTTACAAGTTTTTAAATTGTTAGGGTATATTATTATATTACTTTTATTACTCCACTAGCTGCCGCTTGCCGGTTTCACTCGCGTCGTACCCGTTCCCGCGGGAATATCGGGAATTAAAGTATCCTAAGTATGTTCCTCTCCAGGCTTTCAAGTAACTGTATCCCAAATTTCATCAAAATCCATTCAGCCGTTTTTGCGTGATTGAGTAACAAACATACAAACTTTCAGATTTTATAATATTAGTACGATCAATGAGTTTCATTGATGTACTGTGGTCTGCCATCCGGCTTTACTGAAAACAGGGTTTAGTTTGGTTTGAAATTCAAACTTTAAATCCCACTAAAATTGGGTAAAAATAACTTACAAAAGGGAAAATTTGGCGCCAAAAAAAACAGGAAACGAAGTCACATTTTTTTTTAAAAGAGTCCTTGCTTCGAATATTCGTTTTTCAACCAGGATTTTGGGGCATATAGACTTGTTTCTCGTGGTCCCATGAGATACTGCCGCGCCCGGCCAAGTTTCGTTCGTTGCGCTCCTATCCTACCTATAAAATAATGTCCCAAGCCTATTTTAGCCTATTTAACTCACATGGGCTATAATATTGACGTAACTTACGCGGTCTACCTGTGTCTTTATAATTCGACACCTGCAAGCAAGAACATTGTAACTCAGTTTTAGGCAGTATTGAGTTAAGATGATATTCATACTAAGCAAAAAATGCGGATTTTTTTACACTTATCATCGTATTTAAACTCGTTATAATTTAAAATCTACAGCCTGTAAAACGTCTTAAAAACATTGTATCTCAGACATACAATTATTTTATTCAACAATTTCAAATTTAACGAACATAACAGTTTCATACAATATTGATTGTATTTCGGAGTTACAATGTAATTTTACAAAGTATATGATGAAGAATTTTATTGTAACTCACTAATTATATACAATTAATAATTAAATATATACATATATGGCATCAAAATGATACAAGAGCTTAGGTCTTACCACGTTTACTTATATGGTCAAGATCGATTGGCATTAGGACTTATCCGAAATTGCTAAGATTTTTTTAAATCTTTGTTGTGCTCTCCTGTAAAATGCCAAAACCTGAGTTATCATGTTCTTGCATGCAGGTGTCGAATTTATACTGTTAGTTCGTCAGGTATACTTACTTAATATACTTCGCAGATAACTGAAGACGGAAACAACTTACTAATTTGATTGACACCTCTCTAATTGTTGTATTCATTGCCATGCAGAGTTAAAAAAAAACGAAGTTTAAGTTTTTCTATCGTCGTCGTCGTCTCAGCCACATAACACTGCTGGGTATAGACCTCCCCCAATAGGGGGGGTTTGCCATAATCGCCTTGGCAGGCGGGTTGGCGATCGCAGTATGGCCAAGTTTGTAGCAGACGCTGCTGCCCCTCTCCTGAAGGCTGAGTCCCTTAGTCGCCTTTTACGATACCCACGGGATGAGAGGGGGTAGTGCTATTCTAAGCCGACACTACACAGCTGTTTTTCTATAAAACAGCTAAACTTGAGCATGCCTTCCCAAGATTCGAAACAGCCCCAGTGTCACTGATTTTTAAAAGCAGAGTCGAATTACATTAATTTTATTGTCTACATACAGTTATAAAATAAAATAGAAAACAAAAAAATTGTAAATCGATAGAAGGATTTATGGAATACGGATAGATAAGGATAGGGAATATTTATTTATTTATTCTTTATTGCAATATAAAAAAATACAGCAAATGGCGGACTTAATGCCATCAGGCATTCTCTACCAGTCAACCAGTAAAAGGTGTTAGACCTACCGTATCGGCAATAAAGTAGTACTATAAAACATAAATTCAGAATATTGTAACAAAAGTGGGAATAGCTAATGAAGGGTATTTAATTGTTTGGCGCAGGGGTACTAAGCCCACCTTCTGCGCCAGAGGTCCCGGGTTCGATCCCCGGACAAGACAAATATTTGTGTGCATGAACATGTCTATTTGTCTTGGTCTGGCTGTTTAATATGTATATTATGGATGTATTTACAAAAAAAAAATAAGTATATAAGTATGTTTATCCGTTATCTAGTATCCATAACACAAGTTCTTCATGATACTTAACATGGGCTAGATAATTGGTGTGATTGTATGGAAATATTTATTTATTTATTTACTTATGAATTATTGTTTTTATTTGACTGATGGTCAAAGCAACTTAACCTAACCTAAAAATATGGTGTTCGTTAGTCATTTTTATTGCTACATTTGTGAAAAGTAAGTTAGTCTTTAATATCTCCCACTTGATCGAGCGCAACCATTAAAAAAAAACTGTAAATTCTCAATGTTAATGAAATTCCGTTTGAATGGCCTTGAATTTAAACTCTATCTACTTAGAAATAAGTGACACATATACTTATTAGCTATGTTAATGAGAATCGAGGTGGTGCTGGTATGCTGATGCCTGTTCATAGCACCGTAACGTAACGCCTAAACAACAAATATACGGTCTTATTGTAACCATTAGAGTATTGTAAATACGAAAGTTACAATGTCTATACGTCTGTTATCTTTCACGCCTAAACCACTAAACCAATATTGAGAAATTGTCGCAGATTAAGGACAGATTTCGACCTTAGACAAGAACATTATTGCTACTTTTTGTCAGGATTTAATTAAAGTGATCCCTTACTTTTTTATGGGAAAGAAAAGAAACCTAACACATTTCGTCATAATATCCGTTTCCGAACTGACAGAATCGATAAAAGTGACTCACCTATGAAGAAATCGATTCAGCAATGTGTGATTCATTTCTCAGGGTTGTCGAAATTGTTAAAAAGTTACCTAGATCATTTGGTGAAACATGAAAATCATCATCATCAGCCTGTGGACGTACACTGCTAGACATAGGCCTCTCCTAGCTCACGCCTATTGTGGCTTGTGGCGTTCATAGGAGTTTATAAGCCTACTGCTACCACGTTGGACAGACGGGTTGGCAGAGGGTTTGTTTCAAGTTTTCCTTCTCTCGCACAGGTGTTCGACTTATGGCCTGCGTAGACGACGGACATTGAAGGACTTTTTGTCCGCGACACGACCTTATTCCATCATCAACCTGTGGACGTCCACTGCTGGACATAGGCCTCTCCTAGTTCACGCCTATTGTGGCGTTCATAGGAGGATATTAGCCTACTGCTACCACGCTGGCCGGACAGGTTGGTAGAGGGTTTGTTTCAAGTTGTCCTTCTCTCGCTAAGAGTGTTCAATGCGTCGAGCCTCTTAGTCGACTCTTACGACATCCCAGTCATGTAAGGGAGTGGTGACACTTGTATTCTTAGGCCGTCACCACACGGCACTACCTTACCTTACACGACCTTATTACTAAGAACATAAAGTTGCATAAATAACGAGGACTATCGCGTACTTTTCGCGGATATACGCGGTCTAAGTTGAATCTTATTTGGTTAACAATAAAGACGTGTCGCGGACAAAAAGTCCTCCGTTATCCGTCGTCTGCGCTAGCTCTTAGTCGACTCTTACGACGTCCCAGGCATGTAAGGGAGTGGTGACACTTGTATTCTTAGGCCGGCACCACACGGTTACAAATACATCACTATTTACTTATTTTATTATACTATGTACCTATCCGTCCGCCACTTCGTCCACATGGATTTCGGATTATAAAAACATCGGGCTTTGATCGCGCTCTGTAATGATTTGAAACGATTTGACTGCCAAAATTCATTAAAAGTTGTTTTTCTGCTTCATAATGTGACAATGTTAAATAACAGTCAGACAAGAGTTATGGCCTGCGCAGACGACGGACATTGAAGGACTTTTGGTCCGCGACACGACCTTATTACTAAGAACATAAAGTTGAATAAATAACGAGGACTATCGCGTACTTTTCATGGATATACGCGGTCTAAGTTGAATCTTATTTGAAATAAAACAACTTTTACGGATATCAAACGCGCTATATTTCCACGAACTAAGTTGTAATTGTCCGTATTTTTAGGTTTTTTAGGGGTTTTTTGATTTTCCCGACGTTTCGGCATCTTTACAGCTGCCGTGGTCACGGGATGAGTCATCAATATAGCGCGTTTGATATCAGTAAAAGTTGTTTTATTTCAATGAACAGTGCGCGCCAAAACATAAGATGTACGTATGAATCTTATTTGGTTAACAATAAAGACGTGTCGCGGACAAAATATCCTCCGTTATCCGTCGTCTGCGCTAGCTCTTACTGTCGCGTTTATAATACAGTCTTGGACGGGTTAATTCGTCCAAGAATACAGTACAGCAGAAAATATTAGTCGCATAGTACATGGTTTCACCCGCGTGGTTCTCGTTCCCGTGGGAATATCGGGATAAAAGTAGCCTATATGTTACTCTCCGTGCTTTTAACTAACTTTATACCAAAAATCAAGTCAATTGGTTCATGATTTTATAATTTTACATTTTTCAATGCTATTTTTATACTTATGGTAAATTTTAAATAGAAAAATATTGGAAAAAATTAACTCGGCCACAAGTGAATTCTCAGACGGGAATCGAACCCGCGACCTTTGGAAATCCGGTCCAATGCTCTAACCACTGAGCTACCGAGACTTGTTCAATTGGTTGCTTCGTTAAGGAAGGACAAACAAACACACTTTCGCATTTTTAATATTAGTTAGTATTTAGTAGAAAAAAACACAATTTATCGCTTAGAGCTAGCGCAGACGACGGATAACGGAGGACTTTTTGTCCGCGACACGTCTTTATTGTTAACCAAATAAGATTCAACTTAGACCGCGTATACACGCGAAAAGTACGCGATAGTCCTCGTTATTTATTCAACTTTATGTTTTTAGTAATAAGGTCGTGTCGCGGACAAAAAGTCCTTCAATGTCCGTCGTCTGCGCAGGCCATTACTGTTCAGATGGGACAAGTTTCAGATAATATAGGTACCTTAACACTAGAAAAAATACTAGAAAACAATTTATCGTAAATATCATAAATAAGATAGCGTTGTAGGTACTTAAATGAAAAAAATAATAAGTAAACCTTAAAGACGAATCTTTGATAGATGTTATAAAATCGGACGTCATTTGTAATAAAATGAATACTTTTCATAAATTAAATGCGTTTTTTTTGGTGGGTTCCAAAGGTCGTGGGTTCGATACCTATCTGAGAATTCACTTGTGGCCGAGTTAATTTTTTCCAATATTTTTCTATTAAAAATTTTTATAAGTATAAAAATAGCATTTAAAAATGCAAAAAATCTAAAATCATGATTTTTTGAAATGAAAACTTCATTAACGGCGTTGTGCACATCAGTTTGAATTTTTTGGGATGGGTATAAAATGTTAAAGTCGCGTCAGGACACGTGACCTGATCAAAAATTCGTTAGACCGAGGGAGAGTAGACCGCCACGCGGTGAGGCGTAGGAGAGAAAGTAATATCCCCCTCTCTTTCTACCGCGCGGCGAAAATATATTCCTGCTCCTGCTGTTTCGTTTAAGCGGTTTTCACTTCTGCCGGCACTCCCGGAGTGCAAACCGTTGTTTTTTTAAATCCATCAATAAATGGCCGAGATACAAATTATTTAAATTACATATTTTCGCGCAGAATTGACTGTGCCAATTCGGCGCACCGCCTTAGAAATTACCAGCGGGCCGAAGAGGCGTGATGTCATTCACACCCTGAGCCGTTAAACGCAACTTTGAGGCACCATAACTTCTCTATTTGTTGAGATATTGATTCTTTCACACTATTTTACTTATTATCAAATTTTCTTATAGAAAAAAGGTAAACTTCTCCATTTCAAGATAAGAACGTCTCAAACAAAAACTTGCATAATAAACTTGACTTGATATTTATTTAGCCGCCTCTGTGGTCTAGTGGTTCAACCACCGGTATCAGACCCATGGGTCCCGGGTTCAATTCCCAGCACAAAGGTACATATTGTATTTAGTTTGGTTGATGGTACTTCTTGTAAGTCTGTCTGCTAGCTACCACCATCTCATCTAAGCCTGACGCCATAACAACAATGTTTTCAGCATTGTTGTGTTCCGGCAGTTCGAGATAAGATAGCCAGCTCCTCAGTGGTTGAGAATTCCGGAAGAGGCTCGCTTCCAACTTCAGCCTTATCAATACTTAACATCAGGTATGATGATGGCTAAAAGACTCCCCGTCGTTTATAAAAAATATATATATGGATAAGAAGAGCCTTAGGCGATACTTAAGTTTATTGCAAAATAGACTATGATTAATAAATAAAAAAATAATTGAATATAAGCATACAACACACCAATTATCTAGCCCACGTTAAGTTTCATGAAGAACTTGCGTTATAGATACTAGATAACGGATAAACATACTTATGTACTTGTTTTTTGTAAATACATACATAATATACATATTAAACACCCAGACCAAGACAAATAGACCTGTTTATGCACACAAATATTTGTCTTGTCCGGGGATCGAACCCGGGACCTTTGGCGCAGGAGGCGGGCTTAGTACCCCTGCGCCAAACAGGTCTGTAATGTTTGTTTTGATATTGTTTTGAGTTGAGTTTGAAACCTCAAGTTGAATGTTTTATTCAGAAACGCATTACCGCTTTTAAGCTGTCAACCCTAACATTGCGTTATGGCGCGAAACGAACAAAAGAAAATTATGGTAATAAAACGCATCCAACGCAGTTGCTGATCAACGTGAGACTGTCAATGGTCCCGGGATCGATTCTCAGTTATGAAGGGTTACATCCTCTTACTATTTATACTTACCATTTATTTTATCTATACTAATATTATAAAGAGGAAAGATTTGTATTTTTGTATGTAACGAATAAACTCAAAAACTAAGAAAGAAAGAAAGAAAGAAGAAAGAAAATATATTTATTTGACACAGACATTAGAAACATGCTTAACAAATTATGAAAGGAAATAATAAAAAAAAGAAACTAATCTAACGGCTGCGTCAAAATAGGATACCAATTCAGCATAATGTCGGGTTTGCGCGATCAGCGAGACCCGACGCTGATTTTCAATTGGCACCTTTATTTATTTTTTTGACAGCTGAATGTCTAACAGAAATGGCTCACAATCATGTAACTGGACCGATTTTGACGAAATTTGGTATAGAGAATCCTTAGACCCCAAGTAGTAACTGTAACATTATAAATGATCCCAAAATTCCCACGGGAACGGGAACCACGCGGGTGAAACCGCGCACGGCCGCTAGTTCATTATACAGAGAGAAAGGCATGAACATGACGTAATAGCCATGGTCACTGCCGCCTGGATTCCAGTAGGCCTTATTGGGATCCCTGAAAAATGTAACTCTAGGTGCCCAGGAGCTCTATTGATTCACTCTTCTCGAGGATTCTACTGATTTTCGTGCGACGTTTGAGTTTCCGTATTCCGTAAAAGCGACCTTGCACATATATACATAGCTTCGCTTTTCGCCTCGGACGAATTGACTATTAATTATTATTGTAATTGTATAAAAGGAAAATATTCTAATAACTGAGTATAAGAAAATTTTCCTCTTATATTAAATATGTTTCAAGATTGTAGATTTGTGTTTGGCAACGACATGTTCCTTTGTAAATGTTGTTGCTTCTGTTAAAGCTGATAAGTTTCTTGCGGCCGTTCTTCTTATCAGTTAAAAGATGTCCTGAATGGCTGGTAGGAAAAAAAAATTGGACGATTCGAAAGCACTTATCTATAAGTCTATTTGAATAAAAATCTTTGACTTTGACTTTGAATTAATTCGTGGTTAATTCGCCCAAGCTTTTCGCCTGTAAGTAGTACCTACCGCCTCACAACACGACCGCGCGATGGGCAAAGCGAAAAGCGTGCTATGTCTACGCTTGCAAGATCGCTAATCGCCTGATCGCCTCTTCGTTCGTCTCGCCACTCGCTCGACGAGTGATTCAAAAATAGAGGTCCAGTTATGTTTGGTTTGGTTGGAGGTGGGACTTGTAAGTCCGCCTGGGTATGCATCGTCATTAGCCAGTTTTGATGTCCCCACTGCTGTGGCACTGACCTTCCTTATGGATGGATAAGGAAAACGGGCCATGACCCACCACGCGGGCCCAATGCGGATTGGCTGGTTTTAACGACTGCAAACGCAGCCGGGACCAACGGCTTAACGTGCCGAAGCACGGAGGAGCTCGAGATAGTCAATTTTTGGTCACCCATCCCGTGACCGACCATTGCGAAAGTTGCTTAACCTCAACAATTGCAGGCCGAGCGCGCGTATCACTGCGCCACGGGCTCCACATGTATGCATACCAAGTAACATATACCTATTCTACATTATATTTGATATATTCTACAAGCAATTCATTTGTGCTCATTGACAATATACATAGACCCTTAACCACAAACAATAGAAGGAAGACTTATTGTATGATAAGTTGATGATGAATGCACGACGTACTTGGATGTATTCGTAAGTTGCAAGCTCATACCTATATCAAGATAGACAGTAAAAGTTTACCTACCTTGCGTGTCAAAAGTTTGATCCACGATTTAAGTCCGTCCGCTTGAGACCATTGCCATGGAAACACGCGTTACTCAGAAACGAAAATGGTTAATTTTGCAGTGCTTCCTTGCAAGAGCTCGTCCACATCACTAAATATCGCGTTTGACGTTATCGTAGGTACAAACAAATCAATACGCTATAATTCTCATACGGTTTGAAGCGCTCTTTTCGTGTATCTCGATATAAAGTAAAGTAATAATTTATTCGAAGTTTCACATAAAAACATAACATCGACACCTGCAAGCAAGAACATTGTAACTCAGTTTTTTGGCAGTATTGAGTTAAGATGATATTCATACTAAGCAAAAATGCGGATTTTTTTACTCTTATCATCGTATTTAAACTCGTTATAATTTAAAATCTACAGCTTGTAAAACGTCTTAAAACATTGTATCTCAGACATACAATTATTTTATTCAACAATTTCAAATTTAACGAACATAACAGTTTCATACAATATTGATTGTATTTCGAAGTTACAATGTAATTTTACAAAGTATATGAGGAAGAATTTTATTGTAACTCACTAATTATATACAATTAATAATTAAATATATACATATATGGCATCAAAGTGATACAAGAGCTTAGGTCTTACCACGTTTACTTATATGGTCAAGATCGATTGGCATTAGGACTTATCCGAAATTGCTAAGATTTTTTTAAATCTTTGTTGTGCTCTCCTGTAAAATGCCAAAAACTGAGTTACCATGTTCTTGCATGCAGGTGTCGACATACTTAATCTACAGTCAGGTCTGTGGTTGCAATCTTGCAACTTGGCCTGCGTAGACTAGGTATGGTCATGTTAGTGTATAATTTTTTGGTATGTCTGTATTGCAAGCACCCTTCGATGTTTCGATATGATCATTAAAAATATCTTAGATTACTCCAGTACGTGACTTTTCGGGAAATTGGAATAAAATGTACTTCTTCAGCTCATGCCATGGTCTACAACACAGAAAAAACTGTTTTTTATGATAAATTTTAAATAGAAATATTGAATTTTTAATTTGATATTTTTCAGCAAATATGTACCAGAATTAAAAAAAACTACTTTTACTGGGTTCCTTAAACTCCACTACATAATATAAAAAGCATTTTCAAAACCTGTCAAATAGCCTATTATAACATACTGAATACTTTTATCTTGGATTTTGTTTTTAATCAAAATTGATAACATAGATAAGATAGATAAAAAGTTTTATTTGCTAAGACACACACGTGCATTCATAACATTATTACACAAATAGAAAAAAAAATATAAAATTTAAATAAAAAAATCAAAATAGTAGTAATATTTATTTGCATAAAACACGGTACAATTCAGTTCTTAAAATTCAAGTACGTACATGCGTGTTTTACCGACATATCGATAAGCAAACTTGTAATCTCGTCATGCTCTAAAATACTATGTAATCTCCATACATTCAATTAAATCAAATTGTAAAAAGTACTACCTACTACAGTTCAATATTTAAATATCAATAACCAAGTACATACAAGAAACAACATAAGGACAACAACAAAATGAAATTAACATTTACAATATTAACAAAAGCAGATGACAAACAGAAAAAAGGGAATGCACGTGTGTGCAGCAGCAAGTAGGGTCCAGCAGGGTTATCGCGTAAAAAATATGGATATGGATATGGGCTTCAGGGGGCCCCAGGTTCGGTGTGTGGCTTTTGCCGGTCAGCAAAAACACCGATTTTCAGCCGTCACCCTCAGATGAAACGCGGGAACCAGCAACTGCGCCGTTGTATTAGGTCGGGACATATTGTGTAGGTGAATGTGTGTTTGCGTGCGTTTGTGTATGTTTTGAGTGAACATAAAATTTGAATATGCTTATCAATAAAATAAAAATGTAATTAAAAAGAGGGAAAAAATATATAATTCATCATTATAAATAGTAGGGAGTAGGCTTATTAATACGGACATAGACCTCGGCAGCCACAGCATCGATAAGACAAAACAAAAAAAATTGCTGTAAATTAAATTATTTTTGTTGAAGTGAAAATTTCTTTAGCGGCGTTGTGCAAAATTTTTGGGATGTGTAAAAGATGTTAAAGCCGCGTCAGGACACAAGACCCTGATCAAAAAATCGTAAGACGGAGGGAGAGAAGTAGGAGAGGATGTAATATCCCCCTCTCTTTCTACCGCGGCGAAAATGTATGGCTGCTCCTGCTGTTTCGTTTAAGCGGTTTTCACTTCTGCCGGCACTCCCGGAGTGCAACCCGTTGTTTTTTTTTAATTTTCTAGCATGTACTTTAGAATAAGCAAATGTAGTGTTCAGCTATTATCGGAATGCAAATTTAACAAGATTTTTTAATTGTTTCATTCATGAGTTGTTAAACGTACCTAAACTACGATTTGTATTCTGTCGCTGTACCAAAAAAACAAAAATTATGATAAATTTTAAATAGAAAAATATTGGAAATAATTAACTCTGCCACAAGTGAATTCTCAGATGGGAATCGAACCCACGACTTTTGGGTCGTGGGTTCGATGGGGTCGTGGGTGGCAGAAATAGCATTGAAAAATGCAAAAATTCAAAAATCATAAACAAAAATTAGTTAAGATATAGTTAGGATAAGTTTCCAACCTCAGTTAATATACGAAGACCCCTCTAAATAATGTCAGTCTTATTTATAGCGAATTATCGTACTACACTGATTGTATTATGCGCCAATATTTACAATACTATTGCAATTCATTGACCGCTTAGCTGATAAACGTTGAGAATGTAGCTACTGTCTGTCAAGAGACTATACCTACAGAATAAAGTATGTAGGCATTTTTAGGGTTTCGTAGCCTAATGGCAAAAAAACCCTTAAATATTCGTCATATCCGATGTATGTCACAGCCACTTTATTCCAAAATTATGAGGATTACACAGTTGAAACTTGGTAGGTAGATGTATTCTGTAAACCGCTTTACGGTTTTAAGACAAAATAAAAAAAATGTATTTAATTATTAAGGCGGCTCCCCAATCCCCATACATGGAACTGAAACTCTAAATTATTATTTTTTTACAAACACACACGATACTAAAACAAACACATAAAGAGAAAATGACAAAAAAAGAGGAACACACAATAGGCGGCCTTATTGCTACATAGCAATCTCTTCCAGGCAACTTTGGGTGAGAGACGGAACCCTTCATGTGCGAACCCTTGGCCGATTTTTTTATATAAAACTATATAAAAAAAATGCATACAATCACGCCAATTATCTAGCCCACATTAAGTTCCATGAAGAACTTGTGTTATGGATACTAGATAACGGATAAACATACTTTTATACTTTTTTTTTGTAAATACATACATAAAACACCCAGATAAGATATATATAGGATGGTTAGCGATGTTACAAATCTGGTAATAAGTTATACATTTCTTTATACTTTTATCTACATTTCTAATGTCCCAGAAACAAGATTTTAGGATTTATGTTTTTTTTTGCATTTTTCAATGCTATTTCGAGAGTATAATGCGAGTTGACTTTTCAAATATTTTTCTATTTTTTATCATAAGATTTTATATTTTTTCTTTTTGAAATGACCCCCTTAAAATGCGAAAATTCAAGATTATTCTCCAATGGGGTTACAAACTTAAACTAGTATTATTGGAAATTGGCATAATTAGTGGACATCAATAATATTAAGTATCGTGTAGTTTAATAATTAAACAAGTTAGTTCTCAGATGGGACTCGAACCCACGACCTTTGCAAATCCGGTCCAATGCTCTAACCACTGAGCTACCGAGACTTGCGGACCACCGTCATAATTCTCCAATCTTAATATATATAAATCTCCTGTCACGATGTTTGTCCGCGATGGACTCCTAAACTACTTAACCGATTTTAAATTTAATTGGCACACCGTGAGCAGTCTGGTCCAACTTAAGAGATAGGATAGCTTTGATCCCAAAATTCCCACGGGAACGGGAACCACGCGGGTGAAACCGCGCCCGGCCTCTAGTACTTATATATATTTTTAAATAGGCCAGCGTTGTCACATCAATGCTAGGAATATCCTTGCATTCGAAAGAAACATCTTTTCAGGTGTTTAACGATCGATTAAGATGCAATGAACAGCCAATAATTTATGATTTTGATATTTATTACTTTATCATTGTAATTGATGAGATAGCATACGAACGCGCAAATTATTAGTAATAGCTTCCACCCGCGGTTTCACTCGCGTGGTTCCCGTTCCCATGGGAATATCGGTATAAGTACCCTCCAAAAATTAAGTCGAGGTTGCTTAGGCTTAGCCCGCACAGCGAGTTCTCGCCGCGCGAGAAAAATTTTATAGGCTTCTAGAGGTACCTTTTTTGATAAAGTTTATAATATTCTTCATGGGAAGAGGTTTTATTTACAAAGGCACCAATGGACAATGGCGGCCGTCTCATAACGACTTTGACTCATTGTTTTAATATTCACTCGGTTTACTAGTGTGGCTTTGTGATTTCAAGGTTAAAAAATGTATACTTTAAATTATACAATATGGAAAATCTTAAAATTTTGTGTGTATTGTATCTAGGCCAAAAGCAAAAGTAATAACTGCAACGGCGAACTGCAAAGTATATGCTGCCTTATTTCTATGAGAAATAAGGCAGCATTTACTATATAATTCTCCGGCCCCATTCGGCCGGTCCGGAATGAAGAAATGAAGGAAATACTTTTTTTAAAGGATATTTAAAGGTTATTTACAAAAAATATATAACATAAGCCCTGCCTTATCTATAGTGTAATTACACTAAAAAGTTCCAAGCTTTATTTCAATGTATTACTTGAATACTAGCAGTTTATCGTGTTAATTATAGTGATTTGGAGGCAACTTCGCAATTTTTTTCTATCGAGAAAATTTTATGCAATCGTGTTTTTGAGTAACAAAGTCACTAGTGTTAGTCCTGTAGTTTGCTGCATCTTAATTTGAAATTCAGTTTTTCATTAATATTGATATTACAGACGATCATGTAAAGCAATCTGATTTTCGTTGGCCTATAGCGGGCCCTTAATCTCTTTTCGGTAGCTCAAAATTAAATGGAATAGCGGTACAGTCCCGTCTGAGAAAGTTTGGAGACTAGGTCTCTTATGATAAATTTTTAATAGAAAAATATTGGAAAAGTCCCCTAGGCCACAAGTGAATTCTCAGATGGGCTCGAACCTTTGAAAATCCGGTCCAATGCTCCAACCACTGCTCGGTATTGCTCGGTAGCTCGGTATTTCTAGGCTCGATATTTCCAATATATTTCTATTTAAAATTTATCATAAGTATAAAAATATTAAAAAAATAAATTTTCTACGCCTAAAGTATAAAAATAGCATTGAAAAATCTAAAAAACCTTAGGTCTCTTCTCTTATCGTATGAGGATTAGTTAGTGGCCACCTCTGGTGTAAGAGTTCATCAAGCCGCCCATAGGGCCTCTGTCTTGGCTTAACGACTGTTATCAGATGACAACAGCCGGGACCGTTCAACGTGCCTTCCGAAGCACGGAAGCGCTCAGTTGTAATGCCAATAAGCGGTCACCCATCCGACACCTGGCCGGACCGAGCGTTGATACGTTTTGATAAAGTGATCGAATACGATCAGTCGGCCACGCTGCCACGAGGGCTTCACAAGGAGACTAGATAGGTAGTTGTTTCTTTCTAGTGCTTGTTTATTTAATAACACTTTATTGCACAAACAGCAAAAGGCGGACTTGAAAAAATTTTTTTTTTCATTTCACTTTGGGAAATGTGCTATATTTCTATCTTATCCTTCTACAAGAAAATATACTAGAAAAAAGCAACTAGTCGTCGGGTCGGGCGACATGAGACTAGGTGCTTTTTTCACGTATAGGTTTGATGAAAAAAAATTTTTTCATCTTTAGTTCCATGTATGGGGAGCCCCCCTTAGTATATAATTATATAAAAACCGTAAAGCGGTTTACAGAATACATCTACCTACCAAGTTTCATCTATGTAACCCTCATAGTTTTGGAATAAAATGGCTGTGACATACGTCGGACATGACGAATCTATAAGGGTTTCGTTTTTTGCCATTAGGCTACGAATCCCTAAAAATAGCTTTCCTTTAAAATAAAACAACTTTTACGGAGCATTGGACCGGATTTCCAAAGGTCGCGGGTTCGATTCCCGTCTGAGAATTCACTTGTGGCCGAGTTAATTTTTTCCAATATTTTTCTATTTAAAATTTACCATAAACTTTTACGGTTATCAAACGCGCTTTATTTCACGAACTAGGTTGTAATTGTCCGTATTATTAGGTGTTTTAGGGGTTTTTCTACTAATTGTTTTATTTCAATGAACAGTGCGCGCCAACTCATAAGATGTACATGTCGCAGGATAATTAGATAAATCGATTTTTTGCGAAAAGCCAAGGGATATTGCGAAAACACGGATAATTAGACAATGGTGTTGTGATTTCTCAATGCTACTGAAAAAGGATAGAATTTTTGCGAAAAACTGGTTGCCTTATTAAGATTGCAAAAAGAATCGCTGCCTATTATGAAATAAGAACACTGATTGGCTGGTCGGATCGTCCAAAAAAATATCTTCTTTGATTGGTCGACGACTTGACATTTCAAATGTCAATCCATTCTCCCATCTCTCCATCCAACCAATCAGAATAACAGTTAGTAAGCAAGCAAAAGTTAAGCCAATCAGAATAAAGAATATCCAATGTTACTAAAGCAACCCGTATTTTTGCAAAAACCCTATCTTTTTTCAGTAAGATTGAGAAATGTCAACACTATTGTCTAATTATCCGTGTTTTTGCAATATCCCTTGGATTTTTGCGAAAATTCTATTTCTCTAATTATCCTACGACATACATATAGCTTACCTTACTACCTCTTACTACGCAATATAAAACGTTTACTGCATAAACGTATAGACGGCTGATTATGAAAGTTAATAATTTTTAACTTTCACAATACTTTACTTGTGTGAACTTCATTCACAATGTTAAAAATATAACCTGACTAGCGGCCGACCGCGGTTTTACCTGCGTAGTTACTGTTCTCGTGAGAATTTTGGGATATAAAGTAGTCTCCGTTCTTTCAACTAAATCTATGCCAAAAATCAAGTCGATTGGTTGCTTATTTTGGACGTGATGGAAGGACAATTGAAAATTGTTTACGGTTAGGATAACCATAAAATGTAATATTATAATTAGTATTTTCTTTTGTGATGGAAATTGACCTTACTGATATGTTAAGCTCACTTTTCAATTTGACGACTCTGTATGAAATAAAACAGGGAGAAAAAAATAGCCCTTGACGAGTTTCTTGCCGGTTCTTCTCGTTACGCGGTCTCCCGCCGTAGGATTTGTGAACCGATGGCGTAGCTTCTTTGACGTTCATAAGTGCTTGTAACAGCCTAGACTGAATAAATGATATTGATTTGATTTGATTTGACAAACAAACGTTCGCATTATAATATTAGTTATTAGCATTAGGATTTACATTACCAGGGCGACATGCGACATGAGACAAGTTGCTTTTTTCTAGTATATTTTCTTGTTTAATATATTACATTTTAGTTGTTACTTTTTGCAGAACGAAACAACATTCTGTCGTTTTCAAGTCGGATGAATTACTGATACAAAAACTATAAGTAAGTAGTACAAATCTGTCAAAGAGAATTGGCATGGCAATGCATAAAGCGGGAACGGTTTTTTTTTTTAATTTTCGTCAAAAGTCTTCTAAAACTATGCGGCCTAAAAAAATTGAAAAATCTTTGAGAATGTGTAAGCAGCGCTCATTCATTATGATGATTCCCACATGCCATAGCAGCCCCCCTTTGAAATTTTAAGACCCCCTTCCAGCCCCTGTTGCAATAAACGTTGACATGTTTTTATTTATCTCTTTTTGCAAGATAGTTGGACAAACGTCATTTAAAACTATTCCTTTCAATATTAAACAAGATTATATACTAGAAAAAAGCAACTTGTCTCATGTCGCCCTGACGGGATTCGAACCCGCACCTTGGGAATCCGGCCCAATGCACTAACCAATTATGCTACAGAAACCTACGAGGACACGGTCGACGTCAGGGCGACATGTAACTAGTTGCTTTTTTCTAGTATATTTTCTTGTTTAAATATTTATCACATAAAAATAGCATTTTAAAATGCAAAATTAAAAAGTTATGATTATTCCTTTCAAGTTGATAGCATTATTAGTTCTTGAGATATCCAGCTGTGACAGACAGACAGACAGACAGACAGAGTCGCACCATAAGGGTTCGTTGTTACCATTTTGGTACGGAACCCAAAAAGGTTTTCGCTTTATTACAGTTCACACACTGTACAAATTCATTTCGTAATCTTGTTTTCGATAAGTGAAAGTATTGACTAAAGAAATTTTATGTGAAAGTGGATGATCATTAATATTTTAAGAGTTAATACTCGAAATCAGACAGAAAGCACAGTATACGTATATTGACTTTCAAGACTGTGCGGAAAGTCATTAAACTCGTACGTAAGTATAATAAAATATTAATGATCTTAATCATTATCTACGTAAAAGATTTTTTATATCATCATCCGCAGCATTTTAATGTCGCCAGCAGTCTCCATTATTCGTACATCTTATGTTTTGGCGCGCACTGTTCATTGAAATAAAACCACTTTTACTGATATCAAACGCGCTATATTTCCACGAACTAAGTTGTAACGGTCCATATTTTTAGGTTTTTTAGGGGTTTTTTGATTTTCCCGACGTTTACGTTACAGCTGCCGTGGTCACGGGATGACGGGATGATTCTCGCTCACATTCGTCATTTTCTTAAACCACAATAAGTCTATATTAAAAATTCACTACAAACAATATCTTGTAGGATTCTTGAAGATTTTTAAACAGTAGGAGAGGAAAGTATTTACTTGTAATGCTAGAAAAATGACGATTTTTAGTTATCACAGAGCGAGGATAGGGATACAGTAATATAGGCCTTTCTTCCGTATGGATGGATAGGGAAGAATGTTTTAACGGCTGTAAATGCAGCCGGGACAAACGGCCTGTCTTGTTTTCTAAAACACGGTTAATTCGTCCAAGGGTGGCATACATTTTGGATTGGATAGGGAAGTTTGTTATCCCACCGCACTGCCTAATAAGGATAGGTGGGTTTTAACGATTGCAAAAGAAGCCGGAACCAACGTGCCTTCCGAAACACGGATTAGCTCTACATAGTTATGGATGGATGTAGGGAAGACGGATGTTGTCCCGCCGCACCGTCCAATGCGGATAAATGAGTGTTAGCGACTGCAATGCAAATGAAGCCGTGAACGTGCCTTCGGAAGCACGGAGGAGCTCTAGCTCATCCCGTGACCGACCATTACGAAAATGCTCTCTCGGACCACTGCGTCACCGAGCTCCTACTGACTAAAGAAAGACTAAATATCCAGGTATACCTACTTACTTATTTTTAAACCCCCGACGCAAAAAGAGGGGTGTTATAAGTTTGACGTGTTTGATTTGTCTGTCTGTCTGTCTGAGGTAGGGTTGCCATCCGTCCGGGTTTCCCCGGATTTGTCCTACTTTAGAGGGCGTCCGGGCACGGTTTTCAAAAAGTCTCCGGGTGAAACACAGACTCTTGATGTGTCAGGGGAAATCCGATTAACTGAATGATTTGCAATAAATTTACAGCATTTCATAGTAAAAAAAAAAAACGGTGCAGCACTGCAAATATAACCGTGCGCTCGTTCGTGAATCGTGACCATATTTATGCACTGTATTTGTTGATCGCGCAACACATTTTTTTAAATACAGAATCGATATCGCGAGTCGAGTACACATGGTTGACATAAACTCAGTGTCTTCAAAATAATAACAAAGAGTAATTAAAATAAAGAATATTAAATCTAAACTCATGAAAATAAACTGTGCGTAAATAATCCGGAAAAGTTGTTTTATTTTAATTTGTTTTGTTTTCGAGGGAGTCCGGGGAAAAACTTTATTTCACTCAAATGTCCGGGGTTTTCGAAAAGTTTGTCCCGGGTCCGTAACTTAGCTGATGGCATCCCTAATCTGAGGCAACGTAGCTCCTAAACGACTGGACCGATTTTGATGCGGTTTTTTTATTTGAAAGCTGGCGTGACCAAGATGGTTGTTAGCTACAGTTTATGAAGATCTGTCAAGCCGTTTGAATGCCACCAGTTACCTATTGCTAGGCACTGCACGATACTATTCAGGTCGTAATAGCGCAGGCGGTCCCTTGACGTCTGTGAAAATTAATAAACGTTAGTAATAGTAATTAGGGTGAATTAATTATATTTTAAACTTCTTCTTCTTATCGAGTGAGGATTGGTGGCCACCTCTGGTGTCAGAGTTTATCAAGCCGCCTATAAGGCCTCTGACTTGGCTTAACGACTGTAATCAAATGACAACAGCCGGGACCGACGGTATAACGTGCCCTCCGAAGCACGGAAGCGCTCAGTTATAATGCCACTTTACGGTCCCCTATCCGACACCTGACCGGGCCGAACTTTGCTTAACAAACGTGATCGAATACGATCAGTCTGTCAAGCGCGGCCATGAGCGCTTCATCTTTTAAACTTTTTAAATGCGTTAGGGGTTTTTAATTTTTTTTATTTAAGTTTTCAAGAGAAGTAATTCTTAGAAATGCCGCGATACTTTCAGCATTTCGCTATCTTAAACCAAAGATACGCCTGATCAAATACACTTACAGATACAGGTGTGACAGATTGATAAAAATAACGATGCTCGCGTGAGAAAGATTGCACAGCAATGTACCTAGTTTACATCTTTAAAAAATATGAAAAACAGTCTCAATAAGCTAGCAGCTACTTTCGCTGATCGATGACTGATCTAAAAAAACAGGCGGGGCAGGCATACATGAGTCATTCATAAAGGCTGAATTAAAGAATCATTATTAAGATCTATTTGTTTAGATTCTGAGCAAAAAGTACTCATTCAATAAAAGAACATCAGTCTGTATTATCGGTACCAAAACATAAGTTGATTCATGATTTTGTAATTTTTGCATTTTTCAATGCTATTTTTATACTTATGGTAAATTTTAAATAGAAAAATATTGGAAAAAATTGACTCGGCCACAAGTGAATTCTCAGACGGGAATCGAACCCGCGACCTTTGGAAATCCGGTCCAATGCTCTAACCGCTGAGCTACCGAGACTTGCGAACCACCGTCGAAATTCTCCAATACTTTTATATTTTTAATACGCTGTAGGCCAGCGTTGTCACATCAATGCTAGGTAGGAATATCCTTGCATTCGAAAGAAACATCTTTTCAGGTGTTTAACGATCGATTAAGATGCAACATAAGTTGATATCGATATTGATACAAAAAAAAAACAAGAAAAATGCCTTCACAATCGCCAAGTTTTATTCCCGAGAAAATCTAAGATATTTTTCTAGGTATATTCTTTGCAATAAAACTGTTGCTTGTTTTGTCTTTTCAAGGTCGGACTTTGACCTAAGTTCATCAGGTCATACAATCACTGGTTCGGTTACTGTAAATGACCTCCTGATTAATTTGTTTGATAAACAAGCTTATAGCTAGAAGATAACGCACTTCTTTCGATCTAAGATATTTTTATATGTATATTCTTTGCAATAAAACTGGTGCTTGTTTTGTCTTCTCAAGGTCGGACTTTGACCTAAGTTCATCAGGTCATACAAGAACTGGTTTGGTTACTGTAAATGACCTCTTAATTAATTTGTTTGATAAACAAGCCAAATTTCTATAGCTAGGAGATAACGCGCTTCTTTCGTTTGTATATAAGGCGAATCAGTTGTATTTATTAATACCCAATTATGGTCCAAAAAATCCCCTATATGGTCACAACCGGCCCGCTAATTGTCTAGTTTAAAAATCTATCACAATCCCATTGAAAGGTGTTGTGATTGTTATAGTGATTTATGGAATTGTGTAATCCCTTTCGGAACGTATGATGTTTTAAATGACACTTCATTTGACACTTCTCCATACATTTCAAAGATATTTTCGTCTGGCACTTTGCTTAGACTGTTCAATTTCGTTCATACAATACCTTTCAAAAAGCGTCCCCATCACAATCCCTATCAAATGACAAATAGTGACGGCCTGAAATATGAAAATATCTTTCAAATGACGAATTGAAAGGGATTGCGTTAGATTTTTAAATTAGACAATTAGCCCCGGATCAATGGCAATGGCTATGGTTACAACCTAGGGTGCTTCTACCCTACATTACAATTTTACTTTTTTTTTTTTAATAGAGCCTGAATATACTTGGAATAGACATTTTAGATACCTATATATTAGTTCAAACCTTCACGTAGGAAAAAGCCACCCTTTATCCGGGAAAATTGGGAAAAAGAGGATAGGGAAATAGGGGATAGTGATTGAGCCCTGATTGCTCAAACAAAAAATCAACAATTTAACAAATTAAACTGCGAAAGAGCGAAAAAACTATTCTATCAAAATTAAAATACCCGTTTTTATTTAATACAACTAAATAGGAAACCAAAAATATCAAAAAATCATATCAAATAGGTACTTACGTATATTAAAGGTATCTTGCCGAATTTGGTGGATAATCTAGCTACTGGTTTCATGCATTATTTTTTTTTACTAAGAAACAAATACGCACCTAGCACTTTTAGGCTTCGCGATTGCCCTTGGCACGAATATTAACTCCCGAATTCACTTACAAATCTATCTATCTATACCTACTTATAAAACAATACCGTGAGTAAATATATGAGTTTAATATGTATATTATGTATGTATTTACAAAAAAAAAAGTATATAAGTATGTTTATCCGTTATCTAGTATCCATAACACAATTTCTTCATGATACTTAACGTGGGCTAGAATATTGGTGTGATTGTATGGAAATATTTATTTTATTTATTTATTTTTATTTAAATAAGAAAATATACTAGAAAAAAGCAACTTGTCTCATGTCGCCCTGACGGTATATTTTCTTATTTCATATTTATCACATAAAAATAGCATTGTAAAATGCAAAATTAAAAGTTATAAATACTATGAGTGACTGACAGACACGCACAGCCTTAACTTCTGAATCGATTAAGCTGACATGTTGCATACAGGATCCTGTCATGATGTAGGGGAGGACTAAGAAAGGATTTTTTGATATTCCTACGGGATAGGGAAAAAACGAGATTGTATTGTATTTGTAACCTAATTGCTCGCGGATGGAGGAGCGGGCGGAAGATTAGTTAATAATAATATTATTTCGAGACTTTCAAATGCACAAAATGTATTTCTATTGACATTGTTGTAATTGTAGACTGACATGAGAATTTAATTGTATATTGAAATTAATTTATTTTATTTCTTATTTGACATTCATTAATTAATTTATTTCTCGATTTTATTTTATGACATTTCGATCAGTTTCTTAATGTTAATCTAATTTAAATCATTGTATTGTATATTTGCATGCTATGTAAAATGGCTAAATAGGTTAAGCTCCATTTTGTTTTCACAATTGTACTAAACAACATTACTGTAACCCTATTTAGAGCAAATAAAAATATTTGTATTTGTATTTGTATACACTAGCAGCTTGCAGTTTCACCCGCGTTTTCCTGTTCCCTTGGGAATATCGAGATAAAAATAATCCTATGTTCAGAACCAGGATATTTACTATCTGTGTATATACCAAATTCTATCCAAACCCGTTCAGTAGGTTTTGAGTTTATTCGTTGGAAACAAACAATCAAATATTTCCTCTTTATAATATTAGGCGCAGTGTTCCGCGCGCCCCACCTGCGATTGTAGCGGTTAAGCAATTATCGCAATATTCGGTCACGGGATGGGTGACCAAAAATGATTATCTCGAGCTTCTCCGTGCTTTGGAGGGAACGGCTGTATTTGCAGTCTTTGAAACCCACCAATCTGCATTGGACCATGGCCCAATCTCTTTATTCATACATAAGGAAGGCTAGTCCTTCAGCAGTAGGGACTTTAAAATGGCTGTGGACGAATTATACAAGACCAGTATAATATTGTCTGTGAATTCGGGGGTAGATTTTTTTTTAATTTCTTATTTATTGAAATCAAAGGGTTTTCTGACTGATTAAAAATCATAATCATAATCATTTATTTGCACTTGTTTGTGGTACACTGCAGATGACATTAAAATATAGATGAGCCCAATCAGCCATTTACAATAGCATGCAAAACTTAAAGGTACATAATAAAATTAGATTTATACAATATTGATTTATTCCAATAACCGACGACCTGTTTGGCTACTTTGGGTACTAACCCCGCCTTCTGCGCCAGAGGTCCTGGGTTCGATCCACGGACAAGACAAATATTTGTGTGCATGAATATGTATATTTGTCTTGGTCTGGGTGTTTAATATGTATATTAAGTATGTATTTACAAAAAAAAAAGTATATAAGTATGTTTATCCGTTATCTAGTATCCATAACAAAAGTTCTTCATGAAACTTAACGTGGGACTAGATAATTGGTGTGATTGTACATGCGCATATTTATATTTATTTATTCCATAGACACAACACAAACATGTCAGTATTGAGTGAAGTTAGGAAAAACATAATGTCAGAGAAACAATCAAAAACAAATATAAATTCCAAAGTTTACAAGTCATCAAATAATTAGAATTGCATTCAAGGATTAATTCTAATGTCAGTTATTATAATGGTCATCATCAACACAATACGAAAATGTCAAAAAATATATTTAGGTATTTAAAATTAATGTCAAACTATTATTCAATATATAAAATAAAATGTCCCAAAATTGTCTAGTTTATTACCTACATGCTTGGACGAATTAACCGTCCAAGCCTACAAGACAACTGTTACTTAAGGCGGTACCCCCACCGAAAGTGGCGCCGCGTTGAATTTTATTTAATATCGTAATTCTAATACACAATTTTAATAAAACTTTACGTGTAATTTTTAGAGCCCATAGTCTAGTATTTTTAGACGGTATCATTACATTCCCTCGTAGTCACTGCTAGAAGTAGATAGCAAAATGCTAAAAGTGGCCGTTTTTGACACATTTGCTATCTACTTCTACGAATGACTATGACGAGATGTAGCGATACCTTCTAAAAATACAAGACAATGGGCTCTAAAAATTCCACGTTTAGTTTTATCAAAATTGTGAATTAGAATTACGATATTAAATAAAATTCAACGCGGCGCCACTTTCGGTGGGGGGTACCGCCTTAACTAGGCTGTGTGACCCAACTAGCTTTGCTTAATGACGTTTTAAATTACGAACTACACGGTAAAGAATCGCACCGTCATAAAAAGAAATATAAAACTGTGAAGGTGGGTGTGGGGACAGATGGCCCAGTTTTAGATGGCCCACGTTGCACTCCATCACCGCGATTACATACGGGAGGGAGGGGGAAAGAAGGGTAGAGGACGGGACAAAAATAGGAAGAGAGATGTTTGTCGCAATCGCAAGTGACGAGATAAGACGCCTATTTTGGCAAGTAATTCTTCGGTAGTATAGTGGTCAAATCAAATCAAATCAATATCATTTATTCAGTCTAGGCTGTTACAAGCACTTATGAACGTCAAAGAAGCTACGCCATCGGTTCACAAACCCTACGGCGGGAGACCGCGTAACGAGAAGAACCGGAAAGAAACTCGTCAAGGGCTATTTTTTTCTCCCTGTTTTATTTCATACAGAGTCGTCAAATTGAAAAGTGAGCTTAACATACAGTAAGGTCAATTTCCATCACAAAAGAAAATACTAATTATAATATTACATTTTATGGTTATCCTAACCGTAAACAATTTTCAACTCGTAAGGAAGGACTTACATTTAACATTTCTCGCATTACAAGGTTACTGTACTGCAAGTTGTGACGTACATACAGGTCGATAGCAATTTATTTTAGATGATGATCAGTATCCCCGCCTGTCACGCGGGAGACCGGGGTTCGATTCCCCGCCGGAGAGCCAGTGTGACGGGGCTCCTAGTCCGGCAGCACTACAGTCGCCGGAACGTCGGAACCGCCGCACTCATTTGATAATTAGGGAAACGAAAATAAAAGTATCGTTCACAGGCGACTTGTTTATTTTGTAGTAATAGATAATGGAAATAAGGAACTGTAACAATATAAAAATACAAAGATATAGAAAAGTCCTAGTTATAAATACTTAATCTAAATAATGAGTAAAAAAGTAGGTAGTTATGCTTACCCCGTGTATCGGGTTCCTGATGTATATAAAAAATATATTATTTACACAAATTTTGATACAAATGGTGAACTAGTAGCGTTTAGCCTGCTGGCTTCTGTAAGATTACGTCAAAATGAGCCGAACAGGAATCGTGGAACGGAGAAAATTTGAATTTAGACAGAACGGATAAAAATATAATTTGATTACCATAGAGTGAGACTACGGAGTTTCTAGCCATTATAGAGGTTTCATCCATCCATAAGGCTAGAACGAAATGGCATCGTTACAAACGTGTGTCCTTCAGCGCTGTGCTGGTGATTAACACTTGTGGTGGAGAGTTAGTGTGTGCTCAGGACAACCGTAGTCGATTATGTTAGGTACGGCAGTCGGCGATTACATGAAACATGTTCCAGACGGTTGTAATCACGCTTCCCACAGAGGTGACCTTGGTGAAAGCTTTGTGTTGAGGATTTGCATTACATCTTGTCTGGAATTCTAGATGGATGGTAACAAGCAAGGTCACCTCCGTGGAGATAAAGAAGGGTGATTAAAACCGTCTGGAACATCTTTAATCCTGTTGACATCAGCCATTTTAATATCCCCAATCCTGGGGCTCTGGCCTTCCTTATGGATGGATAAGGAGAATGGACCACGACCCACCACGCGCCCACGCGGGCCCAATGCGGATTGGTGGGTTTTAACGACTGCAAATGCAGCCGGGACCAACGGCTTAACGTGCCTTCGGAAGCACGGAGGAGCTCGAGATAGTAAATTTTTGGTCACCCATCCCGTGACCGACCATTGCGAAAGTTGCTTAACCTCAACAATCGCAGGCTGAGCGCGCGAACCACACCGCCTCGGGCGACTTCACAATATTCTCTTTAATCTTAAAAAAACCACGAATCCTCATCACTATGATAAGAGACGACGCCGGCGGCTGGCGCCGTCACTCCCGTCAAAGTAAATATTAATGGCATGATTCAACGTCTTAAAATCCGTGGTCAGATAGCCAAATAGCTTCTTAGGCTTAGGTTTTATTTTAGAAGTTGTTTTGTTTTAGTCATCGATTAACCACGACTTGGTTCTTGAATGCGGAATGTATGAATCAATCGTTTAACATATAAAAAAAAATGTAGGGATGGCACTATGTGGGACGGACGGCAGGAATGGGAGGATTAGGGAATTGAGTAGTTCATTAATGAATACGGGACATGTTTGGGAACCGACGATGGTATTTCCACGGATATTTACAAATATAGGCATACATTCATAGATAATAACACCCAGACGCAGAGCAAACACAAATTCATCACAAATAGCCAGTTTTTAAATTGAGAATTTCAAGTTGAGTAGTCGGTACGGCTCAAACTCAACTCACAGAAAAGGGGTACCTTTTAGACTCGTCACCAGTCGCCATTTAAAAAAAAAACAAAATCGCGCCGCACGCTAGTACCTAATAGATAGGGAATGTAAAGATGAACAAAAATATTATAAATAAATTAATAATTGCATACAATCACTACACCAATTATCTAGCCCACATTAACCCATTTACACGAAGAACTCGTGTTATGGATACTAGATAACGGATAAACATCTTATATACTTTTTTATACATTATATAATATACATATCAAACACCCAGAGCAAGACAAATTTAACCGCCTCCGTGGTCTAGTGGTACAACCACCGGTATCAGACCCAGGGGTCCCGGGTTCGATTCCCAGCGGGGGTACATATTGTATTCGGTTTGGTTGGTGGTAGGACTTGTTGTAAGCCCGCCTGGCTAGCAACCACCATCTTATCTAAGCCTGACGCCATAACAACAATGTTTTCAGCATTGTTGTGTTCCGGCAGTTCGAGATAAGATAGCCAGTTCCTCAGTGGTTGAGGATTCCGGGAGAGGCTCGCTTCCATCTTTAGCCTTATAAATACTTAACATCAGGTATGATGAAGGCTAAGAATCTCCCCGTCATTCATAAAAAAAAATACACGTTCATGCACACAAATATTCGTCTTATCCGGGAATCGAACCCGAAATACGCCAAACAGGTCGAAAACATGCTCTAAAGTGTCAGGTTAGTTAGTTGGAGTTAAAGACACAAAGGTGTACTTTGAGTCGGCATCACAGATCACCTCCAATTTGTGGTCGGCATTATTCATTTTTGATTCGTCACTAGGGTTACCATATAGAAATTTGAAAAGTCTACCTATTTTCAAAAATGGTAACAAAAACAACATTGAAAATTATAGGCCAATCTCCATTTTATCAGTGTTTCCCAAGGTTTTCGAGGCCTTGTTATATCCACATCCTTATGAACAAATCATATGATTACTGATCGCCAACATGGTTTTTTGAGAGCCAGATCTACTAGCACAAATCTTATTACCTTCACTAATGTCGTTGTCAATAACATGGATTCCCAATTACAAACTGACGCCATCTATGCTGATTTTTCCAAGGCATTTGACAGGATCTGTCACGAGATATTATTAAATAAGTTGGCGGGTTATGGATTCGGCGGACTTTTACTGCAATGGTTGAAGTCATATCTGATAAATCGCTCACAGTATGTTGTTTTAAAGGGATATCGTTCCGATCCATATTTTGCCACATCAAGTATACCTCAAGGCTCCCATATAGGACCATTGCTCTTTGACGTTTTCATAAACGATGTTGTGGATGTCATCAAGCATAGTGAGGTATTTCTATATGCAGACGATCTAAAGCTAACCAAAACTATACACTGTGCTGAGGATGCCAAACTTCTGCAATCCGATATCGATAATCTAGTAAAATGGTGCAAAAACAATAAAATTACACTTAATACAAAAAAATATTTTCACATCAAATTATCCCGCAAGTCACAACCGTTTAACTCACAATATAAAGTTAATGATATCATCTTACTAGAGGTAAATGCCTTTCGCGATTTAGGTGTTACAATAGATTCCAAGCTAACGTTTATACCACACATAGATGACATTGTAGCTAGGGCCTCTAAAACACTTGGCTTTGTGATCATGAATGCCAAAGTTTTCAATAATCCCGCTACTAAGATCGTTATATACAACTGTTTTGTTAGGAGCATTTTGGAATACTGCTCAGTGGTTTGGTCTCCTCAGTATAGTGTACACCAACTACGTATTGAACGCATTCAAAAACGATTCACACGGCATCTTTCATGCAGCAGTGGTCTGCGTACAAAGAATAGTAATTATAATGAACGCCTAAAACATTTTAAAATTGATAGTCTTCTCATAAGACGAAACATTTTAGACTTAATATTCCTGTTTAAAATGCTTAGGAAAATTGTGGATTGTCCCCAATTTCTCAGTCAAATCAATATTAGAGTCCCTCGCAAACCACCACGATACCCACTTCCTTTATTCAGCAAACCTTTAGCTCGCACTAATGTTCAGACACACGCTGCAGCATACCGCTTGCCTGACACTTACCTACAATAAAATTGCATGAGAATGTTGTCATTTTTCACGGCTCTTTCCGTCAGTTTAAAAAGAAGGTGACAGAGTTGTTGAGTGATGCATAGTCTTTTTCAGATGTTTCTTATCAATTATTACATGTAATTTACTTTTTTCTTTACTACTAGGTTTATGTATAAGAATTTCTTGTTTTTATTTTCTTAACATATTTTTTTTTGCTAAAATAAAAAACCTCCGTATTTAGGAGCATGATGTGGCAGCCTTTAATAGAATTTAACATTTTGCATGAACTTACCAATTGTCGTTGTTAATCCTATGTATGATTCAATGTAATTTTCACTGGCAGTCCTAATAAATTAATAAATAAAAAAGTCCTGACAAAAAGCCCGGACAGGTCAAAAAAGTCCGGACATATTGTATTTATTTATTTGTAAAAACCATTCTGTCTGTCAACCATACAGATCAATCCTGTTGAGCTACTTAGCTTAATATTTTGTTCAATTACAATTCACTGCCTTATTTAGTCTACCTATGAAAATGTGTTGAAACTCTGTTATTGGCTATAAATCATTATTTTAACCATGTGTAGAATGGCTGCAGTTGAGTTTCCTATTAAAATAATAAAAATAAAAAAACAATAAAAAACCTATAACTTTTAATTTTGCATTTTACAATGCTATTTTTATGTGATACACTAGAAAATATACTAGAAAAAAGCAACTAGTCTCATGTCGCCCTGACAGGATTCGAACCCGCATCCTTGGCAATCCGACCCAATGCACTAACCAATTATGCTATGCTTCAGAGACCTATGAGGATACGTCGAATTTTTCTAGTATATATTCACCTTTCTACGGTGTTGGCCACCGTCGTTTCGTTTCATCAATGAGAGAAATATCCTCGCATTCGAAAGAAACGTTTTTACAAATGTTTAATTGACTATCGATTAAGTTGAAATATATGTACTTAAATCATTTTACGTATATACCTTGTACGACGTTTATTTGTATTGTGTTTTAAAAAAAATTTAACTTTATATACTTAGCATTTTTTTTTCTTTTGCAAGGAGCGTGTAGTGTATAGAACACGTCATCATATATATGTGTGTATTCTTTAGATATCAAGGCAGTCATGGAATAAACCTTTCAGTATCGTCTTATTTATTTATAATTCTCCTATACAAGACGAACCGTACACAGCCATCTAATTAACACTTTTTAATTTTGCATTTTACGATGCTATTTTTATGTGATCAGTAAATATGAAAAAAATATACTAGAAAAAACATGAGACTAGTTGCTTTCTTCTTGTATATTCTCTTATTTAATATTTATCAAATAAAAAACTTGCTTGACCTTCAAATGCCTGTCTGAGGATTGAACCCGCTAACCTGGCTGGGTCAGTTAGCAATCAATACCACTGCGCAACCACGCATCTCGATGAATAGAGACATTTGATTCAGGGTATCCATGCAGTCATCTTCGCTACTCACTCACAACATTTATTTAGTACAGTACAGGCGAAGGACATAGAAATCATATTAACTTAATACAATAAAAACTGCGTTAAAAAACCGACTTCAAAACACACACTCCAGGCAAGAAAAATAAAAGAATAGGAGCTTAAATTAAAGTATAATGTCTTGGCTGCCACCGACTCCAAAAGGCTTATTTTTTGCTTTTTAGTTTTTGAAGTCGGTTTTTTTTAACGCAGTTTTATTTTTACTTTTTAGTGTCAGTAATAGGCTGTTTTGTAAACTACAGCAGGGTTTTTCTAGATAAGGTTTCATGAACAAAATTATCGTAAATACTACATCGTCCAAGTCAACAATGAAATTAAATATATAAAAATGATCATAACATAAAAAGTACTGGGTCAAACGAAACCAAATTTTTATGGGACCAATTGGCAACTATTCTGCATCGAACAAAAAAAGAATCATGGAAATCGGTTCAGAAATCTCGGCGTAATCGGTGTAAAAACATAATAAAAAAATATACCAACCGAATTGAGAACCTCCTCCTTTTTTGAAGTCTGTTAAAAAAGGAGACTTAACAAAAAAAATACTTAATTTAAAATACAATCATCTGTATCCGATGCCGTTATTTCCTCTCCTTATTTGTACTGCTGCCGTTGATGTGGATGGTTGGACACGGTGACTTTCAGTCTTTTTTTTTTATTTAAATGTGTACATACCTACATTTCTATCTTTCCTATTTTATTTCCTATTCTATTTTAGTTCCAAAATTTCGACTTGAAAAATGTAGACGCTCGTTTTTGGGGAAAGGTATAGCTTTTTTTAATAAAGTTCCACAACAATTGATAGAGCTGCCTTTGCATAAATTTAAAATATATGTTAAAAAGTCACTCTTAAGCAAAGGTTATTACAAGGTAGATGATTATTTAAAAGACCAAAATGCATGGATGTGATACTAACATAAAACATAACTATTATAAATTAGATAAAAGGAAAATATTCTAATAATTGAATATTGGAAAATTTTCCTCTTATATTAAATATATTTCAAAATTGTAAATTTGTGCTTGGCAACAACATGTTCCTTTGTAAATGTTGTTGCTTCTGTTAAAGCTGATAAGTTTCTTGCGGTCGTTAAAAGATGTCCTGAATGGCTGGTAGGGAAAAAAAAATTTGGACTATTCGAAAGTACTTATCTATAAATCTATTTGAATAAAAATCTTTGACTTTGACTTTGACTTTATTAATAACTAGCGGAACCGGCGAACTTCTTACTGCCTCAAAATTGATAAAAGTTGTCTATATTCTTATCTCTTATAGCAAAGAAGGGCTCCTAAGATTCCACATCAGGTGTAGGTCGTCGTCTCAGCCATATAACACCCACTGCTGGGTATAGGCCTCCCCTAAAAGGGGGGGTTTGCCATAATCGCCACGCTTGGCAGGCGGGTTGGCGATCGCAGTATGGCCAAGTATGTAGGGGACGCTGCTGCCCATCTCCTGAAGGCTGAGTCCCTTAGTCGCCTTTTACGACACCCACGGGAAGAATAGAATAGAACTTTATTTCATGCTAAGGATATACAAAGTTTCACATAAAGGTAACTTATGAGTAGTAGGTATAATATTTAGATAAAGGGGTATGACTAAAATGGGTAAGTTACAGTTTTGGTGAAGAGAGGGGGTAGTGCTATTCTAGGCCGACACTACACAGCTACATGTCGCACCCTCAGTACAATAGGGGCTTAACTCTAAAAATATTTTTTTTGGAAAATCGCAAAAAACTGTCGAAATATCTGAACATTTAACTTTGACAGGAATTATTTCTCATTTTCTTCATCAAATGGGTCCTTTTTATATTCTAAAAGGGAAGTATAGATCATGCTTTTTATAACATGGTAAAAAAAATTGGTTTATTTTTATTTTTATAATTTAAATGATTTTTTTAAAAAAGCAGTGAAAATATAAGCCCCTTTCGTTCCGAAAAGTCTATTTTTAAAAAGGCAATTTTTTGTTTAAGCCTCTTTAACTCTGAATTGTTGAAAAGCATTATTTCTTATCTCCTTATAGTTCTCTTTAAGATTTACTTTACTAATTAACTATGGGGCACATTTTGTAATAATTCTCTTCTCTTCTACTATTGTTATATTAAATAAAAAAAAATGATTCCTGAAAATACGTTTTAATAATCTTTATCAAAATAAAAGCTATTATTGACAAAAACTATTTAAAAATTAAAAAAACAGAAACGTAATTATAATTATCTTCTACCTTTCAAGAAAACACTGGAAATATTATAGCTTCCATAAAGTTCAAAAGTAATTAAAAAAGTAAAGTCCTTTCAAAATCTTATAACAATGTAACAGTTCTCAAATTTACGTGAGGAACTTGTTTTAGAATAATACTTGTTTAAAAACTAAACTATTAGTTTTCAGTCTAGGCACAGAAAATACACTTCAATTATAATTATGGAAAACATTACTAATTGGTTAATAAGCAAAGTTATAGTTACGAGGTAAGAAACTTATTTCAGAGATCACTACGTCCTTAAAACCTAGTTTTAGTCTGATAAGGTACACAAAATACACATAAAATCTTAGTTGAACAATAACATTAAGTAATAAATGCTTTGTAGTAAGAAAAAGGTACCTAGGTCTTACCTACTTTACAACTTAACATTATGTAGTTCAAACAAAAAAAAATAGTAAATAAACTTTTTCAATAATGTCCAAATCTAGGTAACATTTATAGGTACTAAAAGTATAAAATATATTTTGTTATTTGGTATACTAACATTATTAGACTTATATAATTTCTAGTAAAGATTTATAAAAATAGGCATGATAGTGTGGTATCAAATTGTTTTCAACGAGGTATCGCAAGTCCGTTTAGACAATTTTATTGGCTCAGAGTATGCTTTCTTCATCATTATATTTTTAACATCAGCCATCTTCTTTCTTCTTTTGTTCCTCTTGTCAACATTGTTGAAATCATTTTGATTAAAAGATGTTTTATAGTAAAACTTCAGTAAATCCTGATTTGTGAATTTGAGTGTTTTTATGTCATTACACGCCACATTCAGTTTGTTCTCATCTTCGTTGAAATTATAGGCCCATTTTTGCTGAAATTCTTTTAAATCCGAGAAAAAGTCCAAGGTTATTTCCTTAATGATGAAAGGTTTTCCACTTTTACGAGAGTTTGCAATAAGCATGGCATACTGGCAGGGTGCATACACAGGCCCTGATTTCTTATGTCTTTGAATTTCTTTTTCAATGAGGCAGTGGACACTATCCCCTTCATTTTGTGTATGGCCTTTAATCAAATATTTATGGATGATAGAATGTATATTTTCAAATTTGTAAACTGCATACGAATACAGCGATGTAATATATTTGTTTTTGTTCTGCCCACAGCAGTTATCTGAATAAAAAGTAACGTGGATAGCCTTGCCTTCATGTTTAGCATTAAGGACTTCTAAATGATTGAGTACACACGACCCAATCTCATAAGCACCCCTTTGGCCTTGGGTTTCGTCCCAAAAATAACAGTATACGTCGTTATAAGCTCCAATGTCATGGTGTTCGCTAGTATCTGTGCTTTCTTTTGGTGTTCGGTCACTTTTTTTTGATAACTCAACTATTGTAAAGTTGAGGCAATTGAGTTTTGATCTGTAATAAAAGCAGATGTTTCTCCACTTGGGCATTGCATAACGGCTTGGAGATCAAAAACCGTTTCATCTGCATTTCTTCCGATCAATCAGTTTTTCATTTCTGGACAGATTTTTTTCTTCTAGGTGCCTACCGTACTTTTCCTTGAGCTGTAATTTTCTTTCTGACGGAGCAAGTTCGTATTCAAAGCACAAGTCGCATCTATCTTTCTTTGGTTCAAAAAATCCGATATTAAAATCCTTGTTGAAAATGTCATAGTAGAACCAATAGCGACACGAAGGTTTTTCTACTGCACGTTGATCGGTGTCAAAATCCCTTTCTTTGATTGTCTTTTCTCCACAGATGTACTCCCGTGAAGTAGAACTCCTTAAGTAATGGGATTCAATCCTAGGTATAGAATTAATATAGTTTTTATGTTTTTAGCAATCTTTAGGTCAATCTTTTTCCGTGTTTCCTTGTTTTTACCACGTTCGTCTCTCTCAATGAACCCCTGTTCATCTGTTTTGCTCTTTACTGTTCGTATTATTTTGTCACAGATGTCTAGTGTATTAATGAAGAATTTCTTGCATACTCTAATTTTAATGTCATTGACAGTAAAATAATAGGCGCTATTGGTATTTCTTGGTCTCTCTGCGTTCGTATATTTATATTTGGGTTTCACTTCAACCATTGCATTCCGGATAAAAGATTGTTGCAATTCAATTTCGCCCAGTGCCCAATAAGATAAGACCAATAAGAGTTGAAAATAGTATTTCTGTCATTCTGTCTGAACATTTCAGTCTACATTTGTCTGTACAGGGGGCTTTTACAGAACGAGCTGGAACTACTTTTTTGGCTTTTGTATGAGAAACGTATTCCTTACCCGCATTTCGCAGAGTTTTTGCTACATGTTGTTTCCACGCTTTGGGATTTCGTTGACGCTTGCGGGATCTCCTTGTAGTATCACCGTCTGCAGCTGCTGCTGGTACGACAGGTGGAATCTGACGTTTCTGGAACGCGAATGCTTCTGGAGCTGACGATGGCGCTGCTGAGTCAGAGCTTGTGGAGCTAGAGCTGCTGCTGCTGCTGCTACTACTGCTGCTGCTACTGCTGCTACTTCTACTGCATGCTGGGCCAAGACGAGAATGAGGTCTTCGTCTGTATGTTGAGTCAACGTCGCTTAAATCGGCATCGCTTTCATCTGTATGTACAGGAAACATGCGGTAGTCTTTCGATAATCGAGTCGCATTGCGATAAACACCTTTTGTTGTTGAAGGTTCCTCAAGCATTGGGCTCATTTTAATGTCTTCACAACGAGATTGGGAAGGGCAAGATGAAGCACTTGATGTCGTTGTCGTTGATACGTCGATGATGGCATTTTCTATGTGATTTTCCTCGGATTCAGTACACTGCCGAACCTGCCTTTCAGTTTCGAATTCTTTGAGTAAACGCGGCTGAAATTGATATAAATTATAAGTACTATTCTTCTACTTCTACTAAAGTGTCTAGTATATTAGGAAAAAACAATAAACAGGACATACTTCTTTGTTTCCATTCATAAGGCTTTGGTGTTTATCAGTGTTTTCCAATATTGTTTTTAAAGGCAAGCTTTAGGATTTTTCTAGGATTGGAAACAGTTTCTGGCTGAGAAAAAAAATTCTATAAAAAATATTATAATAATTAGGTGCCAATAAGTATACACATTATTCAGAACTAGTCTTTGAAATTATATTAATAGACTCTTGGACATACGGACGATCGGACGGACAGAGTTACTTTTATAATACACTTTACTGTTATATAGCTACTATACCAACCCGGTTTTTCGATTCCGAAAAGACACACTTTTTCCGGGGATTAAATTCGTCAAGTCCTTCAGTGATTGAAAAATCACTGAAGGACTTGACGAATTTAATCCACTTTCTAAGTGCAAACAGAGCAAGTATTCAGTTAAAATTTGGATTAAAAAAAAAAACCTATCCACTTTACTATAAAAAACTTGAATCATTCACTTGTATAGATAGATCATAAGGTGCACCCTTACCGAACTCATTTTCCGTTTCCTCTCAGCTCCTTTGATATCATCAGGATGAAGTTGAAAATTTTCTTTGTCCATTGACTCTAAAAAAATATATACTTTTTGATATTTTTTTTTTTTTTTTTTTTTATTAATTTAGGTAGCTATAATACTGGGTTAAATATCAAAGAAGAAAACTTTACGGATGGATCCACGGATCGGTCGCTGTAAGATATTCCTTACAAAATAAAAATAAAATTTATTATTTTATATTAAGGTACATGATGGTACAGGCTCGAGGGGACACCCTCATTATTATCGTTCCTGGATGTTACGTCTCTCTGAGAGTTTCAGAATATGGCACGATAAATAATGTTGAGTGGACAACTAATAACAATAACTTTATACAAAAATAACTTTAGGTATTTTGATTATCTACCTGCCTCAATTTGCTCATTTAGATGCAAACATTCCAGTATTATATCAGCTCTCTTCTTCATTTCTGCTGTTAACCTAAAAGAAATAGGGACACAAATACAATTAACAACCTTCATTTTTGGTAGAATTAAGTCATATTTCATTATGAAACCGCTGGTCAGTATTTGAAATTAGAATGAAAGAGTCTTAATCAAAAGAAGTATCTTTTTATTTTATGACTTATTCGATCAAAAAGGGCATATTTCAATTTAAAATTTTGCGTCATTAGATTTTAAAATCAAACATGGACCTAACTATATTTACTACTACTTTTTTGGCGTCGTTTTAGGTATGAAAAGGCACAATCACAGATAAGTCCCACTTAAATGGACTACATTCGGTACTGTTAAGACGTATTTCAAAAAAGGCCTTTTCTTAAATAAAAAACACAATTGTACTTACCAATATGATCAGAAATATGAAGGAGCAATCGGTTTTGAGCCTGTTAACAACTGATCCTGCAACTACCTGCCTATATCACCTTTGCCACATCACTGATTGCATCACTTTCGCACTGAACGGGGAGAGCGGACAGTCCCGGTGTAAAAGAGACGGAAGTATCGGTATGCTTACTCTTTCAAAGAAATGCCTTTATTTTACTGTTCATCGCATAGAGCGTGCCATTTTTAGTATCTCTATGATCCTAACTCGATTTTGCGAAATTTTGAGTTAAGCCCCTATTGTTCTGAGGGTGCGATGTGTAGGTACCAGTTCTTTAATTTTTGTTATTATCATCATACCAGCCGCACGACGCCCACTGCTGGTTTCATTAGAACCATCTCCACAACATATAAAAAATTAGCGAAATTGTTCACGCGTGTTGCGATGACCAAGGGAAATAGGGGTTTATTTTTATATATACCTACTAGAGTACTACCTACGGTTTCAGCCGAGTGGTTCCCGTTCCCGTGGGAATTTTGGGATCAAAGCTATCCTATCTCTTAAGTTGGACCAGACTGCTCACGGTGTGCCAATTTAATTTAAAATCGGTTAAGTAGTTTAGGAGTCCATCGCGGACAAACATCGTGACAGGAGATTTATATATATTAAGATAGATATCTTGAGGAATTTATCTTGTGGAATAATCAAATAAATAGTGCTAGGATTCAGGGCTGTTAGGTGCTGTATGTCGTTGTTTTTTTTTATGGACGACGGTAGACTCATACCCCCATATTCTAAGTCGTTCCTCCAAAACTTTTTACACTCCACTCAACCTCGTCGTGGGTAAAAATGGTAGTGTGCGCTAGGCCTAACACGGAGTGGCTACGTACTCTTTGGCTCCTCCAGGTCCTTACGGAGTTATGACTTAGAATACCGATTTCGAGGAGTATTTTGAAGAGGTTTTCAATGAGGTTTCGTTAAGTCGAGGACGAGTAAGTTTTGGAGGAACGACTTAGAATATGGGTGTTAGCCTTCATCATACCTGATGTATATTGATAAGGCTAAAGAAGGAAGCGAGCCTCTCCCGGAATATTCAATCACTGAGGAACTGGCTATCTTATCTCTAACTGCCGGAACACAACAATGCTGAAAACATTGTTGTTATGGCGTCAGACTTAGATAAGATAGTGGTAGCCAACCAGGCGGACTTACAACAAGTCTTACCACCAACCAAAATTTAGTGCTGGACTTATGAAAATAGTTCTAAATCTAGCACCGAAAGTGTTAAGTTGGCAACCCTGATTTTATTTTCTCACAGTACCTAAACAATAGTTGAAAATAAACAACATGTTATTTTTCCTATGTTTCTTTAACCTGTGATGTTTATAAATAGTTACCTTGTTTGTTTTTCAGTAACTAAACTGTCGCCATGATGTTAGCCGTTAGTGAGTTTCTAGACGACCTGCGGTGAGTCTGGGTGTTAAAATGTAACTAACAATTTGACTAACATTTAATTTTAATCGATTACTAAATGCTTGTTAACAATAATTATGTGTCTTAAACTTAAATAAATCAATCCGGTTATAAATGTAAAAATGATTTTTAATGTTTTTATTCTAAATATACCATAATAAAAATAAAACAATTTTTAAATCCCACGACGGTTAAAACGTAATTGAAAGAGGATAAAATAATTTTAAAACCCCCGCATTAATTATCCGTCAGGGGCTGCCATTAAATAGTACTAGTTTTGCAGTTTTATAGTAATGTGAATAATTGGAGATATTTTATTGCTATACTTATTGATATTTATGTTGAAATTTAAAGTAGTGATGGCAGCCTCGAATAATCAATTCGGGGACTTTTAAATTATTTTATCCTATTTCAATTACGTTTTAATCGTCGTAGAATTTTTCAAAATTTTTAATTTTGCTTTTTATGTCAAACTTTTTAGAGAGCAAAGGATATTTATTGTTTTTACATGTACATTGTAATACATAAAACCTATTACTGAAAACCGCATCAAAATCGGACTAGTAGTTTCGGTTTTGCTCAAACAAATGTATACTGCAGCGCCCTCTAGTGAGTTGTCACGGTAACACTTATCTAAAAACATTCATCAATCAAACCCAAACCCATTACTGAAAAAAACTGGCACCGACTCCAAAAGGTTTATTTTTTGCTTTTTAGTTTTTTGAAGTCGGTTTTAATTTTTTTATAAAAAGTTTTTTATTTCACAATTTTTAAAGGTAGAACAGGTCCCGTACCTACGCTAATAACCTTATGTCAACTCCTCATTACCTTTTACAAAGCTGCTTTTCCCGGTGCAGGGACGTTACTTATTGAGGGGTTATAGCCTATAGGTATGTTGGCGAGGACCGATAGCTATTTAACAAAAAAGTTTCATCAAAATCCGCTCGGTAGTTATTGCGTGAAACTTCAGCTCGAACAAGAATCTAACAATTACCTGGATGATATAATTGTTTCATGACTTCCATGACATTAGGCCCCATATCTCCGAAGATTATCATCGGATCTCAATGAGACTTATATGGGACCAAATTGACAGTGTACCTGATCGAACAAAAAAACAACTATTAAAATCGGATCACCAACACCGGAGTAATCGGTATACATACATCGGACAAAAAAAAAACGGGTTGAATTGAGTACCTCCCTCCTTTTTTGTTGAAGTCGGTAAAAACCGTATCAAAATCGGGTGACAACTGCTGGGGGCTGCCATCACTATTATAAATTTCAACATGAATATAAATAAGTAAAATATCTCCAATTATTCACGTTACAATAAAATTGCAAAACTATAATAGTTCATTTGATGGCAGCTCCCGACGAATAAATTAAGCCGGGAGCTTTTTTAAATATTTTATCCTCTTTCAATAACGTTTTAACCGTCGTCGTGGGTTTTTCAATATTTTTTGCACTTTTTTTGAATTTAGCTTCTTATACTTTTTTCAACTTAGACATTTATTGAAATAAAACAACTTTTACGGATATCAAACGCGCCATATTTCACGAACTAAGTTTAATTGTCCGTATTTTTAGGTTTAGGGGTTTTTTCCCGACGTTTCAGCACCTTTTCAGCTGCCATGGTCACGGGATGACTTGTTTTATTACAATGAACAGTGCGCGATAAAACTTAAGTTGTACATAATAGACATTTATTTTAGACATTTTGCTTTTTAGGGTTTCGTAGCCTAAAGGCAAAAAACGAACCCCTTCTAGATTCGGCCAAACCGATGTATGTGACACCCTTTTAATTCCAAAACTATGAGGATTACACAGTTGAAACTTGGTAGGTAGATTTATTCTGTAAACCGCTTCACGGTTTTTACACAAGAATAAAAAAAAAAATTAGGGGTGCTCCCCATACATGGAACTGTTACTGAATTTTTTTTTTCATCAACCTTATTCGTGTGGGATATTATTAGATAGATCTTTAAAAATTACATTGAGGCTTCTAAAACAGTTTTTTCTCAAAGTCAACCGTTTGAAAGTTATACACTTCCAAAGTGGAAAAATGTGTGCCCCCCCCCCCCCCCTCTAACTTTTAAAATAAGAAAATGAAAAATCAAAAAATATTTGATGTAGATCTTTATAAAAACTTTCAACGAAAATTGGTTTAAACGAAATATATTTAGTAGTTACAGAGCTATAGCACATTTTCCAAAACCGCAAATATAACTTTCTCATTTATACAAACACTATGAAAAACAAAGTTATTTTTGCAATTTTGCAGGCATTTTGGCAATAATAATAATATAAACTTTATTGCACACGATACAAAAACAAAACACATACAGAGAAAATGACAAAAAAGAGGAACACACAATAGGAGGCCTTATAGCTACGTAGCAGTCTCTTCCAGGCAACCTTGGGTGAGAGACGAAACCCTTCATGTGCGAGTTCGACTCGCATTTGGCCGATTTTTTCTAGTTTATTTTCTTGTTTAATATTCATCACAGAAAATTTGAAATTTTTTAATATTTCATTTTCCACGAAGGTATTTTCATCGTGTTTATAAATATAGCGTTGCGTACCTTTGTTCAGCGGTTCAGAATTTCACGGTTATTTAGATAACGACCTATACCTAGGTGAGCACACGACGCGTTTTACAGCTCACTTGATGACAAATCGAAGTAGAATGAGTCAATCAATAAGTACTGCGTTGTACTTATATGTGGGAGATGAAAAAAGGGAAGAAATCAAACCACAAGGATGCGATCAGAACTATTAGAAGCAATTTTGTATTTTTTGCATTTTTCAATGCTATTTTTATACTTATGGTAAATTTTAAATAGAAAAATATTGGACATAATATTAGAGCATTGGACCGGATTTCCAAAGGTCGTGGGTTCGATTCCCGTCTGAGAATTCACTTGTGGCCGAGTCAATTTTTTCCAATATTTTTCTATTTAAAATTTACCATAAGTATTAGAAGCAATGCAAACATTAATGTTGCTTGCTACTGGTACACTGCCTCTCGCTATCTCTTTGTTTATCCTATGCCTCAATTGTTGTCTGGAAGAGATTGCTCTTAGCGATAAGACCGCCTTTGCCCACATATGTATTACCTTCTTTCTTTTTTTTCTCATGCTCTGTATGTACTGTATCTTTGTGTGTGCAATAAAGCGTTTTATCTATCTATCTAATGCAAAAGATTTTGCGTCGTAAACAGGCATGTTGCTTGCAATGAGGTGACGAAATTCAAAATTGTTAAAGGG
The DNA here is from genome assembly GCA_910589605.1 of Chrysoteuchia culmella. NCBI lineage: Eukaryota > Metazoa > Arthropoda > Insecta > Lepidoptera > Crambidae > Chrysoteuchia > Chrysoteuchia culmella. The sequence goes on along the minus strand of OU342671.1, from coordinate 1,201,463 downwards.
AAATGTATTAGGGTATGGATAACTGCTTATGTGTTTTGCGCAAAGAGGTGGCGCGTGACAACAGCCAACGTAGGAAGGACTTCTTCTGCTACCCTAGCTCGACCATAACGCGATATGTTATGATATAGCGATTTATCGCGTTTACCTGTCAAAAGACGATGGATTTTGACATTTGAGTGTCGATAAAACGCTGTTTCACGCAAATGTATCGTGTTTCGGTGGTAATGCTTCAGAGGCCGGGTCGTTTAAATTTTGACGTTTCCAAATAAATTTTGGACTATTTGAACCCATCAAAATTGTCAATAATTTCACTGATTGATTAACGGTCGGTTTCAATAACTTGTCTATGGTAAGAGATAGGCTTACTAGAGCTTTGTTGCCTAGATATTTTTGTTATTCAGCCTAAAATAACCCAAAATAACAGCGGTTGCTAAGTAACGTAACCAAGATAGGCTTACCTCTTGTTAGGGGTTATAGATCATTTAAAATGGCCGTAAGTGAAGTGCCTGTTTACTTGCTGGGCTCTTGCCTTGGCGACACGATGACCAAGCCCACGCTTGGTCTTTTTGTTTGTCGTGTGATTTATTCGTAACCTTGTGCTTACATGATTAAGCGAAAATATCTCTGAATCTTAACCTTTTAAACTCAAATAAATGACAATGAATGAAGTCTGCCACTGTGATTAGTAAACAAATCACGCCTGTCCCCGCGTGACGAGATCTCACGACTGCCGTTCGTGGAACGTGGACTGACGTTAAAGTATTTTGAGAATTTTCTAGATTCTAGGTCGTTCGGTACTTTGGCGTCCTACGAAGTACGATCATCAAAATCTTGGGGGTAACTCTTGACCGAATCGATTTGTGATCAACATCTCTTCTTTTGTCTAATTGTAACACCCGGATCCCGGTCCCATTCGATTCCTTGTGAAGGTACATATTGTTGGTGGTAGGTAGGACTTGTTGTATTGTAAGTCCACCTAGCGAGGTAGCTACCACCATCTTAAGTCTGGCGCCGTAACAGCAATGTTTTCAGCATTGTTGTGTTTCGGCAGTTGGAGATAGCCAGTTTCTCAGTGGTTGAGGATCCCATTACTTTTAACATCAGGTATGAAGAAGGCTAATTAATTACTGTCATCATCATCATCTGACGACCTACGTACATCTTATGTTTTGGCGCGCACTGTTCATTGAAATAAAACAACTTTTACGGATATCAAACGCGCTATATTTCCACGAACTAAGTTGTAATTGTCCGTATTTTTAGGTTTTTAGGGGTTTTTTGATTTTCCCGACGTTTCGGACAATTACAACTTAGTTCGTGGAAATATAGCGCGTTTGATATCCGTAAAATCTGACGACCTGTTTGGCGTAGGGGTACCAAATACTATAGACACTGTAGTATTTACACGCCTTCTGCGCCAGAGGTCTCAGGTTCGATCCCCGAACAAGATTATACATTTATGTGCAAGAACATGTCTACTTGTCTTGGTCGGGGTGTTTAATATGTATTAAACAAAAATATATTTAGTAGGTATGTTTATCCGTTATCTAGTAGGTACTTATCCATAACACAAGTTCTTCATGAAACATAACGTGGGCTAGATAATTGGTGTAGTCTATTTATTACTTTTTATTCAGCCTATCGTGGTCCACTGTTGGACGTAATCCTACGTAATCCTCCCCCAAGAAGCGCCACAAGGTTCAACTCCCGCCTTTTCTCCAGCCACATTATTATTACGTCATCGCAAATTTGCCACTATCTGCCACCTTTCGTAGGTCGTCAGTCCATCTAGTATCTACTTCCTGCAATAAATTTTGAAAATAAATATTTCAAGAATAAATTAATATGTAGAACAGCAAACCTGTGTCATTGAGTTAAATAATGTTAGATCACTTCAAACCAAAACCACAAGCCTGAGTATTCTCATGCATAGACCTTATTTTTAAAGCCATTAGGTTTATATTCCATGTAACAGGCTGAAACATTATTGTTGTTGTTCGTTCCGCTTATTTTTAGCATAATTTACACCCATCTATCATGTCACGTATTCCTTAGTTCATAATTGCTCTTGAAATTTCCATGCGCCAGCCATTTTGTATGTTAGTTCATTTTTGTCTTTAGCACGCGCCAAAATTGGTGCCATTTCAAGTTTGAATTTCGAAAAAGTTCGGTGTTGCCAATAAAAAATTTGAGTTCAGTTTTAGTAGTTTTTGTTAAATTTTATGGCCAGAGGTTTAGAAGAGTTGATCATTTTTAAAAGAGTAGCTTTAAAGTATTTAATTGCGAGGGAATCACGACTTTTGGCGTTGGGAAAGAAGCCTGTGAATAAGAAAATTGCTAACTTAGTTCGTAATCATCAGGAGAACAGTGTTTGGTCAAATTTTTGTGATTCTTTGAACGAGGATTTGACTAGAAATTTAAATGTGTTCGAATGGCGAGCAGGGGATGTGAAAAATGTGGTTAATAGAAGATCTTATAGGTTGGATTCCACTTCGAGAGAGTTTTTGACACATTTCGATATGAGGCACCTGTAAGTTTCGCTTTTGAAATCATGTCTTACGATTGTGACACATAAAATTCTGTTGCAGTATTAATAGAAAAGAATTCACAAAAAATTTGGTTCTCTTTTTTAGCCAAGAGTAACGGTTTAACGTGCTTTCGATGCCGAACACAGACCTAATTCGAGATAGACGAAAAGAGCGCTTCAAACTGTTTGAGAACCTAGCGTGTCGACTTTTTCGTACATACGCTAACGTCACGAGCGAGATTTTTTATTTATTTATTTATTTTTGGGATACAAACAGCAAAACAATATTACCTTAATGCTATACTTAATGAGTAATACAAAAGCCGAAGACAGTTTCCACAATAAAATAAAACAGTTCAATTGAGTGTACACAATATAAAGTTATGTTTCTTATGTAGTTAACTTAAATTCATAAAATAAATTAAGAATAACTTTGTTTTTTCCTATGTTTAACTATGTTTAAAGATTTAGTGATATGTAAATGTTATTGACGAGCTCTTGCAAGAAAGCACTGCACAATTAACCATTTTCGTTTCTGATTGACGCGTATTTTCATGGCAATGGTATCAAGCGGGCTGACAAGTCGTAAAATTTTGACCGTGGATCAAACTTTTGGCACGCAAGGTAGGTACACTTTTACCGTCTATCTCGATATAGGTCTGTGATTCCGAAGCACGGAGCAGCTTGAAACAATACAGGGTTATTTTAAAAACAGTAAACAATTTTTTTATTTCGCTTCAGAATCTGTAAGTGAATAACTTTCTCCTAAAAATATGGGTCGAAATATGACCAAAAAAATTTACACTTCATACAAATTTGTCTAATTTCAAAATCTATCACAATTCCTTTCAAAGGTATTCTGATTATAAGAGTAATTTATGGAATTGTGTAACTTATAGTCGCAATCAATTTCGGAACGAATGATGTTTGAAATGATACTCTATTTGACACTTCTCCATACATTTGAAAGACATTTTTAACCGACTTCAAAAAAAGGAGGAGGTTATCAAGTCGACTGTATTTTTTTTTTTTTTTTTTTTTTTTTTATGTATGTTCCACCATAACTTCGCCAGTTTTTAAAATTCTTTTTTTATCTGGAAGAAAATGGTTTATGTGTGGTCCCATATAATTTTTACGAAGATCTGGCTAGTAGTTTTTTCATAATCCTGAAAAATATCAATCACCTTTTGGCAAGTAGTCGTATACCTAGATGACATCATTGTTGTGTATGGGCTGATTTTTAGTGTAAGTAACGGCACATAATGTAACAAAAAAATCTGAAATAAAAACATTTTATAAAAAAAATCAAACCGACTTCAAAAAGTAAAAAATAAAACTTTTGGAGTCGGTGCTAGTTAGCTAAGGCCAAAAAAAATATAGTTAATAGAAGTGCAATGTAGAATGCTTTGGCTGGCACCGACTCCAAAAGTTTTATTTTTTACTTTTTGAAGTCGGTTTGATTTTTTTTATAAAATGTTTTTTCGTGTGTCCCTTTGCTTAGACAGTTCAATTTCGTTCATTCAGTACCTTTCAAAACGCGTCCCAATCACAATCCCTATCAAATGTCAAATAGTGACAGCCTGAAGTATATAAATATCTTTCAAATGACGAATTGAAAGGGATTGCGATAGATTTTAAAATTAGACTATTACCCTGATTGACCACGCGACCGATTTAGTATGGGAAGTCCAAAAATTGTTCTCTTACCCATGTTTCTACGAGAAAGTTTTTCACTTACCGATTCTAAGTTGAACTTAATCTAAAATAACCCTGCTATGTATACAATTTTGGTCACCCATCCCGTCTCCAACCATTCGTAGGGCCTGCAAAGCGCTGTGCCACCGCGCTCCTCAACAATTTATCTATGCTTTTATCACAGTTCATCTTACGAGTTACGACATAAGCATAGTAATAGTGATACATCAACCAAATATCTTATCTACATAGATATCAGTATTAGAAGTACTTTTACATTTAGTCACTCAAAACCGTTTAGACATAGTTATAGTGTTTTTGGATAACTTTTACAACAGGTAATTCAGATTTTATTCATTCAAGCCTGATTCAATACACTCGTATTGTTTTTAGAGTTCCGTACCTACCCATACTAAGACTCCGCTGTGCGTCCGTCTGTCTGTTCGTCTGTCACCAGGCTGTATCCTTGGTATGAGCCGTGATAGACAGTTGAAATTTTCTCCAGTCGTATTGTTCATTTATAGTGGTGATTTTTTGAGTTCCGTACCTACCCAAAGGGTGATACCCATACTAAGACTCCGCTGTGCGTCCGTCTGTCTGTTCGTCTGTCACCAGGCTGTATCCTTGGACGAATTAACCATTCGTCCAAGGCTATATCTCATGAACCGTGATAGACAGTTAAAATTTTCTCCAGTCGTATTGTTCATTTATAGTGGTGATTTTTTGAGTTCCGTACCTACTCAAAGGGTAAAGCGGGACCCTATTACTAAGACTCCGCTGTCCGTCCGTCTGTTAGTTCGTCTGTCACCAGGCGGTATCTCATGAACCGTGATAGACAGTTGAAATTTTCTCCAGTCGTATTGTTCATTTATAGTGGTGATTTTTTGAGTTCCGTATCTACCCAAACGGTAAAGCGGGACCCTATTACTAAGACTCCGCTGTCCGTCCGTCTGTTAGTTCGTCTGTCACCAGGCGGTATCTCATGAACCGTGATAGACAGTTGAAATTTTCTCCAGTCGTATTGTTCATTTATAGTGGTGATTTTTGAGTTCCGTACCTACCCAAAGGGTAAAGCGGGACCCTATTACTAAGACTCCGCTGTCCGTCCGTCTGTTAGTTCGTCTGTCACCAGGCGGTATCTCATGAACCGTGATAGACAGTTGAAATTTTCTCCAGTCGTATTGTTCATTTATAGTGGTGATTTTTTAAGTTCCGTACCTACCCAAAGGGTAAAACGGGACCCTATTACTAAGACTCCGCTGTCCGTCCGACTGTCTGTCGGTCTGTCACCAGACTAGTATCTCATGAACCGTGATAGACAGTTGAAATTTTCACGGATGATGTACCTACTTCTGTAGCGGCTATAACAACAAATACTAAAAAACAAAAAAAATAATATTTAAGGCGCCCTCTCATACAATAAACGTGTTTTTTTTTTTATATTGGTACCCGCGATTTACCAGCGTGGTCTCCGTTGCCGTGTGAAAAAATATATCTGTGCAAAAGTTCATCCAAATTCGTTCAGCCATTTTGCGTGATGGAGTTTCACAGTCACGATCGACAGATAAGTTCATCTTAACTGGCAGAGTTACCTTTGGTCCATGTTCTTAACTATTTTTCTTAACCAGCTATGACAGATAACAACTTTTTCATACTGTCAAAAGTATCTGGTAGATAAGCTATTCAGAGGGCTAATTGTCTAATTTTTTAATCTATCGCAATCCCTTTCAATTCGTCATTTGCAAGATATTTACATACTTCGGCCGTTATTATTTGACACTTGACAGGGATTGTGATCAGGACGCGTTTTGAAAGGTATTGAATGAACGAAATTGAACTGACTAAGCAAAGCATGCTTACATGCCTGGGATGTGTGCCGTGTGGTGACGGCCTAACAATACGCGTGTCACCACTCCCTTACATGTCTGGGATGTCGTCAGAGTCGACTAAGAGGCTCGACGCATTGAACACCTGTGCGAGAGAAGGAACACTTGAACTAAACCCTCTACCAACCCTTCTGGCCAGCGTGGTAGCAGTAGGCTAATAGCCTACTATGAACGCCTCAATAGGCGTGAGCTAGGAGAGGCCTATGTCCAGCAGCGGACGTCCACATGCTGATGATGGAAGCAAAGCAGACGAAAATATCTTTCAAATGTATTGTATGGATTACGAAGTAACTATTTATTAATGTGAGGTACGGAGAAGTGTCAAATGAAGTGCCATTTAAAACTGTTCTGAAAGGGATTGCGACTTATGTTACACAATTCCATAAATTACTATCACAGTCAGTACCTTTGGAACGGCTTGTGATAGATTTTGAAATTAGTCAATTAGGGGACTGGACTTATTATGGCGATCGTGAAACAGACCCTTATAATAAACTAGCGGATCCTCGCGGTTTTACCCGCGTGGTGCCCGTTGCCGTGGGAATATCGGGATTAAATATAGCCTTTGTCACTCGGGAGAAATGTAGCTTTCTAATGGTCTAAGAATTTTCTAAATCGGTCCAGTAGTTCCTGAGATTAGCGCGTTCAAACAAACAAACTCTTCAGCTTTATATTATTAGTATAGATTAGTTGGAAAAACGATAATAAAGCGCCACTTATTACAATTAAAGATAATAAAATTCTAATGATAGTTATTTTTTTATTGTCTTGTTAGATTACGCGTAAATACCATGTCCTAATAAATGTTACGAAAACCGATAATAATCGATATCCTATTGTGGAATTTTATCTATTTATCGATGTAAAATAGTGTTTGTTAATTCCTTTTAACGTAATATTAGTATTTGTGACATTGACTTCAAGATAACGTACTCAGTGGTCTTAGGGCCAGAAGTTCTTAGTTTTTTTTCACCTCACACGCTCGGAAGAGGCGGTTTTGTCATTCAGTTTCTTCGTAGACAATCGCTTTTTGCAGCCTAGCGCGGTAAAGTACTTTTTTAATTTAATACCTACCTAAAAATATGTCGTAATGCGTTCCGAATCGCACTATTCACTTTTTTGTTACATTTAATTCTTATTTTAAATAGCTTTGAATTAATTATAATACTCCGTTTTGGATTTATTATATTCTTTTAGTTCATTGAATCATAAAAACAATAACAATAAGATTAAACAATTTCTTATAAAATTTTATATTAGGCTGGGTGAGATTTCACAACCGTTGATTGGATTTCGGAACGTGACATAAATCTTTATTTTTAAATTGCCTTTGTCTTGTACCTCATTTCAGTGTCAACATTTACGGAATCGTTTTCATTGTTATCTATAAGTAACAATATATTCCTACATTAAATAATTTTGAATTAACTATAATACTCTTTACTTCTTTACTTTACTTTCGTTTCTAGCGAAACGCAACCCAACGTTGAAATGTTAAACTTTACCACATCTTAAAAATCGAGCTGACACTTTACAAGAAAAAAATCAACTATTTACAATTGCTCAGACAGCACTCAAAACTTTGGATAATGTTAATGTTCATTATAATATAATATAATATATAATAATCTAGTCTAATGTTCTCCCAATTAGGACCAACTTGGGTACAATCCTGATGAAATAACGTTTGAATAATTTCAATCGGTCCAGACACAGAACATTTATTTCTTGTTCTGTGGGTCCAGCCGTCTGCGAGTAATTGGTAGACATACTCAAAAACAATCATACCTACATACAAACAAATAATAGATGAGGCAATGAGTGATGTTTTTCATTTCAATCTTGAACCTTTGATGCTCTGCCAACCAGCACAAGTCATTTATGGCTTCAGTGTATCATGTTCCATAATGAGATTTGTATATTTTAATTTTTATTTTAAAAATGACTTTCCGTAAGTGACCGTCACTTTCAACTTTTAGTTGAAAGTTGAAAACAACGCCATCTTTACCCATACCATCGACAATTTGTATAAACCGTAGTAGCATCTGTTGACCGTACACAGACAAACAAAGAACTTCCTCCTTTTTGAGGTTAAAAATCTCTGATGATGTCCATTCTTTACTTCCAGCGGTGGCAGAATGACAGACGCCCCAGTGGTGACGGTGGAGCAGGGACAGCTGCAGGGCAGGGTCGCGACCAGCCCTCAAGGGAAGGGGTTCTACAGCTTCCAGGGCATTCCGTATGCTAAGCCGCCACTTGGGTCACTCAGGTTTAAGGTAAGCTTACGACGTCAGTCAGATATCATACTGCACCATCAGGCTGATTTTAGACTTCTAAACTATGCTATGCATACGATAGTAGAAGTCTTATGTGCTGACCCTGTCCGTGTGTGCGCATAATTCAATCTCGAGAACTACTATAGCTAGAAAGCTGAAATTTTCTGAGGTCATAGCCATGTCAAACCTCTAAATACGGAGTTTAGAAGTCGTCTGATGCCTTCGCTGCGATAGTGAAGGGCGCCGATCTTGTTTAACAAAAAATCACCTACAGTATGTCTAATGAATCGTTGTCATAATCACTCGTTGTTTATGGCAAGTTTAAGTATGGCAACAATTTCACATATTAAAAATCAATGTGGTGACTTATACTTTTTTTATTTCATAATAATTCAGTACAAACCCGAGGTTGGGACCAACCTAGTAGTATTTTTTGTAATACCTGTGTTAGGTGACCCGCTCTCCCATAACAAAAGTTTCTATGTACCTATGTAAATTAAACAAGTTCTTATTTTTTTTATATTTACAGACATATTTTACTTAAATTATCTATGTGTGTGTGTGTGTGTGTGTGAGTGTGTGTGTGTGTGTGTGAATGTTTATGAGTATGTTTGTTGGAGTTAGAAGTTAGATTTAGAACTTTTTTACTTGTATTTTTATTGCCATAATATTTTTTTTCTGCCACCATTCATTAGACAGGCTAGCAACCGGTTTCGTCGCTGTCATCACCATAGAATATACATAATTATAGAATATACACATTTTTATACTGTATAACAGCCACAATAGCGACGAAACTGAGTAATTTGTGAACTGAACTGGGTTTTCGTTAGATAATCAGCCCTTGGATTTATCCAAAAGGAGTAGGCAATTTGGAGACTGCCTACTTGAGTATTTAGCGTAAGGAAAAACTTAGTGGGTCTGTCAATGTTGAATAGATTTTTTGTTAAAGAATAACAGAAACAAATTAAACTAAATTAACTTTAATACTAGTAATATATATATTTAGGTTTTAATAAGGTACTGCCTAATTGCCTATATGGAATGCATGCCCCTGATGACAGTGCATTTCCTCTGATGAAGTAGAATAAACAATGCATTAGTAAAGGAGCCAGCAAGGCTAGCCGCGTAGTTCATGTATAGAGGGGTGCCGGGCGCTTTTCAAAATAAATAGGCAATTTTACTATAATTCGTCGTCTCAGCCACATGACACCAACTGCTGGGTATAGGCCTCTCCCAAGGATCTCCACAACGATCGGTCCTGCGCAGTCTGCATCCAGCGGCTTCCCGCGACCTTCACCAGATCGTCGGTCCACCTTGTCGGGGGCCTACCCACGGAGCGTCGTCCGGTGCGCGGTCGCCATTCCAGAACCTTTCCGCCCCAACGGCCATCGGTTCTTCTCGCTATGTGTCCCGCCCACTGCCACTTCAGCTGAGCATCCTTCGAGCGATGTCAGTTACTTTAGTTCTCCTACGGATCTCCTCATTTCTGATTCGATCACGTAGGGAAACGCCGAGCATAGCCCTCTCCATTGCACGCTGGGTGACCTTGAGCTTTCTTTACTATAATTAATGAATTAAAATACGATATTTTTATTTTCTGGCCCCCTAACAAATAAAATTTGCCCACCATTGCACTAGAGCAAGCAGATACATTTAAGTAAGTAAAATAGAGCCCCATTACAAATACAGTTTCCCAAATTCCAACTAACTACTAGAAAAAACATTATTACTTTATTAAAACATTTAATTTTTTTTACCCATCCCAAAAATTTAAAACTCTGTACACAACGCCGCTTAAGAAGTTTTCACTTCAAAAAGCTTAACCTGGTTATTCTCTAAGAAAACATCGACACTGTTGTCATGACTCAATGTCACATCAGCTGTCAAATAGTATTGAAAATGGGGCGATCCGAGTTCGCATGCCATTAATTAAAGAAGAAGAAGATCTCTGCTGTTTCAGTCAATATCAAGAATGTTTGCTTTGAGAATAACCTATCTGATGGAGAATATAGTTACACTAGCGGATCCTCGCGGTTTTACCCGCGTGTGGTGCCCGTTCCCGTGGAAATATCTTGGATAAAATGTAGCCTATGTCACTCGGGAGAAATGTAGCTTTCTAAAGGTCTAAGATTTTTTTAAATCGATCCAGTAGTTCCTGAGATTAGCGCGTTCAAACAAACAAACTCTTCAGCTTTATAATATTATAATATTAAGTATAGATTAAAAGTGTGTGCATATCACGATATGGGGAAATGTGTTGCCAGAATTGAAATAAAACAACTTTTACGGATATCAAAAGCGCTATATTTCAAGAACTAAGCTGTAATTGTCCGAATTTTTAGTTTTTTTAGGAGTTTTAGATTTTCCTGACGTTTCGGCACCTTTTCTTGCCGTGGTCATGGTCACGGGATGACTGATGATGAAGTTGTTTTATGTCAATAAACAGTGCGCGCCAAAACTTAAGATGTACGCATATTGCTTGATTTCTTCTAAAAGATTTTTTTTTAATGAATTACCTTTCCTTTTTTTCGTTGTTACGTGGTTGTGTTATATAACTTGTTTGGATGCTGCTATCTCCGTTATCTTGTATCAGTTGGTTTGTCCAGATTACAACTATCGCGTTGAGTAAACTCTTGTGCAGTATTTTGATAGAGAGCTCAGAAGTTTGTATGAAATCATAAGTGCAAAAATAATCTTAAGTTTAAAAAAATATGACGCATTGGGCATTCCAATATTCCAATTTCCAGAATTTAATACTTACTCAAAAGTGCCGTGTGGTGACGGCCTAAGAATACAAGTCACCACTCCCTTACATGCCTGGGATGTCGTAAGAGTCGACTGAGAGGCTCGACGCATTGAACACCTGTACGAGAGAACTTGAAACAACACAATAGCCTCCTATGAACGCCACAACGCGTGAACTAGGAGAGGCTTATGTCCAGCAGTGGACGTCCACAGGCTGATGCTGGATGATGGATAAATACTAAAAAGAAATAAGCGTATCATGAATGACTCACCATATCATAAAAAAACCATCACTATTAATTAATTTATGTCTTGGTTTTTCTAGTTTTCTCTATTAAAAGTTACCATGACCATTCCCTAATTTAGTGGCCACAGTAGTAACTTTTCGCCAAAATAAGCGGTTTTTTCAAATACGTACATCTTATGTTTTGGCGCGCACTGTTCATTGAAATAAAACAACTTTTACAGATATCAAACGCGCTATATTTTCACGAACTAAGTTGTAATTGTCCGTATTTTTAGGGATCGGGATGACACCGATGACTGACGGGATGAGTCATCCCGTGACCACGGCAGCTGTAAAGGTGCCGAAACGTCGGGAAAATCAAAAAACCCCTAAAAAACCTAAAAAAAAAAGGAAAATTACAACTTAGTTCGTGGAAATATAGCGCGTTTGATATCCGTAAAAGTTGTTTTATTTCGGTTTTTTTACATTTAGGATATTGTCCCTATTTATTAATCTGTGCCATTATACCTCTTATTTCATGTCCATGTCCACGTCGTCCACTACACGTGTGTACACCGTCCTACACTAGAAATCTCAACGCCTGTTGAGACTTGACATATTCTACGCTGGATGTATATAAATGAAATAACTATCTGTAGTTAGGTTGTTTAAAACAGAGAATAGCCTCTCAGAATGCGATAGAATCCGCAAGCTTCATAATTTAGACTAATCTATACTAATATTATAAAGTATAAGAGTTTGTTTGTTTGAACGCGCTAATCTCAGGAACTTCTGGACCGATTTAGAAAATTCTTAGACCATTAGAAAGCTACATTTCTCCCGAGTGACATAGGCTATATTTTATCCCGATATTCCCACGGGAACGGGCACCACGCGGGTAAAACCGCGAGGATCCGCTAGTGCTCTATAATAATAAACTCCAATTAATTTAAATTTTTCGAGTCTAAGTACAGTCTGGGAACTTCCGGGTTGACCAGTAGAGTTATTTTGGGAAACGTTTTCTGGGAAAACTAAGGTTAAAGAAATTATTTATTATTTAAATTAATGTTCTATTATTTTTGATAAAAACGTTTTCTATACATCTATTACTTTTTAAAACAAAGCTCCCTAAAGAAACTCTATCCGGGTCAACCGGAAGTTCCCTGACTGTACCTACTACTATTTAACTTATAACAGCAATCTCAATGCAAAATTTAAAATAATTCTTGTATATTTCCCATTATTCCAGGCACCACAACCATCCGAACCTTGGGATGGCATCCGAGATGCCACATCAGAGGGCAGCGTTAGCCCCCAAATCGATCCATACCTGACCAAAGAATACACGGGAGACGAAAATTGTCTATATCTCAACATATACACACCAAACCTGGACGGAGCATTCCTACCAGTCATGATATACATCCATGGAGGTGGCTTTAAGAACGGTTCGGGCAGTGCCTCTTTATACGGCGGCGATTTCCTAGTCGAAAAAGATGTAGTAGTAGTAACAATCAACTATAGATTAGGAGCTTTAGGTTTTCTAAGTCTGAACACACCAGAAATACCTGGAAACGCTGGCTTAAAAGACATTGTACAAGCAATACGCTGGGTCAAAGAGAACATTCACAACTTCGGTGGTAGCTCTGGGAATATTACTCTGTTTGGTGAAAGCGCTGGAGGAATAGCTACTTCGATACTCACTGCCTCTCCCACTACTAAAGATTTAATTAGTAAAGCTATTATACAATCGGGAACTGCTATCAATAATGCTGTGTTCCAAAAAAGTCCTATTAGCCACGCTAGGAAGTTAGTTGAACTCCTTGGAGGTGAAGCTGAAGATGTTGATGATATATTAAACTTTTTAAACGCTACATCAGCTAAAGAACTTGTGGAAGCCACAGAGAAATTGTCTAAAGACGGCGTAGAATTCGGAGTTACTATCGAAAATGAATTTATTGATGTAGAAGCAGTACTGACAGAGTCTTTCTACGACATATTGACGTCAGGTAGAGTAGCTGACGTACCAATAATGATCGGTTCAACAACACTAGAACTCACTTTGGAGAGGAAATCTGACGATTTGCAAGATTTGATCCCTGAAGAGCTTCACATTGAAAGGAACTCAGAACAATCTTTAGATATAGCTGATAAAATCAAATCTCTGTACTTTAAAGGCAGTCACACTGGCATCGAAAGCCTTAAAGAATACTTCGAGCTGTTGTCCGATACTATGATAAATGTGCACACGCATAGACATGTTAAATACTTAGTTCAGGTGACTAATAAACCCGTGTACTACTACAAGTTTGATTACGTTGGGGAGTTGAATTGGAGTAAGAAGCTGTTGAGTAGCTTGGGGCTGAGCCACGCGGGACATATGGATGAGCTGGGGTATTTGTTTAATAACGAGGTGGTGAAAGATGTGGAACCGACGGCCCAGGACTTGAAGATGAGGGAGAGGATGGTACGACTATGGACCAATTTCGCGAAATCAGGGTAAGTTGTAACTAATTTCTTATTAATTTTGGTTTAATAGATTGATTCTCCTTGTCCATGTATAAGATGAATATGATGATGTTTATGTGATAATGATGAAAATTGACATTATTTCCGACAGAGTTCGAAGCTTTAACTCTATCTTTGAGTTTATTAGCACGACGACCGACGTTTGAAAGTTATGGTTATGTCAACAACGTGTTTCCGCTAACTTTAGTTGAAATGGAAACTTAATACATCAAAATATAGGTAACCCAAAGAGATTTAAATTCTACGAGTAGAAAATGGGCTTAGAATAATTATAAGACAACAACAAACAAGACAGTATTTTAAGCACTATTTTTATTATGGTTAACATTGACATGACAGAATGATTGACATTTGTATTGTAATTTTATAACAAACCATACATGAAGATATTATGATAATTCCATCCTACTAATATTATAAATGTGAATAAGTGTATGTTTGATATTCAATCATGCAAAAATGATGTCTTTAATAACAAATTCTCTCTTTATAAGAAAACTGTGTCCGAGCTTCTTGAAGCAGAAACATCATAGATTGAAATTGTATAGATTGAAAGTAAAAAAAAAAAAGTTTTGTAATCCAATTATTATTGTTTTGGTTCGCATAAGTTTCAAATAATTGTGCATGCTGTGTACGCTATTATTGGATTAAAGTCTTGGCTCATATATTTAGCATAGATTATAATTTTTGTAATGACTTTAATCTGTAAGTGTACCTATAACAAATAAATAAAAACGCCTGCACAAATTTAGATACAATTTTGCCCACACATAGTTTACAGCCTGGATCCACGGGAACGGAACCAAGGATGATACCGCGGGCCGCTAGTTGTTCTATAAAAAGTTAAACATTACCCGCCCTCCAGTTTTTACCAGGTTTTTACCCATATTTAGTCTTATACCTTGCTTTATTAATTTCTTTTCTTCTTTTCAGAAACCCAACTCCTGACGAGAATCACTACATCACAGTAACTTGGCTTCCAGTCACCCAAAATAATTTATACTACCTCAATCTTAGCTCAGAACTATCCCTCGGCTCGAACCCTGACAAGGAAAAAATGGACTTCTGGGACGAAATCTACAGCAAATACTTCAGAATCTGGGAACAACCGAGAACAAACACTGAAGAGGCAGTAAGAAAGACTGAAAATATAGTACCGGTCCAAGAAGGAACCTCTGAGGTAGTGCAAGAAGAAATTCCACAAGAACAAACGCGACAAGAAGAAGTAACAACGGTCCCAGAACCCTCCCCTGAGGCATCGCCCGTGCATTTTATTGAAACAACCAACGAATCCAACGCTACAGAACCTACTGTTGTGGAGCAAGTAGAGATTGCTGAGACCTCTGTACAAGTTGTTGAAAATAATGGCGTAGCTACAGACCCAGAACCTGTAAAAGAGGTTGAACCTACCCCTGTCCACTTTGTCAATGGCAATGGTATAGACAAGAAGCCACGAACGTCAAACGAAATCAAAATGGCGCAGCAACCAAATGGAGCGCCTAAAGATGTCATCAGAGCAAACGACCCACCAGAAGACGATTTACCCAAAAATATAGGAGTAAATAAGTTCGTAAACTTTTTTGAATCACTCGGCGGGAAAAAATGAACCTTAATCCTTAAGAAATACAGTATTTATTTCTCTGCATTCCATTTAGGACCAACTATTTTACATATCAATACTTTTTAGATTAACGTTATATATTTAACAAGATTTTTAGTCAAAAACCGAGTCTTTTAGTTTAAAAGTATTGTAAATTAAAGTAGATTGTAAATATGTATCGATTTACGAAAGTTTAAACGTAATTTTTGTGTATTTCTTCTAATGTAAGGTCGAATAGCTGCCATTTTACTTTTCGATTTTCTACAGATTTTATTAATGTGTTTATAATATATATTTAAAAAAAAACATGCTGGACATTCATACATTTTATATAGTGAAACATTCGTGCCAATATTAATTTTGAATAAACATTTCCAATTTACTATTCTTCTTAAAATAGATGTGTATTTTTTATAAATTATACTTATTGAATCAATAAATTTTAAATTAAAATAATGTTTTGATCATTCTTTTTTTTTCTAATACCTATTGGGATTATAACGTATTATACAGGGTGTTAAATGGGTAAATACCGAAGTCGCAATATATGCATAGTCTACAACAAACTTAACAAGACTAAAGGCCACTTGCGCCAAGTTGGGTTAAAATTTAACCCAGAGTAAGTCCATACAAAAGTAGCACTAACTCTGGGTAAATGTGCTAACCAAGTTGGCGTAATTGGCCCTAAGTAAAAATAATTATTGGGTTACGACTTTTATTTTTCGTTTTCAACACGTGGAACAACGTGTGTTTATAGAGTACTAGAGGCCGGGCGCGGTTTCACCCGCGTGGTTCCCGTTCCCGTGGGAATTTTGGGATCATTTATAGCCTATGTTACTACTTGGGGTCTAAGGATTCTCTATACCAAATTTCGTCAAAATCGATCCAGTAGTTTTTGAGTTTATTCGTTACATACAAAAATACAAATCTTTCCTCTTTATAATATTAGTATAGATAAGTAGGCTACCGGGACCCAGTATCATTGAGTGGTTTTGCTATTCATTGCGGTTTTGTTACCTGAAACAATAATTCTTAAAACTTTTTTAAGAATTATTTACTTTGATCCTCAATAATTCCTTAACTGTCAGTTTCCTAGGTTTGGTCCCATACTATTAAGTATTCTGTGCCCATACAAGAAAATTATAATTACGATGGGGAGAATCTTTTAACGCCCTGTATCTGCTGCTATTTCTCATGCTGGACCACAAATTATATAGTAATGTACAAGTAAGTAAGTAATGGTCTGGGAGTCGACCACAGAACAGAAAGTCTACCCACGTCAATCATAGAATGTGCCAGATGCTGACATTCTAGTGCAAAAGCCCTAGTACAGTGCGTTTCATCCTTTGAGTATATACTCAAAGGTTTCATCGTACAAAACTTTAAAAAATTGCATAAAATTCTTAACCTAAATTAACTTAACCTTTTGACAGAAATTGACAGCGGTACCAACCTAACGAAAAAGGGAATATACGATGAAATGCACTGGTACCCGATTCTCGCCCCTTCAAGATCTCGAATTCGACATTTTTTGAAATCAAAAAATCTGTTTAAAAGCTCACTGAAAGCAATCTTGGACATTAAAGAATTATCAAAGATAATTTGAAATAAAAGGATTTTGACAGTAGTAGAGCAGAGATTTACTTATACATTTTTAATAAAGAAATTAAGGATATAAAAATTTTGAATTCTACATATTTCAGTTGAGGGCGAGAATTGCCCCACATATAATTTGTGCCACTGTACTTACTTATTAAAAGCAAAAGAAGGAAAACAGTCTGTAAAAGGAGAACAAACAAGGCGTAGGCGACCATAGAATTCGTTAAAACCTAAAAAACGCTGTGACCCGCCCGCGGCCACTCTTTTTTCTCATTTTCGCCTCATTTAAGTTAAATAAATAACTCCACCATGGAAAAAAAAACATGTCTTTATATTGACAGACGCACGTGACGTGACCTGCCTTGACTTGACTGACGTGTGAATGACATTGACAAATTTGACAATTGATGGACATTTGCTTTTGTTTTGATTTTTGATTATTTTGTACTGGGGAATGGAAAAACAAGGAAAAAACTATTAAAAGCAAATAATATATTCATAATTATTAATTCCATTGAGTTGCGTTCATTCAAATAGTTGTGTTTTAAGAAGTGTTTCTGCACTTTTTAATTTAAAACTGTAGACTCAAACAGAGTAACTGCTTTTAATAAGTACTCTTTTTTAATTATATTTTAGTTACCTATCTTTTGTTTCCTTCATGGACTAAGTGGTGGAGTGGACTCTTTGTTATCAATAACAATAGTGAGTAAGTAACGTTATTTTAATATTTATAAAAGGCTTTTACAATTTTAGTCTTATTGTCTGATTCATGTAGTTCATTGAATATTTTTGTTCTTATATTGTCGGCTTAGCTCTAATTTTGTAAATATTAATTTCCCTCATCAATTATAATAAGAATAGCTAATGACTAGTGGCCGCCCCCGGTTTTACCCCCGTGGTATCCATTCCCGTGGTAATAACAGGATAAAATGAATCCTGGGTAAGTATCTATCAGGATACAGGCACTTCAGTTGCACCAACCGCATGCCTGTTAAATAATAATAATAAGTATCTTTTATCCAGGCTATAAATTATCTGTGTGTCAAATATCAGAATCCGTTCAGTAGTTTTTGCGTGATAGAGTATAGTTTGGATGTTTGATTGATATTTTATATATTGATATCAATCAAACATCCATACTTTCATATTTATAATAATAGCAGGAAGTAGAATTTTTGATAGAAAAAAAAAGTTATATTCAATAATAAATTGTAAAATCAATATTTTGGTAAAAATAAGAAAAAATTTCTGCATGGGGTTACGCCCAGCTCAGTAAGTATTACATCATAGTTATTATCTAGCTCAAAGAACAAATATTTGGTATTTGTGCTCATTCATGTATTAATCATAATTGTTTTAAAGTTAAGATAAAGATATTTAATGCGTGAAACATGATTATTTTAAGATTACAGGGTATTTGAGAAAGCACACATATTTCGCTGAATGACTGACATGCAAATTTTAAACAGTTCTCATAAATAAATAATAATTATTAAAACCATTCCATTCTTTTACAATACAAAAATAATGATTATATTATTTCTGTATTGTAAAAGAATGGAATGGTGTAGTGATAAGCAACAATGTTATATGTTTGTATAATAATGTGAATTATCCATAAAATCTAATTATGGATTCTAATTGTAGGAAATCTAATTAATTCCCTATCCAGTGAGAATATAAAAAATCCTTTCTTAGTGCTCGCCTACATCGTTAAAGTATCCTGTAGGCAAAAATTGACCATAATCGGTTCATCCGTTTGGGCTGTGCGATGTCTTTGTCTGTCAGTCAGTCACAGTATTGTTTTATTAGTATAAATAAAGAGCATTCTTAGGCCTTTTGCGCCAAGCTCGGTTAACATTTAACTCATGAGTTAATGCTACTTTTGTACACACATTAACTCTACACACATTAACTCTGAGTTAAATGTTAGGGAGTGCTTCCGGCGCCGGCACCGGTTGCTGATTTTACTAGCGTTGCTTATAAACAACGCAGGTTTTCCGAGTTTTTACTAGGAAAATATATATATTTTTTTCTCACGTTATTTAGTATTTTTTAAACCGCATACTTACAAAAAAATATTAAGTTCGAATGCAATATTATAATTCAGTAATATCTGAAAATTCAGTAATATCTGCAGCGGAGGAACTCCCTAAATATTAACCTAGCTTGGCGCAAGTCGATTATAAACTAGCGGTCGCCCGCGGTTTCGCCCGCGTGTTTCCCGTTCCCGTGGGAATATCGGGATAAAAAGTATCTTATGTTCATACCAAATTTCTTTCAAATCCGTTCAGTAGTTTCGGAGCCTATTCAATGCAAACAAACAAACAATCAAATCTTTCCTCTTTATAATAATTAGCATAGATAAGTCCATTACTGTGGTCCGCGAATCACAAAGGAGGTGCACCTAAAAGTTCTCTGGCGTTCTGCGTGGTGGCATCCTTGGCGACCAAGCATTAGATCGCTAGAGTTCGAGATAATAAATTTTTGGTCATCCATCCTTTTACCGACCATTGCAAAAGTTGCATAGCCGCTATCGGGCCCCAACCTTTCTTTGCAACAGCAATGCGATAGCAACCAAGTGCTTATAATAAATAACTTCAATTTGCCTAATATTGTTTTTAATCACGCAAAATTAAAAAAAAATGGTTGGGTTGATCCGGCCGCGGCCAGCCGAAGCCAAATCAAGGTATACTTGGCCCTTGAGTTCAAAAAGGTTAATGATCTGATATTCCCAAGGGAACTGGAACCACGCGGGTGAAACCGGGGGCGACCGCTAGTTTATAATCGACTCGCGGGCGGAAGGCTAGTAACTTAGAGAACACAGCGCAGGTTTCGTTCCGAAATAAATCTTAAAGCTTATGACATACTAGCGGATCCTCGCGGTTTTACCCGCGTGGTGCCCGTTCCCGTGGGAATATCGGGATAAAATATAGTCTATGTCACTCGGGAGAAATGTAGCTTTCTAATGGTCTAAGAATTCTCTAAATCAGTCCAGTAGTTCCTGAGATTAGCGCGTTCAAACAAACAAACTCTTCAGCTATATAATATTACTAATATTATAAAGCTAAAGAGTTTGTTTGTTTAGTAGATTACGGAATAAGTATGAACGACGTTTGTATAGATAGAGATTAAGAAAATTATCTCCACGCGTACGAAGTCGCAGCAAACCGTTGCTATTTTATGGAAATAGTGGCGCCCTTAGCCTCAAAATATAAGTGTAAACAGTTTATAACTTTTAAATTTTGCATTTTACAATATGCAAAATTAAGAAGTTATAAACAGTTTTGTTTTCTTTATACATAATAACAAGTTAGTTTTGTTCGTAGGTTAAAGTTCAAAACAACAAGCGCTTAGATTCTAAGCGTTTGATATTTGTCTAAGCCTTAAAATAATTGAGTATAAGGTATAGACGACCCCGTTGTGGCCACTTTAAGTGATCCTTATTATATTACCATACCGTTAAAGTTTAAAGTTGCTTCTTTTAGGATTTTAACGGCCTCTGTGGTTACGAAATAACTTTTTATTAATCTTTACTATATATAGTATTATAAGGCTGAAGAGTTTGTTTGAACGCGCTAATCTCAGAAACTACTGGACCGATTTAGAAAATTCTTAGACCATTAGAAAGCTACATTTCTCCCGAGTGACATAGGCTATATTTTATCCCGATATTCCCACGGGAACGGGCACCACGCGGGTGAAACCGCAAGGATCCGCTAGTCTAATATAATAGTGGTCAACCACCGGTATCAGGCGCAGGGGTCCCGGGTTCGATTCCCATGGGGGTACATATTGTATTCGGCTTGGTTGGTGGTAGGACTTATTGTAAGTCCGCCTGGATAGCTACCACCATCTTATCTAAGTCTGACGCCATAACAACAATGTTTTCAGCATTGTTGTGTTCCGGCAGTTAGAAATAAGATAACAAGGTCCTCAGTGGCCGAGGATTCCGGGAGAGGATCGCTTCCATCTTCAGCCTTATCAATACTTAACATCAGGTATGATGAAGGCTAAGAGTCTCCCCATCGTTCATAAAAAAAGGATACTTTTAATCCCCATATTCCCACGGTAACGGGTAAAAACGCGAGCGGCCACTAGTTTAGGATAAATAATTTTGATTGCGACAAGACCATCTCACCTCTTTAGGCCCACTTGCGCCAAGCTAGGTTAACATTTAACCCAGAGTTAGTGCATACAAAAGTAGCACTAACTCTAGGTTAAATGCGTTTACCTAGCTTTGCGCCAGTGGGCCTTAGTAATATTCTGATTTATATTAAATGTTTAGCTATAAGTTTATTTATTAAACAAATAATTATATATACACGGCAATTTTTAAACTTTGTTTACTTACCGATTCTGAGTTGAACTTGCAAATTTTAGATACTGTTTAAAAATAACCCTGTATAAATTCTAACTTGCAAATTCATTATCAAACAAGCACTAAAACGATATTAGGCAATTAAAAAAATTTATAAATAATAGTCTGATAAATTTGAATTAGAAAAATATTGGAAAAAATCAACTCGGCCATAAGTAATTCTAAGGTGGGACTTGACCCACGACCTTAGGGAATCCGGCCCACTGCTCAAACCACTGAAGTCTCTGTAGCTCAGGGGCTCTATTTTTGATTCACTCGTCTGGAGGATTCTACTGCTTTTCGTGCGACGTTTGAGTTTCCGTATTCCGTAAAAGCGACCTTACCCGTATATACATAGCTTCGCTCTTCGCCTGTAGAATGCGAGCGCGCGACGGGCAAAGCGAAAAGCGTGCTATGTCCACGCAAGCAAGGTGGCTATTCGCCTGATCGCCTCCTCGTTTGCCTCGCCACTCGCGCGACGAGTGATTCAAAAATAGAGGTCCAGGAGCTTTATTTTAGATTCACTCGTCTCGAGGATTCTACTTTTTCGCGCGACGTTTGAGTTTCCGTATTCCGTAAAAGCGATCTTGTCCGGTATATACATAGTTTCGCTTTTCGCCTGTAGTACCGCCTCCCAACGCGAGCGCGCGACGAGGGGCAAAGCGAAAAGCGTGCTATGTCCACGCAAGCAAGGTGGCTATTCGCCTGATCGCCTCCTCGTTCGCCTCGCCACTCGCGCGATGAGTGATTCAAAAATAGAGGTCCTGGGGCCTTACCATCAGCTGTAATGCGATTCATTTTAGGTTATTTTTAGGTTGCGAGCGCGGGATGCTCATACGGCGCGTATAGCGGCGTCTCACGCTTACTACCTAAAATGAATCGCATTACCGTTGATGGTAGGCCCCCCGGGCCCTGTTTCATAAAGCTTGACAAGTTGACAATTTGTAAACTATGCTCGATCATACTTTTTTTGTCACTGATCTACGCAATTTTGACCTTTGTCATCGTTGCAGGAGGTAGGTTTTCTATAAAAATAAATCATGCATTATATAGTTCTCTTTTTCAAAATCCAATTACGAACTCTTTTGATCATGTAAGAATTTATAAAAGAAAAATAACTGTCACTCCTTATCCTGACACTGCCCAAGGATGCCTATCAAAAATGTGCAAATATTTGACAAATATGTCAGATTTTCCGATTACAATTTAAGACCAAATATCTTATAAAAAAGCTAAATTGTAGAATTGTCACGACAATTTTTGAATAATTCCGACATATAAAAGCCGACTAATTATTATGTCAGCTTTTCATATAGTACCCAGATAGCACCAATGTTTAAACGTACAATTGTCAAATTTTATGAAACGGGGCCCTGGTCGCTCGTTTGTCGTATGTTTTTCAATATTTTTCTGTTTAAAATTTATCATAAATTAAATACTTAGTCTTTATTTAAATAAACATGAAAATGAAATAAACATTTTGAAATCAGTAAATTATTATTACTATTGTTATCTTATTTATTAACTTCTGACTAATATTTATAAGCATTTTTGCATTTACGTCAAACATAAAACATTTACTTACCTACGCATTATCATACGTCAAGAGGATTTTCAATTTTGCGTTACTCTTTGGTCGATAGTTTGGCACCATGGGTCGTGGTTAAAATGGAATGCGACAAAATAATAAACGAAACGAAACATGTGACATTTCCTACATTTAGTATTAGCGGCCGTTCGCGGTTTCACCCGCGTGGTTCCCGTTCCCGTGGGAATATCGGGATAAAAACTAGCCCATGTTACTCTCCTTTTCAACAAATTTTATGCCAAAAGTCAAGTCGATTGTTTTCTTAGTTGGTCGTGAAGGACAAACAAACACACTTTCGCATTTATCATATTAGTTACGATTAAGATTAAACAGGAAGCAGCTCCCTGTTAATTATATAAATAAGACCACCATCTTTCACATATATATTCAAACTAACTGTGCCCTGCTAATTTACCCGCGTGGTATCATTCCCGTAGGAATATCGTTGGTAAATGTATCCTATGACTTTTATGATACCTACTTTCGACTGCTGAAGAGTGTATGGTGACTGTTCAGGGTTCATTTTACTCAAATCGGTTTTGTTTCATTTTTTGAATACATTTTTCCATGCTTGCAAGAGAGATTTGATCTTGTTTATGATTGATGTCATTAAAGTACCTACAGGTTGTTAATTTTTTTCGAATTAAATCCGGTTCGATTGTCGAGTGTATTTGTAGCAAGCGTATTTTGACTATTTTAAGTATTATAATATGGACTTTCTATGTGCGTTAGCTACAAAGACAAGACTATGGTGTGCTGTGCTAGATCTGAGCTGAAGTTACGACACTTATACATGCGTTTTTTTTTTCAGATTTCGTTGATATGTATTGCAAAGTAACTGTGGAGCAAGGTGCTATTAAGGGGAAGAGTTTACAAGCGTTTGACGGCACCACATATTATAGTTTCGAAGGCATCCCATACGCTAAACCTCCCATAGGAAAATTAAGGTTTAGGGTTAGTAGTTTTTTGTACCTTGGATATGACAACCCAAACTATCTGTACAGTGCGTTTCATCGTATTTTCCCTTTTCCGCTATGTTGGCATGGCACCCTTGTCGATTATTGATCTTGCTTAAACTTATAAAAAATATATTTCAGAATCCAGAGCCGCCAGACAACTGGAGTGGCATCAAAGATTGCACAAAACCAGGGAACAAATGCGCGCAATTGAACCCTCTCTCAAGCAGAGGCTTCGAGGGGAAAGAAGACTGTCTCTACCTCAACGTTTACACGCCAGTACTGCCAGCAGATAAAATAGAAAAACTACCAGTCCTCTTCTTCATCCATGGAGGTCGCCTAATCGTCGGCTATGGCGATTATTATGAACCGGATTATTTTATGCGACATAATGTAATATTAGTTACAATAAATTACAGATTGAATATTCTAGGGTTTTTAAGTTTAGATATACCGGAAGCGCCTGGTAATGTTGGCATAAAAGATTGTTTGTACGCCTTACGATGGGTTAATAGGAATATAACTAGATTTAATGGAGATGCTTATAATGTTACGATTTTTGGAGAGAGCGCAGGCGCCGCGATAGCAAGCACTTTTTTACTGTCCGATAAAACAGATGGTTTGTTCCACAAATTTATAGCACAATCTGGAAACCATGTAGCCGATGTATTTTTCTGTATACAAGACAATATTAGTGTTGCCAGTCATATAGCATCGCTTTTGGGCAAAGAGGTGAAGGACAAAAGGGAGATTTATGACTTTTTGATGAACGTTCCCACTGAAGATCTAGTTTCGGCTTGTATTTCAGCTGAAATGGAGAAGCATCCATATGTTTTAAATCCTTTCTTAATGCCAGTAATTGAGAAAGAGTTTGAAGGTGTCGAAAGAATGATTACAGAGCCACCTAGAGAAAGCATGCGTAGGAACCGGTTCCTAAAAGTCCCGGTCCTTACAGGGTCGAATATCTATGAAGGCGCAGTTTTTCTTCGCAATGATGACGGAAAAATATTCTACGAAGACAACCTGGCATTCACCATTCCCAGATGCTTATACCTGCAAGAAGGCAGTCCTGAAAGCATAAAAGTTGCCAGCACGATAAAAAACTACTATTTTGGTAATAAACCAATAGGTGATAGCACCAAGTTAGAATATGTTAAGTTAATTTCAGAGGCGCTTATAAAGAAAGACATTTTGTACTTCGTTGAATTGGTGGCTAAGTATAACGGTGAAGTATACGTTTATAATTTTCATTATGAAGGCAGTTTGAATATTGATGCTATGAAAAAGTTGAATTTGAAGGGCACTACGCACGGCGATTTGATACAATACCAGTTTTATAGGAAAAGCAAAGCGAAAAAATGTACAGAGAACGATATTAAGATTATTGACTTCTTGAGTGAGGCTTGGACCAATTTTGCGAAATTCGGGTAAGTTCAATAAATAACAGACAACATCACTTAAAGTCGGATTTTTTTATTCAGTTGAGTGATTTTACAGGTTGTCAATGTCACGTTGTAAAAATAATGCTAATAATGTAAATAATGCTAACTGGAACTGGTCCTGCACAAATCATTGCGAAAAACAAATTTAACCCACTTGTTACTAGCCTTTGATATACGGATCATCATAAAAATTTAAATATTGTAAACAATATGTGTATTTTCCGATTAAAGGATTTGTTAAACATTTGCTGAATGGTCCCTTATTATTATTGTAGGATATAGGGGCTATGCAGCTCCAGTTGGAACTGTAGTCACTGCGACCTATAAGATCTATTGTAACTCGCCACTTTGTTATAGTATCTCTTTTAGCCTGGCGGCTTCCAGGAAGTCTAAAATCTTCCTAGCTCTGAGAGATTTTAGGTCCTCTGGCCGAATTATATGCCGGCCCAGATGGATACTGCGTTTGTGAATTAGGGGCCCGCAGTCACATAGGAGATGTTTGGGTGTTTCTCTCTATAATCCGCAGTAACGGCAAACGTCAGTGTCACTCAATTTCACGTGTAATTGGTGCCTTTTTAGTTTGCAGTGTCCAGTTAAGGCTCTTGCTATCGCACTTATGTTTTCTCTGCTGAGTTCTAGAAGCTCAGCAGTTTGCTTTTGCGAATAGCCTTCGATAAGGGATTTGGCGTGTACTAATCCTGGTTGATCCCTTTGTCTGCAAGAAGTGTCTCGAGATGTTTCATAGATGCATTTATTAGCCTATTTATAAAAAATCGCAAGGTATTGTACAAAAACTGTAAATCCGTAACAACTGGGTTAATGCAGGATTATTTTTACAAAGTGACATTGGCACCTGTCAAATTACTCTACTAAATTAAAAAAACAATGACTGTAGGGTAAAAGACTAGATAGTGGCCACTAACTCATTTGTGGCCACTTTGAAACTTAACGTGTGTAAATTGAGTTGAAGAAACTGAAGTTCCGTCAAAGTCAAAGTCAATATCATTTATTCAGTCTAGGCTGTTACAACCACTTGTGAACGTCAAAGAAGCTATGCCAAAGAACTTATGAACGTCAAAGAAGCTATGTCATCGTCATCAGCCATTTTTAATGTCCCCACTACTGGGGCACTGGCCTTCCTTATGGATGGGTAAGAAGAATAGGCCATGATCCACCACGCGGGCCCAATGCGGATTGGTGGGTTTTAACGACTGCAAATTTAGCTGGGACCAACGGCTTAACGTACCTTCTGAAGCACGGAGGAGCTCAAGATAGTAAATTTTTGGTCATCCATCCCGTGGCCGACCATTGCGAAAGTTGCTTTACCTCATCAATCGCAGGTCGACTACCGAGCTTCTCAACTGCGATTTATGATGACCTAATGCCATGATGTAACAATACAGAAGCAGAGAAGGTTTTTGTCAAACAGACAACAGAAAGCCCGTCAAAATTAGTATTAAGCAGTTGACATTAGCCCTAACTAATATTGTATATGCGAAAGTGTGTTTGTTTGTCCTTTCTTCACAGTCTTCACGCCCTAATTAAGCAACTTATCAACTTGATTTTTGGCATAGATTTAGTTGAAAGGACGGATAGTAACATAGTCTCTGCCACATGACATCCACTGCTGGGTACAGACCTCCCCCAAGGATCTCCACAACGATCGGTCCTGCGCAGTCCGCATCCAGCGGCTTCCCACGACCTTCACCAGATCGTCGGTCCCTTGTCGGGGGCCCCCACGGAGCGTCGTCCTGTGCGCGGTCGCCATTCCCGAACCTTTCCGCCCCAACGGCCATCGGTTCTTCTCGCTATGTGTCACTTCAGCTGAGCAATCCTTCGAGCGATGTCAGTTACTTTAGTTCTCCTACGGATCTCCTTTCTGTTTTCTGATTCTGATCTAATTCTGTTCCGATCACGAAAGAAAACGCCAAGCATAGCCCTCTCCATTGCACGCTGGGCGACCTTGAGCTTTCTTATCAGACCCATAGTTAGCGACCACGTTGCACTACCGTAAGCCATCACTGGTAACTCACACTGGTCATAGACTTTCGTCTTGAGACATTGCGGTTAGTTGGACGCGAAAATTTTACGGAGCTTCCCGAATGCTGCCCAACCGAGTTGGATTCGACGGGAGATCTCTTTCTCGAAGTTGGACTTACCTAACTGGATTGTCTGTCCAAGGTAAACGCAGTGGTCAACAACTTCGAGTGTAGTGTTCCCAGCGTGAACTGAAGTGGGTAAAACATGGGAATTTGAACATGATTTTCGTCTTATTCCAAGTTCATCATAAGACCCACTCTTTGGAAAGCTCTATGAAATGACGAGAAATGAGGTCTCCCTGTCTCACACCTCGCTGCAGTTGGATGGGACTTGTGCTCTGGTTCTCTAATAGGACCGACATGGTGGCATGTTCGTATAAGTACCTTAACACTTCGATATACCTATAGTCCACTTGGCACCTCTAGAGAGACCGCAGCAGCGCCCAGGTTTCTATCGAATCAAAAGGCTTTCTCATAGTCCACAAACGCCAAGCAAAGTGGCAAATTATACTCCTCGGTCTTCTGTATAACTTGCAGCAGCCGTATGGATGTGATCTATGGTGCCAATACCTTTTCGGAACCATACCTTGGTTGCCATAATCGCCATGCTTGGCAAACGGGTTGGCGATCGCAGTATGGCCAAGTTTGTAGGAGACGCTGCTGCCCGTCTCCTGAAGGCTGAGTCCCTTAGTCGCCTTTACGACCCCCGCGGGATGAGAGGGGGTAGTGCTATGCTAAGCCGACACTACACAGCTATATAGCCATAGTAACATAGGCTACTATTTATGTATTTATTTTATTTTATTTTTATCTTTCGCCGAATCAATCAACGGATTAACATACTTATTTAAAATACAATGCAGAAACAACAAGCCAATGACAGATTCGCATATATAGCATTTTATCCCGATATTCCTGCGGGAACGGGAACACCGCCGGTGAAGCCGCGGGCGATAGCTAGTTCAAAATAAAATCTAATTTCTTTTTTGTAAACCATTATGCCGAAATTCCATTGAATCTAAAATTAGAACTATTTAATTTTTCAGTAAACCGTCATGCAGAAACCAAAGCGTTGAGTGGCGGCCTTACACACAAAAAGACAGACTGACATTAATAATAGATGAAGAGAACAGACTCGTGGAAAACGAAGACTACACCGCATACAAGTTCTGGCAAGATATCTGTGAAGGGAAGGCTAAACTGTGATATGGTACAAAATGACTCGAAGGATCTTCTTCTTCTTCAGCCCTGAGTCACCCACTGCTGAGTGTAGGCCTCCTCATTTGCACGCCATCCCATTCAGTTTTGTGTTACTCGCAACCAATTCTTCCCCACTGCTCTGGTGATGTCATCTGAACACCTGGCTTTCTGGCGGCGGACGCTTCTGGTACCGGTCCTTGGTCTCCACTCCAGCACCGGTCATCGATTCTTCGGCTTGTATGATCAGCCCGTCGCCACTTCTGCTGTGTAATGATGCGCTACGTCAGTTAGCTTAGTGCGACTCCAGATAACTGTGTTGCTTACTTTGTTGTTAAGAGTGATGCCCAACATCACGCGCTTCCTCTTTCTCTGGGCAACCTGCAGCTTCTGTATGTGTTGTTGTGTAAGGGTCCAAGTTTCTGCTCAATAGACCATGATCTATGACCAATACCCGAAGCACGAATATATTCAGATAAGTACATTGATTTAATAAAGCTACATTCCTCATAGAATACTTTGTATTTTGATAATTTTAATTTTTCGTTTACCAAAGACTACCTAGCTAAATAAATATCATAAATAATATATTCGTTATGGTTTTTACAAACGGCAGCTTTCATTGTTAGAAGTAAGTAAATAAATATTTACAAGTTGTAGAAAAAGCTATAAACTGTTATATATATAAACGTTATAGTATAATTAATTATATATTATAATATAATATATAATTAATTATACTGTAACAAAAAAACGCCGTCCAACACACAGCCGCGTGGATAGTACCGAGAACACTGGCGCTGTTTCCCCGCTGAATACAAAGATTCAGTCGCCGGGCAAGATAGGCTCTTATGTCTCCTGAGACGTGGACCAGACTTGTGGAAAGATTTTTTTGGTACGGCAAGGGCCGCAAATTCGTGGCTTACTGAGAGCGACGAATATTTGCGGCGCTTGAGGAACTGAGCTTGCTCCGCCGCGGTTCCAGCTCGTCTTCCAGCTGTCTACGCAGGTTGCATGCCATATAAGGGTACGCACCGACCTTAGTGCACCAGGGCATTAAGGTCGCACTATCAGCTCTTTTACCATCATCCCTGAATAAACAACAAGGTTCCAGAGACGATGGGATCTAAGCAGTACCGAGGGTACGCTTAATAAGATCATTAATCGCACCATGCCGATATGCGTGATCGGCGCTCTTGATTGATGCATTGAGCACATGACGTCGGAACTGGTCGACATCTTTGCCACACGGACAGTGATGAGGTTCGCACAACTTAGCACACAAGCGTAAACAAATCGAAATGTGAAGGGTAGCGGGATCAAGGATGGTACCTAGGTTGTGGGAGGGAAGAGCGTGAAGCCAATGTCCGGTTTCTTTTTCCGAAGACTTTTTAGCAGTCGGGCTCAGTCTGTTTCATCCGGACATGCAGTCAGAAGCTCTGCGTGAGTTGAAAAGAGCTGGTGACTCCCAAGCGCTCTGGTGTCCCAGTTCCAAGGGACAATCCCACAGACCTATATCGAGGTAGATGGTAAAAGTGTACCTACCTTGCGTGCCAAAAGTTTGATCCACGGTCAAAGTTTAACGACTTAAGTCAGTCCGTTTGGACCATTTCCATGAAAATACGCGTCAATCAGAAACGGAAATGGTTAATTGTGCAGTGCTTTCTTGCAAGAGCTCGTCAATGACATTTCCACATCACTAAATCTCGTTCGTGACGTCATCGCAGGTACGAAAAACTCGACACGCTAGGTTCTCATACAGTTTGAAGCGCTCTTTTCATCTATCTCGAAAAGGTATGTGGACAATCCTCTTCCGGGGATGTAGCTCTCCAGGCCTCCGACAAGCATGAGACCTCTCCGTCAGCGAGTGTAGGGCAGTTTAATAACTCGCTGATGAGTGAGAAGGTGCTGTAAGCTGAGGACAGGAAAGCAGGGAGTGCGACGGCCCAGCTCACCATATCGAATTGGAAGAGTGGCTTATTCCCAAAGGCGATCTTCAAGTTGTAAAAGGATTGTTCTTTTTGTCAAAATGACGGTAGGTTACGATTGTTGACGGTTAAAATAAATTATCTCTTGAGATTTTATTGTGAGTGAAGTTTTGTTTCTGACACTCCGTTCGGTCACACACACTAACAAAACAGATAGGTACAGAACCAAAGAATATATACACTTACGCAAAAAGAAGCGACACATGTGTGCTCGTAAAATCGCCCGTGGCTATGTTTGCGTGTGCGGGAGACAGCTGCGTGGGCGTGGAGCCCGTCGTAACCTCAAGGTGTCATTGCACGCACTTTTTGCTTAAGATAAAGATATTACCTACTTAACTTCTAAATAATTCTTAATAAATAAATCTCTTAATAATTTTACGTAACTTCTGAAAAAAAAATCCAATAAATTATTATAATTTTACAAATTACTAATTCTTCTAAATTAATAGGTAGGTAATTAATTTTATTTCTTAGGAAAATAATATTTAATATATCTATGTATTTTTTCAAGTGCTTTCACAAAGTTTATGAATGACTCTGGTGGTATTACCGACGCCCTTAAGGTGTTATATTTTTCGTATAATATGTTAACAAAATCATTTCGCGACCCAATTTGTCTGCACTTTTTTTTAATAAATCGCACCTTATATCTAATATATAAAATTCTCGTGTCACAGTTTTTGTTCCCATACTCCTCCGAAACGGCTTGACCGATTCTCATGAAATATTGTGAGCGTATTGAGTAGGTCTGAGAATCGGCTACTATCTATTTTTTATCCCGAAATTCCACAGGAGCGAAGCCCCGGGGCACAGCTAGTATAGTTATAATATTGTAAATGTCGTTTCTTCTGACAGCTGGCATGTTTTCTTGGGCCTGCTCTTCTTGTCAGTTGAAAAAGTCATAACGGTAGCCCGAAAATTTTGACGATTCAAATAATTACTAAGTCTATTTTAATAAATATATTTTTATTATATTAATAGAATATTAAAAAAAATATTAAACAGCAAGCAGCAGGAGCAATCCAATATTTAATTACCAACTTACATCATGTCTTTTTGGCGCAAGTCAAAATTCCATTTCGGTATCAACCCTAGCGTCTACATTATTCGGTCGGCTATTCGCCACTGAAGCAATTGGCGCTGGTGGCGTTCGAACCCACACGTGCAGGGGAGTGTCATGTCATGGCACTGATAAAAGTCAATCTACATACAAACTGCGTTCGAGCAACGCACACATGCTCATGGACACGGAACCAGTGCCATGACACTCCCCTGTACGTGTGAATTTGAGCTCCACTAGCGCCGGATGGCGCCAGCGGCGAGTAACCGAAGCATGTAAACGCTAGGGTTGACACCGAAGTGGAATTTAAACTTGCGCCAAAGAATGTCATATAATAAATACATACCTACATAATATGATTGATGTGAAATGTAAATTTGTGTACGCACATATAAGTAGGCAATGAAATATAGGTTTGTTTTTTTTTATAAATGTTTAATAATATTTTATAATAATAATAAAAAAAAAATTTTTTTATATAAACAACGGATGACTTTTTGTTCAAATAGATTTAATAATGATTACTCGTGCGGACCTAAGAAACTTGTCAGCTTTAACAGAAACAGTAAGTAGTAACGAAAAATAGTTGGCTATTTATTAAGAACCAGCGGCCGCCCGCGGTTCCACCTGCGCGGTTCCCGTTCCCGTGGAAATATATATATTTTTTTTTATGTAAATGATTAAACATAAGTCGTCAAGGCCTTTAATTTGATGCTAAATTTTGTAATAACTAAAGAAAAAAGTGTGCAGTCTTGGTCACAAATTTCAATGCAAATTACTATGAATGTAACATAAAAATATCTATGTATAAATATCGTTGGACACGGCCCTGTCAGATAAAGTAAGATGTTGGCTCCACGCCCCGCCACCCGCGCTCGTCCCCCGCACACGCACACATAGCCTTTACGAGCACACATGCTCAAGTGTCGCTTCTTTTCGCGTAAGTGTATACAGGGTGGAAAAAATCTATGGGCCCTGCTAGTCTAGCATGACCAAAAAAACGCGATATGATACAGCGCTTTAACACGTTTAACCGTCAAAAGACAATGGGTTTTGACGTTTGAGTGTGGATAAAACGCTATATCATATCGCGTTTTGGCGGTCATGCTAGGGGGGCTTGAGGGTATTCCCTGCCAGCTTAGCATGCGCACCGCGACTCGCTGTCAACCCTTATCTCGCGATGTCTGTCCCGCTCATATCAGTGCAGAGTGAGAGACAATGCGCTCGCGCGAGAAAAGTGTCGAGAAAGCTTTATCGAGGTGCACCATGCTACGCATGCTGGAGGGAATCTACCTTAAATCTTTTAGCTAGCTCATTTTACTGAAAGGACACATGCCTTTATTTCCAAAAATAAGTAATCCTGCATTCAAATATTTTTGATAAA
This sequence comes from Chrysoteuchia culmella, assembly GCA_910589605.1. Classification (NCBI taxonomy): domain Eukaryota; kingdom Metazoa; phylum Arthropoda; class Insecta; order Lepidoptera; family Crambidae; genus Chrysoteuchia; species Chrysoteuchia culmella. Next base: position 1,168,363 of record OU342671.1, on the reverse strand, counting down.
TCACTTGCCTGCCTCGGGAATCGAACCGGCTTAAATAAGACCATGTATTTTTGTGGTTCTGTGTATTGTATATATGTTACCATATAAAAAATATTGTTGGAAAATGGTAGTTTTTATTATTAGTTTTGAATGTTTTGTAATAGTTATTTACAATGTTAGGGAACTGATTTATTACTGGTGTGCACGAGGTGTGGTTATAATTTATTTAATGATGGTACTTATTTTAACTTAACTAAATAAAAATTTGGAAATATGCTAGGGTGATTTTATTTAAACATACCTATCACTTTCTGAAAATGCATCGCTGAAATGTAAGATAATTTCAGAACGACTGCACTATAATTCGTGGTTTGTTATGTTTGTAATTGCTAGGACAAAGTTTACAATTTGCTTGCATAATTTTAATTATTGTTGACTAACTGTATAAATATCTAGACAAATATTTAAAATTATTTTACTTTAAGATTGACATTGTAAGTTTTATGATTTGCATACTATTACATTAGTGATACATGAGCGCTGTTACTGTTTAATGTTACCATCATTTTATACCATGTGTCATGCAAATAAATGATTTGATATTATTTATTTGCATAAAAAATAATAGTAAAAAAAGTATGGATAAGTTTTACATATCCACGGGGACGAAGAAGCGAAAATAATAAAGGTTACGCTGCTAAACGCTACTCGTCTGGGACCTATATTCGTAATTGGACACGAGGACAGAATTTTATTACTCTAAAAATATATAAAAATGTTGAGGACAATGACGGCGTTCAAACCGCCCGTAAATTTACCCGGGAGCAACGGCCTATATGAATGAGCTTGCGATTGTTACATCCATCCTACCCAAAAGACCATAGTAAGAGTTGTGTTCGCAGTCGCAGGACAAACTTGCTATCGTCTGCCCTGCTAAGTTCCTCAAGTAAATAAAAATGATATGCTCGATGTGTTTTCTATCTATTTTGTTAACGATAAATATTACGTAATTGAAAAACATATGAATTTATTATGAATCTCTGTAGAAATAAAACAGAATAGAATCATTTTTTGTAAAGGGTTTTCTATGGTCTTCAGCCGGGAGAATAGAATCAATGGCCATGGCCACAGAATACTAAATCGTACAAGTACCTTTTAAACAAAACGTGCCATTCTTTTTTTCTAAACAACGAACGAAACGCTATTTGGACCTCTTGCGGCGACACTCGTCATGAAAATGTCAAGTCAGTAATGGCGGCCATCGTCGTTGCGACATATGTAGCGTGACAAGTCATGTCGATTTTGTCCAAGATATATGAAAAAATCCAATGGCAGATTCATTTTTCGGGTTCGATACTTCGTCATCGGTGAGTTGGCGTAAATTTATATACAGAAAGCTGTTAAATTTGTTGTAGAAAGTGTCATATTTCGCAAGTTACTGAAGTGCCAGGCTGCTAGGTAGATTTATGTTGTAGACTAATTTCCCTCCACTTTTCGCGTGTTTAATTAAGTATAATCATAACTAGGGTCTAATTTTGTCCCATCTTCATGTATTTCCGAAGTAAACCCTAGCAATTATGAGTTTAAATTAGATCCGATATACATGCAAATATTCAACAAATTTCTTCGTATATGTCACTTGTTTGTATCAAGATTCGCTATATTTGTGGATGTTTACGATCGTCCCGAGTTATTCTACGATTAAATTTATATTCTCACTGTATTTACCGGGAATTATTTTCGAAAAGATAGCTAATTTATTGCTTTGGTAATAAATACTTTCTATTGCAATTATTACCCAATGATTCATTTCTTTCATTGTGCTATGACATCAGAAATGTAACAACATTCACCCAAAATAACAGCTTAATAAATGTTAGTTTGTGAGGTTAGGTAGGTTTTGTAGCACAACAATATTTGTAAAAATATGTAAAAAAATATTCTATATATATATATAATATACATTCTATGTCTGATAAACATTAAATAAGAAAATAACTAGAAAAAAGCAACTTGTCTCATGTGTGATTCTATGTCATAGGTAAATATTTCCATTTTATACAATTATTTTAAGATAGAAAATTACTAGAAAGAAAGAAAACAATGCCTGAGATCAGTTAAAGACAAGTTACTTTAAGTTTGTCACTATTATTAAAAAAAAAAAAAACAAATGCATGTTAATCTTGGATAAACAACTAAAGCCCGAATGTGATCTGTATGTGTGGCTGATGTATAGTCGTGGAAGTTTAGATTTTTAGAAGAATTTTTAGATAGTTTAGAAGAACTCGATTATCATGTATGACACATCCCCTAATGTCTTTAAAAATAATATTCTGGTAAACCTTAATAACTAAGTAAATGAATTTAATAAGTGCACATAATAATACATAGTCTTATTCATATCATGTTTTGTAGCTTAGAAATAAGTAATAGTACCTAGTTAACTAATATAAATTAAATGTTATTTAAGTTGAAAACTTCAAACAAATATTTGCGGATAACGGTGTTGACTGTACAAATACTTAAAAGATTCTATTAACATTGTGTATGTAGTCTCTTTGTTCAGTTGTTAAGTGTCCTGAATAAATGAAAAAAAAGCAGTCAAAATAGACGAGATAAATAGAGATAAATCAGAAGTTAGTACATAATAAACAGAACATATGTAATAGCCTGTAATTTAATTGTTTTAGAACTTAAATGACGATGAAGGAGGAGGTGAACCGTCTGAGGACGAATATGATGCGCTCAACGATGAGACCTTTGGACAGGATTGTAAGTATACTGTCTCTTGTGTTGGTAGGTGTTGTTCCATGTCATACGATAATTTGATAAATCGAATTTCGCGAAAATCCTATTGATTTCGGGAAAACGCAGAAAATTAGACGTCAATTTTTTTCTTAATCTTACAAAGGTTTCTGCAAGAACACAAATTGCGTTAGTGATATTGAATATCCTTCACTCTGATTGGCTTGATATTTGCAAGCCAACTCTTATTCTGATTGGGTCTTTTTCGTCTTTTGAGTATAGTCTTTTTCACCTAGAATTGATTGATGATTACTGTGACACTTTAAAATTATCCGAATCGCGTACACATGCAATTTTTTTTTTTGAAAAATTGTTAATTTACTATAGCCATTTAGTCAAATATTTATGTAAAAACGACCTCTTTGGAAATATAAATTTTAATTGAATACGATAGATTATTGTTTGTAGTGCTGTCAGCGGTTACTTCTTCTTTTTTTTTTTGGCGGTGCGCTTTTGGATTTCGCCAGTATCCAGTTTTTCGTCTGAGTAATAATAATAGCAGCAATAATGTCAGCGTAGCATGCGCACCGTGGCTTGCTGTCGACCATTATCTCGCGATGTCTGTCCTGCTCATATCAGTAGGGTGTGAGCGAGACAGGCAATGCGCTCGCGCGAGAAAAGTGTCGAAAAAGCTTTGTCAAGTTGCACATGCTACGCATGCTGGGTGCGATTATAAGCACATACAATACTTTTTATCCTATATTATGTTTACATGGGATGATATAAGTAACGCTATGAAACCGGATTCAACATGGCCGGAAAAGAAGTAAAATATATTGCAATTTCTCCAGAGTAGGTAGGTACATTGACTTAGAATAAATCAATAGATAAGTTGATAGGATTTCAATATGGGACATCTCTAAAACTGTCAAACTTAAAATGTTACAGGAATCATCCTACTTGAAAAATACTAGTTTTACTTTGAAGCGTTGAGGTATTAAATCATAGACATATAAATCAATCAGAAAAAGAGTTGGCCAGCAAGCGGCTATTCAATATTACTAATACATTTAAAGACCCAGACCAAGACAAATAGACATGTTCATGCACACAAATATTTGTCTTTTGCGGGGATCGAACCCGGGATCCTCTGCGTAGAAGGCAGGCTACGTACCACTACGCCAGACAGTTCGTCAGCCATTCTGTACATCACTAAAAGCATTCTGTAGGCACTATTCAACATTGATTAAAGCCCTTTCACATAAACAAGTGTAATTCCTTCTTCCACAGCAGAGGAGTTCGACTGGGAGGTGGAACACGAGCACCTCGCGGAGCAGCTCGAGAGCAGCCGACGGCACAACGTGGACGACCACCTCGCTGTCAATTCGCAACTTGGTCAGTAGACAGACATACACATGGCTTGCTTCCTCCTTCCTTCCTCTCAGCTCGCATCTTGGTCAGTAGACAGATATCTACATGGCTTGCTTTCTAGCGATGGGCGATTGTTCTAATAAAAGTTATTGAATGTATCGACTATTGATAAACGAAACATAAAATTACGTCGATTGTCATTCGAATTTCGATTTATTCGTTGTTGAGCTGCTAAGAAAATGGGCCTCCTCTTCAAGGCTAGGTGATTCGTCTCGAGGATTCTAATGATTTTCGTGCGACGTTTGAGTTTCCGTATTCCGTAAAAGCGACCTTACTCTTATATACACAGGGCCCTTATTCACTATGACCACATAGCGATTCCTTGCTCAAACCACGCCAATGTCTTACTTGGTTTTGACATTTTCAAAATTCATTTTCTCCGTGATACTTACAAATTATAGAGTTATTGTACAAGTATATGACAGTCACAAATTGTATAATTATTAAACAAGGAAAATGACTTTAAAATTTGTAAGTGTTAACGAGAAAACGAATTTTGAAAATGTCGAAACTAAACACGACATTGGCGTGGTTTGAGCATGGAATCGGTAAGTGATCATAGTGAATACGGGCCCAGCTTCGCTTTTCGCCTGTAGTACCGCCTCCCAACGCGAGCGCCCGAGGGGCAAAGCGAAAAGCGTGCTATGTCTAAGCATCCAAGGTCGCTAATCGCCTGATCGAACAGGCGAAAAGCGAAGCTGTGTATATACGAGTAAGGTCGCTTTTACGGAATACGGAAACTCAAACGTCGCACGATAATCGAATCGAATCAAAAATAGAGCCCCAGACTCTATAGTCCTCCTTAAATACTGCTAAAATAATAAAAATGCAGCAAAAGTTGATACGTCTAAATATATTTTCTCAAGAATTATAATCGAAAACTACTGCTAAGCAACCAAACCTGGGCCCGTACCGTGCAAGCGGCGTCGGCGTCGAAATCGCCTTCATTTGACAGATGGATGTGACACATTGCTGCTTCTTTTTGACACAAATGAAAACTTACCAAAGACTAAGAGCAATATGTCACATCCATCTGTCAAATGAAGTCGATGTCGAAGCCGACAGCACTTGCGCGATAGATGGGGCCCTGAGCAATGCAAAAAGACGCAATGTGTATTGTGTAAACACTCTTGAAGGTAAACCCTTTGTGCACTAAATAATATACTAGGGCGGTTACAACCCGATACTCGGGTTCGTCGATCGACGAAAAATTCCAAATTATGCGAAAATCTTTAATTGCAGTTTGTGATCATCACGTTTAACATTTTGTATATTTTATAGTTTTCGGAACAAATAGACTCGAGTACCTTTAATTTGATACCTTACTCGGCCGCGTACTACGCGCCAAAGTCCCTATCGAGTCGTCACAAATTTTGCGAACCTGAATTAAGTATATAGATAATTATACTTGTCCACAGAAGCATCGCTCTCCCAGCTAGTGTTGGACGAGACGGATTCCCGGCAGCCCCGTACCTTAGGTTCCAGCGTGTGGAGACATGATCTACCCATCCCTACCGCGCCTACGGTGAGTCATAATGGCCTATTTTACACGCGGGGGGCCAATCGCGATAAAAAATTGTTGTTGTTGTAAACAGTTGGATTGGAATTAAATTACAACTTTTACGAGTTTTTTCTTACTTTAAAGTTGGATTTTTCATTCAAAAACACTTGATTCTGCTAAAAGTTCCTCAGTGATTGAGGATTCCGGGAGATTCTCGCTTCCATTTTCAGCCTTATCAATACTTAACACCAGGGGCCCAATTCTGCTAATGCTTAGTCACAATGATATTCCAGTGGTGTTTCAATGGTAGTGCTGTTTTACAGAGTTCTTGTTACAACAGTGTAAATAAACACTACTATTGAAACACCACTGAGAGACGATTATGACAACAATTTAGCAGCATTGACCCCCTGGTATGATGAAGGCTAAGAGTCTCCCCGTCGTTCATAAAAAGAAGCTAAACATCAATCGTAAACTGCTTACGCCCGAAAATAAACCTATCTCTAGAGATATGAAGGGCTATCTTAGATAGTTGCCTAGGATTTCTTTTTGTTAATATAACCAAAATAACGACGGTTGCTAGATGTGGCGGCACCTACCAACGCCGCACATAACACGGTGCAATTAAGGCGGTACCCCCACCGAAAGTGGCGCCGCGTTAAATTTTATTTAATATCGTAATTCTAATTCACAATTTTAATAAAACTAAACGTGGAATTTTTAGAGCCCATTGTCTTGTATTTTTAGAAGGTATCGCTACATCTCGTCATAGTCATTCGTAGAAGTAGATAGCAAATGTGTCAAAAACGGCCACTTTTAGCAGTTTTGCTATCTACTTCTAGCAGTGACTACGAGGGAATGTAATGATACCGTCTAAAAATACTAGACTATGGGCTCTAAAAATTCCACGTTTAGTTTTATTAAAATTGTGAATTAGAATTACGATATTAAATAAAATTCAACGCGGCGCCACTTTCGGTGGGGTACCGCCTTAACGCATCACCGTTTACCTAGTACCACCGTGCAACATACAATAGATGGCGCTGATATCAAATTAGTATGGAACAAGACAACCTAGTATAATAAATAAATAAATAAATATTTCATACAATCACACCAATTATCTATCTAGCCCATGTTAAGTTTCATGAAGAACTTGTGTTATGGATACTATATAACGGATAAACATACTTAAATACTTTTTTTTTTGTAAATACATTAATAATATACATTTAAACACCCAGACCAAGACAAATAGACATGTTCATGCACACAAATATTTGTCTTGTCCGGGGATCGAACCCGGGACCTCTGGCGCAGAAGACGGGTTTAGTACCCCTGCGCCAAATAGGTCGTCTATATCGATATAGACGGTAAAAGTTTACCTACCTTGCGTGTAAATAGTTTGCAACGTTTTCTGGCCTAAGTCAGTCCGCTTGAGACCATTGCCATGAAAACACGCGTCACTCAGAAACGAAAATGGTTAATTTGTTCAGTGATTTCTTGCAAGAGCTCGTCAATAACATTTCCACATCACTAAATCTCGTTCGTGACGTCATCGTGGGTGCTCATACAGTTTGAAACGCTGGTTTCGTCTATCTCGATATAGACGACCGTCCGTTTGTCTGTCACCAGGCTATTTCTCATGAACCGTGATAGTTAGAAATGTTGAAACAGTTGAAATTTTCACAGACGATGTATTTCTGTTGCCGCTGTAATAACAAATATTAAAAAAACAGAATAAAATAAACTAGGGCGGTTACAACCCGATACTCGGGTTCGGGTTCACGTTTAACATTTTGTATATTTTATAGTTTTCGGAACAAATAGACTCGAGTACCTTTAATTTGATACATTACTCGGCCGCGTACTACGCGCCAAAGTCCCTATCGAGTCGTCACTAATTTTGCGAACCTGAATTAAGTATATAGATATTTGAGGGGGCTTCCATACAACAAACTTGATTTCTTTTGCTCGTTTTTATAGATGGTACGGAACCCTTCGTGTGCGCGTACGACTCCCACTTCTCCGGTTTTTTTCATTAATATCTTTGTCCACAGCCGGTCCAGACCCTTAAGAATGTATGCACAGTGGAGGAGCTCGAGAGGCAGTTACGACAGAAGCAGCAGGCCCAGAACTATTACCAGGTCAGTTTGAAACTAAATTACTGTTCAATCTTCTAAGGTCCTCCTTACGCCCGAAATTAAGAACCTATCTGTAGATATGGATTGGGCTATCTGAGATAGTTGCCTAGGATATTTTTGTTAATATGACCAATATAACGACGGTTGCTAGGCAACGATGCCAGTATCCTAGGAAACTATCTCATATAGCCATAACCATATCTACAGATAGGTTATTAATTTCGGCTGTTAGACGATTGAACAGTAATTTACTGTTACCTATATTTGCAACAGCAATGCGATTGCAAAAATGGCGCGATAATTGCTTTACGTCACGTGTCACCATAGCTGATATGTTTTAATTTTTGCTGTTGCAAAGATAGGTAATAACCGCCGGTTTCACCGCCGACTGACAGAATAGTTCAGTAGGGCGAGCATGAAAGACTATCGAAATATTATCGAGTAAGTATCGAGCACGTAATGTCAAAAAATTTATCGAAAAACGTAGTTCCGTTTAAGTCCGGTAGGAACTCTGGATTAACTTTCGATACGTACGTCATCAGCCATTTTTAATGTCCCCACTGTTGGGGCACTGGCCTTCCTTATGGACGGATAAGGAGACTGGGCCATGGCCCACCACATGGGCTCAATGCGGATTTGTGGAGTTTAACGACTGCAAATGCAGCCGGGACCAACGGCTTAACGTGTCTTCCGAAGCACGGAGGAGCTCGAGATAGTAAATGTTTGGTCACCCATCCCGTGACCGACCATTGCGTAAGTTGCTTAACCTCAACAATCGCAGGCCGAGCGCGCGAACCACTGCGCCACAGGCTCCTCGAGTAAGTATCGAGCACGTAATGTCAAAGAAATTCTAAGAAAATGTAGTTCCGTTTACGTCCGGTAGGCACTCTGCTTAATATGTCATACATTTTTTTTAATTTACTTCCTCGATACTTACTCGAAAGTTATTCGTGGTAGGCCTATTGGATAGCTTATGTGGCCGATAATGCTAACTAATATTATAAATGCGAGAGTGTGTTTATTTGTCCTTCCTTCGCGCCTCAACTATGCAAACAATCGACTTTATTTTTAGCATAGAGTTATTTGAAAAGAAGAAAGGTAACATAGGCTACTTTTATCCCGATATTCCCACGGGAACGGGAACCACGCGGGTGAAAAACTAGTTTGATGTATGGCAAATTTTAAATCGAAAAATATTGGAAAAAATTAACTCGGCCACAAGTGAATTCTCAGACGGGAATCGAACCTGCGACCTTTGGAAATCCGGTCCAATTCTCTAACCGCTGGGCTACCGAGACTTAAGTCTCTGTAGCTCAGCGGTAGAATTCACTTGTGGCCGAGTTAATTTTTTTCCAATATTTTTCTATTTAAAATTTACCATAAGTATAAAAATAGCCATTGAAAAATGCAAAAATTACAAAATCATAAAATAGTTTGATGTATTTTTCATATTACTACTATCAAATTGTCTGCCAGATAAGCTATCGAGAAATTATCTGATGGTGGTTAAACTGAGTTGGTTGTTTATGAGTTAAACTGACTTATAGCCGTGTCCAGGGATTGAAGAATATGCTCTTCTTATCGGTTAAAAGATGTCCTGAATGGCTGGTAGGAAAAAATAATTGGACGATTCGAAAGCACTTATCTATAAGTCTATTTGAATAAAAATCTTTGACTTTGACTTTGCCCTTAAGGCCAAGTTACATCTTACAGAGTTTACTTTGTTTTGTTATACTTCCGCTTAAACACCATGATGTCTGTTGCTTAAATAAACTTTGTGAAAGGGACCGCAGAATTGATATTTTATATTTTTTTGCTTTTACAATGCAATTTTATCAGGTAAATCTTTGATCAAGATCAACTGGACTATTCTATTTTTTCTACTATATTTAACCCCGGCGCAAGAAGAGGGTGTGTGTATCTGTCTGTCTGGGGTAACATAGCCCCTAAACGACTGGATCGATTTTAATACGTTTTTTTTAAATTAAAACCTGGCTTGATCGAGATGATTCTTAGCTATAGTTTATGGAGATCTATTCAGCCGTTTGAAGATCATAGTTAATTTCCTACTTAATTTTTTCTCGTAATGATCTCTCGAAATTAAGAATCGTTTGAGTATTTGAGCGTAGTACACTTATGGTTGATTGAGAATTTCTAGCTGAGGACGTCTCAAACTAGACTCAAAATCAAAATTGTTCATACAATATCATGCATGAGTGAGGTTAGAGACATTCTCAATTTAGAAACCAACCATTATACTGATCTTTTCAGAAATCAATTAAATAAATAAATAAATGATACAACACACCAATTATCTATACCACGTTAAGTTTCATGAAGAACTTGTGTTATGGATACTAGATAACGGATAAACATACTTATATACTTTTTTTTTGTAAATACATACGTAATATACATGTTAAACACTCGGACCAAGACAAATAGACATGTTCATGCACACAAATATTTGTCTTGTCCTGGGATCAAACCCGGGACCTCTGGTGCAAAAGGCGGGCTTAGTACCCCTGCGCCAAACAGGTCGTCAAAACTTAGAAACAGACACTAATATTACAATATTTTTTTCCCCCTTTAGCCACGATTTCCTCCAGTAATTCTACAAAGGCCGCCCGGCCTTCAAGCACCGGTACCATTACCTTTCGCACCACAACAATTACAATCGAACATAAACATCAACAAACTAATGGGCCAAAACCAACTCGGCCAATCCAACCAAATGATGAACCATCTCGGTCAAAACGTAAACCAAATGGGTCAGAATGTAAACCAAATTGGTCAAAACGTCAACCAAATGGGTCAAAGCGTTAACCAGTTTATGCAGGCCGCTAATCAAATGGGCCAATATCAGAATAACCAAATGACGCAAAATAACATGATGGGGTTATCACAAAACATGCAAAATAACCCTTTACTTCACAACCAGATGGTTCAAAATCAATTGAACCAACTAGGCCAGTCTAATATGCAACAGATGATGCAAAGTCAGAATCAAATGGGTCAAAATATGGGTCAGTTGGGTCAAAATCAGATGAATTCTGTCAATCAGATGGGACAAACCTTGAACCAAATGGCCCAAAATATGAATCAGATGAACCAGCCTATGTCTATGAATCAAAATCAGATGGGTCAGAATGTTAACCAAATGGGTCAAAACCTAAGCCAAATGGGTCAAAATCAGATGGGTCAGAATCAAATGGGTCAAAATCAGATGGTTCAGAATCCAATAGGTCAGAATTTAAACCAAATGGGTCAAAACGTTAACCAAATGGGCCAAAACCAAATGATGCCCAATGGAAACCAGTTCGGCCAAACGATGAACCAGTACCAACATAATATGATGCAACCCAGGATGATCGCTCCACCGCCTGGTATGAACATGCCTAGACAGAATTTTAATCAGAATATGGGGCCGTATAATCCTACATTTCGAGTAAGTATTAGATCTTTATTCTTACTGTTAACTTTTTTTTCATGAACAGCGGGGAGACTTTTTTGCCTTTGTCATACCTGCACCCCGACCGCCTAACGGTATAGCTTGTACTATCGCTAGGGCTATCAAACTTCAAACTCTCATAAAACTCTTCAACGAACTGGTTTTTGTCTAATCTATACTAGTATTATAAAGCTGAAGAGTTTGTTTGTTTGAACGCGCTAATCTCAGGAACTACTGGACCAATTTATAAAATTCTTAGACCATTAGAAAGCTACATTTCTCCCGAGTGACATAGGCTATATTTTATACCGATATCCCCACGGGAACGGGCACCACGCGGGTAAAAACGCGAGGATCCGCTAGTTCTTACATATTTCTATTCATCTATTGGATTCACTATTGCATTTTTTGTATGAAAGTGATGGCATCTGCAGGAGTCCTTGTAGGGGGTTTGAAATAACGAAAGCCATATACCGTTAGGCGGTCGGGGTGCTGATGTTAAGTATTGATGAAGCTGAAGATGGAAGCGAGCCTCTCCCAGAATCTCCCTTAAACTTTCGGAACAATGCTGAAAACATTGTTGTTATGGCGTCAGACTTTGATAAGATGGTGGTAGCCAGGCGGACTTACAATAAATCCTACCACCAACCAAACCGAATACAATATGTACCCCCGCTGGGCATCGAAGCCGGGACCGGTGGTTGTTATTACTAGACCACAGAGGCGGTTAAAACTATTGCTAAGTTATTAAAGTATGTAATTTAACAGTGTAAAGTCTCGGTAGCTCAATGGTTAGAGCAATGGGCCGTACTCCCAAAGGTGGTGCGTTCGAGCCCCGTCTGGGCGATATGAGACAGGTTTTTTTTTGTATATTTTCTAGGTTAAAAATATTGTTAATAAAATTATATTAAAAATAAAATTTTCATTGATTGTTTGATTATCTTCAGTCATTATTAATAAAATTCATTAGTTACCTACTTGTTAATATTCTTTATTATATCTATTCTTCTATCTATTGAGTCTTCGGGGCTATTAACTAAAAAAAATAGCAATTATCGCGCTGATATCGCGCGAACGCTGCGTAACGTCAAAATAAAAATGGTATTACGCATGTGAATAGCCACGCTCGCTGATGGTTCGTATAGCGGCGTCTCACTCTCTCGCGCTCCTATCTAGGTGCGAGAGTGAGACGCCGCGTGTTGCTATGAAGCTAGCACCAAAAACAATTTGGTAGCAATAACAGGAACTAAATGAATTCACATTATAGTTCATCGTTTGTTCGGTACTGTTGATACGTGACGTAAAGCAATTATCGCGCAATCTCTGCTCTCGCGTTGCTGTTGCAAAGATAGGTAATAGCCCCGCCGTTTTATTATCAGTATTTATTTTTTAATAATTTATTAGTAGTCAGGCTACAATGGCCCAAAGACTAAAACTAGACATACATAAAATATAATATAACAAAATTACTTATGGTATTTTTTTTTTATTGAAAAAATATTGGAAAAAATTAACTCGGCCACAAGTGAATTCTCAGACGGGAATCGAACCCGCGACCTTTGGAAATCCGATCCAATGCTCTTGGATTCTCTCTCTCAATGGATTCCCAAAGGTCGCGGGTTCGATTCCCGTCTGAGAATTCACTTGGGGCCGAGTTAATTTTTTCCAATATTTTTCTATTTAAAAAAAATATAAAAATAGCATTGAAAAATGCAAAAATTACAAAATCATAAAAAATATCAAAATTAACTTCATTAATTTACACGTAAAGAAGGCGGTGATGTTGCGCATTGCGGTGTCCAATAGCCGACCCCGAAACCGCCGGAACAGGACACCCTTTGGCCAAAAATCTTCCTTAAGGTGGTACGACTTCCATACAAACAAACATTGCACAATTATTGGTTCATCATTCCTTAATAATTCATAAATACATGCGCAACTAACTCGTTTAAGTTATTTGTTTGCGCGAAATGATAAAAAAATGTACTTTCATACATAAATCACGAATAAACTAATATCTTATAATTTCAATAATTCTACGTATGTGTGTGTGACTCATCGCATTTATATACCTCATGTATGAAAGTCCATTTTTTTATAATTTCGCGCACACAAATAACTGAAACGAGTTAGTTGCACGTGTATTTATGAATTATTAATGTATTATGAACCAATTAATGTGCAATGTTTGTTTGTATGGAAGTCGTACCACTTTAATGAAGGTCGACAGATCTTCAGTCGGTACCCTCACCACAAATGAGTTAAAGTTCACACTGTGGCGAGACTCCAACCGCTCGACCCTCAGGATGAAATTGGTCTTCGTTCTGATGTACTCCACAAGCCCTTCAAATATGCACCGAGAAAGTTAGAAAGTGTAACTAATTTAAACTTCAATTGCAGCCCTCAAAACCCGAACAAGTGCCCCAACCAATGATGAATCAATACCAACAGCCGCAGAACCAATCGCCCAACTCGAAAAACCAGTCACCACCAAAACCACAATCGAAACAATCCAAAATCGACCCTAAAACCAAGAGCAGAGTGTTCAATTCCAATAAAATACAACAACCAAGCCTTACGTCGCAGAATCTTGTACAGATCATACAAAATACGCATCCTATATTGCAAATGAATAGCAGTTATCATAATGCGAGTCATCACCCGATGTTGAATAACAGGAACTTGTTTAACCAGCAGTTTAATCACATTTTTAATCAGAGGAATAATGGCACTGTCAGCAGTAATAGGTAAGCTTTTTAATAGTTTTTTGTTGAGTGAGAAAATGAAAGAGAGGAGCTGATAGGAAGAGAGGTTTCAGTTCAGTATAAATGTTGAATTACAGAAATTGAACAAGAAAATATACTAGAAAAAAGCAACATGTTTCATGTTGCCCTGACGGGACTCGAACCCGTTCGAACGAATGCTAGGATATTCCTCTCATTAATGAAACGACTGTGGCCAACACCGTAGAAAGGTGAATATACTGGAAAAATTCGACGTGTCCTCATAGGTCTCTGTAGCATAATTGGTTAGGGCATTGGGCCGGACTCCCAAGGATGCGGGTTCGAATCCCGTCACGGTGACATGAAACAAGTTGCTTTTTTTTAGTACCTATATTTTCTTGTTTAATATTTATCACATAAACATAGCATTGTAAAAGGCAAAATTAAAAAGTTATAATTGCAGAAATTTGTTTTCATCCATTCTATTCGAAAATGGTCAATTTGTTTCCCGATAGCATCAACGTTTACGTTACTTCATCTGCATAGTGGATCTCTGTAGTGGTATTTCTAAAAGGGAGCCGATGGGAATCGGTATGTATGGACTAGGGAATGCAATCCCGACTCGAGATCGTAAATTCGAGATCCCTCGGGATTAGAAATGTCAATCCCGTGGGATCCCGAAATTTTTGGGACCTCGTCTAGTTAAAAAAATCACATTACTGAACACGATGAAAACTGCTTGTTTGTGATAGTGAGGTTAATTAAAACAAAATATTTTTTGACAGAAAACAAAAGCCTTTATCCTTTACTATTACTAACTAAATAATTAACAGTTTTACTAACATGAACATAATCAAAACAAAAGTAGGTATAGTATAGCTCAAGGAGATTAAAAAGTAGTTACTGGTGATTTTGAAAGTAACTTCTTAAAAAACAAAGTGTATCAAGAGTACTATCTGCTAACCGGCATCTAATATCCGTTGCAATGTAGCCAGCTGCTTAGAATGCCCTCTCCGACTCAACACTGGTTGGCAACAGCGTGACTAAGCAATTATATGCAAACTGCAAAAATCTCCCCCTTGATCCTCCACACTCAAATAAATCAATTTCTTTTTTTATTACTGACTCTTATTTATCTAAGCTTGTGGATCTGGATACACGTGTAAAAGGACTTTTAAACGCTCGCAGAGTTTCATCTAATTCCTCTTTAAGTGAAGTATTAGTTTGTGTAGCACTAAAATTTAAATCGCCGCCCAATCCCGTCAATCTCGAACGGGATCTCGTCATATTATGCTTCGGGATTGATCCCGAAAAATTACACGGGATCTCGCGAGATCGGGATTGCATTCCCTAGTATGGACCCTTGGCCACTGGTAGGATGTAAACCGTGCTGTCAACCATTAGTACTATTTAGCAACTGCTGACACAGACCTATATCAAGATAGACGAATAGAGCGCTTCAAACTGTATGAGAACCTAGCGTGTCGAATTTTTCGTACTTATGATGACGTCACGAGCGAGATTTAGTATTTTATGGTGATGTGTAAATGTTATTGAAGAACTATTGCAAGAAAGCACTGCACAATTACCCATTTTCATTTCTGAATGACGCGTGTTTTCACGGCAATGATCTCACTGACTTAGGTCGGAAATCTTTGACCGTGGATCATAATTTTGACAGCAAGGTGGTGACCTTTACCGCCTATCTCGATATATGTCTGTGGCTGATGTCAACCATTAGTATAGTATTATTTTCTAATAATTTGTTCTATTTAAAGTACAATGAACGGCGATGACGCTAGCATCGGAAGTGACGGCGACGAATACGCCGGTCTGATGACGCAGCGCGAGAAGCAGTGGCTGCTGAACATCCAGATGATACAGCTGAACACCGGCACGCCCTATATACACGACTTTTATTATACGGTGAGTGATTGCTATTGGCAGCCATTTTAGTTTCTATTATTTTTCTTTTTAGAGTAAATTTTTGGTCACCCATCCCGTGGCAGACCATCGCAAAAGATGCTTAACTGAACTCCAACAAATGTTATAAATAAATTAATATTTATTTATTATATAAATGCTAAATAATATATATTTATTATATATATTATTTAGCATTTATTTATAAGATTTTAATTAATTTATTAACACTTCAGTGATTAAATAAAAAAAGGTATTTAAAAATCTGTCATCTAAAATTACTTTGTGTCATATTTGTTTTTTTTTCTAATTATTATATTTTTTTATTTTTTGGATGTATGACTTTGCTATCTAATGTTAATTAGCGCCTCCTCTCTTCTAAACCCAATTGCGTGCCCGTCAGGGTCCATGATGATCTTTTATTTATGTTCACCATCTTTCGTGTACATTATGGAATGCAATAAATAATTGAGTATTGAGTATTGAATTGCAAAAGTGGCGGCTATTCCAGGTTTTTTTATTTTTCTAGCCAGATTATTATCAGTTTATTTATTGTGTCTTTTTGTTTGTCTACAGGTATTCTTAGAGCGCCAAGCGAGTAACGAGAAGGAAGGCTTGAAGGAAGCGCACAAGGCGAACCAACAGAACCATCCCTTCTACAGCGGTGGTAAGTAAAAAAAAACAATATTTTATTTTATTTTAATTTAATTTTATTTTAATTAACAATATTTTATTTTATTTTATTTTAATTAACTTATATCCCGTCAGGGCGACATGAGACTAGTTGCTTTTTTCTGGTATATTTTATTGTTTTAATATTTATCACAATATTTTATGGTTTTAGAATTTTTGCATTTTTCAATGCTATTTTTATACTTATGATAAATTTTAAATAGAAAGTATTGGAAAATGTCTACTCGGCCACAAGTGAATTCTCAGATGGGACTCGAACCCACGACCTTTGGAAATCCGGTCCAATGCTCAAGTCTTGCTCGGATTTTCTATTTAAAATTTATCATAAGTATAAACAATATTTATTAACCATGCTTGGATTTTCTATTTAAAATTTATCATAAGAGCTAGCGCAGACGACGGATAACGGAGGACTTTTTGTCCGCGACACGTCTTTATTGTTAACCAAATAAGATTCAACTTAGACCGCGTATATCCAAGAAAAAGTACGCGATAGTCTGCGTTATATATTCAACTTTATATTCTTAGTAATAAGGTCGTGTCGCGGACCAAAAGTCCTCCAATGTCCGTCGTCTGCGCAGGCCTTAAGTATAAACAATATTTATTAACCGACTTCAAAAAAAGAAGGTAGTTATCAATACGTCGCGTATTTTTTTTTCATTTCACATTACATAATATAGGTGACAAAGAAAATACGGTCTATATGTGACGCCAATATAATAGCCAAGCAATAGTTTAATAACTTATAGCAATTTTTTTTATAAAGAACAAAATATGAAACTTAATTACACACAAAGTTAACATTAAATTATTATAATCACAGGACAAAAATGTAAAAATACTATTATAAGTAACTGTCGTGCTTAGTAAAAAGGATGTGGTCTAAGGTGTAACATGCTTGCCCAGGAAATGACTATTCACTCTCGCCTTGAAGAGACCAAGGTTGTAGGAATCGGGGAACACATGAGCAGGCAGCGCATTCCATTCTTTAGCGGTTCACATAGAAATGGGCTTGGTACGACGGGGCTATCACCTATCCTTGCAACAGCAACGCGACAGCAGAAATTGCGCGATAATAGCTTTACGTCACGTATCAAAGTGCGGCCTCTACCGAACAAATGATGAACTACAATCTGCATTCATTTAGTTCCTGTTATTGCTACCAAATTGTTTTTGGCGCTAGCGTCATAGCAACACTTGGCGTCTCTTTCTCGCACCTAGGTAGGAGCGAGAGAGTGAGACGCCGCTATACCAACCATCAGCGAGCGATTAACCAGCAATCAAGCCAAGGCATCGATGGCGTATTCTTTAAATTCTACGTTGCACTTCTATACTTCGTGCCTTGGCTTGCACCGACTCCAAAAGTTTTTATTTTTTGGACTTAATTTATTTTTTATTTTTATAAAAAGCATTTTATTCTACAAATTTTAGTTACACAATGTGCCGTTAATTACACTAAAAATCAGCCCATACACAACAATGATGTCATCTAGGTAAACGACTACTTGCCAAAACGTAAATTATATTTTTCAGTATTATGAAAAAACTACTGACTTACTTTGACGACCTGTTTGGCGCAGGGGTACTAACCCCGCCTTCTGCGCCAGAGGTCCCGAACCCGGGACAAGGTTCGGTCAAGACAAATATTTGTGTGCATGAACATGTTTATTTGTCTTGGTCTGGGTATTTAATATGTATATTAAGTATGTATTTACAAAAAAATAAGTATATAAGTATGTTTATCCGTTATCTAGTATCCATAACACAAGTTCTTCATGAAACTTAACGTGGGACTAGATAATTGATGTGATTGTATGCAATTTTTTTATTTTTTTTAAATTTTTTTTTACTAGCTAGATTTTTGTTAAAATTATATCGGACCACGCTTAAACTATGTCTTTCAGATAAAAAAAAATAATTATTAAAATCGGTTGACAACTGACGACGTTATATTAAAACATACATAAAAAAATATACAGTTGACCTAAGAACCTTTTTTTTTTAAGTGACGGGAATGCTTTTACGCATACCAAACAGGTTATGCTGGGCTCACCTGCGGCCCCCCATCCGGCCTCAGAAGGCTCGATGGAAGGCCGGGAGCAGGTATAACCAGTAGAGTTGGTTAATATAACGCATAGCGCTATATTCTAACGCGCTGTCTGTACATCGCGTTTATAGCGTGTTATGTATGTAGCTTGGAATCCGCTATACGCTATAAAATATCGCCCGCGGCAAGACACAGCGGCCACAGCGCGCTGCGGCTGCCAGTTATAGATGCGCGACTGTGAATGATTTTCGTTTTCGAATAATTCTTAACTACTAATTTGGCCATCCCGAATGGCAAATTAGTAATATACTAATGTCTTTATTCGAATAACGACTACTAATTAGTAACTAAACTACTAATGTCAAAATGTACTCGGAACGAAACATATAAACGATAGGTTAGTCATTCATTCATCTTACACAATAGTTCATACAAGGTCAAGGTTGTTTGCTACCGAATTTAGATAAATTTTAATATTTTATGTTGATTTTCTGACTTAAAGTAATTATTTTTGTTTAAACCTATTATAGATGTGAAATTGTTTGAAACCTAGTCTTGCCTCTCTGTCTCATTCATGCCATGCTTGTTCTGTCCATCTCTTTCCCTCATCGCCGACTTTCATATCTCGATCTCGTTCGCACTGGCGATGGCGCGGCGATGCTACTCAACCAAGCGCGAGTCGAACCGAACGCGACTGGACTGCCGCGCCGGATGCGCCGCCGCTCGAATCGAATCTTAGTCGAATGATTCGTGGAGTCGAATGATTAGTATTAGTATTATTCGAAGCCGCGCATCGCTACTGCCCGTCATCGCGCGGACGCGTTTGCAATCGAACGCGCTCTACGTTACGTACGCAGCAGGCTCGTCTCGCCCGCTACCCGTTATATTATCGGGCGAGCTTGAGTGTGTTTTGCGGTTATTTGTGTTATTATTATTGCGATGATTCTGTTCTTCTGAGAATGAGAGTATGTGTAAATAAATATTTAATTAAGTGATTGTAGACATTGTAGTGTAAATACTTAATATTCGTTTCGTTAGACATTAGACGAAGAACGATTATGAAGAAAATTTCATTGGTTTTCCTTTACTGCTTTATTTTATATAAGTCTAAAATACACTACACTAATAGTTTGTATAGCACGCGGCAAGTCTAACGAAACGAACGAATGAATGTTATGTAACGTGCTACGCGAGATCTAGTGTGCTGCACGACTTAACGCGCCATTCGACGGCCCGATACGCTTTTTTCTAATACGCTATATTATAGCGTATTTTATAGCGCACTTGAAATTTATAGCAGATAGCGTATAGCGGATTATACATTTATAGTCGTTTTGAACAACTCTAGCTACCAGCTAAACCCCTCACTACTTGCTCTCTCACCGCCGTAGGGTCCTGGGAGACCGTGGTGTCAATCGCTTCCTCCTTTTTTTGAAGTCGGTTAAAAATAAGCTTAATTAGTTCAATCGTGATAAATATTAAACAAGAAAATACAAAACACTAAGCATTGGGCCGGACTCCCAAGGATGCGGGTTCGAATCCCGTCAGGGCGACATGAGACTAGTTGGTTTTTTCTAGTATATTTTCTTGTTTAATATTTATCACATAAAAATAGCATTGTAAAATGCAAAATTTAAAAGTTATAATTAGTTCAGTCGTCTTCGAGTTTTGCGTTTTCGAAAAATAACTAAATCTTCTTATTAACCAGGAGTGAAACAAGAAACCCATACTAGAGAACGTCACAATTCAGCGCGTCACAACTCGACGAGCGAAGACGCGGCGCCGCGCACGTATGTGCCCGCGCAGTTCGAGAACTCGTTGGGGAAATTACAGGTTAGTTAGTAGTTTAAGATTTTAAACTTTCGCGTTCTATTATCTAATATATAAAATTCTCGTGTCACAGTTTTCGTTCCCATACTCCTCCGAAACGGCTTGACCGATTCTCATGAAATTTTGTGAGCGTATTGAGTAGGTCTGAGAATCGGTTACTATCTATTTTTTATCCCGAAATTCCACGGGAGCGAAGCCCCGGGGCACAGCTAGTAATTATATATTAAAACAACAGGACTAGAACGCGACATTTGTAATGTAGTACATCTATGTACTTACAGCATGAAGTTTCGGCTATGTTGCAATAGCCGTTCGTTCGGGCGGGCTTGGAGATCTTCAGCCACCCTCAAATAGGTTATTTGACAGGTTTTTAAAATCCATTTTATATTATGTAGTAGAGTATAAGGAACCCAGTAAAAGTTGTTTTTTTTCAATTCTGGTACATACATATTTGCTGAATATCAAATTAAAAATTCAATATTTAAATAGCGCGCCAAAACGCTACATTGACAATATGGCGCTGCAATGGAGTCGGTGACGTCACTTGCCTGTATTCTGATCTGTGGGACATAATCCTCCACATACGTAGGCAAACGATGTTTACAAGCAGGTGACGTCATCATAAACTCGACGAATCTGGAGCGTTTTGTGTCACGTGACAAACAAATGTATTTTTATTTACGGATTTTTAAATAAAGTTATTATTATTTTCAACGTACATTAATAAATAACCATTTTTAAGGTCTTAATTTATACTGATAACAGTAATTGAGACTATTTTTTTCGTTGTCAAATAGCCTGTTGTCACTATTTTTATTTTTATTCTCTTTAGAGATGTCCTGAGGGCACACAACACTCACAGTATCGGGGTTTGTTTTAAACGCCTCTGTGGTCTAGTGGTACAACCACCGGTATCAGACCCAGAGGTCCCGGGTTCGATTCCCAGCGGGGGTACATATTGTATTCGGTTTGGTTGGTGGTAGGACTTGTTGTAAGTCCGCCTGGCTAGCTACCACCATCTTATCTAAGTCTGGCGCCATAACAACATTGTTTTCAGCGTTGTTGTGTTCCGGCAGAGAGATAAGATAGCCAGTTCCTCAGTGATTGAGGATTCCGGGAGAGGCTCGCTTCCATCTTCAGCCTTATCAATACTTAACATCAGGTATGATGAAGGCTAAGAGTCTCCCCATAGTTGAAAAAAAAAAAAAGATAAAACTCGCGGCTTACACTTGTGAATCACTGGATTCCACGCTGATGACAATTTAAATCCGTCCTCCCGATTGAAATTTTTATACTTCTTGATTTTTGTACTTCGAATTCGAAGCGATTGAAATCAAAAGGAAGAAGAGAAATAAAGCGGAAGAAAAGAAGATAAAAAATTTCAATCGGGAGGACGGATTTAAATTGTCTCGAATATATCCAGCATATGACAGTCAGACCGAGTCACATCATAAGGGCAGACCTGTCTCACTTCCATACAAGCGGCGCAAAATCCCGGAGATATTTACCTACTATTCTGGAAAACAACCTAATTTCAACCTTGTGCATTGCGTATAGCGTTCATAGCACAATAACTGTCTGCTTCTCGAGTGCCAGCCTATTGAGACTAGTCCGGTGACCGGACGCTTGCGTTTATCATACCTAAACTCGGGAGCGAAATTTCTGTACCGTAAGGTACTAATATATATTCTGTGGTAAGAGTCTTCCCATTCTTGTGCTGGAGGCAAACACAACTGGGTTGATGCAACAAAGATACGTAAAGCGCTTTTCAGACTACGCTATAATATGATAGCTCATAACACAACGATATCGCTCACCATACATTTACTTAGATAAATCAAATCAAAAAATCAAATCAATATCATTTATTCAGTCTAGGCTGTTACAAGCACTTATGAATGTCAAAGAAGCTACGCCATCGGTTCACAAACCCTACGGCGGGAGACCTTGTAACGAGAAGAACCGGCAAGAAACTCGTCAAGGGCTATTTTTTTCTCCCTGTTTTATTTCATACAGAGTCGTCAAATTGAAAAGTGAGCTTAACATATCAGTTAGGTCAATTTCCATCACAAAAGAAAATACTAATTATAATATTACATTTTATG
Source organism: Chrysoteuchia culmella (assembly GCA_910589605.1). NCBI lineage: Eukaryota > Metazoa > Arthropoda > Insecta > Lepidoptera > Crambidae > Chrysoteuchia > Chrysoteuchia culmella. The sequence goes on along the minus strand of OU342671.1, from coordinate 1,145,791 downwards.
GTTATCCTAACCGTAAACAATTTTCAACTCGTAAGGAAGGACTTACATTTAACATTTCTCGCATTACAAGGTTACTGTATTGCAAGTTGTGACGTACATACAGGTCGATAGCAATTTATTTTAGATGAAAATATTTAATCTCTAAGCACAACGTTAAGACAAGCAGACTGAAGTAGACCCATTTCCGCTGGCGGCACCCGTTCACGAGCATGACGCATGAACCAGCCATCGCTTCGCTCAACCATATTTTAGGGAACGTAACGACCCGCCTCACACGACACCGCCGAAGAAACGTTTGAGTGAGCATGACGTAAGATAGCGTATAGTAAGCCAATAATATATATTATAGCTAAGTGTGAACGTGTTCTAATGTATGGTGAGCAATATCGTTGTGTTATGAGCTATAAGCTATATGCTATTGTATTAAAGCGTAGTCTGAAAAGCGCTTATAGCTTCATGCCCTAGTAGCCCAACTTTGAATTTTTTGGCCCTTTTTATTTCTCACTTAGTAGCAAAATAGTTGGGCAAATGTCATCTAAAACATTTCAAATTTCAAGTTGAAAGCATTAGTAGTTCCCGATATATATCTATATATATACTTAACTATTTAAAAAAATGCTTGTAAACTATGATAAGTAAATTAAACTATGTACTATTGCAGCTTATAACTTAATGTACTCGTATCTAATCTTCTCTGAGGCAAGAGGCGCTGGATGCTGAAATACAGGTCATTACCTAGTTCGGCAACAGATGCTACTTTTCTACTTAAATGTGACTATACATTAATGTATAGGCTTAAGTACTTAAATGTAAATCTTTTTGGTTCAATAAATTATTATTATTATTATTTTTGTTTTCTCAAATATTTGGTATGTTAAGCTTTTGTGGAACTGTGAGTCAACACAAAGAGGCTGTAATATGAGGTAGTTAAGAATCGATTGTATTTTCGGGAATATCTAAAAACTTTCTTTATTATTATTATTATTATTTTCTAGATTTTTTTTTCTCAGCATCCGCTGGTTTACCTATAATTACGGGCAAGGCCAAGTAAATTATAGGGTGAGGTGAGTTAATGGTGTATTTAATGTGGTTTGATTATTTTCATCTATTTGTAGGAACTTTCGTACGATTCTGCAGGTGTTTAAGATGGCGGCTTTTTGTAATATATTCATTATGTTAGGTTTCAGGTCAATGATGTTGAGGCTTTGACGCAGATTATTGGGTATTACCCCTGTTGCAGAAAGAACTTATTATTATATATCAAGCTGTAACAGACAGACCGATTCGCACCATAAGGGTTCCTTTAACGGAACGCTAAAAAATGGATTAATAACCGTTCCCTTTTCTTCCACAGTGCGGCAGCGTAACAGCTCCTCGGAAAATAATCGACGTGGAAGTTGTAGCCGGAGACAGACCTCCGGAGAGGGCGCCCAGCAGAGCCAGCACGGCCAACCCGAGCGAGGCAAGTTATCTATACTAATATTATAAAGCTGACATTAACAACCTAATTTCAACCTTGTGCATTGCGTATAGCGTTCATAGCACAATAACTGTCTGCCGTCTCGAGTGCCAGCCTATTGAGACTAGTCCGGTGACCGGACGCTTGCGTTTATCATACCTAAACTCGGGAGTGAAATTTTTGTACCGTAAGGTACTAATATATATTCTGTGGTAAGAGTCTTCCCATCGTTCATACAAAAAAAAACATTGAAGATCTCTTGTGCTTGAGGCAAACACAACTGGGTTGATGCAACAAAGATACGTAAAGCGCTTTTCAGACTACGCTATAAGCTGACGAGTTTGTTTGTTTAAACGCGCTTATCTCAGGAACTACTGGACCGATTAAGAAAATTCTTAGACCATTTTATTTTTTTCACACCAATTATCTAGCCCACGTTAAGTATCATGAAGAACTTGTGTTATGGATACTAGATAACGGATAAATATACTTATATACTTTTTATTTTTTGTAAATACATACATAATATACATATTAAACATCCAGACCAAGACAAATAGACATGTTCATGCACAAAAACAATAAATATTAAATAATAAATATTTCCATACAATCACACCAATTATCTAGCCCATGTTAAGTATCATGAAGAACTTGTGTTATGGATACTAGATAACGGATAAACATACTTATATACTTTTTTTTTTTTTGTAAATACATACATAATATACATATTAAAACCCAGACCAAGACAAATAGACATGTTCATGCACACAAATATTTGTCTTGTCCGGGGATCGAACCCGGGACCTCTGGCGTTAGTAGTTAGAAGGTGGGGTTAGTACCCCTGCGCCAAACAGGTCGTCATAGACAGACCATTAGAAAGCTACATTTCTCCCGAGTGACATAGGCTATATTTTATCCCGATATTCCCACGGGAACGGGCACCACGCGGGTAAAACCGCGAGCCGCTAGTTATTTATATTAAGACTGAGTTAGACTAGTAACCGCCTCTGTGGTCTAGTGGTACAACCACCGGTATTTGACCCAGGGGTCCCGGGTTGCCGCCTGGTCTTAGGGGTGATTGCGAAATCTACCCCCCGTGACCAACGGCGGCCTGGAGGGCAAGTACTAGGAGTTTCAGTTGGTAGTACCCAAGAGTCCTAAATTTTTTTTTTATTTATTTAATTTACAAATACAATTTAAATGCTCAAAAAACACACTTTAAACCACAAAGATTTGTCTAGTGTGCTAGATAAAAGTTGAGTTCGCTACAGCTATTAACATAAATAAAAGAATAAAAGATTACAAGTTAACTAATACGAGCCGTAAAACAATATTTTGTCTCATACTAATAAATAAACAAGTCGATAACTATCCAATTATACAAGTATGAACCGCATCGAGCCAAGCAAATATTCTACGCGGGAAAGAGAGAGTTGAGTGCAACTGTGATGTGAAGGCGATGAATGCGTAAATGCATTTCTCCGAGTACAAAAAAATGGGGTCCCGGGTTCAATTCCCAGCAGGGGTACATATTTTATTGTATTGTAGCTGTTTTACCCCCGCGGGGGGGGGGGGGGGGGGGTAATTACCCCCAGGTCGGAACTAATTAGGTAGGTGCTTAGTCTGGAACTACTGTTGGTTTCTATTTTTATTATCCTTCTTATCATGTAAACAATTTGCTTTGTTTGTTTGTTTGAAAGAATTTGAAAGAAACTGTCAGAATGCACTGATTGGATAAAAAGGTTTAGGATTTGTTTGAATACAAATCGTATAATTTAATAAGACGATAAATCCCTATCTCTCTCTCGCTTGGGCTCTGTTTACTGTCTTCATGCTGTCATTTTCCGATGCACAATAATTTTTTATATTTTTTGCGGTGTAATCATACCAGGGCTGATTAATAAGTTTCCGAAACGACAAAGAAAATCTTCAATAATCCATTTGAAATAAATTTATTTCTCAACCTAGTATCCTTCTACCTCAATGCATTTAGCCCAGCACTTCTCCAATGCCGTTACACCAGTTTGATAAAATGTTTTCTCCAACCCCTCAACATTCATCTACGGCAACAATGACTTCATCATTTGTTGAAAATCTCTGGCCACCTTACACTTTCTTCAAGTTTGGGAATAAGTGGAAGTCACATGGGGCGATCTGGGAAATAGGGTGGATGCAGTAGCAATTGAACCGCAATTCATCCAGGAGTTAGGCGACTGCAACCATAGACGAGTAGAGGCGCGTTCTTTCCATTGTTAAGAAAATTCACGACACGGAAAGTTCAAGGTCCTGTCATACAAATTCCATTAGTTCGATCAAATAATAATCATAATAATCATAATCTTTATTTGCAATTAAACATGGTATATAACAGATGTCACAGATAATAATAAGCACTAAAACATGTTTTGCCAAAATTAATTAGCATGCAAAATATACAATTTATTAAATAGTTCACTTAAAATATTATAACAAAAATTTATATTAATAATTGAATTAGTTTAAATAGTATTAACTTAATAATTTAATCTTTAATGTCAAAAATTCTTTTAGATTATAGAAAGTATGCAAGCCTAGCCATGTTCCCAATTGTCTTTTAAATTGAATAATATTTAGAGTCCTAAATTCCTTGGGTATTTTATTAAAGATTCATATACACATGACCATACAGCTTTTGTTATACTGCATTGTTTTTGGCGTTTTCTGAAGTACAAATCCAAATTTGGCGTTTTATTTTCGAAAAGATACCAAAATGTAATGTAGTATATTTTTTTTTGTGTATCTTTATTTTAAGTTTGTCGTTTCGGATACTTATCAATCACCCCTCGTATTTATGGTGCCATAAAATTATCGTTATTATTACTAAAATTATCTCCTATTATGTCACCAGGTCCCCAGAGAGCTGAAGAGGACGAAACAACTATTGCTGGACATCGAGGCGCTTTACCTAATACTTCTAAGGCTGGAGGAGTTGAATGATCCTTTGGCTATATCCAACGCGCTTATATTGAAGGTAAAGTGGTGGTGGTTACATAATTAACTACACTAGTCGATTTTCATACGATCGAGGTAACTTTGGAGCCTTGGTTCTCTTCCAGGGATTGACCGAGCTGTGATCTGACAATGGCCATCCAGGGAGTGAATGGAGGAGATCCAGATTGCTATACACACCCCAATGATCTGATCAATATTCTTAGAGATGTATGGATATGTTTAAAAAAACGCAAAATAAGAAAAAAAATATGAAATTTTTGAAACTGGAAACTGATCATTACATCTTTGAGAATGTTGATCAGATCAGTTGGGTATGTATAGCAATCTGGATCTATATCTCTGGATTTGAAATAACTTATTGCGATAATGATTTAAATAAAAAATGCGTCATTGACTTTTTATAAAAAAAATGCACGGAACAGTCACCATAATGAAAGTTGACATACCGAAACAGTTAATTAAGATACTGTTTGTGTTATATGATTTTGTTAAGGTCCTGAAATGTAGAGAAAACTAAATCATACAAAATCTTTAAATCTAAATGTGTGATAGTACACCGCACTAATAAAAAATAGAAAATAACACTTCTAACAATAAAGAAAATCTTCTCCACTAGGAAAGAGAAGAAAAGCAGAAGCTTCTAGAAGCAGCACAGAAAGAGATGGAAGATCAGGAAGACGACTCCAATCTCTTCTTGAAGAACATCGAGTCGGTACACAGGAGGCCTAAACAGGACAGTCCTAAGAGCGAAACTATTGACAAGAGACAGGTGAGCGCGTTTAATTTAAGAATAGGAGTGAGAAGACGCCATTTACATAAACATTCGAAAATAAACACATACAAATACACACACACACACACACACACAACACATACACTCACATACGCACACAACACACACACACACACAATACACACATACACACAAACACACATTCAGATGCACTCTTACATCTAGTTTTGTATTTTTTCCAATATTTTTATGTGTTAATATTAAAATGTGTTAATATTGTAAAAAAATAAATAAATAAATAATAAAGCTTACGGAAAAAAAATTGTAAACAAACTTTGTTAATTTTTTGTAATGATTCTACAAATACGACGTGCCCTTATTTCTAAATTGTTTACAACTATTCTATCCCTAAGATGGCTGGAATATAGTTGAGTTGTTATAGTATCCATAACACAAGTTCATAAAGCGCTTTTCAGACTACGCTATAATATGATAGCATATAGCTTAAGGTGGTACGACTTCTATACAAACAAACATTACACATCATTGGTTCATCATACCTTAATAATACATAAATACATGCGCAACTAACTCGTTTCAGTTATTTGTTTGCGCGAAATAACATAATAATAACCTGCGTAATGACATAATAAAATCACAAATGAAATATGTGGGCTCGTCGTTAACACTAAGGCTGGCTAAACTTAAAAGCGCTTTGGGTGGCGACATCTGTTAGCTTGTAAGAAAACTGTATAATAAATAAATAAATAAATACACATCACTAAATCTCGCTCGTGACGTCATCGTAGGTACGAAAAACTCGACGTGCTAGGTTCTCATACAGTTTGAAGCGCTCTTTTGTCTGTACCCCTATTACGAGTTTGCTTAACATGACATTTACAGGACTCGTGAGCGTAGACTATCGGATACACTGCTCATGTCGGTAAAACAGTCGCTAAATATGAAAGAGACAGAGCTACATTTTACGTTAACGTTTACTGTAACGTCAAGTTTGCCAAACTCGTAATAAGCCTACTGTAGTCTAGATACTTAGTTTGATTGTACAATATTTTTTAAATATTTATTTATTATTATTTCCCAGGTGGTAAACCTTGCAGTATGCCAGAAGCCTCCCGTAAAGAATCTTCTTGACGAAGACAAGGACGACTTAGTTCAGAAAATGTTCTTAGGATTATTACATGCGGATCGTTTGCCGCACTCTCTCACTGTCAAGAAAGGAAGGGTAAGTACAAGATAATTAAACCATTTCTATCTTTTCAGATAGTCAGGCAGCCCTCAACGCTATCAATTCGAATGTCATACATTCGAAATTGGTGAAGGACTGCGTCGATAAGCTGAATGAGCTGGGACAACGGAATAAAATTATTCTGAAATGGGTACCAGGTCACTCAGTCATTGGCAATGAAAAAGCTGATGAACTTGCAAAGGCTGGAGCTCAGGGCCAACAGCTAGGTCCAGAGCCCTTCTGTGGTATCTCAAAGGAACAGGCCACGCAACTTCTTAAGGGTAACCTATTTATTTATTTATTTATATATTTTGTACACACACAACATTACAGAAAAACAATTATAAAGATTATTGTACAGGGGCACGGCTTATTTCACATTGAAATTTCTTCCAGCCGGCCCGTGAAAGGAAAGGGCATTGAGAAGGGCAGACAGTGTGTAATATTTATTTAAATAATATAACAAAATTATCAATAAATACACAATACTTAGATATAATATATACAAAATAAACCTATAAATACATATAATACTATAAAATAATTCATATAATGCGAAGAGAAAGACAGAAAGGGATCAGTGCTAAGGACAAGAGGACAGATAAAACTCTTTCAGACGTTTTTTGAAAAGAGATATCGTGCGACAATCTCGTATCTCAGCCGGCAACGAATTCCAGAGACGGACAGCATGTACGGAGAAGGAATAGGAAGCGAAATCAGAGTGATGGGAAGGGAACTTCAGGAGGGATTTGGTATGGGACCGACACGGAGAATCAGGTGAATGAGAAAAGGAGAAACGGTCACGGAGGTAAGAAGGATAAGAAGGATTATAAAGGATGTTGAAGAGGAGACAAAGTATTCTGAGATTCCTGCGCAGGCGTATTGGGAGCCACTTGAGATCCTTCCGAAAGTTAGAAACGTGGTCATACTTTCGAAGACCGAAAATGAAGCGAATGGCAAAGTTTTAGAGGCGCTCAAGTTTGTTTAGAAGTTGCTCGGTGGCGTCTAAGTAGCAAACATCGGCGTAGTCACCTATTTGGCGAGTCAAAAAAATACTGGTTAAATCAACTAGGATTAGTACACGCCAAATCCCTTATCGAAGGCTATTCGCAAAAGCAAACTGCTGAGCTTCTAGAACTCAGCAGAGCAAACATAAGTGCGATAGCAAGAGCCTTAACTGGACACTGCAAACTAAAAAGGCACAAATTTCACATGAAATTGAGTGACACCGACGTTTGCCGTTACTGCGGATTAGAGAGAGAAACACCCAAACATCTCCTATGTGACTGCGGACCCCTAATTCACAAACGCAGTTTCCATCTGGGCCGGCACATAATTCGGCCAGAGGAACTAAAATCTCTCAGAGCTAGGAAGATTTTAGACTTCCTGAAAGCCGCCAGGCTAAAAGAGATACTATAACAAGGTGGCGAGTTACAATAGATCTTATAGGTCGCAGTGACTACAGTTCCAACTGGAGCTGCATAGCCCCTATATCCTACAATAGTAATAAGTACAAGATAACCTTTACGAGTACATAGTAACCGCCCCTGTGGTCTAGTGGTACAACCATCGGTATCAGACCCAGGGGTCCCGGGTTGGATTCCCAGACATATTGTATTCAGTTTGGTTGGTGGTGGAACTTGTTGTAAGTCCGCCTGGCTAGCTACCACCATCTTATCTAAGTCTTGACGCCATAAAAAATGGCATCAAACAACCATGTAAAATTATAAAAATCGCATAGAATCCCTAATTATAATATTGGGCACTGTAGATATACTGGTTTTAGGTCTAATATTTTTGATGGAAATTAGCTGTTATACATATAGCACGCAGTGAACCTGTGAACCTGTTTTTTTTTTTTTTTTTTTTTACATGAAATTACTCTTGGCTTAATTATCTATCTGAAGCTGAGATAGTTTCTTTATTTATTTGGTTAAGGTAAACAAACAGATTATAGTCAATACATAATTAAACAAAAAGGATTGATTGAAATTATAAAACAAAAGCCAATCACAATCATAATACAAAAGAGAAAATAACAATTATAATTGCCTAGGATACTGGTTTCGTTACCTAGCAACCGTCGTTTTGGTCATATTAACAGAAATATCCTAAGCAACTATCTCAGACAGCTCTATCTATCTCTGGAGATAGGTTATTAATATGTGCTATAAGTTAACAAATTTAATTATGTACAGTCAATGTCAGTCAGTTGTGCAATGATGTAGAAACACTCAAAATGATGTGTGTGTTTAAATTATGTGTAATTCTATTTTGATTTTATATTTAGTTAAATATTAAACAAGAAAATATACTAGAAAAAAGCAACTTGTCGCCCTGACGGGATTCGAACCCGCATCCTTGGGAGTCCGGCCCAATGCACTAACCAATTATGCTACAGATACCTATGAGGACACGTCGAATTTTTTCTAGTACATTCACATTTCTACGGTGTTGGCCACCGTCGTTTCATCAATGAGAGGAATATCCTCGCATTCCATAGAAACATTTTTGCAAATGTTTGACTATCGATTAAGATGAAACAGCCATCTAATTATATCTTTTTAATTTTGCATTTTACAATGCTATTTTTATGTGATAAATATTAAACAAGAAAATATACTTGTATGTGGGTTCTAATCCCGTCAGGGCGACATAAGACTATACTAGAGCCATTACAAACGTGCGAACTGAGTCATAAATCATTTAGTATAGTTGCTTTTTTCTAGTATATATTCTTGTATAATATTTATGAAATAAACTTGATGGCCCTCAAATTGTAAGTATCAGGAAACACATACTCAGGCATAGAGTTCCACTTTCTGGCAGTACGGATGATAAAATTTGCGCAAAACGTTTAGTGCGAATTTTTGTATTATTATATGAATTGTAAAATGCAAAATTAAAAAGGTATAATTATATTTAGTTCTTTAATGATTTTTTATTTTTTGCATTTCTCAATGCTATTTTTTATACTTATGATAAATTTTAAATAGAAAAATATTGGAAAAAGCAACTCGGACACAAGTGAATTCTCAGATGGGATTCGAACCCTTTCGAACCTTTGGAAATCCGGTCCAATGCTCTAATAATATCAATATTGATATAATATAAATGTGTGATAAAAATATGCCTGATATTACTCCATCAAAATTCCCACCTTAGTTTTTTACTTTTAAAAATATTAACAAAGGAAGTTTGAAATCTGCCACCGGACACCCTATACTTGATTATTCCAGTATATTTTCTTTAATAGTACATTACTGCAGCGGCCAGCAAAAGAGTAATCGATGGACGAACGTGTAGACATCTTAAGTCCATCAATGCCTAGTTGTGGCCAAGGTTTGTAAAGTACTTTTCTCAAATAATGCGCGGAAATTAAAACTACTTTTCGAAATCAGACGAGCAACGAACAACCATGTTTTCCCGCATTAATGTGTTCATTTGCAAGCCAGTTCGAAATTTGACTAAACCCTTTGATAAGTTACCTCTTTGGTTGCCATATTTTGGAGTAAAATATCGTTCCATTTAAAATTACACGTCAGATATGAGTTTACTATGTAATTTATTTGGCCGCTAAACACGACAGATATGGATTTTCATACAACCTTTGCCGGCCGCTGCTCGCATGTGGCCAGGGGCCCGATTCTCGCGCCTTCGACATCTTTAATTCGAAATTTTTTGGGTCAACAATCTGTATTAAAGGCTCACTAAAAGCAATCTTCGACATTATAGGATTATCAAAGATAATTGAAATTAAAGGATTTTGACAGTTGTAGAGATTTTACTTAGATTTTTAATAAAGAAATTAAGAATATAAAAATGTCGAATTCGACATTTTTCAGCGCGAGAATAGCCCCCCAGTACAGCAATATCGATTTATCTCGAAGAAGGTTGTCAAAGTAATGCTCATATTTCCAAGCATGTTTAAGAAAAATAACTTATCATAAATGCATTCTCCAAGTAGCCTTACCTTAAATCATTTATCATTTGTTCCAGACTCTAGTGGCGCGGTTTCTCTCCCGCGTACCGCCCACCCATCCAAGATTACGAAGTTTATGGTCTAAAGTGTTGAGAGCAGTCACAAGTGCCGCGAGAAGAGACGACGGCACTTTAGTAGCACTAGCCCCGCACTATAGGAGGTTAGTTCATACATATATATACATACAAACACTCATACAAACATAGTTTATGGTCTAAAGTGCTGAGAACAGTCACAAGTGCCGCGAGAAGAGACGACGGCACTTTAGTAGCACTAGCCCCGCACTATACGAGGTTAGTTCATACATATATACATACAAACACTCATACAAACATAGTTTATGGTCTAAAGTGCTGAGAGCAGTCACTAGTGCCGCGAGAAGAGACGACGGCACTTTAGTAGCACTAGCCCCGCACTATAGGAGGTTAGTTCATACATATATACATACAAACACTCATACAAACATAGTTATGGTCTAAAGTGCTGAGAGCAGTCACTAGTGCCGCGAGAAGAGACGACGGCACGTTAGTTGCATTAGCCCCTCACTATAGGAGGTTAGTTCATACATATATACATACAAACACTCATACAAACATAGTTTATGGTCTAAAATGCAGAGAGCAGTCACTAGTGCCGCTAGAAGAGACGACGGCACTTTAGTAGCACTAGCCCCGCACTATACATACAAACACTCATACAAACATAGTTATAGTTACAAGTGCCGCGAGAAGAGACAACGGCACTTAAGCTGCTCTAGCACCACACTATAGGGGGTTCGTCATCAGCCATTTTTAATGTCCCCACCTGCTGGGGCACTGGCCTTCCTTATGGATGGATAACGAGAACGGGCCATAACCCACCACGCGGGCCCAATGCGGATTGGTGGATTTTAACGACTTCAAATGCAGCCGGGACCAATGGCTTAACGTGCCTTCCGAAGCACGGAGGAGCTGGAGACAGTAAATTTTTGGTCACCCATCCCGTGACCGACCGTTGCGAAAGTTGCTTATCCTCAACAATCGCAGGCCGAGCGTGCGAACCGCTGCGCCACTGGCTCCTCCCCTATAGGGTTAGTTCATACATATGTACAATTTTATATCGCCCCTATATCTTTCCTATCTCTCTATCTTTCTCTTTTTTAAATATTCCGTCCTCTACCCTCCTTCTACCTGAAACAAAGCTAGCCACGCGTGATGTCGCATGCGACAACACGATGTCATACAAGCGATTCAAAAATAGAGCTCCAGGCATATGAGGCCCAAAAGTGTATAAATATAATGTCTGTTACCTATTAACGCTTATAAGTGGATTACGTTACTTTTAAGCCGGATTCACAGTGACATGTTATTGTGTTTTTCTAACATCTAACACGTTATTCTAACAAAATATGGGCGTGGCCTAAATGTTCAGTAAAATACGAATACGCAAACTGTTTTTTTAATGATATTGTAATTTTTGCATTTTTCAATGCTAATTTATACTTATGGTAAATTTTAAATAGAAAAATATTGGAGTTTATTGGCAGTTGCATCTTAATCGATCGTTAAACACATGAAAAGATGTTTCTTTCGAATGCAAGGATATTCCTAGCATTGATGTAACAACGCTGGCCTACAGCGTATTAAAAATATAAAAGTATTGGAGAATTTCGACGGTGGTTCGCAAGTCTCGGTAGCTCAGCGGTTAGAGCATTGGACCGGATTTCCAAAGGTCGCGGGTTCGATTCCCGTCTGACAATTCACTTGTAGCCAAGTTAATTTTTTCCAATATTTTTCTATTTAAAATTTATCTCAAGTATAAAAATAGCATTGAAAAATGCAAAAATTAAAATATCACAAAAAAAGTAGAGCTCCTGATGTCTTTTATGATTTGCTTACAATTTTAATGTGTTCTCCAGGTACATCCAGAGCACATCGGGTTGGTCACCAGTGCTAGAATCATGCGGTATGTTGGCAGAGGCGTTCGATCCTGCCCGTACACCGTATTCGCTCACTTCAGCGGTGAGTTGGACAATTATTTGTGCATGATATTTGGTGTTTGTGTGCCGTGGTAGTGCCGTGTGGTGACGGCCTAAGAATACTAGTGTCACCACTACCTTACATGCCTGGGATGTCGTAAGAGTCGACTAAGGGGCTCGACGCATTGAACACCTGTGCGAGAGAAGGAAAACTTGAAACAAACCCTCTACCAACCCGTCTGGCCAGCGTGGTAGCAGTAGGCTAATAGACTCCTATGAACGCCACAATAGTCGAGCTAGGAGAGGCTTATGTCCAGCAGTGGACGGCCACAGGCTGATGATGGATGATTTATTTGGAGTTCACCTATGTCATTGCCGACTTGTATGAATAATTTTAAAGAAAGTTTTCCATACTAACAATTTTTGCAAATGGTAATGCCACAATTTTTTTATGTGCAAGCATTGTATGAAGACTGAGCAATCTAACGATATATTTTTATTTTAAAAAATATGACTATCTTTTAATTTATGTAACAAAAACAATAGTACCTATTTTTGGCCTTTTTTAATGAACGACGGTGAGACTCTTAGCCTTCATCATACCTGATGTTGAGTATTGATAAGGCTGAAGATGGAAACGAGCTCTCCCGAAATCCTTAATCACCGAGGAACTGGCTATCTTATCTCTAACTGCCGGAACACAACAATGCTGAAAACATTGTTGTTGTGGCGTCAGACTTAGATACGATGGTTGTAGCTAGCCAGACGGACTTAGAACAGCAACCAAAATATGTACCCCCGCTGGGAATCGAACCCGGGACCCCTGTGTCTGATACCGGTGGTTATGCCACTAGACCACAGAGGCGGTTGAAATATTATCGTATAAGAAACGAAAATAATAATATTATTACTGATTATTGGCTGTTACGATTTTAATTTATTATAAAATCAAGCAATTGATGTACCTTTTAATCACAGAAGTAGTGAGGTTCTAGTGTAAGAAAAAAATCGGCAATTCCTAGTATTTGATATTTTATTTTTATGAGAAATTTCATAATTTAACCCCTATTATTTAGATCTTTACATCTAAATAATAGGGGTTAAATTATGAAATTGCCGATTTTTTTCTTACACTTCTAGAGAACCTCACTACTTCTGTCTTCTTCTTATCGAGTGAGGAGTTAGTGGCCACTTCTGGTGTCAGAGTTTATCAAGCCGCCTATAAGGCCTCTGACTTGGCTTAACGACTGTAATCAAATGACAACAGCCGGGACCGACGGTTTAACGTGCCCTCCGAAGCACGGAAGCGCTCAGTTGTAATGCCACTTTACGGTCACCCATCCGACACCTGACCGGGCCGAACTTTGCTTAACGAACGTGATCGAATACGATCTGTCTGTCAAGCGGCCATTAGCGCTTCACTACTTCTGTGATTAAAAGGTACATCTATTGCTTGATTTTATATTAACTTAAGATCATAATGATCAAGAATAATTAATCTCATGGTTATTATTTTCGTTTCTTATACGATAAAAAATACCTCGAAATGTTCTCCTTTTTTTGTTAGCAAAATTTACTACTTTATTGAATATAATTTATAAATTATTCATAATATTTATGGTAAATTTTAAATAGAAAAATATTGGAAAAAATCAACTCGGCCACAAGTGGTAATTTCTATTTAAATTTTACCATAAGTATAAACATAGCATTGAAAAATGCAAAATTTTAAAAATCATAAATTATTGGCTGTTGCATCTTAATCGATCGTTAAACACCTGAAAAGATGTTCCTTTCGAATGCAAGGCTATTCCTAGCATTGATGTAACAACGCTGGCCTACAGCGTATTAAAAATATAAAAGTATTGGAGAATTTCGACGGTGGTTCGCAAGTCTCGGTAGCTCAGCGGTTAGAGCATTGGACCGGATTTCCAAAGGTCGTGGTTTCGAGTCCCATCCGAGAATTCACTTGTGGCCGAGTTGATTTTTTCCAATATTTACCTATTTAAAATTTACCAAAAGTATAAAAATAGCATTGAAAAAGTGCAAAAATTACAAAATCATAAAATTACTCATATATTTTTAAAATAAAAATATAGCATTAGATTGGTCTTCAAACAATGATTGTATATTAAAAAATTGTGGTAATAGCACGTGCTGTAGCAACTAAAACAAAATTATTAGTATGGAAAACGAACTTTCTTTGAAAATCTTCATACAAATCGGCAATTTAATAGTTAAAGACCTAATACAAAGTAGGGTTTCTAATATTAAATGGCTTCCACTTCCTAACCGTAGTAGGAGAAAACTGGAAATTTGCTTAAGTCTTTCAAAATTGATCCCATACAAAAGTGACCGTTTTATATTGGGAATATTTCTTACACTTTGTATTCCTTTCAGAAATTTCATATCAGAAAATTCTTTCAGTGAAACAAGTAACTAAATGTCGACGAAACGCTTTTTGTTTTGAAGTCGTATTATTTCTGCTGCATGCGGTCTTATAAAATAACATCAAAATCGATATAATTATCATTTATTCAGTCTGCTGTTACCAGCACTTGTGAATGTTTCGATTTTCCGGGTTCGATTCCCAGCGGGGCTACATATTGTATTCGGTTTGGTTGGTGGTAGGACTCGTTGTAAGTCCGCCTGGCTAGCTACCACCATCTTATCTGAGTCTGACGCCATAACAACAATGTATTCAGCATTGTTGTGTTCCGGCAGAGAGATAAGATAGCCAGTTCCTCAGCGATTGAGGATTCCGGGAGAGGCTCGCTTCCATCTTCAGCCTTATCAATACATCAGGTATGATGAAGGCTAAGAGTCTCCCTGTCGTTCATAAAAAAAAAAATGTCAAAGAAGCTACGCTACACCTACTGCTAGCTACGTTACTAAAGATGTTTCTTTCGAGTGCAAGGATATTCCTAGCATTGATGTGACAACGCTGGCCTACAGCGTATTAAAAATATAAAAGTATTGGAGAATTTCGACGGTGGTCGCCAGTTTCGGTAGCTCAGTGGTTAGAGCATTGGACCGGATTTCCAAAGGTCGTGGGTCGAGTCCCATCCGAGAATTCAATTCAATTCTTTATAAAGTTGTGAAAAGTACAAACATGGAACTCTGTTGGGGTACTAAATTTAAAAATATCTTATATGCAACAAAAATTTAGCAATAGCTAAAATTAATTAATAAATTAGGTGCTTGTAATTCAAAATAGTTCAATTGTGGCCGATTTGATTTTTTCCAATATTTTTCTATTTAAAATTTATTATTATAAGCTATTGAATTTTTGAGAACGTTTTTGCTAGTAATTTTCTATTAAAATTTACCGGTTTTTTTATTTCTCGCTTCACTGTATTGAGTCTAGTATTTTCTTTAACTCGTTCAGCGCCAAGGCAAATCCGAGAAATATTTACAAGTCTGTAACCATCTGTATAAAATAGCATATCTTAAAAAATATCCCACATTTTTGTACCCCAAATACACCGAACGACTTGCCAGGGCCAAGGCTACAAAGTCCCCATACAAAATGTTCTGCACAGTGTATATTCACAGATACACTGGCCTGTGAAGTTGACTACTGCTATATATACACATAGGGCGTGTATAACACTATATATACGTGGCGCTGAATGTGTTAAGGACAAATTAGTCTACGTACATCTTATGTTTTGGCGCGCACTGTTCATTGAAATAAAACAACTTTTACGGATATCAAACGCGCTATATTTCCACGAACTAAGTTGTAATTGTCCGTATTTTTAGGTTAATTTATTTTCGTTCGGATACGGTTAGGCATTTACTATGGCACAAATTATTATTGATTTGATATTTTGATTTAATTGTTATTTTAAACTTATTGTTATTTTAAATTTAAAAATTGTAATTGTTATGTTAAATAACAATTAAATCAAAATATCAAATCAATAATAATTTGCGCCATAGTAAATGTCTAACCGTATCCGAACGAAAATAAATTAACTTTTCGAGGGTAGACTTATAAGTAGCCAGTCATCCCGTGACCACGGCAGCTGTAAAGGTGCCGAAACGTCGGGAAAATAAAAAAAAACCCCTAAAAAACCTAAAAATACGGACTTTTATAACTTAGTTATAAAATATAAAATAAAATATAAATTATAAAATACAACTTAGTTCGTGGAAATATAGCGCGTTTGATATCCGTACAAGTTGTTTTATTTCAACAAATTAGTCTACCCAGGAAATAAAAAACAAATACTTTTCATCTACAGTTCACTCTATCCTGCGTCTGCGCATTAGTAGAACGAGCTACATCACTGGTAAACACACCAGAAGCGACATCAAACGAGCGACAATGGTCTAGATTCCTTAAAACACTAGCCAGAGCACTAAAAAACACCACACTCACTATAGCAAGACCTATTCTTCCTATACCGGAACAAAAATTAATGTATCATTTAAAACAACTAGAATCGCGAACTACTATCGAAATATTGCAGAGAGGCAAAACCGCTACTGAGTTTGCTGATGTCAGTAAGACGGATGTACAAGAACAGTTGGTCAAACATTTGTGTTGATGGGATAGTTGTTGAATCTACTTGAGCGGTTATTGGTCGCCAGTTATGGCCACATATGAGAAGGTAGCTTTTGGAATAAGTTCACGCTTAATTGAGGCAATGATACAGAATGTTTGTGTTGATTGACCAGTTATTGGACGCTAGTTGTGGCCAATAATGAGAAGGTAGCTTTTGAAATAACTTCACGGATAATTATGGAAATGTTAATAATGTTTATGTTAATGGCCAGTTAATGTTGGTTTTCAAAGAACAACATATGGTGGTGGTTGGCCAGTTATTGGCCGTTATGGCCACCTTCCTTTTGAATAGCTTCAATGTAACGTCAGTTGTGACCATCATTAGAAAATGTTTGAATTGATTGGTCAGTTATTAGCCGCCAATTCTGGCCACGTATGGAGAGGAAATTTATGGGAAATCTTGACTATTATTAGTTCATCGTGGCCACGAATGTTTGTATTGTTTGGCTAGTTATTTGGTTGCCTGTTGTATTCACTATATGAAGTAATATTTTCGAATTATCTTTAGACATCTTGAAAAGTTATAAGCCAATGATTGATCACCAGTTGTGGCCACCAATTTAACAAATGTTTGTGTAGATCGACTAACAATTGGTCACCAATTGCGGGCACCAATGTTACAATTCGTAAACAACTTTACTTTTAGCGTTAACACTTCTTTTGATGGATCAATAATTAGTTATCAATGTGAAGATATTATTTGTACTTCAAACATTATTGTACATAAGTCATAATAATTGGTTGATTATGGCCACAAATCAATTGAATTTTGTACTTTGTTACGTCCAATAACTGGTCATCAGAAATCTTTAAAAAAAAATACTTTTTATGACCAAATGTGGCATCAACATTCTTAAATTTTGACCATAAGTATGACAAATTGTATATTTTTTTATTACTGATGGCCATTAACTGTATGTATGTACGAGTACTGGTCGGTTAACGAAAGCTGGCACGTTCACAGTACTCACACTAATGCAATTTCAAAAAACGATTGGACAAATACAAAAACGTTCACTCTATAGTACCAAAAGCAAAAACAATAACTGTCTCCTTCATTCTCATAAGTTTGATCACGGGCGAGAGACAGACAGGCTATTCTTGATGGCCATGCAGTGCAAAGTCACGCTGCGCGCTTATTCACACCTACGTGTAAATGTGTTGGGCGTTGTGTCCAGTTTTAGGTAACCGACCTGTACTAATCTGGCTTGTGTTTCTTTTGGTCAAATTATTGTGGACAATATAAAGCTAAAATAGTGAATCTCTCAGTAATCAGAATAATAAAAATCTTATTTAATTAATGAATAAAAAGAAATCAATAGTTACTGCATATTAAATTTGCTTTCTATGTAGTGGTTGGCACAAAAAAAAACATTAATTAGTTTTTTTTTGTATTAAAACAATGTCAAAAATTAACAAAAAAAAAGTCAAGAAAAGTTTACTTTTTAAGATAATCTTATTGACGTTTAGGTAATAAAAAAACATAATTATTTTTCTATCACATTTTTGCTTTGTTCAAATGTTTAACAGCTTAAATTTAGCTTTATTTAATATGTTAAAAAAAAAAGGAAAGTTAATAATAAAAAATTTGGCCCATTTTACATATAGTTATTGGCCATTGGTGAATATCTTATATTTATTTATGCTCCTACATTGGACCCAATGTATGCACATTGACTGCTTGTATTTGACGATGTTGGCTCAAACATTGGAACAAAACGTCTTAACAAAAAGGAGATCAGTCATGTTTCATACATTGTAGGACCAAACCAGTAAAGTGTTGCCCAACGAAAATAAATTTCACATTAATATTGGAAACAGTGTTATAATATTTTTTTGTTATGACGTCAAAAGAGTATGATTAGTGGTAAGAAAGTTTAAGAAAATGTCATTATTTTGTTATAATACGACCACATTACAGATTGACCACTTAATACGAACGGAATATCGTTTAATACATAAGATTTTGACGACCTTGGCGCAGGGGTACTAAGCCCGCCTTCTGCGCCAGAGGTCCCGGGTCCTCTCCCCGGACAAGACAAATATGTGTGTGCATGAACATGTCTATTTGTCTTGGTCTGGGTGTTTTATATGTATATTATGTATGTATTTACAAAAAAAAGTATACAAGTATGTTTATTCGTTATCTACTATCCATAACACAAGTTCTTCATGAAACTTAACGTGGGCTAGATAATTGGTGTGATTGTCTGAAATTAATTTATAATTTATAATACATTAAGATCGGTTCCTCGTCAGCATCACTGACATTTGATAAAGCTGGTAAGATTTTTTGCGCCTGATTTTTCTTGTGAGCTAAAAGAGTCTGAAACGTGTAGTAGGACACAACTGACAATTCAAAAATGCACGTAATGTACTCAATTAAAGAAATAAATAAATATTTCCATACAATCACACCAATTATCTAGACCACGTTAAGTATCATGAAGAACTTGTGTTATGGATACTAGATAACGGATAAACATACTTATATCCTCTTTTTTGTAAATACATACATAATATACATATTAAACATCCAGACCTAGACAAATAGACATGTTCATGCACACAAATATTTGTCTTGTCCGGACTTGAAAAACTGCTTGGCCACTAATCGTACATTGTTGGCGTCATAACAAAAAATGATCGTAGCACTGTTTACAATAATAATTGCTATTTATTTTCATTGGCCAACATTTTTACTGTTTTCGTCCAATAATGTATGAAACGTGACTCTCCTTTGATTTATTTATCTTTTAATAATTTTAAAATGCAATATGTTTTAAAAATACTTTTTTTATTAAGTGATTGATTAAATGTTTGGGCCAACATTAAAAGTAGGAGAACAGTAGGCAAATGAATGTATAATATACCTCAAAATGTATGTATGTAGATTAATTTTCATGGAAAATCGATTGGTTATATTGTTCAAATAATCGGTTTGGTGTATTTTTATATAAAAAAAATGGAAAAAAAACAATTGTCTTTTACGACCGGTGTAAATTCTAATTTGATTTAAAAAATTATTGTAGATAAAAAAATGTGTATCTGTTGTTTTTTTTTTATTTATACGCTTGGCCTAGGCTGGTAGGATTTGTACAAACATTCGCCCAACCAATTTGGCTTGTGTTTATCAGTTAATCACGATACGTACACTGTATAAAGTTTTAAAATTATAAAATATAAAAAAAAACATTTTTTTTTCGACAATCGGGCTCCCATCTTGTTTTTCTACGCCATTTTCGAACGGTTATATTTTTCAAGTTCGGAAATACGCATCCTTTTTCTTAATTCGCTATTATTTTTTATTAAATTAATTATTATATGAAAAAACAAGATGGTAGTCGATTCTCATGGTATACAATGCATTATTCTGACTTAAAATTGTATATCTGTTATGTATATTTTAACTGTGGTACATATGCGTATGTAATATATGTTAATTTAAGGTGATACAATCGAGCAATGTTTTTTTCTTATTTATTTCTAATATCTTATGTGTTTTTATAGCAAACAGTAACATTTGTTCTTATAAATACAAAAAAAACCCAAAAAAAATGAAAGAAAATCATGTTGCTCGATTCCATTTATATAAAAAAAATATTCATCATTCGAAAGTCATTCTGATATTAGTTTTGTAGAATGGCAACATTTGCTTTTAAAAGAAATAAGTCTGAATATAGCAATACCGGTCAGCGTTGTCAGATACTACCAAAAACTACCATCACAAATGAAAAGGCGCTATCTGGCAACACTAAAAACGCATTATTTAGTTATTCATTAATCTTTGTAAATATTAAGAACAGAATATACAATAAAATGTTTAAAACCCTACTAGATTATTAGCATTTTTAATTTAAAAGAAAAACTATATAACGTATGTGCTTCTTTTGTAATAAAAAATGGATAATATTATTTAACATTAAAGTGAAAGTTACATTAAAAAAATCCACTGAATTTTTAAATATGGAGGCTGATATGTTTTGAGTCCATACACAATTCGTGGATTGACATTTTTGAGAATCGATCTTTCCAAAACGTTTTTTTAATGGCTTTGTCTGTGATCGGTGTTTTTTTTGTCTATGGTTTTTTAAAGATTTGATCTCGATTATTATGGTAATATCGATTCTCGTATCGTCAAATCACATTACGACATTTGTTTAAAGGTTCTGTGAATTTGCGTTTTTAATTTGGTGAATATAATTTAATATTGTTTAAAGATATGTTTTTGGCGTTTTTTTTCGGTTATAGTGACAGCAAAGAATATACAAGCAAATGGATCACTTGTGGACCTAGGCCAGTGTCCCTAATACGAGATGACAACTATCCGCAGCACTGTTCATGTCGGTAATCAGTCTATGGATATAGTTTTCTATAACGAACTTACAGGCAACAACAGCCAATCTACCATGAGTTTTTTTCCCGTTTACAGTACGACACAAAAGAGTAGAAATCGGATTTTTGAGGAATAAACCAACTTCAATTTAAGGCAACATGACGACTGTCAAGATGGTAGTTCTGCTGCCGGACCTTTAGCGTCTTCCTAATAAATAGTTATTTTCGTATTAGGAAGTGGAAATAGTGAAATATTTGCTAGATGGTTGCTAGTTATAGACGTGGCGTCACCAATTATTTTCTACTCTATTGTGTCGCACTGTACTATACCGTAAAAGAAATATGAGAACCGTAATTCTGCTACTGCCTAATAGAGGTGCTGTACTGATACTCATATAAATTGATTTCAAATAAAACTCATGGTTCTATCTAATTTGAGCATTAGCACAATTGACATAAGACTCAATATTAGTTCGTACAATTTCGTCTCTAAAATTCGCTTCTGTTCCGTTCCATCGCAATGAAAATAGCCTAAGCGTGGTTTAATTGCTTGTATTGTCTTTGAAAATAAATGGAAAACGGAGAAATATAAACTATTAGGATAATATTCACAATATTAAACTATTTTAGGCAATATTTTGGTCACTTGCAGATAATTTACGAAATACTTTTACTTACTATATATTATATTAAAACGTTGCATTATTTTGTAATTATGCAATTAATATGCGTTTTCAAGTTCAATATTTATAACTGCTTAATTATCAAGAAAAAATTTATATTTTTCAAAGTGAATGAATAAAACATCCGAAAATAAGCTTAGAATAGTTTTTCAATATCTATTTAATGAAACTATTTGTATCTAGTTTTAAAACAGTAATAAAAAACAATTATTAAAAACATCCGATTTCGCATTTACTGTATAATACAATACGGTTTCAATAATATGCTCAAAACTTGACGGTATAATCTTTGTATCCCCAGCTCTTATTGTTCTCTGGACTACATCCAAGACCCAACCTACCACCTATCTGGGGGGAAATATCTCGTATTCGACATTTTTATATCCTTAATTTCTATATTAAAAATGTAAGCAAAATCTCCACTACTGTCAAAATCTTTTAGTTTCAATTATCTATGCTAATATTATAAAGCTGAAGTGTTTGTTTGTTTGAACGCGCTAATCTCAGGAACTACTGGACCGATTTAGAAAATTGTTAGACCATTAGAAAGCTACATTTCTCCCGAGTGACATAGGCTATATTTTATCCCAAGATTCCCACGGGAACGGGCACCACGCGGGTAAAACCGCGAGGATCCGCTAGTCTTTGATAATCCTATAATGTCGAATCGCTTTCAGTAAACTTTTAATACAGATTTGCGAGAATCGAGCCAGGGCCCAGGGCTTTATCACGGCTAGGAGATGGCCGGTCAAATGTGCCGACAAATGTGGCCATCTCCTCAGTGTGAACCGTGCAGTGCCACTAGTGTTTTTGATCAACGGGGAGACTCTAAGCCTTAAAAAAACTTCCCGGTGTTGGTTTGGCTACAGTGAAAGGAGGTGTGCATAGCGCCTCCGTAGACCCACCCGCCTGTGTCGGACCCGCCTGTGTTTGCTTTGCCTAAACTATGTGGTACTGCCAGGAAGTGGTATGAGGGCTAAGGTACTCTTTTGTTTTCTTGGAACGAATGGCAACAGAAACTAAAAGCTGCCTTGCCTAGTCATGAGAATTACGGCCAGTTGCCGACTTCAATGTTGACTAAACGTGCGGACCCGCCTGTGTCGGACCCGCCCCACTACCGCGCAAGTGTCGTCGGCATCGACATCGACTTCATTTGACATATGGATGTGATATATTGCTCTTAGTCTTTGCTAAGTTTTTATTTGTGTCTAAAAGAAGCAGCAATGTGTCACATTGTTGTTCTCTGCCAAGGATTGACCGAGCTGTGAACTGATAATGGCTATACAGGGAGTGAATGGAGGAGATCCAGGTTGCTTATACACAGCCAACTGTGGTCCTATCGACTCGTCGTTAATTATTTGACAACCACTGTATGTTATAGATACAAGAAGTCATACAACATTTTAGCATTACTAGTCTCAGTTTGGATGAGTGTTCTAAGCTTATTTGTATTTTAAGTTAGTGATTGTTTTCGTATTGACAAAAGTTTAGCCGCAATTTTGTTTAGGCCACACCTTCTGTCATACTTTTGTGCGCATAGTACTATTTTGCGAAACTATGTCTCAAAATCTAGATTTTGAATAAAATGTATTGAGCAAAAAAATACTTGTAAGAAAGATATTGAGCTTCCATTAAGCTAGCCTCTAGTTTTAAGCGATATGATAACTTGGAGGCGAGTTACAAATGTTACAATAGATATTTTAGGTCACTACAGTCTTTTTCAACTAAGATTATTCCTGTGACGTTTCAAGATTGACAGTTCTAGAGATGTCCCTTGAAATCGTATCGACTTATCTATCGACTTTTTCTAAGAGTCAATGTACCTACTTTTGGAGAAATAGAAATATATTTTACTACTTTTCCGACCACGTGGAATCCAGTTACATAGCGTTACTTATATCATCCAGATTAAACCTAATAAAAAAAATAAAAAGGTATGTGTTAATCTATGTGGTAAAATAAATCATTTTAGCAAAGATGTCAATGTTAATGTCAGCAAAAACATTTGATTTATAGCATTAAATAACTCTGAGTATTCTTTTGTTTAAAATTTTTAAGTATCTACCTTTTTATTGTTATCGACAAATGAACAGCGGCAGTTGTCGATTCTGTTCTGTCTCATCTCTACCCTGTTCCGAATCACACATTGCACTACTTTAAAAATGAAATATTTTATTTTTCTATCGTATTCAATTCAAATATTATTAATAGACACAGATTTTACTTTATATTTCCAGAGATGTAGTTTAAACATTTGTTTGATAATATTGATACAGTAAATAAATGACTTTTCAAAAATATTTTATTATCACGGTATACTCGATTCGGACAAACTTTGAAGTGTCACAGGAAGCATCCTAGTTGAAAACGACTATAATACAGTAGGCCTAGCACAAATAACTTTCGAGGAAGTATCGAGGTAAAGTAAAAACATGTATGAGATATTGAGCAGCGTTCCTACCGGACGTAAACGGAACTACATTTTCCTATACATTTTTTGACATTATTATCGATACTTAGGGTAAATTTTAAATAATAATAATAATAATAAATAATAAATATTTTTTTTTTAATAGAAAAATATTTCAAAAAATTGACTCGGCCACAAGGTAATTCTCAGACGGGAACATTGGACCGGATTTCCATAGGTCGCGGGTTCGATTCCCGTCTGAGAATTCACTTGTGGCCGAGTCAATTTTTTTCAATATTTTTCTATTTAAAATTTACCATAAGTATAAAAATAGCATTAAAAATGCAAAAAATACAAAGTCATAAATTATTATCGATACTTACTCGATACTATTTCGATAGTTATTTGTGCTAACTCCACTGTTCTAAAGTTCAACTCTCACAAATAATGATATTAAAAACACAGGAATTCATTTTGTTTGTCACTCCAGCAATTTATTAACATATATCATACTTAAGAGTTTTGTTATGGGGGAAATAAATGTACGGTCAACAGCAGGTACGATTTTCCAAACCGTTGAATTTCTCTAATCGAGTTTAAACTTTGAGTCGTAAGCCGTTGGGTTCGGAATTGTTTGAAGTAATTTGACGGTTTTGTAAAGGCCTTAGTTGCGGTTGACTATACATTTTGTTTACCTTTCTCACTTTTAATAAAACTGTATTAGGATTAATAAATAAAAATAAAATAAACAAAAATTGTAATGGTAAAACTATAGCGCACAAAAGTATTTTACTCATGAACTAAATTATTTAAAAACTAGTTAGAGAAAAAAATAAATGTAAATAAAAAAATCAACTGCCACAATTCTAATATGTTACGCAAAGGTGTTTGTAAAAAAAAAAAACATTATTTTTTTTGTAAAATAACATTTTTATTTGGAGTTTGGTAATAAAGGAGTATTATTTCCTTTTTTACTATTAGTAGTTTTTAGTTTTTTTTATCCGTAAAATAAATAGAATTTGTTTATAGTACAATTTGTGTTTTATTATTTCTGCCTTTTACCAGATAATCTATAAACGTATGATCTACAGCAGGTCTGGTTCCAAGTATCAATAAAAATTGTGCAGGTACTTTTAGTATGGTCAAAAGAAAGAGGGGATACCTTAAAGAGTATCAATACTTTAAATGTCATCAATAAGAACTGTGCAGGCACTTTTTGCTTAGCAAAAAGAAAGATGGGTGACCATCAAAGGGATAATTTCAATAAAAATTGTGAAATTAAACGACAGAAAAAACTGAAAACAGGGTTTTATTTACAAAATATCAGTCATTACAAAAAGTGATCTTCCATGTTTTTTTTTAATTACATTTCCTTACAAATCTATGAGAAACTGCACAATTTAAGTTCTTGCAGTAGATTGAAGACTGTTTCGACGAGTTTATACTTCATACTGAATGTGGCTCGGCGGGCGTCGACGGAACCGTATGACATGTTGAGTGTGAACAGATCTGGGTAGAACTGAAACAAATGTAGGTAAATGATATTATGTACGAATTACTGCTCCTCGTAATAATTGTAATTACATTACAATTAATCTAAATTTCTTTTAAAACTACAAAAAAAATAATCTTATATAACTTTTAAGTAATACTTAAAAAAAACATGTACTTCTATTTTCTTTATTTCCAACAATTTACCTACTAACATTTGAAATTTGTTGTATTTGCTCTGTAACTGAACTCCTCCGGGCACTGTTAAAAGCCGAAACGGCTTTTGTACGGCTTTTGTTGCGGTGAGTAAATTACATATCAAGTTTTTTGTAATACTTTTGGTCAATAAATGAAAAAAAAAATACTTATGTAGCGATGTGAGTTAGCTACACCAACGTTGGGTTCTCACCGGGAATCCCATCATAGGCTCAGTGTTGAACTCTTGGACCATTTCGTTGCATTTCAATATGGTCGCCTGCAGAGGCGTCGCGTGCAGTAACTGCAGTTTGCCCTGTAAAAAGAAAATTAGGCCGGTGAAACAATATTTGTGGATGTGAGCGAAGTTTCGGGTTACATTCGGATCGTTTTCCAAGACCTGTTATCCTAACTATATTAATATTATAAATGGGACGTGTGTTTGTTTGACCTTTCTTCACGCCTTAAACCACAGACCTATATCGAGATAGACGGTAAAAGTGTACCTACCTTGCGTGTCAAAAGTATGATCCACGGTCAAAGATTTCCGACCTAAGTCAGTCCGCTTGTGACCATTGCCATGAAAACGCGTGTCACTCAGAAACGAAAATAGTTAATTGTGCAGTGCTTTCTTGCAAGAGCTCGTCAATAACATTTCCACATCACTAAATCTCGCACGTGACGTCATCGTAGGTACGAAAAATTCGACACGCTAGGTTCTCATACAGTTTGAAGCGCTCTTTTCGTCTATCAAATCAAATCAAATCTTTTATTTGCAAGCAAACACGGTACAAAAGCTGTTACAGACTTTATATTATAATATGATCACGCGTTGCACCAGGTACTGGCACGCAAATATAAGTATTATACAAATCAGCGGACTTGACAATATTATTAAAGAATAATGAGGAAAGTATTAGACTAATACAATAATTCAACTAGATGTCAAATAGTGTCACCAAGGTATTATCTCGACATAGGTCTGTACGTTAAACTAAGCAACCGAAAGGCTGTCCACAGGGGTGTGTCCTATCGCCGCTATTATGGTCGCTAGTTATTGACCAGTTGCTGGTTGAAGCCTCAGAAAGAGACTTAGATATACAGAGCTATGCGGACGACGTGGTGGCTGGCGTTATCGGCCTCTGTCGAAGCACTATATCATCTATACTCCAGAAATCTCTAAACTTCATCAATAAATGGTGTACGGAGAACAGTCTATCGGTAAACCGGAGCAAAACCACAATAGTCTCTTTCAGTAGCAGGCGCAAGCTAGAGAAACTTGTTACGCCTACTATATTAAAGGGACTCCAATCCCATTTTCCAAAGAAGTCACTTGGGCTTTACTTTTGACCAAAAATTTACTTAGAATACACATATTAGTAATGTGATCCAAAAGGCTAAAATAGTAGCCTTAGGAATATGCTGTCGCTTAGTAGGGACGAGATGGGGTCTAAACCTCAAGATCGCCTTGTGGATGTACACCACTGTCAGGCCGACAATAACGTACGCCTGTGTAACATGGTGGAAAAAAGCATCCCAAGACAGTCATCAACAAGCTTAACAGCTTGCAAAGGTTGGCATGCCTCATGGCAACAGGTGCCATGTCTACGACTCCAGGAGCTGCACTAAATACTCTGCTGAACTTACCACCTCCTCACCTTGTTATTGCATAAGGGGCGAAAGCCAGCATGTATAGAGCTAGCATCAATGGCAAAGTAAACTGGCACTCTCAAGCACCAAGATCTCTACATGGATCAGTACTTGAACTCGATCTTTTGGCAATGACAACGGATGTCATGCTCCCACTGTGCAACTTCACCAGAAATTACTCAGTGGAGATACCTAGCAGGCCGCATCATTGTGTGCTTTCGACATACATTGCAGTTTTGTAACTTCAAACGCTTATTTTTACTTGATAATTAAAATTATTTCTTTGAAAGAAAGTTTGATCATAACATGTAACATTAGATTTCGTGATAATCTTAAAATAAAAAAATACTTTGATCCTCAATAACTCCTTAACTATCGGGTTCCCAGATTTGGCCCCATACAAGAAAATGATCGTAACGATGCGGAGAATACGTGGTTTTCGTTTTTAACCGACTTCAAAAAAGGAGGAGGTTTTCAATTCGGTTGGTATAATTTTTTTTTGTTTTTTTTTTACACCGATTACGCCGAGATTTCTGAACCGATTTCCATGATTCTTTTTTGTTCGATGCAGAACAGTTGCCAATTGGTCCCATAAAAATTTGGTTTCGTTTGACCCAGTACTTTTTATGTTATGAGCATTTTTATGAATTTCATTTCATTGTGGACTTGGACGATGTAGTATTTACGATAATTTAGTTTATAATGTACATGAAACCTTATCTAATCTAGAAAAAACCCTGCTGTAGTTTACAAATTGCCTATTACAGACACTAAAAAGTAAAAAAAAAAACTGCGTTAAAAAAAACCGACTTCAAAAACTAAAAAAGCAAAAAATAAGCCTTTTGGAGTCGGTGCCAGCTAAGGCAAGAAAAATAAAAGAATAGGAGCTTAAAGTAGAATGTCTGGGCTGCCACAGACTCCAAAAGGCTTATTTTTTGCTTTTTAGTTTTTGAAGTTATGGGTCTTTTAATACCCTGTATAGGTGACTACTCTCGGTGAGTTAAATAGATGCCTAACAATTGGTTTCCGCTAAGTTTAATAAAAGTTAGATTCAGACTGAATCAACATACCTCTCGCTTCTTGTCAACTGCTTCGCGCAACTGGAATATGATGTTCCGGCTACCAGCAGTGGCGTTCCATCTACAACAAGAAGTAATAATTCATCGTGTCGTAGGTATATAGTTAAACAAATCGTATTTTTTTTATGATAATGTAATTTTTGCGTTTTGCAATGCTATTTGAATTTTCTTTCGAATGTAAGGATATTCCTAGCATTGATGTAACAACGCTGGCCTACAGCGTATTAAAAATATAAAAGTATTGGAGAATTTCGACGGTGGTTCGCAAGTCTCGGTAGCTCAGCGGTTAAAGCATTGGACCGGATTTCCAAAGGTCGCGGGTTCGATTCCCGTATGAGAATTCACTTGTGGCCGAGTTAATTTTTTCCAATATTTTTCTATTTAAAATTTACCATAAATCGTAAGTATGTAGATATTTATTGCGGTTATGTAACTTTACATGATAAAGCATGTGCTACACGGTTTTAAACGACGGTTTGAAACAGAGGTTTAAAATAGTGTAGATAGTTGTTTTATGCCAAATTTCGTTTGACCTTTAAACACCCTTGGCAGCAAGGCTTACGTTTGAAACCACTGGTTGCGTTTGAAACCAGAAGCGTTGGTTTGAAACTTGTTTGAAACCGTCTAGCCGCTTGTTTAAAACCTCGCGAACGACAGTCAAGTTGCAGCGGCCAGCGCAGGCAGACGCACGCGACGACGACGTTCTCAAAATGGTACGAGAAGAAAAATAACGAGAAGTAGTTACAGAACTTCTCGAGCTATATAGAGACTTGCTCTGCCTTTGGGACTTATCATGCGAGTCGTACAAAGACTCGACTCAGATATTTTAGCCACTAAATTAAAACACATTTACCCAACGGCCAACGCCGAGAGTGTCGCCGAGCATGACACACCCCAACTCTTTGTTCTTTAGATAGGTAAGGCGCCATGACGTCGTTGTAGTGAATATACGGTGCGAGCGTAGAGACGTCCTATTCACGCAACGTTCTATAAAACACTGATGGTTTTAAACATGTTTTAAACCGTGTAGTTTTAACCGCCTCTGTGGTCTAGTGGTACAACCACCGGTATCAGACCCAGGGGTCCCGGGTTCGAATCCCAGCGGGGGTACATATTGTATTCGGTTTGGTTGGTGGTAGGACTTGTTGTATGTCCGCCTGGCTAGCTACCACCATCTTATCTAAGTCTGACGCCATAATAACAATGATTTCAGCATTGTTGTGTTCCGGCAGTTAGAGATAAGATAGCCAGTTCCTCAGTGATTGAGGATTCCGGGAGAGGCTCGCTTCCATCTTTAGCCTTATCAATACTTAACATCAGGTATGATGAAGAGCCTCCCCGTCGTTCATAAAAAAAGCCGGCAAAGCTCAAATCTGTATTTTCTGTTCCAAACCGCCGTTTAAAACCGTGTAGCAGATGCTTAATCTTTACAAAATAATTTTGACTTTGATCCTCAGTAACTCCTTTATCAGGTTTCCAGATTTGGCCCCATACAAGAAAATGATTGTAACGATGGAGATAATACGTGGTTTTTGTTTTCGTTGTGGGTCTAACACCCTGTACATTTCACTACCAAGGTGCACCTTGGATGCTCTGCGAACCCAGCAAAGGGATATAGAGCGTGAAGGTGTGTACGTCGTGGCCATGTCGTAGAATTATCCACACCATGAAATGCTCGAGAATTTCATTAAAGTTTTGAGTGTCCATTGGCCACATCATGATGTACCTTGGCCAGCCCCCTTACTCTTGACGCGATCGCATTGAGATCGAGATTCTTCTTCTTCTTATCGAGTGAGGATTAGTGGCCACCTCTGGTGTCAGAGTTTATCAAGTCGCCTATAAGGCCTCTGACTTGGCTTAACGACAACAGCCGGGACCGCGAAGCACGTAAGTGCTCAACTATAATGTCACTTTACGGTCACCCATCCGACACTTGACCGGGCCGAACTTTGCTTAACAAATGTGATCGAATACGATCAGTTTGTCAAGTGCGGCCATGACCGCTTCGAGATCGAGATTGAATTAATGTCAAACGTCAGTAATAATAACTTAAAATAAGTAATTAATACTTGAAATTAGTAAATGAAGTAATTTTGTACACTAGTAATCGATTTTAGCGGCAATTAATGTCGAATCAAAGTTGTAAATCAGTAATAATGATTGACATTCAATCGCGATCTCAACGCGATTCCGCCAAGAGGGCCCAGCCCCTAATTGTCTAATTTAAAATCTATCACAATCCCTTTCAGAGGTAAGTATTGTGATTGTGATATTTTCGTCTGTCATATTGCTTAGACAGTTCAATTTCGATTATTCCATACCTTTTAAAACGCGTCCCGATCACAATCCCTTTCAAATGTCAAATAGTGATGGCCTGAATATCTTTCAAATTACGAATTGAAAGGGATTGCGATAGATTTTAAAATAAGACAATTAGCCCCCAGGTCAATGACAAGAAATCGTTTCTGGATATTGTCAACTTAACACGTGGCTACTTCATTTATGATTATTAATTTTTTTCAATGCTATTTTTATACTTATGATAAATTTTAAACAGTATTGGAAAAATTAACTCGGTCACAAGTGAATTCTCATATGGGACTCGCCCACGACTTTTGGAAATCCGGTCCAATGCTCTAACCACTGAGCTACCGAGACTTGATAAATTTTAAATAGAAAAATATTGGAAAAAATAACTCTGTCACAAGTGAATTCTCAGATGGGACTCGAACCCACGACCTTTGGAAATCCGGTCCAATGCTCTAACCACTGAGCTACCGAGATTTCTATTTAAATTTTAT
This sequence comes from Chrysoteuchia culmella, assembly GCA_910589605.1. Taxonomy (NCBI): domain Eukaryota; kingdom Metazoa; phylum Arthropoda; class Insecta; order Lepidoptera; family Crambidae; genus Chrysoteuchia; species Chrysoteuchia culmella. Next base: position 1,114,200 of record OU342671.1, on the reverse strand, counting down.
CATAAGTATTATTAGATCATAATGTAAAATGGTTATATTAATTACCAATGGAGGCGCTGGAAGCGCTTCGTTTATCTGTCAATATGGCGGCAGCTGACAACTAAGTTTCTCGCAGTAAAAAGTCAATTATTCCTTAATAAATGATGTTAAGGTAATAATAAAAGTAATACGATGAAAAGGTACTCGAGTACTGTGCAAGTTAAACAAATGCCAAACAAGATACAAAAACCAGGTTTTTCACAGAACACCCTATTTTCACAATATGACCATGACAAATCGTAAAACGTTCACGATTCAATGATCTAGTCAAATTAAGTTGCCCCTACATCATGAAATGCGACCACTTCATGAAATTATCGAGCTTTTCATGATGTGGGCAATTGTACGATATGGCCACATGTTCACAGTCCACTTACCGCGCATCTGATGGTGACGTTTACAGACCTATATCTTGGACGAATTAACCATTCGTCCAAGACATATATCGAGATAGACGAAAAGAGCGCTTCAAACAAACTGTATGAGAATCTAGCGTGTCGAATTTTTCGTACCTACGATGAAGTCACAAGCGAGATTTAGTGATGTGTAAATGTTATTGACGAGCTCTTGCAAGAAAGAACTAGACAATTAAGGCGATAATCGAAAAAAATATGCTGAAACGAGATAGCAATGAGAAATCGACGCGGACGGGAGCGAGGCCGATTTTGTAGATTAGGCAAAAAAAACACAAAATCACTGCGTATTAAAAAACTACAGCGATTTGAAAAAATGCTTCTATACGATCCTAAATATTATTGGTGTTCCACTTACTAAACCAATTTCCAATAGTGTAAGTAACCCCATTTAAGAATAATCTTGAATTTTCGTATTTTTAGAGGTCTTTTCGAAAATAAAAAGTGTCGAGGCAAAATCATAAAATCGTGTTTTTGAAACTATACGAATCTAGATAAAGGTATGAAGAAATATATATGTTATTACCAGATTTGTAACAACTGTAACCGTGCTATAGTTTTAAATCAAAAATCCATACTTTTTCCGAGTAGCGTCTTAACCATTTTCATTTCTGAGTGACGCGTGTTTTCACACCAATGGTCTCAAGCGGTCGGAGAACTTTGACCGTGGATCAAACTTTTGACACGCAAGGTAGGTACACTTTTACCTTCTATCCCGATATAGGTCTGTGGTGACGTTGTAAGCCTATAGTCTAAATTCAGCGCACGGTGTGGTCGACCGGCAACTTCTTCGATTGCTCTGATACCTTTTTTGCCTCCTTTGACGCCTCTTTTATATAGTACTTAATCATTTTATTATTTATTAATTCTATTATTGTTATATATATATATATTTATATTATTTTTTTATAGTATTAGTATTACTTATTCTGGTTGTCATTTGAGTCTGGTTGTTATTGTGGTTGTCATGATAATTTTTTTTTTGTTATTCTTACACATCATTCATTCACTCACACTCATCACATCAGTCACACACTATTGTTGCACTCCAAAAATACCTACAGCTACTATAATAACATATATACAAACAAATAAATTTCATATAGGAGACGCGTGCTTGTTATTTTATAAATGTTAGTTTTAATCTTAGTTTTATTTTGTTTTCATTTTTTCGATGCCTCCGTATTGACATCGACGTGTCAATAAAAAAGTGGGTCTAGTTGAAAACCAGCGTCAGCTTCAACACTGACACATGCTGAACTAGATCCCTTTTGATGCAGCCATGTGGAACATTTGGTTATAAGATTTTTGTGTATTTTTTGTCATATGTTATGTCTATGTCCTCTGCCTGTATCAAATAAATGTTATGATTGATTGATTGATTGATTGATAAAAGTATTGTTATCTTTTCTATTGTTGCCTTCACCTGCTCCATTGGAAGTTGTACGCGCGTGATAGAAAAGCCATCGAGTGATAGTTGTGTCGCTCGGAGACCCACTCCTTGGGGCAGGATCCTTCGACGTGGTTGTACGCGTCGAAGTCAGGAAAGAAATCGCAGGCTGCTTCACGCATTATCTGTGTAGATAGCATTGTTATCATCATCATTACCACCATCATCAAAATCACTATTTATACCATAACAATCATCATTAAATAAAAAAATAATAAATATTTTATCACCAATTATCTAGCTCACGTTAAGTTTTATAAAGAACTTGTGTTATGGATACTAGATAACGGTTAAACATACTTACATACTAATTTCTTATAAATACATACATAATATAGCTGTGTAGTGTCGGCTTAGAATAGCACTACCCCCTCTCATCCCATGGGTGTCGTAAAAGGCGGCTAAGGGACTCGGGATTCAGGAGACGGGCAGCAGCGTCTCCTACAAACTTGCGTTGATCACGTTACACTTTTAAAGAAGCTAGAACATTATGGTGTCTCTAAAAAATCAGTTAGCCTTTTGCAGTCATACTTGCAGAATAGAAATCAAAAAGTAATTGTAAATAATACTGCTTCTACTGGAGCCCCCATTATTATGGGCGTGTCCCAAGGTTCAATATTGGGCCCTCTGCTGTTCTTAATATATTTTAACGATTTAACTACGCGAGTAATTTATGTAAGACACTACTATTTGCAGATGATACATCTTTAATTTTTAAAATTAATAGAGGAAACAATTGTTCTGACGAAGTAAATAGTGCTCTCTCTCAAGTCGCACACTGGTTCAACAGTAATAATTTGTCTCTTAACCCTACCAAAACGAAATTTGTTAAATTCACATTACCTAATGTAGGGCAGGTCGACATGCACATCAATTTGAATAGGGATGTAGTAGAGTTAGTTGAGAGTACTAAATTTCTTGGTATTACATTAGATTCAAAACTACAATGGGATCCACATATTGAAACCTTGTCGAGTAGACTTAGTTCTGCGGCTTTCGCAATAAGGAAAATAAGGCTCCTAACTGATATTGAAACGGCAAGACTAGTTTACTTTAGTTATTTTCATAGTGTAATGTCCTATGGCCTGTTGTTGTGGGGCTCAGCAGCCAATATAGAAAATGTTTTTATACTTCAAAAAAGAGCTGTGCGCGCCATTTACAACCTTCGACAGAGAGATTCTCTTAAAGAATTGTTTAAAGAGATTAATATACTAACTTTGGCGGGACAATACATTTATGATAATATAGTATATGTAAGGAAACATCATGATTTATTTATTAAGCATAGCGATGTTCATAATTTTAATACTAGAAACAAGAATAAGCTTGCCGTTCCAAGATTTCGGCTTGAAAAATGCAGTCGCTCGTTTTTGGGGAAAGGCATAGCCTTTTTTAATAAAGTTCCACAACAAGTGATTGAGCTGCCTTTGCATAAATTTAAAATACATGTTAAAAAAACGCTCTTAAGCAAAGGTTATTACAAGGTAGATGATTATTTGAAAGACCTAAATGCATGGAAGTGATACTAACATAAAACATGATTATTGTAATTGTATAAAAGGAAAATATTCTAATAACTGAGTACTTATAAGAAAATCTTCCTCTTATATTAAATATGTTTCAAGATTGTAGATTTGTGTTTGGCAACGACATGTTCCTTTGTAAATGTTGTTGCTTCTGTTAAAGCTGATAAGTTTCTTGCGGCCGTTCTTCTTATCAGTTAAAAGATGTCCTGAATGGCTGGTAGGAAAAAAAAATTGGACGATTCGAAAGCACTTATCTATAAGTCTATTTGAATAAAAATCTTTGACTTTGACTTTGACTTTGACTTTTGACTTTGGCCATATTGTGATTGATAACCCGCCTGCCAAGCGTGGCGATTATGGCAAACCCCCCCTTTGGGAGAGGCCTATACCCAGCAGTGGGTATTATGTGGCTGAGACGACGTCATACATAATATACATATCAAACACCCTGACCAAGACAAATAGACATGTCCATGCACACAAATATTTGTCTTGTCCGGGGATCGAACCCGGGACTCTGGCGCAGACGGCGGGTTTAGTACCCCTGCGCCAAACAGGTTGTCGAATTATCATCGCCGTTATTCTTTTTAACACTATATACCGTAATCATCGCCAGTGTCATCTAGTATCATTACCATCAAAGTCAATATCACCATCATCATTTTCATTAGCACAATAATCATCATTACCAAACATAGTGAACACCACACAACATTCAGCATTTTTTTTTATTATAATATAACTGCATATTTATTATAATATGGTGGACCAATTCCACCATCGTGCTTAATAAACAGGATGTGGTCAAAGGTGTTGCATGCTTGCCCAGGTCATGCCTATTCACTCTCGCCTTGAAGAGGCCAAGGTTGTAGGAATCGGGAAACACAATTTATGTGAAATTAGCCGTCATGTTATGGACGGATAAGAAATGAGCCTTCCGATGGATGGATAAGAAGAACGGGCCATGAACACGTGGACCCATGCGGATTACTGGGTGTTAAGTTCTTAAACCTTCAAATGTAGCCGGCGTTAAGAGTAAAACGTGGTAGAAAAATTGGAAAAAGATATTAAAAACAGAATATTAAAAGCATGCTGGTCTGGGACTGGGAGTGAAAGAAAAATATAGTATTTAAAATACGTTTGTATTTATTTAACTGTTACTTTTAATGTACCTAAATCATTTATTAAGGTTGTGTAGCTAGGACAGCCCGGGCTGTGCTATCCATTCGACCCTGGTGGTCCGGCTTCGCAAAGGTAGTACGTTTCTCCCTTGGTATCCTGGAAGACCAGCGTCTAGGAGTCATATTAGCGTCTCGACAGATGCTAAATGGGTGACTATTAGGCAACTTAATTGAAATAACCACTATGTTTTTTTACATCAAGTTTTAATGTAAATTGGTTCTAAATAATTTTTCTTTTCTTTCTTTCTATATTTTGCACATTTAGATACACCTTTGATGCTCTGCCAACGCCGCCAGAGATTTTTGGCGTGAAGGTATGTATGTAGTAAGTGGACATTTTGGTACCAGCTTCATTAGCAGTAGACGTTCTTACCTGAGCCATTCTCTTCACACTGAATGGTTTGTTGTAGTGTTCCTTCAGCGCTGAAGTGGGAGCATTGGCGATCCACTTAAGCCTCACCGTCGAGCCCAGACACAGCCATGTGACGGTCACGCATACACCCGTCACTGTCACTAATACTCCCTTGCTGGAAACATAATTTAGAATTACCTGTTCAATTATCTTACTAAAGAGTAGCTGCGTAGTGTCGGCTTAATAGCACTACCGGTCTCATCCCGTGGGTGTCGTAAAAGGCGACTAAGGGACTCAGGCTTCAGGAGACGGGCAGCAGCGTCTCCTACAAACTTGGCCATACTGCGATCGCGAACCCGCCTGCCAAGCGTGGCGATTATGGCAAGCCCCCCCTTTGGGGGAGCCTATACCCAGCAGTGGGTGTTATGTGGCTGAGACGACGACGAAAGAGTAGCTGCGTAGATGATTTTCATACGACCAGTTCCAAAAACCAAATTAGGCCACTTACATAGGGCATCTTTAAAAGCATGATTACCTAACGGTCGGTTTCAATGACCTAACCTCAATGGAACTACGTTTATCGCCTCTCGAGGCCAAACACTATAACTTCTTCCTTCGTTTCCATTCTTTCCGATCCTTCTATCTTTCTCTATATTTTAATTCCGTCCTCTCCCCTTCTTCCCCGCTCCCTCGTTGTCCCTCCCTCCCCGTATGTAAACGCGGTGTCGGAGTGCAGCGTGGGCCAAAACTGGGACTCTGTCCCCAACTCAGCCCACTAACACTCGTACTGCAGTAATTTGGTCAGACTACTCAAAGACCTTAAAAACTAAGAAAAAAAATGAAAATAAACCAGTGCAATCTTTAGCTTTTAGAGCTCTTGTCTTCGAGAAGACTATGTGGTTTCTTCTCTTTCATATTACGCATCTATCCATCTTTGTTGAGGTTTTCCTCTGTTGACTGATATTTATTCGCACTCACCCCTGTGGATCCGGCTTCAAGTCCCAGCCTTGGTATGGCAGATTGCTGTACCTCAGTGTTGCTATTCCGATAGGCCCTGAGACATAGAGTCTGAATCAGAACACAACAACTCTTTCCACTAACCCTATTCTGATATGATCTGAAGTGTTTTCTTTTACGCAGCATTAATAGCAATTCAGAAAACTGTCGTAATAGACCCCTGAGGAGTTTGTAAAGAGAGCAAATTATAGTTAAAAACTGGTTGTGAAATACGGTATCGGATGCAGCCAATTGAAATTGATATCTGAAAATTTGTCTTGGTTTCGCAATCGTTGCAAAATTCAAATGGGCTGTAAGAAATCATGATTAATGATGATGACTCAGAACACGTACATAAGTATACAACCTGTAGCCAGTTTCAATAGTCTATCTCAAGTGGACTTATCTTGGTTTCGTTAACAACTGTGGTTAAATTTGGTTAAATTATTTATGTTTTGGTTTAACACCCTCTGTTGCCTAACTCATTCATTACAAAATGTTACAGTCTGTTGGTATAAGTAAAATGACACAATTTTGGACCTTTTGGGGCATAGTAAAGAGATGAAGACCGTGGCGCCGCGCCGTGCCGCGGTGGTTCGCGCGCTCGGTCTGCGATTGTTGAGGTTAAGCCACCTTCGCAATGGTCGGTCACGGGAAGGGTGACTAGAAATTTACTCGGTGCTGGTTGCACGGTCTAACAACTCCTGAGGATGCTCCGTGTGTGGGCGAAACACGTGTAGAGTAGTCGGTGAAGGTGCAAGGTGTGTCACTGTATTGCATCTGCATTTATTTGCGGGCGGGCGGGCGGTGCATCTTGCATGTAAGTTTTCGTGCGGAATTATGCAACATATTTTTTGTTTTCTACTTAGAAATTTACTTTCTCGAGTTCCTCCGTGCTTCGGAAGGCACGTTAAGTCGTTGGTTGCGGATGCATTTGCAGTCGTTAAGCCCCACCAACCCGCATTGGGCCCGCGTGGTGGGTCATGGCCCGTTCTCCTTATCCATCCATAAGGAAGGCCAGTGCCCCAGCAGTAGGAACATTAAAAATGGCTGATGACTAGAAGAGTAAGAACACCATAATTATTGTTTCGGTTTGGTTGTTGTAAGTCCGACTGGCTAGCTACCACCATCTTATCATATCGAAGTCTGATGTCGTCATGACATGAGGTCTCCCCGTGCTGTTAAAAAATATAAACAAAAATATGTAGGCAACTTATCTCAGATTCAGATAGGCCTATCCCTTGCTGAAGATAGGTTATTGAAATCGACCATTTAGACATAGGTAATATCTATGTCTGTGGTGACGGCCTACGAATACAAGTGTCACCACTCCCTTACATGCCTGGGATGTCGTAAGAGTCGACTAAGAGGCTCGACACATTGAACACCTGTGCGAGAGAAGGAACACTTGAAACAAACCCTCTACCAACGCGTCTGGCCAGCGTGGCAGCAGTAGGCTAATAGCCTCCTATGAACGCCACAATAGGCGTGAGCTAGGAAAGGCTTATGTCCAGCAGTGGACGTCCACAGGCTGATGATGATCTATGTCTGTTTTATAGTCTACAGTGCTGAGGGGTCGAAATATGGCGAATGTACGCCGGATAAAAAAAAAACACAAATTTGAGAATAATAAACATGGAAAACAAAACTTTTTCTTCGCTTTGCAACTGTCTGGCATCCGCGTATATTTAACTAATGACGATACATATTTACATATGATCTGCATGGTGGATCGGTGAGGAGGGGATTTTAGGGGTTTTTCTTTATGAACAACGGGAAGACTTACCAATCTGATGTTAATTATTGATAAGACTGAAAATGGAAGCGAGCCTCTCCCGGAATCCTCAAACACTGAGGAACTAGCTTTCTTATCTCTAACTGCCGGAAAACAACAATGCTGAAAACATTGTTGTTATGGTGTCAAATTCAAATTCAAATTAAATATCATTTATTTAATTTGAAGGCTGTTACAAGCACTTATGAACGTCAAAAAGGCTACGCCATCGGTTCACAAACCCTACGGCGGGAGACTGTGTAACGAGAAGAACCGGCAAGAAACTCGTCAAGGGCTGTTTTTTTCTCCCTGTTTTATTTCATACAGAGTCGTCAAATTAAATAGAGACCTTAACATATCAGTAAGGTCAATTTCCATCACAAAAAGAAATACTAATTATAATATTACAATTTATGGTTATTGTAACCGTAAACAATTTTCAACTGGCACTGTGAGGCACATACAAGTCAGTATCAATTTATTTTAGATAAAAATATTTAAGCGTTAAGCACAACATTAGATAAGCTGACTGAAGTAGACCCATTTCCGCTGGCGGCAAAGAGATGTCAGACTTAGATAAGATGGTGGTAGCTAACCATTCACCACTGATAGTTTAACTCACATAAAACTCCCGTCCTGAACTGAAGAGTTAGCTTGTCCTCGTTGAACTTGTAGTCGTTCACGTAGTTGCTCGTCCAGAGCTTTCTCGGCTCTTGCCATTGGCAAACCACTGGGGGCTCAGTCCACATCACTTCTTGAGGTAGACTGTATGGAAATTTGATTAAAATAGACTAATCTCTTCTAGTGTCAGATTAGATAAAAAAAACCGGCCAAGTGCGAGTCGGACTCGCGCACCGAGGGTTCCGTACAAACCTGTAGGTATATAAGTAAAAGTTCACCCATCACGACGATTGAGTCATGGTATCGTTATGGTATTTTTATTGCAAAATGAAACTTAAAGTTTTCAAATTTTTTTTTTATTGCTGTAACTAAAAATTTACGGTTTTCGCAATGTTTCCTTTATCTGTACTATAAGACGTTACTTCGTACCAAATTTCAAGATTCTAAGTTCACGGGTAGTACCCTGTAGGTTTTGATTCCCGTGCGAGTTACGGAAATTTGCGGCATAAACGGCTGTATCTTTTCTTTGAATTGCTTTGGCTTAGAAGTTTGATTTTTTCACAGCTCTAAGGGACAGTAGACCTGAGTATTAGATATAAATTTCAGTTTGATACCTCCACGCGTTCTTGAGAAAAACGGTCTTGACAGACGGACGGACGGACGGACAACGAAGTGATCCTATAAGGGTTCCGTTTTTTCCTTTTGGACGTACGGAACCCTAAAAACATAAGAAAAAGGTTAGGAATTTCTTCTTCAAGGACGGACCTACTGATAGTATTTTATACTGTGTAGCTTTTAATACCTAGGCTATGGTCTTAACTCTTTGCTGTTTTCTTCTCTTTGGCCCTTGTCATAGCTATTGTTTTAACTTGTCTTTTCTTCTGCCTGTAAATATTACTTTTCCTAATATACGATCCTTTTACTTTCCAACCCGCCGTTTCTTTTGCTGTCCTCGACATCCTCTTTTTGTATCAAGAGTAGATAGATAGCTTATTTAAGTTTCGCCAGAGTGAGCAACACCAACTGCTTTCGGGCTGTCTTCGATAAGCTAGGCGATTGCGTAAAGTCAATCGTACCTATATAATAAACTAGCGGATCTTCGCGGTTTTACTCGCGTGGTGCCCGTTCCCGTGGGAATATCGGGATAAAATATAGCCTATGTCACTCGGGAGAAATGTGGCTTTCTAATGATCTAAGGATTTTTTAAATCGGTCCAGTAGTTTCTGAGATAAGCGCGTTCAAACAAACAAACTCTTCAGCTTTATAATATTAATACTAGCGGATCCTCGCGGTTTTACGATATGAACTGTCAAATGAATACGATGACATTGCCTTTCGACGACCCCCTAATTGTCTAATTTCAAAATTTATCACAATCTCTTTCAAAGATATTGTGATTGTGATAGTGATTTATGGAATTGTGTAACTTATAGTCGCAATCCCTTTCATAACGAATGATGTTTTAAATGACACTTCTCCATACATTTGAAAGATATTTTCTTCTGTCACTTTGCTTAGACAGTTCAATTTCGTTCATTCCATACCTTTCAAAACGCGTCCCGGTCACAATCCCTATCAAATGTCAAATAGTGACGGTTTGAAGTATATAAGTATCTTTCAAATGACGAATTGAAAGGGATTGCGACAGATTTGAAAATTAGACAATTAGCTCCCTGTGTGGCGCAGGGTTACGAAACCCGCTTTCTGCGCCCGAGGTCCTGAGTTCGATCCCCGGACAAGACAAATATTTGTGTGCATGAACATGTCTGTTTGTCTTGGCCTGGGTGTTTAATATGTATAGTATGTATGTATTTAAAAAAAGTATATAAGTAAGTTTATCCGTTATCTAGTATCCATAACACAAGTTCTTCATGAAACATAATGTGGGCTAGATAATTGGTGTGATTGTAGGCAATTACGTACATCTTATGTTTTGTCGCGCACTGTTCATTGAAATAAAACAACTTTTACGGATATCAAACGCGCTATATTTCCACGAACTAAGTTGTAATTGTCCGTATTTTTAGGTTTTTTAGGGGTTTTTTGATTTTCCCGACGTTTCGGCACCTTTACAGCTGCCGTGGTGGGATGAGTCATAAAAATACGGACAATTACAACTTAGTTCGTGGAAATATAGCGCGTTTGATATCCGTAGAAGTTGTTTTATTTCAATTATTTATTTATTTACCCAATCGCACCCAAGGTCTCGTTGGATGCACGCAGTGGAGAAATTTGGGTTTGGGTAAGAGAGCATGTGATGCATAGTTTGGGTTGCTTCACAAGAGTATGAGCTTTTCTCACACTATCTCCGCCTTTATTATTTATTTATTTATTTTTATAAAGTTACAAATATTATTATTAAAATTGAAATTGAATTAATGTAATAATTGTATGATGAATTTTAATGTATATTTGTTTCTAATTCTTTGATATCTCGCTGTCTGTTTTTTTTTAATTGATTTTATTATAGTTATTATTCTTCTTTATTATTATTATTATTATTAATTATTAATTTATATTGTAGCGTGCGATTTTTGATGTTAAATGCCTGTCATGCTGTGTACACATACTTGTGGAGTTGCAGCCTATCATAAATCTTTATCTGTTTGTACTGGTCTTCATGTATTTGCTGTTACTCTGTTTTGTGTACCTAAATAAATAAATAAATAAATAATAAAATAGTTACAGATTCTCGCAAAACCTAACAAGAGGTTTGACTGCGAGTTTGAAATTTAAGCAAAAAACAATTATAAGTACTTATCAAATAAATATTAAGCAGTTATACAATTACAATGTGTTTAAGTAGTGCCTTTTAAACAGTTACAAAAAACTTTAAAAGTATCATTTGACAAGAGGTCAGCAGGCAGACTGTTCAGCAGGTAGGGCACGCGTTTGGCCAGGGTTCTGTCGCCATACACGCTGGTGTATGGTATGGTGTATGGGTCAATAATTAGTCCCTTGGTCGAAGCAATACCATAAAGAAAACCTCCAACATTATTTTAAAGCGGGAGATATAGTTCTACACTCACTCTATAAACACCAACGCCAACTTCTCATACTCCATCTCCGTCTTCTTGATCTCCTGCTCTATCTCCTCGGGGGTCCGCGTGACCCCCGGCGGGGGAGGCGAGGGGGCCCGGTACTGGACTTGGTACTTCATCGGCTGCAGGCGTTTGGGTAGCTGCACTGGAAAGAACAATTGACTTAGGGCTAGTTCAGTGTTGCCAGATAAGGAAAATGAGAATACAGTGTTTTGGACGTTAAAATACAGTGTTTAAAACAAAGAATGCAGGGTATTGTACACAAAAATACAATATTTTTTTACAGTGCATAAAGATTAAAAATACATTTATATTAATGCAGCAAAATGATAATCGATTCCAGAGAATCAATATCGATATGACGTAGTTTCGATCATTACTTCACTTCCCTATAACCTACCCATTCAACAACCAACAACTTTTACATCTCTCATGTTCGGTAAGTAGGTTCTTATTACCTCCAAATGAGGCTTGTAGGTGACTAATTAGCGCTCTAGGGTAATAATGTAGCTAGAAAAGCCCTAGGGCGGTAAGCAATTTAAAAAAAAAACACTCCTTTCTTTCAAAAAGTTCGAGTACATCTAACCATCATACTGGCAATAGACATCATGCATTCAGCCCAATGACCAAAGAGGTCGCTTTGCTATCAGTCATCAATTTTAAATATCGAACGACGAAGCTCAATATCGATCTTGAAAAAAAAAGTTTTTTACTTGATTCTTTTTAATGAAAAAAAGGCGGGAATAGAAAACTTTTACTTTAAATATCGTTGTTTTTTGGGATTGTTCTCATTTCACTATAAATTTCAACAAATAAAATGTTTTATTCTTGTAATGCCGGTTTTTTTCTACTTACCTCACAGTCGAGATGTAAAGCAGAATAGTTAGCTCGGGTGTACGCATCAATTGCACCCTCGAACTATAGGCGCACGAGCGCAGCGAAATATCTCGGGCTGCAATTGATGCCTTACAGCCCTTGGCTACTAATCTACTATTAACTGACACATTGTAAATTATAATAAATTACATAAATTAACATTAAAATTAAATGAAAAAAAAATGTACACCTAACAAAAATACAACAGAACTAAGCATCGAAGCTCAAGAGTAAGATTTTTTTTAAATTTTCACAAATTATCTGAGAATAGGTCTACATCTAGATCAGAAGTATTCTCTAATTGCTTAGCAGTTCGAAGTCGCGCAATTATGGAAACTAAAATGTGGTTTGCTAATCTCTATAGTATTAGAACGTTGAACGCGACTGCAGCGCCTCTCTCAGTTCTTTCGTGGCGCGGTCTCTAGACATGTTGTAATATGAAATATTGTCAAATTAACTGCCAGATAAGCTATCTCGAACTTATCTGTCGATGGTGAATCCAGCCCTTAAAAAAACCATGTAAAAGTTTCGAGTCGCGCGCGCACCTTGTTGCGTTGTGGATGTGTCGCGCTAGCACATCGTTCGTACTGTGTCGAGATGGCTACCAAACTAGTAAAGTGTTCGTCATGTAATATTGTAATAAATGAAGTGTTAGCTTTCGTGAATAACAAGATTGATGTTATGGATGAAGATAGTATCGCACGGATCTGTTTGAGTGCTTTCTCGGAGAGTGATATTTTAAATGCGAAAAATCTGTTATTTGAATCGTTTCCCATTAAGAAGAAAAAACTACGTAAACGGGACGGGAAGACGTCACGTAATATTGACGATATAATATTTTATGCTTACTGAAGGAAACGGATCCAGAAGAAATCCCAGTTTTTGTTGCTCGTGATCTCCAAAAACTACCCCCTGTACTGTTTGATCACGTCGATGTTACGAGGATTCTTAAAGATTTACTTGTGTTACAACAGGAGGTGAGCAGAATTAAAGATAATTACGTGACTAATGAGCAGCTGGAAACTATAAAATATGATATTGAACAATCAAAACAAATTCCAATGAGTAAAGTCGACTGCAATGTGAACAATCGTCGCGGCGCCGGTATGATGGATAGTTTTTCCTGCAACAGTGGGCCCATGGGATTACATCCTCTGCTTGAAGATACTAAACATTCATCATCACCATTGTCTCTTCACGACGATTATCATGGTACGCAAACTCAGTTGCCCCAATATCAGCGTGAGCCGGGTAGTCAGAGAATAGAAAGCGAGGAAGCCGAAGCGGTCGCTATGAGTCATGCCCAGCTGCGAACGGCCGCTTACGCGGGCGCATCTGTCCCTGGTACGCGACACACGGACCTCCCGCCTGTTAAAACTATGGCTGAGGTATTAAAAGAGGGACAATGGAATTTGCCTACTAACGAGGAGTGGAAACAAGTGCAAAGAAAAAGACTAAAGAATAAATTTGAAGGCAAAATAGGAAAAGCTGCTCTAGAACCAGATGAGAAGTTAAAGGCGGCGGATATCATGACACCTATTTATATATATAATGTGGGAAAAGAAGTGACCGATAGGGACGTCATGGATTATATAAAAAAGCGAGCCAATATAAGCGTTTCAGTTGAAAAAGTGGCTATGAAAGTTGTAAAAGACTATCAATCGTATAAAATTCATGTACCTAAATGTCATCTAGATAGAATAATGAAAGACGATTTTTGGCCAAAAGGGATTGCGTACAGGCAGTTCATCCGTTTTAGACCGAGAAGTGTGAGACGGGATCAAAAATTAATGAATAATGGAGAAAACCAAGTTAGTTAGTTTTAACTGTAAGTGTGTCAGACGATCTATTTAATGTTTACGACGACTGTGTGGAACTGCGGACATCATCGCGCTTCAAGAAACGTGGTTACTACCACACGACATTCCCCTCCTAGGCACCATAGATGACTCATTTTCCTATACGGGGTCGTCGGCAGTGGATACGTCTGCGGGTGTGCTGAGAGGAAGGCCCTACGGTGGGGTTGCCTTACTCTGGAGAAAAGATGCTTTTCCAGCGGTATCGGTTATACAGTGTAACAGTGCGCGATTAAAATAATGCTCGAGGAACGTTCTGTGCTGGTGTTCTCAGTGTACATGCCGACTGACTCGGTAGATAATTTACCCGAATTTACGAACTGTTTAGGTGAAATGTGTTCTATTATTGAAAGTAACAATGTGGAATCAGTATATATACTTGGGGACTTTAACGCGCACCCAGGTGAGTTGTTTGCTAATGACTTGTTAGATTTTTGTAACGATCAATCATGGGCATGCGTCGACTTGGAACTATTACCTAGTGATACATTTACGTTTGTTAGCGAAGCGCACGGGTGCCGGCGGTGGCTGGATCACTGTGTCGTGACTAGCGCCGCGCGGCTATCTGTGGTATCTGCCTCTATCTTGTATGATATTTATATGTCGGATCACTATCCTTTAATGATTGAATGTGATTTAGGTAAGATAAGTAAGAAAAATGTTAGTTTGGAAAATAATTTTTGTAATCGTGTAATATGGGGAGAGCGTAATGCCAATCAAATAGAGTTATACACAGATATTTGTAATTCCATGTTAAGAGAAATTGATTTTCCTCAAAATTTTAGTATGTGTGCCAACAAACAGTGTAGTAATAATGATCATAAGTTGGAGATAGATAACATGTATTCCAATGTTGTTAGTATTTTAACAAATGCAGCTGTAAGTTGTTTTGTAAATATTTATTTATTTATTTTTTATTTATTTATTAAACACAAACTTACAACTATCATTACAGATTACCCAATGCGATAGAAGAAGCAAATAAACAATCAATTACCATCATAAACAAAAAACACAAACAGTATAATCATTCAAATAATTTAACATTTATAACAAATTATCCATGTCGCTAATTTTGTGAATTCGCTCAGGGTACAATGAAACAAATCTGTCTCCTTATCAATGAGGTTGATTGTGCGAAATGCACGCGTCAGTGGCGCCTCCTGGAGTAAGTTCGTACGACTTCGAGGGACAACCAGTAGGTTTGGCCTTCGTCGTCGCCATATGTATCTATCTGGGACACACACACCTATATAGCCTAACACTTCCGGATGATATATTTTACCTCTTAGTACCTTAAATAAATAGGTAATTAACCCGAGCTCCCTCCTGACGCTAAGTTTATTGTACCCTACCATACCCAGAACAAATAATGTAGGATACTGTAAAGGGTAAAACGGGTAGACCCCATATAACTTTAAATATAAGTATCTTATAAATTTATTTTGCACCTTCTCTAACATGAGGTCATACTTTTGTTCATGAGGTGCCCAAATCATTGCATTGTATTCCATATGACTCCTAACTAATGTATTATATAGGGCTATAATAGCTTGCACATTAGTGAAACTATTAACGGTTCGCAAAGTAAAACCTAGAATTCTAAACGCTTTTTTACAGATGTCAGTAATATGCCCATTGAATGTTAAATCAGATTTAAACTTTACTCCTAGATCTCTAGTTTCTTTTACCCGAGTTAAAGGAATTCCATCGATTTTATAGGAACATTCAATTGGTGTATGTTTGCGAGTGAAAGTTATAGTCAAGCATTTGGATGTATTGAATTGCAGCAAATTATCTTTGCTCCATTTGACTATCCTATCAATGTCTTCCTGAAGCTTGTCCCCGTTCCCATCTTTTACTATATTAAATGACAACTTAAGGTCATCAGCAAAAAGTAGACACTTTGAGTTCTTAACCACATTAGGTAAGTCATTTATCATAATCAGAAATTCCAAAGGGCCCAGATTCGATCCCTGACTTACCCCAGACCATGTGAAATATGGATCTGATTTATGCCCTTCATATTCCACATACTGTTGCCTATCTCTCATGTAACTTGAGAAAAATTTCAGCAGATGGGGAGTGAAACCAAAGCTCGCAAATTTTTTTATAAGTATATCATTATTTACTAGGTCGAACGCTTTTTTAAAGTCAAAATATGCAGCATCGGTTTGTCCCCCACCATCCACTGTTGGCACAACATCCATCATGAGTGAAAGAAGGTTGCTCGTGGTGCTTCGACACGGCCTAAACCCGTGCTGCGCTTCCGCCAGCTGTATATTTACTTGTTCATATAAGCATTTGTATATAGAAGACTCAAACACCTTCGCCGGAGTTGATAGCACTGCTATAGGTCTGTGATCTTCGATTTTCGCTCCTGTACTTATCTTTGGGACTGGTACGACCTTTGTAAGTTTCCATATTTCCGGAAATATCGCTAAACTTAGGCATTTATTGAAAATGTAAAGCAGAGGCTCGGCAAGCACCAACCGACAATCCTTAAAAATAAATGGTGGTATTCCATCAGGGCCTACTGATTTTTTTGCTTTCAACTGTTTTAGCGCGGTAAGTACATCACTGATTTCTAAATGGTCTAAATGGACCCGAGCTGCCCCGTTTTGCCCACCGGAATCTCCAATCGCCGTGTTCACATTCAACTCGGCTCTGTGCCTACTATAAACCGAATGAAAATATTTAGCAAACTCCGCAGCACATTGTTCGCCAGTCAAAACCTCTCCATTCATCATAACTTTTTGTTCATTCTTTTTACCTTTTTTTGATTTGACGTAATTCCAAAACGACATTGGATCCCTTTTGAGATTATTTTGTAAACATTTCATATGCTGATTATGTGTATCTTCTAAGATAGTTTTTATTTTAGCCCGTAACTCCGCGAATTTTTTATAGTCCGATTCTAATTTAGACGTTTTATATTTTTTATGAAGAAGTGCTTTTTGTTTAATTAAACTAATTATTTCTCCTGTGTACCATTCAGGATACACATGACCAGAATTTGTCCCTTTACTCCGCTTTTTCGGTAAACACTTGTCAAATATTGAATAAAATTCCTTATAAAAATAATCTAAACTTTGTTCTAAATCTAATGAGTAAATTGGGGTCCAATCAATGCTCCATATTAATGAATATAAGAGATTAAAATCCGCTTTATAGAAATTCCATTGTAAGCAACTTTTGTCCATGTGAAAGGATGCAGACTTACCTGTTCGGATGTTGTGGTACCCAGGTATCGTCACTGTCACTTCTAGTGGCGGGTGTTGTTTATCTACGCCTACCAGGCTAGTTTTTGATGAATGCACTTTCACACAATCATCCCAATTAAACGAACATAAAACCAAGTCTAATGTACGATTGTTAGAGTTAGCAATGTTGTTATACTGAGCGAATCCACAAAATGCTTTAAAGTATTCAAAATAATTTGTCACATTTGACGAGCACGAATAAAGATTAAAGTCACCGATCACAATGATATTTTCGTATCGAGAACTAAATTGTTCTATCATTTGAAACATAACTATATACTCGTTATCACTACTACCAGGCGGAATATATACAATACACAACAAAAACAAAAAACGATTTCGTAAGAAAACGGAAGCACTGACTAATTCAAAGACATGTTTGTCAATGTTTACGCTACTCAGTCCGTGCACTGGTCGCAGCTCGAAGCGCGGTGTGGCCACGAGACACGCGCCGCCCTGTTTGCGGCCATCCGCTCGATCGCTTCGCAGGATGGTGAAGCCCGGGGGAACTAACTCCGCGTCGTGGATTGAACTGTTACATCCGGTTTCGGTAATGGCGTATAAATCTGAATTTGATATTGAGATGCCCGTACAAAAATCTTCCGTTTTAGTTCTTAACCCTCTCACATTTTGATAGTATATATCAATGGATTGACCTGATTTCTTGGTTTGTATTTTGTTTTTGCTGCGACTGGTTGCGTGTATCACTCCTTGATTTTCGAAACCAAATCCATTCGCAGAATTCTACATTTACGGGCCAACTTTCTGGTTTACATAATATATCATATAAACTTTCTGGAACTCCGATGATAAACGAGGCATAATCTCGTTCTGTCTTATGTTGTATTTTCTCTATTTTAATTTGAATTTGCTCGCTGTATAAACTTTTGACATATCTCTCTAAATTAGTTTCCGTAGTGTTTTTATTTAGACGCCATACGTGTAGGTATTTTTTGCGTTCGGTTCCCTGAATCTCATTCACACTTGATATTCCTCCTTTTTTCACATCACTGTTGGGGTACCTGGCTCTTTTCCTGTTAACAATCTTCCAACCTTCTTCATTTTTGGAACTTACCCTTTCTGTTTTACCGTTGCTCATTTCATCACTTCTTATTACCGCCTTAGTCTGAATGGTAGCCTGTTTCGTGGCCACACATTCCTTATCATTTGCTTCACTTGTGATGCGCTTCTTTACGTTTTGCTTTACCGCATCCACAAATGACACTTTGGGCACTTTTGGTATGATTTGCAGGGTATTTGACGGCAGCCCTTCATTATATGTTTTATCCAAATGTATATTTTTCTCTGTAAGCTCATCTATTGTGTTTTCAAAATTATTAATTTTATTCGACTTTTCCTGCACTACCTTCAAAATGGTTTTTACTTCTTGTAGTTCTTTTTCTGTGTTTATGAATTTGGTTTGCAGTAAAAAATAAGCAATGTAAGTATAGGATAGTACCGGGGTGGAACCGATTTGTGAGGGAAGCGCACAGTGAGGCCCGACGTTGTTTTCAGTTGTGGTTGCTGTATGGTAAACCGAACGCAGGTCAGATTTATAATGACATGTGTGAATCGCGGAAAATATTCAAATCTAGATTAAATTTTTGTCAAAATAAAGAGCAACAAATAAAGATGAACATTATTGCGGAACATCACAATAATAAACAATTTGGCAAATTCTGGAAAGCTACTAAACAGCTGAATCCAGGGTCGGGGTTACCTGCAAGCGTGAACGGCTTACACAACCACCGTGATATAGCCAATGCTTTTCAGAGTCACTTCAGGGTCGAACCACCGTCTATACCTGCAACAGTATCGCGGGTGCCCGACAGTGAGACGAGTGACGATGACGGAAAACTGTACTTTTCGGCAAGGGACGTAGCTAAGGTGTTACAGAAAATGTCTAGAGGTAAGTCACCTGGTCACGATAGTCTCAGTGTCGAGCACCTGAGGTACGCTGGAGTCCACCTACCCAGGGTTCTTGCTTTGCTGTTTAATCTGTCACTGTCACACGGCCACTTACCTAGAGATCTAATGCGTACATTGGTCGTTCCTATTATAAAAAATAAAACAGGTGACGTTTCTGACCTGTCAAATTACAGACCTATTTCTTTGGCAACGATTATCGCAAAGGTACTGGATAGCCTGCTTGATAAACAGCTGGAGAAACATTTACAACTACACGACGCTCAGTTCGGCTTTAGGTCGGATTTATCTACGGAGAGTGCTATCCTCTGTCTCAAGCAGACTGTCCACTACTATACGGCCAGAAATACGCCAGTTTACGCATGCTTCTTGGATCTCTCCAGGGCATTCGATCTGGTCAATTACGATGTTCTGTGGAGAAAACTTGGGTCCATTTCGGGGTTCCCCTCTGAAGTGATTGGGCTGCTGAAGTATTGGTACAGTAATCAGCTGAACAGCGTTAGATGGGCTGGCACTCAGTCGCAGGTGTATGGGTTGCAGTGCGGGGTGAGGCAAGGGGGGTTGACCTCGCCGCGTCTCTTCAACCTATACATTAACGGCTTGATTGAGGGGTTGAGTAGTGCCGGCATCGGTTGTTCCATTGACGGCATATGTATAAACAATATAAGTTACGCCGATGATATGGTGCTGCTGAGCCCTTCAATTGGTGCGTTGAGACGCCTAATCCAGATATGTGAGGAATATGCAGTGACACATGGGCTCATATATAATGCCAAAAAAAGTGAACTTATCGTTTTCAAGGCAGGCAAAAAACAATATTCAGCTCCTGCAATCACTCTTGGCGGTGCCCTGATAAAACAGGTGAAACATTTTAAATATCTGGGCCACTGGGTCACTGAGGACTTACGCGATGATATGGATATAGAGAGAGAGCGGAGGGCGCTGTCTGTGCGGTGTAACATGCTTGCTCGTAGATTCGCACGTTGTGCAGTAGATGTAAAAGTGACATTATTCAAGTCATACTGTCAATCGATGTACACTTGCAGTCTATGGGTGGGATATTCGCGGCGGGCATACAGCGCCCTTCGCGTGCAATACAACAACGCGTTTAGGGCGATGATGGGGTTGCCGCGCTGGTGCAGTGCGTCCGCAATGTTCGCGGAGGCGGAGGTACCAGATTTTTATGCAGTGATGCGCTTACGCAGCGCTTCGTTATTAAGACGCGTGCGTTGCAGCTCCAATATCCTCCTGGCGACGCTGTCTGAAAGGTGGGATTCACCCATGCTGCGAACCTGGGTGGGCTATCACTCTCTCGCTAACGACGGGAGGGCCAGGCCCTAATATTAATGTCTTTTGTTTTTAGATATAGGATACTAACATTAGCGTATAAGTTTCATATGTACCTACTAACAAAAATGGAACCAGTTTTCTGAAATAAATGTTATTATTATTATTAAATACAAACAACAATAAGTTTATATTTAGGACTTGTTGTAAATCCGCCTGGCTAGCTACCACCGTCTTATCTACGTCTGACGCAATAACAACAATGTTTTCAGCATTGTTGTGTTCTGGCAGTAAGATATAAGTTAGCCAGTTCCTCAGTGCTTGAGGATTTAAGGAGAGGCTCCCTTCTATCTTCAGCCTTATGATGGAAATTAAATTTCATTAATATCTTGTGCTATGGAACGAATAAACAATAAACATATTTACAGTTTTTGAAGATACATTAATATACTTAAAATACTCAAATCAAGACAAATAGAGAAATGTTCGTTCATACACACAAATATTTGTTATGTCCCGGAATCGAACCCGAATCACAGAATACTTAATAGTTGCCCGAATACGTAAGTAAAGTAGGTATATTACATTAAAAAGCTATTGATAGGTGACTAGTTGTAGTGAATCATGCACACATATAAGTAACTAGCGGATCCTCGCGGTTTTACCCGCGTGGTGCCCGTTCCCGTGGGAATATCGGGATAAAATATAGGCTATGTCACTCGGGAGAAATGTGGCTTTCTAATGGTCTAAGAATTTTCTAAATCGGTCCAGTAGTTCCTGAGATTAGCGCGTTCAAACAAACAAACTCTTCAGCTTTATATATTAAGTATAGATGTCCAAAACGCAACAATCATACATCAATATCACAGACAGATCAGTATTATCAAGGATCCAAACAAATGTCATGATAATAAATCGACTATCTCTTCAGATAAATACCTAAATAAGTATCTTCGTAGCCATTTTGTATCGTATTATAAATCCTCATTGAGTAATTGAAAAACATCTGTTCCTTCCCAAGTACGTGATATAACTTTTTGGTCACCCATCCCGTGACCCACCAATGCGAACGTTGCTTAACCGGCGCAATCGCAGGCAAGTGGACTTTAGGGTAGAAGAGCTCGGTGGTGCAGTGGTTCACCACCGAGCTCTTCTACCCTAAAGTCCACTTGCTCCAAGCTAGGTTAACATTTAACTCAGAGTTAAGTATATTAATGCTAAAAATCACGCTAAAAAGTATGAAACAAATAAATATTCTCATCTGAAATTGTCGTGGTCGTATGCCACTTTTCCCTAGAATGTATTGTTATGTTAGAGTATATTTTCTTGTTTCACACTTTTTAGAGCGTGATTTTTCAGTAGTCGGGTTTTAGTTTTTGAACTTATTTTTTATTTAAATTCTTTTGTTAAATGTCAAATGTTAAATTCAACGTAGATACTTTGATATATTTGTATTTTGGGTAGGTTTGGAGAGAAATTGAGTTTAACTCCCTTCTAAGACGTAATCTTATGGAAATGATTACCAAAATTCGATTTATACAAGCAAAGCCGCGAGCAAAAACTAATAAAATATATGTTTTTGAAACGTGCTTACCAAGAGCTTTCATATGACACCAAACACGATATTACACGAAGAATATTAACTCTGAGTTAAATGCGTTATCCCAAAATAGCTTGGCGCAAGTGGCCCTAAGAAGAATAGGTACAGAGCATTTGGACTACGTATATTGTGCTATAGAATTTGCAATTTCGTGCTTTTTGAACACTGTTGAGGTTCATCTTAAAAGCAAAGTCCAGCTTCGTAAAGGCAGCCCAACCTAGACGTATTTGCCTGTTTGTTTCTGCTTTCTGGTCTTCTTTGCCAACTAGGACACGATCCAACGCAGACCTGCAAGGCTAATTGGCGACAAATAAGTGGTGAAGAGCAAGTTTCACACCCTTGTTCACTGCCGCAAGGTTGCCTGTCTGTCGGTCTTTTACAGACTAAACTTTGGAGATTGCGCTCAGGAGCTGCATGAGCTCATACCGCCACCCTTCCATTAGACATCCAGACGTGCGGGCTACCATTATTTCTTGGTCGACATTCCTAAATGTCGCACAAAGCGCTTCTCATCATCTTTTATATTGCGCACAGCTAAGGAGTAGAACTCTCTCCCTGCGTCTGAATTTCCGAGTACTTATAACTCGTCCATCTTCAAAGCAAGGGTGGATAGGCACCTTCCTGTCTTAGCTTCCGAGCTTGATTAGGATCAAGAGTGAACCAATTCGAAATTATTTAAAAAAACCAACCGATAGTTGGTGTAATCAGTGCCAAGACCGGAACTGTTCACAACCTAACCTAATCTAACCTAACTATGTTTGTATTATAGCAATGAAGGTTAATGTTATGATAATCTCATTCACTTCCTCGTAACGATTTGTAGTTATGTTATAAATAATATTATAATCTGTGATTACAGATTGATGACTACATCAAAACTCTACGTAACAACAATGTCGATAAGATAAATATTATCTTTTTATATCAAGTACTTGCTATTCCAATCAGTTAGCAAATTTCTTTGGCACACTACAGTTTAGAGTCTAAACCTTTTTGTCTATTAAAAAAATACGCAATAGAAAACTAAAAGTCTTCTTTTTATTTCGAAATAAAACGATTTCATAAATGTCAGTGTAACTGGTTTAACCGTTTTCGAGACTGTCAAAGTGTTGCTAGTGGTAATTAAAAATGTAATTTGTAGTAGTTTTTAGATTTTAAGATGAAAGTTTTGGAAGTGAAATAGTCGTGTCGTAAGATGGTAGCAGTATTGTTGTTAATGTAAGTATGTTTTTGATTATTGTACTTATTGTTGTTGTGCAATCAAAATCGTTGCTCTTATTATCGACGATGATCGATTATCATTAAAGATTATAAGTTTTGAAAGGCCTAGCTAGCTAATCTTAATTAGAATATTTCTATATAAGTAATATTAAAAAGGACACAAATAATTCAAAAATCCTGTTCTTTTCCTACTCTAACTTCATAGCTATCCTCACCTCCTCACTATGTTTTTCTCTCACACAATTCCCAGTTTTAACCGACTTAAAAAAAAGAAGGTTTTCAGTTTGACTTGTATGTATGTTTGTCCGCGATTATCTCGCTTTTGGCTGAACCGATTTTGATGCGGTTTTCAGTAAACTATTTGTTGCATTTAGGAGAAGGTTTTAGTATAATAATTACGAAGATTTTGATGGTATTTTTTTTCATAATCCTTAAAAGTATAAATTACGTTTTGGCAAATAGTCGTTTACATAGATGATATGGTTGTGACTGATTTTACCAGACTTTATAAAATTAGGTTCTCAGTTTGACCTGTATGTATGTATGTCTCCACTCTTAAAAATTGTGAAATAAAACACAATTTTATAAAAAAAATGAAAACCGACTTCAAAAAACAAAAAATAAGCCTTGTGGGAGTCGGTGCCTGGCCAAGGGAAGAAAAATAAAAGAGTAGTTTTTTGCATAATGTTTTCAACATAACCACCATAACTAATCATAACATTTATTGACATATCAATCTTTATCATAAAATATATTGCAAATAATGTAAAGAATTCTACAATGCATTCATGCAATGCGGGCAAAAGCAAAGCAAGCATACAGGCAAGCAATCATGCATGCAAGCATGCAAAGCAAGCATACAAAGCAAGCATGAAAAGCAAGCATGCAAAGCTAGTATTCAAAGCAAGCATGCAAAGCAATGTTAAAGGAAATTAGAGTAAGAAGAATTATGTCGATGAAACCATTCTGCGTTCATAAAACTATGCTTATCATAAATTATGCGAAAATACTTTATGCTAAAACTGTTATGCCAAATGACATTATAACTAAAAACTTTATGCAACCGAAAGGGTTTACCCCTTTCTTTTATATCTGCAAGCAGCTGAAGCATTCTGTTTTTTTTATCATAGTCCAACATTACAACCATCATCACCGTTCAGACTATCGCAGTGCACTGCTGGACGTAAGCCTGCCCCAAGGTTTACGCACAAGTTCCACAAGACACGATCTCCCGCCTTTTTCATCCTGCCACTACCTGCCAACTTTCTAATGTCTATCTAGCGTGCATTACAAAATGTAAATTAACGGGTCTAACTTAACGCTTGTGGTGCAATACCCACCTGCATCAGATCCAGAGGACCCGGGTTCGATTCCCACCAGTGGGTGTGTATATTTTATTCGGTTTGGTTGGTAGTAGATTGGACTTGTTGTAAGTCCCTCTGGCTAGTTAACACCATCATATCTAAGTCTGACGCCATAACAGCAACGTTTTCAACAATAAGCCAGTGCCAGTCCAGTGTTTCTGTCAGTGGCTAAGGATTTCGAGACCGGCACCTCTCGGCACCTTACACCTTCAGCCTTAATCATTACATAACATAGGTATTATGAAGGCTGAGAAAAATAAAGTAGGTATAGGTACCACACAGGTGGTTAAAATTTAAACTTATGTTATATTTCAGCGTATTCCTGTTTGCTCCGGCGGCGGTGCAGCTTCTCACAGTGCCGTCCAGATGTCTCACTGGGTACATGACCGACGTCCAGGCGTGGGTCGACGAAAAGGGATCGCTTACTGATAAAGTTGGTGAGTCAATACTGCTTGACTAGCTTTTCGCACGTATTAATTATTCAAAAGTCACACTCTTCTTGTTGAAGATTGTGACGAGAGTAGGTAGAGGAAGCAGGAAATAAATAGATCAAATCAAATAATTTATTTACGTTAAATAGGGTACATTATATATTATACGTCTGATAAGAAGGATCAAGGTCACACAGCGTGCAATAGAGAGAGCTATGCTCGGGGCTTCTCTACGTGATTGAATCAGAAATGAGGAGATCCGTGGGAGAACTAAGTAACCGACATTACTCGAAGGATTTCTCAGCTGAAGTGGCGGTTGGGGCGGAAAGGTTCTGGAATGGCAAGCGCGCACCCGACGACGCTCCGTGGGTAGGCCCACGACAGGTGGACCGACGATCTGTTGAAGGTTGTGCAGGAAGCCGATAGATGCGGACGGCGCAGGACCGATCGTCGTGGAGATCCTTGGGGGAGGCCAATACCCAGCAGTGGCTGACATATGGCTATTAAACTGTATCTCTACAATGTATGAAGAGTGTGAGGAGAGTAGGTAGAGGAAGCAAGAGAGATAAATAAAGTGTGTCAACCAGTCACAGCGCGTCCAGATGGCTCACCGGGTACCTGAACGACGCGACGTCTAGTCGTGGGTCGAAGAAAACGGATCGCTTACTGATAAAGTTGGTGAGTCCATTAACCAAACGTCATCTAAACACGTTTGAGTAATTTGGAGACATACTTCAGCCATTTTACGGAAATAATGTTTTTGAACATGATTAATATGATGTCTCAAAATTATGATATTTTGTATAAAAAATGGAACGCGGATACTTTGCAGTTGTCATCAGCAGTTTGAGATTGAAGAAATTGGAAAATCCACGACCGAAATGGTGAGATCTTTACAGAAACGGTTCGAAAATATGGCACATTTTTCGGAGAATTTAATTAATTTTGAAACTTTTGGCTCGTTCAGGATATCAAAGCAGGTGGCCCTCCTCCTACGGGTAGATCGCTCGATAGTGTACATGTAGGTACATGAACTCTCATGATGATGAACGAAAAATGTGCCGCATTTTTGGACCGTTTCTGTATCTCTAGTTCTCTCCATTTTGGTAGTGAATTTTGTTCGACCGAAAAACACTTTATAACTGAACCGCAAACTTTGCTGATATTTTAGCGATTTCGTATTTGACTCCTTACGAAAAAAAAATCGTATCTGATGGATACTCTATCACGGCTTAAAATCTTTCTGGCAATTAAAAGAATCGTTGTATTTCCAGACATCGACCACTCCTTGGACCTCTCTTCGAACCCGAACCCTAGCTACGTGCTGCATAACGTCGGGCCGCGGGCGGTCATCGACTATGGCTACCTCAGGTACCTCAGCATGGCGCGGTGCGGGTTCACAAGGATGCCAAATGTGAGTGCCAACAATAGTACATCATTGCAAAGGCCGTGAAATAGACAATTGCAAGTCGAGTATGAGTTTGAAGGCCGGGCCGTAGGCAAGGACTTCACTAATACGAGACAGGCAATTGCCATTTCCGCCGAGGCATATATAGAGCTTTTCTCAAAAGAATGCAGAAAAATAAAACGTACTTTTTAAATTATACATTTAATTTAATTAATATTAAAAGTTACTTTAGTCATATTGGGGCATGTAATAAAAGAAAATCTAGTACATTACTGCCGCGGTCTATGATGACTACTTTGCTGGTCGTGCTGATGATGGCCGACAGCGCAGCTCCAGGCCGACACAGCGCGGTCAGCGTGCAGCACTTGATGGACGAGCTGAGATAAAGGCCGAGACCGTAGGTCGACGCCTTTACAGCGAGGACAGCAAGGATATAGAATATATTTCAATGCATGTTTGAGAAAAAGTTTTCTTTTTACTAGTAACTAGGCAGGCATTTGACAACCATCGTGCATGCTTGCCCAGGAAATGCCTATTCACGCTCGCCTTGAAGACGCCAAGGTTGTAGGAATCGGGGAACACATGAGCAGGCAGCGCATTCCATTCTTTAGCGGTTCGCATAAGAAATGTATCAGCAAAGCGCTTGGTACGGAGATGACAGCTTATAAATATCCAGCTATGCTGTAGTACTATAGAATAGAAGCCCCAGCGACAGCAAATAATACGTTCAGCTTCGGAGACAAAGTAAATAAATGCAAATGGAAAACAGTGACACACCTTGCACCTTCACTGACTAGGTACTTTACACATATTTCGGTTCCACACAGAGCATGCTCAGGAATTGTCACCTTGCGTGCAATACCAAGCTCCCAATCGATTGAGGAAACTTGTAAAAAAAAACCTTTGACTTCGGCTTTAGCCAAACCAAGAATAAGAACAAAAGAAAAAAAAGACAGACAAAACAAGAGATGGAACAAAAGAAAAAAGAAAAGATGTTTTCTTTTTCCTCGTAGAAGTTGATCTGTGAAATGCACTGTCAGCAGCACGACAGGTTCAACATTATGACCTTTGAGAATAGGCCTCTATTGAGGCGGTTTTTGTATTGCAACTGTAAAGCCGGAGGTGTTGTTGACTGTACATGATCTCGTCTTATCATAAGAAGCTTTACGAAAAAGTATGTACTTATTGATATAAAATTATAGGATGGTTAGAGATGTTACAAATCTGGTAATAAGATATATATTTCTTTATCTTTATCTAGATTAATAATGTATGTTAACAAGAAACACGATTTTGTGATTTTGCCTCGACACTTTTTCTTTTCGAAATGACGCCTTAAAAACGAAAATTCAAGATTATTCTCAAACAAGGTTTAATAATTATAATACCAGTAATATTTAGCGTCGTGTACCTATGGTAAATTTTAAATAGAAAAATATTGGGAAAAATTAACTCGGCCACAAGTGAATTCTCTCAGGCTGGAATCGAACCAGCGACCTTTGGAAATCCGGTCCAATGCTCTAACCGCTGAGCTACCGAGACTTAGTCTTAGTAGAAGTCTCGGTAATTTACCATAAGTATAAAAATAGCATTGAAAAATGCAAAAATTACAAAATCATAAAAAAGTCGTGTATCTAGTTTCATTTCTCTTTAATAGCTAATCGCTATAGTTATTTACGAAGTGATTTAGTGGTTTTATCGCCTAATCTGCAATATCGGTCTCACTATTTACAATATTTTTATTTTCCAGTGGTTCGACACAATAGCAGGTTTCGACGGCCGTCCGATGTCCGACACTTTGGAATACCTCTCTCTGTACGGCAACGACTTTTTGGAGGTCAGCCCTACCGGGGAGGCGTATGACGTCACGCTGAACGCAACGGGTGCTAGGGAACTGTCACCGGTAGGACTACGGCAGAGCGAAGGTGAGGTCATTATTTTACTCCAGGGAGCCAAAAACTCCTGCCCATATCCTAGTCCTACTAATATTATGATCCTCAATCACGCAAAAACGTCTGAAAGGTTTGGGATGAAATTACGCCTACAGATAGTTTATATCCTAGATCAAAAACATCTATTTTATAGATAGGTTATATTTTATCTCGATATTCGGAGAACGGGAACAGAGACCACGTTGGTTCTCCGAAGTTGTTGCCGTACAGAAGTTGTTGCCGTACAGAGTGTACGGCAACAACTTCTTGACGGTCAGTCTTACTACCAGGGAGGTTTATGACGTCTGAATGCCACGGGTGCTAAGAAGCTGAAACCGGTAGGGTAACGGCAGAGCGAGTGGTCATTATTTCAGTTGAGAAAGGATACTTGATACCTGAAAAACCCATCTTGCACAAAAAAAAAACAATATTTAAACCTCAAACACATAATACTTATTTATCATCTCAACAACATGACCTACCTACTTACCTACCTATCGTTTTGCACACAGAGCACAAGAAAGAGTTTCTTCATGTTGTCATGGCAACATACAGTTTTCGAGTTTCTTGTCGGTTCTTTTTGTAATTGTCTCGTCAAAGCCTTCAGAATCGAAATGTATTTATGTTATTTGATATTCAAATGTTCAAACTCATTCATTATAGCCTGATCCATAGAATATATATTAGTACCTTACGGTACAGAAATTTCACTCCCGAGTTTAGGTATGATAAACGCAAGCGTCCGGTCACTAGTCTCAATAGGCTGGCACTCGCTCGACTAGTCGCACACGCAGCGCATGCATGCGCGAAACAAAAGTAAACTGTTAATACCTCTGACAGCCCTAGCAGATTGAAGTGAGACGGCAGACAGTTATTGTAATATGAACCCTATACGCAATTCAAAAGGTTGAAATTAGGTTGTTTTCCAGAATAGTAGGTAAATATCTCGGGGATTTTGCGCCGCTTGTATGGAAGTGAGACAGGCCTGCCTGATCTTAGCATCAGCCTAGAGTAAAAGAGTTTTCTTTTTGTTGTTGCAACTCAATTCCTTGTTGTTTTCTGTTTCAGACTCACCAATATGGTCCCATGGTTTCTTCGGAGTCACATTCAGAGTCTTGAAAGAGTTAGATTTAAGGGCATGCGGAATCGAAACACTGACTGCTCCATCCTTCGAAAACATGAGACAGCTAGAAGCACTCTACCTAGGCGAAAACGCTATCCATCATATACACGAAAAGGCGTTTTTTGGGCTAGACAACCTCCTACATTTAGATTTGAGCAGAAACTTCATGTTAGATTCGAACGGCATAACGAAGTCTTTGCTGATAGAAAGTGCAGATGTATTTATTCCACTTAAAAGTTTGAAGTCTTTAGATTTCTCTCACACAAAGATGAACCAGAGAAATGTTGCTGCTTTGAGGAATCTTGGAAAAAGTTTGGAGAGATTATCTCTATGCTTCGTCGGGCCAATGAGGTTTGGAGAGTATTTCTTGAAGTCCACTTCTTTAAAGATCCTGGACTTATCTGGGAATCATAACGTTCTCTCTAGTTATAGTGCATTACATGGACTGGAATCAACTTTGGAAGTTTTGTACGCCACTGATATTGGACTGGGCACTTTCGATTATTTCGAGAACTTCCGAAAGCTAGAAATCTTGAGAGTACCCAGAAACGAGATAACGATGGTAAGAAAAAATATTGCTGAGACTTTACCCAAACTGAAAGTGCTAGATTTGAGTCATAATAGAATAAGCAGTTGGTTTGAAACAGTTTTCTCGCGAATGCCTTCGTTAGAACTCTTGGAAATAATGAACAACAATATCAATGTAATTTCAGAAGACATGATGACAGATTTCGCTAATGTTTCTTTTCTGGGCATGTCTGGTAACTCTTTAGTGTGCAATTGTCGATCAAAAGACTTGATAGTGTTAGCTGCGAGGAATGACATGCAAATGAAACCACAATTGATAAAACCGTCTGGCGAATCAAGTGGAAGATTCAGCTACCACGCTGGATTTGAAGATGTGAACCTACATCTTGCTGTTAGGAAGAACATATCTTTCTTATGTAGCAAAGGATGTGATGGACACTTGTCAGGAAAAGTCCTAATTATCGATTATATGTCTAGGAATTATGATTGTTTTTTAATGGGGGCAGGAAGGTCTGTACCATCAATGGAAGTGACGGGATGCGACGAGGAAAGAAAGGCCAATGATATAACGACAAACTTAAACACAGGGTGGAATAAACTATTGATATTATTGCTGTTACCTGGTGTCCTATTGATTTTATTTGTGGGATTCCTGTTTAAAAGGAATTTGAGATATTTCTATGTGACATTGAGGAATTCTGCTATGCTCAGTATGGTGAACAAGAATAAAATCATAAGCGGTAAGTTTATTTATTATTTTGATACTAAACCTTTGTAATGTCTGTCGCTACTCATGTATAACTTAGTCAATGTCACTTTGATCTCTATAAAATTTTAAGGACAGTTAAGTCTTTCGTTGATACTAATCTGATATTACTTAATCTAAGAATCTGCATTGCGACCGTGTAGTGGGTCATCGCCCATTTTCCTTGTCCTTTTATAAGAAAAGTCAGTGCCGCAGCGTGCCTACATAAGAATAGCTGATCATAAATTAT
The DNA here is from genome assembly GCA_910589605.1 of Chrysoteuchia culmella. Lineage (NCBI taxonomy): Eukaryota > Metazoa > Arthropoda > Insecta > Lepidoptera > Crambidae > Chrysoteuchia > Chrysoteuchia culmella. The sequence goes on along the minus strand of OU342671.1, from coordinate 1,082,998 downwards.
ACACTAGAAAAAATCAACTTGTCTCATATCGCTCAGTCGGGACTCAAACCCAAACACAATATATACAATATATTTGGCTATAATGTATAAACTGATTATGTGGATAGACTTGATGAGTTTTCACTCATTAATAATACTAACATTAAAAAGTTTATGAATCTAAAGCCATAAATTATATAAATAATAAATTACAATGTAAAGGTGATACAACGGAACTTACAGGTATAAGGCAACATCAGTGGATCTGTGTAGGTAAATCCCCTGATTATCATGCTAGGAAAACCTGTGTGGGGCGAACTCCCAAAGGGTGCGTGTTCGAGTCCTGTCTGAGCTGATTCGTCAAACAAGTCATTTGTATCTAGTATATTTTCCTGTTTAGAAGTCAACTTTGACATTACAGAGTACGCAGGTGTCCATATATTTATTGTTTAATCTGTTTACAGACGACACTGTATTCAACTACGACGTATTTGTGTCGTACTGCAACGAGGACCGCGCGTGGGTGCTGGACCAGTTGCTGAGCCACCTCGAGCATGACTGCAGCGTCAGCTTGTGCCTGCACGAGCGGGACTTCCAGGTGGGGACTTAGGGCTAAACACTTGGAATTGGCCACTATATAATAGGATTTTTGCGAAAATTCTATTTATCAAATCCTCCTACGACATCTATACGTTATACGCTAGTAGCGAGGATCGTTGCTGTTGTTTATCATGATGTATGTACCTATTTACTAATTTTATGGTGGTGTCATGTCATGTTGTCACTGTCTGTCAGTGTCAGTCATATTCATATCATATTTGTCATCCAAATTTGTACATTACTTTATAATTTGTACCTTTTTTGAAAACTGTTTTAAATCAATCCTGAGATTGTAGTGAACCATTAGAACTTTAATTTAAATTTTGAGTAACCGAAAAATGACTTAAATCCCACTTTTTATTTACAATTTTGAATTTACGCGCGAAAACGCTAGCCGCCATGCTGTTAGTGACGTCACTCCGTTAGTAATCAAAATTTCGACTCTACGAAAGATCAAGCAAAACAACAAAAATTCAAGTTTGCTTACTTCGGAGTGACGTCACGTCGTAATCCAATGAAGTGGATGGCGTTTTAGACATTTAAAGAACAGATTAAAAAAAACGATTATTAAAATTTAATTATAACTTATTAAATGCATTTTAAAGAACAAATATCTATGTTTTTCCTTTGCATTTTACAAAATCTATTATAGACACGGATTTTTATATTTTTTCTTGCATGGTGTAAAATACATTATACTAGTAGACCGCTATGTAGGTCTGGTGGTAAGACTACCCGGAGACGGAATGCTGAACCAGGAGCCTTATCATGACTTCGCGGCGACTCACTCGCTTAATTGCAGTATTACTGCTCTTTGAGCTCGTGGTAAAGTCTCAGCTGACAGCCTCTGCTGTTCTGTCTATGTTGCTCTCAGTCAGCGACTGACAGACGGGAGAGGGCGAACTTTCAGGTAAAGAGCTAGATGAACATGCAATAATAAATTTTCATCGCCTAAATTAATAGACCTCAAGGGTCTAGCAAATAATAAGATGATCGCGATGTTAGATATCTGGACTAGCTGCTCAGTGCTGTGTGCATATGACAACGTCTGCAGCGTCAACCTGTGCCTGCACGAGCGGGACTTCCAGGTGAAGACGTAGATAAACTAGTAATAAAAAGTTTTAACCGCCTCTATTATCTAGAAGACCTCTATGGTCGTGGTAAGACCATCAAAAGACTAGATGCTGGGCTAGTGCCAGGAGTCTTACGGTCTGGTAATAAGACCACTGGGAGACGTAATGCCAGGAGGAACCAAGAGCCTTATCAAGACTTCTTACAGCAGTTAGTTTCAGTTTGGAGAGCCTATATAATCCCGAGAGTCGATTCCCAGTTGAAGGTATATAATCTGTGCTTGGTTTAGTTGATTATAGATAGGGCTCACTGTTCTGAGACCGTCTGCTGAGTTACTAACATCATCTTATCTAAGATCTTCATTATTAGTAAAGGAGTTTAGCGACAAAAACGCCCAAACCTTAATTTTTTTGACACAAGTATGAAACTTGGTAAAGTTTTGGGTCAAAATAAGCCGATTAAGATCGGTGACCCTCGGTAGCCCCCCCTCTGGCGCCGGAGGTGGGACGCAAAAGTACCGCTCAGCCCTTCTTTCGGCTTCTGGCTTCATTCCGAAAAATGTAACCGTCCATGTTTAGCTAATAGGTCAAGTTTGATGTCATTTTCGTATAAATCGATGACGACGAGTTCATTTCTGTTATAAAAAAAATAATTTCTCAATTAGTTCCTTAAAAATTACACTATATTTAAAATATTAAATAATATTATTTTACTTTAAGTCACTGTAATTAATAAACTAGTGTTTATATTTGCAAACCAAAAATATAGTAGTAAAGCCTATTTAATGTAAATTCAAATAATATAAATTTCAAGTACCTTTACCGCCATTAAGTAGCAAAATCAAAATTGTGAACGTCGCGCGCCGTCAAATTTTTTCACCGCTTATAACCGAAGAGCTCATTATGGGGATCTATCCGAAGCGATTTGTATGACACAAGTATGAAACTTAGCACAGTTGCCAAGCCAACCAAATAAGCCGATTAATTCCTAACTTCCTTTTATAATCATTTCAGGTGGGACTCTCGATCTTGGAGAACATAGTATCCTGCATGGATCGCTCCAAGTTCATAATGCTGGTGATCTCCCAGCAGTTCCTGCTGAGCCAGTGGTGTCAGTTCGAAATGCACTTGGCACAACACAGGTGAGCAATTGGAGATCCTTATTATTAATATTTTATTTTTTATTCATTCCTTCATGATAGTTGAATTTTGTTGTCTTTGTCTTGGTAAATGATTTGTAAACTTTCATTAAGCAGACATATTTATTTAAGAGATTATTTTTTGTTAATGTTTTTGTAATATTTTCTTTATTTCAATGGGTATGACAAACTTACACATTGAAATAAATAAACAAAAAATATCTACAAAACACTTACTACTGCCGGTTGCATCAAGTGTTTTACGTTGTACTTATACTTTATGGTTTTAAAATGTATGGGATTTCAAAGTTTTGACAAGCAAATAAAACTAATTTTTGGTGCAACCGGTGCTTATTAGCCTTCATCATACCTAATGTTATGTTTACCTATTTACAGAAGAGTCTCTCAAGTTCTTTTCGTTACAAAAGCAGCCTCTAACTCTCATCAAGGGCTGTTTTTGTAACTTCCCTTGCTTTTATTTCCATTTCTTCCTCCTCCTGCCTCCCTGAATTCTTTTGTACGTAGTCGTATTTAAAAATTACCTAACTACTACTACTTAACGTAATTATAAAAAAGATTCCATCACAGTTTTAGATCGGCCTACCTTGCATGTCAAACCACATAATATAGTTGATTGCGTGTTTCTCAATTTAGTAACTTTCCCCGTCTGGCATCAGATCTTATCTCGTAGTCGTCGTCGTGTCAGCCACATGACACCCCCTGCTGGGTATAGGCGTCCCCCAAGGATCTCCACGACGATCGGTCCTGCGCTGCCCGCATTCAGCGGCGACGGCGACCTTTTTTTTATGAACGACGGGGAGACTCTTAGCCTTCATCATAGCTGATGTTAGGGATTGATAAGGCTGAAGATGGAAGCGAGTGTCTCCAGAAATCCTCAATCAATGAGGAACTGGCTATCTTATCTCTAACTGCCGGAACACAACAATGCTGAAAACATTGTTGTTATGGCGTCAGACTTAGACAAGATGGTGGTAGATAGCCAGGCGAACACAACGAGTGCTAGCACCAACCAAACTGAATACAATATGTACCCCCGCTAAGAATCGAACCCGGGACCCCTGAGTTTGATACCGGTGGTTGGATCACTAGACACAGAGGTGATAAAAGGCATTATATTGACCTAATTTATCTCACCCACTTCCATTTCAACTAACAAATCCTTTAAATCTAAAAGAACATTTTCTACCATGTTACAGGCTCCTAGAAACCCGTAGAGAAGACCTAATCCTCATTCTCCTCGAAGAAATACCACGGCGTCTTCGCCCCAACAACCTGCACTACCTAATGCTGACCAAGACCTACATAGTCTGGCCGAAGAACAAGTCAGAACAGCACTTGTTCTGGAAGAGATTGCAGAAGTGTGTGATTGCTCAGAAGCAGAAGCGACAGGACAATGTCTGCTTGACGTAAACACTTGAAGTGCATCGAAACTTAAATTGAATCGGGTTGAGAGACTTTTGTTAATTTGAAACGTGAATTTTATTGAAAGATTCACAGTCATACATGTCATGATATTGCATTTGCAGTCGTTATTTTGGTCAAAACGAAATATCCTTGGCTAATCCTAATCCTATAATATCTCAGATAGTAGACCAATCAATATAACTAACGTTATGTTATTAATTTCGGGCGAGATAGGTATCCTATCTTGGTTACGTTACTTTGCAACTCTGTTTTTTGGACTTGGGGCAGGCGGGTTGGCGATCGCAGTATGGCCAAGTTTGTAGGAGATGCTGCTGCCCGTCACCTGAAGGCCGAGTCCCTTAGTCGCCTTTACGACCCCCGCGGGATGAGAGGGGGTAGCGCTATTCTAAGCCGACACTACACAGCTGGACTGAATATAGTCTATCAAATCTAAGAAGTACCGTTTGACGTTTCTTATTTTTCAAGAATATAACTTAGTAAAGGTGGTTTTTTTAATAAAAAAATATTCGTATATTCGTAAATTGAAGGTATTTTCATTTAATAACAAAATTTACAATTCTAAATTAAAATTCAAATCCATCAAACAAAGCCAAATAAACAATATACACTAAAACTTTCTATTTTTCTCACAGTGTTGTGACACTTCCAATTCACTTGTATACGAATAATCTGTAAAAATATACGAATAATCGAACTTATTGATAACGTGTCGTAGTTACTCCAGCCGATTTTTATATCGAGTGATACTCAACTTTTAGCTGACATCCAACTTTCAATGAAAACACTTATTTGACATAAAAACGATTAAAAATATGATAAATATTAAACAAGAAAATATACTAGAAAAAAGCAACTTATCTCATGTCGCCCTGAAGGGACATGAGACAAGTTGCTTTTTTCTAGCATATTTTCCTGTTTAATATTTATCACATAAAAATAGCATTGTAATATGCTAATTTAAAAAGTTATATTAGATATATATAAGATTATTAGTTAATCTGGCCAAACCATAGTGTTTTCCATTTTATAGAATAGAACTGTTATCCAATTATAATGCTGAATTATAACCTGAATTATAATGCCAAATTTAATGCGGCCACATTATCAAGTTTTACATTTTAAGATTTGGCTACGACATAATGTATAAATCCAAAAAACTATAATCGAAAAATATTGGAAAAAATAATATTTATTTTTTGCTTTTTTCAAGGCTATTTTTATACTTGCGATAAATTTTAAATAGAAAAATATTGGAAAAAATGAAATTTCACTGAAAATTCACTTGTGGCCGAGTTGATTTTTTCCAATATTTTTCTATTTAAAATTTATCGCAAGTATAAAAATAGCCTTGAAAAAAGCAAAAAATAAATAAAAAATCATAAACTATAATCGATTCATAGAAATTAAATCGATATCTCGTATGAATTGGATATTAAAGCTTTGAGCCTATTCTTATTTTTCAATCGTCAAAGTTGTCAAACGGTACTTCTTAGATTTGATAGACTATAAAAAGAAAGACAACAAAGCTTATGCCAATCTCTTACTAAAAATAGGTTATTGGAACCGACAATGATGAGGATTTTGGTGGTATTCTTATTGTGGACAAAATATACGAATAAAATTTGTACAAAGACAGAATCTAGATGTTATACTTTAAATATAATTTTGTGAATGAGATATAAACAATGACTGTGTGTATGATCGAAATGAATTATTCCTTTTTAAACCCAATCATCTCACTAACCTGACACTTTAAGACATTATGTTGCACTTTGCGTTACCTATCCATATTTATATAGGGATTATAGTGCCACGAAATTTAGAAAAAATAATCGAAATGGCGGACCGGTGACAAGGAACAAGGTTCGAATCCCCGAAAATAATATCGACGCAGACGAAGTCGCGGGCAGAAGCTACTAATAATATTCTACTTACGAGTAGTCAGAACGATGCCCCCTTGCATTCTTTTGGGCTGCGGCGGAGTGATCAGCAGGTCCAGGTTCAGAACACCTCCACAGATCCTGGTGAACATGACGAAAGATAAGCAACCTTCTCAAGCACAATTTTTTTTTGTTGAGAGGGGGAAATACGCCTTTTTTTTGCAGTTTGTATTCCCTACTGATTCTTACTAAAACCGTCTGAGCTCAAGAAAAACTATTTAGATCAGGGGTCTACCAATCAACCCTTATGCATTTCTTTTGAGGTTATTTTTAGATAGTAAATAGCATAGAGTTCACAGACCTATATCGAGATAGACGGTAAAAGTTTACCTTGCGTGTCAAAAGTTTTATCCACGGTCAAAGTTTTACGACCTAAGTCAGTCCGCTTGAGACCATTGCCATGAACACGTGTCACTCAGAAATGAAAATAGTTAATTGTGCAGTGCTTTCTTGCAAGAGCTCGTCAATATTTAAACACCACTAAATCTCGCTCGTAACGTCATCGAAGGTACGAACAATTCGACAAACTAGGTTCTCATACAGTTTGAAGCGCTGTTTTCGTCTATCTCAATATAGGTCTGTGATAGAGTTGATGAGCCAGTTGACCCGTCCCGATCCGATACTCGCCTTTTGTCTGTTTTAGGATTTAAACTAAATAGCTAACAAGAACACCTTAACTTTCTTCGCGCACTCATCATTGTAATAAAACACTTTTACGGATTTCAGTGCGTTTATTACCCGATATTTAGTGGTAAAGAAATTGTATGGGCTTTTAAGTTTTTTTTGGGTTTCCCGACGTTTCGGCACATTTTCAGCTGCCGTAGCTACGGGTGATTAAATATCGGGTAATAATCAGTGTGCACTGAAATCTAAAAGTCGTTTAATTTAAATTTTATGCACAAAATTAGCGATTTAAATTCGCTAATTTTGTGCATAGCGTTGCTCTAGAAAAATTGAGTACCTATAGTAAAAAGATTTAGTTTTAAATTAATGACTCATCTTAAGCAGCAAGCTACTGGATTGGGTAAGCCTTGTTTTAAAAAAAATACTGGTTAAATCAACCAGGACACGCCAAATCCCTTATCGAAGGCTATTCGCAAAAGCAAACTGCTGAGCTTCTAGAACTCAGCAGAGCAAACATAAGTGCGATAGCAAGAGCCTTAACTGGACACTGCAAACTAAAAAGGCACCAATTTCACATGAAATTGAGTGACACTGACGTTTGCCGTTACTGCGGATTAGAGAGAGAAACATTCAAACATCTCCTATGTGACTGCGGACCCCTAATTCACAAACGCAGTATCCACCTGGGCCGGCATATAATTCGGCCAGAGGAACTAAAATCTCTCAGAGCTAGGAAGATTTTAGGCTTCCTGGAAGCCGCCAGGCTAAAAGAGATACTATAACAAGGTGGCGAGTTACAATAGATCTTATAGGTCGCAGTGACTACAGTTCCAACTGGAGCTGCATAGCCCCTATATCCTACAATAATAATAATAAGCCTTGTTTTCAAAGTTGCAAAAGCCATTTGCTTAATGAACAGATAACAAATGGGTCGGCAAAACATGGAAAAGATCTAGCCATAAATTGGTCACCCATCCAAATTTTGACCAAGGTAAAGTGGCATTGGAAGGCACGTTAAGCCATTGGATTCGCAGGCAGATTATCTAAAAATGAGTGACAGGTCGCGGTTCCTGAAATATTTCACACTGATTTGGTATTAAGTATGTGATCGCTAATTAATTTAGTTTCTCGTTGCTATGGAAACATTCCATAGTGATTAAATAGTCTTTGAATATTTATATAGAAATTAGCGCCACTGGAAACGAATAGAAAGAGTTTTCATAGACTTAAGTTATCTTTTGGTCACCTAACCGCCTCTGTGGTCTAGTGGTACAACCACGGGTATCAGACCCAGGGGTCCCGGGTTCGATTCCCAGCAGGGGTAGTCCGCCTGGCTAGCTACCACCATCTTATCTAAGCCTGACGCCATAACAATAATGGTTTCAGCATTGTTGTGTTCCGGCAGTTCCAGATAAGATAGCTAGTTCCTTAAGTGGCTGCGGATTCCGGGAGAAGCTCGCTTCCATCTTCAGGCTTATCAATACTTAACATCAGGTATGATGAAGGCTAAGAGTCTCACCGTTGTTCATAAAAAGAGTATTTTTTTATTAACATAAAAAACATAAAAACGTATTCTGTGGCCAGAACATTTTAGTTCCTTAGTTGTTCGTCAGAGGCAGTGTTTGTCAGCGAACTTCTCCATAATTGTGACTGGTCGCCGTTAGATAATCACCCTGCCGATTGCATTATATTTGCAGTCGTTACATCCTATCCATCCACATTGGGACCGCGTGGTGGGTCATGGCACATCCTCCTTGTCCATCCATTAGAAAAGTGTGTTTCCCAGCAGTGGGAACATTAAAATAGCTTCAGGACGATGGTGATAAGCTTAGCGGGCACTGCGGAGATCGTATGTCTCCGCACTATAAGCAGGCTACACCGCTATAGCTGGCTGGTTTTGCTTTTATAAAAATTAAGACAAGGGAGGCCCGTCGTGCGTAGATATGAACGGTCGCCTTGTCGGGTAAAAATATTTATAAATTGTAAAATTACTTAAAAGTTTATGAGCAGAAAGTAGTTTTTATTATTAAAAGGAGCACTTACGCGTCACATGACTATTGTTTCGTACCTGTATTTTCGTAGATTTATTTCACCAGTTCGCGTTCTTGTCGTGCATGTTTTTAGGAACTTCGCGAAAGCTTGTTCTGCAAAAATAAAAGAGTTATTTTCAATCATCAGTCGATACTGGACATGATTGAATATTTGATCTTCCCGAGGAAGATATGGGCACAGGAACAATATTTTGTTAAAACTCTTAGATAAGGTAGCCAGTTCTTCAGTGGCTGAGGATTCCGGGAGAGGCTCGCTTCCATCTTCAGCCTTATCAACATCAGGTATGATGAAGACTAACACCCATATTCTAAGTCGTTCCGCCAAAACTTACTCATCCTCGACTTAACGAAACCTCATTGAAAACCTCTTCAAAATACTCCTCGAAATCGGTATTCTACGTCATAACTCCGTAAGGACCTGGAGGAGCCAAAGAGTACGTAGTTACTCCGTGTTAGGCCTAGCGCATACTACCATTTTTACCCACGACGAGGTTGAGTGGAGTGTAAATAGTTTTGGAGGAACGACAGAATATGGGGGTAAGTCTATCCGTCATCTATAAAAAAAAAAACTCACAATAGCATGTAGATGTGTGTGTGTCTGTTTGTCTGATTGCATTTCTACTGTACAGGGGATCTACTTTGAAAGTCTGATGATGATGATATCGGGATAACTTTAAGTATACAATTTGTTTTTATGGACGATGTGAAGTGTCATCCCGCCGAATACCTCTAGAAACTGCAACAGCCAACTCCAGGGACGTCCCAGTCTCCTCTAAGCAGCACCACGAGGCGGTCAAGGTATCGTGCCCTTCCTAGTATAATTGTTGACCTCGCGTTCTTTAACCATAATTTGTTCGTCCGCAATACAGTCCATTGCCACGCTTGACAGGCGGGTTGGCCATCGCAGTATGACCAAGTTTGTAGGAGACGCTGCTGCCCGTCTCTAGGCTGAGTCAGTGTGTAAGGCTGAGTCCCTTAGTCGCCTTTTACGACACCCACGGGATGAGAGGGGGTAGTGCTATTCTAAGCCGACACTACTAACGAAACTGCAAGATGCTAAATAATATTGGTATCCACTATACAGGGTGGAAATTTAAAACGGTGCAGGAAGGGCAGGTACCATAACCGATGTAACTACATAAAAACGTTCTTAGGAAACCATCCTTAATTTTTTGAGAAATGTTGAACTCCAATCACCAATTTGTCAATCTCCAATCATCAAAAAACCTTATAACTTTTTAATTTTGCATTTTACAATGCTATTTTTATAGTTGTTCAACGGTGTTGGCCACCGTCGTATCATCAACACCGTAGAAAAAAGGTGAATATACTAGAGAATTTCAACGTGTTCTCGTAGGTCTCTGTAGCATAATTGGTCAATGCATTGGGCCGGATTCCCAAGGATGCGGGTTCGAGTCCCGTCAGTGCGACATGAGACAAGTTGCTTTTTTCTAGTATATTTACTTGATTAAAAATTATCACATCAAAAAACCTGTTTTCAAAAATTTTTTTTGGTGCCAATCGATCCTGTTTCTTCGAGGATCAAAACACTTTATGATACCTACTGCGGTATGAGTACTAGAAAAGTTAGAAATCTTAATTCATACATACATCTTATGTTTTGGCGCGCACTGTTCATTGAAATAAATCAACTTTTACGGATATCAAACGCGCTATATTTCCACGAACGAAGTTGTAATTGTCCGTATTTTTAGGGTTTTTAGGAGTTTTTTGATTTTCCCGACGTTATCCCGTGACCACGGCAGCTGTAAAGGTGCCGAAACGTCGGGAAAATCAAAAAACCCCTAAAAAACCTAAAAATACGGACAATTACAACTTAGTTCGTGGAAATATAGCGCGTTTGATATCCGTAAAAGTTGTTTTATTTCAATCTTAATTCAATTTTCGTCTTAACTCAGTCATAACCCTGACACTATTTATCATCATCTGAAACATTTAGAATTAAATCTTGATTTGCACTGAATACGATTCTTGAGTAAATAGTTGAGAAATATAACTTATTATTATTATTATTACTTGACAGGCAAGCAGTTGAGACAACTGATAATGGCTTAATCCAGTTATTAACTTTAGATATGGGTATATTTATTACGATTTGAGCGGTGTAACACGGGCCCGTAGCCAAAGTAACAATTAAAAAACGATAACGAACTTCGAATAGAATTAAATGTATGGGATTGGCGGATTGGCCTAAGCCGCGCCAAATCACGTGGTCTTACCGCAAGTTAACTGGCGAATATAGATAATAACGAGTCTAACTTATCGTTTCGCCACATAACGATGTTACTTTGTCTTGGGTAGGGCTAAGTGGGTCAATTTCGGGAGTATGGGAACACCCTAATCTAACCTTACCCACCAATCCGCGTGGTGGATCATAGCTCGTCGTCGGATCCGGCTCGAAGGACCAAAGAAATGTAGGATGCTCTACCTACACTTTTAGATAATAATGATAAAATTGATATGATATTACGATAAATGATACGATTTGCTTGATAGAAGGAAGGGTTAAAAAATTATAACAACCGATTCCAACCAATGCGTAATATTAGCACTGATTTGATTGCTTTAAATATAAAAGAAATATTGCACGTATTGCAAAGTAACCAGTGTAATCACGTACGATGACTCGTACAGCTCGTTCTCCTTATCCATCCATAAGGAAGGCCAGTGCCCCAGCAGTGGGGACATTAAAAATGGCTGATGACGAGAACGGTGGTTTGTCGTCGTCGTCTCAGCCACATGACACCCACTGCTGGGTATAGGCCTCCCCCAAGGATCTCCACAACGATCGATCCTGCGCAGTCCGCATCCAGCGGCATCCCGCGACCTTCACCAGATCGTCGGTCCACCTTGTCGGGGGCCTACCCACGGAGCGTCGTCCTGTGCGGTGATGGTGGTTTAATGGTGGTTTACCTAGTAGAAATTCAAAGTATAAAGCTGTTGACTGTACCATTCATTACTCCAATGTGTGTTCTCGGATCTGGTAGCGGTGGTGGCTCTGCCATGTTCAAGTTGTCTAGATCCTCTTTTTCTTTCTCGTTTTTGGTGTACCTTGAAACGAAGAGTTATTAAGTAGTAGATGAGTAAACGACCTAAACCACGCCTATTAGGTATTGGTTGGGTAGACGACCTGCAAGGTTATCATCCTAATAATAAGATTCCTTTTACATAGTCAGTTAATACTCGACTCTGTGAGCGACCGAGAGCTGCTATAGCATCAGCGCTTGCGTGTGAAGTGTCGCGCCACAGACCCATATCGAGAGACGAAGAGAGCGCTTCAAACTGTATGAGAACCTAGCGTGTCGAATTTTCCGTACGTACAATGACGTCACGAGCGAGTTTTAGTAATGTCAAGGTCAAAGTCAAAGATTTTTATTCAAATAGACTTATAGATAAGTACTTTCGAATAGTCCAACATTTTTTTCCCTACCAGCCATTCAGGACATCTTTTAATAGATAAGAAGAACGGCCGCAAGAAACTTATCAGCTTTAACAAAAACAATAACATTTACAATGGAACATGTTGTTGCCAAACACAAATCTACAATCTTGAAATATATTTAATATAAGAGGAAAATTTTCACATACTCAGTTATTAGAATATTTTCCTCTTACACATTTGACAATTTATGTTTTATGTTAGTATCACATCCATGCATTTTGGTTTTTTAAATAATCATCTATTGTAATAACCTTTGCTTAAGAGTGTCATTTTAACATATATTTTAAATCAATGCAAAGGCAGCTCAATCACTTGTTGTGGAAATTTATAAAAAAAAAATGACGTGTAAGTGTTATTGACGAGCTCTTGCAAGAAAGCACAGCACAATTAACCAGTTTCGTTTCTGAGTGACGCGTGTTTTCATGGCAATGGTCTCAAGCGGACTGACTAGGTCAGAAAACTTTGACCGTGGATCAAATTTTTGGCACGCAAGGTAGGTACACTTTCACCGTCTATCTCGATATAGGTCTGTGTGTCGCTCCCATATTCGACAAGTCGACGACGTCGACGACACGTACGCGGTGGGGCCACTGTTTGGCGCAGGGATACTAACTCCGCCATCTGCGCCCGGGGTCCCGGGTTCGATCCCCGGACAAGACAAATATTTGTGTGCATGAATATGTCTATTTGTCTTGGTCTGGGTGTTTAATATGTATCTTATGTATGTATTTACGAAAAAAGTATTTAGGTATGTTTATCCGTTTTCTAGTATCCATAACACAAGTTCTTCATGAAACTTTTAGTTTGCACTGAAAAGCTGGCTTTTTTATCGCTACTAGGGGAAAACTTTCACATTTATACAGACCCTACTAGTCTTACAATACAAGAAACTTTTATAATTGTAAAAGTTTGGATGTTTTTGTTACTCAATCTATACTAATATTATAAAGCTGAAGAGTTTGTTTGTTTGAACGCGCTAATCTCAGGAACTACTGGACCGATTTAGAAAATTCTTAAACCATTAGAAAACTACATTTCTCCCGAGTGACATAGGCTATATTTTATCCCGATATTCCCACGGAAACGGGCACCACGCGAGTAAAACTGCGAGGATCCGGTAGTCAAACAAATATGGGTCAACGAACATGGTACAGATGAAATAAAATACAGTTTATTCGCGTCATGAAAATAGTAGATCGTCTTGTCCGCCTGTCTATTCACAGCTACAAACCAGTCAGGGTGAAAAAAATACTCCACTGTACGTATTACCGAGCCGTTGCAGTGATGGATGAGTGATGTGATGACTCACAACTTTCTTAACGCAATGAACTATATTTTTTTTATGAACAAAACGGGGAGACTCTTAGTCTTCATCATATCTGATGTTAAATATTGATAAGACTGAAGATGGAAGCGAGCCTCTCCCGGAATACTCATCACTGAGGAACTGGCTATTTTATCTCTAACTGCCGGAACACAACAGTGCTGAAAACATTGTTGTTTAGGTGTCAGGGTATCTGCCTACAGACGTAGACACGCCACTATACCTACTCCGTTTTTAAGCATTAGATATCTTACCTACCCGCGAAGAAAAAGTGGAAAGGAGTCGGTTAAGGCGGTACCCCCACCGAAAGACGCGCCGCGTTGAATTTTATTTAATATCGTAATTCTAATACACAATTTTAATAAAACTAAACGTGGAATTTTTAGAGCCCATTGACTTGTATTTTTAGAAGGTATCGCTACATCTCGTCATAGTCATTCGTAGAAGTAGATAACAAATGTGTCAAAAACGCCACTTTTAGCAGTTTTGCTATCTACTTCTAGCAGTGACTACGAGGGAATGTAATGATACCGTCTAAAAATACTACACTATGATTAAAATTGTGAATTAGAATTACGATATTAAATAAAATTCAACGCGGCGCCACTTTCGGTGGGGGTACCGCCTTAAAGAGCGTATCAATCGGTAAATAAATTGCAGAATTACAATCCAGCATTATACTAGTTACTACTTACTACAATACCGAAAACCGTTAAGTCCAATTTTAAACAAATAAACAAAGAGACAAACTCACTGGTTAGCCTTCAGGAAGTTCTCCAGCTCGCGCACCTTCTCTCTGATCTCCTTGTAGAACTTGTTCCTTATGTCGTCGTACTCCTTCTTCAGCTTGTATGTCTCCACGTGTTCCTTAACGTTGAAGATGAAAAGATCTGAAATGTTTATGTGAATTTAAGCCAATTACATCAAACCACTACTTATCTAAGCCATTAATTCGTTCTGTCACTTGAAACTGCAACTGGTTTTATTTGAATTTTATTTATTTATTTTATTTGGACATTCCCATTGTATGTATAATAGCTCCTGCAGCAGCAACAACCTAATCCCCAAGCTACGCAGGGGAAGTCTCTCGACCATCAGAAAAGAAACAAAAAGACAAGATGGCGTCTCTCTCTTGATTTAAGGGCCCCGAGTTCGATTCCCAGCGGGGGTACATATTGTATTCGGTTAGGTTGGTGGTAGGACTTGTTGTAAGTCCATCTGGCTAGCTAACACCATCTTATCTAAGCCTGACGCCATAACAATAATGTTTTTAGCATTGTTGTGTTCCGGCAGTTCGAGATAAGATAGCCAGTTCCTCAGTGGCTGGGGATTCCGGGAGAGGCTCGCTTCAATCTTCAGCCTTATCAATATTCAACATCAGGTATGATGAAGGCTATGAGTCTCCTATATGTTCATTAAAAAAATGTCACTGTCTCACTTACATCTAAGAGGTGTAGGTAAGCAAGACAGCATCATGCGCCATAATTATCATATCACGTGATATAGCGGTGTTTATGCTAGGGGTGCTGATATTAGGGGTGATCACCACCACGAATCCCCGTAGACCAATCGGGCAAGTAGTGAGGGGTTTAGCTGGTAGTGCCTCCCTCTCCTGACCCCCCATTGAGCCTTTCAAGGCTAAATAGGGCCGGGAGGTGGCGGTTCCTCCCTTCTCCCGTCCTCCCATCATCCGATGGGAGCTGGTTCGATCTTATCCCGAACCCCCGCCGAGCCCACTAGGCTGGACGGGATGTCGGGGGCGGCGAGGGATAGGGTGCCGGAGTCACGAGCCCGTATTCTAGGTGAGCCCAGCATAACCGTTCGGAATGCGTAAATGCATTCCCCTCACTCAAATAAAAAAAGGGGTGCTGGTATGATTATGGCTAAGCGTTTTTATAACATAGTCAGTAATAGGGTTCGATCCCCGGACATGACAAGTATTTGTGTGCATGAACATGTCTATTTATCTTGGGCTGGGTGTATTGGTATTGGTATTGGTGATAGGCTCTTTTCTTCGCATTTAGACTCCCATTTGGTCCGTTATGCGTGAAAATTGCATCGGTATGGCTAGTCAAGCCATCCCAGCTCCTTCCAGAAGCTCAGAAGCCTCCTGGGGCGTTCACAGGCTTCTAGGAGCGACCTCACGTCTTTGAGGATTTCTGCCCGTTGGGCTGGGTGTATCATATGTATATTATGTATGTATTTACAAAAAAAATAAAAGTATATTAGTATGTTTATCCGTAATCCAGTGTCCATAACACAAATTCTTAATGAAACTTTACGTGGGCTAGATAACTGGTGTTAAAAAAAAAAATGGCCTTACCTTCATATCTATTAGGCATTTCCGCAGCCAAAGCGAACGTTCTGGAGCTCTCGCTGAGCAAGTCGATCATGGACCTTGCAGCACGCACGCACACACAGCCGCCGTCTATCGTCTTTGGCAGCTTTAACGCCACTTTCATAGCTGGGAATTCTAACTCTACTGGTTCTCTGGAATGTAGTTTCACAGTTTAACCGCCTCTGTAGTCTAGTGGTACCACCACTAGACTACTAATTAGGTGGGTTCAGATTCCCAGCGGGGGTACATATTGTATTCGATTTGGTTGGGGGTAGGACTTGTTGTAAGTCCGCCTGGCTAGCTACCACCATCTTATCTAAGCCTGACGCCATAACAACAATGTTTTCAGCATTCTTGTGTTCCGGCAGTTCGAGATAAGATAGCCAGTTCCTCAGTGGCTGGGGATTCCGGGAGAGGCTCGCTTCAATCTTCAGCCTTATCAATATTCAACATCAGGTATGATGAAGGCTAAGAGTCTCCCCGTCATTCATTGAAAAAAAAACTGTAGTTTGACATTTATTTTCGACAACTATCGGATGCTCTACTCATGTCGGTAAAACAGTCTATGGATAACAAAGAGACACGATAGTTTCCGAAAACGATTGATGTTTGTCAAACTCGTACTAAGGTCACAGAACATAAAAAATAGAGTAGACTAGTTTTTAGGACGTAGGTGTACAATTGTTGTACACCTTTGTTGTTGTGTCCCCCCCTTTAATCCCCCTCTCATCCCGTGGGTGTCGTAAAGGAGACTAAGGGACTCGGCCTTCAGGAGACCGGCAGCAGCGTCTCCTACAAACTTGGCCATACTGCGATCGTCAACCCGCCTGCCAAGCGTGGCGATTATGGCAAACCCCCCCATTTGGGGGAGGCCTATACCCAGCAGTGGGTGTTATGTGGCTGAGACGACGACGACGACGTACAATTGTTTCTTTTATGGACAGGTACAAATCCCCTCCAAACAAATTGAAAAGACGATGTTTTAAAAGTATTTCTTCAAATATATTGAATCCTCTAAACAAGCTATGTGCGAAATTTCATTTCAAACATACACACTTTGACATCCTACTAATCACACAGGGACAGACAGGCACAGATAGTTTGTAGCGTGAATTAAAATATAAGATACATTTTATCCCGATATTATCACGGGAACAAGTATCCGGGTAAAACAACGGGTAGCCATTAAATAAAATATTAGTAGGATTCGATAATACTTACGGATCAGGTTCAAGCGGTTTGGGCTTCCTCGTAGGCATTTTGACAGCTACCCATATGTTCAGCCTTAAGCCTTTGAACTCCCTCTCGTATATAGCCAGCTTGATATTCTGGAATTTGAGGTATTTCTCCAGGTCTCGGAGTAACGTGTATGAGGCCAGCTGTATCGCGGAGGACAGCTGCTCTCGAAGAGCTAGACGCACCTGGATAGAAGAAGTAGGTATTAGAACATACATACAAACATACAAATCACGCCTTAGTCCCACATGTGGGGTAGGCAGAGACTACGGGCCGACATCCTGAGATGACGCAACTCTTTAGCCTCACATATTTTGACAATTCTCTTCATACATATTCTTTTATTCCTGCCACTTCGGGAGCCAGCTTTTTAGAGAACATCACTAATTTGTTCAGTAAATGTTTTCTGGGACGTTCGCTTAGGCCTGACCATCATCTTTCGCACCATAGATCTCATTCGTTATTCCTTTTTCATCCATCATCTCTACATGACCAAATGTTAATATTCCTTTTTTCTATTTTCGTCTCTACCTATCCTTTCACATTGCATCTTACACGTATAATTAAGTTTTGCACTCTGTTCCTCTACTTCTATTCACATATTTTCCTCAGAGACCTAATTTCCACCGCAATCACTTTCATCTTATCCATCTTCTACCAGGTATTTTAAAAAGTTAATTTAAATAAATCACCTCATTGTAACTTTGAACTTGGAGCGCTGTGTATTGTCTTGAATTAGCCACGAATTCTTCTAGCATTTCCAGCATCTGAGAAATAATTAATATTAGATTTTTTTAAATATTCATACCTGCCCCCTAGCTTGAACATAGCTACATCACGTGATATGATTTTTTATGAACGCCGGGTTGACTCTTAGCCTTCATCATACCTGATTTAATTATTGATAAGGCTGAAGATGGAAGCGAGCCTCTCCCGGAATCCTCAATCACTGCAACTGGCTATCTTGTCTCTAACTGCCGGAACACAACAATGCTGAAAACATTGTTGTTATGGCGTAAGACTTAAATAAGGTGGTAATTTGGCGCATGATGCTGTCTCGGTTACCACGCGAAAGGCGTGGGCGGGACAGTGACATGTTACCGAGCAACGAGTGATAATAAAAACCGCTCATGCAAGGGCTAGTGTAGAAAACTAGAGAGCTGCTGAAACTAAGTAGGAGAAACATAAGAAACATAGTAGAAGTACTGTCAGGACACTGTCCACTGAACAGGCACCTGTCAGTTATCAAAAGAACAGAGGATCCCATCTGTCCACAATGTAAAGAAAACGAAGAAACAAGCTACCACTTCATGGCAGAATGCCCAATGTATGCATCACTGCGCTGGGAGCTCTTTGAAGCGGACAAGCTAAAGAAGAGGATATAAAGCAGTTGACGATAAGTCCACTCAGCGCACAGGAAGGTTAGAGGGTCTGACGCCGGTGCAACGATAACCCACCTCCCCCAGCTTTCAGAGGACTTTTGGTGAACGGGGTGAAATGGTTCCGACTAGGGAGAATGATCACCCGTCCGGCCGGTTAAATAATAATAATAATTATAAATAGGGCTATTGTAGGGCAAGTGATATTCTATCTAGAACAGTAACGTGATCATATTATGTTGCCCGAATTCTTCCGAAGCTGTAGGTACGTCACTTTGCTGCTGCGTTTCTTTAATATTGGTAAAGTTGAGGACTTGATCTTTCTCAATTATTATTATGAAAAATGTGTCATGATCACGGAGTAATTGATCCGTAATAATGGCGCATGCAATTACGTCGAAATTTCAGGGACTCGATAGCAAACATGGTAATAATACAATTTTTGTAATCATAGTGACCACGAAAGTTTAAGTGATAAATCTTTGCGGTTGTGTTTGGCTATCAACTTACCGGCAATGCTTCCAGACACCTCTTGTTCAACTCCTCAGGATTGCACGTGATCTGGTTCTGCCAAATGTGCAGGTAGGTGTTCATTTGGGTGACCACGCGGGGATCTGGCAGGCCGTCGCATCGGAGGTATTGTTGCCACTGGGAAAAAATGTTTTTTTTTGCAATTTCTGTCTCCATCCACAGTACGGGATTTAGTCCTGGCCTGGGGCTCTTTTGATTCACTCGTCTCGCGTCGAGTGCTTAGATTTTCGTTCAACATAAGAGAATCCATATTATTGAATCGCTCGACCGCAACTAGTGGCCCCCACCCACCACTCGTTGCAGGCGAGCGAAATAAAGACCCATGCATCAACGCTATGTTATACGAGCTATTCAAATATAGATCTCCTGAACTCGTTTCATTTTAATGTAAAACAGGGAGTCGCTCATTCCTGATGTTACATAAGTAATGATAGTGTTGAAGATGGAAGCGCGCCTCTTCCGGAATCCTCTACTGGGAACTGGCTACCCTATCTCTAACTTTTTAAGGTTGTTGTATTGTAGTAGCTTGCTCAACTCCTACACTACACTTCTGTCCTACACTCCTGTAGCCACAGTACGGGAGGAATAGCGACTAGCTATGAAGCAAGCCACCTCGGAAGTGACGACTACCAATGACCACGACGACTCTGTCAAAAGAGTGTGACGACAAAGAAGAGTTGCACTGGGAATGAAAGAAAAACATAGAATACGCCAGAAAATGTATTGTTATTTGCAAATTCCTATCTCTCTTACTGGAGGAGCTCATAGCGGATAAGGAGCTTTTGTAATGGTCGGTCACAGGATGTGTGAACAAAATTGTCTCAAGCTCCCAAGGCATGCTAAGCGGTTGGTCCCGGTTGTATTTGCAGTCGTTAAAATCTGCCAATCCGCATTGGGACCGCGTGGTGGGCCATGGCTCCGTCTCTTATTCCATCCATACGGAAGGCCAGTGCCCCAGCAGTGGGGATATTTATTGGCTGATGATAATGATATTGGACTGCACGAAAAGAGCTAACTACAGTACGGGAGGAATGGCGACGGATTGTGATGTGAAGCAAGGCGCCATCCCTGAAGTGACGACGAAAAAGATGAAATCTTGGACTGGAGCGAAAGAAAAGATAGAGTGTGCTAGATGCTACCTTTTTAACCGACTTCAAAAAGGAGGAGGTTCTCAATTCGACGGTTTTTTTTATTATTATTTTTTATGTATGTTTTACCATAACTTCGCCAGTTGTTAACAGATTTTTATAATCCTTTTTTTATCTGAAAGAAAATGGTTTATGTGTGGTCCCATATAATTTTTACTCTGTAGTTTCTGTAGTAGTTTTTTGGCTAGTAGTTTTTTCATAATCTTGAAAAATATCAATCACCTTTTGGCAAGTAGTCGTTTACCTAGATGACATTGTTGTGTATGGGTTGATTTTTTGTGTAAGTAACGGCACATGATGAAAATTTTATAAAAAAAATTCAAACCGACTTCAAAAAGTAAAAAATAAAACTAGCTAAGGCCAAAAAAATATATAGTTAATAGAAGTGCAATGTAGAATGCCCTGCCTGGCACCGACTCCAAAAGTTTTATTTTTTACTTTTTGAAGTCGGTTTGATTTTTTTTTATAAAATGTTTTTTCAGTACAGATAGTTTGCGTGGACGGAAAATCACGAGGGATAAAAACTATCTTATGTTTTAATCTAGGGCCTAGATTCTAGGTTAACTAACTGAAATGCAAGTATCATCCAAATTAGTTTTGCCGTTTTTAACCCCCGACGCACGCAAAAACGGGTGTTATGAATTTGACGTGTGTGTGTATCTGTCTGTCTGTCTGGGGCTACGTAGCTGCTAAACTACTTAAACGATTTTGATGCGGTTTTTTGCTTAAGTGGACCTCATTCGTGGAAGCTTGCAAATGTGCAGCCTGTGCCCAAAACGGCAGCCGTGCCGACCCTTCCAACTATAGGCCAGTTTCAGTCACGTCCATACTTTGTAAGACTAGTACGTGTACTTAACACCCGTCTTTTGGGAAACCTTAAGACAACGACCTCCTCAGTTTGGTTTTTGTCGAGGTCGTTCGACTAGAGATCTTCTCGTGTATGCCACCCATCTTTGGAGTGAAGCGATCGAGAAACACGACGAAGCCCTTGCCCCATCGCTCGACATCTCCAAAGCCTTTGACAGGGTCTGGCATGACAGCCTAATTGCTATGTTTCCCTCATACGGTATTTCTGGTAGTTTTTGCACTTGGATTGCTGACTTCGTAATCGCTCCATCCGAGTTGAAGTGGATGGACAATTCCGACCTAAACGAAATTGATGCAAGTATCCCCCAAGGATCTGTCCTATCTGCGACACTGTTTCTTCTGCGCATTAACGACCTGCTGGTGTGGTGTCTGATACCATTAGGTATGTAGATGACACCACTTTAACCAGCAGATATTTCTTAACTGCAAAGGCTACAAGGGATGAAATCCAGTCTTGTCGAGAGTCACTTGTCGAGTTGTAGGGGCAACGCCAATCTTGTCAGTTTTATTGCCAATAAAACACAGGCTTGGTTATTCACTGCAAAACGGAGTCCCTTCCAACTGACTCCGACTTTCCAGGGTGTATCCTTACCGATAACCGAAAATCTGAAACTTCTTGGCCTGAACCTGTCTTCCAAACTTTGGCGAGTATATCGACTCCATTGTGAAGTGTGCTGCAAAGAAACTGGGCGTCCTCTCTAAGGATAGGCGATACTTCTCTCCTCTCTCTCAGCTGCTCCTTTTATACAAAGCGCAGACTCGGCCGTCTATAGAGTACTGCTGTCACCTGTGGGATGTTCTGCTAAGTATCAGCTAGAGCTTCTGGAATCGATTGAAAACCATGCCAGGAAACTCATTGGAAACTCAGCATTGGCCACGGCCGAATTTCAGAGCCTCAGTCACCGCCGAAAAGTTGCATGTTTATAGGTTACACTTTGGAGAGTGTGCGAGAGAACTGCACGACCTTGTCCCTCCAGCCCCTTTCCACCATCGGGACCAGACGCAGGTTAGCTTACCACCCATACGTCGTCGACGTTCAACGGTCCGTACCAAACTCTTTGCTGATACATTTCTTATGCGACCGTTAAAGAATGGAATGCGCTGCCTGCTCATGTGTTCCCCGATTCCTACAACCTTGGCTTCTTCAAGGTGAGAGTAAATAGGCATTTTCTGGGCAAGCATGCAACATCTTAGACCACATCTTGTTTATTAAGCATGATGGTGGTCAAATGACTGCCCAGTTATTAAAAAAAAATGAGTTACAATATGATTTACGAGGTACCTCAGCATCCATTTGTTTCTTGTTTTCATATCTGATCTTCTGATTTTCAAATTCTGGAACAAATTAGGGATATTTTAAAATAATTCTAGAAGATCAATATCTAACAATTACTGGTTCATCTTTAGTTAATAAAGATACTACGTAAAAAAACTTAGAGTTTGGTTGGAGTTAATATACAAAATATTTTTATATTCGTGATGCGTTATAGGTAGTGATTTATAGTTAGTAAAGAATTTAACATTTCAGGTACCTAATTTTCAAATAAAACAGTCACGTGCAATAACGTAGAAACACTAAACAACCTTGTCACATATTACAATATTGAATGAAATTTTGTGGACAGAGAGGGCTTTGTTTCCGTGTGTGTCAATGGATATAGTTGTATAGTGTAACTTCTTCTTTTTCTTCTTATCGATTAGCGGCCACCTCTGGTGTCAGAGTTTATCAAGCTCTGACTTGGCTTAACGACAGTAATCAAATGACAACAGCCGGGACCGACGGTTTAACGTGCCCTCCGAAGCACGGAGGCGCTCAGTTATAATGCCAGTTTACGGTCACCCATCCGATACCTGACCGGGCCGAACTTTGCTTAACAAACGTGATCGAATACGATCAGTCTGTCAAGCGCGGCCATGAGCGCTTCAATATTAAATAGAGTAACTGATCATTGAAAATAATAGAAGTATTTTTATTTACTGTGAAACAAATCGCAGGTCTTCTGAAGTAAGTCTCTTCTGACTTCCTGCTCTGCATTGTCTTTGGCCATCAGCTCTGCCCTCTCTTTTGCAAGTTGTGCTCTCTTTTCCTTCGCACCAGCAAGGATCGCTTGCCTGAAAATAGAATGAAAGGGAAGAACGATAAAATTTATATCTAATCTAGTAGGACCTATAAAGTGGAATGTATGATCGACATTGAAGCCCTCATTTAAATGATATTTACGTTTTGGACTCTATTTTTTTATGAACAACGGGGAGACTTTTAGCCTTCATCATACCTGATGTTAAGTATTGATAAGGCTGAAGATGGAAGCGCACCTATCACTGAGCCACTGGCTATCTTATCTCTAACTGCCGGAACACAACAATGTTGGAATCATTGTTGTTATGACGCCAGAGTTAGATGGTGGTAGCTAGCCAGGCATCAACAAGTCATACCACCAACCAAACCGAATACAATATATACCCCCGCTGGGAATCGAACCCAGGACCCCTGGGTCTGATACCGGTAGTTGTTACCATTAGACCACAGAGGCGGTTAGTTGGCATATTGGTCTTATTATTTAAGGTTATTGTTTCTTTAATATTAAATATTAATGGTTTTTGATAGAGTTTAAATTTTGTGTTCAACGAACCAAATACCTTTGTATTTAATCTAATTTCGGTAATCACTTGACAAACAATATGTACTCCCTGGGAATCGAACCCGAGACCTCAGGGTCTGATACCGGTGGTTGTTACCACTAGACCACAGTGGCGATTAAAGTATCTTTATAAATGAGAAATGCTTCTAATTCTACTTAAGACGAGCTTATATGAGCGATAGAAATCGAATACTTTACAGCAGTCTTTCTCAATGTGGGCGAAAATGCCCCCTTGTGAGCGTTGGTGGCCTAGACGGGGGCGCTAAGGGACCCAGAAAAATTAAGATTTTTAAGATATGGTAAAGTAAAAAAATATGGGAAGCGCAAAAATTATTGATTTTAAAAGTGATGTGAACCACTGATGTAGATGCATATTTATGTATGTATGTCATGTCATGTAATATGGTTAATTAGATAAATCGATTTTTTGCGAGAATCCCAGGGATATTGTGAAAACACGTATAATAAGACAAAGGTAATTAATTTTTGATATAATTATTAACACTTTCGCGGACAGTGAACGAGACACAATAGAATTTTTATTGTAATGACTTCTATAGGCGTTGAATGTCCGCGAAATGGTTATGTAATACTTTTAATTACTTATTAAATATTTCATATTTTCTGGTCCCCTTACCGCCCCTCACCACCACCAGCGACCACCAGGACCTCTATTTTTGAATCACTCGTCGCGCGTGATGAGGCGAACGAGAAGGCGATCAGACGATTAGCGACCTAGCATGCGTGGACATAGCACGCTTTTCGCTTTGCCCCTAGCGCGCTCGCATTGGGAGGCGGTACTACAGGTGAAAAGCGAAGCTATGTATATACGGGCAAGGTCGCTTTTGCGGAATACGGAAACTCAAACGTCGCACGAAAATCAGTAGAATCCTCGAGACGAGTGAATCAAAAATAGAGCTCCAGCGCTCACAAGAGGGCGCTGTCGAACTTTGAGCAAGACTGATCTATATCAAAACGATACTATTTAGCACAACTAACTTCTCTGCTTCTTTTTCCGCTCTCCATTCTTCTATTCTTTGCTGCATCCATGCTTCTCTTTCTTTTTTATTCATTTTTTTCCAACTTTTCGGCTGTCACAGTATTTAAAATTACTAGTCGGTAAAGGTAACTTATTTGTCACTACCAAGCAATAGTGATGGGTAGCTCGCGAGCGAGTTGTTAAAAAGAGCTAGCTCAACATATATCTAGCTCAGTCTCGTTCAATTCATATCAGTATATCATTTAGCTCAGTGTTTCATTGGAATCGAGTGACTCGGTAGACAAAGAGAGACACTAGGTGGGTATGCGTTTCGTTCGAACGACGTATGAGCGATAGATAGAGATGTACACACGCACACACAAACACTGCCTATTGGATACTCCTAGCTCTATTACACGTATGTAAGCCAAGATCTCAAAACAATTACAATTTTCCTATAATTTCTAGGCAAAATAGTCTCGATTCACAAGTAATTTTCAGGCGGGAACTTGCGAGCAGAGACATTTTTTCTTTTATTTTTCTATTAAAATTTATCATTTATGATAGCATTCAAAATGCAACCTTTAAAAATCTTATAGACTTTCCAGTTTATCTGCTCTAATAAAGCCTGAGATTTTAGTTTTATATGAACGAAATCCTTTAGAAGCTACCTCCTACTTGGGATAGACTGAGTGACCGTTTTATAATAAAATCACTAAAAATGTTATGGTAAATTTTAAATAGAAAAATATTGGAAAAAATTAACTCGGCCACAAGTGAATTCTCAGACGGGAATCGAACCCGCGACCTTTGGAAATCCGGTCCAATGCTCTACCGCTACCGAGACTTGCGAACCTCCGTCGAAATTCTCCAATACTTTTATATTTTTTATTTTTAATACGCTGTAATAACGCTGTGTAACAACGCTGGCCAGCGTTGTTACATCAATACTAGGAAATATCCTTGCATTCGAAAGAAACATCTTTTCAGGTCGATTAAGATGCAACTGCCAATAATTTATGATTTTGTAATTTTTGCATTTTTCAATGCTATTTTTATACTTATGGTAAAAATCTATCACTAAAAATCGTATCAAATCGTAAAAAAATATAACTAAAAAGGCCAAGCTTGTAAATTTTAGTTTCAATTATGTTTTATTTAATTGTATTTTTTTTTATTTCTACCTCTGCTTACTTTAATTGTTTACTGTTTAATTTAATTCTACCCTATTTATTATCAATGTTTTTTTTCTTTTTTATTATTTTATGTAGCAATTTCTAGTTTAAGTTTTTTTTTGGAAACTACTAGGTATGCATAAGCTCGGATTATGATCTAGTTCTATACCTAATTTAATATAATATTGTGTGTTTTTTTATTGTAATCTGTTGGATGTGTTAATAAATAATTAAACTAAGAAGGTAGTGTTCCGTTTCTTCTTACGATCACAGACACAGTTATTAATAAAAAAAAACCACGCAAGTAAACTATTTGATGTAGACGTCACGTAACCCCTTCCCGTTTAAAATACTGACAATGTTTTTTTTAATACGTCAGAGTACATGTCGTGTATAGAAGTAATTCATTGACAAATGAATGGAAATGAGCTATAAACGAATCGGAAAGTAGTTTTTGAATAAAACATTATTTCAAATACAAATGAATAAGACTGTCCGTTTGTTTCTTTTTCACTGTTGATTTTGATGTAAGTATTTAATAAACCAAATAGCTGAATGATACATTTTAAATAGGAAAATATTGGACTCGGCCACAAGTGAATTCTTAGATGGGACTCGAACCCGTCCAATTCTCTAACCACTGAGCTACCGAGACTTGCGGACCACCGACGAAATTCACCAATGATTTTTTAATTTAAAAAATTCAAAAATTTTGACGATTCGTTTGGTACAGGGTTAGATACTCGACTCGTCGGGAAACGTGATCTCAATAATGTTTTCTTTTATTAATGTTTTATTATGTACATCTTAAGTTTTGGCGCGCACTTTCGGCACCACGTGACCACGGCAGCTGAAAATGTGCCGAAACGTCGGGAAAATCAAAAACCCCTAAAAACCTTAAAATGCGGACAAATACAACTTAGTTCGTGAAATATAGCGCATTTGATATCCGTAAAAGTTGTTTTATTTTAATGTTCTATTGTTTTTTTATTTTTTTTTATAAATCTATTACTTTTTAAACAACGCTCCTTGAAAAATGCTATTACTCGTCGACCGGCAACCTCGATAGTACATATCCTCGCACCAAACATGCCGTCATATTTCAGTTTCATAGTTTTATTACAGTTTTTTTTTGTATATTTGGAATATCTTTTGGTTAAAACATCACAAAATTATACCTCTTCTTACCTTTTCAAACGCCGGTATCTCTTCCTTTTCCTTCTTCTTGCCTTTTTTACCTTTCTTTCCTTTTTTCTTTTCCTCTTCTTCTTCTACTACAGGTTTTTGCTCTTCTGTGAATTTCGAAAAATATTTATTTATAACTTTTTAATTTTGCATTTTACAATGCTATTTTTATGTGATACATATTAAACAAGGAAATATAATATGTGTACCAAAAAAAGCAAAATGTCGCCCTGACGGGATTCGAACCCGCATCCTTGGGAATCCGGCCCAATGCACTAACCAATTATGCTACAGAGACCTAGGTTCAAGGTCTCTGTAGTATAATTGGTTAGTGTAACAATATTAATGTAGTTTATTAAACTTCTTACCATTTAAGCTAATGTAAGCTATGCTATAATAAAATATGTTTAACATTTATTTGGCTTATTACTCAATTTAATTTTTGTCATTAATCTAATCTAACCTAACCACTAAAAAAGTTAAGCAACATTCGCAATGGTCGGTCACGGGATGGGTGACCAAAAATTTACTATCTCGAGCTCCTCCCTGCTTCGGAAGGCACGTTAAGCCGCTGGTCCCGGCTGTATTTGCAGTCGGTAAAACCCACCACACCGCATTGGGCCCGCGTGGTGGGTCATGGCTCTTTCTCCTTATCCATCCATAAGGAAGGCCAGTGCCCCAACAGTGGAGGACATTAAAAATGGCTGATGACGAATGGGGCTTAAACTTCTTTGTAGGGAGGCTGGCCTCGACCCAGTCCACAGTAGGTATTATCATGAGACGCCATTTTGAAAATTTTTCAAAATGGCGGACCGGTGACGAGCCCAAAAGGTTCAAACTCCTTTGAGCCTTATGTTCGAATAATCCTTACTAAACCTTTATATGGCTTATTTCTTCTAGGTCTCCTAAATTTTGTTCTTTTCGTTCTGGAATAGGACCTACCTGCTGGTAGTGACTCTTCAGACCATTGGAAGAATTCGCTGGTGTCTTTGGCTACCCCTGCTTGACTCTGAAATAAGAAGGTACATAAAATAGTTTAATGATTGACCAACTAATCTAACCTGAATCAAATTTAATCAAAATATATTTAATTTTTCTTAAATATATTTTTTCCGTTTTTTAGCATAAGATCTAGTAAGTAGTTCTAAAAATCGTGAAATAAGTTATGAAATTGTTGTAATTCTGCAACTTATTTCGCAAAGAACACGGTGTTTTTTCTTTTTGTAATTATATTAGCGTTGTACAAGTTTAAAATTGGATAATTAAAGGATTTACCTCAGCCTTGAGTTTCTTTCCTTTTTTCTTTTTAGGCTTCGGTTCTGTAACAAATACAAATTATTGTCTATGTGATAATAGTGCAAAATTACATACCTACACAAATAATCTCAAATCGTGTAATAAGATAAAAAAATAATGTAGCCGCAGACATTCCGTGCAATGTCTAAAAAACATTTTATACCGCAACTCAAATTAAATCTTTTTGAATTATTCACGTAATAACGCGATGTGCATTATTCAAAAAAGGTTTACAGAAATAAAGATCAGTATCTTACTTCTTCCAATAATTTCAATGTAAATTTTTGTTTATACTGTTTTCGTTGGAGATGCATCGACTGCGTTGTCATGGCAACCGATTTATTGATGTAGCAGTCATAAATTATTGATGAGAAGCTTGACGACGCAGTAGTTAGCGTGCTCGGCCTGCTATCGTCAACGATTGGGGCGACTGCAACTTTCGCAACGGTCGGTCACGGGATGGATGACCACCATAATCCTCCATGCTTCGGTTAAGCCAGCTGTATTTGTAGTCGTTAAACCTGATCTGATATGATTTATATTAGCGCATGATGCTGTCTTGCTTTCGCCGCGAAGATGTAGTGAGACGCTATCGAGCTACAAGTGTCGATACACCTACTTATGCTGGAACTACAGGTGTAGTTTTTTTTTACTTTGAATGGGTATGCTCTTGATCCCATACAAACAGGGCTCAGACAGGATCCAGGATGGAGCGGGCTAACTCAGAAGGTGCCTATTCACCCTTGCTTTGAAGATGACGGGTAATAAGTACTCGGAAATACAGACGCAGGGAGGGCGTTCCACTCTTTTGCTGTGCGCAATGTAAAAGATGTCAAGTAGCGCCAAGAAAGGGTGGATGTCTAATGGAAGAAGGGGATGATACAGATGAGTTCATACAACTCCTGAGCACACTCTCCGTCCGAAGTATAGTCTGTAAAAGACCGACAGAGAGGCAACTTTGAGGCGGTCAGCTAAGGTGTGAAACTTGCTGTTCACCAGTTCTTTGTCGCCAATAATGGTGTAGATTCACTTATCTTCAATGACCCATCAAACGCCCAAACAACTCCCTTCAGACCCCTAATTCACAAACGCAGTATCCACCTAGGCCGGCATATAATTCGGCCAGAGGAACTAAAATCTCTCAAGCCAGGAAGACTTCAGACTTTCTGGAGGCCGTCAGGTTGAAAGAGATACTTGACAAGGTGGCCAGTTACGATAGATATTTTGGGTCGCAGTGACTACCTACTACTACCTACTGGAGCTGCATAGCCCTTATATCCTACAAATAATAATAATAATGAATACCTTCAATAACAGGTGGGAGAGATTCAAACGACGCGCTGGTGTATGAAGTGTCGGTGTACTGAACCTCCTCAGGCTCCGGCTCCAGGTCTGTGGTGGCCAGCAGTACTTCATCTTGGAGATCTGGTTCTGGATTTTATAGGCTATTGTTAATTTTGATTTGAGTTTTTGCTTTCATAACGCAATTTTAAGAGATAAAAAACGATTCATGTTTAAGTTCGTGTAGTTCTTTCTGAGTCGTTATTTTTGTATCATATTTATCTGAAAGATCTTAATTGTGATATTCAGTATACATTGAGCCTTTCGAGGCTGGAAGGTGGTGGTCCCTCCCTTCTACCGTTCCCCCGCCGAGCTTTCGAGCTCGGTGGGGTGTCGGGAGGCGGCGAGGGATAGGGTGCTGGACTCACGAGTCCGGTATTCTAGGTAGCCTAGCATAACCGTTTGTAATGCGTAAAGGCATTCCCCTCAATCAAATTAAAAAAAAGTTAAATTGACAGAAGTACGGTTCACTGAAATGAAATAACGTTAATTGAATTAAATAAAACGTATTACTGTATATTTGTTTGTTGTTATGACTATGTTTCCGTTTATTTAGATAAAGACTAACATCCGCGGTTTCACCCGCGTGGTTCCCGTTCCCGTGGGAATATCGGGATAAAAAGTAGTCTATGTGTTAGTCCACTACTCGAAGTCCATACATACCAAATTTCATCCAAATCCGTTCAGTACTTTTTGCATGAAAGAGTAATAAGCAAACTTAATTAAAAAAAATAATATATTAAGTAGGATTTATAATATTAGTACTTAGAATAGGAAGTAGGATTTATTTAAAGATTTTCATCATACACGTACCAGGCTCGGTTTCATCCTGAAACAAAAAAATAACAAGTGTAAAAGATAAATAAAAATACAGATTTGGCTTTTTAGAAACAACATCATACGACGATATGTGATGGTAAAGCTGAAAGTCTTCTTCATAACGAGTGAGGATTAGTGGCCACCTCTGGTGTCAGAGTTTATCAAGCCGCCTATAATGCCTCTGACTTGGTTTAACGTCTGTAATCAAATGACAACAGCCGGGACCGACGATTTAACGTGCCATCCGAAGCACGGAAGCGCTCAGTTATAATGTTACTTTAAGGTCACCCATCCGACACCTGACCGGGCCGAACTTTGCTTAACAAACGTGATCGAATACGAACAGTCTGTCAAGCGCGGTCATAAGCGCTCCAAAGCCGAAAGTGGAATCGCGCTTCTCCCAATAACGTCAACCACTGAAGAACTGGCTACCTTATCTCAGAGGTCGTGAGTACGATCCCCAACTTCCATAAATATTGTTTTGAAAAACATTCGTTTTTATATGATTTTCGAATTTTTGCTTTTTTCAATGCTATTTTTAACCGACTTCAAAAAAGGAGGAGGTTCTCAAGCCGACGGTTTTTTTTATGTATGTTTTACCATAACTTCGCCAGTTGTAAACAGATTTTTATAATTCTTTTTTTATCTGAAAGAAATTGGTTTGTGTGTGGTCCCATATAATTTTTACGAAGATCTGGCTAGTAGTTTTTTCATAATCCTGAAAAATATCAATCACGTTTTGGCAAGTAGTCGTTTACCTAGATGACATCATTGGGCTGATTTTTAGTGTAAGTAACGGCACATGATGATTTATAAAAAAAAATCAAACCGACTTCAAAAAGTAAAAAATAAAACTTTTGGAGTCGGTGCTAGCTAGCTAAGGCCAAAAAAATATCTAGTTAATAGAAGTGCAATGTAGAATGCCTTGGCTGGCACCTATTATATATATATTTTTTTAATTTTTTTTAAGCTTATGATAAATTTTAAATTGAAAAATTTTGGAAAATATCAACTCGGCCACAGGTGAATTCTTAGATGGGACATTCGTTTTTTTCAGGCTTTACCAGTAGTCTCCCCGGTTTGGTTTCCTGGTGGGTGCACGGGTTATTATTTTCAGTGTAGTCAGTTTAGTCTACGGGTAATTGAAACGACAATACTGCATTTAGTGCTGTTCTGACCTGGTGGATCCACAAGTAACAAAGCTACAAAAGATAGAAAAATATTGAACGAAAAGTACCAGGGCAGCATAACCAACTAGGAGTTATTAAATTAAATTCAAAATTTATATTAAATTTTGAATTTGATTTATTTATATGTTTAATAATTTGACTTGCTTTAATTTGATGTTAATTAATTTGTTTAAATTTATAATCTGTTTATGTATTACTTAATTTCCGACACAATGTAATATTGTTTATGGAATAAATGACTTATGACTTATGACTTATTATTAATATAAGAATCTTGAAACATTTAAAAATCCGCTAATTAATAATTGCGCGATAATTGCTATACGTCACGTATCAACAGTGCGGCCTCTACAGAACAAACGATGAACTATAATGTACCTACATTCATTTAGTTCCTGTTATTGGTATCAAATTATTTTTGGCACCTTTTCAGCTGCCGTGGTCACGGGATGACAGTCATCCCGTGACTGCTTGCGTGATTTTCCTCTTATATTAAATATATTTCAAAATTGTAAATTTGTGCATGGCAACAACATGTTCCATTGTAAATGTTGTTGTTTCTGTTAAAGCTGATAAGTTTCTTGCGGCCGTTCTTCTTATCAGTTAAAAGATGTCCTGAATGGCTGGTAGGGAAAAAAAATTTAGGACTATTTGAAAGTACTTATCTATAAGTCTATTTGAATAAAAATCTTTGACTTTGACTTTGACTGCGGCAGCTGAAAAGGTGCCGAAACGTCGGAAAAATATAAAAAAACCCCTAAAAACCAAAAAATACGGACAATTACAACTTAGTTCGTGAAATGTAGCGCGTTTGATATCCGTAAAAGTTGTTTTATTTCAAAAAAAATTTATAGAGTTAAAATTTTGCGTTCAACGAACCAAATACCTTTGTATTTAATCTATTTTCGGTAATCACTTGACCATTCAACCTTAATGGAGTCAATGTCGAATTAATTAATGCATACAGTTCATGTTGCAGTCATATTAGTAATTTCAGTAAAAGTAAAAACTGTCTAAAGCCTTACCACAAGATGTCGAGCAATGTTAAAATAATATTGCAAGTGATATGGCGCTATACGTAGGGTATCAACATTACTTTAATATTGTGATGACAGCTGATGGTGGGGCCTTTGAATGTTTGATCTGAATTCTAGACACTAATATTATAAATAGTCATCATCAATTTTTAATGTTCCCACTGCTGGGGTACTGGCCTCCTTATGGACGGATAAGGAGAATGGGCCATGACATACCACGCGGGCCCAATGCGCGTTGGTGGGTTTTAACGACTGCAAATGCAGCCAAGACCAACGACTTAACATGCCTTCCGAAGCACGGAGGAGCTCGAGATAGTAATTTTCTGGTCATCCAACCGTTGCGAAAGTTGCTTAACCTCAACAATCGCAGGCCGAGCGCGCAACCCACTGCGCCACGGGCTCCTCATTATACTCGTGATAGTGCACGCACCGAAATCATACATTTATCCTGGGGCCCAATTCTGCTAATGCTTAGTCGCAATCGTATTCCAATGGTGTTTCAATGGTAGTCCTGTTTTACACAGTTCTTGTTACAACAGTGTAAATGAACACTACTATTGAAACACCACTGAGAGACGATTTTGACGAAAATTTAGTAGAATTGACCCCCTGTTTTCTATTCCTAAGTAGGTCCCATCTTTTGAATCTTTAGACAAATTTTCAGGAGTATGATTTTTTATTTATATCTTATAAAACCAATTTCCTCACTCACACCATTTAACCTAGCCCCAAAGTAAGCACTGCGAGGCTTGTGTTATTGAATACTAGGGTATCGATCATAAATATGTATAATTAATAATCATACACATATAAGTATTTATGAGTACAAATAAACGTCCATAACCCAGGTACAAAGCTCTTATTCATCATACAAACATATACCTAACTGGGATTTGAACCCGGGATCTCAGAGTAGGTGACACCTTGGAACCGGTCGGTGTACGTACCACTCTACCACGGAGGTCGTCAAAATGGCTGGTGACAATGATGGCAAAACCTCTTTCATTGTTTGACTACAACATAATTTACATATTTTGTGAAGTGAAATTATAAATGATTTAAACATATTACAGCGCAGAACGAGCTTACTTAGAGTTTGACCGGGAAAATAATAATATGTATATTTATTTTATTTATCTATTCATTTATTTTCAGGCTACAAATGGCCCATACATAGATATACATACCTTTTAACTAAACACTAAAACACTTTATTGTACACAAAGACAAACAAATAAAGAAATAACATAAACAGACATAAAAAGGCAGCCTTACTGCTAAATAGCAATCACGTCCAGGCAATCTTGAGAGAAAAACAATAGCGAAGAGGACAAAGGGGAGTGGGTGTAATTATGGGAAGGTTAGTTGATATAACTGTACATAATATAAATAATAGAAATAGTACAAGTATATATTGGAATTGAAGAGAAAATAAATAATAAGTAAATACCTAAATAAAGAGAAAGGAAATGCATTTCAAATAATAAATTAGCAGACGCCCAACTCCCGTTTCTGTGGGAATATCGGGATATATTGTAGTCTATGTGTTATTCTGATGTGTAAGCTTTAAGGCGCTATACGACTAAAGCCAAATAATAATGAGAAAAGAGAAAAGGACGCGCGTGGGAGCGGGACCAATCAGATTAGGCGTAAAAACCAAGAAATCATTTCGTAGTTAAATACTAACTAGAGCGATTAATGAGAAAATGAAAATACTTGATTCTTTTTATTTTTTTATTCAAGACGGGGAGACTCTTAGCCTTCATCATACCTGATGTTAAGTATTGATAAGGCTGAAGATGGAAGCGATCCTCTCCCGGAATCCTCAACCACTGAGGAACTGGCTATCTTATCTCTAACTGCTGGAACAGAACAATGCTGAAAACATTGTTGTTATGGCGTCAGACTTAGATAAGATGGTAGTAGCTAGCCAGGCGGACTCACAACAAGTCCTACCACAAACCAAACCGAATACAATATGTACCCCCGCTGGGAATCGAACCCGGGACCCCTTGGTCTGATACCGGTGGTTGTTACCACCAGACCACAGAGGCGATTGATAGTTAATAATAATAGTGTTCACTAATTGAACCAATTTCCGTGAAGAGGAGAATAATCTTAAATTTTCAGACGGTATATGCGTTTAGGGTGAGAGGTTGTTTGTTTGTTTGTGCAAACCAATGTTACCATTTATCTACAAAACTTCTAGTCCGATTTTGATGCTGTTTGCAGTGATGGGTTCGGGTTTGATTGGTGAATGTTCTTAGATAGGTGTTACGTTGACAACTCGCCAGGGGGCGCTGCAGTAAACATTTGTTTGAGCAAAACCAAAACTACTAGTCCGATTTTGATGCGGTCTTCAGTAATGGGTTTTCTGTAGTACAATGTACATAATGTATATGCTCTCTAAAAACTTTTTAATAAATAAATAAAAATATTTCCATACAATCACACCAATTATCTAGCCCACGTTAAGTATCATGAAGAACTTGTGTTATGGATACTAGATAACGGATAAACATACTTATATACTTATTTTTTTGTAAATACATACATAATATACATATTAAACACCCAGACCAAGACAAATAGACATGTTCATGCACACAAATATTTGTCTTGTCCGTGGATCGAACCCGGGACCTCTGGCGCAGAAGGTGGGGTTAGTACCCCTGCGCCAAACAGGTCATGAAAAGCAAAATTTTTTTTTATAAACCCACGACGATTAAAACGTAATTGAAAAACGATAAAATAATATAAAAACCTCCGGACTTAATTATCCGTCGGGGGCTGCCATCACTATTATAAATTTTAGCATGAATATAATTAAGGGGTCACTTCGAAAAGATAAAGTTTCGAGGCAAAATCATAAGTGTTTGATAAAGGTATGAAGAAATGTATATCTTATTATCAGATTTGTAACATCTCTAACCGTCCTATATTTTTATATCCATCATCCATCATCAGCCTGTGGACGTCAACTGCTGGACATGGCCTCTCCTAGCTCACGCCTATTGTGGCGTTCATAGGAGGCTATTAGCCTACTGCTACCACGCTGGCCAGACGGGTTGGTAGAGGGTTTATTTCAAGTTTTCCTTCTCTTGCACAGGTGTTCAATGCGTCGAGCCTCTTAGTCGACTCTTACGACATCCGAGACATGTTAGGGTGTGGCGACACGCGTATTCTTAGGCCGTCACCACACGGCACAAAAAAGTTTTATATCAAAAATATAACAGACATACTTTTTCTGTATAGCTTCTTATTACTGTAAAAAGTTCATCTAAATCCGTTCAGTAGTTTTTGCGTGAAAGAATAACAAACATTCATCCATCCCTTCATTCAAACGTCCTCACCAGACACCACAAACTTTCTTTATAAATCCATACAATCACACCAATTATCTAGCCCAAGATAAGTATCATGAAGAACTTCTGTCAAGCGCTTTTCAGACTACGCTATAATATGTATAATAGCATATAGCTTAAAGCTCATAGCACAACGATATCGCTCACCATACATTCACTTAGATAGCGTATAGTAAGCCAATAATATATTTTATGATTTTGTATTTTTTGCATTTTCAATGCTATTTTTATACTTATGGTAAATTTTAAATAGAAAAATATTGGAAAAAATTAACTCGGTCGTAGTTGTGTAGTAGCACAAACAAACAAACAAACAACCTCTCACCCTAAACGCATATACCGTATCCGTACCGTCTCGTTGGTAAAAATACGAAAATTCAATATTTTTCTCCTCTTCAAGGAAATTGGTTTAATTAGTGGACACTATTATTATTAACTATCAATCGCCTCTGTGGTCTGGTGGTAACAACCACCGGTATCAGACCAAGGGGTCCCGGGTTCGATTCCCAGAGGGGGTACATATTGTATTCGGTTTGGTTTGTGGTAGGACTTGTTGTGAGTCCGCCTGGCTAGCTACTACCATCTTATCTAAGTCTGACGCCATAACAACAATGTTTTCAGCATTGTTGGGTTCCGGCAGTTAGAGATAAGATAGCCAGTTCCTCAGTGGTTGAGGACTCCGGGAGAGGCTCGCTTCCATCTTCAGCCTTATCAATACTTAACATCAGGTATGATGAAGGCTAAGAGTCTCCCCGTCTTGAATAAAAAAATAAAAAGAATCATATATTTTCATTTTCTCTTTAATCGCTCTAGTTAGTATTTAACTACGAAATGATTTCTTGGTTTTTACGCCTAATCTGCAAAATTGGTCTCGCTCCCACGCGCGTCCTTTTCTCTTTTTAACCGACTTCAAAAAAAGGAGGAGGTTCTCAAGTCGACTGTATTTTTTTTGACTTAAGACTTAAGTCTCGGTAGCTCAGCGGTTAGAGCGGTCAGAGCTTGTGGCCGAGTTAATTTTTTCCAATATTTTTCTATTTAAAATTTACCATAACCAATAATATATATTATATATACATTCGAAAAAAATTTGAAACTACAGTTAGAAATAAGAGACAATGAAATTGATAATATAATGTTAGAAAATGGGTGTTTGAGAAAAGAAATAGAAAAACTAAAAAGGCAAATATTTTTCCTAAAAGACGTTTGCAAGAGCCCTGAAACTTTCTCAAGAACGCCAAAAACCTCCAAAAAAAGAGAATTGCCTAAATCTACTTCAAACGATATTAGTTTGACTCAAACCATCGGGAATAATTGTAAACAAACACAACAAACACTTTCGACATTGAAGGAACAGGGAAGAAAATTGAATTTAACGCCACAAACAAATGAGAAATGTACTAATAATCATGAGGAAGGAAAGGTGAAAAAATCGATTTTAATAAAGAAAAACAGTCAAAAACGTACACCAACAATTTGGATATTCGGAGGTCAAAATTGCGTAAACCTCGCTTCAAAATTAACTCAAGGACGGAACCCTGTATCCTCTCACGTCACGGCAAGCACGAAACCAAATGCATCGTCGGAAGAAATATTAAAAGACTGCAGCAACTTAAATATCGATCCTATGGATAAAATTATAATAAGTATTGGAGAAAACGATTCTAATCCGTATAAAGTCATTTTAGAATTACATTATCTTATAAAAAAGTTTAACAAAAACCATATTTTAATTCGTAAAATTGGAAATAACCCTCATTTTAACTGTAATATACTGAATTACCAATTTAAGTTAATAAGTCAAAATTTTGAGATGTGTCATTACATTAAAAGTTATTATCACCTTAAGAATATGTTACAAGGATTTGAGAACAAGTACAAAACTTACGTCATATCAAACATAAATAGGGATACAAATACATTAAAGAAGAAGGAAACTAATAGTTTCAAAAAGGGTACGATCCCTTATTATTTTAAAAATCCACAAACAACCACCAGTCAATTACTTATTTTAAGAGAAATTATAGTACACAGAATATAGAGACATTTAGGAACCTACTTAAAAAAATTACATTTAATGAATCACTTAATGAACCCGACCCAAATAAGTCATTTTCATTATTCCATGAACTTTTTACCAGTCTTTATAAAATAAGTTTTCCTAAAATAAAAATAAAAGTTCGTAATGGGCCAAGAAAAATAAAATGGATCTCCAAAGGTATAAGAATTAGTTGCACTACTAAAAGAAAACTGCGATACAGCTATTACAAAGAAAAGTCAAGAAAAAGTAAAAGTAATTATTTAACTTATTCAAAAACCCTGAAACAATGCATTCGTAAAGCACAAATCTTATCTAGCTCCAAATTTATTAGTAAAAGTAAAAATGTCTGTAAAGCTTCATGGCAAGTAATCAAAGAAACAAGTAACGTTCACCAAGATAACAAATACATAAACGAAATCAATCATGAAAACCAAGTTATAACAGATGGTAAAGATATAGTTTCGAAATTCAATCAATATTTTATAGAAATGACTAATAAATCGGTCAATAATAATAGCGAATATATTAACTATAATGCTGATAGGAATAGTCATGGATCCTCATTGTTTCTGAAACCTACATCTGCTGATGAAATCTATAAAATAATAAAATCCCTCAGGGATACAAACTCTGAAGGTTATGACGAGGTTTCCACGAAAGTACTGAAAGCCTGTGCGCTGGAACTTGCTCCGATTCTATCTCATTTGATAAATTTGTCCATGGAAAACGGTGTCTTTCCAGAAGTTTTAAAGCTATCTATTGTAAAACCGTTATACAAAAAAGGCGATCGTAAATTAATAGAAAATTACAGACCGGTAACACTGATACCAATTTTTGCGAAAATATATGAAGTGTGCATGCACAAAAGACTAGTGGAATACATTGATAAGTTTAAGATTATTAAAGCTGAACAGAATGGATTTCAAAAGGGGAAGTCGACTATCTTAGCCATGTTTAATCTTATCAATAATGTTATAACTAACTTAGACATGAACAATGATACAAGTGTTCTTCTTTTCGACATGACAAAGGCTTTCGATTTTGTTTCCCATCCAATTTTGTTGAGAAAATTGGAAGAAAACGGAATCCGGGGACCTCCTTTGGATTGGATTAAATCATACTTGACAAATAGAACACAATGTGTAGAAATTAACAATATTAATAAAAATGGTATTCTTACTACTCATGCATCTGATTATCTAATAAATAGTTATGGCGTTCCACAAGGGAGTGTACTGGGTCCTCTGCTCTTTCTATTTTATATTAATGACATACCAAGTGTGACACCACATAAGACCGTACTGTTTGCTGACGATATATCAGTCATAGTTACCTCAAACAAGGGCCAGAGCTTAGAATTTGAAATAAATGAGTCCATATCACATGTTGCTACCTGGCTTCGTCAAAATAATCTAGTTCTAAACGGCTCTAAGACAAATTATTTATTATTTCGTAAAAATTACAGAAGTGACGAACGGCAGTTATCAATCAAATTTATCAAAACGAATCAATAAAGAGAAACGAAAAAGCTTCCTTCCTTGGTATAACAATTGATGAACACTTAAACTGGAAGGAGCAGGTTAATAAGGTGAACAGTAGGATCAACAGTTTTGTGTTTGTTCTCAGACGATTGCGGCAAACAGTATCTTTAAAAACGGCTCTTACAGCTTACCACGCTTATGTAGCATCTGTGTTAAGATATGGTTTGATTTTATGGGGAAACTCTACTGACATTAATAGGACATTCATTACTCAAAAGAAATGTATACGCGCTTTAGTGGGTATTAGACCCTTCGACTCATGTAGACCGTATTTTAAAGAATTAAAAATATTGACTCTTCCGTGTTTATACATTTTTGAATCGTGTACTTTTGTTAAACAGCATATGCATCTTTTTAAGACTGCTAAAGAAATATATCCCCGTGCAAGCAGAAATGCAAATAGATTGGTATTAGCACATATTCCAAGAACAGCAATGTATTCTAAAAGCTGCCTAGTAATGACAATAAAGTTGTATAATAAATTGCCTATAGAGATCAGGGAGTCACCATCTTTAACTGTATTTAAATCAAGATTACGGAATTTTCTTGTTGTGCACCGTTTCTACAGTATAGCTGAATTTTTGTCAATGTAAAACTGTATGTATTTTATTTTTTTCAAAATCTAAAATTGCATATTATAGGAATCTAATAAAAGAAATGTGACAGATCTGTTTATATTTCTGTAATTAATTTAATTTAACTTTTGTGACATGTATTGCTATAAAAAAGGATACATTGTTAATTAATTTTCTTATTTTGACATTGGTTATTATGATTTGGGTGAATAAAATTATATATAAAGTTTAATTAATAAATAACATTATATTGCTTAAGTATTAAATTAATATCCTATTTTCTTTTTGACATGATTGATGTTTATATAGTCATTAAAGCTGAATCATTAATATTTGCATGCCAATTTGGTAAAACATGTCTGTACATTACTGTTGTTGTTAACATCTTATTACCGTGTTTTTTGCAAATAAATTTATCTTTATCTTTATCTTTATCTTATCTTTATAGCTAAGTGTGAACGTGTTCTAAGTAAATGTATGGTGAGCGATGTCGTTGTGCTATGAGCTATAAGTTATAAGTAGGTATGCTTTCATATTATAGCGTAGTCTGAAAAGCGCTTGATGCGCAAAACGCAGTGTGCGTTGTATACGTGTTGC
Source organism: Chrysoteuchia culmella (assembly GCA_910589605.1). Taxonomy (NCBI): domain Eukaryota; kingdom Metazoa; phylum Arthropoda; class Insecta; order Lepidoptera; family Crambidae; genus Chrysoteuchia; species Chrysoteuchia culmella. The sequence continues at coordinate 1,042,083 of OU342671.1, read as the reverse complement.
ATTTAATTTTTATTTATTTTTTATCTGTATCTGTGTATCGTCGTGTGGATGTCACATAAACATTTTTCTTTCTTTCTTTCTTTCTTTCTTCTTTGATGGATAATAAAAAACGGATAATATTAGTAGGATAGGATGAGAATATAAAAACAACTTACTTTTTTACCCTTCTTTCCTTTTGCCATTTTGCTAAATTAGTACACAAGACAAAATAAACCACAACAATGTTGTTATTTGTATAAAAAAATAAAGAAATAATATTTGTAAATATTACGGTACGAAATTTGACATTTTGACGTTTTGCTGACATTTAGATGAGTATATTCTCCGAAACACTTGATTATATAAATGTTTTTTATACTGTGAGCAAAAAAGTAAAATATCCATCCCAGTCCTACTTTTACTGGTATTATTAATAAAGAAGTTGGCCGTAAACGCTGGTTCGCTACATCCATTAATTAGCTGCAAAGAAAGTTTTATACTCAGATAAACAGGCTTAGATTTGGTCATTGCAGATTCAAAGCTCATTTAAGTCGCATGCGCATAATATCATCCCCAACATGCACTGAATACACTTCACAGAAAGACCAAACTCTGGAATATTTTTCACACAAAAATATCATTGCATGCAAGATTAAAAAAATATAATCTGGAACATATCTTTTACACTTGCCCCGGCATTCAGCATAGGGGCCGTTCAAGTATTACGTAAGCACTACAGAGGGGTGGGGGGTCTTTGCTTTGATTATTTTTGATGACATGGGGGGGTGACATAGTGATTACGTCAGCAGTAATTATTTACTTTTTTACACATATCGCAACCCATACTTTGTCTAAAATGCATTTTCGGGGATTACAGTCCTCTATTCCAAACCTATTCCTTATTTCTAGACTTATAACTGCGGCTCATAAATCAATCAATTGTACCAATGTTTACGTAAGCATGGGGGGGAGAGGTAAGAGCTTTGCTTACTTTTGCTGACGTGGGGGAGGGGTGGGTTAATAATTGCAAAAATGCTGCTTACGTAATACTTAAACGGCCCCATACAGCGTCTATCACTAATAGATCAGCTTATGGAAACACATAAAACCGTTTCACCCGAGTTCTTTTCTTAACAACACGTGTTGTGAGGCTCCATTTTTAACTCGATCTACCCTAAAAATTTATTATATTACAAAATATATTTACTTGACATTGGCGTATTTAATGAGGGCACGCCATTAATTAAGAAAGAAGAAGAAGAAGACAACTCAAATTTGTCCACTACTCGGCTAAAGACCGTGAAATAGGCAATTGCAGGTCGAGTATGAGTTTACTAATACGAGACAGGCAATTGCCACTTCCGCCGAGGCATATATAGTGCTTTTCTCAAAAGAATGCAGGGAAATAAAACATATGTACTTTTTATATATACATTTAATAATTACTAAAAGAAAATCAAAATCATTGCAGGAGCGTCTTTTTGAATTTGGAACATTACAGCGCTCCAGCAATGTTGTATGAAACGGCGTGCTGGAGTTGTTAAATACTCTTTGTAATGTTCCAAATTAAAAAAAAACGCTCCTGCAATAGATTTGATTTTCTTTGTCCGTAAATTCGATACTTCGCAGGTTCTTTTTTCGAAAATAATGACAACATTTCCATGCATGTTTGAGAAAAAGACTTTACTATCAAGATTATTACTGGAAAACAATTCAAAATTTGGCTTTTTGCCTGCAAAATACTTACAATATACATAAGATTTGGCTTTGCCTTAAAAAAAAAACTAGATTAAGAAACCAAGACTCAAGAACTGGCAGTATGTCTAGACCTACGCCTGTCCCGAAAAGGACGAATACAACTACTACTTACTACCAATACTTTTATTTAACCCATCAAAACACCTCTTGTCTTTTGTTTTTTTCTTAGCATAAATAAATTCGACTCTAAACAATAAAACTATTTGGAGTTTGGAATTTGAATTGCGACAATAGAGTTTAAAATCGCGTAGCGCGTAAAGTAATTGGTATTTTATTTAAGACTAGCTTCCGCTTGCGGTTTCATCCGCATGGTTCCCATCCCGCATGGATAAAAAGTCGTCGTCGTCTCAGCCACATAACACCCACAACGACTCGTGTGAAGCGGGTCGTTACGTTCCCTAAAATATAGTTGAGCGAAGCACTGGTTCATGCGTCATACTCGTGAACGGGTGCCGCCAGCGGAAATGGGTCTACCTCAGTCTGCTTATCTTAAATATATTTATCTAAAATAAATTGATACTGACCTGTATGTACCTCACAACTTGCAGTATAGTAATCTTGTAATGCGAGAAATGTTGTAATGTATGATAGGCAAGTCTTTCTTTGCCAGTTAAAAATTGTTTACGGTTACAATAACCATAAAATGTAATATTTTAATATTTTAATTAGTATTTTCCTTTTGTGATGGAAATTGACCTTACTGATATGTTAAGGTCACTTTTCAATTTGACGACTCTGTATGAAATAAAACAGGAAGAAAAAACAGCCCTTTCTGTAGTCGCGTAAAATCACAGACTTAGATCGAGATAGACGGTAAAGACCAATCTTGCGTGTAAAAAGTTTGATCCTCGGTCAAAGGTTTGAACCTTTTGATTTTTTTTTCAAAATGGCGTCTCATACTACGGATTTGGACAAGGCCTGCCTCCATACAAAAAAGTTCAACCAAACCCCTTTTCCGACGTAAGTCATTTATCACGTAGTCATTCCGACGTATGACTTTTACAAAAAATATATATAAGTAAGTTTATCCGTTATCTAGTATCCATAACACAAGTTCCTGGAACTTAGCGTGGGCTAGATAATAGGTGTGATGGTATGGAATTTATTTATTTATTTATTTATTTATCCGTTATCCAGTATCCATAACACAAGTTCTTCATGAAACTTAACAGGGCGCGGGGGCTAGATAATTAGTGTGATTGTAGGTATGCAAATATTTATTTATTTACTTGTACAGTCCTTTCTTGGAAGATCCTTTCTTAACATTTCCACATTAACTAAATCACGGTCGAAACCTTCTCATACAGTTTAAAGCGCCCTTTTCGTCTACCTCGATATAGTTCTGTTGGTAAAATGCCTAAACGTACCTCCACAAGCAAGAAGGAAACCGAAAAAAATATTGGTCACCCATCCTTTTCTTAACCATAGCGAAAGTTGCTTAACATTCGTTATCGCAGGCCGAACGCTTAACCTCGCACACGCTCCTTACCGTAATAACGTAATAACACATTTAGTCATCAATTTCTTGGTAATGTTAAGTCAGTCATTATACCTCCAACTGCTTTATTAAGTACAGTCAAGAGCACGTCACTTACGAAAGATCTTCATACCTTTTCTAAAAAAAAACGCTATTTTATGATTTTGCTTCGACACTTTTTCTTTTCGAAATGAAAATTAAACCACACCTTCATTAAAACCCACCCCTTAATTAAAAATAAGAAAATTCTAGATTTTTTATGGTTTTTGATTTTTTAAATTTTTAATGCTATTTTTTTACTTATGATAAATTTTAATGGAAAAAACCAACTCGGCCACAAGTGAATTCGCAAATGGGAATCGAACCCACGACCTTTGGAAATCCGGCCCAATGCTCTAACCGCTGAGCTACCGAGACTTCACTTGTGGCCTTGTGGCTGAGTTGAGATTTACCAATATTTTTCTATTTAAAATTTATCATATATTCAAGATTATTGCTGGCTGGTAGGGAAAAAATTTTTTTTTGTCTATTCGAAAGTACTTATCTATAAGTCTATTTGAATAAAAATCTTTGACTTTGACTTTGACATTCTCAAATGGATATACATATATAGAAAATTGGTTTAATTATTAGACACCAATAATTTTTAGGATCGTGTACAATTTTAATTGAATTGATTTGATGGATTTTTAGATTTTTGTATTAAGTAATTTTTGATTTTAAATTTAACTATAATTTGATTTTTTTAAATTTTGCTTAAAATGTTGTTTTTTTTCTCTTGTTCGTTTAAATATTTATAGTTGCTTTTTATTTGTTATTTATCTATCATTCTTGCTGTGTACATTGTTTAGGGTTGCGTCCCAGATCGATTTTATATATCTTTATATTTAATGTTCTATTGTTGGTTGTTATGTGATTATGTACCTTTTTACATAAATAAATAAATAAATATCCATAGTTACTTAGTGATTTACTACGAATTGATTTCGTGATTTTTCGGCTTATCTGTCTTCTCTCCCGCGCGCATCTTTTCCTGCCGACAAGTGTCGAGCCTGATGTGCTATTGAAAGTACTTTTTCAAGGTACTTGTGTAATTGTTAGTCATAGAATTGCGCTATAAAAGATCGATTTACGTTGAGGTTACGTTACTGCAGAATTGATATAAATACCTAGATTATTCGTAGTTAAGTGTCTTTATAGCGTAGTAGTAATAAATATGCGTACTAAGGGCAGTGATTTGTAATCGCTAGTAATTTATTGTTCAATGACTAAGGGGTCATCCTGCTAATCTAAACTCTATATCTATATCTATACTAATGTTATAAAGAGGAAAGATTTGTATTTTTGTATGTAACGAAGAAACTCAAAAACTACTGGACCGATTTTGACGAAATTTGGTATAGATAATCCTTAGACCCCAAGTAGTAACATAGGCTATAAATGATCCCAAATGCCCACGGGAACGGGAACCACGCGGGTGAAACCGCGCACGGCCGCTAGTATATAATATTATAAAGCTGAAGAGTTTGTTTATTTGAACGCGCTAATCTCGGCAACTACTGGTTCAAACTGAATAATTCTTTTTGAGTTGGATAGTCCATTTATATATATATATATATATATATATGGCTATATAACATCACGCTGCGACCAATAGGAGCGAAGCATCAGTGAAAAATGTTGCAAAAACAGGGAAAATTATCCGTATTTGAGGGCTTCCGTTGCGTGCGCTGCGTAAACGGTTCAAGTTACCCAAAAAATATGTATGAAAGAATTGTTATGATCTAAAAAAATCTCGGCGACAGTATATGTCTATATTTTAAGATTGACTCATTATAACCTTTTTTATCGTTTGTATCAAATTTGGTCGAAATTAATGCATTATTGTCAATTATTTGCGGAAGAGTGTTGCGAAACTAGTAACAGAAATTGACGCGGACGAAGTCGCGGGCAACAGCTATAATATTATAAAAATGTGAAAGTATGTCTGTTTGTTCTGAACGGATTTGGATAAAAAAATATTATTTAGAGACTTCAAGTAGTGGACTAATACATAGGGTACTTTTTATCCCGATATTCCTACAGGAACGGGAGCCACGCTGGTCAAACCGTGGGTGGCCGTTAGCCTGGTTTCAATATTGCCAATTTGATGAGTAGTTTAAAAAATTTACTACTGTTAATTTTTTTTTTCATTACAATTATCTGTTTATAACTTTTTAATTTTTGCATTTTACAATGCCATTTTTATGTGATAAATATTAAACAAGAAAATATACAAACAAGATAATATATTATAACTTTATAATATTTTGTTGAGGAACGATTAATTATTTTTATTTTTTTAATAAATTGAATAATATAGATTAATAATTTATAATGGCAAACATAATTATGTAATTGTTATTATTTTATTGATTTAATTATTAGTTACTCTATTGTATTGGTGTAATCCCGTAATAATATATGTAAGTGTGGAAATAAATAAATAAATAAATAAATACTTAAAAAAAAACAAGGCTTGCACTCCGGGAGTGCCGGCAGAAGTGAAAACCGCCTAAACGAAACAGCAGGAGCTGGCAATATTTTCGTCACTCGGTATATAATATAATAGATCAACGAAAATCCAACCGATCATCACTTCATGTTGTTTGTATTTTGAACTGAATTAAAAGTACAGAACAACAATTATTATTAACACGCGAAGGTTACGCTGTATCGAATAGTCGGAGAGATAGTCATTATTCAGTCAGTATTTAAAGGCATTATACTTAGATAAATAATCACTAAAAAAATACTAGAAGGCTCAGTAGCTCAGTGGTTAGAGCAGTAGGCTGGATACCCAAAGGGCGTAGGTTCGAGTTCTGTCTGAGAATAATTTGTGGCCGAGTCGATATTTTTCCAATATTTTTCTATTAAAAATTCATATCATAAGTATAAAATAGCATTCAAAATGAAAACAAAAAAAGACCGACTTTAAAAGGAGGAGGTTCTCAATTTGGTTGTTTTTATGGTAAATTTTAAATAGAAAAATATTGGAAAAAATTAACTCGGCCACAAGTGAATTTTCAGACGGGAATCGAACCGGCGACCTTCGGAAATCCGGTCCAATGCTCTAACCGCTGAGCTACCGAGACTTGCGAACCACCGTCGAAATTCTCCAATACTTTTATATTTTAATACGCTGTAGGACAGCGTTGTTACATCAATGCTAGGAATATCCTTGCATTCGAAAGAAACATCTTTTCAGGTGTTTAACGATCGATTAAGATGCAACTGCCAATAATTTATGATTTTTTTCAATGCTATTTTTATACTTATGGTAAATTTTGAATAGAAAAATATTGGAAAAAATTGGTTGTTTTTTTATGTATGACACCGATTACGGCGAGATTTCAGTAGGATCGTGGAGTAGTTGTCATTTTATAAATTATAATTTACTTCTCAGGCCCCGACTAATGAGATACAATAGATATTCTATTGTTCTCCTGCTAGCAAAGGACGGATTGTGCAATAAGTAAGGTAAATAAACAACATTATTGGTCAAAAATGTCAAAGATGGTCGTCCTAATTATTTGTATACCTTATCACTTAAGGTGGAAATGTAGTGATACACTAACAGAATTGACAACTGGCATCATTGTAATACTAACACTTGCATTTCACAAATAAATCATTCTATTCTATTCTATTCTAAAGACGAGAAAGATAAATTATAATAGCCAGAGCCACCAGCTGTTTCACCCACGTTGGTGCCCGTTCCGATGAGAATATCGAAATGAAATATGTAATCCTATATTTTAATCTAGGCTACCTATGTGTGTGCCAAATTTTATAAAAACCGTTCACCCAATTTTTCGTGATTCAGTAACTAACACCAAAACGTCGAAAAAAACAACCAACAAATAGGATAGAAGGATTCATATACGGAAGATCAGCGCTGGCCAAAATTCCAAGCATTATGCCAGGTCAGTACCTTAGTTGTGTTATTCTGATGTAAGAATAGAATGTTATTTCTGTCTTTCATAGAGTAATATGGTCATGATACTTTATCAGCATTAGGCTCTTAGCCTATTTATCTCGATCTATCCGAATCTGTCTTAACAGTCAGTTAATTGCTATTAGTCATAGAGTGCAGAGCTTTGTGCCCTTGATTTGAACAATAGAATAATAATAAAGAAAATAAATAAAAAATCTATATTTTTTTAAGTAAAAAATAATCCGAAGAAACTGAGTCGACCATTTTGGTTGTAAATTAAATAGTGAAGTGTAAAGTGATAAAAAAGGTTTGTTACCATTAAAAGGAGTTTTTAAGTTTTTTCTTGTGAAAGGTTTGTTTTTTTAAATCATATCTAAACAATTACGCGGTCTATAATTACTTATTTTAGTTAAGCAATCTTAAATTTTGGCGTACCTATACTGTTTATTGAAAAACAAAAACAACTTTTCTGGACCTAATACCGCCTTTAAAAACATTCGGTTTTAAAATGTTGTGCTATTATTCGGTTTCTCGACTAGTACTAAAAGTAGCGAGAGAACTAAAGTTACTGACATCGCTCGAAGGATTGCTCAGCTGAAGTGGCAGTGGGCGGGACACATAGCGAGAAGGACCGATGGCCGTTGGGGCGGAAAGGTTCTGGAATGGCGACCGCGTATCGGACGACGTCCGTGGGTAAGTCCCCCCCCCCCCCTCCACAAGGTGCACCGATGATCCACCTTGTGGGGGGCTTACCCACGGACGTCGGGAGAGTCGGATGGTGAAGGTCGCGGGAATTCGCTGGTTTGCGGGCAGCGCAGGATCGATCGTCGTGGAGATCCTTGGGGGAGGCCAATACCCAGCAGTGGTAGTACTAGGTACTAAAGTAGGTTTAATAGGTCGTCTAACACTTGCAAAAACTTAAAAAAAAATGTAGCATCAACACTTTTTATCGACGGGCCCAATGTAAAGTGACTTTATTAACAAATATTTATGTACTTAATACCATTTATTTTATATGATTTTGTAATTTTTGCATTTTTCAATGCTATTTTTATACTTATGGTAAATTTTAAATGGAAAAATATTGGAAAAATTTAACTCGGCCACAAGTCAATTCTCAGACGGGAATCGAACCCGCGACCTTTGGAAATCCGGTCCAATGCTCTAAAGTCAAGAGTCCAATGTTAAATTTTTCCAACATTTTTCTATTTAAAATTTACCATTTATGTTTGATCTTGGGGCCGTTCAAGTATTACGTAAGCAGATTTTTTGCAATTATTAACCCACCCCTCCCCCTTGTCAGCAAAAGTAAGCAAAGCTCTTACCCCTCCCCCCCACGCTTACGTAAACATTGGTACAATTGATTGATTTATGAGCAGCAGTTATAAGTCTAGAAATAAGGAATAGGTTTGGAATAGAGGACTGTAATCCCCGAAAATGCATTGTCGCCTGTCTCCACTATCTAACCATGTTTTAAATCTATTAAGCAATGAAAACCAAGAAAGCAAACTTAAAATAATATTAATAATAGTAAAAATAACTATTGAGCGTGCAACAAGCTTGGCTCGGAGATATAAGCTGACTGTGGCGCACTACGATGAAAAAAATGTATTATCTACTAATCTTTCTGTCAGGTATTTTACATCAGTAGCCTGTGGGTCAACTATACCCAAAGGGCCTACAACGCTCTTAGAATACAGTACAACAATATTTTCAGGACGCTGTTGAAGTTGCCCCGCCTTTGTAGTGCGTCACTCATGTTTGCGCAAGAACATACCGACGACTACTATGCCATTAGGCGTAAACGCATAGCGTCTTTGTTACACCGGCTTCGAACCAGCTCCAACAGCGTCTTGGAAGTCATTGCGGATAAAATGGATTGTCCCATCCTTAAATGTTGGGTGGGACTATTAATCGCTTAGCCACTAACATAGATTAAGATACCTACTAACATTTCTATGGACCATATAGTTGTCTGTAATAAAAAATTAAATAAAAAAATTAATTATTTGAAAAATATTTTTTTTCGCCTAATTTTGATCTAAACACATAACAACTCCCGGTTAATTTTGGAGACGTAAAATAAAAAAACCTTGTATTAATCTCCCCCTAATTGTCGAATTTAAAAATCTATAAAATCCCTTTCACTTTTAGCCAAATACCTAAACGACGCTAACACATGATAAAATAAAATAAAAAAATAAGAAAATACGTACATCTTATGTTTTGGCGCGCACTGTTCATTGAAAAAAAAACAATTTTACAGCTGCCGTGGTCACGGGATGACTGATCATCCCGTGACCACGGCAGCTGTAAAGGTGCCGAAACGTCGGGAAAATCAAAAAACCCCTAAAAAACCTAAAAATTACGGACAATTACAACTTTGTTCGTGGAAATATAGCGCGTTTGATATCCGTAAAAGTTGTTTTATTTCAAAAAATAAGAAAACATAAAAAAAACATTTTCATTTTCTAAACACGTAACAAAACCTCCCACTTAAAAAACATGGTATATTATGTAATAGTGTCTGATACCTAATCTGCATTTAATACTATGATTCGCTCATTGAATTGGTAACTAAAGGTAATTTTAATTATTGTTCAGTGCACATCGTTCGCTCTAACTTCCCTTCGAAAATCACATTGTCATCGTTATAAGGTATAGAATTTCAATCAACGACATTTGACTCGCGTTCGCGAGGAATGACATTCGTCTATGCCTGTTAAAAAAAAAAAGATTTATTTCATTGTCATTTCGTCATTACGAATGCATGGCGCGTCCCGCTGACTTCAATTTGAATTTGGAACGCGAGTGAAGTGTCATTGTTGAGACTCTTTGGTGGTGCTGTGTTTTTTTTTTCAATTGAGGTAAGGAATTTTGATTATTGTGCCAGAAAAATATCATGATTGAAGTGGTTCCCGTTCCCGTGGGAATATTTTGATAAAAAGCTGCCTGTTTTAGTCCACTTAAAGTCCCTACATACTAAACTTTAGAGATTTGTTTTATTTATAAAATCAATTAAACTTAAACACATCTTAAGTTTTTTGCGCACTCATTCTAATCCCAATAATAATATTATAAATGCGAAGATGTGTTTGTTTGTCGTTTCTTCACGCCCTAAATAAGCAACCAATGGACTTGATTTTTGGCACAGTATTCCCGGGATCGATTCCCAGCGGGGGTCTGACGCCATAACAACAATGTTTTCAGCATTGTTGTGTTCCGGCAGTTACAGTTACAGATAAGATAGCCAGTTCCTCAGTGATTGAAGTTTCCGGGAGAGGCTCGCTTCCATCTTCAGCCTTATCAATACTTAACATCAGGTATGATGAAGGCTAAGAGTCTCCCTGTAGTTCAATAAAAAAAAATAAAAAATACGGATTTTTATATCATTTATATCAATATTTGTATGGCTTTAGTTAATGTTGTATTAGTTGGTACTAGTATTATACTACTATAGTTAAAATTAAAAGTAAATTCCATAAATATTTTAATTAGTTTTAGTTCAATAGAAACTCAAGGTGGTAATAAAATAAAGAAATAGATTTATAAAGACGTTTACTAACAGTTTATTGTGTAAAACAAATCCTTTGGGCAATCTTAAGATTTTCTTTTACAAATAATTGAACCCTTTTCGCCTCTTAAAAATATACAGGGTGGAAAAAAAGACGAGATGGAAAATTCCCTAAATAAGCAAATCTTAAGAAAAGGAAACATTCCTTTATTTTCAAAAATAAGTTAAACTGCATTCAAAGATTTTTGACAATTATCACCCATTTAGCTTATGTTACTTACATTTGCACTAAACTCGACCCAGTTGTTACGGATTTACAGTTTTTGTACAATACCTTGCGATTTTTTATAAATAGACTAATAAATGCATCTATGCAACATCTCGAGACACTTCTTGCAGACAAAGGGACCATTCAGCAAATCCTTTAATCGGAAAATACACATATTGTTTACAATATTTTAATTTTTATGATGATCCTTATATCAAACGCTAGTAACAAGTGACAACATGACTATTGTTATCGAAAATAGCTTTGCACTAACCTTTTAATTTAAGACGATCTTAAATCCACTTAAGTCTAATTTTAACTTATGGGCCCAATATCTACCGCCTAAGGCTTACTATTCTTATTATGAATGTCTTAAGATAGATAAGACATACAATAGATATTCCATTGTTCTCTGGACACCTGTGTACTTTCGCAAATGACGAATTTATTTATTTATTTGGGTACACCAACAGCATAACATGTACAAACATTGTTATAATGAATTATAGCTAGGGGTACAATTCTTACATGCATGCCAATAATAGGTATACACAACATTGATTAAATATGTTTAAAATAAGTAATAATAGTAGTAGTCATTCAAATGAAAATCCTAGTAATGGTTTATTACTTAAAACGGTCTTGACAGACGGACGGACGGACGGACAACGAAGTGGTCCTATAAGGGTTCCGTTTTTTCTTTTTGAGGTACGGAACCCTAAAAATAGAAAAAAGTTTATATCACAAATAAGTTTATTTGTGATTATATGACCGATTTTCTCAGGAACGCGTGGAGGTATCAAACTGAAATTTATATCTAATACTCAGGTCTACTGTCCCTTGGTGCTCTAGAAAAATCAAACTTCTAAGCCAAAACAATCAAAAGATACAGCCGTTTATGCCGCAAATTTTCGAAACTCGCACGGGAATCAAAACCTACAGGGTACTTCCCGTGAACTTATCTTGAAATTTGGTACGAAGTAACGTTTTATAGTACAGATAAAGGAAAAATTGCGAAAACCGTAAATTTTTTGTTACATCATATAATAAAAACTTTTTTGAAAATTTTAAACGGAACCCTCGGTGCGCGAGTCCGACTCGCACTTGGTCGATTTTTTTTTAACAAAAGAAATAGAAAAGCTCTTCTAAAGAACTCTACTGGTTTGCCGCGAAGTACAATTGACGAACATTCCGGTTTACCAGTATATATTTTTGGGAAACGTTTATTCGAAAAGTAATAAGGTTTAATAAATAATTTATGATTCAAATGAAATACCTAATAATGTTATATTATTTGTGATGTAAATGGTTTCTACAAGTCCCAAACTTTTTAAATAACGCTTCCTTATAAAACTCTACTGGTCAAAATCAAGTTCAAAGTCAATATCATTTATTCAGTCTAGGCTGTTACAAGCACTTATGAACGTCAAAGAAGCTACGCCATCGGTACACAAACCCTACGGCGGGAGACCGCGTAACGAGAAGAACCGGCAAGAAACTCGCCAAGGGCTGTTTTTTTTCTCCCTGTTTTATTTCATACAGAGTCGTCAAATTGAAAAGTGACCATAACATATCAGTAAGGTCAATTTCCAACAGGGAAGTTCCCGGAACTTGCCTTGATTGTGCATTAAATGAGTAGATTTCGTAGAGAAACTGTTTTAAGTTTTATGTAAGTAATGTTTATTCTACTTAAGTAGGTACTTACTTTCCATAAGTCTTGCATAAGTATTTAAAAACGTTTGCTAAGCAAAACTTCAAATGTAGCACAAATGTCTGTAATGTATGTGTGCACATGTTATTATTTTATATATTTTTAACTAATTCGTGGATTTTAGCCTTCACTAAAGGTGAAGGTGGTGGCACTTCTCTCAGAAATCTCCACCACTGAGGAACTGGAACAGCGGATGGATGACCATAATCTTGACTATTTGATAGAATCAGGCGTTACTTGGCGGAAGTCCATATCTTAGTAGAAAACGAAAAATATGTAGCATAATTCCGCAAGAAAAACTTACATGCAAGATGCACCGCCCGCCCGCCCGCAAATAAATGCAGATGCAACACAGTGACACACCTTGCATCCTCAGGAGTTGTTAGAACGTGCAATACCAGCACTCGGTGCTGGCATTGCATGTTAGTTTTTCTTGCAGAATTATGCTACATATTTTTCGTTTTCTACCAAAACTTGACCTTGACGACGACGTGTTAAGTTCACTTTTATCAAAAAAAAAACTTTTTATTAAAAAATTAAAACCGACTTCAAAAAACTAAAAAGCAAAAAATAAACCTTTTGGAGTCGGTGCCAGCCAAGGCATTCTACTTTGCGGTCCTACTATTTTATTTTTCTTGCCTTGGCTGGCACCGACTCCAAAAGGTTTATTTTTTGCTTTTTAGTTTTTTGAAGTCGGTTTTAATTTTTTTATAAAAAGTTTTTTATTTCACAACTTTTAAAGGTAGAACAGGTCCCGTACCTAATTGCTAATAACCTTATGTCAACTCCTCATTACCATTTACAAAGCTGCTTTTCCCGGTGCAGGGACGTTACTTATTGAGGGGTTATAGCTTATAGGTATGTTGGCGAGGACCGATAGCTATTTAACAAAAAAGTTTCATCAAAATCCGCTCGGTAGTTATTGCGTGAAACTTCAGCTCGAACAAGAATCTAACAATTACCTGCCGGCCTAGCATGAGCGGCTTTTATCGACTATTGACGCATGATAAAGATCCTATATCTTGCTTACACCTTACTGGGGTAGCTTACACCTTACTGGGGTAAGCAAGACAGCATGACGTATCATATCATATCGCGTTGTATAATGATGGTCATGTTAGGCAGGCTGGATGATATAATTGTTTCATGACTCCATAACATTAGGCCCCATATCTCCGAAGATTATCATCGGATCTCAATGAGACTTATATGGGACCAAATTGACAGTGTACCCGATCGAACAAAAAAACAACTATTAAAATCGGATCACCAACACCGGAGTAATCGGTATACATACATCGGACAAAAAAAAAAAAAACGGGTTGAATTGAGTACCTCCCTCCTTTTTTGTTGAAGTCGGTAAAAACAGAAAATAACAACCCTTGATCAGTTTCTTGCTGTTTCTTTTCGTTACAAGGTCTCCGTAGGATTTTGGGAACTAATGGCGTAGCTTCTTAAACGTTTATAAGTGCTGTAATAAACAGGCTTAAGGTGGAACGATTTTCATACAAAAAACAGTCGAGATAATCTTGGTAGATTAACAGAATTAATACTTAAATATATGTGCAACTATTTATTCTCGGGTATTCATTTACGCTAAATTAATAAACAAACATTGTTTCATTCAGAAATCACCTATAAATGAACACTAAATTTTTGCAAATATTACGACTGTGTATGTAACAAATGTCGTGTACGTATACAAAAATCGCGACGTTGCCATTCCATGCGGCTAAGACGCGCAACGCGCGAAGTTGCCGCTCTTACGTTTGTCTCGATTTAATAATTGTTTAAATTTCTCTTTACTAGATTTTTCAGCTGTGTTGCCGTTGCGTCCCAAAAGAGATGAGTTTCGTCAGTAATCATTTACTTTGGGATTATGATATAAAGTTGTGATTTGTAGGGTCTCCCCGTCATTATAAAAAATAAAAAAAACTTGGGGTCCCCTCTCCGTGCTTCGGAAGGCACGACAAGTCGTTGGTCCCTGCTACATTTGCAATCGTTAAAACCCAAGAGTGGAGCCCGTGGCGCAGTGGTTCGCGCGCTTGGTCTGCGATTGTTGAGGTTAAGCAACTTTCGCAATGGTCGGTCACGGAATGGGTGACCAAAAATTTACTATCTCGAGCTCCTCCGTGCTTCGGAAGACACGTGAAGTCATTGGTCTCGGCTGCATTTTGCAGTCGTTAAAACTCACCAATCCGCATTGCACCCGCGTGGTGGGTCATGACCCAGTCTCCTTATACATCCATGAGGATGGCCAGTGCCCCAGCAGTGGGGACATTATAAATAGCTGATGACGATGACGAACACCCAACAATCCAATTTTTTTTAACTAATCGACTTAAGAGTTCAAAACCTTTGTTTCCTTACAGAGTTAGTCCTTCACAATGGGGTTTCTAGAAGATCGAGAAATGGACGACGTTCCCGAAATCCCGGAGTTTTATAAAGGGAAAACTGTGTTCATCACAGGAGGATCAGGTAAGTCTTTAGTCTTTATTTTAATTTGCTGGGTTGCCCGATATACACAAGGGGTATCTTTTTAATTTTGCATTTTACAATGCTATTTTTATGTGATAAATATTAAACAAGAAAATATTAAACAAGCAACTAGTCTCATGTCGCCCTGACGGGATTCGAATCCGCGTCCTTGGGAATCTGGCCCAATGCACTAACCAATTATGCTACAGAGACCTATGAGGACACGTCGAATTTTTCTAGTATATTCACCGTTCTAAGGTGTTGGCCACCATCGTTTCATCAAATATCCTCGCATTCGAAAGAAACATCTTTACAGATGTTTGACTATCGATTAAGATGAAACAGCCATCTAATTATAACTTTTTAATTTTGCATTTTACAATGCTATTTTTATGTGATAAATATTAAACAAGAAAATATACTAGAAAAAAGCAACTAGTCTCATGTCGCCCTGACGGGATTCGAACCCGCATCCTTGGGAATCCGGCCCAATGCACTAACCAATTATGCTACAGAGACCTATGAGGACACGTCGAATTTTTCTAGTATATTCACCGTTCTAAGGTGTTGGCCACCGTTTTCAATTTTTATCGTCGCGAGTATTTTGCCTATACAGCAAATACCGTGCTCGGTCAGTGAACAGAGTGTCAATTTACAACACCTGTTCCTATAGTATTAGTTATCGTAGTAATAACTTTTAAATGTATATTGTTTCATTGTTTACATCAACATTTTTATAGACTTGTAACAGTTGTAACGTAGAGTATCCTTTATATTTATACCTTCCTTTATTTTAGGAGGGAGTGATGTAGCGTCAGCTCGGACTTTGAGTATAGGGCAAGGGGAAACTCACACAGCGATGATTATTTCCAGCTGACGCACATACAATAATAAATCATAATTTAGTTTAAAAGATGAATATTTACAATAAACATTGCTCTTAGCTATCAGGGACTAGCTCTGCACAAAACACTGGTTATTATTTAAATGTTTTATTTAAAAAGTAGCAATAATGTTATTATTGAATTTGTGGACGTGAATGGAATCAATGCTTACTGAACTGGAACAAGATCTGCGCAAATCATTACGAAAAACAGTTTAAAGCAGGATTATTTTTACAAAGTGACATTAGCACTTGTTAAATTACTCTCCTGAATAAAAAAAACGAGTATAGCTTCGTGTATCTCGGGCATAGAGATACTAATTGAGCAAACAACGACTTTTCGAAATGAATTGGGCATTAGTCCTGTAGGCCTAGCATGACCGGCTTTTATCGACTCGATAACTCGATAACGTGTCACTGTCCAGCCCATATTGTAGCGGAGTAAGCAAGACATCATGATGCGCTATATCATATCGCATGATATAGCGGTGTTCATGCTAGGGGGGCTGGCCCTATTCAATTCACTGAATACAATAAGACATTGTAAGATTGACAAAGATCATTGAAACTAAGACATTTTGACAGTCAAGTTGTAGAGATTCCACTTATTTTGCCAATGGCTGAGCATGGGTGCACGAAGAAGGAGGATTAAAAGATTCCAAAAGAAACAAATTAGTTAAAGAAAAACAAAAGACGCAATTTCATTTCTGTCCAATCTATTTCTCAAGGTTATAGATAGATGGCACTCACCACTACACAGTGGAGATTACAAATATTTTTATCTTAAGGCGATACTCGAAAAAAATATGCTGAAGCGAGATAGCAATGAGAATACGACGCGCACGGAAGCGAGACCGATTTTGCAGATTAGGCAAAAAAAAAACACAAAATCACTTCGTATTAAAAAACTACAGCGATTTAAAAAAAATGCTTCTATACGATCCTAAATATTATTGGTGTCCACTTATTAAACTAATTTCCAATAGTGTAAGTAACCCCATTTAAGAATAATCTTGGATTTTCGGATATTTTAGAGGTCCTTTCGAAAAGAAAAAGTGTCGAGGCAACATCATAAAATCGTGTTTTTCAAACTAAATATATGAATCTAGATAAAGGTATGAAGAAATATATATGTTATTACCAGATTTGTAACAACTGTAACCGTGCTATAGTTTTATATCAAAAAGTCCATACTTTTTCCGAGTAGCGCCTTAAATTAGGTTTTCGGCCAAGTTTGTCATCTCCATTGATTGTATGTATTAATTTTCCACCAATAACCTCCGATATAACTTCCGATTTTAATTTATCGGAACCGAAATCGGAACCGAAAGTGCAAAATGAATTTGAAGTCAGACCTTTCGGAATTGGAACCAAAGTTCTGTAACAGTCCTAGTACAAATTAATAATGCTATTTATTGTTTTTTTTAGGGTTCATGGGGAAGGCCTTGATCGAGAAGCTCCTGTACTCCTGCCCAGATTTAGATAGAATCTACTTGTTAATAAGGCCAAAGAAAGGTGTCAAATCTGAAGATAGATTGGCCCAGCTGTATAATACAATAGTAAGTAAATTTTTTAACCGACCTATTTATGAACTACGGGGAGACTACACAACGACTACTGATGTTAATATTGATAAGGCTGAAGATTGAAGCGAGCCTCTCCCGCAATCCCCAGCCACTGAGGAACTGGCTATCTTATCTCGAACTGCCGGAACACAACAATGCTGAAAACATTGTTGTTATGGCGTCAGACTTTGATAAGATGGTGGTAGCTAGCCAGGCGGACTTATAACAAGTCCTACCACCAACCAAACCGAATACAATATGTATCCCCGCTGGGATTCGAACCCGGGACCTCTGGGTCTGATACCGGTGTTTGTACCACTAGACCACAGAGGCGGTTGCAACTGAGCAAAAATAGTAAATGTTTTGTCTTATCCTATGCTATTCTGAATTTAGTAAATCAGCGCATTGGACCGGATTTCCAAAGGTCGTGGGTTCGACTCCCATTTGAGAATTCACTTGTGGCCGAGTTGATTTTTTCCAATATTTTTCTATTTAAAATGTATCATGGTAAATCACTTCAAAAGTCACCTCGCAAATCATCTCACCTGTCATTCTTCTTTACTAACATTATAAAGAGGAAATATTTGATTGTTTGTTTGTTTGCATTGAATAGCCTCCGAAACTACTGAATGGATTTGGATGAAATTTGGTACACAGATAGTAGATAGCCTGGTTATGAACATCGGATACTTTTTATCCCGATATTCCCACGGGAACGGGAACCACTCGGGCGAAATCGGGCATTAATACTTGATATTTAATACGTGCTACAGATGCAGGTGGTGTATAAAAATATTAAAGTAGTTATTCTATCATTTTCTCACTCATTCCATAGTATCTATCATCCTTGTTTATACCAAAGCAATGACAGATGAGATGATTTTCGATTGTGGCTTGGTGACTTTCGATTTTCCATTATTTTATTTAAGAGATTTACCATTATTGAAGTGAAAACTTCTTTAGCGGCGTTGTGCACATCAGTTTAAAATTTTTGGGAAGGGTAAAAAATGTTAAAGTCGCGTCAGGACACGTGACCTGTACCCCGACCGCCTAACGTCATAGCTTGTGGTATCGCTATAGCTATCAAACTTCAAACTCTCATAAAACCCTTCAACGAAAGGGGGGTTTTGTCTAATTCCTACATATTTCTATTCATCTATTGTATTCACTATTGCATTTTTAGTATGAAAGTGAACTTTCCTTAATCAACGTAAATGTATTTTAGGCCTTCGACCGTCTTAGGAAAGAAAAACCAGATATTTTCCAGAAGAAAGTTTTCGTGGTTGCCGGCGATGTGATGGAGCCAGGGTTAGGTAAGTTTCATCATCACCACTTATAACTAATTATTATAGGTTTTCAGCTAAATGCTGTATTTTTATACATAAATATACCCGGCACAGACCTACATAATATCAAGATAGACGGTAAAAGTGTAAAAGCCAAAAGTGTTTCTTGCCAAAAGTTTGATCTACGGTCAAAGTATTACGACCTAAGTAGTCTGTTTAAGACCATTGCCATGAAAACGCGTCACGCAGAAACGAAAATGGTTAATTGTGCTGTGCTTTCTTGGAAGAGCTCGTCAATAACATTTACACATCACTAAATCTCGCTCATGACGTCATCGTAGGTACGAAAAAGTCGGCACGCTAGGTTATCATACAGTTTGAAGCGCTCTTTTCGTCTATCTCGATATAGGTCTGTGGTTGAGCCACTGGCCACTGTTCGTATTTGGGCCGTGTTTTGTTATGATGATTATTTTTTTTTTTTTTCATTTATTGGGGTCAACAAACAGTTTCACAATGTATATAACTTAAAGTGTCTAAATACTTTCAAAGACTTAATGATTATGAAACCAGCACCGTTAACCACAAATTACATTTAAACAAGTTGAGAGTATGACTTCTTAAATAATTTAAAAACTATGACTTAATAAGTGAATTTTTTTGAGATACGTTGTTTTATATGTAATTTTTAACAAAGAAAAGTAGGTATGTAAACTATGTTTCGTTTGAACTAGCAATTTTAGGAAGTTTTAAAATAATTGATTTTTTAAACAAGCCAATTTTAGGTATAAGTATATCAACATCGTTAAAGTTATTGTTATAAGTGTCAGTCAGCCGAGTTAAGGGCGATCGTTTTCCTGCGTTAGTTTGGAATCTCGGTATAGCGAATAGCTTATTTGTTCGACAGGCCCGCATTCGCGGTCTGACTGGCACTTGGTAACTGATGTTGTTTATCAAATCGATGCAATCATATTTATTGTGACAAAGATCATACAACAGCATCGCATGTAATTGTTGTCTCCTATGTTTAAGATATTGCAATTTGTATTGCAATATCTTAAACATATTATTATTAGTCACATTTGAATATTGAAAAACGGCGGCATTCGTGTAATTTATTTTATTTTTTATGATTTGAGATTCGAATAAAACTGATATCCAAATACGTGTGCACAGAAATTCATTTATACAATTATGGGAAAAATTAAT
Source organism: Chrysoteuchia culmella (assembly GCA_910589605.1). Taxonomy (NCBI): domain Eukaryota; kingdom Metazoa; phylum Arthropoda; class Insecta; order Lepidoptera; family Crambidae; genus Chrysoteuchia; species Chrysoteuchia culmella. The sequence goes on along the minus strand of OU342671.1, from coordinate 1,021,982 downwards.
TTATACAGTAATCAGAGACATAAATTTGATTGAAATAAGTTATTAAATATTATTAATATGAAGTTAAAAAATATATTTTTCAACACACTTGCTCATAAACTCGCTATAATTTCACTGCAAGTACATAATGACACCTATAATCAAACTGTGACTTTTTCATTACTATTATTCACAAGTGAGTTATAATTTTTTTTATTTTATTTGTTGAGTTCACAGACAAGTTGCTTTGTTTTTAAAAAAGTTTCGATACCAAAAAGATCGTTTTCAATAGTACAAATAAATTAATATACCTATTGCTTGCTCATTTCATGCACTTCGTATTTAAATAGATAATTTCAACTTGTAAGTACGTGTTTAATAAACAAAACTTTCACTCAAATATCTGTAAAACCTTTAAACTCCCCATTTTGTATGTGTATATTCCCCTATCCGCGACAAACCAAAAAAAAAGAAACGTCATTAATTTAGTCTATGGCCGTTGATGCGCGCGCATACGAAAACTAACAATTTTTTCCCGCCATTGTGAAAAAAATTTCACTATGTACTATCTATAAAAAATGATTTTTTAATATTATTTTCTTCACAAGTGTGTTGAAAAACGTCGTATGATACACGTGTGTATTGATGACTTGATGACTTCCGTCCTCGGCTCTCTTAAGACCCTCACCTGCGCCTAAGCGGTAATCACCAACATAACACCACCACCACCACCATCAGCCTGCGGACGTCCACTGCTGGACATAGGCCTCTCCTAGCTCACGCCTATTGTGGCGTTCATAGGAGGCTGTTAGCCTACTGCTACCACGCTGGCCAGACGGGTTGGTAGAGGGTTTGTTTCAAGTTTTCCTTCTCTCTCACAGGTTTTCAATGCGTCAAGCCTCTTAGTCGACTCTGACGACATCCCAGGCATGTAAGGGAGTGGTGACACTTGTATTCTTAGGCCGTCACCACACGGCATAACCAACATAATGTACTATTGCACACTTGCACCATAATGTACTATTTTTGGCTTGAGTCTTAAACACAGCGCGCTTTGTAGTGAAGATACTGAGTTGTTTATTTGACATGATTGGATCATTATTTTTAAGTCATTATATTGCCGGCACATTTTTACTATGGGGTTATAATTATTGACGACCTGTTTGGCGCAGGGCTACTAACCCCGCCTTCTGCGCCAGAGGTCCCGGGGTTCGATCCCCGGACATGACAAATATTTGTGTGCATGAACATTTCTATTTGTCTTGGTCTGGGTGTTTAATATGTATATTATGTATGTATTTACAAAAAAATATATAAGTATGTTTATCCGTTATCTAGTATCCATGACACAAGTTCTTCATGAAAGTTTTTGTGAACATAACATGCCGTGGCAGTTTGTAACTAAGGCCACACTACGTGGCTTTTGTACACGATCATGTTTTTCACTTAAGTATGTATAAGTGTGTCTTGTAAATTGTCCTTTTCTAAAAAAAAAACAAAAAAAAAAAAAAAAAAAAAACAACGGGGTTAGATAATTGGTGTGATTGTATGTGACAGCATGTTAATTTTCGGATCTACAGTTGTTTTTATAATGATTTTTCAAATGCTTCTCATTAACGAATTTTGGAATTGAACCAACGAAATAACGTTTCGTTTCAGCGGATGTTTAGGTCAAATAGTTAATATAGCAAATGGTGACAATGGTGAATAAATTAACAGTTTAACATTAACTGTTTAAGTATATTGAAATAATAGTACATTATTGCAAAGGCCGTGAAATAGGCAATTGCAGGTCGAGTATGAGTTTGAAGGCCGAGCCGTAGGCGAGGACTTCACTAATACGAGACAGGCAATTGCCATTTCCGCCGAGGCATATATAGTGCTTTTCTCAAAAGAATGCAGGGAGATAAAACATACTTTTTATATTATACATTTAATAATTACTAAAAAAAATCAAATTCATTGCAGGAGCGTCTTTTTTAATTTGGAACATTACAAAGAGTATTTAACAACTCCAGCACGCCGTTTCATACAACATTGCAGGAGCGCTGTAATTTGGATTTTATTTTCTTTGTCCGTAAATTCGATACTTCGCGTATTCTTTTTTCGAAAATAATGACAACATTTCCATGCATGTTTGAGAAAAACAACTTTAACAGATCACAGTTTATTTGTACGAGTTTTTCCCGACGTTTCGGCACCTTTTCTGGAGGGTTATTCTATAAGTAAACATCGACGCTGTCATGACTGAATCTCACATGAGCTGTCAAATAGTATTGAAAATTGGGAAATCTCTGCTTTTCAGCCGTCGATATTGAAGGATGAATGAATGAATGAAATATTCTTTATTTTACACCCAAAAATACATTAAACATACATTAATTGAAATGGACAGCACAATAGTGGTACAAATGGCGGCCTTATCGCTAAAGAGCAATTTCTTCCAGGCAACAATGTGTTTATAAGAATGAAAAAAAAAATAAGAAATGGGCAGTTGGTGTTTTCGGATTAACAAAATAATATATACACTTACAAAAAATATATATATATACCTATTATATATATAATTTAATATACGTACATATATATACTAAAATAAATATACTATAAATACATATTATATAGAATACTGTCTCAGGTATTAAAGGAAAGATAGTGTTCCTTCACTTGTAGTTTGAAGCTATGTAAGGATTCGGCGCTATAAATTGTATCTGGCAGTGCGTTCCACAGACGGGCAGCTTCAACCGTAAAGGATGTTTGCTTACGCCCGAAATTAATAACCTATCTGTAGATATGGATTGGGTTATCTGAGATAGTTGCCTAGGATATTATTGTTAATATGACCAAAATAATAACGTTTGCTAGCCAACGAAGCCAGTATCCTAGGCAAGTATCTCAGATAGCCCTATCCCTATCTATAGATAGGTTATTAATTTCGGCTGTTAGAGAATAACCTATCCACTTGACCGTAATTGTATATTCCGTGGCTTGACTAAGTCATCTCGTCACCACGGCAGCTGTACCTGGGCCCAGGTACATTTTAATACTCAATACTCAATTATTTATTGCATTCCATAATGTACACGAAAGATGGTGAACATAAATAAAAGATCATCATGGACCCTGACGGGCACGCAATAGGGTTTAGAAGAGAGGAGGCGCTAATTAACATTAGATAGCAAAGTTTTACATCCAAAAAATAAAAAAATATAATAATTAGAAAAAAAAAAACAATTATGACACAAAGTAATTTTAGATGACAGATTTTTAAATACCATTTTATATTTAATAGTGTCGTTGAAGTATTCATGTAAACTGTAATAGCATTTATTTATAAGAAATTTTTTTAATTGGTTTATAAACAAAGAATGTTTACTTTCATTAATTATTTCGTGTGCTTTAAGCACGTTTTAAGGTTATCTCGGTTCGCCCTGGGCCCAGGGCCTGAGCCTCACCTGGGCCCAGGTACATTTCGTGTGTTTTAAGCACGTTTTAAGGTTATTTTTGTTCTCCCGATATTTTGGCACCTTTTCAGCTGCCGTGGTGACGGGATGACCGCGCAAGTGTCGTCTGCATCGACTTCATTTGACAGATGGATGTGACATATTGCTCTTACGGTCGGTTTCAATAACTTATCTACAGTAAGAGATAGGCTTACTAGAGCTTTGTTGCCTAGATATTTTTGTTATTCAGCCCAAAATAACCCAAAATAACAGCGGTTGCTAAGTAACGTAACCAAGATACGCCTACCTCTTGTTAGGGATAGATTATTGAAACCGGCCGTTAGTCTTTAGTACTGCTACTATTGTAACGGGGCTCCTGGTCCGGCAGCACTATAGTCCCCGGGACGTCGGAACCGCCGCACTCAATTAGTAATTAGGAAAATGAAAAAAAGTTCGTTCTACAGGCGACTTGTTTATTTGTAGAAATTTGAAATAAGGAACTGTAACAAAATGAAAATACATGGATATAACAAAAGTCCTAGTTATAAATAATCTAAACAATGAGTAAGAAAGTAGGTATGCTTACCCCGTTACACGGGTTCCTGATGTATTTATGAGAATTATATTATTAACACAACTTTAGATAAATATGGTTATGGTTCGGTTAAATAAGCAGTATATTGTAGAATTTAAATAAGCTCTGTTCAGCTTGATGGTTTTTGTAAGAAAGTCAAAATGAGCTGAACTGGGATCGTGGAACGGAGAAAACTTAAATTTAGAAAGAACAGATAAAAAATATTATTTGATTTCCATAGAGTGAAACTACGGAGTTTCCAGCCATTATGGAGGTTTTATCCATCCATTAGGCTAGAACGAAATGGCATCGTTACACTATTTTACTTTGCTACTACCACCCAGTGTAAGCTCGGTGGAGGCTCGGAAGCGTTATCTATCCCCTTGCATCCCCACCTTCCCATACTAATGATGAGGGGGCCGGGGGACCTTAGGACTCGAGGGGGGGACGGGAGGTAGGCGGTTCCATCATCCATCATCAGCCTGTGGACGTCCACTGCTGGCCTCTCCTAGCTCACGCCTATTGTGGCGTTCATAGGAGGCTATTAGCCTACTGCTAAAACACCTTCCAGACGGGTTGGTAGAGGGTTTGTTTCAAGTTTTCCTTCTCTCGCACAGGTGTTCAATGCGTCGAGCCTCTTAGTCGACTCTTACGACATCCCAGGCATGTAAGGGAGTGGTGACACTTGTATTCTTAGGCCGTCACCACACGGCCAGGTAGTAGGCGGTTACTACCAACTAAAACTCCTAGTACTGGCCCTCCAGGCCCCCATTGGTCACAGGGGGTAGGCTTTGCAATCACCACTAAGAACAGGGTGCCGTGGCCCGGTTACCCGGGCCCACACACCCTACTACTCTATAATGTGCTTGATCTCTAGATACTTTTGATGTGTGTATTCGATCTAAACTCGTGTAAATAAACTGTGCGCTAATGATCTCTTAGAGTTCACTAGTTAGCGAACTTCTTCGATTGCACTTATTTGTACGGACTTGAGGTACCCTGAGGAGCTCGTGCTCGGACCTGCGATTGTTGAGGTTAAGCAACTTTAGCAATGGTCGGTCACGGGATGGGTGACCAAAAATTTACTATCTAGAGCTCCTCCGTGCTTCGGAAGGCACGTTAAGCCGTTGGTCCCGGCTTCGTTTGCAGTCGTTAAAACCCACCAAACTGTATTGGGCCCGCGTGGTGGGTTATGGCCCGTTCTCCTTATCCGTCCATAAGGAAGGCCAGTGCCCCAGCAGTGGGGACATTAAAAATGGCTGATGGCGATACGTACGTACTTACTATTTTATTTCCTATACCATATTTGGCGTTGGTTGGGTGGGTCTAACTAAGATGTTACCCGAAAACGATAGTGACAGCACAGCATTAATAATAATATGACTGTGGTGACAGGTCGCCAGCCCATCGTCGACAATAGCGAATAAACCTTAAGAGCTAGCGCAGACGACGGATAACGGAGGACTTTTTGTCCGCGACACGTCTTTATTGTTAACCAAATAAGATTCAACTTAGACCGCGTATATCCGCGAAAAGTACGCGATAGTCCTCGTTATTTATTCAACTTTATGTTCTTTAGGTCGTGTCGCGGACAAAAAGTCCTTCAATGTCCGTCGTCTGCGCAGGCCATTAGGGCGTAATATAAGGTGTTAATTTATCAAGTGCCGATCAAGCGGGGACAAAAAAAATTATTTAGGATTTTTTGATACTTTTTGGGTTCCGTACCTTAAAAGGAAAAAACGGAACCCTTATAGGATCACTTCGTCGTCCGTCCGTCCGTCCGTCAAGACCGTTTTTCTCAGGAACGCGTGGAGGTATCAAACTGAAATTTATATCTAATACTCAGGTTTACTGTCCCTTGGAGCTGTGAAAAAATCATACTTCTAAGCCAAAGCAATCAAAAGATACAGCCGTTTATGCCGCAAATTTTCGAAACTCGCACGGGAATCAAAACCTACAGGGTACTTCCCGTGAACTTAGAATCTTGAAATTTGGTACGAAGTAACGTCTTATAGTACAGATATAGGAAAAATGGTGAAAACCGTTAATTTTTAGTTACATCATAATAATAAAAAATATTTTAGAAAATTTTAAATTGTCGTGATGGGTGAACTTTTACTTATATACCTACAGGTTTGTACGGAACCCTCGGTGCGCGAGTCCGACTCGCACTTGGCCGGTTTTTTTATTTAATTTTAGAATTTATTTTAACTTTCATATTTTAAGCATTAGATACCTATTGAATATAACAATAAAATAAATGTTTTTTGTCAAAATTTAATACTATATCGCTACCTGAACAGCCCCTGCTCGATTGGCACTTGATAAATTAACACCTCACCTAAAAAACTATGTCGAGTTGTGTACTTCTTGCGATTTCCACACAACTAAACAGTTTATGTAAAAGTCAAGTCACGTCAAAAAGTCAAAATCCACCAACTATAGAGTTATAGTCCATATATTCCTTAAAAACAGATCATTCACAACAAAATAGTTGTTCAACTAAAATTTGTATGTATGCGCTAGCCCTTACAGATACATCTTGAGAGTCCATTTTGTTGCTAAAAATAACGGCGATTTTGGTAGTGCAAGTGACAAGCGATGTGATGTCGACTGTACCTATTTATTACACAAACAAATCATTTGTAATTTCAATGTATGTCATTTAAGATTTATTATTATAACTGTGTTTATGCAAATAAAGTATTTGTATTTAAATATAATTAATTTGATAGCTCTTTTAAACGTTTTTGACGTATGGTATGTATGACGTGTTTACATACGTTTGGCGCAGGGGTACTAACCCCACCTTCTGCGCCAGAGGTCCCGGGTTCGATCCCCGGACAAGACAAATATTTGTGTGCATGAACATGTCTATTGTCTTGGTCTGGGTGTTTAATATGTATATTATGTATGTATTTACAAAAAAAAAGTATATAAGTATGTTCATCCGTTCTTCATGATACTTAACATGGGCTAGATAATTGGTGTGGTTGTATGGAAATATTTATTATTATTATTATTATATACGTTGTTTTCGCTGATTTTGTATTTCTTCGATATACAACCTATTTGTATATTTATTTATAAGAATGTCCCAGTGATGTAGGTATTATATGTAGCCATTATCCAATCATGATTTACTTAGGTAACTATATGGTGGAAAAAGATTTCTCTTGGAATCCTCATTGAGATAATTTTTCGATTGCAGATAATGTAAAAAAATACAGGAAAAAAACGCCCTTTACGAGTTTCTTGCCGGTTCTTCTGATCACAAGGTCTACCGTAGTAGGGTTTGTGAATGTCGCAGCTTCTTTGACGTTCACAAGCGCTTGTACCAGCCTAGACTGAATAGACTGAACACATTATATTAAAATTTAACTCCTGGCTATCTTATCTCTAACTGCCGGAAAACAACAATGTTGAAAACATTATTGCTATGTTTAAATTTAAGACAAGATGGTGGTTAGTTAGTAAAAAACTTTTTATTTACATTTCAGGTCTTTCGGAAGAAGATAGAACTCTGTTGGTCAACAGGGTTCACATCATTTTCCACGTGGCAGCCAGTGTTAGGTAAGATAAATCATTAATCTATAAAAAAAAAAACCATTGATTGTTGTCATGCGAGTAGAGAGCAAACGGCTAAAAGTAGATACACCATTTTTGTAAGGTTTTTCAAAATTCACCTCCTAAAGGGGATGGAATGAATTGGAATTTGTATAGGAGAATAACGGCTGAAGGTAGATACATCATTTTTGGAGGGTAGATTACCTTTGAGGTGAGCACTAGAAAGGGTTTTGGGCAAATCCCGTTGTACAGAGTGCTACAGGGTGTTCCAGTTTTATATGATTTTTTATGGAAATATGTAAATGTGCGCTTGTTTTATTGTTGTATTTATATAAGTATGTAAGTAGGGACTTATAGGTATTACCAAATCAAACGAACAGACTCTGACTCATTATGTCAGAGGATAAGTTAGCATGGGACTAAAATAAAGTCTACTGATAAATACCTAGGTATATTGGTAAGTCTTTTTACAGATTTGATGATCCGTTGCCTTATGCTGCCAAATTGAATCTGGGGGGCACGAAAGAGATTGTCGAGTTTGCTAAGGATGTCAGGAATTTGTCGGTAAGTACGCTAATACTAAATAGTCGTCGTCGTCGTCTCAGCCACATAACACCCACTGCTGGGTATAGGCCTCCCCAAAGGGGGGGGGGGGGGGGGGGGGTTTGCCATAATCGCCACGCTTGGCAGGCGGGTTGGCGATCGCAGTATGGCTAAGATTCAAGGAGCCGCTGCTGCCCATCTCCTGAAGGCTGAGTCCCTTAGTCGCCTTTTACGACACCCACGGGATGAGAGGGGGTAGTGCTATTCTAAGCCGACACTACACAGCTACTAAATAGTCACTTTAATTGAATTAAAGAAAGAAGAAAGAGAGAAAGAAGAAAGAAAACACATTTATAGACACACATACATACGATACAGACAATGAAAATAGAAAGGATAGAAAAAAAGTATAAATATAATAATCACAACAAAATATAACTAGGAAGAATTTGTGTGGGGTCAATAAAACCCTATCTCATCGTTTTTGCTGAGATAGGGTTACTGAATTAGAAAGATCCCTGCGTGATCGAATTGGAAATGATGAGATCCGCAGGAGAACTAAAGTTACTGACATCGGTCGAAGGATTCCTCAGCTGAAGTGACAGTGTGCGGGCCACATAGCGAGAAGAACCGATGGCCGTTGGGACGGAAAGGTTCTGGAATGGCGACCGTGCACAGGACATAGCTTCGTGGGTAGGCTCACTACAAGGTGGACCAATGATCTGATGCGCGGTCGCGGTCGCCGCTGGATGCGGGCAGCGCAGGACCGATCGTCGTGGAGATCCTTGGGGAAGGCCTATACCCAGCAGTGGGTGTCATGTGGCTGTATCGACGATTGAATTATAATAAGCTAACTTTTCTGTATGACTAATGATTTTGTGTTTCCACAGGCACTGATCCACGTATCGACGTCATATTCCAACACGAACCGTGACGTCATCGAGGAGGTGATGTACCCTCCCCACGCCGACTGGCGCGACACGTTGCGAGTCTGCGAGACTATAGATGAGCACTCGCTGAGGGTGCTCACGCCAAAGTGAGTCTTATGCCAGTGCAATTTGGTTTATATTTCATTACTGCTACTAGTCCGCTGGCTTAGCGACCCAAAGTGGGTGTCCAACTTAGTCGCACGAAACCCACTATTGGGTGTTGGCCTCCCCCACGGATCTCCACAACGATCAGTCCTGCGCTATCCGCATTCAGCGGCGATCGCGACCTCGCACCAGATTGTCGGTCCACCTTGTCGGGGGCCCACGGAGCGTTGTCCGGTGCGTGGTCACTCCAGAACTTTTCCGCCCTATAACTTTCGTTGGTGTATCCTCAACCCATAGATGAAATGGTCCTTCGAGCCTTAAAAGGTGGTGTGGCGTCACCTATCCGTCGCACATACAACAACACCCGGTGCTAGTAACGGTAACCATCGTGCAACAAATAGATGGCACTATTAACAACGTAGTACGGAACATCGCTTGAAGTATGGTAACCTGCATCTCGCTAGCAAAGTTTCACCAGACAAGTAGCCTAAATACAACTTCCGACGAACATCTGTCGGACCGCGGTCCCCGGGCTGCCAACACCCAGTCCGGAAGAAGAGCTCGTCATTTGACCTTCCTATTAGCGACTTTCTCTTCACCCTTTCCATACCCTACCACCACCAATGCGTGAAATACTTGTGCCCTTTGGCTGTGATCGAACTAACGCAGCGTGTGAGGAGGCAGAAAGAAAAGATAATGGATTAGTTACTAAATAATTCACCACTCCTTAGTATTCACAAACTATAATATACATTTAATTACACGGAAGCTCAGATTCAAAACTATTATAATTTGTACAACCTGCCAACGGGGTGACGGCCAATCAGAAAGAGAGAAGCTAGTGCAAGGGAGTCAACAGACCTGTCAAATAAAAAAAGTATGAAATTTATGGCATTAGCATCTAGGCTTTTTGCCTCTCCGACACCCTTAGCAAAACAAGCACAAAGGTTCATCACATTTACACTACCTTCGAGCTAGAAAACTAGCCATACAGTAGACGATCTTCAAAGATATTCTGTTATGTCTTTTCCGACCATTCTCAGACTGGTAAATCTTCAAATCTCCACTGTTTTCCCCACTTCATCACCATCAATAAACTTCTATCAAACTCAATACTGTAATTTGCAGGTATCTCGGTGAAATACCCAACACGTATACCTTCACCAAACAACTGGCGGAACACGTCGTGTATGAAAACAAGGGTATATTGCCAGCTGTCATCATCAGGCCGTCAATAGGTATGATTCACATGTAAATAGTATTATTAAATGCACTGTGCCTTCTCCTTAGGGTGGTACGACTTCCATACAAACAAACATTGCACATTAATTGGTTCATCATACATTAATAATTGCAATAGTGCAACTAACTCGTTTAAGTTATTTGTTTGCGCGAAATTATAAAAAAAAATGTACTTTCATACATGAGCTATATAAACGCTATGGGTACACACACATACGTAGAATTATTGAAATTATAAGATATTAGTATATTCGTGTTTTATGTATGAATGTACAAATTTTTCAATATTTCGCGCAAACAAATAACTGAAACGAGTTAGTTGCGCATGTATTTATGTATTATTAAGGTATGATGAACCAATAATTGTGTAATGTTTGTTTGTATAGAAGTCGTACCACCTTAGGTACAAACCTTTACTGTTAATTGTTTTTTAAATTTACAGCTTCTAATTATATTGATTTGTCTTAAATTAGTTATAAATACTTTGTACAGAATAAGGATACCAAAATTGTCACGAGGGCGGAGATCCTGGTATCCTATAATACAGGCTTCGGCTTAGCTTAGGTGCCAGTCTCCTTACAAATAGATGCTTACTTCATTTGTTGGTATTGGATTTAGACATAAGACATTGTATAGAGAAAATAAACATTATTATATTATATTTGTGTGTGCTTTTAGTCTTTATAAACTGGTATCAACTCTATCGAGTCGGAGTCTATTTTAAAACTTAAAGATGGTAATACAAAACATTGTCTAATGTTAAAACTTGCTTTAAAACTAAAGCTGTTATTTTTTTTTTAAACAAAAACAACATCATTCTTAATTTTAGACCACGTTTTGTAGTAACACCATCATTAAGATAAAGCCTAAATGGAGCAAGCGCTCTCAATACTCTGTCGTTTGTTTTTTTGGCTTCAAGTAGGTATTGAGAGCGCTTGCTCCGCTTAAGTTATACCTTCATGAACACCAAAACTTTTCGCCTGATCTTAGCGTCATCATCTATTCTCCCCATCGAAAAAATGCAAGTGGTTGTTCTACATATTCGTGCTGATGTTTCAGTGATAGCCAGCGTTGAAGAACCCTTCCCCGGTTGGATTGAGAACTTCAATGGACCTGTTGGGATACTGGTGGCTTGTGGGAAAGGTAATTTTCATTTAATTAGCTTTAACACACACTTTGAAGTCAAAGTCAAAGTCAAAGATTTTTATTCAAATAGACTTATAGTTATGTACTTTCGAATAGTCCAACATTTTTTTCCCTACCAGCCATTCAGGACATCTTTTAACTGATAAGAAGAACGGCCGCAAGAAACTTAAACAACAACATTTACAATGGGACATGTTGTTGCCAAACACAAATTTACAATTTTGAAATATATTTAATATAAGAGGAAAATATATTTATACATTAAGGCTCTTATAATAAACGTTGAGCAAAGAGAGCTAGAACTGAGAGAAACCACCAGATGGCTCATAGACAATGCACCTTATATTCAGCCTATCATGAACGAGCGAATACTCTCTATACTAGCTCGTTTCGGAGAACAGTCTTTAGGTGTAAAACTGATGCTGTCATTTTTATTCCCCAAGGGGAAGTAGGAGATATTAGATTCATCAGCCACATAACACCCACTGCTGGGTATAGGCCTCCCCCAAATGGGGGGTTTGCCATAATCGCCACGCTTGGCAGGCGGGTTGGGTATCGCAGTATGGCCAAGTTTGTGGGAGACGCTGCTGCCCGCCTCCTGAAGGCCGAGTCCCTTAGTCGCCTTTTAAGATTTACATCTAGGTGTAATAATAAGATATTAGTTTGGGCTTGTTCTAAGATCGCCTGGCTAGTAGCCATAATCCTATCTAAGTCTGTCGCCATGACAACATTTTTTCAGCGTTGTTGACTTCCGGCAGTTAAGAGATAAGTTTCTTCTTCTCATTGAAATAAAACAACTTTTGCGGAGTATTTAGTGCGATTTATTTACCTGAAATATATACCTATTTGGTACTATAGTTTTTACGGTTTATTTGCAGTTTCTTGGTTTCCCGCAGTTTCGGCACCTTTTCAGTTGCCGTGGTCACGAGTGACACGTATTTCCTTAACAGTTGGTCTCTTAAACAACCTCAAAGTCACTGAACGAGCCATGGAGAGAGCTATGCTCGGTATTTCCTTGTGTGATAAAATTCGAAACGGCGACCGACATAGCTCTCAGAGTTGCAAAGTTGAAGTGGCAATGGAACCGACAACCGCTGGACAAGAAAGGTTCTCGGGTGGCGACCACGAACTGGACGATGCAGCGTAGGTAGGCCCCCCACTAGGAGGACAAACCCACCACCAACCCATGACCTGACGAACCCTCTTGGTTATGCAGGTCGAAGCAGCGGGAGATGCGCGCGGAAAGGCCTCCACTGCGCGCACTTTCTTGACTCCCTACAAATATTTTCTAAATCTGTATCATTTGCCCCTATGGTCCCTCTCCTCTTTCTGGGGCGGACGCACACAATTACGCCTTCGGTGCCTTCCAGGTCGCAACGTGCCCACTATAGCTTCAGTGGTAGCTCCCACTAGGAGGACAGATGACCTGGTGAGCCGATGGCTGCAAGTCGCTCACAGCCGCTCTTTGTGGCGCTCAAACGAGGAGGCCTATGTTCAGCAGTGGACTTTTAATGGCCGATGATGATGACGTATTTCCTTTTCAGGTATCATGCGCAGTCTGTACACAGACCCGAACCTGATAGCCGACTACATACCAGTGGATGTGTCCATCAAGAGCATGATCGCTGCTGCCTGGATCAGGGGGACCAAGAAGTAAGACAATTGGTGTACTTATCACTGTTGCTATAGCAATCCCTTTCTCTGTCCCTATCTGGATCTCTATTACTATCCCTTTCTCTATCTTAGATAAATGGATATACAGTGGTGGGCACATAATTAACGACATAAGCCGATTTTCATACAGTCGAGGTAACTTTGGAGCCTTGGTTCTCTGCCAAGGATTGACCGAACTGTGATCTGATAATAGCTATCCAAGGAGTAAATGAAGGAGATCCAAATTGCTATACATCTACACTGATCTGCCCCCTAATTGTCTAATTTAAAATCTATCACAATCCCTTTCAGAGGTATTGTGATTGTGATATTTTCGTCTGTCATATTGCTTAGATTAGACAGTTCAATTTCGTTTATTCCATACCTTTTAAAACGCGTCCCGATCACAATCCCTTTCAAATGTCAAATAGTGGCCTGAATATCTTTCAAACTACGAATTAAAAGGGATTGCGATAGATTTTAAATTAGACAATTAGGCCCCTGATCTGAAATAAGCCAAGTCGATTTTTTCTAGTACTTTTCCATTAAAAAATCTATCCATTTTGCTTGTTGGAGTTGGAGCCTACAGACGACATTACTATATATAACTGCTGCACTGGAAACCTCAACAATATACTACAGTCTATATTACCTAATTGCTGAGCCCTATCAGGGTCCACAATGTACTTACCCCTTCATTTTACAATCTTATTACTATTTTGTGGATTGCAATGTAGTTGAAGTTGAAATTGAAATCTTCTCTTCCCATATTATAGAGGATAGATAACCCTTATCTGTATCTCTGGCTAACTTCCTATCAGGTTGGAGCCTACAGATGACATTCCTATATACAACTGCTGTGCTGGTAACCTCAACAATATCACCATGAATGAGCTGGTAGAAATCGGTAAGAGACTGGCTGCCATAGTCCCTTTGGACGACATGTTGTGGAATGTTGGAGGATCTATTACCACGAGCAAGACTCTACATTATATTAAGGTAAGAAGGATATTTTATGATTTATGATACTTGAATTTTTGCATTTTTCAATGCTATTTTTATACTTATGATACATTTTAAATAGAAAAATGTCGGCAAAAGTCAACTCGACCACAAGTGAATTCTCAGAGCATTGGACCGGATTTCCAAAGGTCGTGGGTGCGAGTCCCATCTGAGAATTCACTTGTGGCCGAGTTGACTTTTTCCGACATTTTTCTATATTTTTTTTTATGATTGACGGTGATACTCTTAGCCTTCATCATACCTGATGTTAAGTATTGATAAGGCTGAAGATGGAAGCGATCCTCTTCCGGAATCCTCAACCACTGAGGAACTGGCTATCTTATCTCAAACTGCCAGAACACAACAATGCTAAACAGGATTGCTAGACACAACAAAGATGGTGGTAGCTAGCCAGGCGGACTAACAACAAGTCCTACCACCAACCTAACCGAATACAATATGTACCCCCGCTGGGAATCAAACCCGGGACCACTTGGTCTGATACCGGTGGTTGTACCACTAGATCACAGAGGCGGTATCTATATAAGTAAGAAGGATAGTTTGATATAGATAGATATGATAGATCTTTGTCAATTATTCCATGATTCACAAAGGTCGATCACGGGATAGGTGACTTAAAATTATATTTTGGAAGCCATTGGTCCGATCGAATACTCCATTGAGAACTCAATTTAGTCCTTCTTTGTCATTGTGATCGAAGAACTTTATTAAAAGTACAAAAATAAATATCATGTGAGAAGTAATAACTGCAAGATCAAAGTAGAAAACAAATCTTGCTTATGAAAACATTCCTTGTCAATCATAAATCAAAACAAAATTGTATTTTGATTTCAGGTGTTATTGCTTCACTGCTTACCCGCTATTTTCATCGATTTCTTGTTAATGGTATTTGGAAAAAGACCAATGTGAGTAAAAATAGTAAAAGATTCCTAATATTATTTGTCAAGTTAAGCTCTTCAAATTATTTCATAAACTTAATAGGACATCAGTGGTTGAACTTGCATATAAACAGCTGCTTCAGTATTCCATCCACAAAGATGACGATGCGTGACACCCAACTCACAAATTCTATCCTCTTTCCTCCTCCTTTCATCCTCTTCATTTCATGCCATGTCCATCCTCTTTCTTCACCCATTCATCCTTTTTCTTATATTTCTTGTGTACTTATCTCTTATATCATTTCAATCCTCTTTCCTCATCCTTTCATCCTTTTCTTTCTCCTTTTTGTGCCTTTTTATGCCATTTTCCGCTAGAAGTGGAAAGCTTTCTATTTGCTATCCTTTACAAACCTATCAAACATTATGGTAAATTTTAAATAGAAAAAAATATTGGAAAAAATTAACTCGGCCACAAGTGAATTCTCAGACGGGAATCGAACCCGCGACCTTTGGAAATCCGGTCCAATGTTCTAACCGCTGAGCTATCGAGACTTGCGAACCACCGTCGAAATTCTCCAATACTTTTATATTTTTAATACGCTGTAGGCCAGCGTTGTCACATCAATGCTAGGAATATCCTTGCATTCATCTTACCTGGTGTTAAGTATTGATAAGGCTGAAGATGGATCGAGCCTCTCTCGGAATCCTCAGCCACTGTGGAACTGGCTATCTTATCTCGAACTGCCGTAACACAACAATGCCGAAAACATTGTTGTTATGGCGTCAGACTTAGATAAGATGGTGGTAGCTAGCCAGGCAGGCTTACAATTGCTGAGTCCTATCACCAACCAAAACGTCACCAAACATACTCATCCATGATCAGTTTGTTTTCAGTTGAGCTTGAGATGTTCTTCAATTAAAATACTTAATTCAGAATCCATATGTGTTGTAAATTCCAGGTTGTTAAAAGTCCAACGCCGCATCTATATAGCGAACCAAGCGCTCCACTACTACATAACGAAGCAATGGACGTTCGACAACAAGAACTTCGTCCTGCTCCGATCCCGTATAAAGGAGCAGGATAGAAAGCAGTTCTACTACGATATAGAAAAGGTGGATAGAGAGGACTATTTCTTGAAGTGTATTATTGGGGGAAGGAAGTATTTGCTGAAGGAGAAAGATGAGGATCTGCCGAAGGCTAAAGCTCATTTTGCTCGGTAAGGAATTAAAGATACATAATTAATCCCACGTATAATAACCTACTTCCTACTAATCCTACTAATATAAATGCGATCTCAATGCTTTCGCGTCAAGAGTTGGTGTGCTGAGGTGGCCACTAATCCTCAGAGCTAGCGCAGACGACGGATAACGGAGAACTTTTTGTCCGCGACACGTCTTTATTGTTAACCAAATAGGATTGAACTTAGATCGCGTATATAAAAAGTACGCGATAGCTTTCGTTATATATTCAACTTTATGTTCTTAGTAAAGGCCTGCGCAGACGAGGGACTTATGTCCGCCGACATAATCTAAAAGTCGCTAAGAATTCAACGAAAACTAAGGTTATTCTGCCCATAAAGCTATCTAGCGATTCCTGATTCCTCGCGAGACCTTCACGAATGGAATGACCGTCGATATACGTTCTATTCGCGGCGAAAGTTATCACATTTAGGTTATGTCGGCGGTCAAAAGTCCCTCGTCTGCGCAGGTCTTAATAAGGTCGTGTCGCGGACAAAAAGTCCTCCAATGTCCATCGTCTGCGCAGGCCGTCATACGTTAAGAGAGAGAATTAATTGTTTCAATCTTTGCAGAATGGTGTTTCTCGATAAGCTTACCCAAATGATATTTTACGGATACATTTTCTGGTTCATCATCAACATCACGTACGTGAAGAGCGGGCTTGACTTCTTGTATGAGATATTTACTCTCTGATTTTGTGTTTCAAAATGTGTGTGTTTGCTTATTTTCATTGTAATATAAAAATGGATTTTTGATAGCTTTCGTTTTATTGTTGTTGCAGCCTAGAATCAATCTCCTACCCTTATTTCCTTCTCCATTCATTTCTTCTTCTTTTTCTTCTTATATATAATGGCGGTGCCCTTTTGGTTTTCGCCAATATTTAGTTTTTAGTAAAATAAAACATAAAATATTTTTGAAGTTGTACAGTACTGTACCTAGATGTATTCTGTAAACCGCTTTACGGTTTTTACACAAAAAAAAAATATATATATTAAGGGGGGGCTCCCCATACATGGAGTTGAAACTGATTTGTTTTTTCATCAAACCTATACGTGTGGGGTATCTATAGATAGGTCTTTAAAAATTACATTGAGGTTTCTTATGCTGTAGATCTTAATAAAAACTTTCAACGAAAATTAGTTTGAACGAAATATAGTTGGCAGTTTTAGATATAGCACATATACCAAAGTGATTTAAAAAAAGAAAAAAAACAGATTTTTCTCAAAGTCAACCATTTGAATGATATACACTTTCAAAGTGGTAAAATGTGTCCCACCCCTCTATCTTTTAAAATAAGAAAGTAAAAAGTCTAAAAAAGTATGTGCTGTAGACCTTTATAAAAACTATATTTATAAAAGCTAAATATATTATGCAGTTTCAGAGCTATAGCACATTTGCCAAAACCGCATATTTAACTTTGTCATTCATACAGACACTATAAAAAACAAAGTTATTTTTGCAGGCACAAAATTATAGTGGCATTTGTAGGTTTATTTAATATGACGGCGCAAACGTAGCGCCATCTAGTTTCTATCAGTGAAATTATACATGGCATTGACAGTTGAGGCTGTCATTGCACGGACGAGAGTAGATGTCACTCTGACGGAACGTCACTTACGTTTTGACAGTGGCAAGCCAAGATGGCGGTGGGCAGTTTTTAATGTCAGTTAGAAAGAAAACGCGCCACGTGCAATACGTAAGGGACGGATCGTCGACGTCCGTTTTCAATCTAATTTAATCTCGTTTAATTTGTACTCCAATTGATTTTTGTGATTGCATTAGTGATTAAAACATTGTAATTTGTGATATTTGACTGTTATTTCTGAAATATCTGTCCATAATACCCGCGCAAAAAATGAATAACTCCGATGAAGGTACGGAATTGCCTTTATCAGAAGTGGGATCGAATGGGCATGCAAGTCGACCACCTAACGAAGACGGGACTCGGTTATTAACCCGGATGGAGGCCTTATTATCCCGAATATTGGCTACTTCGCAACCAGCTTCGAACCCAAATGTAAGTGCTGTACAATTAATGCAGTTTAACCCAGATGATAGTGACGCCGATATTGAGGGCTGGTGCCGCGTCACTGAGTTAATAATTAAAAACAAAAATATATCTGGAGTAGATTTACTAGTGGCTTTGACTAATTCTTTGAAAGGGCGTGCGGCTTCCTGCCTTACACAGCTGCGCATTGATGATTTAACCTGGGATGTCGTGAAAGCAACACTTATAGCCAAGTTTTCTAAACCCAAACTGATACAAGATTATTTCGATGATATTTGGAGATTTCAAATCGGGTGGAAGGATACCGCCAGTGAAGCTGCTGTACGCCTTTGGGGCTTGATTGAGAGGATCCCTAAAGTTGTCATGTCCGAAGAAGTAATAACCGGATTCGTGATTTCTGTTTTGTCTCACAAGGATGGACTCATCAGACGAGAATTGAACTCGCATGTAATAACCACCAGAACTCAGTTGTTCCGCGCCCTCGGTGGCATCTCTTTAAAACGACGAGGTGAAGAAAATGATAGGGAATATGAACCAAAAAGACCTCGTATGTCTGATTCGAAGTTTACTGGTAAATGCCATACGTGTGGAGTACCTGGGCATAAACAATCAGAATGCAGACGACGCCGCCGTGATGACCCTGGAACCTCAACGAAAAGGGATATAGGAGGGCCTGCTCGCATGATTGACAAGACGCTGGAAGTGACCTGCTACACGTGCGGGAAGCCGGGGCACGTATCCACCACGTGCCCAAATAAGAACAGTGGGGTGACTGTGCAGGAGGTCAACATCTGCGAGAGCCGAGCTTCGAGAGGTACTCTGCTGACGTCGTCCGGTGAGAATGTCTCTTTCCTTTTTGATAGTGGCTCGTCATGTTCTTTAGTAAAAGAAAGTGCTTCCCCATGCTTTTTGGGCACCAAGCGTGAATGCAAAGTGTATTTAAAGGGTATAGGGGGGGACTATGTTGAGAGTAAGTCGCAGGTTTCTTCTAAAATTAGAATTGGAGATTTAATGTTAAAATTGTTGTTTCACATAGTGCCGGATGATTTTATTTCTGAACAAGTTATTATTGGTAGAGATATTTTAGATAACGGTGTGCGAATTTCGATTGATGTCCATAATTTAACAATTACGTCTATTGAACAAGCTAACTTTTGTGAAAAGAGAAATAAAATTGATTTTGCTACTATTGACACTGACTTGACTGGCAGGGATAGAGATGATTTAATAATGATTTTAAAAAAGTATTCGGACCATTTCATAGACGGCATTCCAACTCAACGAGTATCTACTGGACTTATGGAAATTAATTTGACTGACCCTAATAAAGTTGTCCAAAGAAGCCCGTATAGGTTGGCGCCATCAGAAAAACAGATTGTGAGGGATAAGATACGGGATCTTTTAAATGCTGGTATAATTAGAGAGAGCTCATCACCCTTCGCTAGCCCAATCCTACTCGTAAAAAAGAAAGACGGCACAGATAGGCTTTGTGTAGACTATCGAGAACTTAATTCGAATACTCGTCCGGAGCATTATCCTTTGCCCTTAATTGATGAGCAGATAGACCAGCTTTCTGGGGCTTATTTCTTTTCCTCTTTAGATATGGCGGCTGGATTTCATCAAATCTTGATTCATCCTAATTCGGTAGAGAAGACAGCGTTTGTTACTCCCGAGGGGCAGTACGAATATCTCGCAATGCCATTCGGTCTGAGGAACGCTCCTTCTGTTTATCAAAGGTGTATTAACAACGCCCTAAAACATCTGAGGAATAAGCCCCTAGTTTACATGGATGATGTCCTTTGTCATTCACCTGATGTTCTTACAGGTTTACAAAGACTGGACGAAGTCTTAAACGCCTTGTCGATTGCGGGCTTTTCCTTAAACCTCCGTAAATGCAAATTTATGAAGACTGGAGTAAATTATCTTGGTTATGAGATTAAATCTGGTGAGGTTAGACCTAATTCATTAAAGATACAAGCCTTATCCCAATCACCTCCACCTAGAACAGCTACACAGGTACGCCAGTTCCTAGGCCTAGCCTCCTACTTTAGAAAATTTGTTCTCAATTTTACACGGATCGTAGGTCCTCTTTACCCACTCACCAAATTGAAAGGTAGCATTAAATGGACTGACAAACACGAACAAATAAGACAAACTATTATTTCAATTTTAACATCCGAACCGGTATTGACTATTTTTAATCCGGAGTTGCCAGTTGAACTCTATTGTGATGCCAGCTCTGAAGGGTACGGAGCTATTCTAATTCAGAAGGTTAATGCAATGCCTCATGTGGTAGCGTACTTTAGCCGCCGCACGACCGAGGTCGAGTCTCGTTATCACTCATACGAACTCGAGACACTGGCGGTCGTACGAGCGGTTGAACACTTTCGACACTACCTGTATGGTATAAAATTCACGGTCTTTACCGACTGTAACTCTCTCAAGGCGTCAAAGTCGAAAACTGATCTTACACCACGGGTCCATCGTTGGTGGGCCATTTTACAGGCTTACGACTTTGATATTGTATATCGTGAAGGGCGTGGAATGGAGCACGCTGATTATCTGTCAAGAAACCATCAGCATATCAGTACAAAATCCGCATCAGACCCTAACGCTGTAAAGCCTACGTCAGTTCGTGAGACTGTGCAATACGTCGAACTACATGAAGGATGGCTTTCAGTCGAACAAAAGCGCGACAATGAGATCCAAGATCTTATCGCAAAATTTCTTAATGAAGATCTCCCAGAAACTGTGGCGCAAACGTATGATGTCAGGAATGGTATTTTATTCCGAAAAATTAATCGTAATAAAACTACTTCCTGGCTCCCCATAGTACCGAGGTCATTGGTCTGGACGCTTATTAATCACATTCATTGTGAAATTCAGCACCTTGGTAGCGATAAAACACTAGACAAGGTTTATGAACAATTCTGGTTCCCTGAGATGGCTAAATGTGTCCGAAAATTTGTAGACTCCTGTATAGTATGTCGCGCCTCGAAAGGTCCTTCCGGCGCTCAGCCTATTCGGCTTCATCCTATCCCCAAGGTTACCACGCCGTGGCATACGTTACACATAGATTTTACAGGGAAACTTAGTGGGAAAAGCGACCAAAAAGAATATTGTTCGGTCATTATAGACGCGTTCACAAAATACGTCTTGCTTGAACATACAACGTCTCTCGATGCTGTCAGTGCCGTCACTGCACTTAAAAAAGCAGTTTGTCTGTTCGGGTCACCTAAGCGTATAATCTCAGACCAAGGCCGCTGCTATATAAGCAACGACTTTAAACGATTCTGCTCTGATCACAATATTGAACTACACTTTATTGCTACGGGCTCTAGCAGAGCTAATGGCCAAGTCGAGAGAGTAATGCGTACGCTCAAAAGCTTGTTGACCATTATCGAAAATGATCCTCAAAAATCATGGCGTGAAGAATTGGGCAATGTGCAGCTTGCCTTAAATAGCACTAGGTCGAGTGTAACTAAATATACCCCGACTGAACTCATGTTTGGAATTCGAGCTGACTCGCTGGGAATTGCCAAAATATCAGATAATAGTTCAGCAGCTAGATTAGATCTAGAATCTATTCGCACTGACGCATCTAATAATATTCAGAAGTCTGCTAGATCGAACACTGAACGTTTTAATCGCGGTCGCGCTTTAATTAGACCATACTTGAAAGGTGATTATGTCTTTGTTAAAAATTCTGAACGCAATCAAACCAAATTATCTAGAAAATTTAGAGGCCCCTTTGTCATAACCAACGTTCTTGAAAACGATAGGTACGAATTAAAAACAGTAAACGGATCTAAGCGCTTATTCAAGTATGCCCATGAAAATTTGCGCCTGGTGCCCCAGGGGCACGAAGGTCTTGTTGAGATAGCCACGGGCATTATGGAAGGAGAGGGAATAGATGCCGTGACGGCGTCAGAAGATGAACAGTCGGAGACAGAT
Organism: Chrysoteuchia culmella; assembly: GCA_910589605.1. Lineage (NCBI taxonomy): Eukaryota > Metazoa > Arthropoda > Insecta > Lepidoptera > Crambidae > Chrysoteuchia > Chrysoteuchia culmella. The sequence goes on along the minus strand of OU342671.1, from coordinate 999,699 downwards.
CAGGATGATATCTTAGGACAGCTATCACCACACCGATCTGATACCTGTTCTGCAGACTCTGTTACGATCACTGCCTCTCCTCTCGCAGCTTCTTTACGATCAGATACCCTTACAGCAGATACTGAGACACTATCAGCCTCACCTCGTGCAGCTTCAATCCGATCTAATACATCGACGACCGACTCTGATGCTGGTGCAAATGCCCAAGTCAACTTTGATGTTGAAGTGGATGTTCATCGTTACTAAGATAATAAGGTATGTTGCTACAATGTACACTTATCTGATGTCAGAATGTTGTCCGGTCCAAGTGTGGTCGCAGGGACGTATGTCTGATATGTTGGTATTGGTCGAAGGGACGGTGTTGTCCGGTCCCTGGAGGTCGAAGGGACGCACTTGTCCGGGCCCTACGATCTTAAGTCGGAAGGACGGTGTTGTCCGGTCCTTAGTAGTCGAAGGGACGCACTTGTCCGGGCTCAAGATGGTTGACGGGTTAGTGTTGTCCGGTCCATCGGTATGATTGGTCGAAGGGACGCACTTACCCTGGATTCATGATGAAGTGAGATGTAGTCAATGGGATTCGTGTTGTCCGGTCCATGTCAGGGTGACTGGTCGAAAGGACGCACTCTTCTCGTTTCAGTAACCAGGATAATGTTGTACCGGGCCATGCCTGTTGCACGGCTGGTCGAAAGGACGCATGTATCCGGATGGTTTTATTACCCAGATGTTGTCCGGTCCAGGCTTTCTAAGCTGGTCGGAGGGACGCATGAGGTAGTGTAAGTTTAAGTAAGATAATTGCACTTACTGTTTTGTAGTTGGAGGAACGTTCCGGTCAGGGTGGACGAACGTGGTACTAAACTTACGTAAAGATGTGCGTTGTTTCAGATAATTATGTTCGCCCGAGGACGGACGACTGTCAGTCCGGCCGTGACGGCGCAAACGTAGCGCCATCTAGTTTCTATCAGTGAAATTATACATGGCATTGACAGTTGAGGCTGTCATTGCACGGACGAGAGTAGATGTCACTCTGACGGAACGTCACTTACGTTTTGACAGTGGCAAGCCAAGATGGCGGTGGGCAGTTTTTAATGTCAGTTAGAAAGAAAACGCGCCACGTGCAATACGTAAGGGACGGATCGTCGACGTCCGTTTTCAATCTAATTTAATCTCGTTTAATTTGTACTCCAATTGATTTTTGTGATTGCATTAGTGATTAAAACATTGTAATTTGTGATATTTGACTGTTATTTCTGAAATATCTGTCCATAATACCCGCGCAAAAAATGAATAACTCCGATGAAGGTACGGAATTGCCTTTAAATATAATAATAGAAACTTTATTGCACACATTACGAAAACAAACACATACAGAGAAAACACACAATAGGCGCTCTTATTGCTACATAGCAATCTCTTTCAGGCAACCTTGGGTGAGAGACGGAACCCTTCATGTGCGAGTTCGACTCGCACTTGGCCGATTCTTTTTAATTCTAGCGTTGACTTCATAAGACCTCACTGAAGTAGCGACGTCAGTAACAGAATAGCCAGGGACAATCTAAAATCGTAGATCGTGGCATGGCTAAATCTTGGACGAAAGGGCAAGATAATTTGATGTGGTTGTATGATTTTTTTTTATTCTTATATTTTTATTTTTCAGCATACGCTGGTATTTTGAAATTAAAATAAAAAAAAAAAAAAAATATTCGCATACAATCACACCTATTATCTAGTCCCACGTTAAGTTTCATGAAGAACTTGTGTTATGGATACTAGATAACGGATAAACATACTTATATTCTTTATTTTTGTAAATACATACTTTATATACATATTAAACACCCAGACCAAGACAAATACACATGTTCATGCACACAAATATTTGTCTTGTCCGGGGATCGAACCCGGGACCTCTGGCGCAGAGGGCGGGGTTAGTACCCCTGCGCCAAACAGGTCGTCAATTGTTTTATATAAGGTCATCTACCTGTGTGCTTAGTGCGATTTTTTTCTACTAACGGTCGGTAGTGAGCGCGCTAGGTTGTTGAATGGCGTTGGTGTAGTCCGTGGCGTAATCCGCTAGATGGCGGGCAGCTGATTTGTATGGCGTTGGTGTAGTCCATGGCGTAATCCGCTAGATGGCGGGCAGCTGATTTGTATGGCGTTGGTGTAGTTCGTGGCGTAATCCGCTAGATGGCGGGCAGCTGATTTCTTACAAAAATCTACGCGTTCGCGATCGACCGTGACTTGAGTAGAACTCGCTAACTGCCTCTGTGGTCTAGTGGTAACAACCACCGGTATTAGACCCAGGGTTCGATTACCAGCGGGGGTACATATTGTATTCGGTTTGGTTGGTGGTAGGACTTGTTGTAAGTCCGCCTGGCTAGCTACCACCATCTTATCTAAGTCTGACGCCATAACCACAATGTTTTCAGCATTGTTGTGTTCCGGGAGTTAGAGATAAGATAGCCAGTCCCTCAGTGGTTGAGGGTTCCGGGAGGGGCTCGCTTCCATCTTCAGCCTTATCAATACTTAACATCAGGTATGATGAAGGCTAAGAGTCTCCCCGTCGTGAATTTAAAAAAAAAACTCGCAGTAAGCACTCTGTAGAAACTTGCGGACTGTTCTAGAGGTGTTGAGGATGGCTGCTTTCTGTAACTGTATGCAAGTATTGGGGTTCAGGTAAAGAATTTTTTGACTATGAGAGAGGTGTTGAGGAATAATGCCGGAGGTTCAGAGTTATTATTATTATTGTTGACTAGCGAAAATCCGCGAATCGGTCTGCGTGTTCTACAGGTCGTAGAGTATTTCGGTTTCGGCATCAGTATTTTAATTCTAGGAAGTGAGGAGTATGGTATGATGGATTGTGATGGTTAAGTAAATGTCGCAATGGTCGGTCATGGGATGGGTGACCAAAAATGTGTTGTTTCAAGCTCCTCCGTGCTTCAGTAGGCACGTTTAGCAGTTGGTTTCATTTGCAGTTAATAACACCTATATATCCTCGGGACAAGAAAATAACCTATGATATCGATGATGTCTTAAAAAGAACCGGCCGTAATGCAAAGAAATTATATGTACCCGCTAGAAAGCTAAAACTGCAGAGTCGAAATTGTTACTGTATGTGTATTACAGCCGTATGTGTATTAGCCGTGTGGTGACGGCCTAAGAATACAAGTGTCACCACTCCCTTACATGCCTGGGATGTCGTCAGAGTCGACTAAGAGGCTCGACGCATTGAACACCTGTGCGAGAGAAGGAAAACTTGAAACAAACCCTCTACCAACCCGTCTGGCCAGCGTGATAGCAGTAGCAGCATCCTTAGCATGATTGCAAGCAGACTGGACTGTCGGTACATGACTCATTGCTGCACAGCATCTGCCGGGGTGGTGCGGGTATGAGTCGCGTGCATACAGTCTCAGAATTGTAAAATTGAAATTATAATAAAATTATAATAATTTAATTGAATATAAGATACTAACATAGGTTAAGTACAATTGTTACTAACAAATAATGAGTCAAGTTACTTGAAATAAATGAATTGAATTGAATTGAGTAGGCTAATAGCCTCCTATGAACGCAACAGTAGGCGTGTGCTAGGAGAGGCCTATGTCCAGCTGTGGACGTCCAGAGGCTGATTGTGTGTGTGTGGTGTGTGTATTAGTATCTAACATGTTACTTGACAATTTTAAAACATTCAGGACATTGGTTCACAATTTCTTACTTGAAAAATGTTACTATTCTGTAAATTCATTTCTTTTAGATGGAATAACTTATTTTTTATTATTAATTTAATTTGTAAAGATTTGGACACTTCGTATGGTTTTTGTTTGACAGTTATTATTATTGAATTTGATTTTATGATATTTTGTTTTGTTATTTTTTTGACATTGTATTTTTTATGACATCTCTAAATTTTCTTAATTTCAAATACCTTAATTTCATTGAAATAAAACAACTTTTACGGATGTAATACTAAAACGGACGTAAGTGGCGTGCAATTGTTTAATTAATTAAAATATGAAAAAAAATATTTGAAATTAAGGTACGTACATCTTATGTTTTGGCGCGCACTGTTCATTGAAATAAAACAACTTTTACGGATATCAAACGCGCTATATTTCCACGAACTAAGTTGTAATTTGTCATCCCGTGACCACGGCAGCTGTAAAGGTGCCGAAACGTCGGGAAAATCAAAAAACCCCTAAAAAACCTAACTATACGAACAATTACAACTTAGTTCGTGGAAATATAGCGCGTTTGATATCCGTAAAAGTTGTTTTATTTCAATGAACAGTGCGCGCCAAAACATAAGATGTACGTACCTTAATTTCAAATATATTTTTTTCATATTTTAATTAATTAAACAATTGCACGCCACTTACGTGGAGGACATGTTACGGTACTTCTTAATCTTAAGATCTTTGTTATACCACATGTTTATGCGAATAAAATAAATTTTATTCGATTTGATTTGATAGTGATTTTTACGTCAAATTTATAGAAATTAGACATTAGGTACTGCGTAATGAAACAAAAAATAAAAAATATTTCTTTTTTATTTTCAATAATAAAAATTATAAGTAGTTCACCAAGTACCAACTTAAAGTTATAAATACTTAACAAATTCCACTTCTTTTTTATTGAAAATAATAATACAATTTATAAAAGTATTTTAAATATAAAATTGATCACCTAAAAATGCGAACAACTAAAATTATCAGACATCAAGAATATTTTACAAAATAAACTTAAAAACTAAAATATAAATTAAATCACAATATTTAGGCAATTAATTTTATATTCCTATCGAATATTACACTATTAGTAACTATCTTAAAGTATTTACAAAACCATCAATTACATTTTCTCAGACAAATAAATTTATATTTATAAATTAATTATTATATCACAACAATAAAATATTGTCAGATTCAAGTCTTATGAAAATAAAATGCTAAAATTAAAAGAGCATTTTTTTTAATTTAAAGTAGACGGCAAGACCATTTTTGTATTGAACCTATTATCATGTATGTCTTCAACAATTTCAGACATAACAAAAATAATTAGGTACTTAATAACATTTTATATTATTAACTTAGTTGTACGCCAATTAATTTGAAGTACTTAATCAAAGCAATAAGTAGATAATAGTATTTTGCAATGACGAAAATAATAAAGCCAAAAATAATTGATCAAGTAACAAAACATAATATATAAATTAAATAATGTGTGTATGTACATACATACTATATTTTTATAGTGCACTGGATGATTTGAATAGTTTCTGTGTATTAAGAATATACGGAAAAAGATGAAAAAAATATTCAAAATTAATATTATTAAGGCAATGGTGAATGTAAACTGTGATTTTGAAACGATCAAACAAAATAATTATTAACGATAATAATACAGTCTTAATAACAATAAAAGTGAAACTAAATTTTCAAAATAAATACGGTGACAAAAAAGTAAAATATTATGGCGAAATTATTACCTAACCTAAAAGTTTGAGCAAAATTATTAATCAGTCATTATAATAGTTACAATAAATAAAAATAAAATTTTTAAACATTATACACGATACTCTTTCAGATATTCAATAATTCCAATTTCGACCACTAGATGGCGTTAAATGTATAAAATATAGTTTGTAAAGGAATGTGTAGGTACTTGTCAACAAATATTCAATGATAGAAAGAGGTGAACATAATTGAAAACTAGAAAAAACAAGCTCAGACGTTAGTCAAATCCTATTTCTAGTAAATTTAATTTCTATAGTTTAAAATAATGATACCTATGTAGAGAGAACCAGTGGTAAAGGGTCCAAACATATCGATTCCTATCGGTTTCTCTTTAAGAAATCCAATTCCAGCAATCCACCATGCAGTTCAGAGAATTTTTGGACAATATTTTCTCGCTACTGGTGTATTGTATACAATAGTAAGTTAGTAATTCGACTAAAACTCTAGTCAGAATCATAGCCTAGAAAGTCTCATAATCATTATTTGTTGTATTTTACAAATAATAGTATTATCGATGTAATGGAAGATTGGAAAGTGGTCCTTCGAAGCCACTAATATATACAAGCCACAAATAACAAGAACACTAATGGAAACATCAAATTGATGAATTATGACGAATTTTAAGTACATTCAAGTCTTTAAGTAAAGTAATTCAGGAATAGAGATTTTTACTATTTTAAAATAGGGTCTAGAGCATAACCAGTGATATCAATTTCTCTAACTGCTTCTTGAGCGTCGTCTCAATTCAACAGGTGAGACCCGCTGGTGGGAGGCCTGTGAACCGATCGCACAGCAAAGATACACACACACACACAACACTTCACAAATCTCGAAGGACCACAATGTAGAGTCGCTAACTCTACATAGGATGTTGTAGGGATGTTATTTAGATGTTCTACGATGACGTAAACTAATGTTCGAAAGGATGTGCAGAAAAATGTATAACACGTGTGTCACCGATAATTGCTTTATTGCCACTGATTTACAAATTAGTTCGTTAAAAGTGGCTACATGGTTATACATTTTGTATATGACATTTACAGGATTCGTGAGCGTAGACTATCGGATACACTGCTCATGTCGGTAAAACAGTCGCTAAATATGAAAGAGACAGAGCTACATTTTACGTTAACGTTTACTGTAACGTCGAGTTTGCCAAACTTGTAATAAGCCTACAGATCTTCAAACGTCAGTGTAAAGTTGACACTAAATGACAATGACATCATATTATTGTCAGCGGTTGTTCAGACCAGTATCAAATTTAGTTCAATTTCAAGAAATTCTCATGAGATTCTGACTACAGAAGACTTATAGACGATAGTATCAAGTGACAGGACAACGATATATTATCTATTGTATCAGGCGCAATCAAACGCTTGAGGTCATTTAAAGACGCCTAATAGCTACTTAACCATAAACAAAAGCAGTCACTTCTCAATCAGATATATGCAACAACTCATCATCTCTTCTAGAGTCTAAATCCTTTAATTTTTCTAACCTATCAGTTTTGGTTTCGTAAGGTTCTTGACAGTCAAACTCACTGCCATCATCTAAGACTTCTAAATACTTACATTCGTCTTCACTATCTGTTTGACCTACTACTGCATAACCACTTTCAATATCATCTTCACCAGAATCGCTCTTATAAGCGTCGTTTGCTTTAGATTCGTTAATTAGAGAATTCTTTCTATCATTAAATATGTGTTTGACGTGAGTAAATTCATCTTTAACTTTATCCCTAACGCTACCAACTGAATCGTACATTTTGTCACTTAGCTTATGACTTAACTCTTTAATTCTATCTCCGTGTATTTTGAGTAAAGATGGTCGTCTTTCTTCATCGAATTGTTGGTCTGAAGTGTCAGATTCGGTGTCGTTGAGAGGAATACCGCAGAGTGTGCTGTCTCGCTTACTCTTACCTTCTCTTTCTAGCCAGAGGTCAGTTCCGATGACAATGTTAATTTGTTTCTTCTGGTCGATGGTTTTGAACATTATTTTGAAGGTGAGGTAGTAGACTGTAGCTAGTATGAGGCAAGAACCGGTGAGGAATAGGAGATACATTGCAACCTTTTCTACGACTGGCAAGATGTTGAGGTAGAGATTAAACCGTTGTTCGAGAGATGGCGTGAGGGAGTACATACGCTGTGGAAGAAAAAGACGGGGAATTAATAACTAAGTAAGTAGGTATGCTTGAAGATTTTTTAAAGTGAAAATAATATCATAGATTTTTGGAATTGTGATGTATGTTGAAATGTGTTCTCTGCACATTTTTTTTTATCATAATTAGGACGATATTGATTTAAAAAATTATTGTAAGATTTGGAAACAATTCTCACTACAATTAATACAAAATCTAAAACTGATATATTAACGCGACAAATAACTATAGAGGTACAACTTTTGTCTGTAGCGAGAAAATAAAACTCCAGAACTGTTGAAGATTTGTAAGATTTGTATTGAGACCAATGATATTATATGGTGTACATCATTGATTGAGACCTATCATATATAGAAAAGAAAACATATTCAAACTTTTGCTAAGGTACGTAAAATATATTTACTTAAAGTAAAACAGACGGGTTTAAAATCAGAAACAGTCGTCATCAAAAATAATAGTAATAATACTTACAATATCGAACCAGAGCAATGGCAGGTACATATTGGAGAACCTCTCGGCGTTCTTGATGTTGGAGATGTCAGAAAGAGCCATGTTGATTTGGAACTTGCTGCTGACGTCCAGGGGCAGGCCTGACTCGGGCTGAATCCAGAACCTGGTGACAATGATGAATAACTTATGATTTTTACATTTTCTTATATTATTATGGTAATAAATGGCTGTTCTCACAAGTGGAGAAACTGGTATCGGAACTAAAGCGCAATCTAATAATGAGGATTCATATTAATTTCATCATATAATATGATTTGAATATGAGTAAATAGCAGTGTTAAAGATAGAACCGTAGAAGTATTACTGATAGAGTCTTATACGGGCAAAACTGACGACTCAAAAATGCATATAATATGCTGATGATCTTTTGTAATAGTTTTTTTTTATTTTATTTTATTTATTTAAACATACAATGTGACCTTACAGCTAAACCAAAACGCTCACATTGGGCAATTTACTAAGATAGTTAAAATAATAATTTACAATAAATATAACTAATATGGTCAGAATGGATGTCGGCGTCTTGGACATCATTTAAAAATCGATTAATAAGAGCTATAGCTCTAGGTGTAGGCGCATTACGAGCATGCAGTGTGCGTAAAGATGGAGGCAATGCCAGGCCTGTGTCACTTCCATACAAGCGGCGCAAAATCCCCGAGATATTTACCTACTATTCTGGAAAACAACCTAATTTCAACCTTTTGCATTGCGTATAGCGTTCATAGTACAATAACTGTCTGCTGTCTCGACTAGTCGAGCGAGTGCCAGCCTATTGAGACTAGTCCGGTGACCGCACGCTTGCGTTAATCATACCTAAACTCGGGAGTGAAATTTCTGTACCGTAAGGTACTAATATATAATTCTGTGGTAATGCCAACAAGTCACGCCGCCGACCATTACTAACTTGTGCATAATTCTGCGGGACATAATAACAATTCAGCACAGTAGGATTATCAACCTTGTTCCGCAACAATAAACAATAATGCATTGCCAGCAAGAGTTTACGCCTGACTTCTAAAGTAACAAGGCCTACCATTCCCGTTACAAATAGTGACGGGAAAAGAAAGGGTTACTACCCTAACATTCTTTTACCAGTTCTGGCTTCGTGGGTCTACTTTTGTAGGTCCTTAAGTATCTCAGTGTTATTATCTATATCTATACTAATATTATGAAAGATTTGATTGTTTGTTTGCTTGTTTGCATTGAATAGGCTCCGAAACTACTGAACGGATTTGGATGAAATTTGGTACACAGATAGTAGATAGCCTGGTTATGAACATAGGATACTTTTTATCCCGATATCCTATGGGAAGGGGAACCACGCGAGTGAAACCGCGAGCGGCCGCTAGTCGTTCATTACAAGAACCGAATTATAGCCCAATCCGGATTAGTGGGTGATAACGACTGTAGCAATAGGGACCAATTTGCTTAACGTGTCTTTTGAAGCAAAGATGGGCTCGAGGTAGTTACTTTTGGAAACCCAAAGAGATCGACTCAAACTATTTTTGAGTATTAATGGTGATATCAAGGTTATAAACCCAAATTCAGTAGATTATAGAACCTTCTACCCTTTATGATTCGTCATCAGCCATTTTTAATGTCCTTACTGCTGGGGCACTGGCCTTCAAAATCAAAATCAAAATCAATATCATTTATTCAGTCTAGGCTGTTACAAGCACTTATGAACGTCAAAGAAGCTACGCCATCGGTTCACAAACCCTACGGCGGGAGACCTTGTAACGAGAAGAACCGGCAAGAAACTCGTCAAGGGCTGTTTTTTTCTCCCTGTTTTATTTCATACAGAGTCGTCAAATTGAAAAGTGACCTTAACATATTAGTAAGGTCAATTTCCATCACAAAAGGAAAATACTAATGAAAATATTACATTTTATGGTTATTGTAAACGTAAACAATTTTTAACTGGCAAAGAAAGACTTGTCTATCATACATTACAACATTTCCCGCACCACAAGACTACTACACTGCAAGTTGTGAGGTACATACAGGTCAGTATCAATTTATTTTAGATAAAAATATTTAGCCTTTAAGCACAGCATTAAGATAAGCACACTGAGGTAGACCCATTTCCGCTGGCGGCACCCGTTCACGAGCATGACGCATGAACCAGCCATCGCTTCGCTCAACCATATTTTAGGGAACGTAACGACCCGCCTCACACGACACCGCCGAAGAAACGTTTGAGTGAGCATGACGTACTTCAGGTACTTATGTTAAGCTGCATAAATATAAAAAAAACACAATGGCAACAGCAAAAAAAGAAAGATAAAAGTGCCTTAATGTAAGACACAACACAACCTACAATGTCACTAGAAGACGCATCAGCTGGGTCACAATCTCAATCGTAATTAAAGTTAAAAAAAAATAATAATAAATAAAAAAAGCTTTTATATATTTGGAATAATTGAAAACATTATTTACCTTTGTTTACTCTGATCAAGCAGTGCCACGCATCTCAACTCAAAACATCATAAATAACATAAAATCAAAACAACATATATCTCTACACATTTTAACACAAGCAAACATGAGCAGACCCATCCCGCTGGCAGCACCCGTTCACGAGCATGACGCATGAACCAGCCATCGCTTCGCTCAACCATATTTTAGGGAACGTAGCGACCCGCCTCACACGACACCACCGCAGAAATGTTTACAGAGAGCATGACATACCCAAGCAACCTGTGTTAAAAGTTAAAACTTGCTTATGTATTCTATTCTATTCTATTTAAGGAGAACGGGCCATGACCCACCACGCGAGCCCAATGCGGCGTGGTGGGTTTTAACGACTGCAAATGCAGCCGGGACCAACGGCTTAACGTGTCTTCCGAAGCACGGAGGAGCTCGAGATAGTAAATTTTTGGTCACCCATCCCGTGACCGAGCATTGCGAAAGTTGCTTAACCTCAACAATCGCAGGCCGATCGCGCGAACCACTGCGCCACGGGCTCCTCTTAGCACCCTTTAGAATTACATCATCTAAACTTGACTCACCTAGTCTCATGTTTCTCCTGATTGGGCTCCAAACCCTCGACTTTTTCGAAAAGGACATCTTCCCCTTTGTAGAAATGAGGGTAAGACAACGCGATGGGGAATCCGTAGTAGCAATCTGTGACGTCAATCAAACCGTCAGGGAGACATTTACCTGTAAAAAGGATTAAGTTAGATCAAGATAGGAAAAGAAAATTACAAAGTAATAACTTTAAAATTGTCTGGCTGTTATCGTTTCATTACTTATCTGATAAACCAATTTTGAAAGTAAGTACAGTCCGGGAACTTCCCGGTTGACTAGTAGATTTTTTTTCAAGATTTATTTAAAAAAGTAATATATATATATAAGGTGGAAATTTAAAACGGGACACGAAAGGCAGTTACCCTGACCGTTGTAGCTACATGAAACCATTCTTAGTTTTTTGAGAAATATTGAACTGCATTCACGGATTTTGAAAAAATAAATAGTCTGCAGATTTTTTTTTAATTTTGATGCTTATCGATCCTGTTCCTTATGACGATCAAAACGGTCTAAGACACCAACTGAGGTATGAGCTAGAAAAGTCAGAAATCGCAAAAAAGTATTTCCACATATTTGCTAAGAAGATAAATTCCGTCAACGAAAGACATGACAACAAAGCTGACCATTTTCCTGCTGACCGTACATTTTTGTCAAAATCCGTGAATGCAGTTCAATATTTCTCAATAAATTAAGGATGGTTTCATATGAAAGTTTTCATGTAGCAACAACCGTTAAAGTACCTGCCCTTACTACCCCGTCTTAAATTTCCATGTTTTGCCTGTATATATAGAAAACGTTTAAATCACTAAAAATAGACCATTAACAGGTATTTCATTTGAATAATAAATTATTTCTTTAATCTTAGTACTTTCCGAGAAAACGTTTCCCAAAATAAACTCTACTGGTCAACCCGGAAGTAGCCCGATTGTACTAACTCTTTATTCGCATTATATATTTTAGCTAAATGTTACAGTACAGGCCGCACCAAACTTTATTGCGAGTCCGAAGTTGGTCGCAAGTCGCGTCGCAGTAGCGAATTTTGGGTGTCAGCGGGAAGAGCCGGGACATAATGCTGCGCAAGTAAGCACTCGCAGCTAACTTCGGACTCGCAATAAAGTTTGGCGCGGACTATACTAGCAAATAATTAAAAAGTGATTATAAAAGGAAAGTATTACAATAGACTAACAACAATCTAGATACTCGTATTTGAGCAGTTCATCAGCCTGTGGACGTCCACTGCTGGACATAGGCCTCTCCTAGCTCGTCTATTGTGGCGTTCACAGGAGGCTATTAGCCTACTGCTACCACGCTGGCCAGGTTGGTAGAGGGTTTGTTTTAAGTGTTCCTTCTCTCGCACAGGTGTTCAATGCGTCGAGCCTCTTAGTCGACTCTGACGACATCGCAGGCATGTAAGGGAGTGGTGACACGCGTATTCTTAGGCCGTCACCACACGGCACAGCAACATTTCATTTGAATAATAAATTAGAGCAGTTAGTCGATGTGAAATCAGTATTTTTGTAGGTTAAGTTAGACTATTACTTCTGTTAAATTTCTTGCATTAAATGTCTATCAGTAAATTACCTTCTCTGCAAAAGCATTTGTTTGTCTCAATATGTTTCCCGTTGTCCAACATATTGTCTGGGAAAATATACTTGTAAGCCCTAAGTCCACTCTTCGCTCCTTCTTCTACAGGTATCTGTAACAATATAGAGAAAATCTGTTTATCGTTTGAAGATTTAAAAAAATATCGGCTGCCGTGAACAGGCGGCCTACTCTCTAAGCCCGTCATCTAAAATACGGGCCCCGTTCGTAAGATTCCCGTAACTACGGATGGAGCCTACTCTCTATTGATTTGGGATGTACTAGTTTTGGACAAACGGCACAAACACATTGGGAGTAGAGACAATGTCAAAACGTATTCTCATTAATTCTAGTTCGGGTTTCCGAACTAATAAGCTGTCTGTAGGTGATACGGAGTAGGAAACGTCCGTAACTTAGGTCGAAACTACGGTTTCGTGCTTAGAGAGTAGACCTCTGAACACTAGCTATCACAATTACATTCTAGTTTAACCTCATTATATTAAAAACATTACTCTTCACAAACGGGCCATTTCTGCACAGACTCTTCCTAAAGAACAGTACGCATCTACGTACCCAAGACCTCTTTGAATGTAGTCCCATTTAATCTATCACTAAATACTAATCTAGTAATAAAACGCGTAGGTGCTTTTTTATGAAGGACGTCCGAGACTCTTAGCCTTCATCATACCTGCTGTTAAGTATTAATAAGGCTGAAGATGGAAGCGAGCCTCTCCGGGAATCCTCAATCACTGTGGAACTGGCTATCTTAACTTTAACTGCCGGAACACAACGTTGTTGTTATGGCGTCAGACTTAGATAAGATGGTGGTAGCTAGCCAGGCGGACTTACAACAAGTCCTACCACCAACCAAACCGAATACAATATGTACCCCCGCTGGGAACCGAACCCGGGACCCCTGGGTCTGATACCGGTGGTTGTACCTCTACACAGAGGCGGTTATAAACATTAGATTTACCAGCTCTGCACCGACAATTCCCAAAGAAAAGCACACTATTGTACTTTTACAAGGTCTCATCAAAGTGTTTTCCGACCTTAGTCAGTAAGCTTGAGACCATTGCCATGAAAACACGCGTCACTCAGAAACGAAAATGGTTAATTGTGCAGTGCTTTCTTGCAAGAGCTCGTCAATAAAAAAAAAATACAAAATACAAAATGCTTTATTTCGTTAACAAACCACGTGATTACAAAAATTGAGATGACATTCCTAGTAAGTATAAAAATACCTGTATCAGGAAGCCATCGCTCTTCCACTTTCATTAATAACAATAACATTTACACATCACTAAATCTCGCTTGTGACGTCATGATACAATCGCGGAACTTGACCAGTATAGTTTTGTTGGGAAACTTTTACTGCTAAAGTAATTCAAATTAAATAATGTTAATTCTCTATATTTTTTTATATAAACATTTTCTAAATAACAATGACTTTTTTAAATAAAGCTTCCAAAAAAGAACCTATAATGGTCAAGCGGTAAGTTTCCCGAATGTACATACGAAAAATGCAACACGCTAGGTTCTCATACAGTTTAATACACTCTTCGTCTATCTCTGTCCCAACAACAAAAATAACATTAACATTCTATAAGATTTTAATTATTATCAACATAGCCGAAATAGTGATAGATGGCATCTATCACTCTTTGTTTACTTATCGTCGGCTTCAATAACCTATCCACAGTAAGAGTTAGGCTTGCTAGAGCTTTGATGCCTAGATATTTTTGTTAATCGGCCCAAATGATCCAAATTAACAGCGGATGCTAAATAACGTAACCAAGATAGGCCTATCTCTTATTAGAGATAGAATATTGAAACCGGTCGTTAAATACTCTTTGTTTACATCAAAACTAATTTAAGCTTATTTTAGTCATAAATAGACTCCAAGCTGATTATAATTCTGTTAGTAAAAATAAGGATATTGATATTTTTAAGACTGTTTACCTAAATTTAAAAAGAAATTGTCATTATCAAGCTAAGTATTCGTTTTTTAATTTATAGTTTGCCTGGCTGAATAAGGCACAGCTTTCTTTATAATTCTATATAAATTTTTATCCTGGCATTTTCTTGTATTTACTAGCTTTAGTAAGAAAATTTTGTATATATATTTTTTAAGTTGGGACACCTTATGCTCCCAACTGTTCTTTTAACAAGTTTGCTTACTGTGGCAACCTTTAATAAAGACAGTGTAATTCTTTTAACCACTGGCTGTAACTCCTAGCATTTAAGGTGTATGATCTTGTTGGTTGTCCAAATAAATAAACTTAAACTTATTACACTTATGGTAAATTTTAAATAGAAATTACACTTACCAAAGGCGCAGCTCTGCATAAACTCTTCCTGAAGAACAAAACACTATCGTTCTGTCCCAAAGCCCCTTTGAATTTAGTCCCATCAGAGGCGCCCCTCACGTTGTTACACTCGGGGCCCCACTGGGGGAGCCCCGGGGCCCCGTTGTAAGTATCGATGAGGCCTGATTGTGTGACGTCAGTCGAGCCTGTGTAGATCGTCTCGTAGTCACCGGTGAAATCGTACATCTGGAAGAGAAAAGTTTATTAGTAACTCGCAGTATCACTTACGTGGTTCCCGTTTCCATGGGAATATCGGGATAAAATGTATCCTGTGATTTAATCCAGGTTTCAAACTGTCTGTGTACCAAATCCATTCAGTCGTTTTTGCGTGATTGAGTAACAAATACTCAGTGAGTGAGTGTGTATTATGATCACGAAGTGTCTGTTTGTGTGTGGTAGTTATTCACACAAAGTGAACTAGTGTAAAAATAGCCATAGCTTAACACACACACACAACACACACATACACTCATTCACACACTGTGTATTCAACGCAAAATGTATTGGTGATTTGGTGGATGTTACGATCAATCAGATCTTACCCGATCAATAAGACCCAACTTGTCGAAGTAAATCCAGTTAGGCATGAACGTGTTGCCCAGGGTCATCAGCTCGGACTGGTGGCCCATCATGAACTCTTTCGCGGTCATCTTCAGGAGGGGCTGGCTTCCCATGATGGTTATCAGGTTGTTCAGCCCGAAGCGAGTCACTATGTCCTTCTGGGCTACTACGTTGGCTATGCTCTGGAAAGAAGAGAGGGAACTATCATTGGCGATGGGTCAAAATCTGGAGAAAGTAAGTCACTTGTATGGTGGATCGGTGGGATGGGATTTATAAAAGGGAAGACGATAGGATTCAGTTCATATGGACCCTTTACCACTGGTACCTATGTTCAGTTTTTTCTAACATTCAGGTATGATGAAGGCTAATGCTGTAATGTAAGACTGATGTTGAGTGCTGAAGGTGGAAATGCGCCTCTCCTGGAATTCTTAACCAATGGGGAACTGGTTATCTTATCTCTAACTGCCGGAACACATTGTCAGACTTAGATATGATGGCAGCCATGTAGACTTACTACAAAGTCTACCACCAACCAAGTGATTAAGTGCTTTGAAAAGAGTGTTAGAAGAAATGTAGAAGTGAGATGTCTTACAGCATCGGGAAGCCCTGCTGGGGCACTGACTTTTCTTAAGGATGGATAAGGAGAATAAACCATGGCCCACTACGCAGGCCAAAGCAGATTGGTGGATTTTAACCACTGCAAATACCACCAGACCAACGGTTCGTGGCTTCCGAAGCACGGAGGAGCTCGAAATAGTAAATGTCTTAGACGCTTCTGCTAGACCCTTCGAGGATATAGCAGACGTGAGTTTCAGATTGGTAAAGAGGAAGCAGGAATATTGAGAGGAGTTGCGGGACGAGGAGTCCCAATGACTTAAATGATTAAAAGAGAATATGTTTTCAATGTAACCACACCTTTCGCGTAAGATTAACGAGGCACTTTAAACAAAAACATCTATAAAATATGAAGGTACCTTTCAATCAAAACTATGCTTTATTATGCACAATCTAATATTATTGTTTCCTTGGGTTAGTTCTTAGTTAAGACAATATATAGAATAAATTGTCAATTTACTGTTGTATCTTATATTAAATGAATGCCTTTTTTATCAACAACCTGGAGGAATTGGCTATAAGGGGGTCTAATTTGTTAACAATCAAAATTATCGTAATTTGTAGTTTTTTTACACTGTAGTTTTTTTATGAATAACGGGGTGAATCTTAGCCTTCATCATACCTGATGTTAAGTATTGAAAAGGCTGAAGATGGAAGCGAACCCTTCCCGGAATCCACAATCACTGAAGAACTGGCTATCTCTAACTTGGAATATGATTATGTCTAAGCGTTACCTGACAAATTTTAATATTTAAAAACTTTATTACCATTTTATTATAGGTATTAATAAATTTATAGCTATTTTTTAGAACAAAAACTTCTATTTTAATCTTTAAATTATGTGTGCAATTTGTTGAGTCGACCTCAACTAAATGCATCTAACTTTAACTGTCAAACTAACCTTGCGATTTCGTAATCATGCACTTTGCAAGAGAATTAGTTACTATTATACAGCTTTTGGATGTTGTTGATTAGGTAATCCTTTAAAATCTGAGGCATTATCCATATAATAGGTATTTGTATACGTAGGTATATGCATGTGTAGGTATATGCTTTTGTATGTAGTTGTCAGGCCAAAAACACCATGAACTATCCATTTGTTTCGTCCAGATAAACACATGGTTGCCTGCCATTTGTACCATTCTTATTATTATTATATTCTGTGGTTCGACAATCATAATTAGGTTTACAGTAAATAAGTACTTCTGACATTGACATTTATTTTATTAAATAATTTGACATTCCTAATTTTGAAATGGATTGTGTTTATATAGCATTATTATTATTAGATAATACTCTGCCATTTATAACATAATCTACTCTTAAAAGCGTGTTGTATGTATGTCTGTTAGCTTTTAAGGCATGTATGAGTAAATAAATAAATAAATCTAACAGATTAATAATTGTCTATACATGTTCCATCTTCAAAGGTTACCGTTAAAATTTTAATGTGTTAAAAAAGCTGGTTTTAAACTGTAAAAGTTGTTTTATTTATTTATAACTATACTAACGGACTTATTATAAGTATACTAACGGACTCGTGCCTCATACAAATCACTATACATATAACAAAATACCGGTATCAATACGAAATTGTAATGATGACATAAATATATTTAAGCATACGCTGAAGGCATTAATTGCTTATTGACAAATGTTACTACTCCCTTATTGAATAATTGACTGACCGTAATATATTTTTTTATTTTATTTATTTATATTTTAGGCTATTATTATATAATTAATTGATATTTTTAATGAGTAATGTTTAATCTATAAATAATGTTTCATGGACTATTTAAAACTTTGAGATTGTATTTGAATTTAAATATTATTGTATGTCACATCGGCAGAAACCACCTAAAGCATTTTATATTTTTTTTACAACCACCTAATGTACCTACCCGTGTTTCACAATAAATAATGTTGACATTGACTTTGACTTTATGTAACTTTCAAGTGATAAAAGAATTTTCAAAATAGGTTTAGTAGTGCCAGAGATTACTTCGAACAAACAAACTTACAAACTACCTCTCAATAGCGTTAGTATAGATTTCTAAAATTGAAACACTGTTATCGTCTTAAAAGGTTTATTTTATTTACTTGTAGGTATAGACAGATTTCGCAATGTTTTCTGTACATTTACAAGTTACTAGCGTACATTTGGGTCAAACCAATATACTAAGTGCGAACAAACAATTTATTGATATTTGTTAAACTAAATATTAAATATAATAATAAATAAATAATTGCATTCAACCACAGCAATTATCTAGCCCACGTTAAATTTCAAGAAGAACTTGTGCTATGGATACTAGATAACGGATAAACGTACTAGTATACTTTTTTTTGTAAATACATACATAATATACATTAAACACGCAGATCAAGACAAATAGACATGTTCATGCACACAAATATTTGTCTTGACCGGGGATCGAACCCGGGACCTCTGGCGCAGAAGGCGGGTATGCTAAGCCCCAAACAGGTCGTCAACTATTTGCTTCTTTAAACAAAAACGATAAAATAAGATTTAAGTATTTCTTATTATATGTATTCGCGTGTAATTTATTTTTTTATTTACGACTGGGAGATTCTTAGCCTTCATCATACCTGATATTAAGTTTTTATAAGGCTGAAGATGGAAGCGAGCCTCTCCCGGAATCCTCAACCGCTGAGGAACTGGCTATCTTATCTCTAATTGCCGGAACACAACAATGCTGAAAACATTGTTGTTGAAAACATTGTCTCTGACTTGGCTTAACGACTGTAATCAAATGACAACAGCCGGGACCGACGATTAAACGTGCCCTCAGTTCAGTTATAATACCACTTTACGGTCACCCATCCGATACCTGACCGTGCCGAACTTTGCTTAACAAACGTGATCGAATACGATCAGTCTGTCAAGCGCAGCTATGAGCGCTTCGGATCGGATACTGTGCGCAAACGAACATTTAGTAGTTTTCATGGTCATGGGATGACAATATTTTTTTAAAATTGAATAATTACCAAAATAATAAACAATCCTTTAAAGTCGATTTATTACAATTTATAATACGCGCGAAAAAGAGTTTTCATTGTCAAATTGTCTCGCAACACAATTTCATGGTCGTCGTCTCAGCCACATAACACCCACTGCTGGGTATAGGCCTCCCCCAAGGATCTCCACAAAGATCGGTCCTGCTCTGTCCTCATCCAGCGGCTCCCCGCGAGCTTCACCAGATGATCGACCTTGTCGGGGGCCCCCACGGAGCGTCATCCTGTGCGCGGTCGCCATGCCAGAAACTTTCCGCCCCAACGGCCATCGGTTCTTCTCGCTATGTGTCCCACCGACTGCCACTTCAGCTGAGCAATCCTTCGAGAGATGATCTCCTCACGATCGATCACGTAGGGAAACGCCGAGCATAGCCCTCTCCATTGCACGCTGGGTGACCTTGAGCTTTCTTATCAGACCCATAGTTTCATAATCTCATGGTATTTAGATTTAAATAGCCAAATAGCGAACCATTGGAATATTGGGAAATGATTCTAGAAAATTTTACCGTCTCTCCGGATGTTATGTCGAAATGTTCCGTACACACCGAACAGGTTAATGTCCACATATTAGAATATCTTTTAGGCTTATTTGGAATTCTATTGGTTAATCTTAAATGCATGTCCGATTTAAGCGGATAGAAGAGAAAATGGGTGCATTTTATTGCATTTATTGCACAATGTTTGACGACCTGTTTGGCGCAGGGTTACTAACCTCGCCTTCTGCGCCAGAGGTCCCGGGTCCGATCCCCGGACAAGACAAATATTTGTGTGCATGAACATGTCTATTTGTCTTGGTCTGGGTGTTTAATATGTATATTAAGTATTTATTTACGAAAAAAAAAGAAAATAAGTATGTTTATCCGTTATCCAGTATCCATAACACAAGTTTTTCATGAAACTTAACGTGAGCTAGATAATTGGTGTGATAAAAAAAAATATTGCTTCAATTTCATGTATTAGTAGGTACAGTTACAATTAAGATCTATTTATATAAAAAAATCGACTTCGAAATGTAAAAAATAAACTTTTATGAGCCGAGACAAGAAAAATAAAGTATATTTAGTGCATTGTAGAATGCCTTGGCTGGCACCGACTTAAAAAGGTTTATTTTTTAATTTTAAAAAGTTTTTCATTTCGCATTCGACCAAAACAAGACTATTTTCAAGACTACCAGAAATTTTATTTACTGATTTCCAGTATTTTATGATTTTTGAATTTTTGAATTTTTCAATGCTATTTTTATACTTAAGATAAATTTTAAATAGAAAAATATTGGAAAAAATTAACTCGGCCACAAGTGAATTCATCATAATCACAATCACAACATTTATTTAGTACAGGCGAAAGACATACAAGTGATATTAACATAATACAATAAAAAAGATACTTAACAAAAAAAAAAATTTAATTTTAAGTTACAGTATTGAATAAATTGTCCCACGGCTGCACTAAAAGGGACCTAGTTCAGCATTGTGTCAGTATTACACTGACGCTGGTTTTCAACTAGACCGCTTTTAGTTTATTGACACCTGAGGCCCGACCGCCTAACGGTATAGCGTGTGGTATTGCTATGGCTATCAAACTTCAAACTCTCATAAAACCCTTCAAAGATAGTATTTTTGTCTAATTCCTACATATTTCTATTCATCTATTGGATTCACTATTGCATTTTTAGTATGAAAGTAATAGCGTCAGCGAGAGCCCTCGTAGGGGGTTTGAAAAATCGATAGCTATAGCAATAGCACAAGCTATACCGTTAGGCGGTCGGGGTGCTGGATGTCATATACATAAAAATGTATAAACAATAGTGCAGATGTGCGATTGTGTGTGTGGTTTTACATAGGAATTAGGAATTCATTTCCAGTAGTTACTGAAAACCTGTCACGATTTCAACATTAAAAAAAAAGAACTAATTTGGGTACAAACATGATGTAAAAGCGTTTTAATCATTCCAATCAGTTCAGCTGTCTTCGAATAATCGGTGAACATACAAAAAAAATATATACGCGACGATTTTTTTTTTTTTTTTTCAATTTATTTGACAAAATTAAACTTTTACATAGTTGACAAGCGCACCAAAAATCGCTAGGATTTGTCCGGTGTGCTGTGAGTACGTAATTTAATTCATTATCTATAAGTACTTAAGTATAAAAAGATTATAAAAAAAAGAAGATTAATGTTGGACTACTTAACCAAAAAAGAACAGTGTAATTGTAACATGTTACAACAATTAATTAATAGCCTCCTTCTTATTTGAAGTCGGTTAAAAATAATAAAACAGTAAAACTCAGTGTCTGTCTGTAGTTATTTTTGTAAGAGTTTACGGAGAGAAACTGGATGATGGGATAGTTCAATAAGTAACTAATTACTTACCTACCGAAGTTTCCCGAATTCGGATCCGACCCAGTGTAAATTCGCTCTAATTACATGTAAAGTTTTACCGCCTCTGTGGTCTAGTGGTTCAACCACCGGTATCAGACCCAGGGGTCCCGGGTTCGATTCCCAGCGGGGGGTACATATTGTATTCGGTTTGGTTGGTGGTAGGACTTGTTGCGAGTCCGCCTGGCTAGCTACCACCATCTTATCTAAGTCTGAAGCCATAACAACAATGTTTACAGCATTGTCGTGTTCCGGCAGTTACAGATAAGATAGCCAGTTCCTCAGTAGTTGAGGATTCCGGGGAGGCTCAATACTTTACATCAGGGATGATGAAGACTAACCCCCATATTCTAAGTCATTCCTCCAAAAATTTTTACACTCCACTCAAACTCATTCGACAAATTTGGTATTCATAGTTGCAAAAAATCTCCTCCACACAAATGATTCCTCACTTGAGTGTAATAATTACAGAGTTACGACTGAGAATACCGATTTCGTGGAGTATTTCGATGAGGTTTTCAGTGAGGTTTCGTTAAGTCGAGGACGAGTAAGTTTTGGAGGAACAACTTAGAATATGGGTGTAAAAGTCACCCACCGTGAATATAAAAAAGGCCAACTTGGTGTTTACACAAATGCTCGATCATGTTTTAACATTTATTATTATGTGTAAGCAGATGTTAGCTTGTATGTATGTATGTTTCAAAAATACATTTCCTTTAAAGCATATGCGTTTTAGTCATTTATTGCACTTTGCGTTGGTCAATGTAATTTATTCATTAATTCAAGGAGGTTCGGGGGCTCAGCTAGTCGTTTTTATTAGATGTTCGAGAAAGGAAACGGATATATGTTTATTTTTATTCGTCATCTTATTTTGTCATATTGCACATGAATGAAAATGATACAGAAATAATTGCATACAACACACCAATTATCTAGCCCACGTTAAGTTTCATGAAGAACTTGTGTCATGGATACTAGATTAACTAGATAACTAAGAACGAACAAACAACTTATTGATATTTGTTAAACTAAATATTAAATATTTTGAACTGAGTATAATAATAAATAAATAAATAATTGCATTCAACCACAGCAATTATCTAGCCCACGTTAAATTTCAAGAAGAACTTGTGTTATGGATACTAGATTACGGATAAACGTACTTATATACTTTTTTTGTAAATACATACTTATTATACATATTAAACACCCAGACCCAGACAAATAGACATGTTCATGCACACAAATATTTGTCTTGTCCGGGGATCGAACCCGGGACCTCTGGCGCAGAAGGTGGGCTTAGTACCCCTGCGCCAAACAGGTCGTCAAATAAAGAACGGAAAGTAAGTGAATAAATTTAATAAATATTGACTCATATACTGTTAATTGAATAAAACAACTTTTCCATAATATAAATAAAGCGAACCGCATTTTTTTATTTTATTTTAGTATATTTTTTTACTCACACCATACAGAAAAAGTATGTACTTTTAAATATACAACTTACGATCGATACGATCTTTTTTGATGACTAAATATAATTACGTATGCTTTGTTAAACAATGTTAAAAATAATTACTTCAATACGACATCTACTTGCCTCTTTATTCTTTTATATATAAACTAGCTATGTCCCGGGGCTTCGCTCCCGTGGAATTTCGGGATAAAAAATAGATAGTAACCGATTCTCAGACCTACTCAATACGCTCACAAAATTTCATGAAAATCGGTCAAGCCGTTTCGGAGGGGTATGGGAACGAAAACTGTGACACGAGAATTTTTTTAAGAAATGACTAAGTAATGTAATTAAATGAATGTAATGAATTATCATGACTAAGTTATAATAATAATTAAAATTTTAATGTTCATCAATGTTCATACACCATTAGATGAATCATGGCTGTACCTTTTTTTATATGTTACATCTTGTAATATGCATGCTTATGAACTAATAAATGATTGATTGATTAAACTATAGGATAGTTATATATGTTACAAATCTGGGAGATAATTGTCTATTTTTAAAATCTATCTCGAACCTTTTTAATTCGTCATTTGAAAGATATTAACATACTTCAGGTTGTCACTATTTGACATTTGATAGGGATTGTGATCTGCCCCCTGATTATGTAACTTATTTATATCAAAGCTTGATTGAAAGTGCAGTCTCATTGCTGCTTTAGTAATCATCAATGTGACAACTATCTTACTAAAGCAGCAATGTAACTGCACTTTCAATCAATTTGAATCAAAATCTGTTAGTAACAGAGTTAGATAATCAACTAGCCGGACGTCTTTTGAAAGATCGAATGAATGAAATTGAACTGTCTAAGCAAAGTGACACACGCAAATTTCTTTCGAATGTATGGAGAAGTGCCAATGCAGGTCATTTAAAACATCATTCGTTCCGAAAGGGATTGCGACTATGAGTTAAACAATTCTATAAATCACTATCACGTCACAATACCTTTGAAGGGATTGTGATAGGTTTTGAAATTAGACAATTAGGAGGCTAAAATGGCTGCAGATGATGAGATGATGATCAACTTACCAACAAAGCAATATGAGGTAGGAACAGTATATCGTCTTCTCTGTGACCTTCGGACAGCTCCTCCACCCATGTCAGAGGGTGTTTCGGTATGGCTGAGAGGGTCCCGTTCTCGTTGAAGGATACTATCTCGTGCTCCAGGCCTTCCCTGTAAAGAAATGTGTTTGTCTTAAACCGCCTCTGTGGTCTAGTGGAGACAACCACCGGTAACAGACCCAGGGGTCCCGGGTTTGATTCCCAGCGGGTACATATTGTATTAGGTTTGGTCGGTGAGGTAGTGTATTAACAAGAAAATATACTAGAAAAAAGGAACTTGTCTCATGTCGCCCTGACGGGATTCCAACCCGCATCCTTGGGAATCCGGCCCAATGCACTAACCAATTATGCTACAGAGACCTATGAGGACACCTATGAGAATGAATATGCTTTGACAACCCCGCAATACACATATACATTTAGGGTACATACATAATGTATGTACCCTAAATGTATATGTATGTATGTACATACATTTATGCCTACGTATGTTTGTAGCGTTTTTTGATGGTGATGATATAAACTCACTTGTAAACATAAGGGCCAACTTCTTTAACTTTGATCTTGTCTGCTTTCCCAGCCATGTATTCTTCTGCATTCGTGATGTTGAACAGGTATACTCTGCAGTACAGATCCACTTCTGGCTTCCTCCACATGTCGAAGATCTCACCGCCATCTTGTAGTACGACTTTCTGAGGGAAATTGTTACTGAATATAAAAAAAAAACACTTGAAGTAAAATGCATAAGAAATCACATCACATCATCAGCCTGTGGACGTCGACTGCTGGACATAGGCCTCTCCTACCTCACGCCTATTGTGGCGTTCTTAGGAGGCTATTAGCCTACTGCTACCACGCTGGCCAGACGGGTGGTAGAGGGTTTGGTTCAAGTGTTCCTTCTCTCGCACAGGTGTTCAATGCGTCGAGCCTCTTAGTCGACTCTGACGACATCGCAGGCATGTAAGGGAGTGGTGACACGCGCATTCTTAGGCCGTCACAACACGGCACAAATAAGAAATAAAAAAGATAAATAAGAAATAAAATATAGAAATAGCAATTAGGGAAATTGGCTTTCAAAACTTATTATTTTCGAAATAAAAAGGCTTAGTACTCGTACTAATAACGAAATACAAGGGCGGTTACAATCCGATACTCGGGTTCGTCGATTGACGAAAAATTCCAAATTATGTGAAAATCTTTAATTGCAGTTTGTGATCATCACGTTTAACATTTTGTATATTTGATAGTTTTCGGAACAAATAGACTCGAGTACCTTTAATTTGATACCTTACTCGGCCGCGTACTACGCGCCAAAGTCCCTATCGAGTCGTCACAAATTTTGCGAACCCGAATTAAGTATATAGATAACCTATAACTTTAAGCAAAGTTGACGAAATTTGCTTTTTTTATAATAATATTTATGTGGTTACAAAAGATGTTGACAAAATACAAGTACATCGTACCAAGTTAACGTCATTTATTTCTATAGTTTGAATATTTTATGTGTGGTAAAAAGTTTTTCTTCATTAAAATAAACTTGATAAATAAGGGCTTTAGCCAAAACGACATTTCGGGATTCCAACCAGTAATTTTTCATTGTTTGGCGTCTTGACGAATGTTCCGAGCCTATTAATTACATTTTCGAGCTATTAATAGCTAAGTTTTAAGTACCTAATCTATAGAACTAGGTACTGAATTTAAAAATGACTAACTACTGAACTGATTTGGAAAATTCTTTCACCTATAGTACTTAATTATAATTGCATCTACAAACACACCAATTATATATTAGTGTTATAGCCCACGATAAGTTTCATCAAGAACTTGTGTTGAGACACTAGATAACGGATTTTTTGTAAACACATACATAAAACACATATTAAACACCCAGACCAAGACAAACATGTTCATGCACACTAATATTTGTCTTGTCCGGGGATCGAACCCGGGACCTCTCGCGCAGAAAGCGGGCTTAGTACCCCTGCGCCAAACAGGTCGCCAAACCAATAGCCCACGATAAGTTTCATCAAGAACTTGTGTTGAGACACTAGATAACGGATTTTTTGTAAACACATACATAAAACACATATTAAACACCCAGACCAAGACAAACATGTTCATGCACACTAATATTTGTCTTGTCCGGGGATCGAACCCGGGACCTCTCGCGCAGAAAGCGGGCTTAGTACCCCTGCGCCAAACAGGTCGCCAAACCAATAGAACGCAACTTTATTCCTCAGTGACAAAGGCTATCTTAGGTATTTTGATTTTGTAATATAATTTAATTACAAGTAAAAGCCTTTGACACCCAGCGAAGTGCCTGCCTGTCAGTCAGCTTGTATTTCAAATGCTGTTTTTTGTTAAAAAAAAGTAACAAAACTTTAAACTGTAAATTACCTGTCTAAATAAGAAATCGTATGGATGAAGGAACAGTATGAAACAGCCAACTGCCAGCGCAACGAACCCCAGCATCAAGTATAGGAATAAACCTGTAACAGAAAACAAAATGTAAATAAATAAATTGGTGTAAACATCTTATAAGGGCTTTCGGTATATAAGAATCCGTTCTTCGGTCATTCCGAAGACCTGAGAAAGGGTTTTTGACGGCGTTGTGCACATCAGAGTTTAAAATTTTTGGGATGGGTAAAAAATGTTAAAATCGCGTCATGACACGTGACCTGATCGAAAATTCGTAAGACGTAGAAGAGGAAGTAATATCCCCCTGTCTTTCTACCGCGCGGCGAAAATGTATGCCTGCTCCTGCTGTTTCGTTTAAGGCGGTACCGAAAGTGGCGCCGCGTTGAATTTTAATTCTAATTCACAATTTCAATAAAACTAAACGTGGAATTTTTAGAGCCCATAGTCTAGTATTTTTAGAAGGTATTGCTACATCTCGTCATAGTCATTCGTAGAAGTAGAAATGTGTCAAAAACGGCCACTTTTAGCAGTTTTGCTATCTACTTCTAGCAGTGACTACGAGGGAATGTAATGATACCGTCTAAAAATACTAGACTATGGGCTCTAAAAATTCCACGTTTAGTTTTATTAAAATTGTGAATAGAATTACGATATTAAATAAAATTCAACGCGGCGCCACTTTCGGTGGGGGTACCGCCTTAAGCGGTTTTCACTTCTTCCGGAACTCCCGGAGTGCAAAAAAAAACCGTGGGTGAACGTCACCCACTGAAAGTGAGCCTATTTAAATCACAGAACATTATTAAGAGGTTCCTTGTTCTGTGATATAAGTATACAACGGTCCAAACCGAGCGCACGCGAATATCGCCTAAATGTGGCCAGTGGAGAACTTCGACGTGATTCTCTTTTACTAATGTACGCCTACGAATAATTTTGTTCACGTTGTGCCTCTGTGACTAGTGGTAATTCCACCGGTATTCCAGAGGTCCAGGCGCTCTAATTTGAGTCACTCGTCGTGCGTCGAGTACTTTGTTTCTACTGATTTTCTTTCGACTTACGAATTTCCTTTTTTTTTAATCAAACGGCTGAACCAATTAAGCTGAAATTTTGCATACAGGGTCCTTTAACGATGTAGGCGAGCACTAAGAAAAAGTTTTTTGATATTCTGACTGGATCGGATATAAATCGGGATTGTATTGTAACTTAATTCCTCATGGACGAAGTCGCGGGCGGAAGGCTAGTATTGTAAAGAGAAATGAGACACAATATATTTCATTGCTGTCAGGCTTGTGATAGTTGAGACTTTAATGTAAAAAAATAATGTTATAATGATAACTTTTTAATTTTGCATTTTACAATGCTATTTTTATGTGATTAATATTAAACAAGATATACTAGAAAAAAGGAACTTGTCTCATGTCCACATCCCGTCAGAGCGACATGAAACAAGTTCCTTTTTTCTAGTATATTTTCTTGTTTAATGTTATTTTTTAATAAATATGAGAAGGTTAAACATAGGTAAGAAGCACCGGTTGTGGCCGGCATATTAGCAGCAAATAATAATAATGTATAATAAAATTACATAATAATATACGTAACATGTATGTTTGTAGTAGGGTTGTCAATTTTTTTTTTAAAGAACATAGTCATCAACCATTTTAAGGTCCCCACTAACTGGAGCACTGGCCTTCCCTAAGGGTGGATAAGAAGAACCGGTGGAACCCTCCACGCGGGCCCAATGCAGATTTGTAGGTTTTAACGTCTGCAAACACAGCCAAGACCAACGGCTTAACGTGCCTTCTGAAGCACGGAGGAGCTCGAGATAAAAAAAATTTGGTCACCCATCCTGTGGCCGACCATTGCGAATGTTGCTTAACGGCTACAATGGTAGGCCGAGCGCGTGAATGACTGCGCCACGAGTTAATAGCACAGTTTAATTTAACTAAGGTATTTGCATAAATAGATCATTTCTTTGAATATTTCTAGTAAGTGTATTTAATAAAGTCGCATTGTAAATAGTAAAAAATAATTAACATTAAGGTCAAAGTTCAAGGTGGCCACAAATGGGTCAGTGGCAACAACTAGGGCATTAATACTGGATTTTAGTACGTTTGGCAACCCTAGATTATGTAAATTGTACTAATTGTAAGGTCAGACGTTGACATTGAAATAATGCATCAATTTAATTTAACTAATTTGCATAATGTGCAAAATAACAAGTTAAAAAATAAAGCTGTTTGATGATTTTAGTTTTTTTGCATTTTTCAATGCTATTTTTATACTTATGATAATTTTTAAATAGAAAAATATTGGAAAAAATCAACTCGGCCACAAATGAATTCTCAGATGAGACTCGAACCCACGACCTTCGGAAATGCAGTCCAATGCTCTTTTTTCCAATGCTCAAGAGCATTGCACGACACACTTTAGACCCAAAGCCATTTTTTTTGTTTAGAATATGTACTTTATATCCTATCTAAAACATATAGATATTTTTTTAAATACTGTGTAAAACGCGACCTCCATAATTATGACCTTAACGGTAACATATAAACCTTGTTAAATCATATACATCACTGTCAAACATATAAAAATCATAGGCCAACAAATTCGCACACAGGAAGTAAAGTTGAAGGCAATTTTATTAAAATGTAATCGAGGTAGACGAAAAGAGCGCTTCAAACTGCAGGACCTAGCGTGTCGACTTTTTAACCGACTTCAAAAAAAGGAGGAGGTTCTCAAGTCGACGGTTTTTTTTATGTATGTTTTACCATAACTTCGCCAGTTGTTAACAGATTTCTATAATTCTTTTTTTATCTGAAAGAAAATGGTTTATGTGTGGTCCCATATAATTTTTACGAAGATCTGGCTAGTAGTTTTATCATAATCCTGAAAAATATCAATCACGTTTTGGCAAGTAGTCGTTTACCTAGATGACATCATTGTTGTGTATGGGCTGATTTTTAGTGTAAGTAACGGCACATGATGTAACTAAAAAATCTAAAATAAAAACATTTTATGAAAAAAATTCAAACTGACTTCAAAAGTAAAAAATAAATTTTTTGGAGTCGGTGCTAGCTAGCTAAGGCCAAAAAAAATATAGTTAATAGAAGTGCAATGTAGAATGCCTTGGCACCGACTCCAAAAGTTTAATTTTTTACTTTTTGAAGTCGGTTTGAATTTTTTTTATAAAATGTTTTTACGTACCCACGATGACGTCACGAGCGAGAGTTAGTGATGTGGAAATGTTATTGACGAGCTCTTGCAAGACAGCACTGCACAATTAACCATTTTCGTTTTTGACGACGCGTGTTTACATGGCAATTGTCTCAAACGGACTGAGTTAGGTCATAAAACTTTGACCGTGGATCAAACTTTTGGCACGCAAGGTAGGTTCCCTTGTACCGTCTATCTCGATATAGGTCTGTGAACGCGCTTTTTGGATATTTTGAAGACTTTTAAACTGACGACATACATACATATACATACATACACTCATGCCGTAAATCCCTTGCTGGGCTGGCAGAGCATCCAAGGTCAGCTTGTGAGTGAAATGTCTAAATATCTGACTATTATTGACGTCCTCTGTGTAGAGTGGTACGTTCACCGGTTTGAAGGTGTCGCCTACTATAAGGTCCCGGGTTCGAATCCCGGTAAGAGCAAATGTTTGCATGATGAATACGAGCATTTGTACCTGAGTCATGGACGTTTATATATATACAATTATGCTACAAGTATTTATTACATGTAGCATAATTGTATGTATTTATATCCGTTACCCAAGTATCCCATAACACAAGCCTTACAGTGCTTACTTTGGGGCTAGGTTAATTGGTGTGAGTGTAAGAAATATTTATTTATTATATATTTATTTAAAAAATATAAAAAAAAGAAAATAATCATCAGTCTCACAGCCACACCCCAACGACGCCACATTTGGCATTGTTTACATCTAAGATGGCGTCCGGAAGCAATAGCGACAGGTTTTTCTTATGAACGACGGTGAGACTCTTAGCCTTCATCATACCTGATGTTAAGTATTGATAAGGCTGAAGTTGGAAGCGAGCCTCTCGCGGAATCCTATATTATCTCTAACTGCCGGAACACAAAAATGCTGAAAACATTGATGGCATCAGACTTGGATAAGATGGTGGTAGCTAGCCAGGCGGACTCACAACAAGTCCTACCACCGACCAAACCTAATACAATATGTACCCCCTCTGGGAATCGAGCCCGGGACCCCTCGGTCTGATAACGGTGGGTGTACCACTAGACCACAGAGGCGGTTAAGGTTGCCAGTCCATCGCCTACAATAGTATTCGAATAACCTTTTCCATTAATAGGTTTTTACTACCTGCACTGGAAAGTCAGTAACTGGCACATTCTATGTTTATTTTTTTCATTTCCAGTCCAGGGGGTAAATTCTGCAATTTTTTTGTTAAAATCGTCTCTCAATGGTGTTTCAATAGTAGTGTTTATTTACACTGTTGTGTATTACAATTATTTAACTGACTAAAAGCATTATTGATAAAACCCACGATCCCTGCTTTGGTACTAATCTCTCACTTCCAATGCTATCAATAAAAAAAATACATAGAATTATAAAAAATAAACAACAAGATTATTTTACTATAAAAAAAAACTCGTTTCACTGCTTTGACGAGTTCAACTTGTCAAAGCAGTTTAATATTTTTTTATAAAATAAAATCTAAACATAAATCAACATTGTAAATGCAAAAATTAATTTGTAGTAATAAGTGATGGGCCTATGATAGTTTCCTTCTTCAGACATAATTAATAGATCAGTAAAAAAACCGCTCTTAAGTCGTTGTGATAAGGTCTAAACTATATCTTATTTCCGATACGACTACTATGGTGTATATTAGCTGAAGTTATAAAACAACATAGCAGGAATTGTGTTTTCCTGTTAAGGAGTATTTAATAACATAATTATGAAGAGAAAAACACATAATAATTAATTTATACTGTTTTATTTTATTTTAAAATTTTTATTTTTCAACGGTCATATTCGATAAATATTGGAGGCGATGGCCTGGCTACCTGGCACTATTGTTTCCGGACCACATCTCACCCGACAAATTCCAAATGTGGCGTAGTTGAGGTCTATGAGAGTCCAGAACTGATGAACGGTCATTATATGACAAAGCAAGTCGTTATTTGATAGGTGGTCTTGTTATCTGGAACGTGTAAGTAGGGCAGAATGGCTGTATAGTCTGTGCTCTTTCATTTGAATCAATAAAAACGGACTTGCTTTAAAAAAAAATAAGTTTGTCTTATCTTTGCGAAGACGCATAATTTATATCATATATTATTTAAAAGTTAGAAATAACCCTTTTTTCACTTTCGCGTCGCCAAATTGAAAAGTGACCTTAACATATCAATAAGATCAATTTCCATCACATAAAGTAAATACTAATTATAATATTACATTGTATGGGTATTGTAACCGTAAATAATTCTCAACTATTATAGAATATATTGTCTGAATATCCGTGCTTCTGTTTATTCCGACCATCAACGAATGTCCTAGAAGTTACTTTTGCTGAGACAAGGCATATAAGCACGATACTTATTTGATTTTTGTTCTTTAATTCGTCATTTTTTTGTACCTAGTTTAGTTATAATTCTTGTTTTTTTTCCTCTTAATTAAGTACCTACTTGTCTCATTGTATACTGTTTTCTGTGTGTGTTGTTCATAAATGATTTCTATTATATTTGATCTTATACATATAGCATTATGTTAAAAAACATAAGGAAAAGTTGTCATGTTCGGAATCTGACTATTAAAATATTTGACATATCTCAAGTCACCTCGCATTCAAATACTGATTGCAAGGCTGTATGCAAAAACGAAATATTAAAAATCTATACAAAACAAATTAAAACTACTTGCAATTAAGTCATAAAAGTGTTTGACTAATCATAAAATTGTAATTAGTTAAAAATATCCTTAAATTTTTTTTGTTTATTTATCAATCCGGAGCCGGACACCCGTGTCCGGAGAACAACGGAATATCTATTGTGTTCCATACTCCGGGGCCTAAAAAGTTAAATAACGTTTATTTATTTATTAATTCTTTATTGCATACGACAGCAAAAGGCGGACTTAATGCCCTAAGGCATTCTCTACCAGTCAATAAAATCAGAAAGAGTGTAAAGGAAAAAACCAGGCAGCATTAAAAAAAAGGCTGAGAAAAAAAACGACCTTGAACAGAACAACCCAACATAATTATTATTTGTTACTTTAATAATATAATACATATAATATATAAACTGATACTATATATAGGTACATATAAAATGTACTTAATATTAGTAACCTGTTGTTGGTTATAAGATTTCATCAAACCGCCTCTGTGGTCTAGTGGTACCACCGGTATCAGACCCAGGGGTCCCGGGTTCGATTCCCAGCGGGGGTACATATTGTATTCGGTTTGGTTGGTGGTAGGACTTGTTGTAAGTCCGCCTGGCTAGCTACCACCATTTTATCTAAGCCTGACGCCATAACAACAATGTTTTCAGCATTATTGTGTTCCGGCGGTTTGAGATAAGATAGCCAGTTCCTCAGTGACTGAGGATTCCGGGAGAGGCTCGCTTCCATCTTCAGCCTTATCAATACTTAACATCAGGTATGATGAAGGCTAAAAGTCTCACCGTCGTACATTAAAAAAAAACCCGAACCGGTCACTGGTGTCCAGAAAACAGTACAATACTTATATATTGTGTCTCATAAACTAATCAGAGATATTTATTCAATTAAAAATACAAAAAAAAAACTGTAAGTATGTTACTTTCGAAACACGATAAAAAAAATCGACCGGGAAGTTCCTCTATTGTACATGGTGTTGACTGTACATGGGATTCTACGTCATGTTACAATTTATAGTGAGATAATGTCCTTATTGCTCTTATGTAACTAATAGTCATCTTGACCCTGCGAGGTTTATCCTTATGTAATCTAACAATGATCATGTTAGGATTTGCATCGTCATTTCCGATGTATTTATTTGATGTATTGAAAAAAATTATAGAATTTTTTTATGTCATAACATTATGCAATTGTCCTTCTATATCCTAATTCCGTAGGTACCACAAAGAAAATCAAGGTGGAAACTTGAAAACGTGCTATTTTCACAGGGCAAATTCTCTATAAACCGTGTCTCTTTCACTACGGGACGTTGGCGGAATTTCTGTGGTAAACGGAAAAAGCCAAAACATAAAAAAAAAATCTAATTCATTAATTATAAATGCGAAATATATCAGTTTGTTTATTTGTTACTCTTTTAAGCAAAAACCACTGAACGGATTTAGATGAAATCTGGCATCTATCTATTTATCTCCAGATAGTAGATAGTCTGTATTATAACATAGGATACTTTTTATTCCAGTATTCCCACGGGAACGGGAACTACGAGGGTGAAACCGCGAGCGGCCGCTAGTTAAAAAAATGTAAAAAAAAGGCTGAACGGATTTGGATGAAATTTTGCACACAAATAGTTTAGTCATGAAATAAATTCCTTTATTTTTTTAAAGAAACAAAACTGCGTTTAAAGTTTTTGGAAAATTTTCAAAAGATCCTTGAATAAAAGTGCTTCATGCATCCCATTGAGTTTATACGTTGAGTTTTCATGTGTTTCCTTTAATTTAATTTACTATGTTTGACGGATAGAGCTGATCTTTTTGATTGAACCTATCGATTGATGGTATAAAAAAGACAAGACTCCAAACTAAAGTGAGCTGTACCTACTATAGGGACTAGATAATATTTACACAATACTTGGTAGAAACGCCCAGATATTGTTTATGTTCATCGTAAAAAATATTTTTATGAATTTTGTGGTAAAAAAACAAGAGTATTATAACAATAATAGAAAAAAAGAAATACTTAAAAATTAAGTAACATTCACAAAAATACAATAATAAAGATAAATATTGTGACAAAATTTTGATGTGGCTTTTGCCAAAAGTGGAGACGAATTAAATGAAATTGGTAGACCATTTTCTTGAGTGAAATCTTTTATTTAGGTACTTATTTATAATTAAAATAAAAGGAGTTGTGGACAAATAAAAAGCGAAGGTATTCTAATGCATTGATTAATATTAATACGTCAATTTCAAGCTATAAGATCTCATGCGTAGACGCATAAAATTATAGAAGGTAATTCCCTCTAACACAAATAAACACGGTATTGTGGGAGCGAGACAAAAATGATACTTAAATAGCTCTGTCTCACTTGCATTCTTCTTTTATTCAAATACAACTTATCGGTATATTTTTTATATAAAAAAAGTTTCAAATTCCTTCGGGAAAAATGCTATATTTCTAAAACTGACAATCATATTTCGTTCAAACCCATTTTCGTTGAAAGTTTTTATTAATTTATGATTTTTTAATTTTTGCATTTTTCAATGCTATTTGTATACCTACTTATGGTAAATTTTAAATAGAAAAATATTGGAAAAAATTAACTCGGCCACAAGTGAATTCTCAGACGGGAATCGAACCCGCGACCTTTGGAAATCCGGTCCAATGATTCCCGTCTGAGAATTCCCTTGTGGCCGAGTTAATTTTTTCCAATATTTTTCTATTTAAAATTTACCATAAGTTTTTATTAAGATCTACAGCATATATATCGCACCTCCAGTCGTAAAGCGGCTCAATCCAAAATGAATGTTTTTTGGGAAATGCAGAAAACGTGTTTCGGTCTTCGGCAGTTTTTAGTATATTACACTATAACTTAATGAAATAACGAGCTATTTACAAAATTCAAAGTTCTACAGGTTATTTAGTCTAAAGACTACTGATACGGATAAAAAAATCTTTCAAATATTTTATAATATAGGAGTAAATAGACGCTGAAAAAAAACTTCCAATAAAGAGTCAGTTTAGCAATACAAACATTTTTGAACGTTTGACTCTTGTACAACTATGTCTCTTTATTTCTAAGCACTACGTATTATTGGATGACTTATTTACAAATAGTTCCCTTTAATTCTTAGCTTCAATATTTTTATGCGGTGGAATATTTAATGATGCAGTTATGTACTAAAATATTTCGAAGGTATGAGGAATAAAACATAAATTCGAATCACATTCTTTTATTACCTGTTGATATATATTTCTTAATTAATCAACGTTCGTAATATTATTTGCTACCAAGGTTCAATATTGGGCCCTCTGCTGTTTTTAATATATATTAACGATCTCCCTAACAACGCGAGTAGTTTATGTAAGACAGTACTATTTGCAAATGATACATCTTTAATTTTTAAAATTGATAGTTGAAACAGTTGTTCTGACGAAGTAAATAGTGCTCTCCCTCAAGTCGCACACTGGTTCAAGAATTACTCTTGAACCAGTGTGCGACTTAAGAGATTTGTCTCTTAACCCTACCAAAACGAAGTTTGTTAAATTCTCATTACCTAATGTAGGGCAAGTCGATATGCATATCAATTTGAATGGGGATGTAGTGGAGTTAGTTGAGAGAACTAAATTTCTTGGCATTACCATTAGATTCAAAACTACAATGGGATCCATATATTGAAATCTTGCCGAGTAGATTTAGTTCTGCGGCTTAACATAAGGAAAATAAGGCTCCTAACTGATATTGAAACGGCAAGACTAGTTTACTTTAGTTATTTTCATAGTGTAATGTCCTATGGCCTGTTGATGTGGGGCACAGCAGCCAATATAGAAAATGTTTTAATACTTCAAAAAAGAGATGTGCGTGACAATAAATCTATGATAATATAGTGTATGTAAGGAAATATCACGATTTATTTATTAAGCATAGCGATGTTCATAATTTTAATACTAGAAACAAGAATAAGTCCAAGATGTTCCGTTCCAAGATGTCGGCTTGAAAAATGTAGAAGCTCGTTTTTGGAGGAAGGCATAGCCTCCAAGTTCCATACCAAGTGATTAAAAAAACGCTCTTAAGCAAAGGTAGATGATTATTTGAAAGACCAAAATGCATGGAAGTGATACTAACATAAAACATGACTATTGTAATTGTATAAAAGGAAAATATCTAATAACTGAGTATGAGAAAATTTTCCTCTTATATTAAATATGTTCAAGATTGTAGATTTGTGTTTGGCAACGACACGTTCATTTGTAAATGTTGTTGCTTCTGATAAAATTCTTGCAGCCGTTCTTCTTATTAGTTAAAAGATGTCCTGAATGGCTGGTAGGAAAAAAATATTGGGCGATTCGAAAGCACTTATCTAGAAGTCTATTTGAGTAAAAATCTTTGACTTTGACTGATAGCTTGGAGGAACTGCTGAACGTGTAGCTGAATTAGCATGCCTTGACTGGTTTGAACTTGATGAACTCTTAGAACTCGTCGACGATGAACTGGATGAGGAAGAACTGGATGTCGACGAAGTTGTAGATCTTGATCAGATAGAAGCTTTAACTATTGGAGAAGATATTTCTTGTTCATTTTGAGTCTTTTCTGGTTTTTTTTTTACCTAAAAGTAAGAACCATATTAGTAAAGAACTTGATCACATAGTGGGTTAGCGCGCCGGTCAGCAATCGTTGCAGTCAAGCAGTGTTCGTATGGGCTGGTTACTTTCTATCAGAATCTCTGTGCTTTGGAAGGCACTTTAAGCTGTTGGTCCCAGTTGCAAATGCAGTAAACATCCTCCAATCCGCGTTCGGCCCGCGTGGAGTGTTACGGCCCGTCCTTTTTCATCCATAAGGGCCATAAGGCCATAAGAGCCCCTGTGCAGCGGGTACATAAAAAGGCTGATGATGTTGATGAAAAATCATAATTGTTAAAAACTTATAATAATGTAAAACGTGTCATAAAATGAATTAGCTATCCTCAATTTGACTAGTATAGATTTAGGGCGTCTGTGTCATGTCAACAGATTTGGTTTTCCAGTATAGGTAGTGGACTGTTACAAGCTTTTTCAACATTCTTTATATCTGGAAATCAAATTGGAATAATAATTTCCAAAAGTCATACCCATTCCTTATCTACCCATTATATTCCAAGTTAAGATTCTTCAAGATCACACTACAAACTGGATGTTATTATTAAATTACACGTACTTAACCATCATAAATAGTTATCTGTTTTATAAATAAATGAGTACTAATAAATCATTGTATGAATCTAGTATTCTAATTTTGTTATTTAAATAGGTAGTCAAACGTTAAACCTTATTAAATATGGCTTTCTCTGGCGTATTTTCAATAAAAGACGAACTAACGAACGGATCTCTTTCAGTAATCTGCACAAATATTTTTTTATATTAATAATAACCTCAGGTAAGAATAAATATCAGTTGTTTTAACACATACTTCAGCCTGCATTTTTCTTCCTGGTGTTGCTCTGATGAATAATGGACTTTTATTTCTTGTATAATTCTGTGAAAGGTGAAATTCTAGGTAGTGAAAATTATAGAATGTGTAAACTAAACAGAAAAGACTCGGGGAACCGATTTATTTGCGTTTAAAGAAGTAAACAAATTAACTAAATATACTGGTGCAATGACACCACAAGGTACGTCGTAGATATTTTATTAAAGAAAACATATATGTTAAAATTGTAACACAGTAGGTACTTACCTCGTCTTCTCGCGTAGTCAGTACCATTCCCAAAATATGGTGAACTCTTCTCTTCATTATGCTAATTTAAATCTAATACAAACGAGTTCACTGTTTTATTGTAAAAAAATAGAAATAAACTGACCTTTGCCTAAATGCAACATCAGAATTTTTGTAACATTTATTCAGAAACGGACCTAAACACCATAAATCCAGAACATTATAAAAAATATTCAGTAGTAAACGAACCCTATTTGGTTTAGGTCACAAAAATATCTCAGTTTACAGCGATGAAGTGACCCAAAACAAACTTCGGTCACTTTACGATTTAAAATGAATGTAATGTAAACTTATCCCAAGTTTGTACTACAGTGACACATAAAGGTTTATACCACTTCTCTACTTATTGCGCTGCATGTAATTCTGTCGGCTTGTTACGCAATACTAAATACGTCACTATTGTAATGACGAAAGGCGTAGGATTCATTGATAAGAAAGAGACTTAAGATTGGGTTTCTCCTTGTCTAGCCTTAATAGGGCAGTTTCTGATTTACTAGGCGATAGAGCGCGCTTTTTTAAATCGTTCTGTATACTTAACTCAATTCACCAAAATTTTGGATTGGGTCAGTTTACGAATGGAGGTGCGATATATATTTTTTATTTTTCACACTCTTATTGCAAAATAGGGTGAGGACACACATTTTACCACTTTGGAAGTGTACATCTTTCAAACGGTTGACTTTGAGAAAAAATCGTTTTAAAAACCTTTAATGCAATTTTTAAAGACCTATCTATAGATACTCCACACGTATAGGTTTGATAAAAAAAAACAGTTTCAGTTCCATGTACGGGGAGCCCCCCCTTAATTCATATATTTTTTTATTTTTGTGTAAAAACCGTAAGCGGTTTGCAGAATACATCTACCTACCAAGTTCCAACTATGTAATCCTCATAGTTTTGGAATAAAGTGGCTGTGACATACATCGGATTGGCCGAATCTATAAGGGTTTCGTTTTTTGCCATTAAATCAAAAAATCAAAATCAATATCATTTATTCAGTCTAGGCTGTTACAAGCACTTATGAACGTCAAAGAAGCTACGCCATCGGTTCACAAACCCTACGGCGGGAGACCTTGTAACGAGAAGAACCGGCAAGAAACTCGTCAAGGGCTGTTTTTTTCTCCCTGTTTTATTTCATACAGAGTCGTCAAATTGAAAAGTGACCTTAACATATCAGTAAGGTCAATTTCCATCACAAAAGGAAAATACTAATGAAAATATTACATTTTATGGTTATTGTAAACGTAAACAATTTTTAACTGGCAAAGAAAGACTTGTCTATCATACATTACAACATTTCCCGCACCACAAGACTACTACACTGCAAGTTGTGAGGTACATACAGGTCAGTATCAATTTATTTTAGATAAAAATATTTAGGCTTTAAGCACAGCATTAAGATAAGCAGACTGAGGTAGACCCATTTCCGCTGGCGGCACCCGTTCACGAGCATGACGCATGAACCAGCCATCGCTTCGCTCAACCATATTTTAGGGAACGTAACGACCCGCCTCACACGACACCGCCGAAGAAACGTTTGAGTGAGCATGACGTACTTCAGGTACTTATGTTAAGCTGCATAAATATAAAAAAAACACAATGGCAACAGCAAAAAAAGAAAGATAAAAGTGCCTTAATGTAAGACACAACACAACCTACAATGTCACTAGAAGACGCATCAGCTGGGTCACAATCTCAATCGTAATTAAAGTTAAAAAAATAAATAAAAAAAGCTTTTATATATTTGGAATAATTGAAAACATTATTTACCTTTGTTTACTCTGATCAAGCAGTGCCACGCATCTCAATTAGGGTACGAAACCCTAAAAATGCTGGTAACGAAAGAAAAACTATATAGTGAAAGCCTATCAACGGACAGGGTGTATTCGGAAACTATGTGCTATATATAGTATGCGATGAGCTGGCAACCTGTCACTATTGCTTCCGGACGACATCTTAGATGTAAACAATGCCAAATGTGGCGTCGTTGGGGTGTGGCTGTGAGAGTGATGATAAATTATTTTTTACTCTCAACCTTTGTTGCTCTGCCAAGCCCGCAAGGGATATTTTTATTTATATACTGACGCAGTAAATAGTGACATAATTCAATGATACCTACTTAACTTAGCTAGGGGCTGTGAGTTTGAGTTATTCCCATGTGATCCCCTGTAACTGATCCACTAAGAATTTTAAATCCCAACCGATCCCCTTATAATTTTCGACTCCTAACTGATCCCCTCATTATAATTAAACAAGGTAAGGTAGGTGTACAGTCAGAAGAGAAAGAAGTATTAAGTACTAGGTATGAGATGGGAATAAAATATTAATATTTATTCTTGATTCCCTACACAGGAGATCCGATGCGAATAGAAAATAATAAAAATAAAACCGATCCAACAGGGGATCGAATGGGAACTCGTAAATTTTGATATCCAGACAGTTCAAACGGTAACAGACAGACAGAGTTACTGACAAAGACACAGGTATCATATTAAAAAAAAAACGATATGCGTTTGCCAACGACTATTTTTTTGTAGTTGCTTTCTTTAAAAGCTGATAAGTTTCTTGTGGTAGTTTTTCTTGTCAGCTAAAAGGTGTCCTGAATGGCTAATAAGAGAAAAATGACGATTCAAAAATACTTAATTATTTATAAGTTTATTTGAATAAAATTAACGTTTTTCACTTTGACTATTTTGTAAATAGCTAACAATTTATACTTAGTTCAAAACAATGACAGATACGATTTCTCACAAACTTATTCGTCTACTTTTAAATAACCTGCGTCAATACGATATTGATGAGTACAAATTAATCGTTCATTATTTACGTCATACTTTATGGTTATATTATTATGAAATTGACAGTTAATGATTTATGACATTTTTAACGTACGCAGTACGCACCTTTATTTTTGCACAAATCTTGTAAAATCTACGATTCCGTGTTTGAAATTGTGATAGTATTTCGGTCTGTCTACTGTGAACTTTTCACGCGACAATCACTGGACTAATAAATTCGAATCTGACTTAACCGCCTCTGTGGTCTAGTGGTACAACCACCGGTTAAGACCCAGGGGTCCCGGGTTCGATTCGGTTGTATTCGGTTTAGTTGGTGGTAGGACTCGTTGTAAGTCCGCCTGGCTAGCTACCACCATCTTATTTACAACTATGTTTTTAGCATTGTTGTATTCCTGCAGTTAAGACATAAGAAGGCCAGTTCCTCAGTGATTGAGGATTCCGGGAGAGGCTCGCTTCCGTCTTCAGCCTTATCAATACTTAATATCAGGTATGATGAAGGCTAAGAGTCTCCCCGTCGTTCATAAAAAAAAAACTCCTTAACTAAGGCCAGTGCCTAAGCAGTGAAGACATTAAATAAAATGGCTGTTAGGATGATGATGATTATGATTGATAAGAGTTTGGCAAACTATATTCGATATCGAAAACTATCGCTTTGTCTCTTTCATTTCCATCGAATCGGATTGCGAACATTCTATGATTTTCCTTCGGTCAAGTCCATCGAAGGGAGATATTCGTTTTGGGCCACTATTATCTTACAGATTGATGCTCTTATATAGATCTACCTTCTAAGACAATGTTTCAAAGAAATAGATTATAAACTGGCCCCAACATAAATAAAAAAATATTCAAAAGCTTGAAATCTAGTTTTTTTTATAAAGCTTTTCTTCACATTTTATGATTTTAAATGAATGATCTTATTATTTGTTTTCTTCTTCTGAGTTTATTAATACATTCTTCAAGATATTTTAAGGTTTTATCAGTTTATTCAGTTCAGAAAATTAAACCAAGCGGCTGCCGGCTGTACTGGGTAGTTCCTTTGCATTATAAAAAGATAAAACCTTCAAAGTCACACGAATTGTCTAATCATATGTCAGTGTCAGTGCCTCGACCAATTAAATAGTGGGATTCAGTGATCTGACAGTTCACGTCACTCAATGTGACAAATCAGAATCGAAGTTGCCAAAGTAAAAAAAGTGCTGGGTTGCTGGTTTATTACCTTTAATTACCAGATTTCTTTTTATCAAAAATAAAATGTTTGCTCTCTTTTTTTTTAATATATTGATACGTGGAAAGGTTCCTTATTTTGTGCTCTTTGCACATAATATAATTATATCACTGTAGGAACTAGGGGGCAGCCTCCATACAAAAATGGAATATCTTTATTATGTTTATCAAATATAACTTTAAATGCTTGTGTTTTAGATTATTGCCCATATATTTATTATTTTATTTATTTAAACTTTATTGCACATACACAGCAAGCTACGCCATCGGTTCACAAACCCTACGGCAAGAAAATCAATGCTGTTTTTCTCACTGTCATATTTTGTACAGAGTCGTCAAATTAGAAAAGCCATGGCGGTTTCCTTTAAACTTTTACGGTATGATAATAGTACGATAATATTTTATTTTATGTGCATATAAAATTTCAACACGTGTGAAAACATTAATAAGCAATTTAAAACGTGATAAAATACGTGAGGAAATTATTAATTTATTGTATTATAGTAGTAGGTAGTTCTTACTAGCAAACTGTTTTTCTCGGTAATCCAACCAATTTATTGCATTAAGTTAAAAACATTTATTTATTTGAGAAAATAAAAGATTGGATAAGATCATTTATTTATAACTAAATGTATAAAATTGTTTTATTACTATATTACTCCGTTAACAATCTCAAATACTTTGTTTTCTTTTGTTAGCTGTACTTTTAAAGTACTAGTAATTTGCGACGCAACACAACTTCAATTCTGTTTTGGAATGTGGGACAAAATTTCAGGACGAACGAAGAATACATCAAAATAATACATATGTCATATTTATGAAATACAAACATTTTATATTCATTAACAAGTTTTGGGTCTTGTAGGAATTGAAATCACGAAAGACATGATCGACAGTCCAATACTTCTGATTCACCAAGATCGTCGTCAAAAGAATAAGTATAAAAAACAAATAAAAACAAAGGAT
This sequence comes from Chrysoteuchia culmella, assembly GCA_910589605.1. NCBI lineage: Eukaryota > Metazoa > Arthropoda > Insecta > Lepidoptera > Crambidae > Chrysoteuchia > Chrysoteuchia culmella. The sequence goes on along the minus strand of OU342671.1, from coordinate 956,318 downwards.
TATATTATTATAATTAATCGAAGTACAAAAATTAATAATGTCGAACTCAGAAATACTACTTTGCTCACCAAATTGTTGAATTGATTCTAATTTGTTCAGCATTTACTCAGCTATTTTGGTAGTAAGGTTAGGTTAGTAGTTAATCATAAGTATACAAGTATGTTTATCCGTTATCTAGTATCCATAACACAAGTTCTACACGTGGGCTAGATAATTAGTGTGATTGTATACGCAAAAAAAAAACATAATCCAAAACAAATCATATTGAACGTAATAAGCAATCTAAATACACCCAACCCAGACAAGGGGTCGAAAACATTTTATTATCAGTTTCATTGGAAAAAAAAGCAGAAGATCCACATCCAAAACTTGCATGTATGCAGGTTTTAATCCAAACGGGTTTAACTTGCGTCAGAGAAAAGACGTCATCAAAAAAGACAGATAATTTTAATTGAGTTCGAAAAAAAAGATAAAATATTGACACAAAAGAGGTCTGAACATGTTTTGGTTGACCTTTTATACATACATATAGTCACGTCATAAATTCCTTGCAAAGTTGGCAGAGCATCAAAGGTGCAGATTGATGTATAAGCCACACCTCAACGACGTCACATTTGCCATTGGTTGCATCTAAGATGTTGTCCGTAAAACAATAGTAACAGGTTGCCAGCCCATCGCCTGTATTAGTTTTCAAAATATAAGTCCTAATTGTATTCATTTGACAGTAACTGTTCATATCGTATCCGGTCAGTCGATTAATGGTAACATTGTTTATTTTTTAATTGTTGCAACACAAATTTTATGCTAGCAACAATAAACCGTAACTTGTTGTATTATAGGCAGCCATTTTGACACAGTCGCGAAAAAGATCTGGAGGTCTATTTTTGAATCGCTCACGCATGCGACTTAAGTCACGTGTCACACGCTTATTTCGCTCGACTGCAACAAGTGGGCGAAGGCACTCATTGCGGTCGAGCGATTAAAAAATACAGAAATTCGTATGTCGAACGAAAATCAGTCGAAACGAAGCGCTTGACGCGCGACGAGTGAATCAAAAATAGAGCGCCAGATAGTAGAAATATAGGCGAAGTTACAGGAGTTTTTTTATTTTTATAAATGACGGGGAGACTCTTTGCCTTCATCATACATGATGTTAAGTATTAATAAGGCTGAAGATGGAAGCGAGCCTCTCCCGGAATCCTCAACCACCGAGGAACTGGCTATTTTATCTCGAACTGCCGGAACACAACAATGCTGAAAACATTGTTGTTATGGCGTCAGGCTTAGATAAGATGGTGGTAGCTAGCCAGGCGGGCTTACAACAAGTCCTACCACCAACCAGGAGTTTACGGTATTTTGCATTTTAAATAGTAGTATTGTCATAATGTCAAATCGCTAATCGTAGTCGCATCGATGATTTCGAAATGTGGTGCTGGCAGAGGATGCTTAGGATACCATGAACAGCACATCGAACTAACCTCTCGATACTCCAGCAGCTCAGGGTCACGACAAGACTATCCACCACCTGTCTCAAGCGTGTTCTTGATTACTATTTTTATTTTCAACGGGCTTCCTCTTGACCTCAATCTGGCCGAGGAGCGTAGATGAGGTCTAAGATGGAGCGAGTTTGCCCAGAAGAAGCCTACTCACTTGTACCTTGAAGAGGTTTGGGTTATATGTGCTCGGAAAAACTAACCCGGCTCTGATACCGGTGTTTGTACCACAAGACCACAGAGACGGTTAAATTTACACTCTCGCGACCCTCAGACATGAGGATGACACGTTATCGAGTTACCGAGAAACCGATTATTGGAACCGATCAATTACACTTCTTCTTCTTCTTATCGAGTGAGGATTAGTGGCCACCTCTGGTGTCAGAGTTTAACAAGCCGCCTTTAAGGGCTCTGACTTGGCTTAACGATTGTAATCAAATGACAACAGCCGGGACCGACGGTTTAACGTGCCCTCCGAAGCACGGAAGCGCTCAGTTGTATTGCCACTTTACGGTCACCCATCCGACACTTGACCGGGCCGAACTTTGCTTACCGATTGAATACGATCAGTCTGCCAAGCGCGGCCATGAGCGCTTAACTCATTTTGTAATTGATCTTTTATCTAGATAAAATGAAATTTATTTCCTTTTCCGGTGGTGTATCTGTATGCTAAAATTCATCAAAATACGTTCAGCCGTTTACATGTGGTTGACTAACAAACATCAAAACTTTCACATTTATAATGTTAAGATAGGACTTAAGACTTGAAAGATAAATAAACTAAAAAAAAACAACGGGTGCCGGCAGAAGTGAAAACCGCTTAAACGAAAATAACGATCACAATCCACTATATCTTGACCACAACTTTATAAAAAGTTGATGAAAACGGAGACCAACTTGATTTGGCAGGTAAATCCATTAAAACTGACCTGGCATCAATATGAAAGTTGGTTGTAATGAGAGATCTTTATATAATGGTTGTTATTAACTAATATACGTAGATCTTTCAAGTGTGAGACTTTATGTTATTTGAAATAGGTCAACGTTAAATGGTCTTACGAATATTCGATCAGGGTCACGTGTCCTGGAGCTACTTCAACATTTTTTACCCATCCCAAAAATTTAAAACTGATGTGCACAACGCCGCTTAAGAAGTTATCACTTTAAAAAAAATTAATTAATAGTAAAATCACTTAGCATCAACAATCGTCAAGAAATTTTCCACAAAGGAATCTTTGTTCACATCACAGACATACATATAAATTACTTTGGAAATTCCTAACATTATGATCGTACGTACCTGAGTTTATGATTATAGTACAGTTACGTTATTATTATTGAACCACTATTACATAAATGTAAACAAAGAAAACAAAATACTAGTTTCTACCATATTTTTCTGTTTACTTATAATTATCTAGTGGCCGCTCAATAATCTATCCCTAACAAGAGGTAGGCGTATCTTGGTTACATTACTTAGCAACCGCTGTTATTTTGGGTTATTTTGGGCTGAATAACAAAAATATCTAGGCAACAAAGCTCTAGTAAGCCTATCTCTTACTGTAGATAAGTTATTGAAACCAACCGTTAGTGGTTCCTGTTTCCGTGGGAATATAGGTATACAAAGTATTCTATGTTTTAATGATGTATCTACTATTTTATATCTACTATTTAATAATAAATGTGTCTAATATTTGTGTGCCAAATTTCATCCAAATTCGGTCAGTAAGTTGTGAGTTTATTCGTTACATACAAACATACAAAAATACAAATATTTCCTTTAAACAGGGATTTCTTACTTTTCTTGTACTCATATCGCAATTGGTGTCAGAGTGATTCGATCTTTACGAGAAATAATAAATAAATAATTTTCATACAATCACACCAATTATCTAGCCCACGTTAAGTTTCATACTTATATACTTTTTATTTGTAAATACATACATAATATACATATTAAACACCTAGACCAAGACAAATAGACATTGTTCATGCACACAAATATTTGTCTTGTCCGGGGATCGAACCCGGGACCTCTGGCGTAGAAGGCGGGTTTAGAACCCCTGCGCCAAACAGGTCGTCAAAAGAAATACGATCGATTCGCATAAATATAAATATTTTTGAATGACTTTTTTATATTTAATGGGCTTACTCTTGACCTCAATCTGGCCGAAGAGCGTAGATGAGGTTTAAGATGGAGCGAGTTTACCCAGAAGAAAGCTGTTCACTGGTACCTTGAAGAACAGGTTGGTTGTGCTCGGGAAAACAGACGCCGGGATTCCACTCCTTGGCTGTTCGCATGATAAAACAGGACTCAAAGCGCTCTGTGAGTAGGTTTGGAATGGCAACAAGTATGGATGTAGCCTGCAGTACGTCTGGTATCCTGATGCAAAATGAAAACGCGGGATGAGGTTATGCAGCTCAGATGCACACTCCCCAAAGTCAAGTCTGTAGAAAACCGACAGACAAGCGACCTTACGGTGACTTAAACAATGTAGGTTTTTAACCAGCTCATGGTCATGACTGCCATTTGTTTTCAAAAACCCGTGAATGCAACTCAAACTTTTCTCAAACAGTTACTACCTTCATGCTCCATCTTTATAATGTTAGTATTTTTTTTTATGAACGACAATGAGACTCTTAGCCTTCATCATACCTGATGTTAAGTATTGATAAGGCTGAAGATGGAAGCGAGCCTCTCCCGGAATCCTCAGCTACTGAGGAACAGGCTATCTTATCTCTAACTGCCAGAACACAACATGCTGAAAACATTGTTGTTATGGCGTCAGACTTAGATAAGATGGTGGTAGCTAGCCAGGCGGACTTACAACAAGTCCTACCATCAACCAAAATATAGAAGTAGGTGTAGGATTTGCAATCCTGAAGAAGTTTCCACTGGCTCACCCTCACACCAAGACAGACACACCAGAAAACCTGAAGCCGAATCCTCTTCGCACTCCACCAGAACTCCCGCCTAGCTATATGTCATCTGTCAATCTATCGTTGACAATGACAGCTACTAGTGTTGCCCTCCTGTGTGTGTGAGACAGGGTTGATTGCACCCTTTTCCATAGATACAAACACTATAGTAGATATAGATCTATTGTTCGGGGAAAAACTTGGATACGGGAAATAATAAAAGTGATCGGGTTGAAATTAATAGAAAAGAAGAATTTATTTAATTAAAATAGTGTGGTTTTTAAATGTTTTAACGAAACTCTAGCGTTTTTCAATAAAGTGACATTCTTGTTTATGTCGTTGCTATGACGACCCAGTGGATGTTTGCAGCGTTGCTATATGACCCTGTGAGGCGTTACTTGTCTTGCACATCTATCATAGGTAAATTGCAGCTGTTCGAAAATACGAGTCCGACAGGTCGTTAACTCGTTAGGTTAAATAAATAACTTTAGAGCAATTAAGCAATTAATCAAAATACATGCAAACTGTCAAAGTTTGCTTTGGTCACCCATCCCATGATTAACCACTAAGAAAGTAGCTTAACATTTTTGATCGACAGCTCATCATGAACCACTTATTTGGTCATCATTAAGAACAGCGGAAAAGGAAGTGCAGAGTTCCATTCCAAGTTGAGCCACATTGCAATTCGTCATTAACAACATCCGGATAGTTAAATGTTATTTTACATGTTGACATGTAAAGTACATGTCATAGTATAAATTATAAAAAGTGACGAGCCTTAAATAAATACCCTCACGCTATACAAGGTGGAAAAAATCGATGGGCTCTGGAGGGTACTACCTTACTACCTTACCTCATACATTACTACCTTAAATACCTTAACTACCTTAAATCCTTTTGTTAGCCCATTTTACTGAAAGGAAACATTCCTTTATTTTTTTAAAGTATGAAAGAAATAATAAAGAAATAAATTATAACTTTTAAATTTTGCATTTTACAATGCTATTTTTATGTGATAAATATTAAACAAGAAAATATACTAGAAAAAAGCAACTAGTCTCATGTCGCCCTGACGGGATTCGATTTCTTGTTTAATATTTATCATATAAAAATAGCATTGTAAAATGCAAAATTTAAAAGTTATAATTAGATGGCTGTTTCATCTTAATCGATAGCCAAACATCTGTAAAGATGTTTCTTTCGAATGCGAGGATATTTCTCTCATTGATGAAGCAACGGTAGCCAACACCGTAGAACGGTGAATATACTAGAAAAATTCGACGTGTCCTCATAGGTCTCTGTAGCATAATTGGTTAGTGCATTGGGCCGGACTCCCAAGGATGCGGGTTCGAATCCCGTCAGGGCGACATGAGACTAGTTGCTTTTTACTAGTATATTTTCTTGTTTAATATTTATCAAAGAAATAAATGTTTATTTAATATATTTTATCTCCCAAAGTAAATATGATTCATAAAATGTTGACCTCTTTTCTGACATAAAAATTCTTTGCTAAGATTTAAAAAAGTACCGTTCGTTTTAGACGGAGCATCTTGATAAACCGTGCGTTGTACAAAAAACGCAAAAGTACGTAATGAGATACAATACGATATTGAAATTGGTGTATTAAGAGACCCTTTACGAGCAAATATATTATAAATGTTCGTTACATACGTCCTGAGTTAACACACGAGCTTTAGTGCAGAAGGCAGGATCACAACCAATGCACCACCAGAGCCATCAATAAAAAAGAAATACGATCATCTAAATTAAAGTCATGTTTTTTACCTATCTACGCAAGCCTTTCGGTTAATTGCAAGTGCAAGCAACTACGTCAGAGATTTAAAAACGGTAACGGCGTTTAATAATGCCGATCTAAAAATACCCAACACAAAAAACTACACAAAGAACTTTATCCGCATAAGGTAAGGTTTAATTTTGATTGCTTATTCGCTGTCTAAAGTATATTTTTAGCTTTTTTTAAGGTCATCGTTTCAAGTCGAGTTAAAAATAAACTGCCAAAATGAATGGTCCGACTTTAATACAATTTGATACATGTATTCGATTATAAATGAGCTTACGGAAAAAAACTGGTGTTGTTTCCTATTTGTTACGTGTTTTTGTATTGGTAAAGTCGATTTGCGGCTTCATCCGCATAGTATTTTTCCTTCCATCTCCTTTTACGATGACGAGGGGTAAACCGGGTAACCTCGATCCCCGGACAAGACAAATAGTTGTAGACAAAAAACATGTCTATTTGTCTTGGTTTGATGTTTAATATGTATGTATTTACAAAAAGTATAAACTTAATCTTTTTTTGCGTAAAAGACTAACAAACATTAATCCATCCATCCATCTTCACAAACTTTCGCATCGCAATTCGCAATATTTATATGATTTTGATAATAACAAAACTACGTTAACAAACATACATACGAGTAAGCAAATTCAATGGAAATATTCCTCCCGGTTATTAAATCAGGTAAAGATAGGTGCATTAAAGAATAATGACTCATCAGATGAATCCATTGCCACAGTAAATATCAAGCAGTACCTCTTACCTAGCTACTTTCTGACTAATTATTAGAGTAAAACAACTTTTACGGATATCAAACGCGCTATATTTCCACGAACTAAGTTGTAATTGTCCGTATTTTTAGGTTTTTTAGGGGTTTTTTGATTTTCCCGACGTTTCGGCACCTTTACAGCTGCCGTGGTCACGGGATTACAACTTAGTTCGTGGAAATATAGCGCGTTTGATATCCGTAAAAGTTGTTTTATTTCAATGAACAGTGCGCGCCAAAACATAAGATGTAATTATTAGAGTTTGTAAATTCTTTAACTTTTTTTTAGTTCAGAATGCATGATATAAAATACACCAAATAGTTGTAATACTACAAATAGCTGCGTATTGTCGGCTTAGAATAGCACTACCCCCTCTCATCCCGTGGGTGTCGTAAAAGGCGGCTAAGGGACTCAGCCTTCAGGAGACGGGCAGCAGCGTCTCCTTCAAACTTGGCCATACTGCGATCGCCAACCCGCCTGCCAAGCGTGGCGATTATGGCAAACCCCTCCTTTTGGGGAGGCCTATACCAAGCAGTGGGTGTTATTTGGCTGAGACGACGAAATGATAAATAAAACACGTGTAAAAGATTTCAACGCGTTTCTTTAACTATCTAACATTTTTTGTCAGTTTGTTGTTTTTTCTTTTTGGGTTTCCTTATGTGACTGTAACGGTACGTCCTCTCAGAATTTGTGGTGTATTGATGAAGTATTTTATTCGTGTATCATATTAAACTACTTATATTTTTTTTTATACAAAGCAAAGGTAGGGAAAAAGTAAACAATATATTAAGAACGTTTTCAAATTGCTCGTAAAAGTAATATAGATTGATAAATAAAATATGCTGTAATAATGCTGGATTGAAATATGCATGTCACTTTGTTTGATGATATTAAAATACCTAAACATAAATACCTGGAAAGGAATTTAATATCTACGGTATTGTACCCTTTTTTTTCTATTTAACATAATAATCATCGTCATCAATATATCGATAAACATCTCATAATAACTTTAAAAAAGCTGACATTCTGCATTGCTAATGCAATGTTCTAATGGAATAATAACATCAACAAGAAATATGTACCCTGTATGGTGACTAGCTGCTAATAATGACATTGTACATTATTAAGTAACAATAATGACGATTATTACATAATATTGCTATGCTGGCTAATAAAATATTGAAAAACAACACCTCAAGAAGTTATTAATATAGTAGGTACACACTATTAGATAATGTTAATAATTAAAAATTCTAACTTATGACAAACACTATGTCATACATAAACTGGAATGTACTTTTCAAAAAGAGGAGTTTTTTCAATTTGATTATAATATAATACTTTTACTCAAGTTTTTTTGTTTTAAGGTACGGCGAGACTCTTAGCCTTTATCATGCCTGATGTAAGGTATTGATAAGGCTGAAGATGGAAGCGAGCCTCTCCCGGAATCCTCAATCATTGAGGAACTGGCTATCTTATCTTTAACTGGCGGAACACAACAATGCTGAAAACATTGTTGTTATGGCGTCAGACTTCGATAAGATGGTAGTATACCAATCAAACCGAATACAATATGTACCTACGATGGGAATCGAACCTGGGACTCCTGAGAGTGATACCGGTGGTTGTACCACTAGACCACAGCGGTAAGTTTTAAAAGGGTAGTAATTAATAGAGCGACTGAATAAAGTTTTGAGCGATAATAGTTATTTGTTATGCAAGGCTGGAAAGTTGGTTATTTAGCGGCGAGTTACCTCTTTTGAATCCTGAGCGAAGCAAGGATTTCAAAGGTACAAGACGCTAAAAACTTTTCTGCCGAGCGCAACACACAATTTTTCACCTCACAACAGCGAGGAACATTTTATGGTTGTTTCCGCGGTCAACTTCCGGTAAAAAATTCTTTAAACCTTAAGTTAAAGTTTAATCTAAATATACCTTATTCTTGTGTTTTAATGATAAAAAAATCTAAAATAAAAAAAGGGAGTATTATAGTTAATTCAAAGTTATTTAAAATAGGAATATATTGTTACATAAAAATAACAATTAAAACGATTCGATAAATGTTGACATTGACATGAGGTACAAGACAAAGACAATTTAAAAATAAAGTTTTATGCCACGTTCCGAAATCCAATCATAGGTTGTGAAATCTCACCCAGTCTAATATAAAATTCTTGTATCAAATAGTTTAATCTTATTGTAATTGTTTTTATGATTCAATGAATTAAAATAATATAATAAAACCAAAACGGAGTATTATAATTAATTCAAAGCTACTTAAAATCAGTGTAAAATGTAACAAAAAAGTCAATAGTGCGATTCGGAACGCATTTTGACATATTTTTAGGTATTAAATTAAAAAAGTACTTTGCCGCGCTAGGCCGCAAAAAGCGTTTTTCTACGCCTAAACTGATTGACAAAACCTCCTTTTCAGAGCGTGTGAGGTGAAAAATATATTCAGTTTTAAAATAGGGTTGCCTTTTTATTTCCACTGTAGAATCAAATGAACTACTGACTCTGGCCGATATATTAGACAAATTCCATCTAAATCCGTTCAAACGTTTTTGCGTGATTGACTAACCAGCATCAAAACTTTTACATCCGAACATAAGTTCAGATTATTATAAATGCGAAAGTGTGTTTGTTTGTTTGTCATTCCTTCACGCCTTAAGCAATCGATCGCCTTGATTTTTGACATACAGTTAGTTGAAAGTACGGAGAGTAACATAGGTTTTTTTATACTGATATTCCCACGGGAACGGGAACCACGCGGGTGAAAGCTAGTTTATAATATTAGCAGGATAGATGTAGATAGATAAATAATAAATAAATAAATAATTCCATACAATCACACCAATTATCTAGCCCATGATAAGTTTCATGAAGAACTTGTGTTATGGATACTAGGTAACGGATAAACATACATATATATATATATATATATATATATATATATATATATATATATATATATATAAATACATACATAATATACATATTAAACACCCAAACCAAGACAAATAGACATGTTCATGCACACAAATATTTGCCATGTCCGGGGATCGCACCCGGGACCTCCGGCGCAGAAGGCGGGTTTAGTACCCCTGCCCCAAACAGGTCGACAATATTACGGAAACTGACTGTAAATAATTGACTTTATGATCAACTAGCGGATCCTCGCGGTTTTACCCGCGTGGTGCCCGTTCCCGTGGGAATATCGGGATAAAATATAGCCTATGTAACTGGGGAGAAATGTAGCTTTCTAAGGGTCTAAGAATTTTCTAAATCGGTCCAGTAGTTCCTGAGATTAGCGCGTTCAAACAAACAAACTCTTCAGCTTTATAATATTAAGTATAGATAAGTCCGGTCAATATACACTTACCTTGACCTTATGACCCCACACAAACTGTTACAACGTGTAGTTTAAATATATTTTAACGATCTTATTAAACAGTGATGCCTATTTTAATAGTCGTATGTTCTCGAAGTATAACTAAACTAGTCGGAATCTCTCGAAATCGTCTGTATTGACTTTATTCTTAGCAAATGTATGAATATTTATTAAAAATAAAAATTACATACATTGATCTGATTCAGAGTTAGGTAGCTTTTACAGTAGGTACTTAAGTTACTGATATGTATAAAATTGAAAACCGACTTAAAAAAGCAAAAAATAAGCCTTTTGGAGTCGGTGCCAGCCAAGGCATTCTACTTTGCCGTACAACTCTTATAGTTTTCGTTTTTTATAAAACATTTTTATTTCACAATTTTAAAGGTATAGATATATACATACATACAGGTCAAACTGTGAACCTCTTTTTTAAGTCGGTTAAAATTAGTCACAACAGTATCATCTACGTAAACGACTATTTGCCAAAACGTAATTTTATATTTTTTAGGATTTCCTTCTTTTTTTGAAGTCGGTTAAAAACAGCTGTTTTATACATTTGCGTAGAGTTTACAGCAAAATGTGACCTGATCGAAAATTCGTAAGACAGAGGGAAAGTAGACCGCCGGCCGGCGCGGCGTAGGAGAGGATCCCCTCTCTTCCCCTCTATCCACTCTCTTTCTACCGCACGGCGAAAATGTATGCCTGCGAGACGCTGCTGCCTGTCTCCTGAAGGCTGAGTCCCTTAGTCGCCTTTTACGACACCCACGGGATGAGAGAGGGTAGTGCTATTCTAAGCCGACACTACAAAGCTGTAATTAGACCGCTGCTGTAATTGTAATCGGTGTACATATAAAAAAAAAACTATAACTATACCAACCGAATTGTAATCTCCTCCTTTTTTGGAAGGCGGTTAAAAACGGCTGAACTGACGTTCCCTTGTTATTTTCTTAATTACTTTGACGAAGTCGCGGGGGTAAGCTAATATGCAAAAAATAATAACACCCATTCCATTAAATGGATAGTCGTCCAATGGAAACGGATAGACATACAGATATTCCATTATATTTGTAATATTTGTATGGAATGCAATTAAATTATCATTAGGGACAAAGACTTGATAATTATACAAGCCTTATCTATTATAAAAGGTCACTGACTGATCTATCAACGCATTGTTGAAACAGCTAGACAGATCGGCATGACCTTTGGTGTACAGTTTTGCAACGTTTGGTTAAATATTGCGCGTATTTTATATAATTCTTAGATTTTCCGATGTTTCAGCATCTTTGAGGAAAATAAAACCATATCTTTTTATTAAAATGGGAATGAAAAAATACAGAATACTCCAGCTACTAGCAGTTTCCAGTGCATGTAGTAAAAGTCTATCAATAGACAGGGTGTCGTCGTCGTCTCAGCCACATGACATCCACTGCTGGGTATAGGCCTCCCTCTAAAGATCTTCACGACGATCGGTCTTGCGCTGCCACGCGACCACGCACCAGATCGTCGGTACACCTTGTCGGGGGCTGGTACTACTGGTAATATACTGGTTAAATCAACCAGGATTAGTACACGCCAAAACCCTTATCGAAGGCTACTCGCAATAGTAAACTGCTGAACTTCTAGAACTCAGCAGAGCTAACATATGTGCGATAGCCAGAGCCATAAAAGGACACTGCAAACTAAACAGGCACCTATTTCACATGAAATTGACTGACACTGACATTTGCCGTCACTGCGGACTGAAGAGAGAGACACCCAAATATCTCAGTGACTGCGGCCCCTTAATTAAAAAACGCAGTATCCAGCTGGTCATCGTCGTCTCAGCCACATGACACCCACTGCTGGGTAAAGGCCTCCCCCAAGGATCTCCACGACGATCGGTCCTGCGCTGCCCGCATCCAGCGGCGACCGCGACCGCGCACCAGATCGTCGGTCCACCTTGTCGGGGGCCCCCACGGAGCGTCGTCCGGTGCCATTCCAGAACCTTTCCGCCCCAAAGGCCATCAGTTCTTCTCGCTTTGTGTCCCGCCCAGTGCCACTTCAGCTGTGCATCCTTCGAGCGATATCGGTTACTTTAGTTTTACGGATCTCCTCATTTCTGATTCGATCTCATAGGGAAACCCCGAGCATAGCTTTCTCCATTGCACGCTGTGTGACCTTGAGCTTTCTTATCAGACCCCATAGTAAGCGACCACGTTTCACTGCCATGAGTCATTTTTGATTGGTGGCAGGACTAATTGTAAGTCCCCCTGGCTAGCTACCACCACCTTATCTAAGTCTGACGCCATAACAACAATGTTTTCAGCGTTGTTGTGTTCCGGCAGTTCGAGATAAGATAGCCAGTTCTTCAGTGGCTGAGGATTCCGGGAGAGGCTCGCTTCAATCTGCATTATTAATACTTAACATCATGGTATGATGTTAAGTAACATCAGGTATGATGAAGGCTAAGAGTCTCCCCGTTCGTTCATAAAAAAACACACACACACACACTGGAAAGCAAAGACTTGGAGAATATTAGGAAACTATTGTAGGGGATGGGTGGGCAACCTGTCGCTATTGTTTCCGGACGACATCTTAGATGCAACCAATGCCTATTGTGGCGTCGTTGGGGTGTCGCTATGAGAGTGATGTTTTAAATAATATTTACTCTCAAGCACTTGAAGCTCTACCAAATTCTGAGCAAGGGATATACAGGGTGCTAAAAGACCCATACCGAAGCCGTGATATATGAGTAGTGTACATCAAACCAAGTAAGATTATGTAAAAATAATTGCTGGGAAACGACTTTCCTTTTTAGTAAAAAAAGGTTTACAAAAATTTTTACACGCAATGGAACGCATGTGAACAACATTTGCGTGTGTCTGTAGAGTACGAGTGATATTCATTGTGGTTTTAGTTGCTTTAAACGATAATCTTTAGAAAAAAATAATTACTTTAATCCTCAATAATTCCTTAACTATCAGTTTCTCAGGTTTGGCCCCATACAAGAAAATGATAGTAACAATGGGGAGAATACGTGGTTTTCGTTTTCGTTAAGGGTCTTTGAACACCCTGTATAGCGTGTTATTTTTATGTTATTCTCTAAGCAAACATCCTTGACATCGATGGCTGAAACATCGGAGATCGCCCCATTTTCAATAATAGTTGTCAGCTTAAGTGAGTTGTCATGACAACAACGTCAATGTTTCCAAAGTATATAAGAGACGTAAAAAAGGATGTGCATAAGAACCAAAGTGAATCTATAAAGTTATATAAAATTCAAGGATGGCTGACTGCTCCATTAACACACAGCCCAAACGGCAGAATTTTACCTTAAAAAGTATAGGCATCCATCCACTAAGGAGGCATTTGTTATTAAGTATATATTCACTTTTGCTGATAAACTTTCACATAAGAACGCGCTATCATAATCTTAATATTTTAAAGGTCAACGTACATTTATCGTGTCGTGTTCGCATTATGCTAAAAGTAGGAACATTAAATCATTAAAAAATTGTTTATATTTAACTATATGACCTTTTTATCAGTAGTTGTTATTTAATAAGTACTTACATAAATATATTTAGGTAGTTGTAGATTATTGGCCGCCCGCCATTTAACCCACGTGTTTTGCTTTCATATGTAAACTTCTATATATATATATATATATATATATAATTCAAAGTCCTGACTGATTCGAAAGGCACGTTAAGCTGTTCGTACCGGCTGTATTCGCAGTTGTGAACACCCTTCAATCCGCAAATATCCAGGTAGATCAATAGAGACTGTTCAGTACTTCGGAGAGTGTGCTCAGGAGCTGCATGGGCTCATAACGCCATCCACCTTCTTTCATCGGACATCCAGACGCACTGCGGGCTACCACCCATTCTTCATTGATATTCCGAAATGTCTATATGTTCCAAATATCTATACTCATATTATAAAGCTGAAGAGTTTGTTTGTTTGAACGCGCTAATCTCAGGAACTACTGGACCGATTTAGAAATTTCTTAGACTATTGGAAAGCTACATTTCTCTCGAGTGACATAGTCTATATTTTATCCCGATATTCCCACGGGAACGGGCACCAAGCGGGTAAAACCGCGAGGATCCGCTAGTCTATACTATTATTATAAAGTTTGTTTGTTTGAACGCGCTAGTCTCAGGAAGTACTGGACCGATTTATAAAGTTCTTAGACTATTAGAAATCTACATTTCTCCCGAGTGACATAGGCTATATTTCATCCCGATATTCAAACGGGAACGGGCACCACGCGGGTAAAACCGCGAGGATACGCTAGTCTATACTAATATTATAAAGTTTGTTTGTTTGAACGCGCTAATCTCAGGAACTACTGGACCGATTTAGAAAATTCTTAGACCATTAGGAAGCTACATTTCTCCCAAGTGACATAGGCTATATTTTATCCCGATATTCCCACGGGAACGGGCACCACGCGGGTAAAACCGCGAGGATCCGCTAGTCCTTCATATTGCGCACAGCAAAGGAGTGGCACTGTCTCCTTTCGTCTGTATTTCCGAGTACTTATAACCCGTTCAGCTTCAAAGCAAGGGTGAATAGGCACCTTCTGGGTTAGCTCGCTGCATCGTGGATCCTGTTTTAGCGTCCAAGCTTGATTAAGACCAAGAACGAATACGAACGAAAATATAAAAAAAATCCAAACCTTTGGGTCCCTCAAATATGGTAGATTAGTAAACAACTGTTTGACGTAGGTATCACTGTTATTTGTGAGCAGTAGATGATTCATCAATAAACTACGACTAATAGTGATAAAGCATTTTTTTTTATTAATCGCTTAGCCATAACTTTTTTTATAACTAATCTATTGATTGACCACTTAATTTATCGTAAAATTTTATAGTACGAGAAAAAGACAACAACTACTTAGGTGTCCAAGTTGTTTATGACGGGAATAGAACCTGTTAACATCAGATTTCTGGTCCACTGTTCACCCTATTTTATTATTATAATACTGGTTAGTTTAAAGATGTGTCTTTGCACGTGGATACATGTCACGCGACATTGAATGAGTTAGTACTGATGTCTTTATCTAACATAATGTGGTGGCAAATAAAATGATAAATTTACGTTAACTAGGAAATTACATTCCCCTTTACGAGGGAATACAGTTACAAGGTAAAAATGGTAGAGAGCGAATGTATACATACTATCTGACCAAGACAATTAGGCGAATGACAGCTGAGAAAAACTTAAAAATCTAACCTAAAAAAACTAAAATTTCAAGAAGCGGTAATCAATCAGTTAATCACTGTAGCGCTAATTAATCAGATAAAAAGAGAAGTGCGGTGATAGAAGTGGGCTGCAATCGCATTCCTGTCATGCGCCTAATTGTTTCGGTCTTGTAGTACACGATTGCCCGATGAATGTCAGTGTTGTCAGATATCGCGACACAGATTATCACACGCACGACTCACGACACGACCACAGATTACCACGCGCCCGAACAACAGATGACAGGGAAACAGTGAAAACAATGATAAGTTGCAGTAAAGGTCAATGTTTTGAGGCCTATCAAACATAAATATTAAATTATTATTATTGTTTCAAAGATGCAATAAAGTTTTGTTAAACTTATTTACTTCATTCATGTTCTTTTCTTATAAGTTTTTACTATCGATTATGATAATAATCTTTATTAACTGTTAAACACATACATAACAAAATATGGCTGGAGTACTTTTAAGCTTACTTGCCTGTGTCAGGGGGCACTCGTTCTTCTCAAAATAAGTTAAGTCTACAGTTAACAATTAGATTTTACAATTTTACTATTCTACTTTGTTTATGTGTGAGTGTGTGTGTGTGTGTGTGTGTGTGTGTGTGTGTGTGTGTGTGTGTGTGTGTGTGAGTGTGTGTGTGTTTATATGTGCATGTGTGTGTGTGTGTGTGTGTGTGTGTGTGTGTTTGTGTAATGTCTATTTAACTAAATAAGTAAACACATTAAATAAAAATATTTCAGTAAAACATGTTTCAGGCTTATCTGGGATATAAGATAGATGTAGCGAACTCAAGCTGTTTTAGCACGATTCCGATGTCATTTTTAAGTATTTAAATCGTATTTGTAAAATAAATAAATAATAAAAAAAAACAATTAAACAGTTTAGGAAATATAAGCGCCGGTAAAATGAGTATTAAGTGTCTTCTTCATGCTAGACCAGTAGAAAAACAATGAATGCCTGAATGCCTACTGCACTGGACACTGGAACTGGCTGCTGGCAATGGCGCCTAGCACCGAACGAGGTATTCCACGAAGCGCACCTATTACTCATCATACGCCTGTTGTGGCGTTCATCGGAGGTTATTAGCCTACTGCTACCACGCTGGCCAGACGGGTTGGAAGAGGGTTTGTTTCAAGTTTTCCTTCTCTCGCACAGGTGTTCAATGCGTCGAGCCTCTTAGTCGACTCTTACGACATCCCAGGCTTCTAAGGGAGTGGTGACACTTGTATTCTTAGCAACGTGCAAATATTGATTAAATTCTATTCTCCTACAATTTACAAAAGACAGACATTATTTTATAACAAACAAAATGTTAAATGTAACATAAAAATTATCAATAATTAATGTCAAAATATAAAAATGTTTAAAAATAGTTATTTGTTATGCAAGGCTGGAAAATTGGGTATTTAGCGGCGAGTTACCGCTATTGAAATCTGAGCAAGTGAAGGATTCTAGGATTGAACCACGAGCGTAGCGCTCGTAGCGAGTGGTTCAAAGATTGAATCCTGAGCGAAGCAAGGATTTCAAAGGTACAAGACGCTAAAAACTTTTCTGTCGAGCGCAACACACAATTTTTCACCTCACAACAGCGAAGAACATTTTATGGTTGTTTCCGCGGTCAACTTCCGGTAAAAAACTCTTTAAACATAAAGTTCAATCTAAATATACTTTATTCTCGTTGTTTTAATGATATAAAAAATTAAAATAATAAAAAAGGGAGTATTATAGTGAATTCAAAGTTATTTAAATTAGGAATATATTGTTACTTATTAATAAGAATAAAAACGACTCCGTAAATGTTGACACTGACATGAGGTACAAGTCAAAGACAATTTAAAAATAAAGATTTATGTGACAGTCCAAAATCCAATTATAGATTGTGAAATCTCACCCAGCCTAATATAAAATTCTTATAACAAATAGTTGAATCTTATTGTTATTGTTTTTTTTATTTAATGAACTAAAATAATATAATAATACCAAAACGGGGTATTATAATTAATTTAAAGCTATTAAAAATAAGAATCATATATAACAAAAAAGTCAATAGTGCGATTTGGAACGCATTATGACATATTTTTAGGTATTCAAATAAAAAAGTACTTTGTCGCGCTAGGCCGCAAAAAGCTAATATATTTACTTAATAATCAATGTTAATTAATCCACCACAATGTCAATTAAAAAAAAAACTATACATTATAATGTCAGACAAAAAAATTAAGATTCCGGGTCAAAATATATTAATACTATTTACTATCTTACAGTACATCTTCTCCAATAAAAAAGTAAAAAGCTTATTTTTAAACTAGACTTAAGCTACGCACGTGAGTTTTTTTGACCTTTGACCTTAATAAGGTCAATTTAAAAAATCATTATATTTTTCCGCCCGTCTACATTTTTTTTGTGATTTTTGAAGCTATTAGTGAAGGCTGTAGGCTGTTATACTCATGGCGCTGGAGGGAACATTAGAATGGATAACACGGGCCTTATATATAGAAGATTTATATAATGTCAAAGTTTTTATGTCGCATGGCAGTTTATTATACATTCGTATCGCCATTCAGTATGCATTCTCAGAATATAACTTTAATCTTTGACTCTGAATACGTAGGTATTATTAAGTTCGCGAACTTCGATTTATCACTAACCGGTAAAATATTATATACGTCGATGCTAGATAGTAGCATATGAACACAATGTTTTAAATTCCATGTTTATTATTGTCAGATTTGTGGATTTTAATTGGTCTATCTTTGCAACAGCAACGCGACAGCAGAAATTGCGCGATAATTGCTTTACGTCACGTATCAACAGTGCGGGCTCTACCGAACAAACGATGAACTACAATGTACATTCATTTAGTTCCTGTTGTTGCTACAAAATTGTTTTTGGCGCTAGCGTCATAGCGCGGCGTCTCACGGAGCGCGAGAGAGTGAGTGCCGCTATACGAACCATCAGCGAGCGATTAGCCAGCAATCACATACGTAATACCATTTTTATTTTGATGTTCCGCAGCGATCGCGCTTTATCTGCGCGATAATTGCTATTATTTCAGTAATAGCCTGCGTACCTTCGCCATATTTCGATCCCTCGCCACTGGTATTAGGATATGCGTCATAAGGCACAATATGTCCTAGCTATTAAAAAAGTTGTTTATTTCTCAACTGGTTATTAAAAAAAAAACATTTCCGCATAAAACAACATGGTGGCGGTAAACAAAAATGTCAATAAATTATATGTAAACAATGTCGAAAAATATTACGCCGTTAGAACGCGACTATAGGTGGAATATGTAAAAATTATATTATAATCATCAGCGTCAAAAAATAAGCTTACTTTACAAGATTCTTAATAGAAATCGCATGGTAAGATTGAAGCAATATTGCGCTATGAGATAGCGTAGGCTGGCACCATTTTCTTTTATTATTTGAGTACTTACATCTGGTTTCAGCAGTCAAAGACTTAAAACATTATGCCAAGGCCTAAGGAAACGTTTAAATGTCATAAAATTATACAATTTCTTACGAACGCATAATGATTTAGCTCAAATCCCTTTGTTTGCTGAAAAGGAAACTAGAATCACGTTCTTTATATGGCAGTTATGTGTTAAGTGTCACATTTTATCGTATAGTTAACGATATAACAGTAATCTTATTTTATTATAATCTTATTTTTTTATTAATTTTTTTTATGAACTTTGCATTTTTGCATTTTTCAATGCTATTTTTATATTTATGATAAATTTTACATAGAACAATATTGGAATAATAAACCCCCGGGCTTTCCCAAAGGTCGTGAGATCGATTCCCATCTGGGAATTCACTTGTGGTCCAGTTGATTTTTTAATTATTTTTCTATTTAAAATTTATCATAAGTATAATATGTTATTGACCGAATTGGACATTTGTTATTATTTATTTTGGCGTTAGTGCAAGACTTAACGGTTTTTTTCAATAATGTCATGATATCTTAATACTTGAGTTGAATAATAAATCAAGCAAAAGTGATTAAACGACTTAAGTACAAAGTCCTCAAATCAATACACGTAAAGTAATCATAAAAATTATAAGTAATACATACTTACAACCATATTTAAAAATTTCTACACAGTCTGTCCGAGTTCATTACTAAAGATAAACCTGGCCTAAAAAAAATATACCTACTTTTTCGAAAAATTAAAATAAATAATCATCGAAATCTTCATTTATTCCAATTCTAATTTAAGGTAAAAAAACAGCTGTTTCATACATTTAAGCAAAGTTAAAAAAAAAAAATATGAAACAGCAATTCTTTTTTCGCACTTTCAGGGTTGCTTTCATACAAAAAGTTGTTCTAAAAATTATGAGTTCTAGTTTAACAAATGGTTTTGAGGTTTTCGGTAAAAATTGTCTATCCCAAAGTGTTAACGACGTATACAGTGATAATTGCTTGCCGATGTCCAATAAAATTTATAATAAATTGCCTAAGCATATAAAATCTTTACTGTTTAACTTATTTAAGAGTAGATTGTACCGTCTTCTCTTGGAAAAATGTTATTATAGCATTTGAGTATTTAAATGACAAATTGGAATGAGTGACATGTGATTATTGTAGAATTTATTTTTGATTATTATTGGATTGACATTTGATTACGTAGTTTTTAATAACTTGATATTATCTAGAACTAAATTTTATTATTATTATTGGATTGACATTACAAATGAAACTGACTTAATTATTATAATTATTTATTGTTTTGATTATTGGAATTTTGTTATATTTTATCGTTATTGTTATTTATTTAGTTTATTAGGAAAACAAACAGCAATTTTACTACACATGTAGGTTTCACAAATAAAAGGTTGAATCTAGTAAAAACAACAGGTAGTTATGAACACATTCAAACAATCCAGTGATACATGATTACAAAAGAAATAACAATTTACAGACTATTGAGTAAGTAACAACATTTTGTATTTTTTAGGTTTAGTGCAGAAAATGTCGATATGACAATACTTCAAATTGTATAATTTCATGGATCTAAGTATGAAACGATTTCTCGTATAGTTTGTACGAGAAATTTTGTGTGGAAATTAATTATAATTTAATCAATTTAATAATGTAACCTGATTATAGATCCTAATTTACAGAAAATTCGGAACCTCAGTATACTAACATTACCGTGCTTATATATACTAGAAATGTGTAAGTTTGTCAGGAAACACCCAAATTTTTACACCAAAGTCATAGACGCACCCCGACGCAACGTGACTCGATATAAAAATAACCTTTTACAAATAAGATCCAAATTAGCATTGCATAGTTCGGGTGTCCCGATGTCCATAAAAATCTTTAATAAGTTGCCAGAGTATCTGAAGGCCGAAACGGATATCGGTGTGTTCATTCGCTCCTTGAAAAAGCTGCTTGTAGGAAAAGCTTACTATTCCATTAATGAATACTTTGAGGAAAAAAGATTCTAAATGTCTGCCCCTCTCCTGTTCGTTGCAGTGCCTTTCGAGGTGCATGCGATACATTGGTGCTTGCATGTTTTGTTTAGTCACTAAGTCGCATGTAACGCAATTTGTAATAAATAAATAAATAAATAAATTCTTCATTTCATTATGTTGTATGTCTGAAAAGTCTAAATGTGAGGTCTTATTATTTTACTGTTCACCATTGTTTGTACCATGTGTAATGCAAATAAATTATAATCAATTATAAAAAATAAAAAAACGTTGTACTTATAATAAATCTTCTTTAACATTCGTACTGACGACCCGTTTACTATGGCAACATTCTAGGCTGCTTACAATCAAACAAATTGACTGTGTCCATTATACTGGTCCTATAAATAACAAACGACAACGTCACGAACTTAAAATATCACTTTATTTATTAACCACGATATATTAACAATTAATTACTAAGTATTACTTTCATTTTAAGCTCATCTGACATACTGACATAAATAACGGAAAAAATATATATTGATAATTTGACAAGCTAGCCCTATATTTGGTTTAAAAAAATTTACATCATCATCTCATTAAACATTTTTGATGACTTCCTTGTGCATAAAAAAAAGAGAATATTATAAGTAAAGTCACTTGAGCTTAGACAAAACAGAAAGGTACCGAAACGTTAGGGAATGCAAACTAAAACCACAAAATCAAATCAATAACTAAAAAAGGTAACAACAGTGCGCACATTTCAATACATAAAAAGTTGTTTTTATTTCAATTAACAAAAAATCGCGCCAATATATGATAAAGGTACTCGAGTCAACAACAACAAATCCTAAGGAAAACAACTTAAGTGTATTATTTTCACGATACATCAGCAAAAAACTAAGGAAAAATTAAGAAAAGATAAGGAAATCAGCCAAATATAAAAACGAACGCTTCTAAAAAACAACCAAAGCTACATTTCACGATACACTAGAAAAAACTACGGAAAAGTCGAGAAAAGATAAGGAAATCATCCACATACGTACTATACAATCAAATCACATTTTATTATCGCATGACCGAGTAACTGCGTACGTCACAGCTCTCGGTAATTATCAGATGACGTACGATATAATACCTGCTTCTTGCATACTTGTATTGTTTATAATCTTGCTCTGTAATGTCTTTGGTTCCGCGAATTAGTGTTATTTGTTTGAATGCAATGATTTAGAATAGAAAAGCCCTATGAATCATTGGTTTTTATTAGATGGAAAGATAGGTGCTTTGTTAAATAGAGATTTGCATATTGAGAACATCTGATGTTATAAAAAATATTTTTGAAGTGAAAACTTCTTTAGCGGCGTTGTGCACATCAGAGCACGCCAGGACACGTGACCCTGATCGAAAATTCGTAAGACTATTTACCGTTGAGCTATTTCAAATTACATAGTCTCACACTTGAAAGATCTACGTATATTAGTTAATAACAACCATTATGTAAAGATCTCTCATTACTACCAACTTTCATATTGATGCCAGGTCAGTTTTAATGGATTTACCTGCCAAATCAAGTTGGTCTCCGTTTTCATCAATCTTTTTTATGAAGTTGTGGTCAAGATTTAGTAGATTTTGATCGTTATTTTCGTTTAAGCGGTTTACATTTCTGCCGTCACTCCCAGAGTGCAACCCGTTGTTTTTATTTTTTATGAAGTTCATCGATAGTCAAAATAAAATTGGGGTTCTAAAAGTTTTCATACAATAGTTTTCCCTTTTATAATCTCTTAGGGATTTCATTGTCAAATAGCTATATTTAATGTACGGTCAACAACACGTACGGCATTACATTTGCACTACGAAAACCGCCGTTATTACGAGCGACGTAAGGGCGCACTTAAGGTCAAAGTGTTAAGCCGTGGCTGCTGTTGACTGTACATCTGATATTCGAAAATTTCAAGTCTTTCATACTTTAAAAATTGTGTTTTAAGTTATTTATAAAGCATACAATATTGCCTTAAACAGTATTATGACTATAACTATTCAAAGTCATATGTTATTGACGACCTGTTTGGCGCAGGGGTACTAAACCCGACTTCTGCGCCAGAGGTCCCGGGTTCGATCCCCGGACAGGACAAATATTTGTGTGCATGAACATGTCTATTTGTCTTGGTCTAGGTGTTTATGGTATGAGTATTATGTATGAACTTACAAAAAAATGTAGATAATTGGTGTGTTAGTATGCAATTATTTATAATTTTTTTATATGTTTAAAAGCCAATAGTTGCTTCATCATTATAGAGGACAACTTTATACGACGGATATCAGTAGTTACTCCCAAAATCAATTTACTTACTTATTTACATGAATTTTGTAACCAAAGTAGTCATAAAAAAATATAATATATTTCTATTCTTTAAACAACCAGCCTTTACTCTATACAACATATATATACTCTATATCATAACAACCTCGAAACGAAATATTCATCGAGTGTTTTCGATACCGAATAATTTGAACAAAATTTAAATAATTAGACTTTAATTTGTCATCTACTATAATAGCAGTAAAAGATTAAAACCTTGACAGCCTTGACTGATGAACGCTTATGCTTCCTTATGAATAATTAAGAAATCTATTTTCTTCATCATTGGTAATTTTAGTTTATTTTTATTAGCTGGAATCAATAGTTACAAGTTGGCAGGCCAGCTGTATTGTTTTCAAATACTTGTATCCAGTGTATAAAATGACCTAACCTAAAAATACTATCTATTTTCTTTATGATTGGTAATTTTAGTTTGGTATTGGTTCAGTCTAAGATGTTATCTAGAATCAATAGTTACAGGTTGAAAGCCCTGCTGTAATGATATTCAAATACTTGTATCCTGTCCATTGTATAAAATGACCTAACCTAAAAATAAAATAATACACAAAGAACCACTTTGAGGAGCTCGGTGCAATTGGTTAGTGCGCTCTGCGATTGTGTCGGTCAAATGTAAGGCAGCCTAGCTAGCATGAACGGCTTTTATCGACCCGATAACTCGATAACGTGCCGCTGTCGCACTCACATCGTAGCGGAGTAAGCAAGACAGCATGATGCGCTATATCATATCGCGTGATATAGCGGTGTTCATGCTAGGGCGGCAGAGGAAGATATTTTTCCACCATACATATATTTATTATTCGGTTTCTCTAAAAGTAAGGAGTGTAAACAGAAGTTTGTTGGTATACTATCCACCCTCACAAATAAAGACAACCTTTTTTTTATCGTTCAAAGCAATTTTTCTGTCATTTTTATAACATAAAAAAATTATAACGTCCTTAGTTTTCTACGCCTTATGATGGGTAAGGCAACGCAGTGACCGAAAATTATATTGAAGTCTTCTTTTCGAGTCGATAGCAAACCGAAACTGTATCAGCCCAAAAATCAGCTACTAAGACTGCAGCATCAGTAGCCTCCATGAGTTCCTCCTGCGTGCAGCTGTACAGACACGCAGGACACGACATCAAGTGCGCCATCGTTTGGGGGACAGCACCGCACCTACACCCCAAGTTGGATCCGTCCAAAAAACCCCACCTGACCATGTTGTCTTTGCTTCGACCGACCATCGTCCGGAGTCTATTTAATGACTTCCAAGTCGACCATGGCAATTGAAGTGACCTAAAATTGATCGACCAATATGACAAATCCTATCTTGTCTTGATTTTGACGTGTGCTTATTGCAACAGAACATTTTTACATTTAATTTAATGGGATAGAAGCAGTTACGTTCTTGTTTTCTATTCATGGACCGGGGAACTTCTCGATTTACCAGTAGAATTTTATTTTGAAATGTTTTCTCGGAAAGTACTTAGGTTAAGGAAATAATTAAGGCGATACTCTAAAAAAAATATGCTGAAGCGAGATAGCAATGAGAAAATGAGAAAAAAAACACAAAATCACTTCGTATTATAAAACTACAGCGATTTTTAAAAAAATGCTTCTATACGATCCTAAATATTATTGGTGTCCACTTATTAAAGCAATTTCCAATAGTGTAAGTAACCCCATTTAAGAATAATCTTGAATTTCCGTATTTTTTAAAGGTCTTTTCGAAAAAAAAAAGTGTCGAGTCAAAATCATAAACTCGTGTTTTTGAAACTATACGAATCTAGATAAAGGTATGAAGAAATATATATGTTATTACCAGATTTGTAACAACTGTAACCGTGCTATAGTTTTATATCAAAAAGTCCATACTTTTTCCGAGTAGCGCCTTAATTACTTGCTTATATTATGCTTGCAGTATTGGTATTGGTATTGGTGATGGGCTCTTTTCTCCGCATTTAGACTCTCATTTGGTCCGTTATGCGTGAACATAGCATCGGTATGGCTAGTTAAGCCATCCCAGCTCCTTCCAGAAGCGCAGAAGCCTCCTGGGGCGTTCACAGGCTTCTAGGAGCGACCTCACGTCTTTGAGGGTTTCTGCCCGTTTTGCGGCCAAACCCACGCACTCCAGGGTTACGTGGGCGGCTGTTTCCTCTGCGTCCAGGCATCCCCTACATAGGGGGCTGTCTGTCGCATTCATGATGAATAGTTGTCGGTTTAAAGGTAGGTGACCTGTAAGTGTGCCTACAACTATTCGGAGGTCCGGACGATTAAGGCTTAGCAGTTTACAGGTCAAACGCGGCGAGACTCCAGTCATCGCCAGCTTGGACTGTCTACAGCTTTTATGCTTGCAGTGCGGAAACATAGGTATACGATCTCCACAGTACAAATGACAGCAAATGACTTCACAATGCTATTTGTAGTACAGTTTTTGTAGTGCAAACGAAAAGCCGTACGTGCTATTGACTGTACATGAGTTACAGATGCAAATAAATCTTATTGCAAATTTATCTACTAGACTATTTATAGCCGAGGACACATCTCGTTGTATTGTTATTAAACTTTGGTTGCTAGCGATAAGATTAAAATAATAATTTTAAATCAAATTATCGGGCCGGACTCTCAAAGGGTGCGAGTTCGATTTCCGTCTAAACGATATGAAGACTAGCTGATTTTTTCTAACTTAAAAAGTATTAAATAATTTTAAAACTAAAGACACCTTAAGTGGTTTAATTATGAAATGAAGCGCTTATTTAATAACTCTATTGTATTTTATTGAACTGGTAATATTGCAATATATAAATAAATTGTTAAGATTAAAATGAGAATTTTAAATATGTAGTATTTATTTTTTAATATTTAGTCTTTTGCATAGGTTAATAAGTATCCATTTTCTTTCATTATCATAAAGTAGATCTTTGTTTTTATTTGCCTTTGATCAATGAACTAAGTTATTTTCACAATCATTTTCATCGGTTTTAGCTTAAATCAATCAACGATCTATTAAATATTTAGTATCAAACTCAATCTAGATAACGCTATTAAATTAGATACACTATCACGTTTTAAAAGCATTTTTTATTAATATAAAAAAATATATATCAATTATAGCATAAAGTTTTATTACAAAAAAACAATGCAACGTTTGACACATGAAAATGTTTATAAAAATAACAGCACGTGTACAAAAAGTTGGGAAACAACTCCTCAATGTAGAGGAACACTTGAGATATAATAAAAAATGTCCGTAAAATGTTTTGTGAATAATCAATCAAGTAGGTACTTACATTTTGGCTGTCGAGCAACCTGTCCTTTTCTTCTCTGCTCAAAAAGTCTGTTGATAATGGCATCCTTTCTTTCGTTAAAGTCTATATCATTATTAAACATATTGTTCAAACCCTCACACTCAGCAAAATTCACTTCAAAGGTGTTTATATCAGACTTTTTCAATCTATTCTTTGACATATCACACAGTTCCCGATCACCTAAATTCACATTTGAGTATCTCCGGGTCGTCACTCTGTTCCAAATTTGAACGAAGTCCTTCATTTTTATTTAGTAAAAATCACAGCTCAAAAATACTCGATAAAATTAAAAGTAAAAACACAACACCACCACCGCAACAAAGAAGGTCTAATGCGTGTGTACAACCAGTAGCAATAATCACAACTAATCACGTATTTATTGGATTTTAACGATTTAATTCTATTTGTTATTAAATTCCGTGATTCCAAACACGTCGTTCAAAATATTTAACTGTTTATATAGAAACAATGTCTTCAAAACGAATTCATTCACTGTTTAAAAAGTTAACATCACTCAAATGTCACATTCTGAAAAAGGTTTCACTTTCGCGCCGAAAAGTCTACGGCCACTTTTAAAATTAAAACTGTCAAAACTGTCACTGTTTTGGCGGGAAGTATGTACGTTTTTTTTTTACGTTTGCTATTGCAGTGTAGCTCCGTAGCCTTTCTGCACTGGCCGTCAAATGTCTAATGAAAGACCGCCGGTTCGCTCTTGGGCTTATATTTTGCAAGATGTTGTACACCTTCGCTCTGAGTAGGTAGGTCCTGAGAACGCCTCAAAATACGCAGTTTCGAGACGGTTCTGTTAGTTAGTATATACCGTCTATGGTGTATAAAAAGGTTTTAAATAGCTATCATAGGTTTAGACATGAAAAAAAAGGAGGACAAGTCATCAATTCGTCGTGTATATTTATTTTCTGAAACGTTAAGTTAATCCCTTTTTTAATTTTGATTTGTAAGTTCTTAATTTATTAAAATCTTTTAGGCAATGTTCTTTTGTTTGTTTATGGTTATAGCTAACATTTAAAAATAAGTGCTGACAGTTAGGTTGGACCAACTAATAGGGGATATTCTTAGTCTTCATCATACCTGCTGTTATGTCATAAGGCTGAAGATGGAAGCAAGCCTCCCCCGGAATCCTCGACGCATTAACAACAATGCTTAAAACATTGTTGGTAAGGCGTCAGACTTCGATAAGATGGAGTAGCTAGCCAGGCGGGAGGACAACAAGTCCTACCACCAACCAAACCGAATACAATATGTACCCCCGCTGGGAATCGAACCGCTGGGTCTGATACCGGTGGTTGTACCACTAGACCACAGAGGCATTTAAAGGTCATGTATATTTATGCAGTTTCTAGACAAACAATATTTTTTACCCTTTGGAATAAGCGCGACCGTTTTTTTCTTGCTTCCAATAAATTTTACGACATCATCATTAATACCTTACTTCACTACCAAAACTCCATTCTTCTGAATGGATAAGGAGAAGGGGTCATGCATGACCTTCCGCGCGGGCCCAATGCGGATTGCAAAAGACTGCAAATGCAGTCGGAATCCACGCCTCAACGTTCCTTACAAAGCACGGAGAAGCTCGAGATAGAAACTTGTGGTCACCCATCCCGTGACCGACCATTGTGAAAGTTGCTTAACCGCTACAATCGCAACCGAGCTCCAGTAAGTTACAATTTCGTTACGTTAACCTAATTTTGAAGGGAGATTTTCATTTATTTTAAAGATGATTTGTTTATTAGTTGACGTCACTGTGGTTATAATTTGACGTCATTAGATTACTATTGCAATAAGTAAGTACATAATTATTAAGGAAAAGTATTTGACAGCTCGGATATTTCAATTAAGTAATTGTTATTTTCAACACTTTTTTTATGATTTAAGAAAAAACAATACCTACCTAAGTACCTGCGTAATCATAATGAATAAATTAATTTGTTAGGAAAAGTTTTAGTGCTAATCTATAAAAAAATCCATTAAAAATAATTAAAAAAATAACAGAAATATTTCAAAATTATAACAAAGCAAATCTAAAAGAAACGGCTATTTAAACAGGGGGAAGGGGGGACTATATTTCTTGTCACCAAAATTTATATTTGTCATCAAGTTGTATCACCAAATAAATAGATATATCGCCACGAATCCCCAACTAAAGGCCCTGTGTAAGGATGAATTAGGATCTTGGCCTCCACTTACTTCCACCACCTCGTAGAACAAAGGAGACTGGACAATTTTGTATGGGAAGTGGTCTATCAACCAATAGCGATACTGTTGTGATATTTGTGCAAAGGGGCAGTAAAATCAATGATAAAAATATCACAATAGTATCGGTATTTCGTTAGTTATCGGTGGTTCGTAGACCACTTTCGCCCAGTTTCCTATATGTACAATTTTTATTGAAATCACAACACAAATTTCTTAAAAACAAATACAAAATCGCGAGACACTGAACCATATTAGTTTACTCGACTCGCGATTTTGATTCTGTTTAAAAAAACCGGACAAATGCGAGTCGGACTCGCCCACCGAGGGTTCCGCACAAATTTGTGGATACCTACATAGTATAATAAATCCATCATCAGCCTGTGGACGTCCACTGCTGGACATAAGCCTCTCCTAGCTCACGCCTATTGTGGCCTTCATAGGAGGCTGTTAGCCTACTGCTACCACGCTGGCCAGACGGGTTGGTAGTGGGTTTGTTTCAAGTTTTCCTTCTCTCGCACAGGTGTTCAATGCGTCGAGCCTCTTAGTCGACTCTTACGACATCCCAGGCATGTAAGGGAGTGGTGACACGTGTATTCTTAGGCCGTCACCACACGTCAGTATAATAAATAGTAACAAGTAATAAATAGTTCAGGAATCGAGGCTCCGAATTCTTCCCGAAACTCAGTTTCCAAGATAAAGACTATATTTTTTTAACGATTAATCATAAATGTATATTGAACCGGACAAGTGGTCATAGTGAATACGGGCCCAGATAGTGTTAAAATAGGAAGTTTAACTTTTTACGTTATTTGCGTGACGATAAGTAGATGATCCTCCATAGTCCAGAGTTCCCGAGACGCTGAACACCGCAACAAGTGGAGACGCATCGCGGGGGCTGCTTTGGCCAATGAAGCAACGTCATCAACCACGACCACTCTGCCAAGAGTGAACGACTGAGGAGGAGGAAGTAGATGATTAGGTATCAAATTAAAGAGTTGAGTTGAAAAATTGGTAAGCAAATAGGTAGGTACTGAGCAGTCTTCATAAAATAAGATTCAAACTTTTGTCCCGAGTGCAAACAGCACCCCGACCGCCTAACGGTACAGTTTATGCTATCGCTATAGCTATCGATTTTTCAAACCCCCTACAAGGGCTCTCGCTAACGCTATCGCTTTCACACAAAAAATGCAAAAGTGAATTCAATAGATGAATAGAAATATGGAGGAATTAGACAAAAACCGGGGTTTAAAGGGTTTTATGAGACTGAAGTTTGATAGCTATAAATAATAAATAAATAATTGCATACAAACACACCAATAATCTAGCCCACGTTAAGTTTCATGAAGAACTTGTGTTATGGATACTAGATAACGGATAAACATACTTATTACTTTTTTTTTGTAAATACATACATAATATGTATTAGGCGGTCGGGTTGCTGAACTCGCGTCTCATGGCGCAGTAAGCAAGATAAATGCCACAGCGCCAACGAGTCAGTCAATTTCAACATCATCGTCGTCAGCCTTTTTTAATGTCCCCACTGCTGGGGTACTGGCCTTCCTTATGGGTGGATAAGGAGAACGGGAAGACCCACCTCGCAGGCCCAATTGGTGTGTTTTAACGACTGCAAATGCAGCCGGAACCGACGGCTTAATGAGCCTTCCGAAGCACGGAGGAGCTCGAGATAGTACATTTTTGGTCACCCATCCCGTGACCGACCATTGAGAAAGTTGCTTAACTACCACTATCGTTCACTACATCATAAAAATATCGATACAGGAAATAGTAATACAGTAGCAGTTTTTTTAAAGCATCCAAAAATGGCAACATCTTGAAATCTATCCTTGAAGATGCAAAAGATCATATTTCCGGTCGAGCCCATTGTTAAAATTAACTTTGTAGTTAAAAGATGAAAGATTACCGATCTGAGGTAAATGAACTATAATAGCAGTTTTAAATGTTTTTTTTTTTAACAAAACAGGTACGGTCAACAGATTTGTAACCTTAAACAATAATGTGAAATGTAGCCACTTTGTTTTTTTTGGGACTCTTGGCCTTCATCATACCTGATGATAAGTATTGATAAGGCTGAAGATAGAAGCGAGACTCCTCCGGAATCCTCAGCCACTGAGGAACTGGCTATCTTATCTCGAACTGCCGGAACACAACAATGCTGAAAACATTGTTGTTATGGCGTCAGGCTTAGATAAGATGGTGGTAGCTAGCCAGGCGCGCTTACAACAAGTCCTACCACCAACCAAACCTAATACAATATGTACCCCCGCTGGGTATCGACCCCGGGACCCCTGGGTCTGATACCGGTGGTTGTACCACTAGACCACAGAGGCGGTTTAAACTGATTCATATTTAAACCAGTTTTCTATTTTTAAATTTGACAAAAAACTATTAATTCTTGTAACACATGTTCCTCATTTCAGCAGTTATATTTCCATTACCTGATATTTGTTACGTGAATATTTAGGTAATGAAGTGAATATTTTCAAGTTCTTGTATGACTTGTTGTTATATATAACCAGTTATCAATAATATTTACTGCTTCAATAAACTGGAGGTCAATACACACTAATATGAAAGTAACTCGTCTGCTTGTCAAACATTTTTTGTTTATTTATTTATTTGTATAAGGGGAACTGATTAAACCTAATTTTAGTACATTGGCCAAAAGAGTGAACAGACAATTAAACAAAACTTCTACCATCTACCAAGATGTGAGAAAAAAATGTTCTAAATAAAATGTCTTTAATGACAAAACATAATCTATATGTTTTAAATTTTCATGTTCAATCCTCGGATAGAAAGTTATTAGTCATTTTAATAAAATACTACCTATATAGACAATAGTTGATACGCACAGCATAGCTCTTGATGTCTCTGGTACATTTACTTGGCACCCTCATAATCATCATCGTCGAATTTGAGCATCGCAACGACGCATGACGTGACTATATATATAAAAAAAAAAATTTACTTTAAGATACTCTTGCTTGTAGACATAATGTAGAGGAAAAACACACACACACACACAACATACACGCAAATACACACACACACACGCACGCACACACACACACATACACACCACATGTACACTAAACATACCTACGTATACATAATCAACTTTGAAGCACAAAAACACTGCCTTTATTTGTTAAATATTAAGTATTTTTTCCTTTGTCTTTGTTTTTTATTACCTACTATAACTATACATTTAAAGAAAAACTAGTTTACGTGCAAATGTCACACACAAGTCCCTGAAATTCAGGACTACCTAGTTTGAGGACTTAATTGTAATTCACCACGCTGTAATACTTTTATGTTATTAAATGTTTTTATTTTGTTTGTTTCCTATCTGTATTGTTTACATCTAGTATCGAAAGCGGTTCAAATCATGCCGCTGTTTAGGATGCATGATGTTACAGCAGTAGAAATACTGGGAGAATCTCCAATTACTCTGAGAACGGTTCGGTGAGCCAGTAAGGGTCAAGACAAGAGCATTTAGCCGGGTTTGCTTGGATAGCTTGCCCGTTGTCCAGGGTGGACCGCGAGGAGTTCATTCTAGACCAGGTTCCACGCTGTTTAAGGTTAAGACGTCGCAGTTTTGCCATTCGATATGATGAAGATACCGCTGTTCGCTTAGTTGCCCGATTTCTATTCTACTGGTATCAGACTAAGGGTCTTGGGTTCAATTCCCAGTCCGTACATATAGGTATTGTATTCGGTTTGGTTAGTGGTTATACTTGTAGTAGGTACGTCCGCCAGCTAGCTACCACCATCATATGTAAGTCTGACGCCGTAATAACAATGAA
Source organism: Chrysoteuchia culmella (assembly GCA_910589605.1). Classification (NCBI taxonomy): domain Eukaryota; kingdom Metazoa; phylum Arthropoda; class Insecta; order Lepidoptera; family Crambidae; genus Chrysoteuchia; species Chrysoteuchia culmella. The sequence goes on along the minus strand of OU342671.1, from coordinate 923,573 downwards.
ACTGAATCGACTTTCAGATGATCAGCCTGATGATCATAACTGACGCCCAATATTATTTATTTACTTATTTCAAAATCCACAGCTTTTAATAAAAACTTAACAAAACTTAAATACTACACATACAGCAAATAACGGATTTTACATATTATTATGTTAACAAACTATTAATAACTTATCTCTAGTTACAGGGTTATCTATTTTCGTAACCTAGACCGCTGTTATTTTGGTCATATTGGCGAAAATAAATCTCAGATAGGCCCATCTCTTACTAAGATTATTAATTTCGCGCGTAAGGCTGTCGCCATAACAACAATGTTTTCAGCATTGTTGTGTGCTCGCGTTAGAGATAGATAGCCAGTTCCTCGGTGGGTGAGGATTCCGGGAGATGCTCGCTTCTACCTTCGCCTTATTATTACTTAAGATCAGGTATAGTGAAGGCTAAGCTTTTCCCTGATGTTCAAAAAAAACTATAACCTCATAATAGATAACAACACCCAGACACGAAACAAACAAAAAAAAACTGCACTATCGGAGTGCCGGCAGAAATGAAATCCGCTTAAACGAAAATAACGATCAAAATCCACTATATCTTGACCACAACTTCATAAAAAGTTGATGAAAACGGAGACCAACTTGATTTGGCGGGTAAATCCATTAAAACTGACCTGGCATCAATATAAAAGTTGGTAGTAATGGGAGATCTTTATAATAATGGTTGTTATTAACTAATGTACGTAGATCTTTCAAGTGTGAGACTTTATGTAATTTGAAATAGGTCAACGGTAAATGGTCTTACGAATTTTCGATCAGGGTCATGTGTCCTGACGCGACTTTAACATTTTTTACCAATCCCAAAAATTTTAAACTCTGATGTGCACAACGCCGCTAAAGAAGTTTTCACTTAAAAAAAAACATAACATTTTAATACAATCACACCAATTAGCCCAAGCTAAGTTTCATAAGAACTTGTGTTATGGATACTAGATACTAGAAAAATGGATAAACATACCGACTTATCCGTGGTGAGGGGTCAAAATATGGACAAGGTTAGCCGGACCAAAAATTTCTCCAAATACTTATTCTTTGAACTGCATGGTAGACCGGTGGGGTGGGATTTCTAAAAGGGTTACTGATAAGACATAGCTGTGTAGTGTCGGCTTAGAATAGCACTACCCCCTCTCATCCCGTGGGTGTGGTAAAAGGCGACTAAGGGACTCAGCCTTCAGGAGGCGGGCAGCAGCGTCTCCCACAAACTTGGCCATACTGCGATCGCCAACCCGAACGCCAAGCGTGGCGATTATGGCAAACCCCCCCAATTTGGGGGAGGCCTATACCCACCAGTGGGTGTCATGTGGCTGAGACGACGAACTGATAAGAATCCGTATGAATGAAGCCTTCACCAAGAATGTATGGTTTAAGTTGCTATGGCTTATCGTTTAATACATATGTGGAACAAATTAAAAAGTTACAGATTAGATTTTTAAAATACATTGTAGATAATAAAGTTAAAACGAAATATAAAGATAATTATAATAAACTATTCAAATACTGTAGAATATTACCTATTGAAAAAACAACTTATTACAATTTGGCCCTAGAAACATACTTTAAAGATGAATATAAAGTAAAAGTGAGTCATAAAGTTATAACCAGATCTATTAGTAAAAAAAACTGTCACAGATTAAAGCCAAGAATTATTATGGACAAAGAACAAGAAAATATACTATACCGAAATTGTATAATAAATATCCCATCCTATTAGAAGATTCTTATATATGTAAAGAGCAATTAAAAAAGAAATTAAAGGAATGCATGTTAGTGTTATGAAATTAGGTGCATGTTAGTATTAATAAAATGTAATCATTTAATTAATTAATAACTATTAAAATTATAAATTATTATTAAGTAATATTGTTACCTATGCGAGCCATAGTTAATAAGTTAATAGCATTTAAGTATAAAATAAAATGAAATGAGCGCAACGCCTACAAACTGTGATTTCAGTTTGGCGAAGTCAAATATTGTAAACTTAAATGTAAAATTTGGAAATATATAAAAAAAAAAATAAAAAAAAAAAAAAATACCACTGCTATATACCGGAAAAAAAACTATGAGCCCTGGATTGGAAATACCTTAAATAACCTTAAAAAAAACATTCCTTTATTTTCAAAAATGAGTTAAACTGCATTCAAAGATTTTTGACAAATCTCCTAACTATGCAGGGAATCGAACCGGCTTTAATGAGAAAAAATACATCCTGTACTTTTATGGTACCAATCGATAGTCCTAAGTATAAAGATCAATTTTCCTTTAAGTAAATTAGTGTCTTCCATAAAAGACAAATCCTAAAAAACTTGTTCAAAAAACTGTTTTGACACATACTTTCATCCATTGAACTCGCGTCTAGTCGTCTTTTATGGTACATATTAGTCAAAAAAATGTATTACCTAAAAATTAAACTGTGTATTGTATCTCTCATTTCGATCAACATAAAGTTAAGAACTTATTTTTTTAGTATGCTACCTACTTTCTGTAGGTACAATAAAGTGTATTGAACTATGAATCTTTTATCTTTCCAGGCTTTATCTTTAATTTAAGACACTAAGTTACCTTAACTAATTTGATATTCATACTTATGACTATCGATTAGTACAAATAAAAGTTTGGGATCTACTTTTTATAATTTAAGCCGGTTCGATTCCTGGTATAGTTAAGAGATTTATCAATCAATCTTTGAATGCAGTTTAACTCATTTTTCAAAATAAAGGAATGTTTCCTTTCAATAAAAGGGGTTGTTCCCCTCCAGGGCCCATAGATTTTTCCACCCTGTATATACTTTTTTTTATAGAGAACGTAATATACATACTGAAGACAAATAGACATGTTCATGCAGACAAATATTTGTCTTGTCCGGGGATCGAACCCGGGACCTCCTGTGTAGAAGGCACGTACACGTACGCCTACGCCAGAAAGGTCAAACCTACATCCCCTAGCTTAACAAGCAAAATTAGCAACACTCAGCCACCAAGCCAGTCTATACTTGCACTTCTGTTAACTTATTGAGTTCAATAAACCATGATCTCTGTCTTTAACTTAATTACCTAGTTAACTGTAATAGGTAGAACTTAACTAGCTGGTAATTAACTAGCAGATACCCCGGATTCACTGCTGATTTTCGCACATATTAGTAGCCAGTGAGCCGGTATGCCTTGAGATCGCATTTGCCCTCACTCATATAAAAAAACCGATCAAGAACGAGCCGGGCTCGCGCACCGAGGATTCCGTACCATCATAGTATATTGTCCCCATACATCGACATACCAAACCAAAAGCAAATAAGTATAAAATCACATTTTTTAAGGAATCTAGAAAAGTATGCTGTTCAGAGATATTGTTTTATTTTTCCTGTAATTTTTACAAAAAATTCTATCACATAGTATAATTTTTAAAAAATCTTTAAGTAAGCTTTGGATAATTTATCTCCTAACTGCAAAATAGTTGTCATTTAAAACTATTTCAAATTTCAAGATCATAGCTGTCTTCGATATTAAGGTTCAATTTTATTGAACCTAAATAGGTTTGTGTGGCAAATGTCTACGTCTATAAGTATGCGACAGTAGCATTAGTAGTTCTTGAGATATCCAGAAGGTCAATCCTAATCAATTTTTGTCAAAATCGTCTCTCAGTGGTGTTTCAATAGTAGTGTTTATTTACACTGTTGTAACAAGAACTGCGTAAAACAGGACTACCATTGAGACATCATTGGAATACAATTGTGACTAAGCATTAGCAGAATTGGACCCCAGCTGTGGATATCCACCTTTTATAGGTAGGGGTCGGGGTTCGATGTCCGTAGGGCAAACATTTAACGTTTGTGTTTTTGTTCTTCATCATCATCTATTTTGTATGAAACATTAAAAATAGTAATTTTTAAGCAATTATCTTCTTTTTTTAAACATTTTTCTCATACAATAACGATATTTTGAATTTCAGTATTTCATTAGTAATTCAGCATTGATTAATATGTTCTTAAGCATTGTTCGCACTTGTGGAGTTGTACATGGTTAGAAAAAGTAATTAAATTGTTTATGAGACAACACGATAAATAAAATATCAAACAAGCGTAGGTATCGATATACTTTGCCACTTATATGACTAAAGTACTAGTTTTGTCCAGACAAGACATAAGATAATACAGACACACAAACTAACAAGTTTATTTGATATAGTTAGACTAGTAAGGAAGTAATCTATAGCATTTAAACACTAGGAAACATCACAGTATGTTTAGGTCAGGCCTAGTACAGGCATTATTATTGTGAATTATTATCCTTATGACAATCTTTGTTTACTCTCATTTGCTTACAATGTTTTTTGTAATGATTTTATTTGGGAATTTAATATTTAACCAGACCCAGGGGTCCCGGGTTCGATTCCTAGAGGGGGTATATATTGTATTCGTTTTTGTTGGTTGAAGGACTTGTTGTTAGTCCGCCTGGCTAGCTACCACCATCTTATCTAAGTCTGACGCCATAACAACAATGTTTTCAGCATTATTGTGTTCCGGCAGTTAGAGATAAGATAGCCAGTTCCTCGGTGATTGAGGATTCCGGGAGAGGCTCCCCGTCGTTCATAAAAAAACTGTATAATAAATTTTAAATATATATCTGTTTCTAATTTAAATGATATTTCGCTGTCTGTCTTTTTATATTATTATTATTCTTTTTTCAATATTATTAATTATCGATTCTACATTGCAGCGTGCCAATTTCTTAAGTGCCTGTCCTGCTGTGTACGCATACTTGTGGAGTTGCAGCCTATCATAAATCTTATCTGCTTGTATTGGTTTTCATGTATTTGCTGTCACTCTGTTTTGTCTACCTAAATAAATAAATAAAACTACGGCTACAATCCAAATACTATTCAACTTTGTAGTTGAGCCCAACCCTTAAATTTTTTGACACAATTATAAAACTTAGCACAAAATACTGAGTCAAAATAAGCCGATTAAGATCGGTAGCCTCCGGTAGTGGCGCCGGAGGCGGGAGGTCAAAGTCGCGCTCCGCTTGGCTTCATTTAAATATTATAACTGTCCATGTTTAACTAATAAGTCAAGTTTGGTATCATTTTCGTATAAATCGATAACGAGAAATTCATTTCTACTGTAATAAAATTGAATTCCTGAAATTTTTTTTCCTAAAAATTACACTAGGTATATTTAAAAAAAAACAATTATATTTTTTTCTTTAAGTCACTGTAATTAATAAACTAGTGTTTTCATTTGCAATAAAAAATATAGTAGTAAAGCCTTTTTGATGGAGATTAAAAAAAATATAACTTTTAAGCCCATTTACCACCATTAACTAGCAAAAAAAAAAAAAAACGCGCGCTGCCAATTTTTTTACCGCTTCTAATCGAAGAGCGCATTAAGTGGGTCTATCCGAAGCGATTTATATGACACAACTTTGAAACTTATCATAGTTGTTCCCTGGGTCAAAATAAGCCGATTAAGCTCGGTAGCCCCATCTCTGCCAAGTTTTAAACTTCTGTAAAAAAAATTGAAACTAAGCAACCAATCGAGTTGATTATTGGCATAGAGTTAGTTGAAAGGACGATAAGTAACATAGGATACTTTTAATCCCGGTATTCCCACGGAACCGGGAATCACGCGGGTGAAACTAGTTATGTACCTACAAAGACAATACAGTAAAAAGAGCTATCAGTAAAAAAATATGACAATGAAAACTGTTTGTTATTATTGTTTGCCGACCTGTCGTAGGGGTCGTGGGTTCGTTTCCCGCATAAGAATTCGTATCTGTATCTTATTTTATAAGTGCTTTCTGCATTTAAACAGGTTAAACGTTAGATCATAATTAGGGCATAGTACCGGAATTCTCGGTTCTAAAATTTCTAAAAGTAAGAAATAAAAAAATACACAAACAAATCAAATAATTATTGATATACAAAAATATTTGACAAGTGTTACGCCAGGGCCGGTAATATATACATATATAAAAAGTTAAAACATTGTTTTTGGGTGGAAAAAGTGAAGTGAACAAACAAACAAAAAGAAGATAAGTTTTTGCACACGTTTTTAGGAAGAAAAATGAAATAAAATACCTACATAAACAATGAAATCTCATAAAATTAGTCTATTTGTGTCTTTAACAGCTCAGTGAAAGGAGTAAGCAAGCAATTACCAAGCTGTTGAAGCATGACTGTAATGTACCTTTGCCAAGTGCCTGGTACAAATACAAGCAATGTTATTACGAACACAAGCTAAACAGAACAGAACACAAGCTTACAGACATATTGAAAGAACATAAAAACAATGCATCTCCAGCGAGTAAATGCGTAATTATTGTTAAGATTAAAATCTTGGTAAGCTTTAGTGAAATGAGCTATTTTAGTAAAATGAACTCATTCTAAATCGCTCAATATGACAAAAATATTTTTCTACAGGGGTTTCTCAGTACCGGGAGTACCGGTATTCCCGGTTCAATCGCCGTTCAGTACCGGTACCGAAAAAACTTGGAACCGACCCCGGTTTTGTATGCCCTAGTCATAATGACATTCTTTAATATTGCAATCATAAAACATGGAATTTCCTCTAAAAAATAAATGAAATAACAATAAATATTTATTTTTTTAAATTACAGTATTTCTAACGGTATCCGACGAAATAACGAAATAGTTTATTAAAAGTAGACTTTTAGTAAGTAGCTAGTCATCACCACGACATCTGGAAGGTGGCCGCGTCTAGTGGTTTGACCGAGCCACTAGTGATCGCGACTGGTGGCTCAATATGCGGTTGCACAAAAAGTTGTTTTGTTCAACAAGCAAAAACTACAAACGAGCGACTGAAATGTAATGACATTAAAATGTGTTACTCAGTAGGTCAACTCGGTTCTAAATAGCTTTGTGCGGTTATTTTACTATTACAAACCAAAAGTTTCACACAAATGAAACTAAATTAGCTATGAAAGCTGCAAGATCTGCAGTTTCTCGTTTAAAATAAATAAATGCCGATCTTCATCACATTCTATGGTAAGTGGTATGGTACATCAGTTTCAAGATGTAGCTCTGAGATCCTGGCTTCGAATCCCGGTAGAGGCAAATATTTGAATAATGAATGTGAACATTTGTATCTGCGTCAAGGCTGTTTAATATGAATATTTCTGCAAAAGAAATGTCTTATTATAATATTATTATTTTTATTATTTATTTAAGGTCACAGACCTGTATCGAGATAAACGGTAGAAATGTTAGATCCACGGTCAAAGTTATACGACCTTAGTCAGTCCGTTTGAGACCATTGCCATAAAAACACGCCTCAGAAACAAAAATGTTTAATTGTGCAGTGCTTTCCTGCAAGAGCTCGTCAATAACATTTACACATCACTAAATCTCGCTCGTGACGTCATCGTAGGTACAAAAAAATCGACACGCTAGGTTCTCATACAGTTTGAAGCGCTCTTTTCGTCTATCTCGATATAGATCTGTGATTTAGGTAGATACTTAATAAGAAACGTGAATAAAACTGTGTTTATCGATCTCCCTGCTATATCTAAGTAAAAATGTAAAAGTTAGTATTTTCTGTTATTAAATTAATTACGTTAACTTTTTTCGAGTAACAAAGCGTTGCGTATTACTTATATTAATATATATTTTCACCTCACACGCTCTGAAAAGAAGGTTTTGTCAATCAGATTAGGCGTAGAAAATCGCTTTTTGCGGCCTAGCGCGGCAAAGTACTTTTTTAGTTTAATACCTAAAAATATATCACAATGCGTCCCGAATCGCACTATTTGTTATAAGAATTTTATATTAGGCTGGGTGAGATTTCACAACCTATAATTGGATTTCGGACTGTGACATAAATCTTTATTTTTAAATTGTCTTTGTCTTGTACCTCATGTCAGTGTCAACATTTACGGAATCGTTTTTATTCTTATTAATAAGTAACAATATATTCCTACTTTAAATAACTTTGAAGTAACTATAATACTCCTTTTTTATGATTTTGTAATTTTGCATTTTCAATGCTATTTTTATACTTACGGTAAATTTTAAATAGAAAAATATTGGAAAAAATTAACTCGGCCACAAGTGAATTCTCAGACGGGAATCGAACCCGCGACCTTTGGAAATCCGGTTAAATGCTCTTGACCAAGAGCATTGAAGAATTCACTTGTGGCCGAGTTAATTTTTTCCAATATTTTTCTATTTAAAATTAACCATGAGTATATAATACTCCTTTTTTATTATTTTAGTTTTTTATATCATTAAAACAACGAGAATAAGGTATATTTAGATTAAACTCTATGTTAAAAGATTTTTTTACCGGAAGTTGACCGCGGTTTAAGTTTAAACAACCATAAAATGTTCCTCGCTGTTGTGAGGTGAAAAATTGTGTGTTGCGCTCGGCAGAAAAGTTTTTAGCGCGTTCTTTGAACCAAATCCTTCACTTGCTCAGATTTCAATAGAGGTAACTCGCCGCTAAATAACCAACTTTCCAGCCTTGCATAACAAATAACTATTAAATAATATAGATTTTAATATTTGCCTTTTCATTATAAATTATAAACATAAAATCATAAACAATGATGCCAAAACCTATTTAGGTTTTATAATTTTTAATATTTTCAAACTTTCCATCGCAGGAATAAAAAAAGAGTGGGGAATTTTACCCGAGTTATTTTCGTGGTAACAAGTGTTGTGAGGCTCCATTTTTAGCTCAATCTACCGTGCAATTTCTGTAAATACAAAATATATTTACTTGACATTGGCAAAATTCGCGAAATTTATCGCGAACACGCCATTAATTAAGAAAGAAAAACAAGAAGAAAAAGAGTGGTCGGTACCACGGGACAAAATCAGGTTATTTAAAAAATACAGATTTTAGAATTCGCATGCGAACTTGCGATTACATAAGCGAATAGTATCAGAATCAGAATCAGAATCAGAATCATTTATTCCTTAGAAAATGGTATTGTATAAGATGGTACAATTAATAAAGTGCAAACATTTTCTGCCATTAAAAAAGCGTAGGAATTAGTACATGCATAAAAAATACAATTGATTATTAATAGTGAAATTACAAAAATATTTAAATGTCAAATGTTATCATTACAAAAATGTCAAATATAAAAATTAAAGTTTACATGTCAGAAAAATAACATGTCAGAAAAAACTAAATAATACATTAATTAAATTTGTAGACTGATACATAATTATTATTATTAATGTAAATTAAGTGTTTATTTTATAATAGTAAAGAAAGAAAGAAAAAAAGAAAAGTAAGTTTATTTGGGACACACAAAAGACAGAACATCCGAATTAAAATAATATACATCACAGACGTAAAACTGTTTGTCCCAAAACGGTCCCGACTCAGCATAATGCATGGCTTTTGGCCAGCGCTGATCTTCCGTCGGTACCGTTTTGGTGGGACTGCGAGCCAAATAAACAGACTCGTATAAAGAAAAAAAAAACAAAACAAATCAAATGTTCTTTACTGCGAATACAGGTTTACATAAGTTCATACATCTCAATAAAATTGGCCAGCCGTATTCTGCCTTTTTGACATGCAACATTAGATAAATGAAAATCTTAATAACAATAAAATAATAATACTTATTAAATTTAAATTGGTAGATAAATAATGTCTTAAACCTAAAATTCACACTTGATTTTTTCAAACTAATGTCAAAATACAATACAGAAAAATAAAAAAATAAAAAATAAAATAAAATATGTCATGTTGATTTTAATAATAATAAATACGTTACATTAGAATAATTAAAATTTATCTCATAAAATACGTCAACTGTATAAAACAAATATTTATGATATGTAAATATGGAAAAATACGGGAGCAAAACGAGTTACAATAAAAACAATCAGAGCTTTAAAAAATATAAAAGCAATTAAAATTAAAGACATCATAAAATCAAAATCAGATTGCACCCTTGGATTTTTTTTTCTGCCTAATTCTACAAGTGATTTAGACAGAAAAAAAAGAGAAAAAAAATGGATATAATAAACTTCATAGTAATTTGTATGATTTAAAAATACCTCTCCTGACCGTTTTATATAAATTATAAACATAAAAATATAAACAACGACGCGAAAACCTATTTAGGTTATATAATTTTTAATATTTTGTTTGTATTTTTTGCACTATTGCATGTTTGTGATCAGAAAGTATGACGTCACTCTATTTTTAGCCAGTAACTATATCAAAGTACATTCAATTCACAGCCTTCTTCCTAGGAAGTAAAAAATACTTAGTCATACTTTGAAACGTGGTAAAATTCCTATATAAACAAATTAAAAAGGACAAATACGGACGAAACCGCAAATTATATGTATCCTAGAGAATAAATATGCAAGTCCCTTTCACTTTACGAAAGTAGGAGTGAGACAAAAGACAACTGATGTATGAATCGTCAAGACCTTCATTTTATTGGAATTTACGTACTTATTGACGTTAATGTAATATTTAAATTAGTTTGCTTTAATAAGCAGTATTTGCATTCATAATCTCTTCTAAATACATATACCTTTTACCGCCTCTGTGGTCTAGTACAACCACCGGTATAAGACCCAGGGGTCCCCGGGTTCGATTCCCAGCGGGGGTACATATTGTATTCGGTTTGGTTGGTGGTAGGACTTGTTGTAAGTCGGCCTGGCTAGCTACCACCATCTTATCTAAGCCTGACGCCAAAACAACAACGTTTTCAGCATTGTTGTTCCGGCAGTTCGAGATAAGATAGCCAGTTCCTCAGTGGCTGAGGATTCCGGGAGAGGCTCGCTTCCATCTTCAGCCTTATCAATACTTAACATCAGGTATGATGAAGGCTAAGAGTCTACCCGTCGTTCATAAAAAAAAACCTGATATAAGTTGTTAATTTATCAAGTGCCGATTGAGCAGGGGCTGCTCAGAGCAGAACACAATTTTATCAAAAAAGAAAAAAAAAAAAAACAACTTTTACGGATATCAAACGCACTATATTTCACGAACTAAGTTGTAATTGTCCCTATTTATTAAAAACCCTATAAAACCTAAAAATACGGACAATTACAACTTGGACTACTCGACAGAATATGTTTGAAACCTAATTATAACAATTTTGTATTACCATATTTTATGCAAATAAATAAATAAAAATAGTTCGTGAAATATAGCGCGCTTGATAACCGTAAAAGTTGTATTATTTTAATGAACAGTCCGCGCCAAAACATAAGATGTATGTTTGAGGATTCTTTGTTTACATTTCTGTTTAATTTAGTTCCGGTACAGTTTATCCACATATTTGAAACCACAAATGTCTTAATTGATAAAAACATTAATTAATAAATGAACGTCTAAATAAATAAACTATTAAAATTGCATTACTTACAAGGATTTCCCAATTGAGTTGAAAAAATAAATACTGTATCCATTAGATATATGTATTACAAATAATATTATTTTGTTATTTTCCTTCAAAAACATATCATAAAATAGATTCAATAGATTATATAGATAGATAGATAGAAGTAAATAGAAAAAAAAACTGATTTCGCGCTGACGATGTGCTTATTCCGCGCAGAGTTCTGTCGTCTATCGCGCCTGACGTAAGGTGACAAGCATATTTATAACCGACTTCAAAAAAAGGAGGAGGTTCTCAAGTCGACGGTTTTTTTATTTTTTTTTTATGTATGTTTTACCATAACTTCGCCAGTTGTTAACAGATTTTTATAATTCTTTTTTTATCTGAAAGAAAGTGGTTTATGTGTGATCCCATATAATTATTACGAAGATCTGGCTGGTAGTTTTTCATAATCCCGAAAAATATCAATCACCTTTTGGCAAGTAGTCGTTTACTTAGATGACATCATTGTTGTGTATGGGCTGATTTTTAGTGTAAGTAACGGCAAATGATATAACTAAAAAATCTAAAATAAATTTTGTTTCATAAGTCAGTCACGTCAGCTCCATTGAGACGAGAGGATATAGAATAGATTCTGATTTCTGATGAAAAGTCATTTATTTTTAAATCCTCACTCATACTTCTTCCTATTTAATATAAATAAGAAAGTTATGATGTTAAGGGCCTGCGCAGACGACGGACATTGGAGGACTTTTTGTCCGCGACACGACCTTATAACTAAGAACATAAAGTTGAATATATAACGGAGACTATCGCGTACTTTTCATGGATATACGCGATCTAAGTTCAATCCTATTTGGTTAACAATAAAGACGTGTCGCAGACAAAAAGTCCTCCGTTATCCGTCGTCTGCGCTAGCTAAAAGACATCGCTTTCTATATTACAACCAGCATCCGCCCATGGTTTCACTCGCGTGGTCCCCGTTCCCGTGGGAATATCGGGATAAAAGGTATCCTATGTTACTGTCCGTCCTTTCAACTAACTCTACGCCAAAAATCAAGTTGATTGGTTGCTTACTTGGCGTCAAGAAACAACATACAAACACACTTTCGCATTTATAAATTAATAAAATTATTATATTGAGGGTATCTTTTTAAATTTTTAATTTGACGACCAGTTTGGCGCAGGGGTACTAAACCCGCCTTCTGCGCCAGAGGTACCGGGATCGATCCCCCAAGACAAATATTTGTGTGCATGAACATGTCTATTTGTGTTGGTCTGGGTGTTTAATATGTATCTTATGTATGTATTTAGAAAAAAAATAAGTATATAAGTATGTTTATCCGTTATCTAGTATCCATAACACAAGTTCTTCATGAAACTTAACGTGGGCTAGATAATTGGTGTGATTGTAAAAAAAAAAAAACATCAAACTTCGAAAATTATGCTTGTCTGAACGTTGTGCTTAGAGCTTAAATATTTTCATCTAAAATCTATTATTATTGACCTGTATGTACGTCACAACTGGCAGTTCAGTAACCTTGTAATGCAAGAAATGTTATAATGTAAGTCGTTCCTTGCGAGTTGAAAATTGTTTACGGTTAGGATGACCATAAAATGTAATATTATAATTAGTATTTTCTTTTAGTGATGGAAATTGACCTTACTGATATGTTAAGGTCACTTTTCAATTTGACGACTCTGTATGAAATAAATCAGGGAGAAAAAGATAGCCCTTGACCAGTTTCTTGCCGGTTCTTCTTGTTACACAGTCTTACGTCCCGCGCGCCGTAGGGTTTGTGAACCGATGGCGTAGCTTCTTTGACGTTCATAAGTGCTTGTAACAGCCTACACTGAATAAATGATATTGACGTGAATTGAATAATGCTTCCTAAAAAAAAAGAAAAATTATACTTATGGTAAATTTTAAATAGAAAAATATCGGAAAAAATGAACGCGGCCACAAGTGAATTCTCAGACGGGAATCGAACCCGCGACCTTTGGAAATCCGGTCCCGGCATTGGACTTTCTTTCGAATGCAAGGATATTCCTAGCATTGATGTAACAACGCTGGCCTACAGCCTTGGATGGTTAATTCGTCCAAGCCTACAGCGTATTAAAAAATATAAAAGTATTGGAGAATTTCGACGGTGGTTCGCAAGTCTCGGTAGCTCAGCGGTCAGAGCATTGGACCGGATTTCCAAAGGTCGTAAGTTCGATTCCCGTCTGAGAATTCACTTGTGGCCGAGTTAATTTTTTCCAATATTTTTTTATTTAAAATTTACCATGAGTATAAAAATAGCATTGAAAAATGCAAAAATTACAATATCAAAAGAAAAATTGTTGAGAATGTGCTAGTGTCTCTCTTTCATATGATACCGCACATGCTCACTTTGAATTTTCGATACCCTCTTTCAGTAGGAACCTGTTGCAAAACATTTCATTTTTTTATTTCCCTCTTATTTGCAAAAGAGTAAGGCAAACGTCATTTAATTCTATTCCAAATTTCAAGATATATCCAGCTGTGACAGGCAGCCAGACTGTCACACCGTAAGGGTTCCTTTTTACTTGGTACGGAACCCTAAAAAGACAAGTACACTACAGGCTAACTACATACTTATAGAATTGTATTCTAAATCTTTCACACAAAAACAAACTACAATGTGCATTAGCCATTATCTCAATATCAAAGCCTTTTTTACTTGTTGTTATTGCGACGACGACCTAAATTACTCTAAATTTATACCACAAAAAGCTTATAAGCTGTTTTTAGACTTAAAATATTCCATAGCCAGCTAGACAGTCTATTTTCGTATGGGAAAAACCTAGTGCCGAATCTCAGGAGAAGTATTTTTGAATCATTCGAAATTCTCATGCGATTTCGATTCGCATGAGAATTAAAATTCACCGACTTCCAATTTGTCGCATTTTTTTAATCACTGGAATACGGTTTAGCCGTTTTCTTAAACGCCCTAGACATTATTTCATTTTACGCAGAATATTTGAAAAGCGGAAACAAAATCTCCATAGATTGACAAAAACCGATACTGAATCGGACTTGAAACACGTGGAACGAAACGTTTTTAATTTGTCAAACTATTCGTCAAGTCAATGTCAATTTGAAAATGACATTAAGTGCTAAACGTCAAACTTTTTATCGCACGATTCAGAAAAAGGGTTTCACCTGAGTTCTTTTCGTAATAACACCTGTTGTGAGGCTCAATTTTTTACTCAAACTACCGTACAATTTCTCTAATAAAAAAATTATTTACTTGACTTTGGCAAAATTCGCGAATTTTATCGCGAACATGCCATTAATTAAAAAAGAAGAAGAAGAAAAATCAGAAAAGAGTATGTAGTATTATTGTACGTAATATGTTTTATTTAATGTGATGTGAGTGTCGTTTTGTGTTTGTCCGTAGGTACCACAAAGAAAATCGAGGTGGAAACTTGAAAACGTCCTTTTTTCACCGGGAAAATTCTCTTTATATAGTGTCTCTTTCACTACGGGACGTTGGCGGAATTTCTGTGGGAAAACGGAAGTCTCGGTAGCTCAGCGGTTAGAGCATTGGACCGGATTTCCAAAGGTCATGGGTTCGATTCCCATCTGAGAATTCACTTGTGGCCGAGTTAATTTTTTCCAATATTTTTCTATTTAAAATTTATCTGTATAAAAATAGCATTGAAAAATTCAAAAAATCAAAAATCATAAAAAAAAACGGAAGAATCCAAAACAGAAAAAATATAAAAAATAAAAGAGTGGTCGGGACCACACGTTGCAGATTCGAATGCGAATTGGATTTTCAAAAATACAGATTTTAGCATTCGCATGCGAACTTGCGTTTACAGCGAAAAGTAATTCGAATGATTCAAAAATACGTCTCCTGACCGTTTTATAATTATTATTTTATCCATTGAGGTCAGTGTGTGGTCCGCAATGAATGACGCACGTGCATTCCGATTTTTAAAGGTTGTGATTTAAATTTAGCTTTTCAATACCTCTGATTTCGAATAAAATTTTACGCTATTTATTTTTAGCCACAACACGGAGCCTTCATCATAACTGGGGGAGTACCATGACGTCTTATGCGACACTTTTGGGTTATTTTAAGGTAGTAATAGTGAGACGCAGCAGTACGGTGCGTATGACGGCTTCTAGCTCTTACATCCTGAAAATATCCTAAAAAGAAACGCATGTAACGATGCCATTTCGTTCTAGCCTTATGGATGGATAAAACCTCCATAATGGCTGGAAACTCCGTAGTTTCACACTATGGAAATCAAATTACTTTTTATCTGTTCTGTCTAAATTAAAATTTTCTCCGTTTCACGATTCCTGTTCAGCTCATTTTGCTTAATCTTACAAAAACCATCAAGCTGAACAGAGCTTATTTAACCGAACCATAACCATATTTATCTAAAGTTGTGTTAATAATATTTTTTAATATACTAACTAAGTTGTAGTTGTCCGTTTTTTAGGGGTTTTTTGATTTTCCCGACGTTTCGGCACCTTTTCAGCTACCGTGGTCACGGGATGACAGTCAGTGAAAGTTGTTTTATTTAAACTATTTTGTTGTGAATTATATGTTTATAGGAATATAGCGCGCATACTATCAATTAAAGTCGACCTCGACTTTTCCACAAAATAAACTTTTTAGTTGTGTGTAAATCGCGAGAGGTCCAAACAGTTTAGTCGATGGAAACGTTGTATCGTATAACACGCCGTATTATAAAACGGCGCGCTGTATTGAAAAACGTCGCCGTCCTCTTCTTCTTATCGAGTGAGGATTAGTGGCCACCTCTGGTGTCAGAGTTTAGCCGCCTATAAGACCTCTGACTTGGCTTAACGACTGTAATCAAATGACAACAGCCGAGACCGACGGTTTAACGTGCCCTACGAAGAACGGAAGCGCTCAGTTATAATGTCATGTTATAAACGTCGCCGTTATGTAATACGGCTCAAACAAAACACGCCGCATCGAATGCGCACTTCGTTAAATATCATACGAGTGAAAATTACAACAGGGGCCCAATTCTGATAATGCTTAGTCACAATGGTATTCCAGTGGTGTTTCAATGGTAGTGCTGTTTTACACAATTCTTGTTACAACAGTGTAAATAAACACTACTATTGAAACACCACTGAGAGACGATTATGATAAAAATTAAGCAGAATTGAATTGATTTTTTTTTATAGTGAGGGGAATGTTTTTACGCATACACTGAGGTTATGCGGTTATGCTGGGCTCACCTAGAATACCGGACTCGTGAGTCCGGCACCCTATCCCTCGCCGCTCCCCGACTCCCCGTCGAGCCTAGTAGGCTCGGCGGGGTTTCGGGGTAAGATCAAACCAAGCTCCCGCCCCCCCATCAAGCTCAAAATCTCGATGGGAGGACAGGAGAAGGGAGGGACCGCCGCCTCCCGGCCCCCCATTCAGCCTCAAAAGGCTCAATGGGGGGCCGGGAGGGGGGGGGTACTACCAGCTAAACCCCTCACTACTTGCTCTCGTACCGTCATTAGGTCACGCGGGGTGTGGTGACAGTCGCTTCTAAGGAATTGACCCCCTTATAATGTTTTTTTTTTTTTTTTATTTTTTTTATAAAGTGCTGTTTTTTTCTAAAACCAGCATTGGGGTCATCAAAAATGGCCGATTACTTAAATGATTTTTACCTACTCCGAATAACCCATGACATTGGTGATTATGCTGATAATATAAGAAAGAAAGAAAACATATAATTTAAAACAGATGACATCATAGCCTTTTACGTAATCTTCTTGTACAGTTATTTGAAATTAGCTTCCGCCAGCGGTTTTACCTGCATGGTTCCCGTTCCCATGGGAATATCGGGGTAAAAGGTATTCCTTTGTCCAGGCTAAATCCAGGCTTCTAATTTGGGTTTAATTATCTACTATCTGTGTGACAGACATTCAAATCCGTAGTAGTTTTTGAGTTCATTCGTTACTAGCGGCCGCTCGCGGTTTTACCCGCGTGGTTCCCGTTCCCGTGGGAATATCGAGATAAAAAGTATCCTATGTCCATAACCAGGCTATCTACTATCTGTGTACCAAATTTCATCCAAATCTGTTCAGTAGTTTCGGAGCCTATTCAATGCAAACAAACAATCAAATCTTTCCTGTTTATAATATTAATATACTCGTAGATATAGACAAAGATACAAAAAATCAAATCTTTCTCCTTTATAATAATATAAGAATAGATAGACTAGCGACAGCACGCGACTTTGTTCGTGGGCGGTCGTAACTAATTCATTTTAATAAAACACTGTCAGTTATTTACTGTCATTGTCATAATAATCTATAATATTTAAACAAAGTCGTATTAATTACACTCATAACATAACACTTATAATAACTCAAGAACCGTTTGGCCGATTTGAATGAAGCTTGGCACACAGAATATAGTATTTAACATGGATTGTAACATAGGATATATTTTTAACCGACTTCAAAAAAGGAGGAGGTTCTCAATTCGACTTTATTTTTTTTAATTTATTTTTTTATGTATGTTCTACCATAACTTCGCCAGTTGTTAACAGATTTTTATAATTCTTTTTTTATCTGAAAGAAAATGGTTTATGTGTGGTCCCATATAATTTTTACGAAGATCTGGCTAGTATTTTTTTCATAATCTTGAAAAATATCAATCACCTTTTGGCAAGTAGTCGTTTACCTAGATGACATTGTTGTGTATGGGCTGATTTTTAGTGTAGGTAACGGCACATGATGTAACTAAAAAATCTGAAATAAAAACATTTAATAAAAAAAATTCAAACCGACTTCAAAAAGTAAAAAATAAAACTTTTGGAGTCGGTGCTAGCTAGCTAAGGCCAAAAAAATATATAGTTAAAAGAAGTGCAATGTAGAATGCCCTGGCTGGCACCGACTCCAAAAGTTTTATTTTTTACTTTTTGAAGTCGGTTTGAATTTTTTTTATAAAATGTTTTTATCTCCCGATATTCTTACCGGAACGGGTACCACTCGGGTGAAATCGCGGGCCGGCGCGCTTTTAGTGTTATCTATTTTTTTTATGAACGACGGCGACGGGGAAGACTCTTAGCCTTCATCATACCTGATGTTAAGTTTTGATAAGGCTAAAGATGAAAACGAGCCTCTCCCGGAATCCTCAGCCACTGATAAACTGGCTATCTTATCTCAAACTGCCGGAACACAACAACGCTAAAAACATTGTTGTTATGGCGTCAGACTTAGATAAGATGGTGGTAGCTAGCTAGACGGACTTACAATAAATCCTACCACCAACCAAACCGAATATGTACCCCCGCTGTGAATCGAATCCGGGACACCTAGGTCTGACGGTGGTTGTACCACTAGACCACAGAGGCGGTTAAATCTATATAGTACTTACAAGTTTTTTTTTTATTAAGTAATCCGAGAGAGAATGAGTGAGCCATCGCTTTTAGAAATAATCTTAAAGATTTACACAAAAATACTTACGGCTGAAGGTAAACAACATTTTGACACTACACTTTTACACAATTTTTACACTAAAACACAGTTTTATTCAGTTCTGTTGGTACTTGGTGAAAAAATTATCACTTTTTAAGTTATTGTTGTTGTAATCATTACACTATAGGAGGCACTGTTTTCTTGACACCTGAAAACAAAGAAAAATAAAATTAAAGAAAATCCATTTTTCCAATATTTTAAAACTACATTTATTTTGATTTTTTGTATTCCTAAAATACAATTGCATAGTATTATTACAAGCGGGCAGCGTAGGACCGATCGTCGTGGAGATACTTGGGGGAGGTCTTCATGTGGCTGAGACGACGATGACAACGAAGGTAAATTCTAAAATCGTATTTATTAGGTACTGAATTAATACTTTGTAATTATTACCATAACTTGCTAGCTAAAATACTGATGACAAATCAGTATTTTGATCACTAAAACTATAATTATTTTCAAATCATAAAATTAACATTAACTTTTTTACACAATTTCTGATCTATTACAAAACACGAGACACATTCTCTAGTTATCTAATTTAATTTTACTTATTAAAGATTGATTGTAATATTTTGGTCAATTCGCTAAAATTATAATTAAAAGTACTTGTTTTAATTGACAATCTTATTGTAATGTCAAACTAATCAGTAAAATTTCAAACTACCTACAACCTTCAGATAGTTAAGTGTTCCGAATTGCTCTCCAAAGATATATTTTATATTAAGTCCTATACTTAAACGAATAAATTTGTGTGTAATATTTATATATTAATACTATAAGATAAGATAAATAAGACATAAAAAGAAATCGGTGTGCTTAGTGAGAGTTTCTTCCACGCACGGTCGATAATAAGTGCGATAAGTTGTTGAATGGCGTTGGTGTAGTCTGTGGGGTAATCCGCTAGATGGCGTGCTGCTGATTTCACACAATTTAAGAATAAGAATAAGAATAAGAATAGAATAAGAATAAGTTGTATTTGCATTAAACATTTGATTTTTCAGAAGTGATTGGAACCACCTAGTAAGCAAATAAATGCCTGTAACAGGTGACTCCGCTCTTCCTTAACTAATAAATAAATAACAACTAGGTGTCTAAACTAATACATGACGTTTTTAAACAAAAACTTATTCTAAAACTATTTCCACTAGTAAAAGATAATTACATAAAAAATAAAAATAAACAAAAAAAAAAGTCAATTTTTTCCCTTTACCTGTAGTGTAGTGTAGTATAGTATGGTGTAGTGCAGTGTAGTGAGGTTTGCAGTGAAAAATTATCGACGCGTTCACGATCTCTTTGCCCGAATCTGTGTTTCTACTTACAATTTGAGGGGCCTTTAAGTTATTAACAGGTATCTTCTAGGCTAGCGCTTTTCATTCTAGTCAGCATCCTATAGTTTGTGATTCTAGTTCGCATCATCGCTCACCATCAGGCGAGATAGCAGTAAGCGCATTCGGTCTGCCCCCTAATTGTCCAATTTCAAAACCTTTTTCAAAGGTATTGTGATTGTGATAGTGATTTACGGAATTGTGTAACTTATAGTCGCAATTCCTTTCGGAACGAACGATGTTTTAAATGACACTTCATTTGACACTTCTCCATCTTCTTTCTTAATTAATGGCGTGCTCGCTTTAAATACGCGAATTTTGCCAATGTCAAGTAAATATATTTTGTAATATATAGAAATTGTACGGTAGATTGAGTTAAAAATGGAGCCTCACAACACGTGTTATTACGAAAAGAACACGGGTGAAACTCGACACTTCTCCATACATTTGAAGAATATTTTCGAGTGACACTTTGCTTAGACAGTTCAATTTCGTTTATTCAATACCTTTCAAAACTTTAATTAAAATTTTAATTTTTAAGGTCGCGGGTGCGATTCCCGTCTGAGAATTCACTTGTGGCCGAGTCAATTTTTCCAATATTTTTCTATTTAAAATTTACCATAAGTATAAAAATAGCATTGAAAAATGCAAAAATTACAAAATCATAAAAAAGATTTCACCTAATTGAAATTAAGGATATAAAAATATCGAATTCAGCGTACATAATATTTCATATTTCAGCTCGAGAATCGCCCCCCAGTTCTTCTAGCACGAACAGTTATCGATTCGATACAAGCCGGTCATACTAGGCATACACCATGGGATGCGTAAAAGATAAAAGTAAGAAAATATAAAAAAGTCTCATAACCCCATTTTTAGGGTTCCGTACCTCGAAAGGAAAAAAAGGAACCCTTATAGGATCACTTCGTTGTCCGTCCGTCCGCCCGTCCGTCTGTCAAGACCGTTTTTCTCAGGAACGCGTGGAGGTATCAAACTGAAATTTATATCTAATACTCAGGTCTACTGTCCCTTGGAGCTGTGAAAAGATACAGAGCAATCAAAAGATACAGCCGTTTATTCCGCAAATTTCCGCAATTTTTCGAAACTCGCACGGGAATCAAAACCTACAGGGAACTTCCCGTGAACTTAAAATCTTGAAATTTGGTACGAAGTAACGTCTTATAGTACAGATAAAGGAAAAATTGCGAAAATCGTAAATTTTTTGTTACATCATATAATAATATATATTTTTGAAATTTTTAAATTTTATTTTTCATTAAAAATACCATAACTATGACTCGATTGTCGTGATGGGTGAACTTTTACTTATATACCTACAGGTTTGTACGGAACCCTCGGTGCGCGAGTCCGACTCGCACTTGGCCGTTTTTTTTTATTTTTTTTTATGAACGACGGGGAGACTCTTAGCCTTCATCATACCTGATGTTAAATATTGTTACGGCTGAATCATAAATCATAAATCATAATCATAAATCATTTATTTGCTAGAATATGGTACAGTATAGATTTTAAGTGCATAGTTTCCGCATATTCTACCGGATGATTCGATGTGCAAATACAATAAAATTGTCCATTGTTCATTGAAAAATTATTAGATCTGACCAAAATAGAATTAAGTCAAAATTGAAGATGGAAGCGAGCCTCTTTCGGAAACCTCAATCACTGAGGAACTGGCTATCTTATCTTTATCTGCCGGAACACAACAATGCTGCAAACACTGTTATTATGGTGTCAGACTTAGACAAGATGGTGGTAGCTAGCCAGGCGGACTTACAACGAGTCCTTCCACCAACCAAACCGAATACAATATGTACTCCCGCTGGGAATCGAACCCGGGACCCCTAAGTCTTATACCGGTGGTTGTACCACTAGACCACAGAGGTGGTTAAATATTACCATTATTTAAAAAACTATTTTAAAATATGTTTCTCTTCAAATGGATTTGAAGACAAACAAATTATGATATCATTATATTTAGATGTTTACGTTTGATTTGATCAAATTAGCCAATAGCACAAAGACATACACAATAATGTTAAAACTTAATCAGAAACTCAACTACATAAAAAGTAGGTAAGTATAGGTCTATCTGAGATTAGTTGCATCTAAATATTTTCGTTAAGACGCTATACGGAAAATGTACGTACTTTTTAGGGTTCCGTAGCCTAATGGCAAAAACGGTGAAGTGTAGGTGATGTATTCTGTAAACCGCTTTACGGTTTTTACACAAAAAAAATATATGCATAATTATATATATATACATATATTATGGCGGGAATGATAATATAAACTTTCAATCTGGTAAAATGTGTGCCCCCCCCTCTAACTTTTGAAATAAAAAAGTGAAAAACCCAAAAAAGAAAAATATGCTGTAGATCTTTATAAAAAATTTAAACGAAAATTGGTTGGAACGAAATATATTTGGCAGTTTCAGAACTATAGCACATTTGCCAAAACCGCAAATATAACTTTGACATTTATACAAACACTATAAAAAACAAAGTTATTTTTCTTGAGGAAAAATTTTGGGTAGTTGTATTTAATATAATAATAGAAACTTTATTGCACACGATACAAAAACAAACAAATACAGAGAAAATGACAAAAAAGAGGAAACACAATAGGCGACCTTATTGCTACATAGCAATTTCTTTCAGGCAACCTTGGGTGACAGACGGAACCCTTCATGTGCCAGTTCGACTCGCAATTGACCGATTTTTTGTTAAAAAAACTAAAGGACGGTTAGAGATGCTACGAACCTGGACATAAGATTTATATTTTCTTCATTTATTTTTTAAATCATAAATCATAAATCATTTATTTGCTAGAATATGGTACAGTATAGATTTTAAGTGCATAGTTTCCGCATATTCTACCGAATGATTCTATGTGCAAATACAATAAAATTGTCCATTGTTCATTGAAAAATTATTAGATCTGACCAAAATAGAATTAAGTCAAATTTATTGCATTAAACTATATAAATCAAAATAAAATTACAATGTCATATCAAATATAAAGAAAATTATCAAAAACATTCAATGGTCAAAAATCTCTAAACAGCTCAAATTATACAAGTCAAATTTAAATAATAAATAAATGTCAAATCGGTAATAAATTAATTTCATTTTAATGTTTTGTCATTTAAATATTCATTAATGGTATAATAATTCTTTTCTTTCAAAACTTTTGATAGCGCACCTTGAAACTTAGTTAGTGGCAGTTCCTTCATTTCATTTGGTAACTTATTATAAAGACGTATTGCCATACAGTATGAATTATTCGAATGCAATTTTAGCCTTGTCTGAGGAATCAACAAATTATTTCCCTTTCTACCTCTGTAATTGTAATAATTATTTGTTTTGAATAATAGAGGGTACTTCTTAACAAAGGTACAAACCTCGTATATGTAAAGGCATGGCAAGGACAAAATATTCAAGTGTTTAAATAACAGTTTACAACTGTCCAAATAACCCGCACCACAAATTGCTCTAACACATTTCTTTTGTAGTTTGAAAGCCCGTGATATTTCAACTGAGTTGCCCCATAATATTAAACCATATCGTAGTACCGAAGACACATAGCCATGGTATGCCATAACTGCTGCTTCTCTTGATGCTACGTGTTTTATTCTGTTAAGGACGTACACAAAACGATCCAATTTACTAACCATTGCATTGATATGAGGTTTCCAATTGCAAGATTCGTCAATTGTAATACCCAAGAATTTTATTTCTGATACATCTTCAATTTTGTCCTGTTCATATTTAATATCTAATTCCCGATGTACAGAGTTACGTGTTTTAAATTTAATGCATTTTGTTTTGTTTAAATTAATTGTGAGATTGTTAGCTTTGAGCCAGGTAATTACTTCTTTGAGGTTATTTTCTGCGATAGTTTTAAGTTCATTATGATTCTTAGTTTTTTTTTTTTTTTCAACGACGACGGGGGAGACTCTTAGCCTTCATCATACCTGATGTTAAGTATTGATAAGGCCAAAGATAGAAGCGAGCCTCTCCCGGAATCCTCAGCCACTGAGGAACTGGCTATCTTATCTCAACCTGCCGAAACAAAACAATTTTGAAAACATTGACGTTATGGCGTCAGGCTTAGATAAGATGGTGGTAGCTAGCCAGGCTTCATACCTTTATCTAGATTTGATAGTTTCAGAAACACGATTTTATGATTTTGCCTTGACACTTTTTCTTTTCGAAAAGACTTTTTGATTTTTCTTATCTATACTAATATTATAAAGAGGAAAGATTGGTATTTTTGTATGAAACGAATAAACTCAAAAACTACTGGACCGATTTTGACGAAATTTGGTATAGAGAATCCTTAGACCCCAAGTAGTAACATAGGCTATAAATGATCCCAAAATTCCCACGGGAACGGGAACCACGCGGGTGAAACCGCGCCCGGCCTCTAGTTAAATATATACGTATAAGAAAAAAATCAAGATAATTCTCAAATGGGATTCTATAGGAAATTGGTTTAATTAGTGGACACTTATAATATTAAGTATAGTGTAGTTTAGTTTCTCTTTAATCGCTAAGTTATTTAATACGAAGTGATTTCGTGGTTTTTTCGCCTAATCTGCAGAATCAGAATCAGAATCAGAATCAGAATAATTTATTGCGTTTCATGTGGTACATTTAAGATCTTAGAGGTAGTTATTAGTGCATACACATGAGCCCTGCAAAATCTGTCTCGCTCCTTTTCTTTAGTTATCTTATTGCTACCTAACTTCAGTCGTGTAACGCCATAATAAAACCAAAATAACTACGGTGGCGAAAACCAAAATCGCTGAAAACCTTGTTGCTATGGCGACAGATGATAATATAGTGGAAGCACTAGCAAGCCAGGCGGACATACATAACACTCCTACCATCAATCAAACTTAACACAGTGTGGGGTATCTCCACATTTTAATTTTTTTTACCAGTATGGTAATCGAACCCGAGACTGATGACTCTGGATCTGATGCCGGTATTAGTCCAGTGATTTCACTATAACATTTTCTCAATGAAATAAATTCTGCTTATAATAAAAATGCGAAAGTATGTCAGTTTGTTTGTTCGTTTATTTCTTGTTCGTTTGTTCCTCTTTCACGCAAAAATTACTGAACGGATTTGGATGAAATTTGGTATGCATGGACTTCAAGAGGTGATTTAACACATAGACTATATATCCTGATATTCCCACGCGAACGGGAACTACGCGGGTGAAACCGCGGGAGGCTGCTAGTATATAAATATTTGTATCGAATAAGTATATATAACAAACAAACTGACATACTTTCGCATTTTTATTATAAGCAGAATTTATTTCATTGAGAAAATGTTAAAGTGAAAACACTGGACTAATACCTGCATTAGATCCAGAGTCATCAGTATATAGTAGTATGCTGGGGGCATAGGCGGCTTTATCGGGTACATCCCCGTGGGAGCTTGAGGCTCAGGTCCTCAAGAGGATGTACCAAGCGAGAAGGGAGGCTCTTCAGAGGGGAGACCGGCTGGCCCCTGAAGAGCTAACTGCAGTAAGAAGAAGGGCGGAGGAGGATGTCCAGACCAGCTGGGAAAGCCAGCTGGAGGCTCCCGGTGCGGGAACGAAGACGGTGGAGGCGGTGCGTCCGCTTCTTGGCGAATGGAGGGGCCGGAAACATGGCCGCTCACTTTCCGTCTCGTGCAGGTTCTTACCGGACATGGCTGTTTCGGTAAGTTCCTGCACCAAATCCAGCGAGAGGAGACTCCAAAATGCCACGAGTGCGACGCAGAGCTGGACACTGCGCAGCACACACTCGAGGTGTGTCCTGCGTGGTAGGTTCAGCGTCGGGAACTCGTGGCAGTGGTGGGAGGGGATCCAGCGTCGTCAGTAAGATGCTGGGTGGTGACAGATTGTGGCAGGCGGCAGTCTCCTTCTGCGAGGATGTGATCCATCAGAAGGAGACAGCGGAGAGGGCTCGCGAGCAAGACGCTCATGCGGCTCTTATCCGCCGCAGGCGGTTAAGGGGAAGGAGGCGTCGGTATGATCGACTCATTCCCCTATAGTGAAACCACGCTGGCGTTGGTGGGTGTGCCAACGCTAGCCTTGCACGGTTTCCACCGTCTGGGAAGATGGCTAAAGTTGCTCGGCCATCTTCCAGCCGCGAGGGGGCCCGGGTAATCGGGCCACGGCCGCCTGGTCTTAGGGGTGATTGCGAACCCTACCCCCCGTGACCAATGGCGGCGTGGAGGGCAAGTACTAGGAGTTTTAGTTGGTAGTACCCTAGGGAGTGCGTGGCCTATATGTTTGTATAGGCCGTGTACTCCGGGTGACTCCAACATTTCGAATCGCCCCTACACCTGGGGGCGAGGGATGCGTAAAAGCATTTCTCCTAGTATTAAAAAAAAAAAGGCGGCTTTATCGAGACTGATTAAGTTATTAAATTACAGTATTGAATAAATTGGCAGACGGCTGCACTAAAAGGGACCTAGTTCAGTATTGTGTCAGTATTACACTGACGCTGGTTTTCAATTAGACCGCTTTTAGTTTATGATTTTGTAATTTTTGCATTTTTCAATGCTACTTTTATACTTATGGTAAATTTAAAATAGAAAAATATTGGAAAAAATTAACTCGGCCACAAGTGAATTCTCAGACGGGAATCGAACCCGCGAACCTTTGGAAATCCGGTCCAATGCTCTAACCGCTGAGCTACCGAGACTTGCGAACCACCGTCGACGCTTTTAGTTTATTGACACCTGTAGACCGACCGCCTAACATTATAGCTTGTGTTATCGCTATAGCTATCAAACTTTAAACTCTCATAAAACCCTTCAACGATAGGGTTTTTGTCTAATTCCTACATATTTCTATTCATCTATTGGATTAACTATTGCATTTTTAGTATGAAAGTGATAGCGTCAGCGAGAGCTCTTGTAGGGGGTTTGAAAAATCGATAGCTATAGCAATACCATAAGCTATACCGTTAGGCGGTCGGGGTGCTGGATGGATCGAGATGTAGCGATACCTTCTAAAAATACAAGACAATGGGCTCTAAACATTCCACGTTAAGTTTTATTAAAATTGTGAATTAGAATTACGATATTAAATAAAATTCAACGCGGCGCCACTTTCGGTGGGGGTACCGCCTTAACGGCAGAGGCTACTTCAGCCGTCGCTACCTGTCGACGGCAGCTGTCAACGCGTCGGCGGCAGC
Organism: Chrysoteuchia culmella; assembly: GCA_910589605.1. Classification (NCBI taxonomy): domain Eukaryota; kingdom Metazoa; phylum Arthropoda; class Insecta; order Lepidoptera; family Crambidae; genus Chrysoteuchia; species Chrysoteuchia culmella. Next base: position 896,156 of record OU342671.1, on the reverse strand, counting down.
AGTCAATACGTCGACGGCTGCCGCCGACAGGTGGCGACAGCTGCAGTTGTGGCGTGTTTCGTCCGCCATTTTGTCTGTCGACGGCAAATAGACCAAGAGTGCGCAAGCGTCGTGTGTCCACTAAATGAGCTTCGGAGACGCAATTGATGTCGAATTGTTAATTATGGCAGTAAAAACAAGGATTTGCCTTTGGAATTATAAGCTACAAGACTACAGTAACAAGACAATAAAAAAACTGAACGTATCTTTCTTTTTCATTGTTGTCGGCGACGGCGGAGTAAAAGCAATAATAGTGTTTCTTCATCGGACGCCATTTTACAATTGGCTCCTGTACAAGCCGGCCACGACTGCTAGTACGCGGCACTCCAACTGCAAGCGTTGTCGCCTGTCAACGGCAATCAAACAGGCAGCCGTCGACGTATTGACTGCTGCCGCCGACGCGTTGACTAGTGGCGACGGCTGAAGTAGCCTCTGCCGTTCACAACTTGCAGTTCGTCTGTAAGAACCCTTACGATGACCTGACCTGCCCCCTGATTATGTAACCTATTTCTATCAAAGTGCTGTCATATTGCTGCTTTAGTAAATAGTAATGTGACAACTATATTACTAAAGCAGCAATGTAACTGCACTTTCAATCAATTTCAGTCAAAATCTGTTAGCAACTGAGTTAGATAATCAACTAGCTGATGACATTTCATAACGCTACGTTGCGACGAAATACTTATTTCAGGGGTCTTAGCGTGAGTTTGCAAATGTCCAAACGTTACCATCGCGTGAGAGTAAAATTTGACAGATAGCCTTAATGCAATGGGAATAAGGTTGAGAATTAAAATCAATTCGCAAACTGCGGTGTAAGTCAGTAAGGTGAGAAAACTCACACTAAGCACACTGACCATGTGCTTAGTGAGATTTTTTTCTACTCACGGTATATAGTGAGTGCGTTAAGTTTTTAGGCGTAATCCGCTAGATGGCGGGTCGCTGAACTGAAACTGAACGCGTTCACGATCGACTGCGACTAAAAGTCTCACCGTCGATCATGAAAAAAAAATTGATAGTTCTGAAAAATAATAACTTTAATGTCTTGTCTTGACCTATCGTTGTCATGGAGTTTTTTATCCGTTAGTCAACAAAAATATTCAGAAAAAAATGTTAATATAAGTAAATATAAATCTTACACAGAAAATTTGTAGCCTTCTACAGGTTTTCTATTTTACCCTTTAAATAAATACATACTGAACTGTGAAACCGCATTTTATTGCGACTGTCTGTTGAGGTACGGTGAGTGGAGCTGGGCATTTGCTCAACATTGCTGCTTCTTTTTGACACAAATGAAAACATACCAAAGACTAAGAGCGATATGTCGCACGCATCTATCTGTCAAATGAAGCCGATTGCGATGCCGATGCCTGGAGCTCTATTTTTGAATCGCTCGTATGACTTACGTCACACGCATGCGACTTAAGTCACGCGTCGGTCGCTTGTTTCGTTCGACTGCAACGAGTGGGTGAGGGCACTTGTTGCGGTCGAGCGATTCAAAAATACGGAAATTCGTATGTCGAACGAAAATCAGTAGAAACGAAGCGCTCGACGCGCGACGAGTTAATCAAAAATAGAGCGCCTGGACCTCTATTTTTGAATCACTCGTCGAGCGAGTGGCGAGGCAAGGAGGCGATCAGGCGACTATCGACCTTGCATGCGTGGACATACCACGCTTTTCGCCTTGCCCCTCACGCGCTCGCGTTGGGAGGCGGTACTTCAGGCGAAAAGCGAAGCTATGTATATACGGGTAAGGTCGCTTTTACGGAATACAGAAACTCAAACGTCGCACGAAAAGCAGTAGAATCCTCCAGACGAGTGAATCAAAAATAGAGCCCCGGTCAGTCTACCCCCTAAGGTACTGTGTTATCTATGTACTGTGCACACACGTGACATCAAACGGCTAGTATTCAATTATTAATAATACGGGCGCCATTTTGATCAACTTAATCATCTACCAGTTTGTTGACAAACGATAACGCCCAATAATACCTACCATTTACTTCGGTTATTTTAAGTATTTGATTTCGATTTCATTAATGATGAGGTATTTTGTATGAGGAGCCCGTGGCACAGTGGTTCGCGCGCACGGCCTGCGATTGTTGAGGTTAAGCAACTTTCGGAATGGTCGGTCACGGGATGGGTGACCAAAAATTTTCTATCTCTAGCTCCTCCGTGCTTCGGAAGGCACGTTAAGCCGTTGGTCCCGGCTGCATTTGCAGTCGTTAAAACCCAGCAATCGGGATTGGGCCCGCGTGGTGAGTCATGGCCCGTTATCCTTATTCATCCATAAGGAAGGCCAGTGCCCCAGCATTGGGGACATTAAAAATGGCTGCTGACGAGGTATTTTGCATACTCTAGGGGACTGACTAAAGGAATTGCGTTTGCAGTAAGTACAATCAGAGTTTATTTGGGAAACGTTTTTTCGGAAAGTACTAAGGTCATAGAAATAATTTAATATTCAAATTAAATACATATTGGTCCACGCCTCAGGAGACTTGAAAGCTGGTGCTTATCTCGCCCAGCGGCTGAGTCTATGTATTCAGCGGGGCAACAGCGCCAGTGTTCTCGGTACTATGCCACGCGGCTGCGAGTTGGACGGCGTTTTCTTGTTATACTTCTAGCATATCCTCGCGGTTTTACCCGCGTGGTGCCCGTTCCCGTGGGAATATCGGGATAAAATATAGCCTATGTCACTCGGGAGAAATGTAGCTTTCTAATGGTCTAAGAATTTTCTAAACCGGTCCAGTAGTTCCTGTGAGTAGCGCGTTCACAAACACACTCTTCAGCTTTATTATATTAGTATAGATAAGGTAGTGTAGTATGCTTATATGTTTATTATTAATTTATTTATGTGTGATGTAAACATTTCCTATATATCTATTACTTATTTAAATGAAGCTCCACACTCTACTGGTCAACCAGGACAGAATATATTAGTACCTTACGGTACAGAAATTTTACTCCCGAGTTTAGGTATGATAAACGCAAGCGTCCGGTCACCGGACTAGCCTCAATAGGCTGGCACTCGCTCGACTAGTCGCACACGCAGCGCACGCATCCGCGAAACAAAAGTAAACTGTTAATACCTCTGACAGCCCTAGCAGATTGAAGCGAGACGGCAGACAGATTGTACTATGAACGCTATACGCAATGCAAAAGGTTGAAATTAGGTTGTTTTCCAGAATAGTAGGTAAATATCTCGGGGATTGTGCGCCGCTTGTATGGAAGTGAGACAGGCCTGCAAAGTTTCACGACTGTACATAGAGTACTAATATTTTGATTGGTAGTGTGAAAGAAATAAATATTTCTTACACTCACACCAATTATACTAGGGCCTAGCCCCAAAGTTGAGTATGACAAAGCCTGCCTTTACAATCTACAGCAGAGAAGGCTTTGCTGCTTCTCCTCCAGATTCGCATTTCACCTGTAGCAGATGTGGCAAAAAATGTCGTGCTGCAATTGGACTACTTATTATGGCTGTAATTGATGACTCGTCCAAGCACTGCAAAAAGAATCATCTGTCAAGATGTCGTGGCTCGTGGTCAATGATGATGAGCCTCAAAGTACCGTCAGGCTTGTGTTATGGGATACTAGGGTAACGGATATAAATACATATAATTATACATTATACCAACCCGTCTGGCCAGCGTGGTAGCAGTAGGCTAATAGCCTCCTATGAACGCCACAATAGGCATGAGCTAGGAGAGGCCTATGTACAGCAGTGGATACATTATACGTGTGATACATTATACGTGTATTTATGTGTAGAAATATGCATAAACGATTCAGGTACAAATGCTCGTATTAATCTACAAACATTTGCCCCTTCCGGGATTCGAACCCAGGATCTCAGAGAGGGCGACACTATGAAACCGGTGTATGTACCACTCTACCACGGAGGGTTAAAAGAGGTCATTTTGGTAACAAAAAAGATTAAGGTATGTATCAGAATGTTCAAGATACGAAAATATTAATTTAGCACAGTTTATTTGACATACTGTTATGATCATAATTTAAAATACCCTTCTTTTTCTAAGTCAGTAAAAAGCAAAGAAGCATTATATTTCATTGATCGATGTCTATAGTCGTCGTCTCAGCCATATTAAACCCACTGCTGGGTATAGGCCTTCCCCAAAAGGGGGGTTTGCCATAATCGCCACGCTTGGCAGGCGGGTTGGCGATCGCAATATGGCCAAGTTTGTAGGAGACGCTTCTGCCCGCCTCCTGAAGGCTGAGTCCCTTAGTCGCCTTTTACGACACCCACGGGATGAGAGGGGGTAGCGCAATTCTAAGCCGACACTACGCAGCTATTATTACCAAGCTTAAATTCCCTATGTAACAACTCGTCGAAAACCAACCTACCGATATGTTTATTTCAACTACACTATTCAGCACCGACTAATTGTTTTGTCACCTACTCCTGAAAAGATGTCGAAACGTCGGGAAGTCAAAAAACATAATAATTTAAAGAAAAACGGTGAAAGTTGTTTTTTTTAAGCAAAGAAGTCGTGAGGTATGATAGTGGATATTATTTTGTAAAGGTATAGACAACGCTTTCGACGCTTTCGAAGTTTTCTTGGCACTATCTTTCTTCGAAAGTCCTCCCAATTTGTGAACAGCCAGGAGAATCACAAAGACAAATTACAATGATACAGGTGTGTGTAAGCCAGAGACACGGGTCTCAAGCTAACACACACTTTAATGATCGTAGTTTCAACAGTATTTGAGTGTGACGGTTAGTTTTATTGTGCACTAAATTTCTGACTATAGTCTAAAGCCCTAACCTCACTGGTTTGCCTTAAAACGGCATGTGTCAGCTGGGGACACGTTTCTCCAGCTAACACACAAAAAAAACTCCTAGTAACGAAGTTATGGTTGCACCTAAAATATCACTGACACGCTTTGATTGCTCCTAATATGCACAAAAATATGGCATGCTTAGAATTTCTCTATGTCTTATGAGGAAGCTGTAGACACACACATACTGAATACCTCAAATAAACTGAAAAATTATAGTACCAAATATATACATATTTCGGGTAAATAAATCCAGTAAAGGGTGAATCTACGGGTTTTCTGAACGCCGTCATTGTCCTCAACATATTTTCATATTTTTAACCGACTTCAAAAAAGGAGGAGGTTCTCAATTCGGTTGGTATATTTTTTTTTTATGTATGTGCACCGATTACGCCGAGTTTTGTGAACCGATTTCCGTGATTCTTTTTTTGTTCGATGCAGAATAGTTGCCAAATGGTTCCATAAAAATTTGGTTTATTTTGACGCAGTACTTTTTATGTTATGAGCATTTTTTATAGTTCAAGCTTTCTTGAAATGAATTTTCTTGTTACGATTACTTAATGTGGTTCATAAGTAATTTATGCTCGACTCAATGCATGTGATGAAGTCTAGCTGATGATGAAGTATTCGGAGAACTCCTCAATAAGTAACGTCCCTTCACCGGGAAAAGCAGCATTTTGTAAAATGTGATGAGGAGTTGACATAAAGTTATTGGCGTAGGCACGGGACCTCTTCTACCTTTAAAAATTGTGAAATAAAAAACTTTGTATAAAAAAATGAAAACCGACTCAAAAAACTAAAAAGCAAAAAAAAGCATTCTACTTTGCGGTTCTGCTATTTTATTTTACATGCCTTGGCTGGTGTCAAACGTGTGTATGCGTTCAAACCGCCCGTAGATTAACCCTAAATATTGCGCAAAAGTTGTTTTATTTCAAGGTATAGACAATTAATATAAATGTATAAATAACCTTTATTACTAAATGCTATAAACTTACTGTTTTATTACTGTATTTAATTGTATTATCTCATTATTTATTCATAACAACAATTCTCTGTATTATTGGTGGTGATAAATTTATGATCGATTAATAGAGCTAATAATGTAGGTACTTATAAGTAAAATAATAAACTTGTTTTTACACGTAGTTATAGTACTGGAAATGTATTTTTCATCTCACACGCTCTGAAAAGGAGGTTTTGTCAATCAGTTTAGGCGTAGAAACCTAGCGCGGCAAAATACTTTTTTAATTTAATACCTAAAAATATTTCCGTTCCGAATAGCAGAATTGACTTTTTGTTCCATTTTATTCTTATTTAAAATAGCTTTAAATTAATAATAATACTCCGTTTTGATTTTATTATATGATTTTAGTTCATTGAATCATAAAAACAATAACAAAAAGATTAAACTATTTGTTATAAAAAAAAAATAGGCTGGGTGAGATTTCACAACCTATGATTGGATTTCGGAACGTGACATAAATCTTTATTTTTAAATTGTCTTTGTCTTGTACCTCATGTCAGTGTCAACATTTACGGAATCGTTTTTAATTTTATTTATATTTCATGAAAATTGTCCAGTGGCTTTAGTCATGAAAAACTAACACACAGAGTCCTTATCCTTATTTGCATTTATTATAACAGAATGGCTAAGTAGGTACATTCGGGGAACTTCCCGGATGACAAGTAGAGTTTTTTTAAGGAGCAATAGATTAATAGGAAACGTTTAAATCACAAATAATAGAACATTAACAGGTATTTGATTTAATAAATTAATTATTTCTATAACCTTAGTACTTTCCGATAAAACGATTCCCAAAATTACTCTACTGGTCAACCTTGAAGTTCTCCGATTATACAGTACATTTTAGAAGAATTTTTAGACCATGTTATTTTCACGTACCTTTTGTAATCAAACAGTTCTTCATTCCAATAACTTGTTCTCATTTTTTAACACAGTTAGAATCACTAATAGTTCTTACAAACTTTTTGCACACTTCACTTTTTATAAAAAAAAAACATAAAAATCAAAAAGTTTCATAATAAAAAATAGTGGAATGAAAACTTTTTCACTATGGTCTCAAAAAATGAAAACCAAAAAGTTTGGTCAACACAATTATAAAAATAAAAACAGTTTAAAAACGCAAAAGTACACAAACGTCATTCGAATTTGGAAAAATGTTCGAATGCGCGCCAAATTCTTACGCGGCCGTTTTTATAACCATTTTCTGGATATACTTAATTAGAATTAGGTACAACTGTTCAGTCCTGAGGCGTTTATCAGAATGACCCGATTGTGATAAAATAACACCTATTTACTTTAATTCATACTGGGGTCAATAAAGACAATAATTATATAATATAAGAACCAGAGCACACACTTACTTTATTTTTCTTTAACAGCTGCAACGTTTTTTTAGGGTTCCGTACCTTAAAAGGAAAAAACGGAACCCTTATAGGATCACTTCGTTTTCCGTTCGTCCGTCCGTCTGTCAAGACGGTTTTTCTCAGGAACGCGTGGAGGTATCAAACTGAAATTTATATCTAATACTCAGGTGTACTGTCCCTTGGAGCTGTGAAAAAATCAAACTTCTAAGCCAAAGCAATCAAAAGATAGCCGTTTATGCCGCAAATTTTCGAAACTCGCACGGGAATCAAAACCTGCAGGGTACTTCCCGTGAACTTAGAATCTTGAAATTTGGTACAAAATAACGTCTTATAGTACAGATAAAGGAAAAATCCAATGAAGTTTATGTTTTTAACTTAATAAATATTTTTTATACAATAGTTAAGGATGCTAATACCCTTACTTTTCTTCTAATGTTGTAACGTAAGCTGACACAGACGATGTTCATGATTGGTTCAGTGTGCGCTAACTAACCAAATCGTGAAAATTTTATCATTGATAGTGCGGAATTTGTAAATGTGAGACATCTCAAGCTTTTATCAATTTGGACTGCAAATTGACTGATAAATATTTTTTTTATATAAATAAATAAATATATACATATTTAAATTAATCCAAATACCTGACAAGTAGCCCTTGTGCTACGAATATCGTAATGTAAGTAGGTACAAAAATCTTAATATACAGGGTGGAATAAATCTATTGGCCCTGGAGGGGATCTTCCTTAAATCCTTTAGTTAGCTTATTTTACTGAAAGGAAACATTCCTTTATTTTTTTAAAGGGCCCGTAGTATTTTTCCACCCTGTATATAATTATAATAATGTCCTCCAAGTCCTTGTAGGTACTTCCAAGCTTATTATGAATACGTATCATCCATATTACGATACGGCATCATAATTTGGGGAAACAGTGTCGACTTCGACAGAGCTTTCAAAGCCCTAAAACGATGCATTCGTGCACTATGTGGTCTTAGAAGTAGCAGGGATACGTGTAAACGCTGTTTTAAGCAAAATAAAATACTGACTCTTCCCTGCATTTACATAGCCGAGATGTGTATGTTAGTAAAAAATATCCAGAGTATTTTACAAAAATTGATGATGTTAAAGAAAATGTACGAGACTCCAGAAAAAATAAATTATTAATACCGCATTGTAAATTAACATTATTTAAGAAAAATGTATATTTCACGGCAATCAAATTATATAATAAACTGCCATCTGATCTCGTACAAGTACCGCTAGCCATAAATATGTTTAAGCATTGTTTGTTACGCTGGCTTATCGAAAACAACTTTTGCTCTGTAAGAGAATACTTAGACTACAAACAAGTAGACAATAAATTTTTAGGACATTGACTCAAGAATATGACCATAAAAATGTAACTATAATGTAATAAATATTAAACAAGAAAATATACTAGAAAAAAGCAACCAGTCTCATGGTTGCTTTTTTCTAGTATATTTTCTTGTTTAATATTTATCTCATAAAAATAGCATTATAAAATGCAAAATTTAACAGTTATAAGGTTATAACTATAATGTAATTATATTGTATTCATTTATTTTTTTCATATACTGACACTATCACGAGTTGGAATTTAATTAATATTTAATAATCTGACATTGTACAATTTAAATGAATATATAATTTTTGCATGCCTTCAATATTTAAGGTAGAATACAGTAGATCACAGTAAACACATATTGTCATCCATCTCAATGAATCACACTGTATTGAGAAAATAAATAATTTATATTTCTATTTCCTGAATTATCAAGAGTTAAACGATAAATCTTTTGAGTACCGCCGCTGAGTTTGAGCCCCCGAGCTCCAGTCATGAACCCACAGTCATGTGTTAACTTGTAGCAGAGTTGAGTATATCCAATATTTTTCTATTTAAAATTTATCCTAAGAAAAAAATAGCATTGAAAATTTTAAAAATCATGTATTCTTATTCGAGTGTCCACAGTGAGCAAGCAGCGCGGCAAATAAAATTTCATATGTTTAAGTCATCGCGCCGCACCCGCCCCGCGCCCGCGTGTGCAGTCTAGCAAAGTACTAAGGCCTCTGCCTCGAATCTAGCAGGCAGCGGGGCGGCGGCCGGCGGCGCGACTATCGAAAACGACGGTGCGCGGGTGGTGCGGGGCGAGCGTTTCCATAGTCGCGCCGCCGCCGCCCCGCTGCCCGCTAGATTCGAGGCAGAGGCCTAAGTCTGCCATACCGTAGACTGTACAATGACCTGAAAAGTTTTTCTTTCGGTATTCTACGCAGTGCTGATAAAATCGTGAGTGGGTGTTACTGGCTCGGTATGATAGCGGGCAGGAACTTTCATTTTTTAACATTATTATATCAGAGGAGATAGCACCATTTGTTGTGTCATAGCTTTAATATTGTGGCAGTACTTTCATAATATAAGATGAAACAAAATCACACACATTCAACTGATTCCGAAATAGCACATATTATGCACTTGTATTTCGTCTTTTTAGGGTTCCGAACCTCAAAAGAAAAAACGGAACCCTTATAGGATATTTTTGTTGTTCGTCTGTCCGTCCGTCCGTTTTCGTTTATCTCGGAAACGCGTGGAAAAATCGAGTTGAAATTTAAACCATATACAAGTTAACAGTCTGTGCAAACAATAAACTTGTAAATTAGTAAATTAATGTAAAAAGAAGATAGAACCGTTTATACCCCAAAAAAACGTATGTTTAGACGACATCCTCAAGGGAATCAAAATTCATAGGGTACTTCCCGCTGACCTAGCTAGAACTATAAAATTTGGCAAGTAATATCATCTTTTACTATAAATACAGGAAAAAACCTAAAAACTATAATAATTATAGTCTTTATGATTTTTTTATTTTTGCATTTTTTCAATGCTCTTATGATTAAAATTCAATTCAGCCACAAGTGAATTCTCAGGCGGGACATCCTATTCCACCTGAGAACTCACTTGTGTGGCCGAGTTGCTTTTTTCCAATATTTTTCTATTTAAAATTTAGCATAAATGTAGTCTTTAGTTTTGGAAACTAAATTTCGGGAAAACTTCGGAAAAGACTGCGAGATTCAATTATTGAATTATTTATAATATTATACGTACGACTCGCACTTGACATTTTTTTTGTTTTTTATTTCATTTATGTTTAAATTGATAATACTTCAGCCAATACACGAAAAAAATAATTAATGATGTGCTCATATTTTATAAAAATAAATAAAAACCGCCTCCAAAAAGTAAATAATGAACCTTTTTGAGTAGGTGCCAGACAAGGCATTCAACATTGTAGGTACATATAAACTTTTAATTTTCTTGCTTTAGCTGGCACCTGGCGCCGACTCAAAATGGTTTATTTTTTACTCTATGAAGTCGGTTCGGTCGTCGGTTCTCTATGAAGTATAATATTAATAAAAAGTTGGTTTTTTCACGTACACAAAAAATCGGAACTACGAGCTTGTCATGTCATCTATGATTATGTCACTAGGGCGGTTACAACCCGATACTCGGGATCGTCGATCGACGAAAAATTCCAAATTATGCGAAAATAATGACACTTTTTAATTGCAGTTTGTGATCATCACGTTTAACATTTTGTATATTTTATAGTTTTCGGAACAAATAGATTTGAGTACCTTAAATTTGATACCTTACTCGGCCGCGTACTACGCGCCAAAGTCCCTATCGAGTCGTAACAAATTTTGCGAACCTGAATTAAGTATTAGATAATCATAGATGACAAGACATAACATAAAGTGTCGGCTTAAAACAAGTACATCATTACAAGCAGAGGTGGTCGCAGAATTCTAGAATGATAGGTCGATGTTATCGTTCCCTACAGCCCAACATAACGAAAAAACCGTGGTTCTAGAAATTCCGGGACCTACCTAGGCAGGTTGTCTCAACCGTGTGTCGTCTTCGACTTGGTCGTGTTACAACTCCTATATTCCTAACCAAAATCCACATTTTGAATAACTCTACGTGTGAGTGCGGCTTGGAAGAGGGGTCCACTGACCACATCATTTTTAATTTTCGTAAACACCCATCATTATACGACCAGTTACCAGCTAAAATACCTCGTCCCATAAATGTTAGTAACATTATTTCGCTTTCGAACATACCAGGGCTTTTATTGCTTTGTAATTACATATTTAATATTGCATAATATTAAATTGTAAATTTTATTGTTATTTATTATATCTTCATGTGCTTTTGTATTAATTTGTCTACGATTATTGTGTCGTATTGTAGTGTTTCGTGTTTGTCCGTAGGCTTTTTACTGTAAGAAAACTCAAGGAAGAAATAGATCCAAAACTGTACACCCAGTACCTACCTATTACCGACTAAAATTGAATAAAAAAAATACCGTGTATCTCTCGTTACGGGACATTGGCGAAATTTTTGTGAAAACGGAAGATAGTCAGTACAAAAAAAAGGACATTATTTCTTTAAGGTGACTGTAGTATAATTTCACGTCATCACAGATTTTAGCTAGTAATGGATCCAATTTCTGAATTGATAATTTCAAGCTGAAAACGTCTCAAACCTCACTCATGGATGTGATACTAACATAAAACATAACTATTGTAAATTGTGTAAGAGGAAAATATTCTAATAACTGAGTATGAGAAAATTTGCCTCCTATATTAAATATATAGCACATCTTCTGAAAAACTATCATAACACAAGAAAAGCTTAATTTGAGATAAATATTTAGTTTGATTCGGTTTTTCCTTCTATACCGATCAGTAAAACAGTCGTAACAATCGTTTGAATAGTTGTCAAGAGACGCAAGCGACGGTTTTTGACGGAGCAAAAACGGACGCCTGCCGTTCCGCGATAGTGACGCATTACTGCTTATGACGGGTGGATGTGTATCAGTGCTCGTGAAAATAGTCATAAAATGTGTTAGGACTAATTATAATATTGTTGTTAACTTTTCAATGATTTTGTGATTTTAAGATTTCCTTTAAAATTCCCAATTTTTTTGTTATTTTGAGATAATTTAACTCAGTTACGTTGAAAAATAAATTATATTTCAAAAAATATTTAAGCTGTAAAATATTTACTTATTGTGAAATAGAGTCATATTATGGGACAATTTTTTTTTAGTAAACTCTACATAAGTTACAATTTTTAAAACTTAAAAAACAGCAATATTGACTGAGCAGTAACATAAATCGAATAAAAATAAAAAACGTGTTTTTCTCAAAACTATTTTTTTTTTGGGATATGACAGTTTTACAGAGGATGTGCGATATTTCAAGATTGTAGATTTGTGTTTGGCAACAACATGTTCCATTGTAAATGTTGTTGTTTCTGTTAAAGCTAATAAGTTTCTTGCGGCCGTTCTTCTTATCAGTTAAAAGATGTTCTGAATGGCTAGTAGGAAAAAAAATATTTTTGGACTATTCGAAAGCACTTATCTATAAGTCCATTTGAATAAAAATATTTGACTTTGACTTCATGCACGCGTAAACATTTAGTTTTGAGTTGACTTTGAGAAGTTTTCAACTTAAAATTGAAAAGAAATATAACTTTTGTGTTGTCATCAATAACTTAATTTTCTTATCGCAGAGAGTTATTAGAGGGATTGTGTTATGTAGTGTATGATTGTGGAGTGGTACTGACCATGCCTACTGAGCTAGCGAATATGGGTTTAATCGCCATCTATGAAAACCACTCATATGATTAACATGACTATTAACCGCCTCTGTGGTCTAGTGGTACAACCACCGGTATCAGACCCAGGGGTCCCGGGTTCGATTCCCAGCGGAGGTACATATTGTATTCGGTTTGGTTGGTGGTAGGACTTGTTGTAAGCCCCCCTGGCTAGCTACCACCATCTTATCTAAGCCTGACGCCATAACAACAATATTTTCAACATTGTTGTTTTCCGGCGGATCGAGATAAGATAGCCAGTTCCTCAGTGGCTGAGGATACCGGGAGAGGCTCGCTTCCATCTTCAGCCTTATCAATACTTAACATCAGGTATGATGAAGGCTAACCCCCATATTCTAAGTAGTTCCTCCAAAACTTTTTACACTCCACTCAACCTCGTCGTGGGTAAAAATGGTAGTGTGCGCTAGGCCTAACACGGAGTGGCTACGTACTCTTTGGCTCCTCCAGGCCGAGTTATGACTTAGAATACCGATTTCGAGGAGTATTTTGAAGAGGTTTTCAATGAGGTTTCGTTAAGTCGAGGACGAGTAAGTTTTGAAGGAACGACTTAGAATATGGGAGTAAGAGTCTTCCCGTCGTGAATTAAAAAAAAAACTATCTCCCATGCTAGACCGGAGGGGCTATTACCTATCTTTGCAACAGCAACGCGACAGCAGAAATTTCGCGATAATTGCTTTACGCCACGTATCAACAGTGCGGCCTCTACCGAACAAACGATGAATTACAATGTGCATTCATTTAGTTCCTGTTATTGCTACCAAATTGTTTTTGGCGCTAGCGTCATAGCAACACGCGGCGTGTCACTCTCGCGCCTAGGTAGGAGCGCAGATAAGTGAGACGCCGCTATACGAACCATCAGCGAGCGATTAGTCAGCAATCACATACGTAATACCATTTTTATTACATTTAATTGAAGAAATGCAGATAAATGTGAAAAATGTAAACATGTTCCATGAAATTCTTTCTTCCCCCACAAGTGACGATGCCAGAAAACTCTATTGTTTCGCCTTAAATAGTTTATCTCAAAGAATAATTTAGCTAAAGAAGTAAATAAGGTTATGATGGAGCTGACATAACCTTAATATGTTAAAAGCCCCTTAAAAAAAAAAGAATAAAAAAAAAAAAAGAAACATTTTTATTTTGACGTTCCGCAGCGTTCGCGCGTTATCTACGCGATAATTGCTAATTTTTAGGCAATAGCCCCGTGGGAATAAAAGAAAATTAGAATGTGCCTTCTTTCCAGTGCAGATAGTAAAGATCTATCAATGGATAGGGGATATAACTTTTCACTATTTGTGTCCCTAGTAAGTGTAAAGATGGACGTGTTGTTGACTGATCAAATTTTTTTAACAACATTTTTTGTAAGTAATTGTAGGCTAAGGTTATGATGGGCGGACATACCTGAATATAGGTGTAAAAGCCCCTAAATAAATAAAGAGAAAAAAAAAATAAAAAATCCACTCTCACCAATGACGTCACAATAATGACATATTAACCCAAAACACGTGATCCACTTTCGAGATAACAAAAATAGGAGTGGGGCAGGATGTCAAAGCATATGGATATGTATGTAATGTATGCATTTATCATAACTATGTTCTATTGACATACGACCCTAATGTGTGAGAGAGGTCAGATAAAGTTATGCAATTTAGGCAAACTTAAGTAATTCATGTCAAATTTTATCTTAATTTGCGAGATGGTTTTAATTCTTTGTAGGGTTCCGTACCTCAAAAGGAAAAAACGGAACCTTTATAGGATTACTTCGTTGTCCGTCCGTCCGTCTGTCAAGACCGTTTTTCTCAGGAACGCGTGAAGGTATCAAACTGAAATTTATATCTAATACTCAGGTCTTCTGTCCCTTGGAGCTGTGAAAAAATCAAACTTCTAAGCCAAAGCAATCAAAAGATGCAGCCGTTTATGCCGCAAATTTTCGAAACTCGCACGGGAATCAAAACCTACAGGGAACGTCCCGTGAACTTAGAATCTTGAAATTTGGTACGAAGTAACGTCTTATAGTACAGATAAAGGAAAAATTACGAAAACCGTAAATTTTTTGTTACATCATATAATAAAAAATATTTTGAAAATTTTAAACGGAACCCTCGGTGCGGGAGTCCGTCTCGCACTTGGACGGTTTTTTTTATAAATATATACTATCAAATCAAATCAAATCAATCACTAGTTTCAAATACTAATTCAATCAAATCAAATACAAATTTTAAAAATGTGAAAGTAGCTCTGTCTGTCATCTGTTCACGTGAAATGATGAATGAACTTATTAATGAAGTCTTTCGGCGACTCGGCCCGCAGGCCCATTCGAATCGAGTTATCGTTTCGCTACCTAGCGATGTTACTTTATCTACGGGCCCAGAAGCTTGATATAACCAAGGAGGAGGTTTCTTCTTCGATGGACTGGGAGTGAAAGATACAGAATAGGTACATGCCAGCTTTCCAGTGCAGATAGTAAAAGCCCATCAGGATGGGCAGGGCATATTCGGCAACCGCCTCTGTGGTCTAGTGGTACAACCACCGGTATCACCCAGGGTACATATTGTATTCCGTTTGGTTTGGTGGTAGGACTTGTTGTAAGTCCGCCTGGCTAGCTACCACCATCATAACTAAGTTTGACGTCATAACAACAATGTTTTCAGCATTGTTGTGTTCCGGCAGTTAAAGATTAGATAGCCAGTTCCTCAGTGATTGAGGATTCCGGGAGAGGCTCGCTTCCATCTTCAGCCTTATCAATACTTAACATCAGCTATGATGAAGGCTAAGTCCTGTCACTATTGTTGCCGGACGACATTTTAAACCCAACCCCGTTTAGGTGTGGTGTGGCTATGCGAGTGAATATTTATACAGGGTCATTTTTTAAACAATATCCAGAGGAGAATGTGGAGATCGTATCATGTTTAAAACATAAAACATGACTATTGTAATTGTATAAAAGGAAAATATTCTAATAACTGAGTATAAGAAAATTTTCCTCTTATATTAAATATGTTTCAAGATTGGTTTCAAGATTGTAGATTTGTGTTTGGCAACGACATGTTCCTTTGTAAATGTTGTTGCTTCTGTTAAAGCTGATAAGTTTCTTGCGGCCGTTCTTCTTATCAGTTAAAAGATGTCCTGAATGGCTGGTAGGAAAAAAAAAATTGGACGATTCGAAAGCACTTATCTATAAGTCTATTTGAATAAAAATCTTTGACTTTGACTTTGACTTTGTTTCCGCACTACAAGCAGGCTGGTTCACCGCCGTTGCTGGCTCGTTTTCTACACTAATCTATTCCGAAACTACTGAACGGATTTGGATGAAATTTGGTACATTGATAGTAGATAGCCTGGTTTTGAACATAGGATACTTTTTATCCCGATATTCCCACGGGAACGGGAACTACGCGGGTAAAACCGCGAGCGGCCGCTAGTGCTTTTATAAAAATTAAGAAAAGAGAGGCCCGTCATGCCTAGATATGGACGGTCGCGTTGCCAAATAAAATATTTATAAATCTGTAATAATTAGTTAAAACGAAATATATTAACACCCATATTCTAAGTCGTTCCTCCAAAACTTACTCGTCGTCGACTTAACGATACCTCACTGAAAACCTCTTCGAAATACTCCACGAAATCAGTATTCTAATTAACTCTGTAATTATTACACTCAAGTAAGGAATAATTTGTGTGGAGGAGATTTATTGCAACTATGAATACCAAATTTGTCGAATGAGTTTGAGTGGAGTGTAAAAAAATTTGGAGGAACGACTTAGAATATGGGGGTAAGAACTGTATTAGGCTAAAGTGTGCCGTGTGGTGACGGCCTAAGAATACAAGTGTCACCACTCCCTTACATGCCTGGGATGTCGTAAGAGTCGACTAAGAGGCTCGACGCATTGAACACCTGTGCGAGAGAAGGAAAACTTGAAACAAACCCTCTACCAACCCGTCTGGCCAGCGTGGTAGCAGTAATGGCTAATGGCCTCCTATGAACGCCACAAGAGGCGTGAGCTAGGAGAGGCCTATGTCCAGCAGTGGACGTCCACAGGCTGATGATGATGATGATCAGGATAAAGATCGTTTTTATTATTAAAGTATCGCTCACGCGTCTCACTTTAAGTTCAACTCAATCTGTTCTCCAAGAAACATGGCTCGATTCTTTTTATTAGATATTTCATTAGTTAATTAATTTCGCTTTTGCTATCATTAAAGTAGGTATGTTTTTGTGTCTTTGTAATTTGTTTTAAATGGTGATATATTTTTCTAATCAAATTAAGTTTTAACACGTTCACTCCGGCGTGTACCACCGTGGAGCACAACGGATTTGCTGATATGGCGGGGTGCGCCACCGGTGGCCACGTCATACAAGACTTTTAATGTACTAAGAAATTGGCCCCGCCTTGAGAGAAAGTGTTGTAGGTAGGTACTTACCGTTCCCGCCTAGTAGGAAGGACAAATTTTCAAAGTATAGCTCAGGAGATTGATATTGTTTCGAGAAGTAAAAAAAATCAGTGTTGGAAAATAATATTTATTAGAGAAAAAAAAAAACAGATAAACTATTATCAATGGCACGTAATCTCAATTATTATTTATGAAAGTATGTTGATAAAATGTAATAATTGCAAAACCAAATCAAAATTTAACGAAAACAAAATAAAATGTCATAATTATTTTTTTATGAATCGCATTGAAACAATCCAAACACATTAGTTTGCTACATGTATTTATACGTGGCGTTTTTTTTCTAGCCACAAGACAAAAAGAGAAAAAAAAACAAGAGAGAATGCATACTTCTCGCTTATTCCTAGCCGTGTCCACCGGTGGCGCACCCCGCCCGGCAAGACTTTTGGTTTAAAGGGCGGTGATGTCCACCGGTGGCCACATGAAGATTTGCCCCGTCGAATGTTTAATTTTAATACTATTATTTCTAATTTTAATCTTCTCGCTGCATAATATAACCTAATAGTATGTACATAGTTAAGGGTTTCAATCCTTGTAGTTACAACTATTTAAAGTTTATTTGCGTTTTGGCTGTAACCTGTTTTGTACATTAAATAAATAACTAAATAAACATGATTATCTCCCATGCTAGACCGGGAGTGAAAGAAAATCAAAAATCAAATCGCTCACGCGTACAAGAAACGTCTCGAAATACCTACGTATGATACATTTTTTTTTACTCTTCATACGAATCAGACTGATCACGCGATCGATTTACGGGAAGTTAAAAGTTTTTGTCGTATTTCGACCCATGTTTCTAGGTCTATTATGCGTAAAAGTATTACCCTCACTTAAAAAAAAAAAATTGGTCTATTTAGATAGTGTAAAAAAATTACCTTGTATATTTTTTCTTGCTGCATCGCTGATACTTACAACCTTGCAGAAAATATATAGGTTCTTTATAGTCATAGTGAAAGTCAAAGTCAAAGATTTTTATTCAAATAGTCTTATAGATAAGTGCTTTCGAATCGTCCAATTTTTTTTTTCTACCAGCCATTCAGGACATCTTTTAACTGATAAGAAGAACGGCCGCAAGAAACTTATATTTCAATAGTCAATAGTCAATAGTCAAAGAATTTTATTCAAATAGACTTATAGATAAGTACTTTCGAATAGTCCAAAATTTTTTTTCCCTACCAGCCATTCAGGACATCTTTTAACTGATAAGAAGAACGGCCGCAAGAAACTTATCAGCTTTAACAGAAACAACAACATTTACAATGGAACATGTTGTTGCCAAGCACAAATTTACAATTTTGAAATATATTTAATATAAGAGGAAAATTTTCCAATATTCAATTATTAGAATATTTTCCTTTTATCTAATTTATAATAGTTATGTTTTATGTTAGTATCACATCCATGCATTTTGGTCTTTTAAATAATCATCTACCTTGTAATAACCTTTGCTTAAGAGTGACTTTTTAACATATATTTTAAATTTATTCTCTGAAGGTGTATGTATTTTTTAATTTTTTCTTTTATTTTTCGTTCCATAGGAACAGGCTAAGGTCAGAGACCATACTGACTTATCAACACCAAACCGCAGAGTAACAGAGAGTGTATTTATTTAATTTTAAATCAAGAACGTTTTATAATATATATGTAACCTTCATAGTAAGCATACTTCATACTAGCATTGCAATCTGTGACGAAGACTGCACACATTGACAAGTAAGACAAAAGACACTTAAAAGCAAGGAAGTTTTTTTTTTATTTATTTATTAGAAACAAACAGTCATACAGATTATAATAATATGGTTAAAGAAATATAAGTAAGTATAGACCTATACGACTACAAACAGTAAGACTCTGGATAATAATTCAAAACAGTGAAGTGCCAACAATGGTCACAGGCTACAACAAAAATAATAATAAAAAATAAAAACACAATTAACTGGGTAATTTGATACAAAAAAAAAGATTTATGAATCCGTAAGTGATTTTCTTAAAGAGGTGTAACGGTTCTAAAAACCGCACAATCCTAAATCTTAATCTAGTACTTACTTTTAACTAAATTAAATCAAAAATCATTCACTTCACCATGCTAACTTGTTTGTTTACTTTATTTTATTTTGATAAAACTCCACGATGGTAGTTAATTCATAAAATATTCCTGCGTACCCTCGATATTGCTAACTTCACGGCTGGGAGATTTCGTATTTCGGCCAAGCGAATTAGGCTACAAAAAGTTATTTATTTCTATTTAAGTATTTATATATAGAAAAAATCTACATATTTTTCTATGTATATATTATATTATATTTCTATTATGTTTTTGCAAACTTTAATTAATTCCTTAATTCTTTGGCCAAAGACAAAACCCCGTGTGTCGATCGGTCTTACAATCATTATGTTGTCTATGCTAATGACTAAACATTATTCGCCTATAGAATTTGTGAATCATCTCTCACTTTAATTTTTTACTGAAGAACGTTCTGGATAGATTTGAGTATATATTTCACATCTCCAGCGAAATCTGCCTCTTTTTCTTCATACTACTGCCTTAAAGTTATTCTGTTTTACTCTCTATTTGTGAATTCGCGATCCCCGTACTAGGGGTCGTATCCACGGGCAGCTGCTGCTGCATCGACACCTGCTTCGTGGCCGTCAACCACCTCGGCACCTATCTGCCGAGCGCTCGCCTGTTCCGGCCTACCCCGGAGCAACTCCACTCCGAGACTACGTGCGCACCACCACTCCGAGCCTACCCTCCGTGCTACCGAGGCGGAACATCCTGCTCAACAAGCGAACGTAGTCCGTTATGTCGGACTTTCGCTTCTGCCTCCTCTAGGCAAAGCTAAAGCTAAGTCCCCATTCTTACCCTCACGAGAGCCACCAATCGAAGATTCCCATGAACCCACACCTGAGCTTGTAACATCTTTTATCTTATAATTATACTTGTTAACCACTTATAGTGTTTACTTTCATCCTTTCTGCACACCGGTCGTGCTTAACACGACTGGAGCGTATCAGAGGCTTCAAAAGAAGATAACGAGGAGCCACTAAACAAATCAATTTCAGACAAGTGGTCATCATAATACTTACAAGCTCTTCTGATAAAGCAATTCTGTACATAACAAGTTCTACTTCGAGAAACAGAAAATATATTTTTTTTTAGTACATACTTAATAGAAAAATTGAAAAAAGAAAAATTGAAAAATATTTATTTTGGCATCACACAAAGGTACACATTAACACAAACATATTACATCACAGTAGAAGTAGGGAAAGGTACCAATATAACAAAAAGAAAAAAACAAACAAAAGAACAATCAAATAAAAACGCTTACAGTCGTGTGATGACAAAACTGTGCTCAGCTCAGTATTAGCAGCAAGCAGCAGATAGCTTGCTGCACTGGTATTCTGCTGAGCACAGAGGTGACATCAGAAACGAACAGAAAGAACATCAACGAAAGAAAAAAATAAAAATAAAAACGTACAATATTAAAACATATAAAATGCCATGTGTGAAAGGTCCCTAATACATGCCATATCATCCATAAATGAAATAGATAAAAAAAAAGAAAAGCAGACCCCATATATAGGGTCTTCCCAATTTACAATGCAAGCTCTTATGTCATATCTGCTTCAAGACACATATATAATCATTATTTGAAAGTCACTTGGTACCTGTAATTGGTTCCACTTATTGTACAAACGGACAGACTCGCTATTTACCCATGATAAGTATATGTTGGATGCCCCCTGACTCTCGGACACTTTATCTTGTTCCAACCGCGTGAGGGCAAACATGTGACACAAACAATATAATATCTAATAGCATCAAAGAATATCGTCTTTTCATAATATTTATCAGACCCAGGCGTCTCGGGTTCATATTGTATTCGGTTTGGTTAGTGGTAGGACTTGTTGTAAGTCCGCCTGGCTAGCTACCACCATCTTATCTAAGTCTGACGCCATAACAACAATGTTGTCAGCTTTGTTGTGTTCCGGCAGTCAGAGATAAGATAGCCAGTTCCTCAATGATTGAGGATTCCGGGAGAGGCAAAAGGTATTTTTTTTTTCGTAAAGTACAAAGGTTAAAGAAGTGATTCATATTCAAATGAAAATATACCTGATAATGTTCTATTATTTGTGATATAAACGTGTTTTCGTACAACTTGCTCAAAAAAGTGACATTCTATGCCACAAAAAGCGAACTTAACAATAGTCATTTTTAATCTGTTAAAAACAGTGAAAGAAAATTGTACTGAATTTCATTCATCCTCTAGGGGGAGAATGTGATTTAAATTTGGAATACTTACCGAAATTTATACTGAACTACATCTGTGTTTACACCATTGAGTTTGTATATAAAGCATTACACATCTTTTTGAAAAAGGAATACGCATTTATTATGCAGTTATGATTATTAAATAAAATTACGAAAACCGACGAGACCGTATGAGCTTGATGCCTTTGCTTTTCCGACAATAAAATATTAGTCTAGGAATTTGCCGCGTTTTTGTTTTCTTCAAATACATCTCATATTATTATTGTGTAATTTTTTTTGCAAATGGTACGAAAAGTAGAGTATTTTCCTAGGTGATAAAGCTGTCTTAGTCTTGGGTGAACTTAAATCCCTCGCTACACTCAGGACTCGTCTTAAATCCCTTGCTTCGCTCGTGATTTAAGTTTTTAACACCCTCGCTACGCTCGGGAGTAAACCTCGAGTCCTTCGTTACGCTCGCGATTTAAATCGTCACCCGCGACAGAAGACACTGCTTTATCCCCTTGGTTAATAATCTACTATTCTTTTACTTTTATAACTAAAGCTTCATAAAAAAATCTTAACTGGTGAACCAGGAACTATTTAACTGGTATATTCTAGAGTTATTATTACTCTATATTCTGCAATTAAAGAAGCATTGTTTTTTGTCTGAATAGTCTCTGTTTTATTATCTATTTGAGATAGGTTGACCTGAACTTACTGATATGTCTACTCAATTGATTATATAATGAACAAATAGCTTTTAATAGGTACATTTGAAGAATTTTGTATATATTAAGACGTAAAAGAGCTGCTTAGAATAGCACTACCCCCTCTCATCCCGTGGGTGTCGTAAGAGGCGACTAAGGGACTCAGCCTTCAGGAGACGGGCAGCAGCGTCTCCTACAAACTTGGCCATACTGCGATCGCCAACCCGCCTGGCAAGCGTGGCGATTATGGCAAAGCCCCCCTTTGGGGCCTGTACCCAGCAGTGGGTGTTGTGTGGCTGAGACGACGAAGACATAAAAAGTAACAGACGTAAAATTTGAATAAATAATAGTTTTTACTCTCTAGGCATAGTCTAAGTATAAATGTTCAGCAGACCATTTATACTTAGACTAGGTTCCGCCTATGGTTTCACGCTCGTGGTCCCGTTCCCGTGGGAATATCGGGATAAAATGTAGCATAAATGATAAATACTAAAAAGCGATTTGTCTCATGTCGCCCTGAGGGAATTAATATCCTCGCATTCGAAAAAAATTTTGGTAAAAATGTTTGACTATCGATTAAGATGAAACAGCCATCTAATTATAACTTTTTAATTTTGCATTTTACAATGCTATTTTTATGTGATAAATATTAAACAAGAAAATATACTAGAAAAAACCAACTTGTCTCATTGAAATAAAACAACTTTTACGGATATCAAACGCGCTATATTTCCGTGACAACGGGATGACTCATCCCGTGACCACGGCAGCTGTAAAGGTGCCGAAACGTCGGGAAAAAAAAAACCCCTAAAAAACCTAAAAATACGGACTATTACAACTTAGTTCGTGGATATATAGCGCGTGTGATATCCGTAAAAGTTGTTTTATTTCAATGAACAGTGCGCGCCAAAACATAAGATGTACAACTTGTCTCATGTCGCCCTGACGGGATGATAATATTTATCACATAAAAATAGCATTGTAAAATGCAAAATTAAAACGTTATAATGTATTATGTTACTCTCTGTCGCGGACCGGGCTTCTACGCACGGGAGGAGACGTGAGGGAGGGGTCCGGTGACGTTGCCACCACCACCGCCGCTGGCCGCCGCCGCCGCCGCCCCACCGCGCGGATCTGCGGCCCGGGCACTCTTGCTTGGGCTTCTAAAACACGAACGCACTTACCGATACGGTCTTACAACGCGCCATCGCCATCTTTGTTACCACCACGTCACGGTCGAAGTACTTTAAGTTTTCCCATTGTAATCGGCTTAATAAACCAGCCCATTTTGTTTTATACAGTCCACTTTTATTTAAGTCCCCAGTAGGACCCTTTTCACTCTCCGTCCTTTAAACTAACTCTATGCCAATAATCAAGTCGATTGGTCGCTTAGTTAGGGCAAATATTACTAACTATTACTAACGTACGGCGTACGTGAAGGAAGGACAAACAATCTCACTTTCACAAATAATATTAGCTAGGATTAGGTTAGAAAACGCTGTTTAAAATAACGGTAAGTATTCTAATTAAACTCGAAAAGTGAAAGAAGAAATGAAACCAACACAATACATTACATAATATTTTACATTTCTGTAATTGTTTTTATTGAAAACATTACATTTAAATTATCCACTAAATAAATACAACCATACAAAACATTATAATTGTTTAATTTTGCATTTTACAATGCTAGTTTTTATGTAATAAATATTAAACAAGAAAGTATACTAGAAAAAAGCAAATTGTCTCATGTCGCCCTGACGGGATTCGAACCCGCATCCTTGGGGATCCGGCGCAATGCACTTACCAATTATGCTACAGAGACCTATGAGGACACGTCGAATCTTTCTAGTAAGTATATTCACCTTTCTACGGTGTTGGCCACCATCAACCGTCACCGTGTTGGTCTCCCAAGGATGCGGGTTCGAATCCCGTCAGGGCGACATGAGACAAGTTGCTTTTTTCTAGTATATTTTCTTGTTTAATATTTTTTACATACAAAACATTGTTACAATAACAAACTATCTTAATTAAAATATAACTTTTTCGTCTTAACTATTATTATAATAATACTTTTTTACAATAAAACCTAATCTTTGGCATCAAATTCAGCGACGAAAATAATTATTGCTAAAAAAAATAATAGACTACATTTCTTTTTGTATGTACGATTTTAAATTTCTTCACATTTTGTCATGGCAACATGCCTACTGTTTTTAGCCCAGAACTTAAATCTGGCCTTAATTGTCTAATTTCAAAATCTATTACAAACCCTTTCAGAGGTATTGTGATTGTGATATTATCGTCTGCCACTTTGCTTAGATAGTTCAATTTCGTTTATTCAAAACGCGTCCCGATCACAATCCCTTTCATAGTGACGGCCTAAAGTATGTAAATATCTTTGAAATGCCGAATTGAAAGGGATTGCGATAGATTTTAAAATTAGACAATTAGCCTCCTGGTACTTACAGTGCGGCAAGGTTTAAATAATGAACGGGGAAGGAACTACCACGAAATAAAAAAATAAATAAATATTTCCATACAATCACACCAATTATCCAGCCCACGTTAAGTTTCATGAAGAACTTGTGTTATGGATACTAGATAACGGATAAACATACTTATATACTTTTTTTTTTGTAAATACATACATAATATACATATTAAACATCCAGACTAAGACAAATAGACATGTTCATGCACACAAATATTTGTCTTGTCCGGGGATCGAACCCGGGACCTCTGGCCTCCCTGCGCCAAACAGGTTGTCGTCGAAATGTCAATGGCAGGATAATTTGACAGATATTGGAGTATTTTTAAGGTGCTAGTATAGATGTAGACCTTTAATTTTCTCAAACGCGATTTCTTCTTGTATTTTCTTATTTGATATCATATTTTGAGCTTGAAAGCGAATGCCATGCATTTTTAAATGGAAATACATAATAACCGACATGCACGAAAGTAAACAACGTTTGACAGGTCTGCATTTACAGCAGAAGCCACGAATCTGGTTTCTTTTTTTTATTTTTTATGAACGACGCACGGTGAGACTCTTAGCCTTCATCATACCTGATGTTAAGTATTGATAAGGCTGAAGATGGAAGCGAGCCTATCCCGGAATCCCCAATCACTGAGGAACTGGCTATCTTATCTTTAACTGCCGGAACACAACAATGCTGAAAACATTGTTGTTATGGCGTCAGACTTAGATAAGATGGTGGTAGCTAGCCAGGCGGACTTACAACAAGTCCTACCACCAACCAAACCGAATACAATATGTACCCCCGCTGGGAATCGAACCCGGGACCCCTGGGTCTGATACCGGTGGTTGTACCACTAGACCACTGAGGCGGTTAAAATCCTGCCATTTTAATAGTTTTAGCGCCCCTGTCCGCGTCATTATAATCCTTGTCGCACTGTACTTGGTATACACGGTGTAGAAAGAGCCTTAACGAATACACGAGTTACGCATTGTGTACATAAAAATAAGTAATATTACCAAAAATAAATGCTGGGAAACTACTTTCATTTTCATCGATCAAAAATAATAATACGCGGTTCGTCAAGTTCAGATGCATTTTTCGTTAGTAATTCCAAGAAAAATCATGAAGTTTATTAATAGGTATGTTTAGGTAATAATGTCATTTACTAACTGATTTTATCAAAAAGTCTCAAAAAGATTTATCACTTTGTTGGTCAATAATACCGTAACTATTGATTTCCCAGGTATGGTTTCTTACAAAAAAATCTTCGTAATAATAGATAGAATACGAGACTTTCGTTTTCGTTAAGGGTCAATTTACACCCAGCATTACATTTATCGGCGAATAAAAAACATACCTACTTATTTTTCAAAATATCGGTCACGCATTATTTCCTAACTGTAGTCCCTGATTAACTCTAAATTAATACTTACAATAATGTTTACTAATCCGACTAAAAGCAGTCAGCATTATAATGACAAATACACATGCAATCAAATAAAATAGAAATAGAAAATATAGTTACATAATGTTTCATTCCAAAAACTCAAAATTTTCATTTAATTCATAAATACAATTAATATGTATCTAAAAACATTTTTTTTTAAGTCGAGTACTTCTAAACATATTAATATGGTTTCTTTTACAATAGCCTCAATAAAACGTAGTCTCAACATATGATTTTTACTGTCATATATTAACTCACTAATTGACTTATAATTAGTTTACGATTTTGTAATTTTTGCATTTTTCAATGCTATTTTTATACTTATGGTAAATTTTAAATAGAATAATATTGGAAAAAATTTACTCGGCCACAAGTGAATTCTCAGACGGGAATCGAACCTTTGAAAATCCGGTCCAATGCTCTAACCGCTGAACTACCGAGACTTCACTTGTGACCGAGTTAATTATTTCCAATATTTTTCTATTTAAAATTTATTATAATTAGTTTCAATGGCTTCTTATATTAATGTTGCTAAGCTACTATATACTAAACTCTCGTCTCACTCGTCACAGTCACCTATATCCCAAAGATAATACCCCGCATTCAATTGCAGGCCAAAAAAACCTACAAAATCAGAACTTTTGTCAACTATACCACCATTACTTTCTATCAAACATCTAGAAACTTACTACTGTAATAAAATAACCCACAGTTTTGCTCACTAACTCACAGTTGTCCTTATCAACTCATTGATATGCTTATTTGTGTAACTCGCTTATTTTTGTAAACATTATCATTCGCTATTTAGTATTAACACGCAACTTGCAAACATTTTAACCTATGGAGGACCGGTAACGTTTTAAAACTGTAGTCTGTGTTTAAATTGAATTAACGGGGAATTTATGCCGAATTTTTACGCCAAAAACCTGGTCCCTCAGAGGTTAAGTGACAAAATTACGAGTTTACGACGCGTCCCAACATTTTTTTATGAACTTCTATCGGCATTTCTAACTAACTTCTATTTATGAAGAAATCTTATGCCCCAAGCTGCTCGCAGTATCTTAAATCCACTGAACGTACGAAGCTACTCTAGTATAAAGTGTGTATGCTATTTATCAGTATAGACCCCCGGTCTCGCTCGTCTTGAACACTCAGGACCCCACGACACTACACCGTGTAGCTGTCTTTAAAAACTTAAACAATCAGAATTTTTCATCACCTACACTATTATTACTTGCTGTAAAATACCCTATAAACATAATTTACTACTATGAAAAATAACTAACAATTTTGCTTTGTAACTCACGGTTTGCTTAATAACTCACAGTTTTGCTCAACAACTCACTGGCACGCTTATTTTTGTAAACATTGAAAATCTCTTTTAGTTGTGTACGACTTTTACACACTGACAATTATTTATGAAGATATCTTAGGCCTCAAGCTGTTCACAGTGTCTCGAATCCACTGAACGTACGAAGCTATTCTAGTATAAACCCCCGATCTCGCTCGTCTAGCTGACCCAGACCTCCAGGACACCAGAACGTGTAGTTGCCACCTATTGTCTGGTTTACAGGCCAAGGAAAACGCCAGAACTTTTTACAAACACCATAATATAAACTTACCGCTATAGAGATTAACTCACGACTTTGCTCAAGTAGGTAACTCAAAGTTTTACTTATTAACTCACAGTTTTGCTCACACAACTCACTGACACACTTATTTTTTGTTAACGTTAAAAGTGACCTATTCACAAGCATTTTTTACTAAATTTTATTGGCTAATTGTTTACGAAGCAATCTTGTGTCCCAAGCTACTCGCAGTATCTCGAATCCACTGAACGTACGAAGCTACTCTAGTATAGACCCCCGGCCTCGCTCGTCTAGCACACCCCGACCCCCACGACACGACGCCGTGTAACTGCCACCTGTTGCCTGGTTTACACGCTAAAGGACCTCCGGAATCGCCTCTGCAAGCATCTACACCGCCTGATAGGACTCCTGTAAGAAAAAATATGACTTTTTAGGTGATTAGACGACTCTGTTTGAAATAACTAATACCTAAGTATGATAAGGGAAGACTTGACGTGTTTCTTGTCGGTTCTTCTCGTTACGAGGTCTCCCGCTGTAGGGTTTGTGAATCGATGTCATTCACAAGCGCTTGTAGCGGTCTAGACTGAATAATACATATTTTTGAGTCTGAGAAAATAGCTGCTTGTCTATTCAGAAACTTTAATTTAGGTCAGTGGTGGGGTTTCACCAGCGTGGTTTCCGTTCCTGTGATAAGATGTATCCTATTTATTTATCCAGGATATAAAACAGTCCAATTACATATAAACATCCTGAAGTATATATTTAACTATAATATCAAAACGTAAGGATAAATAAAAAAATAGGAGAAAATAAAGATCCAGACATTTATTGGTTGTAATTGGAATTAACTGAAAAGGAACTACAACATTTTATTCTTCTTACCTGCACACAACATAGAGTCCAAAATAGCTTGTTGTCTCCCGCCTAACACTTGATTCTTCCTGCACGTAGTCAGATCCAGTACAGGAACCGAAGCAGCTCTTAAGACTGGTGCAAAGGATTCTGTACTCTCTGAGAAAGAAATAACACTAATTCAGCGTACATCGTGTAACACTAGAAAATTACAGTAATTTGATGTCTGACTAATTAGACAATTAGTTGAGATTTGATGAAGAAAAATTATCGCCTTGTAAAAGTTATAGGATCAATATGAAATTAGGAATTATATTACTAAAGTAAAAAAAGGCGCAATATTTTACTAATTTATTTTCTTCCCTACACGATTATTACAACAAGTACATTTCTGAAAAGATTCTGATTCCTATGAATTTTTTATTGTTTTTGTACGTGTTTAAAACAAAATTATCATTAACCTACCTGCAAGAAGGTATTGTGGATATCATACACACGATTATATTACGTGTCCTATCCATTCATATCGGAATTTTCATACGGCGCTAATTAAAAAAAAAAACAAAATGGCAGACCGGTGACGAGGCCACAATGACCAAACCCCTTTTCAAAGAACCAACACTAGTTACTTACCTTCTTCATAGCCCCATCCACTGACAGCGCACCAAGTCCCAGCAGTGGGCGTGGGGTCGGGCAGACATATCGGCCTCACGTGGGAACCGAACTGGACACCTCGTCCACTTCGAGACACTACTACGAGTGCTATGTCGTTGCTGTGAGGTCCGTCTGTAAAAAATAGATAATAAATTTAATAGAATCAGGGGGCTAATTGTCTAATTTTAAAATCTATCGCAATCCCTTTCAATTCGTAATTTAAAAGATATTGACATACTTCACAGCGTTGCTTTTTGACAGGGATAGGGATTGTGATCGAGACGCGTATTGAAAGATAATTGAATGAACTAAATAGTTAATTTTTGACGTTTATTTGGAATTTTCTAGCAAAATTACACACACAAATACCTTCCAAATGTATGGAGAAGTGTCAATGAAGACAAATTATTCAAGAAAAAGGGATTGTGACATGTTTGCGACTATAAGCTACACAATTCCATTAATCACTATCACAATCACTAAACCTTTAAAAAGGATTGCGATAGGTTTCGTAATTAGACAATTAGGAGGCAGGTGTTGCTTGGTGGAAATCCACATCAAACCATTATCATACAAACTCACAAACCCGCTAAAAACTCACAGTTTTAACTGTCAGACTTATTTTCTCGGGGAATAACTTATATATTCACATAATATCACTCACTGTGCATAACTCACAATTTTAAAACATCACGTAGGTACTCTATCACTAACTCTAAGAACCGGACTTACTAAAAGTACTAACTATTTAGCTCACAAACTCACTTAGAAGTCACTATTTCACTTAAGAATCTCACTGACACACAGCACAGCCTTACTAAAACTAGTAACTCACTTTTTAACTTAAGGGGCCGATTCTCGCGCTGAGATATGTCAATTCGCCATTTGTTTAAGGCAGAAATTAAAAGTAAAAAAAATAAATCTTCAAGACTTTACTAGATTATTTAAACTAAAAGATTTTGACAGTAGTAGTGATATCACTTCCTTTTTAATAAAGAAATTTAGGATAGAAAAATGTCAAATTCAACATTTCTTAGAGTGAGAATCGGCCGCGTTATTCGCTTCAGACTCACAGATGATACTCACTCTTCCTGAACTCCGGATGAGGAACCACCTTCTCCGCGTGGAACCTGGCTTCATGCTTGTCCTGCACCTTCAGCTTGTGCTCGCCCACCACCACTCGCAGATGTTCCAGATGAAGGGGTTGCTGAAAAGGCGTATTTTTAATTATGTAAAATGAAAATGAAAAATGAAAAAATGAAAATGAAAAATGTTTATTTCCATAAATTGATTAGGTTAACAATAAACCGAGGCTGACTTGCTCCTTTTAAGTGAGTGAACACTTGTGCCAGGAGCAGCCACTCTCCCATAACAAAATTAGGGTTGTTATGGAAACTTAACTAACTATATTAATTTACTTATTCTAAGAATACATAATATGCAAATGTTAAATGTTCTAAATACAAATATACCAAAAACTGTGCAACAAGAAATATACCTGAATTATCATTTACATACCAAACTGAGCGTTTATAATGACAAAAATTGTTTAAAGTACCAAAAAAATTCGAGATTATCTGTCTATCTGCCACATTTAAACAAAAACCATTAACTCTGTATATATATTTCCTATATTTTCTAAAGTTTCTATTTATTAAGATTAACAATAATGCCCTCCGTTTCATCATAGCTTAAATTTATATTGAGTAAAATAAATGTTGAGTATCGTATACATTGCTTTAAGATTGTTGTAAGGGGCCCTAAACTGAAAAACGGCTTGACACAAACCAGTTTAATCGTCTACACAGGCTGGTTTGAGAGTATAAACTTTCTGTATAGGTAGCTGTCATCAAACTAAAATCTACGTTAAGATTTTCGTTTTTTGCAATCACAATGCAATTTTTATGTTTAGAACATATTCTAGACAAAAATATTTCGTCTCACGAAATATTTTCTCACTCGGACGAGCCTAATAGCTTAAGTCTGGGTAACTCATGTAAGAGCAACGGGCCGAACTCCCAAGGATATATTTTTTGAAATAAAAACTTCTTTTGGGCGTTGTGCACATCAGAGTTTGAAATTTTTGGGATGGGTAAAAAATGTTAAAGTCGCGTCAGGACATGTGACCTGATCGAAAATTCGTAAGACGGAGGGAGAGTAGCGCGCCGGGCGGCGCGGCGTAGGAGAGGAAGTAATATCTCCCTCTCTTTCTAACGCGCGGCGAAAATGTATGCCTGCTCCTGCTGTTTCGTATAAGCGGTTTTCACTTCTGCCGGCACTCACAGAGTGCAACTCGTTGTTTTTTTTTTTATGAACGACGGGAAGACTTAGCCTTCATCATACCTGTATTAAAGTACCATTCCCGTTGTAGAATAAAAAACAACGGGTTGCACTCTGGGGGTGCCGGCAGAAGTGAAAACTGCGTACCTAAACGAAAATAACGATCAAAATCCACTATATCTTGACCATAAAAAGTTGATTAAAACGGAGACCAACTTGATTTAGCAGTAAATCCATTAAAACTGACCTGGCATCAATATGAAAGTTGGTAGTAATGAGAGATCTTTATATAATGGTTGTTATTAACTAATATACGTAGATCTTTCAAATATGAGACTTTATGTAATTTTAAATAGGTCAACGGTAAATAGTCTTACGAATTTTCTATCGGGTCACGGTGTCGTAAAAGGCGACTAAAGGACTCGGGCTTCAGGAGACGGGCAGCAGCGTCTCCTACAAACTTGGCCATACTGCGATCGCCAACCCACCTACCAAGCGTGGCGATTATGGCAAACGCCCCCTTATATCCTTGGGGGAGGCCTATACCCAGCAATGGGTGTTATGTGGCTGAGAAGACGACGACGATTCTAAGTGTAAGGTAAGCTACCCTGCTCGACACACTTTCGACTTCGACAACGATGTTAATGAGGGGCTTGCGGACGAGAAACCCGACACCACCTTGTGATAGCTGGTCTCCCCCGGTGGAAAAGCATGTTTCCGGAGTCGAGGATTTGCGTGTCCTTTCCCTGTCTTAGGGCTTCGCATAAACCCACTATATCCCATTTCATCTTGCTTAATTCTTCTTCCAGCTCGATAAGTTTAAAGTCATCCCGGAGCGAGTGCGAGTGCGGTTATACGTTACCAGATCTAGTCGTCGTAGCCGGATCGCTTCCAGAGTTTCTTTGCACCCCCTGCTCCACCGTTACCTGATAGGCTACCCAGGAATAGTGGAGCTGCCGGGGACTGAAGGCCGTTTCTTATTCGTCTTACTCATAGGAGTGCCATAAATCCCCACGTTTGGCAGGCGGCTTGGGGGTCGCAGGACGCAGTTTATTTGCACCGATGATGCTGCTGCCCGTCAACAGTCTGTGGCATTTAACTGCGACTTGAGTAATGGATGGTTATCCCGCCATCAGTTGGCCGTCAGAGCCTCGTCAGTTGGTTTGCAGGGAGCACCACGAGCTGGTGAGGTTTACAATTGAGGTCGGTTTGATGTCGTTCAGTCTTCCCTTCCCGCCACTACTATACTTACTACACATGAATATATATAATATATGAATATATAATATATATGTATATAATATGTATTTATATACGCTATCACTAGGATAGCGTATATAAATACATATTATATACGCTATCCTAGTGATTCCCATAACACAAGCCTTACAGTGCTAACTTTGGGGCTAGGTTAATTGGTGTGAGTGTAAGATTTTTTTTTAATCCGTAGGGGATAGTACAGATTTATTCTTTTTTAGGCACCAGCCTCTCATAAACTGTTGTTTAACATGTATGTACGTATGTCGTCTTAGCCATATAACACCCACTGCTGGGTGCCGGCCTCCCCCAAAATGGGGGGTTTGCCATAATCGCCACGCTTGGCAGGCGGGTTGAGTATCGCAGTATGGCCAAGTATGTAGGAGACGCTGCTGCCCATCTCCTGAAGGCTGAGTCCTTTAGTCTCGTTTTACGACACCCACGGGATGAGAGGGGGAAGTGCTATTCTAAGCCGACACTACACAACTGTACTACACGTATGTATGTATATAATTATTTATACGTTTGTGATGGAAATAAACGTTATAATTATTATTGTTATTATCGGCTAGAAAGTTATTAACCCGTGAAAGGCTATTATTTTCCTACCTTATCAAAGCAATGTGCAGCAGACAACACCAGTCTCTCAGCGATGACAGCGCCCCCACAGTGATGTTCGAAGGTAAGCTTGTCCAAATCTAACATTTGGATCTCAACCTGAAATGAATAATAAATTACAAAATTAAAATAAAATTATGATGGAATTAATTTATTTCAGACTAAGTTTATCCATGTAATTATTGAATTTTGTATTTTATTTGTAACCTTATTACAATCGCAGGAATATCGGAATAGAATGTATCATTTGTATCAATCCAGACTATGAACTAACTTTGTGCCAAATTTCATCAAAACCGGTTAAATCGTTCTTGATGTATAAATGGTGTAACCGACCCAACTTAGTTTTATCTAACGATATCTCTTTTAGGGTGTGTGACTGTGCTTACTGTTGTTATGTCTATTTAAAGACCTCAACCTTGTCTCAGTTTTAATTGTTTCGGCTGCCCTTTATTGGTATTCAATTAATAAGCGATTGTTAGAAATTAATGCAACTTATCAATTATAACTTAATTTTTATATATTTTTTAAATAACAAATTTTTTGAGTCTTATTTTCATAAATGATTTCAAGTTTGTTATTGGTATGTGTGCCGAGTATCCGATGTTTACATATAGCCACTAAGAAAATAATCATAATATGTAATACTTGTTTTCTCATTTTAAGTAAACTTTGTGTTTTTATGAGAATAAATTCTATAAACCTAAACCTAATTAAATAAATAAATAATTGCATACAATCACACCAATTGTCTAGCCCACGTTAAGTTTCATGAAGAACTTGTGTTATGGATACTAGATAACGGATAAACATACTTATATACTTTTTTTGTAAATATATACCTATTAAGCACCCAGACCAAGACAAATAGACATGGTAGGGATTGATTGAGTGCCGTGTGGTGACGGCCTAAGAATACAAGTGTCACCACTCCCTTACATGCCTGGGATGTCGTAAGAGTCGACTAAGAGGCTCGACGCATTGAACACCTGTGCGAGAGAAGGAAAACTTGAAACAAACCCTCTACCAACCCGTCTGGCCAGCCTGGTAGCAGTAGGCTAATATCCTCCTATGAACGCCAAAATAGGCGTGAGCTAGGAGAGGCCTATGTCCAGCAGTGGACTTCACAGGCTGATGAGTGAGTGAGTGAGAGAGGGATTGTGATCGGGACGCATTATGAAATTGAACTGTCTAAGCAAAGTGACACACGAAAATATCTTTCAAATGTATGGAGAAGTGTCAAATGAAGTGTCATCATTCGTTCCGAAACGGATTGTGACTAAAAGTTGCACAATTCCATAAATCACTGTCACAATTACTATACCTTTTGGAAGGGATTGTGCTAGATTTCGAAATTGGACAAAAGGGATTGTGCTAGGTTTCGAAATTAGACAATTAGGGGGCTGGCATGAGTAAGCATGCCCGATGCATTACAAAATTTAGGGAATCTCAACAACATTTTTAGGGCATTATTATATTGTAAGTACTATAAGAGCATTATAAGTGTATATGTCTTAGGAGGATTTGATAAATAGAATTTTCGCAAAAATCCTAGATATATTGCAAAAACACGGATAATTAGACAATGGTGTTGACATTTCTGAAATCTTACTGAAAAAAGATAGGGTTTTTACAAAAATACTAGTTGCTTTAGTAACATTGGATATTCTTTACTCTGATTGGCTTAATTTTTGGTTGCTTGCTAACTCTTTTTCTGATTGGTTCATAAAAAGTTTACACACGTGAGAGAATAGATTGACATTTGAAACGTCAAGTTGTCAACCAATCAGATAAGATGTTGTTTTGGACGGTCCGACTAGCCAATCAGTGTTCTTATTTCATAATAGCCAGCGCCCCTAGCATGAACACCGCTATATCACGCGATATGATATAGCGCATCATGCTGTCTTGCTTACTCCGCTACGATGTGAGTGGGACAGCGGCACGTTATCGAGTTATCGGGTCGATAAAAGCCGTTCATGCTAGCTAGGCAGGGATTATTTCCGTAATCTTACTAAGGCAACCAGTTTTTTCGCAAAAATCCTATCTTCTTTCAGTAGTATTGAGAATGACAACATCATTGTCTAATTATCAGTGTTTTCGCAATATCCCTAGGATCTTCGCAAAAAATCGATTTATCTAATTATCCTGCGACATAAATATATATTCTTTGCTATAGGCCCGTTGTGAATAGTGCACAGTGAATATTGCGTTTGATATCCGTAAAACAACTTTTACGGATATCAAACGCGCTATATTTCCACGAACTAAGATGTAATTGTCCGTATTTTTAGGTTTTTTAGGGGTTTTTTTTATTTTCCCGACGTTTCGGCACCTTTACAGCTGCCGTGGTCACGGGATGACTAGGTATAATAGAATATTTAGGTGTAAAAATTTTGACAAAAGGCTCTAAAAACAAATACACTTTCTATAGTATTTGCTGAAAAGCATAGGTTTTATGTGCTAAATATTAAACAAGAAAATATACTAGAAAGAAGCAACTTGTTTCATGTCGCCCTGACGGGATTCGAACCCGCATCCTTGGGATTCCGGCTCAATGCACTAACCATTTATTCTACAGACTTAATTGGTTAGTTAGTGCATTTGGGCCGGAATCCCAAGGATGCGGGTTCGAATCCCGTCAGGGCACATAAGACAAGTTGCTTTTTTCAAGTACCTATATCATTTCTTGTTTAATATTTAGCACGTACGATCTCCTCGTTGATCATAAAAAAATTACTATATATACAAAATTTTCTCCTCCAAAATTGGAACTATTTAAAACATACGTTTTTTTTTACTTGTTTCATAAAAAATTGTAGAAGAGCTTTTGCTGTATCTATGTTTCTCATTTGGCCTCTCGCCGAAGAGCCCGTGGTTCAGTGGTTCGCGCGCTCGGCCTACGATTGTTGAGGTTAAGCAACTTTCGCAATGGTCGGTCACGGGATGGGTGACCAAAAATTTTACTATCTCGAGCTCCTCCGTGCTTCGGAAGGCACGTTAAGTCGTTGGTCCCGGCTGCATTTGCAGTCGTTAAAACCCACCAATCCGCATTGGGCCCGCGTGGTGGGTCATGGCCTATTCTCCATTCATAAGGAAGGCCAGTGCCCCAGCAGTGGGGACATTAAAAATGGCTGATGACAATGACAAGTTAAAAATGAAAACCAAACGCATAATATACTAGGTATTGTCAACGCAAACTGACATTAATCCGAAGAACATGTTTTACAACACCATGCATAAGTTATTTTCGTCTTAGCGTTCAAAATTATGATATAACGATTAAGTAACATTACTTCGCAGAAAATACCATCGATCAGTTTTATTTACGTAAGATCAATTTTATTGCAAAAGGATCAAGATTTCGATTTCTTCTTTTCATAATTAGGAGTCGGCTTAATTCACATTTCGTCGAAACGATAGCGGACAATGATTTTGCAAGTCTGGCGTTTTGAGTCCTTTATTTTTGTATTTATGTTAATGTCATACATTATACTTGTGTAATACATTATACCTATTATATAGCTGTTACAAACATGCCAAATTGTACACTAAACGATAACGATAAATATATAGGTAGAAGTTATCGTTATCTATGTTATTATATCGTAATCTATCTTTAAAAAAATTAAAAATATATTTCTTACACTCACACTACAATTAAACTAGCCCCATACATCGCCCCATAAAGCGACGCGGCTATAAATACATATAATTATACATATATAAATATTAATATGTAGATATATATATATAAACGTCCATGACTCAGGTACAAATGCTCGTATTCATCAAACAAACATTTGCTCGAACCCAGGACTTCAGAGTAGGCTACACCTTGAAACCGGTGTAACACTCTACCCCGGAGGTCGTCAAAAATCGTTGGCAGAATGGCTTTAGAAACTTTTAAACGGACCTATAGTACATTACTGCAGCGGCCAGCAAAAGAGGCATTGATGGACGAACGTGTAAATATGTAAAAAAAAATTGTTGTTCGCCGTTCGTCTGATTTCGAAAAGTATTTTTAAATTATACTACTATAGAAGCCTTGGCCACAACTATACATTGATGGACTTACGTATGTGTACCTCGGCTTCGCCGCGGCCCACATTTACACGTTCGTCCATCAATGCCTCTTCAGTGTTTCAATATTTCTCTCGAATGCAAGGATATTCCTAGCATTGATGTGACAACGCTGGGAATATCCTTGCACGCGAGAGAAATATTTTTTCAGATGTTTAACGATCGATTAAGATGCGGCAACCAATAACTCACTTGTGGCAGAGTTGATTTTTTCCTATATTTTTCTATTTCAAATTTAGCATAAGTATAAAAGTAGCATAAATGATTATCTGTTGCATCTTAATCGATAGTTAAACATCTGAAAATATGTTTCTTTCGAATGCATGTATATTCCTAGCATTGGTGTGACCACGCTGTCCTACAACCTTGGACGAAAGCCTACCAAGTAATAAAAATACAAAAGTATTGGAGAATTTCGACGGTGGTCGCCAGTCTCGGTAGTACAGTGGTAAAAATCAGTGTTCAATTCGGATGCACGCGGTTTTGTAAAAACAAAGCGCAATCAATCAATTACAAAACAGTGTTCAATTGACGCGTACTAAACTTCGACGACCTGTTTGGCGCAGGGGTACTAACCCCACCTTCTGCGCCAGAGGTCCCGTTCGATTCCCGGACAAGACAAATATCTGTGTGCATGAACATGTCTATTTGTCTTGGTCTGGGTGTTTAAGATGTATATTATGTATGTATTTACAAAAAAAAAGTATATAAGTATGTTTATCCGTAACACAAGTTCTTCATGATATTTAACGTGGTGTGATTGTATAAAAAAAAAACTAAACACGGTTTTCGTGGGCATGTTCCGTGCTACAAATGCATGTGGATTTCCAGCAACCGGTGACTCGAATTGAATATAAGTACGCGAGCGTCGTCCGGTGCGCGATCGCCATTCCAGAAACCAGAACAACGGCCATCGGTTCTTCTCGCTATGTGTCCCGCCCACTGCCACTTCAGCTGAGCAACCCTTCGAGCGATTTTTATAATTACTATCTGATAGAATCAGGCGTTACTTGGCGGAAATCCATATCTTAGTAGAAAACGAAAAATATGTCGCGTAATTCCGCAAGAAAAAATGCAGATGCAGCCCAGTGACACACCTTGCACCTTCACCGACTTAGGTGCAAGGTGTGTCACTGGGCTGCATCTGCATTTTTTCTTGCGGAATTACGCGACATATTTTTCGTTTTCTACTAATAATTACTATCATTTAAATATCTGTTTCTGTTCATAATTAGATCGCACAACACGTCTACGTTCAAACAAATAAGACACACACCACTTATATAAACAAATGAACCACACAAAAAGTTTGCTCAAAACGCAGTAACAAAAGAAAATCGATTTGCAATAGAGACAAGTGAAAGTTTTCCAACAATGAGCGCATTGACAAAACAAAACGTCGCGAACGCGGGCGGGCGGCTGATTAGGGCTGTCAACTTGTCGTATTTTGCAAAAGAGTATGTTTAATTTCAGTAGTGGAAAATATAATATATATATATTATACTAGTGACCGCCCGCGGTTTCACACGCGTGGTTCCCGTTCCTAGAAGTCTCTATGCATACCCAGACATACCAAATTTCATCCAAACCAGTTAAGTAGTTTTGGTGTGAAAGAGTAACAAACAAATAAACAATGTGACATTTATAATATTATAGGATAACGAAACGAAGCGCTGAAATGTTTCTTCGATTAGTGATCGAAGATGTAAACTAATAAATTCAGAAGACTTCACCATACAATTATTTTATATTGAAAAGCCAAAGTTTGTATAAAACTTTTAATTTTAATCCCATGAAAAATTTTAAACTTTTATACTAACCTTTTGCAGAACATAAAAAACACTACTAACTAACTAAAACATTACTGGAAAATATATCAACGACTCCAAATTACTCAAAAAATGAATCTTAGTTAAGCGTACCGTGCGAGTGTGTGACTAGACTTGCCAACCGTCCCGGATTTTCCGGGACGTCCCGCTTCTGGGTAAATTTTGAACCGTCCCGCCGTGTCCCGGAAATCAGTGATTAAGTGGTATTAGTATCTATCTCGTACCAACCCCCTCGGGTTGCGCAGTAGGCCCGAATAAATTTAGTTTGTTACACATTATTCTTTATACCTACGCTTTGCGTATTTCGCGTGAGGAGAGATCGGTGTATTGGGCGTTTATGAACAATGGCACAAATTATTTATGGCTATGAAAGAGGCACCTGGCTTTCTACATATCTTTCAGATGGTAGCTTCGATACCACCTTCAAATGCATCAGCAGAGAAAGTGTTTTCTCTGTGGAAATGCATGGACAGACAGCAGAAATAAGCTGTCTGTCGACCACAACAAGGCTGAACTACAATGCAAAATAGCAAAATAAGTACAGTACAGTTCCAGCCTGAGAATTCACTTGTGGCCGAGTTAATTTTTTCCAATATTTTTCTATTTAAAATTTACCATAAGTACAGTACAGTTTAAAAATATAATTAAGATTTAATAGTTTGAAATGTTGGTCATATATACATTTGTATTCATTTTTTTTAAATAAGTGATTTTAAAAAATATAGATCTGTTTCTAACAATTTTGTATGTGGTGTGTTGTGTTGTGTGTCCCGCGTAATATACCCAAGTCCCGGATGTCGAGCAGGGTAGTCCCGGAAATGCCTTTTTTGGAGTTGGCAAGCCTATGCGTGACCTACTTTTAGTACAAAATCTACTATTTAAGAGTGCGGTTGGCAGCCCTACCGTCATCTGTCAATTTGATGATTTTGGCGGGAATCGGCCATTTTTTGTTGCAATGCATACATTATGAAAGAGTTTGCATAATAACCGCTTTGTACGTTAATGAGTTGTTTGGGATGCAACTAAGTAAATATGGCTTTTAAGGGCTTCGTGCGTACGTATTACGTATAACAACGAAAAAATGTAAACGTTTGTAGGAAACGTTGATTTTACAACGTCTCTGTGGTCTAGATGTACAACCACCCCTATTAGACCTAGGGGCCCCGGGTTCGATTTCCAGCGGGGGTACATTTTGTATTCGGTTTGGTTGGTGGTAGGACTTGTAGTAAGTCCGCCTGGTTAGCTACCACCATCTTATCAAGTTTGACGCCATAACAACAATGTTATCAGCATTGCTGTGTTCTGGCAGTTACAGATAAGATAGGCAGTTGCTCAGTGATCGAGGATTCCGGGAGAGGCTCGCTTCCATCTTCAGCCTTATCAATACTTAACATGTATGATGAAGGCTAAGAGTCTCCCCGTCGTCTATACTAATATTATAAAGAGGAAAGATTTGTATTTTTGTATGTAACGAATAAACTCAAAAACTACTAGACCGATTTTGACGAAATTTGGTATAGAGAATCCTTAGACCCTAAGTAGTAACATAGGCTATAAATGATCCCAAAATTCCCACGGGAACGGGAACCACGCGGGTGAAACCGCGCCCGGCCTCTAGTTTATAATAAAAATAAACTTTGCGTAATTACTATGTACAATCAAGGAATTTGACCAGTAGAGTTTTAAGGATTTGTTTAAAAAACTTATCTATCGCAATGCAAATGCGTATTCTACAGTAAAGCTTATTAAAGAAAGATCTTCCGACTTTCTTTCCTGCTAGCTTTCTGTGCGTGCTGTTTGGCTATGGAACGCACTACCGGATGGTATCAGAAGGGCTCAAACTCTTGGATCATTTGGCGAACAAGTTAGAATCATTTCCTTTTACTTTCTCATAATTTATAGCTACATTTTACCTTATCTCCTCTATCAGTATTTATGTACTCGTATTAATAATATACTTTACTCTTCTTTATTAATTTTCTTTCTTTTTGCACCAGTTCTCCAGTTCCCTATTATATATATACTCTCTTTCATCCAAGGTTGCCTAATTGCTACGTAGCAATAAGGCCGCCTATTGTATGTCTACTTTTTGTTTGTATTCTCTCTGTATATTTGTTTTATCGTGTGCAATAAAGTTCATTTTATTATTATTATTATTTTAAAATAGAAAACCTGTAGAAGTTATCCTGTTTATGTAAGATTTGATGCTGGATGGCAATCTAGATAAGATTAAATTTGATACCGATGTTATTCTACTAAAATAACTTTGTGGACTCAAATGCCAAAACGGATAAAATATTCTATGACAACAATATGACATTCAAGTTATTACTTTTCAGAACTATCTTAAAAAATTTACGAATAGGCTCGTAAACCACAAAGGAGGCTGTAAAATACATAGCAACTTGACATTGGCGAAATCCAAGAGATAAAAAGAAGAAGAAGATAATATATAGCATAAAATATAGAATACGTAGATTTTGTATAATTTGAATTTGTTTGACACCTGAATTTTGAGTTGATTTGTCTTTTACGACTTCTTGGATTGACTTTGAAAAACTTGATTGACCTTTAAATATACCTACATTACGTAAACTAATGAATTAAATATTTTAAATCTTTACCTATGACAAAAAAATACTGAAATATGACTTTCTGGATTGACCAATAATTTCTTGGATTTTTTAATAAAAACTAATGAATTTATATTTATAAAACTTCACTCAAGAAAAGATACCTACTAATGACGAGGCAGTATGGTCTATGACCCTAGCCTGTTCTTAGGAACAAAAAAAAATATATATATAGAATACGTAGAGTAGCTTGTAACGACATCGTTACAGATTTATAGCAAAGTATGTAACACAAATAATAGATCAATATTTGGTAAGTATTTTATTTGAATACTAAATAATTCCTAAATAAATCCTGTGTAATTAATGAAGTTTTAAACACTCTTGACGATGGAAAATCTCGGAGTAGCAACCATTCCAATAACAACATAACAGAAGCGAGTTCCTCAGTGATTGAGGATTCTGGGAAAGGCTCGGTTCCATCTTCAGCCTTATCAATTACTTAACATCAGGTTAATTAAAAATGTGAGTAAAATGTAGTAATACTTTTAAGCTAGGACCTAGCGGGATCTATAAGTAATATTGTTGTGTTACCTTATTTATCTGTTCTTAAACATTGATCTCCTTCCAAAATAAAGCACTGTGAAGCAGTTTACGTATTACAAATATAAACAAACATAGTTTTAACACCCAGAAACGAAACAAACACAGACGTTTATCGCATTAATTTTTGTCTTGGGAGGGGATTAACACCCTTGCTTAGCTTTATTAGGCATAATCAGTACCACTGCGTCATTGAGTCACAAAAAAATTCAGGCATCCAAATCCTAACTACTTATAAAATATACTTAATATATTATAATTACCTATATAATTCTGACTATATATATTATTAATGAATATTATAAATCCGAAAGTGTGTTTGTTTGTCTTCCCCTAAGCAACCAATAGACTTGAGTTCACGCATAGAGTTAGTTGAAAGGACGAAGAGTAACACAGGCTACTTTTTGTCCCGATATTCCCACGGGAACGGGAACCACGCGGGTGAAACCACAGGGCAGCCGGTAGTTTTCGATAAATGAAAAAAAAAATGTTTCCCAAATTTAAAGAAAAATAGGTCACTTACCTGCCATGGAAACGCTCCGTACGGTGTTTCTGCCCCTCCCACAATCTTCCCCGTCCTTCTAGGGTTGAAATCAACAGTCCTGGTACCACATTGTACTTTATCCCCTTTCCCAGGCTTTAAAACCGAATTTTGATTAAAATAATTCGTAGAAAAACTACTAAAAGCTTTAGAAGGCCTCGTTCTGTTCCTATAAAACTCCATGTGGTTAACCCTATTTAAAAAAAAATCTGCACTAACGAAATTAAAAAGGAAAAGAAAAATTGCCGCCAAAATCATTGTCACTGGCTGTCACTGTCACTTTATTTTTTTCACGACCACGCGTAAGGAGGTTTGGATTACGAATGAGTATGAAAGATCGCTTCGATTTTATTTTTTTAACTCGTCCTCTGTGTTACAATGCTATTGTCGCACACGTGAATGTAGGTCAGTGGATTAATCTTGAGATGCATCTTCTATGGTCTGCTTTTATTGTTTAAGGTCAAGGTGAAAAATGTTTGGTTTTTGTCCCATTGGATTGGAAGTTCGATTGGATCTATTTTTGGATACAAATGCTTTACAAAGAGAAGAGAGAAATTCTATTTTCGTTTTCAACTGTGTTGGCAGAGAAAGCTGGGTTTTAAAACTTAGCGATTTAAAAAGTCCTTGTCGCAAATTAATAATTGTATTTATTTATTATTTGCTTATTCCCTTTAAAATAATATGAGTCCTTCAAGTTTCCAATAAAATACTTATCTAAGTAAGTTTAGTTCAACCATAAAATGATTGATGGCAAAGTTTTATTTGACACCCACTGGGTATAGGCCACCCCAAGGATCTCTACGACGATCGGTCCTGCGTTTTTTTTTTAAATAAGTTTAGAGAAAGTTTCTCCAGAATTCAGTTGCGTTCGGCGCAATATCAGGGCAATGTTTTATTAAGTAACGCACCCAGCGGCTTCCCGCGAAATAAACTTACCCCTATAGTTACTAAAAGGATTATTTATTAACCTCTCAGGCCCGGGGTTTTGAGACACAATAGATTATT
Organism: Chrysoteuchia culmella; assembly: GCA_910589605.1. Classification (NCBI taxonomy): domain Eukaryota; kingdom Metazoa; phylum Arthropoda; class Insecta; order Lepidoptera; family Crambidae; genus Chrysoteuchia; species Chrysoteuchia culmella. Next base: position 852,005 of record OU342671.1, on the reverse strand, counting down.
TTATTGTTCTCTGGACGCCGGCGCCGGCGCGATGTTCTGCTAGCAAATGACGAATTATAGTCTTTTTCAGCTACCTAGGATGATTCCTGTGACACTTCAAAATTTTCCGAATCGCGGTTACTATATCAGCAAAATGTTTTTGAAAAATTATTTATTTGTTGTAGCAATTTAGTAAAAAAAAAACTACACCTCTGGAAAAACAAAGTAAAGTCTGTGTCTATTAATTACATTTTAATTAAATATGATAGAAAATTATTTTATATGTTTTGTAGTACAATGTGCGATTCGGAACAGGGTATCGACAGAATCGACAACTGCTGGCTGTTCAATAGTCGATTACAATAAAAAAGAAGATACTTTAAATTTTAATAAACAAAACAAAACTCAGTGAGTTTTGATCCTACTAATTAAATGTTTCTGCTGACATTAACATTGATAGATTAATGTTTTATTTTACCATATGAATAAGCACATACAATACTTTTTATTCTTTATTATGTTTACGTGCGATGATATAAGTTACGCTATATACACAACCAGATTTAACATGGCCGGAAAAGAAGTAAAATAAAATGAAATTTCTTTAAAGTAGCTGTACATTGACTATTAGAAAACATCGATAGATAAGTAGGATTTCAATAAAGGACATCTCTAGAACTGTCTGAAACGTCACATGAATCATCTTACGTGAAAAAAGCTGTAAATATCTTAAGATAAATGATATTAATATCGCTACTACAAAATGCTGTGTGTATCCAATGTATATTCAATGTCATCGGCTCCAATAATGAGTGATGTAGTGTTGATTCAAGTTTTTTTTTAATTTTCTTATTAATCGTGTTTAAGTTAAGGGCAATACAGTAAACAATGTATAAATATTGGTTTAGTATTAAACCCTTTTTTAGAATGTTTATTGATTTTTAAAGGTAAAGGTCACGTACACGTTTTTTTTATAAATACTAATAGATTAATTGCGCCATCTATAAGTTTTTTTTTAAACCGTTTGTCTAATTTTTCTGTTTCAGTGTCAGATGCGTTAAGATGTATGCGTTAAAAAAATACTGGAAAAGTCGGAAGTGAAAATGTATTTTTTTGTATGAACATCGCAGTCTATTAACGATTTGTAGCTGTGCAATTATTACTTAACTAGTTTGATTAAAAATGTACCGGAAATTGTGACATTGTATACTTAAATTAAATTCATAATCAAAAATGGTTAATTTTTGAACAAAATTTCAACAAGATTCTAAAAATAAAAATGTTAAAAATATTTTTATTCAAATAGATTTAAGTACTTATTATGTTCTTTTAAATAGACACGTTTGAGACTTTTTGCTCACGAGACCAAACAAAAAAAAACAAAAAAATATGAAATGAATTACGTGGCTCTCTAATTATATGCATTTCAAAAAGCATAATATTGTGTGGCAGTTATTTTTTTTGGCATAAGTATAAAAATCCATAAACTCGAATAGCACCGCAACAACTTTACGCATAATTTTTTGGCATAATTATTGTTTAGCATAATAATCGCAATAAATAATGTTTTCACTGCATGACATACATGGCTTCTGTCACGGCTCCGGCGCAGGCCCAGGCCTGCCTATCATCGCAGATGATTTTAAGGCTCACCACCGCAGCTTTGGCTTGCTGAAGGGCAGGCCTAAATTGCACTCTAGGGTTAGGGCAAACAATTGTCGGTTTGGCCAGCAATTCGTTTTCATCGCCGTAAATTTTGTACAAAAATATTAAAAATACTAGAGAATTTCATGACAAAAAATCATTATGGATTTCAATAGTTACCTAAGCTAAACAATTCTAGGGCTACCGATAGTTATGCCAAAACAAATTAGGGATTTAATTTTGTTTTTTAACAATTCTTTTGTCTAAACCAACATTTTCCTTATTAATTTTCCATAGGCAACGAATAATCCGTCATGCCATAATAACTTCCCGTAAAACAGATTATAAACAAGAGTAACAGATAGTGTTAGCCTTAATTTCAACCTAGATTTTATATTTATTGAAATCGTCTCGTTATCACTGCCGTAACTTTGACCCATAATACAGTGCAAAGGACGAATTACAGGTAGCGGGGTAGCGTCAGCAACAAATTTACAATTTTTTTTTTAAATATAGAGAAGGGTATATGACAGTTATTTTTTTTTTGCCGAATCAAAAAAGGTTATCAATTCGCCGCGTAAATAATTATTTGTTAATGTTTTCACCGATTATTTTGTTTATATATGGTTAAAGTATATAAAGGTTGTAGGTAGCAAAATTGTCAAGTGTAAGAAGAAAAATCATGTTTACTTAAACTCTAAACCTTGGAATTCTTTGGGATTGAGATCATGTAAAATACTGAAACAAACTGTGTCATGATTTATTTTTAAAGCATTGATGCCTACGTATCTCTGGTAAGATTTATGGTAGTCGGTTTCTGAATTAAAGGTTGAGATAGTGAGACGTTTTCAACGAAAAAATAATATCAGTTTTTCAAAAGTTTGTCTGACCGCTCTTCATGCATAAACTAGAGAAAAGATTTTAATGATTTTTTCTTTCAAATAACTAGAGTCAACAATTATGGGAAAGTCAACCTCTTTCCGCAAAATTGAAATCACGCGTAACTTAAATATAACGTATCTACTTATTTTTGGGGCACTTAAACAAGTCAACTTCCAATTCACAATTCATGTAAGTTTTAAGTTAATTTTATTACGAAGCTTTTTGATTAAGTTTACATTTTTTAAATATTTTTTTTCAACTTTTTTCAAAGTCATTAGTCAAAGATTTTTATTCAAATAGACTTATAGATAAGTACTTTCGAATAGTCTAACATTTTTTTCCGTACCAGCCATTCTTATCAAAGCAAGAAACTTATCAGCTTTAACAGAAATAACAACATTTACAATGGAACATGTTGTTGCCAAACACAAATTTACAATTTTGAAATATATTTAATATAAGAGGCAATTTTGCCGACACTACCCACTGTTATGAATGCTAAGCGTACACATAACTCTGCAAAAGCGAGGTCGCGTTGCATCAGACTGTGTGTGTATTATACGGAATTTACGTTATCGGTACCGAGGCGAAATTTCAGCCAAATATAATGACAATAATATCTGTGAAAAACTACATACAATTAGGCTACATTTCAACCTCAAGGTGAGACTATACGCAGACGCAGTTCGCGAAGGCAATTATAGATAAATAAATATTTCATACACTTACACAAAACTAACCTAGCCCCAAAGTAAGCATTGTAAGGCTTGTGCATGTTCCATTGTAAATGTTGTTGTTTCTGTTAAAGCTGATAAGTTTCTTGCGGCCGTTCTTCTTATCAGTTAAAAGATGTCCTGAATGGCTGGTAGGGAAAAAAATGTTGGACTATTCGAAAGTACTTATCTATAAGTCTATTTGAATAAAAAACTTTGACTTTGACTTTGACTTTGTGTTATGGGTTATCTAGAATCTCAACGGATAGAATTAATACTTATTAATAATACATATAGATTTTTTTGTTGTTTAAGTAAACAGTTATGTGTGTCATGATCATGCATGACTCAGATACAAATGCACGTATTCATCATACAAACATTTGTACCTACCGGGATATGAACCCAGGACCTTAGAATAAGCGACACCTTTTTTAGGGTTCCGTACCTCAAAAAGAAAAAAACGGAACCCTTGTAGGATCACTTCGTTGTCCGTCCGTCCGTCCGTCTGTCAAGACCGTTTTTCTCAGGAACGCGTGGAGGTATCAAACTGAAATTTATATCTAATACTCAGGTCTACTGTTCCTTGGAGCTGTGAAAAAATCAAATTTCTAAGCCAAAGCAATCAAAAGATACAACCGTTTATGCCTCAAATTTTCGAAACTCGCACAGGAATCAAAACCTACAGGGTACTTCCCGTGAACTTAGAAACTTGAAATTTGGTACGAAGTAACGTCTTATAGTACAGATAAAGGAAAAAATGCGAAAACCGTAAATTTTTAGTTACATCATATAATAAAAAATATTTTTGAAAATTTTATATTTCATTTTGCAATAGAAATACCATAACTATGACTCGATTGCCGTGATGGGTGAACTTTTACTTATATACCTACAGGTTTTTACGGAACCCTCGGTGCGCGTGTCCGGTTCGCACTTGGCCGGTTTTTATTTTATACTAGGAGAAATGCTTTTACGCATCCCTCGCCCCCAGGTGGAGGGGCGATTTGAAATGTTGGAGCCTATACAACACGGCCTATACAACATATACCACGCACTCCATCCCACGCCCCTCCCGTGCCCCCAACCAGCGTGTAAGCTCGGTGGAGTCTCGGAAGGGGTATCCTAATGATAAGAAAGTGGGGGGGCCGGGGGACACCCGCATCCCACCCCCCATCGAGTCCTAAGGCTAAAACAAAAAAAAGACTAAAACTACTTGCCCTCCAGGCCGCCATTGGTCACGGAGGGTAGGGTTCGCAATCACCCCTAAAGACCAGGCGGCCGTGGCCTGGTTTCCCGGGCCCCCTCACGGCTGGAATATGGCTGAGCAAGTTTAGCCATCTTCCCAGACGGTGGAAACCGTGCAAGGCAGGCGATGGCACACCCACCAACTCCAGCGTGGTTTCACTATAGGGGAATGAGGCGATCATACCGTCGCTTCCTTCCCCTTAGCCGCCTGTACGGGCCGCATGAGCGTCCTACTCGCGAGCCCTCTCCGCTGTCTTGACTTGTATAATTGACTTTGACTTGTATTGAATTGAATTTGACTTGTATAACATGAATTGAATTTGACTTGTATAATTTGAGCTGTTTAGAGATTTTTGACCATTGAATGTTTTTGATAATTTTCTTTATATTTGATATGACATTGTAATTTTATTTTGATTTATGTAGTTTAATGCAATAATTTTGACTTAATTCTATTTTGATCGGATCTAATAATTTTTCAATGAACAATGGACAATTTTATTGTATTTGCACATCGAATCATTCGGTAGAATATGCGGAAACTATGCACTTAAAATCTATACTGTACCATATTCTAGCAAATAAATGATTTATGATTTTATGATTTATGATTTATGTCTCCTTCTGGAGGATCACATCCTCGCAGAAGGAGACTGCCACCTACCACGATCTGTCACTACCCAGCATCTTACCGACGATGCTGGGTAGGGAGAAGTGCTAAAGAAATGTTAAAGTAGCGTCAGGACACGTGACCCTGATCGAAAATTCGTAAGACCATTTACCGTTGACCTATTTCAAATTACATAAAGTCTCATATTTGAAAGATCTACGTATATTAGTTAATAACAACCATTATATAAAGATATCTCATTACTACCTACCAAATTTCATATTGATGCCAGGTCAGTTTTAATGGATTTACCTGCCAAATCAAGTTGGTCTCCGTTTTCATCAACTTTTTATGAAGTTGTGGTCAAGATATAGTAGATTTTGATCGTTATTTTCGTTTAAGCGGTTTTCACTTCTGCCGGCACTCCCAGAGTTTTTTCCGCAACCCGTTGTTTTTTTACTTAGACTTTTTGAGTTTTTCTCAACTGTCATGCGCCTAATTGTCTTGGTCAGATCGTACGTGTCAAAGTCACAACTGAAATAAAAGGAATGTACTCGTGCAGTTCTGAGTCATGCTATCATATAACACTTTTGGTTTTGAGTCTCATTGTATACCACTCCTTGCACCAGTCACCAGACAATGCAGTAACGGTCTGTCTGTCTGTCTGTCAAGATGAATCGTCATGCTAAAAGTGGGTCGGTAAGGGACAAAGGGCCAGGGCGGGGCGAAAACGGAATTTGATTTAATCTTTTTGACAGGTCCGATGGCTTAGTGGTAGTGAAACTACTGAGTCAGAAGTGGGTTCAAGACCCGCCCGGGATCAATATGTTTGTTGAAATAAAACAACTTTTACGGATATCAAACGCGCTATATTTCACGAACTAAGTTGTAATTGTCAGTATTTTTAGGGGTTTTTTTATTTTCCCGACGTTTCGGCACCTTTTCAGCTGCCGTGGTCACGGGATGTCATCCCGTCGTCATCATGTCGTGAAATATAGCGCGTTTGATATCCGTAAAAGTCGTTTTATTTCAATAAACAGTGCGCGCCAAAACTTAAGATATAGTTATACTTAAGTTATGATTATTATGCATTTGTGTTGTATTAATTTTGCGGCATTCGTAAGTAAATTGGAAAATACCTATTCCCAAAAGTGTTTAGGTTAGGCTACTTATACCTACCTAGTTACTTAAGAAGCCGGCGACCGGTCAGCACCCCATAACGTAATACCATAATAATTTGAATCTGTACTTGTGATGTTATTCGGACTAAGACAGTTTGCCATTCAAAAAAAAAAATACTTCATCATTATCATCAGCCTGTGGACGTCCACTGCTGGAAATAGGCCTCTCCTAGCTCACGCCTATTGTGGCGTTCATGGAGGTTGTTAGCCTACTGCTACCACGCTGGCCGGGTTGGTAGAGGGTTTGTTTCTAGTTTTCCTTCTCTCGCACAGGTGTTCAATGCGTCGAGCCGTCGAGCCTCTTAGTCGACTCTTACGACATCCCAGGCATATAAGGGAGTGGTGACTTGTATTTTAGGCCGTCACCACACGGCACAATTATTAGATAACCAATTAAATATAAATGCGAATTGTAGTTTCTTCTTTGTTAATAAAACGAAAAGAAGGTACTTTACATGGAGTTCTAACCTGTGATACTCCTGTCGATTTCTAAGAAACATTACATTCATATGACATTTAGCACACATGCTTTCATTTTCCTCATCAATACCTGAGCCATTTTAAACTCCAATGCCTTGTAATAAGATCGTTTAAACCGACAACCTTGTAAAATGTCACTATGTCAATAATATTGAGTGGGAGGTACAAAAGATTACTTACTAACAATACCATGATCTATTTATTAGCATTCCATAGTTACTCATGATTTATTTTAAGTAGGTATAGGAGAACTTTATGTTGCATAGAGAACTTTATAAGAGTACTGACAAAAAAACCGGCCAAGTGCGAATCGGACTCGTGCACCGAGGGTTCCGTTTAAAATTTACAAAAATATTTTTTATTATATGATGTAACTAAAAATTTACGGTTTTCGCAATTTTTTCTTTATCTGTACTATAAGACATTACTTCGTACCAAATTTCAAGATTCTAAGTTCACGGGAAGTACCCTGTAGGTTTTGATTCCCGTGCGAGTTTCGAAAATTTGCGGCATAAACGACTGTATCTTTTGATTGCTTTGGCTTAGAAGTTTGATTTTTGAACAGCTCCAAGGGACAATAGACCTGAGTATTAGACATAAATTACAGTTTGATACCTCCACGCGTTCTTGAGAAAAACGGTCTTGATAGACGGACGGACGGACGGACAACGAAGTGATCCTATAAGGGTTCAGTTTTTTTCTTTTGAGGTACGGAACCCTAAAAAACCACAATTAATGATATAAATACTAAATACCTACATACATTTACATTAGATACTTGAGAGCGATTGCGTAAAGTACAACCGGGGAACTCCTTTTTGACCAGTAGAGTTTTTTTGCGAAACGTTTCCTCGGAAAGTACTAAGGTTATTAACTCACTCATTCATCAACCTGTGGACGTCCACTGCTGGACATAGGCCTCTCCTAGCTCACGCCTATTGTGGCGTTCATAGGAGGCTATTAGCCTACTGCTACCACGCTGGCCAGACGGGTTGGTAGAGGGTTTGTTTCAAGTTTTCCTTCTCTCGCACAGGTGTTCAATGCGTCGAGCCTCTTAGTCGACTCTTACGACATCACAGGCATGTAAGGGAGTGGTGACACTTGTATTCTTAGGCCGTCACCACACGGCACAGGTTATTAAAATAATTTATTATTCAAATATATGTTTTATGAACGATAGGGAGACTATTAACATTCATTATACCTGATGTTAAGTATTGATAAGGCTGAAGATGGAAGCGAGCCTCTCCCGAAATCCTCAATCACTGAGGAACTGGCTATTTTATCTCTAACTGCCGGAACACAACAATGCTGAAAACATTGTTGTTATGGCGTCAGACTTAGATAAAATGGTGGTACCTAGCCAGGCGGACTCACAACAAGTCCTACCAATAACCAAACCGAATACAATATGTACCCCCGCTGGGAGTCGAACCCGGGACCCCTGGGCCTGATACCGGTGGTTATACCACTAGACCACAGAGGCGGTTAAGTATAGATATTGATTATTATAGTTACTACGATTAATCGACTGCAATTACAGCTGGAACCACATAATATATAATAGGTAGGTAGTCCGGACCCAACGGGTCTATCTTGCCTTCCAAAGCATTTTCCAAGCGAATATAAATTTTTGACCACCCATCCCGTGACCGACAACCCTAAAATTATGATAGTATTATAGTTATCAACTTAATTGAAACAACAAACTTAAATCCGGAGCAACCGTTATTTCATCTGATTTAATAAATCACAGTGATGAACTGATGATCCAGTATGATCATGTTGTTACATCAACTATTAAACAAAGATAAAAAAAATATATTTTTATTTGAACGTCGTTAATCATTGTAGTCTTAGAGACGGGATGCATTTAATTTACCGTTTGCAAAGTTTTTATTTTGTGTGGTTTTTTGCACACCTAATTTAATATTTTGGATATTATCCAGGACAGGCAGGAAATAATCTAGTAGGTACTAAAGTCAGTACAAGATAAACCATAAAACAACACTCAACGTCAACATAAAACCGAATGCACCAAATGCGTGATTAAAACCCATTTTTACACACACAACGGGAAATCGCTTAGTCTTCATTTACACTGACTGACGGTAAGTAATATTTAGGGCAGCAGATGGTGAATACAGTTAGGAATCCCCGCCACAATCTTCCGGAATTCCCAAGCCATGAGGCATTGGATATCTTATCTGTTATCTTGTCAAGACTATTTCCCGGCCCGGCTAAGGAACGGGGAACAGAGTGAGCAGGTTACAAATGAAGATAAAATAAAACGGTTTAAGAACAAGCGTATAATAAAAAAAAATTAAAAACATTTACAGGAAGATGTATGTAATTAAATATAAACCTAAAATTTGTTACAAACAATTATATACCTGGGGGTGGTTACCTTAATCTTTTGCTCTCTTAAAATGAAAATGACTTATAGATTATTACTTCTAAAACTATTTATACTAAATCGTAGTTTATGGAAATACAATGATCGCTGTCCGAAGTCGCGTCGGTCGTAGGGAACGGTGGAAAATAGATATAGCCGCCCGAAGTCGCGTCTCCTCGCTACATAAGGTATAAAACAGGAACGCCCTTACTTGTTTAAAGTCAGGTCCTAAGGATCAGGACCTCATGTTTTATAGATATCGATCTATTATAAATGATAATATGGATCTCGACAAACGAGTTTGTGGGTTGGTTGGTCCCTCCTCTTCCCTCCTGAAAAGTACGGGAAAAAAGAAGGCGTTAGATAAAGTAACTACTTAAGTAAAAAAAATCTACTATACATAGGTAACTACCTAAGAGATTAAATCAAAGAAAGAAAATAATACATACCTACCCTTTTATTTATCAATATTCTTTTAATTAAAATGAAAGTTCCTCCAAGAAATCTCCAAGTCCAAGTAACGTAACGTGTATGAAGATGAAGCCAAAAGATATCAAACCTATGTAAATTTTGTGAAAACCTCAATAAAAATTGTATTTATACTTTTCAAATACTTACCAATAAAATGTTTTAGATATTTAAAAATGAAAGACAAAATTTTCAATTCTAAATTGCAAAGCAAAATCTGGCTTCGTCCCGTGAAAAAGAGAAAAATCTTTTTCAAGCGCGGCACGAAAACGCGGGAAAACGAAGAAAAAAACCCATCGTCAGAAAAAAAGAAATGAGTAAAAAGGATGAATGATAATAAGAGTGTGTGTAAAAAGGATAGGTAGAATACTTGAATATTTTTAAATGAGGTCGAACATGATTTAAAACTTATTTCAAATATTTCATAGATACCAAGGAGTTTTATACAATGAGGTTGATAGTTTGAAAAAAGAGTATGGATGAAATGAGGTCGCATGTACAAAATAAATATAAATTAAGGAAAATATTTGAAATATAATAATAAATGATTGTGATTAAATAAATAAGATGCAATATAAATAAATAAAAATGAAACGTTGTTTTGAAAAAACACAACGTTACAATCTACCGCAACAAACGATTCCGAAAACATTGTTGCTATGGTGACAGCCTTAGATTACGACTGTTAGGTAACGACTTGATATGGAACGCACGCTTACTTACGTAAAAGTCATTTTTAGCATTTAAAATCCAGTAGAATAAAATCGAAAATATTTTCATTATTGTTTAACTAGATTCTTCTAGTTAAGTGTCAAATGAAAGCGAATACCTTACGCAATCGCACCCCTGATATGTCTGACATATAAAAGTCACATTAAGCTTTTAAATCCAATCGAAAATAATTTGTTCAGTGTATAATTCATGAACCCTATCTCATAGTCTACACAGAACAGAGATACACGGAGCGACATAGTACGAGACCGATCCGTCACCGGATATCGGTTACTGTATCATTTGATCATATTGCTTACCTTGATAAAAAAAATGCCTTTTAGTCCTTCCGGTCCTGATATGCCTGGCACATAAAAGTCCCGATAAGCATTTAAATTACAGAAATTAAAAAAAAATCTTTATTGTTTAATTTAAGTACCCTATCCCCAAGCTTACTCACAACAGAGATGTATACGGAGCGACATAGTACGAGACCGATCCGTCACCGGATATCGGTCACTGTGTCATTTGATCACAATGGCGCATGCAGTGGGCGTGTGAATTTATTATAGGATGACACTGTACAATACTGTTTAGGGTTCGTTTCGGAAATTGAATTAAAAAGAAAAACATTTTTTGAAAAAGTTGAAGAGAAAATTTCAGGACGCCTAATAACTCAAACGCCTATTTGCTTAATTCTCTGCTCCTCCAAATCTCCTCCAAGTTACATTACAACCCCGTTTTATTTCCTATCCCGTGGGAATATAAAAAAACCTTGTGCTCGCCTACATCGTTAATGGATATATGCAAAATTTCAGCTTAATCGGTTCAGCCGTTTGTGCTATATGTTGTCTGTCAGTCAGTCACGGTATTGTTTTATTAGTATAATCATCAATTCGAGATGTTACAGCGTGAGAATTGCCCCGGGGCGACGACGTTTCGCTTTCATAATTTTCTAAAAAAGAAATAAGGCTAGAAAACGTCGATTTTGAGATATCGCAGAAAATAGGGCCCTGCGACTTGACCGCCTAACGGCATAAATTGTGCTATCGCTATAGCTATCAAACTTCAAACTCTCATAAAACCCTTCAACGATAGGGTTTTTGTCTAATTCCGACATATTTCTATACGTCTATCGGATTCACTATTGCATTTTTAGTATGAAGAGAGCGTCAGCAAGAGCCCTTGTTGGGGTTTGAAAAATCGATAGCTATAGCAATACCGGTCGTCATGGATCTATGCCAGTTTTAGCAATAATTGCCATTTCACAAGGTTTTGGTTCTGAGTTAGCTGTATTACAATTTCCGTCATGTGTTCTCTTAAATAGCTCAATAATCTCAGCCACATGACACCCACTGCTGGGTATAGGCCTCCCCCAAGGATCTCCACGACGATCGATCTTGCGCTGCCCGCATCCGCGGCTGCCGTGACCGCGCACCAGTCGTCTGTTCACCTTGTCGGAGGCTTACCCACGGAGCATCGCACGATGAAGAAAAGTATTCTAAAAAAGCTTTATGATACTTATTTTGTAAATATACTTTATGGACAGAATTGTTTAAACCAAAAAAATCGCAATTTCGACCCCAAAGTTCGTTGTCCGGTTTGATCCACAGCTCTATATAATATCTATACTGAACCATGCCTGATTTGTATAAAAAACGCAGTCGAACTAGACTGACTCATCGTTATTCATCTGTTATCGACACCGTGCTTTAGAAAGTGTCTCGACATTTTTTTATGATCTAATAAATGTAACTGTGCGGTACTTACTACTTGTTAAATTCAAACAAGGCAATAGGCAACACCTGATAATAATTATAATAAAAAATAAATTTCATACAATCACACCAATTATCTAGCCAACGTTAAGTTTCATGAAGAACTTGTGATACTAGATAGCGGATAAAAATACTTATATACTTTTTTCTGTAAATACATACATAATATACTTACATATTAAATACCCAGACCAAGATAAATAGACATGTTCATGCACACGCTGCTTAGACAATATTTTTTCAAACTGTGTAGTCACTGAAAAATCTATAATAAATGTTATTAAATCTGACCATAGTGGACAACTAGCCTCTATAGAGCACCATCATGTCTGTCTAAGCGGAAAATTGTATGAAGGCCAATAACTAAAAAGGGCATAGATGAATTTAGAAACAATGTGATTAATAAAATTGAGTCTTTACCAGTTCCCATTATGGAATCTAATTTCCTTTATAATGATTTATTTCATGTGGTTGAAGGCGAATTTAGTAAAACGTTTCAGCATTAAAAAACTAAAAAGCAAAAAATAAACCTTTTGGAGTCGGTGCCAGCCAAGACAAGAAGAATAAAATAGTAGGCAAAGTAGAATGCCTTGGCTGGCACCGACTACAAAAGGTTTATTTTTTGTTTTTTGAAGTCGGTTTTAATTTTTTATTTCACAATTTTTAAAGGTAGAACAGGTCCCATGCCTACGCTAATAACCTTATGTCAACTCCTCATTACCTTTTCCCGGTGCAGGGACGTTACTTATTGAGGGGTTATAGCCTATAGGTATGTTGGCGAGGGCCGATAGCTATTTAACAAAAAAGTTTCATCAAAATCCGCTCAGTATAGTTATTGCGTGAAACTTCAGCTCGAACAAGAATCTAACAATTACCTGGATGATATAATTGTTTCATGACTTCCATGACATTAGGCCCCATATCTCCGAAGATTATCATCGGATCTCAATGAGACTTATATGGGACCAAATTGACAGTGTACCCGATCGAACAAAAAAACAACTATTAAAATCGGATCACCAACAACGGAGTAATCGATATACATACATCGGACAAAAAAAAAAACGGGTTGAATTGAGTACCTATCCTTTTTTGTTGAAGTCGGTAAAAAGTGATCAATGGTAATTCGGATAAAGTAAAGTTTAGTGATTGGGCCACACCGGGAATTTATACAAGTAGAAGGAAACTTTATGACCTTTATGCGTCAAAGCATACTTCCTGTGACCCAAATTATATTGAATATGTCAGGAAGTATTCTCAAATGTTTAGAAATGTATGTGCAGCTGCTAAGGCGATGTTCTTTTCAAATAAAATAAAATTAGCGGATAATAAAATAAAGGCTACTTGGAATATTATTAACCAAACAACTGGGAAAACTAATCATAATGTAAACTCCTTCTCCCTTAAAAAAGATAATAAATTAATGACTATTGTAATTGTATAAACGGAAAATATTCTAATAACTGAGTATAAGAAAATGTTCCTCTTATATTAAATATGTTTCAAGATTGTAGATTTGTGTTTGGCAACGACATGTTCCTTTATAAATGTTGTTGCTTCTGTTAAAGCTGATAAGTTTCTTGCGGCCGTTCTTCTTATCAGTTAAAAGATGTCCTGAAAGCACTTATCTTTAAATCTATTTGAATAAAAATCTTTGACTTTGATAATAAATGAAACCAATTTTTTGAGAGTATTCGTATATTTTAGCTGTTACAATCAGACAATCTTGAAAAGAGCCTTAGCTATGGACCCTGTCTTCAGGTCATCCAGAGCTTGCTTGTACTCCGACAGCTTGTACGTCTTCACTCCAAGCTTGTCGTAGTCCAAATATCTGTAAAAATATATAAATAAATAATTGCGCACAATCACACCAACCAAGTTAAGTTTCATGAAGAACTGTGTTATGGACACTAGATAATTGACAAACATACATATTTTGGACCCAGACCGAGACAAATAGACATGTTTATGCACACAAATATTTGTCATGTCCGGGGTTCGAACCCGCGAACTCTGGTGCAGAAGGCGGGTTTAGTACCCTTGCGCCAAATATAGTTATGTGTAATAATTAGCTCAGTTAACATAATACAATTGTAAGGATACTCCATCCCATATAAAGAACATTGATACGTTTCAAATACAAATATGTTTATTCATTTTTTTTTATGAATGACGGGGAGACTCTTAGCCTTCATCATACCTGATGTTAAGTATTGATAAGGCTGAAGATGGAAGCGAGCTTCTCCCGGAATCCTCAACCACTGAGGAACTGGCTATCTTATCTCGAACTGCCGGAACACAACAATGCTGAAAACATTGTTGTTATGGCGTCAGGTTTAGATAAGATGGTGGTAGCTAGCCAGGCGGACTTACAACAAGTCCTACCACCAACCAAACCGAATACAATATGTACCCCCGGTGGGAATCCAACCCGGGACCCCTGGGTCTGATACCGGTGGTTGTACCACTAGACCACAGAGGCGGTTAAAACCGTCATCACAGGTACACATTAAGTTGACAGGATATTTATAGTATCACCATGATGTACCAATTTAGGCATTCATGGGTTTCCAGCATCAGCTTTATTTATGCATCCATAAGGAAAGGTAGTGCCCCAGCAGTGGGGACATTACAAATGGCTGGGGTACTGGCCTGCCTTATGGATGGATAAGGAGAACCTCCCATCACGCTGGCCCAATGCGGATTGGTGGGTTTTAACGGCTGCAAATGCAGCCTAGATCAACGGTTAACGTGCAGCACGGAGGAGCTCGAGATAGTAAATTTTTGGTCACCCATCCCGTGACCGACCATTGCGAAAGTTGCTTAATTTCAACAATCGCAGGCCGAGCGCGAACCTTAGGGGCGACTGTCACCACACCCCCAGTGACCTAATGACGGTACGAGAGCAAGTAGTGAAGGGTTTAGCTGGTAGTACCGCCCCCCCCCCCCTCCCGGCCCCCCATTGATCCTTTTGAGGCTGAATGGGGGGCCGGGAGGCGGCGGTCCCTCCCTTCTCCTGTCCTCCCATCGAGATTTCGAGCTTGATGGGGAGGCGGGAGTTGGTTCGATCCTACCCCGAAACCCCGCCGAGCCCACTAGGCTCGACGGGGCGTCGGGGAGCGGCGAGGGATAGGGTGACGGACTCATGAGTCCGGTATTCTAGGTGAGCCCAGCATAACCTCAGTGTATGCGTAAAAGCATTCCCCTCACTATAAAAAAAAAAAAAAAAAGGCCGAGCTCATCGGGCTCCTCAACTGCAGGGTCCAGATATTACATCCGTATTAGCGTCGCATCAAGAACACTAGTCTGGGCACTCGTTTAGTGCATATCTTGGCTGTACGACTTGCTGTGAGTCCACTTGGCTAGCTACCACCATCTTATCTAAGTTTGACGCCATAACAAAAATGTTTTTAGATACGATAGCCAGTTCCTCAGTGATTGAGGATTCCGGGAGAGGCTCGCTTCCATCTGCAGCCTTATCAATACTTAACATCAGGTATGATGAAGGCTAAGAGTCTCACCGTCGTTCATAAAAAAAAAAAATCAATAAAGTGGTCCTATCCATACTCATATTATAAAGAGGAAAGATTTTATTGTTTGTTTGCAACGAATAAACTCAAAAACTACTGAACGGATTTGGTTGAAATTTGGTACACAGATATTAGATAGTCTGGTAATGAACATAGGATACTTTTCATTCTTTACAGGTATGATGAAAGATAAGTCTTGGTGCTATAGGAATGGTAGAAACTCTACCTTTTGCCCATAGCCTTGAGCCAGGAGATGGCGCTCGGGAAGCTGTACGGGTTAATCTTGACCCCGATGACGGTCAGCTCCTTGTCGTAGATCTGGAATGGGTTGATGCTAGAAAAGAAACAACATGCGAATAAATCCTACTTTTATCTTCATCAGAAAAGCGTCTTTTAAATAAATCAATAAATAATTTCATACAATCACATCAATTATCTAGCCCACGTTTAGTTTCATGAAGAACTTGTGTTATGGATAAGTATCCATTGGTACTTGTACTCGTACTTGATAACGGTTATACCATTCTGCCTTGGAATTCGTCCAAGCATTCTGCTCATCTGAGAATGGCACAGAAGCAAAATGCTGAGCCAGGGTTTTATTGGCCCCACATCATATTCCATAAGTTTTGTTTTTATTTTAAGTAAGGTTTAATTTTAAGATTTTTAATTTTTTTATTCTATATAAGTGTGTGTGTGTGTATGTTGTGTGTGTGTGTGTGTGTGTGTGTGTGTGTGTGTGTGTGTGCATGTGTATGTGTGCCAGTAAATGTTTTTTTCTTTATTTCTTTATATACTTTTTTTGTAAATAAATACTTAATATACATATTAAACACCCAGACCAAGACAAATAGACATGATCATGTACACAAATATTTGTCTTGTCCGGGGATAAAACCCGGGACACACTGCGTAAAAGGCAGGTATTGGCCAGACAGGTCGTCATCGAAGAAGAAGAAGAAAGACTCACGAAGCCTGATGCGTGGGCGGGCAGCACCCGAACAGCACGTACTTGCCGCCGTGCCTCAGGTAGTTCATGCTGATCTCCATCACCTTGCCAACTCCTGGCGACAAAAGCATTCATCACAACCAAGTGTATTCAAATCATTGGTCTCTGCGTCGCTACAACTAGACACCGCGCTTCATACATACACACTACTTAAACACATTGTAATTGTATAACTGTTTAATATTTATTTGATAAGTACTTATAATTGTTTTTTGCTTAAATTTCAAACTCGCAGTCAAACCTCTTGTTAGGTTTTGCGAGATTATGTAACCATTTTATTATTTGTAACTTTATAAAATAAATAAATAATAACTAATAATAATAAAAACGGATCAAAAAATGTGACCACAAATTTTGACGTTTTTCTTTAACCAACTGACTCGGTTGCTAGGGATAGTTGATGCCGTATGCCGTTGTCACAGTAGACTGTGCCGTTTGTGACAGACCCGCCCCCTAATTGTCTAATTTCAAAATCTATTCTAACCGCCTCTGTGGTCTAGTGGTACAACCACCGGTATCAGACCCAGGGGTCCCCGGTTCGATTCCCAGCGGGGGTACATATTGTATTCGGTTTGGTTGGTGGTAGGACTTGTTGTAAGCCCGCCTGGCTAGCTACCACCATCTTATCGAAGCCTGACGCCATAACAACAATGTTTTCAGCATTGTTGTGTTCCGGCAGTTCGAAATAAGATAGCCAGTTCCTCAGTGGTTGAGGATTCCGGGAGAGGCTCGCTTCCATCTTCAGCCTTATCAATACTTAACATCATATATGATGAAGGCTAAGAGTCTCCCCGTCATTCTTATAAATCACAATCCCTTTCAGAGGTATTGATTATTATAGGATTGTGATATTTTCGTCTGCCACTTTGCTTAGACAGTTCAATTTCGTTTATTCCGTACCTTTCAAAACGCGTCCCGATCACAATCCCTTTGAAATGTCAAATAGTGACGTCCTGAAGTATGTAAATATTTTTCAAATGACGAATTGAAAGGGCTTGTGATAGATTTTAAAATTAGACAGTCCCCTGAATGTATAAAGGCGGTATCTAGTTATAACAAGGCTGAGACCAATAATAAATCTATGATTCAAACTCAATATATTATATATTATTATATTAAATATGTTTCAAGATTGTACATTTGTGTTTGGCAACGACATTTTCCTTTGTAAATGTTGTTGCTTCTGTTAAAGCTGATAAGTTTCTTGCGGTCGTTCTTCTTATCAGTTAAAAGATGTCCTGAATGGCTGGTAGGGAAAAAAAATTGGACGATTCGAAAGCACTTATCTATAAGTCTATTTGAATAAAAATCTTTGACTTTGACTTTGACTTTGAATATCATTAATTTAGTCTTGGCTGTTACAAGCGCTTATGAATGTAAAAGAAGCTACGCCATCGGTTCACAAACCTTCAAGAAAGCTTGTAACGAGAAGAACTGCCAAGAAACTCGTCAAGGGCTTTTTTATGACTATGGTTGATCAAGAAAGAGGTTTACCATCAGCCACTTTAATGTCTCCACTGATGTGCTACTGGCCTTTCTTAGAGATGGAGAAGGAGAATGGGTCATGGGCCACACATGGAGTGCTGCTCACGTGTGCCCGATAAGGCTTGGTGGGTTTTAACGAGTGCAAACACAGCCGGGAACAACGTGCCCTCCGAAGCACGGAGTAGCTCGAAATATGCAGTCAATTTTTTATCACCCATCCCGTGACCGACCATTGCGAAAGTTGCTTCGCAGATCGCAGAATCGCGGCGGCACCGTACTTCTCCTATTAATTATTTTGATTAGAAATAATTGACATGTTTTATTCGGAAGCGCTCACCTGTGGAATCAATGATGACGTCATAAACTTCTTTCTCCTTTGCCAAAACGTCGGGAGTTATTAATCTGTAACCCGTATCTGAAATATAAAAAATATTTTATTTATTATTATTATTGATTTATTTCCACACATCTATTATTACAGGATTAACCCAATACAATAGAGTAACTATTAATTTAATCAATAAAATAATAACAATTACAAAATTGTGTTTGCCATTATAAATTATTAATCTATATTCAATTTATTAAAAAAAAAAAAAAATCATTAGGTACTGACCTACAGACCAACTCGCATCTTAGATATCTATCCTTGACAGATTTTAAAAATATCCGAAATGCATGCCCTACGGCCACGGTACAACAATTTTGTTTATTACCTACGAACCAACTGGCTAATTATCTTCGTCTCAGCCACATACACTGCTGGGTATAGGTCTCCCCAAAAGGGGGGGTTTGCCATAATCGCCACGCTCGGCAGGCGGGTTGGGTATCGCAGTATGGCCAAGTTTGTGGGAGACGCTGCTGCCCGCCTCCTGAAGGCCGAGTCCCTTAGTCGCCTTTACGACCCCCGCGGGGTGAGAGGGGGTAGTGCTATTCTAAGCCGACACTACACAGCTAATTATGTGCAAATATCATTAGTTCCCAACCTTATTTATAGACATTTTATACAGGGTGGAAAAAATCTAGGGGAACTACAATAGATCCGTTAGATATCTCATTTTACTGAAAGGAAACAATTCCTTTATTTTTTTAAAGAAATAAAAATGCAATGGTACCTTCTTGAATGGTACTTTCTTCTAAAAATATTTTAATTTCGTATAACGTAACGGACCAATGTGTGATCAAATTTTTTTATTAATTAACCCGGGAGCCCTGGGTCTGATAACGGTGGTATTATTTATAGCAGAGGGTCCGGGAGCTTTAATGATGGCGTGGTCCAGGAAATAAAAGTAGGGCGTTGCAGAAACAAATTGTTAACAATTTATTATAATACAAAACAAGTGTTAACAGCAGTTAATACAATAGATTAAAACGGATAATTCAGAATTGACAATACAACCGTACTCATAGACGGCGCATTAAAGAAAAAGAGACACAGGTCAGAGAGAATAGAATCGTCCGTAGACAATTGACGTTTAGTTGATGCAAAGACATTATTGCATACAGCCTAATAAGGGGTGTAATACACTATTCTTAACAGGTGGTTGTATCACTAGACCACAGAGGCGGTTAAACTCACTAAAGCACCATCGTAGTAAGAAGTGAAGCTAAAGAACCGCTTTAGGCTAGTTCTTCGGGCGGTTTGAACGCCGTCATTGTCCTCAACATAATTATATATTTTTAGAGTAATAAAATTCTGTCCTCGTGTCCAGTTACGAATATAGGTCCCAGACGAGTAGCGTTTAGCAGCATAACCTTTATTATTTTCCCACTTATGCATGTTACTTTATATGTTGAGGACAATGACGGCGTTCAAATCGCCCGAAGAACTAGCCTTTAACATGATGGACTCTGAAAGGAACAGAACATTTTCTTACCCAATTTCTTGACGATCTCAAGTCGGGACTTGTTCATTTCAGAGACGGTCACTTCCCTGTGACCCTGATGATGAAGAGTGGTCACCCAGAGGTTGCCTGAAAATAATTTAAAGTGCAACTTTTCATTTATTTGCCAAAGATTGAAGCTGCTAAGCTACAATCAGTTTCGCAATATTGAAGTATAGTATATATAAGCGATATCTTTACCCTGCATATAGCACTGTCTTTTCGCTAACAATATTATGTGCTTTCACACACTCTTTGTCGGTTTGGTTTTTTGTTGTTTTTGTTGTTTTCTTTCTAATTTTTTTACAATCTTTGTTTTTTATTGTTGTTTTTTGTGTTACTTTGTTTGTTTATCTGTGTGCGGAGTCAACAAACCCGTTCCGGCGGAAGATCAGCGCTGGTCATAGAATATTCATTATGCTGAGCCGGGAGCCGTTTTGAGACAGTGGTTTATGTGTTAATTGTATAAAATCTTTAATTGTTCGTGTATTTTTTGTATCAATAAAATTAATTTTCTTTCTTTCTTTCAATATTATTAGATACCCGTTCCCGTGGGAATATCGGGATAAATAGTAGCCATGAGTTAGCTACGTCTTGAAGTCCCTACATACCAAATTTCATCCCAATTCTGTTAAAGCTGATAAGTTTCCGTTCTTCTTAACAGTTAAAAGATGTCCTGAATAGCTGGTAGGGGAAAAAATTAGACTATTCGAAAGCACTTATCTATAAGTCAATTTGAATAAAAATCTTTGACTTTAACAATCCGTTCGAGCATTTAGGCGTGAAAGAGGAACAATCAAACAAACCTATTAGTGAGATTGATCTTCTTCTGAGGATTAACAGAAATTTCAGAGTAGACCTCTTAGTATAGTTATGTTTGACAGGGTCTATTAAGTATACCTAAGTATAATTTTTTTATCATGCCGCGTAACGCCCTGGACGTTAGGGCTAGAGACGTATTTTTGAACCATTCGAAATTCTCATGCGAATTGAAATTAAATTTCATCCGATTTCAATTTTGTTGCATTTTTTAAACAAACGAATACGGTGCTGCCGTTTTCTTGAACTCCCTTGACATTAACCCCCATATTCTAAGTCGTTCCTCCAAAACTTTTTACACTCCACTCAACCTCGTCGTGGGTAAAAATGGTAGTGTGCACTAGGCCTAACACGGAGTGGCTACGTACTCTTTGGCTCCTCCAGGTCCTTACGGAGTTATGACTTAGAATACCGATTTCGAGGAGTATTTCGAAGAGGTTTTCAATGAGGTTTCGTTAAGTCGAGGACGAGTAAGTTTTGGAGGAACGACTTAGAATATGGGTGTAAGTATTTCAGTAGAAAACGAAAAATATGTAGGTTAAGGTACAAGGTCACTGTGTTGCATCTGCATTTATTTGTGGGCGGGCGGGCGGTGCATCTTGCATGTAAGTTTTTCTTGCGGAATTATGCTACATATTTTGCATTTTCTACTAAGATATGAATTTCCGCCAAGTAACGCCTGATTCTATCACAAATATTAAGTATTTCATTTTACGCAGAATATTTTAAAACCGGTAACTAACTTAGTATAGATTTTCAAAAACCGGTACTGAATCGGAACTGAATCACGTGAAACGAAACGTTTTTAAGTTGTCAAACTATCCGTTGAAATTTGAAAATTACATTAAGTGCTAAACGTCAAACTTTCTATCGCTCGAATAAAAAAAGAGTGGTCGGCCCACTCGTTGCAGATTCGCGTGCGAATCCTGCGATAATGTATGCGAATAGTTATTCTTTTTTTTTTGTAATAACTGGGCAGGCATTTGTAGGTCTAAGATGTTGCATGCTTGCCCAGGAAATGCCTATTCACCCTCGCCTTGAAGAGGCCAAGGTTATAGGAATCGGGGAACACATGAGCAGGCAGCGCATTTCATTCTTTAGCGTTCGAATGATCCAAAAATAAGTCTCCTGAACGCCAAACATATTTTTGAGTTTACTTCAGAATACACCTCCTGAATGATGTTGATGTGAACTTACCGATAATTCCAGCTCCGACTATCAGAATCTTGTCGCCAACTTTGAGGGGCGACGCGCGATCAAACCCATGGGCGACACACGAGTAAGGCTCACAGAGACCCCCTGAAAATCACATCAATATTCGTTAAGTTCGAGTAGTTAAATAGAGTTTCCCAAACTACCCTTGGGTCACGACCCACTGGTGAGTCGCAAGCGAATATCGAGTGGACCCTGTAGAATGACACACCAACCGACCGAGCCAACGACCGGGCGGCTGCGGGCAACTGACAGCCACAGATTGATTGCAACAATTGCAAGTTTCGGAAGTCGTCACTAAGGCCCTAATGACGAGGCCCTAGACTGCCTGCCATGAGAATTACCAATTTTATGCTACCTTTTTTTATATATAATAACTGGGCAGGCATTTGACCACTATCGTTCTTCGTAAACAGGATGTGGTCTAAGGTGCTGCATGCTTGCCCAGGAAATGCCTATTCACTCTCGCCTAGAAGAGACAAAGGTTGTAGGAATCGGGGAACACATGAGCGGGCAGCGCATCCCATTCTTTAGCGGTTCGCGTAAGAAATGTGTCAAGCAAAGCGCTTGGTACGGTCCGTTGGTATGTCAACGACGTACGGGTGGTAAGCTAACCTGCGTCTAGTACCCCGATGGTGGAAAGGGGCTGGAGGAACCTTTTCTCTAAGACAGCCTAGAGATGGGTCCCGAGTTTGGAAACTTATTTTTAGATGGGTAGTAGCTCGTAGCCCAGACAACATTGTGAACCACTGATATAATGTTTTTTTTTTACCTACAACACCACAGTCTATTTACTCATAAAGTCGTCCGATGGAGACGTTTTGACAGAGCAATCGTGGGGGGGGGGGGGGGAGGGCTAGCAAACCCGAGCTGACATACGGGACAGTGGCATATACTCAAGTCCTGTCAAATACTATAAAAGCCTTGTGAAAACGTGCCAGCTTTAGTAAATTGGCCTGCAAGCATGAGGGTTTGTGTGGTATACCTTGCTCCGTAGTAATCCCATCAGGTAACGCGTAGACCTGGTCCTGTGGCGCCCTGCAGTACTGCGCCCAGCCGCCATCCTTCCAGATGCCGATGGTGCTGTTAATGCCAGCTGTAAGGCAGTACTGGTAGTTGCCTTTGCGGCAGAAGTCGCAGAGGGAGCAGGACCTGGAAGAAAACAACGTTGGTTTACGGCTTAGAATACGTACAATGGTGGTCACATAATTAAGGACACTAGTAGATTTTCGTACTATGAAGTAACTTTGCAGCCTTGGTTATCTGCCAAGGATTGACCGAGCTGTGATCTGATAATGGCCATCCAGGCAGTGAATGGAGGAGATCCATATTGCTATACGCACCCAACTGATCAGATTAACATTCTAAAAGATATATGGATATGTTTGAAAAACGTGAAAATATAAAAATAATAATGTATGGAAATTCTGAAACCGAAAACTCTGATCCTTACACATTTTAGAATGTTGATCAGATCAGTCGGGTATGAATGATGTTGATGGACAATCTGGATCTCCTCCATTCACTCCTTGGCAGATCACAGCTCAGTCAATCATTTGCAGAGAACCAAGGCTCCAAAGTTAGCTCGATTGTATGAAAATCGGCTAGTTTCGTTGTTATTTATGTGACCACCACTATATGGCATGCCAGATGCTGGTATACCAGCATGCCAGTTACTGGCATTCCGGGAAGCAGCGATAAAGGTGGTGGGTGGCACACCAGTTCGCAATATTATTGTAGTACACTCCCTTCCCATTTCCTCGCGAGGGAAAAAACAAACGAGCTGCGATCTCTGGTAGGCGATCTAGGTAAAGAAACTTCCAGCAGGCAAATCTAACATATAATCACCTAGTTACCTGCATGCTGATTATCTTACGGAAACTCGGTTCAGAGGCCCTACCGCGCAAATGTCGTCAGCATCGACATCGATTTCATTTGACAGATGGATGTGACATATAGCTCTTAGTCTTTGGTAAGTTTTCATTTGTGTCAAATAGAAGCAGCAATGTGACACATCCATCTGTCAAATGAAGCGGATTTCGATGACGACGCCTCTTGCGCGGTACGGCCCCGTTTCAGATTCGTCGCTGTTGTGGCTGTTTTACCATCCAGTATAAAAATGTGACAGTAATGACAGCGAAGAAACTGACCTGTCCTGTCCTTCGTCCTGGATTTTTTGGGATTTTTAAATAACGCTCCCTAAAACTCTACTGGTCTACCGGACAGTTCCTCCATTATTTAGACTTACCCCCATATTCTAAGTCGTTCCTCCAAAACTTTTTACACTCCACTCAACCTCGTCGTGGGTAAAAATGGTAGTGTGCGCTAGGCCTAGCACGGAGTGGCTACGTACTCTTTGGCTCCTCCAGGTCCTTACGGAGTTATGACTTAGAATACCGATTTCGAGTTTTCAATAAGGGTTCGTTAAGTCGAGGACGAGTAAGTTTTGGAGGAACGACTTAGAATATGGGTGTAAATCCCTCACCTGTTCGGGTCGACGACTACCTTCTGGCCTACTTTAAAGTTGGCAGCCGCAGCCTTTCCCACCTGGTGCACCACGCCGCTGAACTCGTGTCCTAGGGGCAGGGGACGCTCCTTGGATGCTGGGAACTCGCCCTGATGAGGAAAAATGTCTGTTAGCAACATAGAAATTAAAACTATAATGTTTTGCAACTTCCGTTTCCTAAACATGCGTGATTCTGTATTCTTCTCACTGACTTTAGTAACCTGAGGGTTTAAAAAGGTCAATAATGCTAAGTGATTTCCCTAACAATTCATTTAAGGCGATACTCAAAAAAAATATGCTGAAGCGATATGAGCAATGAGAAAACGACGCGCACGGGAGCGAGACCGATTTTGCAGATTAGGCAAAAAAAACACAAAATCACTTCGCATTAAAAAACTACAGCGATTTAAATAAAATGCTTCTGTACGATCCTTAATAGTGTAAGTAACCCCATTTATGAATAATGTTGAATTTTCGTATTTTGAGAGGTCCTGAGAGGAAAAGAAAAAGTGTCGAGGCAAAATCATAAAATCGTGTTTCTGTAACTATACGAATCTAGATAAAGGTATGAAGAAATATATATATGTAATTACCAGATTTGTAGCAACTGTAACCGTGCTATAGTTTTATGACAAAAAGTCCATACTTTTTCCGAGCAGCGCCTTAATTGTTTATTTTCTATGGGGTTTAGGACTGTGTCAGTGCCAGTGCAGCAGAATTTGCTTTTAATATTTTGAAAGCAAGAAAACTTACTAAAAACAAATTCCATACGAAATAAACAAATTAATGAATTGTCAGGGAATCGACTTAGCAATATTGTTTTAACGCCCTTCAAACACCCATATTCTAAGTTGTTCCTCCAAAACTTACTCGTCCTCGATTTAACGAAACCTCATCGAAAACCTCTTCAAAATACTCCTCGAAATCGATATTCTAAGTCATAACTCCGTAAGGACCTGGAAGAGCCAAAGAGTACGTAGCCACTCCGTGTTAGGCTTAGCGCACACTACCATTTTTACCCACGACGAGGTTGAGTGGAGTGTAAAAAGTTTTGGAGGAACGACTTAGACTATGGGGGTAAGACCCCCTGAATGCACCATTTCGTTGTATATTATGTAATAGTAGATTATGCAGTAAGGGGATAAAGCAGTGTCTTATGTTACGAGCAGCATATTGAATCCTGAGCGAAATGAAGAATTCTGTAGTTAATTGCGCAGAGGAATTAAAATGTTAAGATTTTTTGGTAAGAATCCAGAATGGAGAATGTTACTGGGTATGCGAAATCGCTTGTAACTTTGTCACAGTAAAGCCTATGTGAATATAAACACACTATTTTTTGTTCCATGCCAAAATATCAAATAGTTTAGATTTTATAGACATTTAAAAATCCCGTTAATTTGCAATCGCCGCGCGTTGGCGCTGCGTTGGTGTGACGTCACAGGTCATACACTCCTTCCGCGCGCAGTACACGGCCCGGAGACACAAGTGATATAACGTACTTAACCATACTCAACGCTTGTCAGTAAATTGTTGTTTCATTTCGTTTTTGATTTAAGTATATTAGGTACTGTTATCTTCATAGTGAAATTCACAACATGGATGAAGGATATGAAAAAGGGCAATCGGATAATTTACCCAAAATAGATGGACTAATGGTTGATTTTGTTGCTGCCGTAATGCGAAGAGTAAAAATGAAAAAGTAAAAAGAAAAATCAAAATATTTTATTAGCTACGTTTTTTTTACTGCACATCTTTCAGGTTTATCATTGTTTTCTTGTTGACATTTAAATTTGTGAGGTACTATGTCTTATTAACCGACTTCAAAAAAAGGAAGAGGTTCTCAATTCGACGGAATAATTTTTTATTTTTTTATGTATGTTACTCGATTACTCGAAGACGGCTGGACCGATTTGAGTTATTATTTTTTTGTTTGAAAGGGTATACTTCAAATGTGGTCCCATTGTCATCATGTCAGGATCTGATGCTGGGATCCTGGAGAAAGCCAGGGAACTCTTCAAATATTATAGGCACTCCTATAACGATTTCGGTGTTTTCTATAGTAACTTATGCATATGCTTTCGGAATGCACCATTTGGTGAAGTGGAACTGATGATGAAGACCACAAATGGTTATCGGAACTATTAAATACTTAGCATTTCACGGCAGCTATACGATTACATTAATGTAGTTCATAAGCAATTTATGCTCGACTCAATGCATGTGATGAAGTGCAGCTGATGATGAAGTATCGGGAGAACTCCTCAATAAGTAACGTCCCTGCACCGGGAAAAGCAGCATTTTCTAAAAGGTGATGAGGAGTTGTCATAAGGTTATCAGCGTAGGCACGGGACCTCTTCCATCTTTAAAAATTGTGAAATAAAAACTTTTTATACAAAAATGAAAACCGTCTTCAAAAAACTAAAAAGCAAAAAATAAACCTTTTGGAGTCGGTGCCAGCCAAGGCAAGAAAAATAAAATAGTAGCACCGCAAAGTAGAATGCTTTGGCTATTTCATTTTCGTATAAAAAGTTTTTTAAGTTGCAGTTTGCCCCCAACCAGTTTATATTAAATGTAGTTCCATTATTGTTTTATTGTTTCGCACCTGTGATGCGATCTCTTGGACGACTATAGTTTATTCGTTTGTTTGTGCTACGTAACTGAACCATCATTTCTTGGAATCGGCTCGTGATTCCAAGAAATGATGGTTCAGTTACCACTTATACCTACTTGTACAAACCAAATACAAACTAGATCCTACTAACCTACTGCAAACTATAAAAATACAATAACAAACAACCTATAATACAAATAACATAATAGATTGTCAATGTACCTACGTCAAAATGATCTTCACAACAATATACTTTGCTTTTATCTCCAAATGGATCCAACCTCTTCATAGCTTTTAGCCATTTCTTACGTATTTTAATATCCATTGGAACCAAAAAAAATAACTTTTCGGGTGCATTGGTGGTAGTACTTTTACATTTTGGCACAACACATGATTTTCTTGTATTTGAATTCGACATTTCGAACAATATTTGCGTTATTTCGTAGTGAACCGTACCAGAGCGCGCAACGTACTGCGTGAGTGTATGACCTGTGACGTCACCGCAATGAGCGCCGGCCGGCCGACACTCGCGATGTTTAAAATTCAATATCTCGGGAACTAAGTGACATATCGAAATAATTTTTACACACACTTTTTTTATTTCACATGGACTATAAGAAAAGTTAAAAATCGAAACTAGTGAACATTGTTCATTAAGCGAAAGATTCAAGTCTGCCCAAGGCTAAAACACTTTTATCCCCGAGGAGCATACTCTACTTTATACACCTGCTGTGCCTACTGCGACGGTAAATAAAAAAGATATTATAAATAATAAAACTAATAAATGACAAAAATTTAACAATTCACGTAAAAATCGAATCACCTGTTTTTTCTTTAGATGTATAAATGACAATAGGCTATTTAACAATGCGAAAAATAAAGTGTCAATTACTGTTATCAGTATAAATTATGAGTTTAAAAATGGTTTTTTAATAACGTAAGTTGAAAATAATTATAAATTTATCTAAAAATCCATAAATAAAAATGCATTTTTTAAACGTTTTGTCACGTGACACAAAACGCTCCTGATTCGTCGAGTTTATAATGACGTCACCTGCTTGTAAACCTCGTTGCCTACGTATGTGGATGATATGCAGAATACAGGCAAGTGACGTCACCGAACCTTGGACGAATCTAGCACCGAACCCATTGCAGCGCCATATTATTGTCAAAGTAGCGTTTTGGCGCACTATTTAAATATAGAATTTTTAATTTGATATTTTTCAGCAAATATGTACCAGAATAAAAAAAACAACTTTTACTGGGTTCCTTAAACTCCACTACATAATATAAAATGGATTTTCAAAACCTGTCAAATAGCCTATTTTGATTATATCTGTGACCAACAGCCAAGACATCACACATTCACAATTTGATGATTTGCCATGTTTTACTGATAAATAAGACAAAAAACACGAAAAAGCGTGGAAATTAAAGAGATAGCTATTACATTATATTTGAATGAGTGCACAATATCACAATAATTCCAATTTCAAATGTTTTCTTGGTGCTAAGGAGCGCGAACCATACAGCCATGTTTATATTTTTCGTAGGAATAAAGTCTCTTTGAAGTGTCAATTTTATAGTTATTAACTCCTTGGACTAGGTTCTTGGACGAATTAGTGGTTAATTCGTCCAAGACTAGGTTGAAACAAACAAACTACCTTGAACAGCCTTGTTTTTTTTTTCGAAACAATTTTTGATAGAAGTTTTTGTTGACACTTTGGCGTTCCAAATTTTAATGTTATCATAATTAACTAAGCGAAGTTCCATACAACATTAGCTCCCTCCGGGCATTAATAGCTTACTTTCCTATTGAGAATACTTGATATTTAATACGTGCTACAGATGCAAGTGCTGTATCGTCATCAGCCATTTTTAATGTCCCCACTGCTGGGGCACTGGCCTTCCGTTAATGGATAAGGAGAACGGGCCATGACCCACCACGCGGGCAAAATGCGGATTGGTGGGTTTTAACGACTGCAAATTCAGCCGGGACCAACGGCTTAACGTGCCTTCCGAAGCACGGAGGAGCTCGAGATAGAAAATTTTTGGTCACCCATCCCGTGACCGACCATTGCGAAAGTTGCTTAACCGCAACAATCGCAGGCCGAGCGCGCGAACCACTGCGCCGAGGGCTCCTCGGGTGAGATTTCTGTATTAAGCGTGTTATAAAACACATAACCTTTCAAAATAGCTAGTATTTCTTTGTTCGCGATGAGGCGCTCCTGTAGTTCATCATATCAGCCGCATGACACCCACTGCTGGGTATAGGCCTCCCCCAAGGATCTCCGAGACGATCGGTCCTGCGCTGCCTGCATCCAGCGAATTCCCGCGACGTCTTAGGTCCGCCCTAATATGTGCCAGCCAGCCAAACAGACTAATCAAATTATTTATTTCCCGCTTCACATACGTACCTGAATGATATGTATGTCCGTTCCACACACACCAGCGTACTCCACTTTGACGATCACATCGGTGTCGTTGATGATCTCCGGCTTAGGATACGCCTTCTCGTAAGACAGCTTCAAAGTCTTCCCATCGAAAACTACGGCCTCCATTTTGTATCTAAAAATTTGAATGTGAAAATATGTTTAAAAAAAAAGATGTGAAATTATGAAAATATGTAAGTAGGTAGAATAGAAGACCAGCACCCCGACCACCTAACGGTACAGCTTATGCTATCGCTATAGCTTTCGTTTTTAAACCACCTGCAATGGCTCTCGCTGAGGCTATCGCTTTCATACTAAAAATGCAATAGTGAATCCAATAGATGAATAGAAATATAGAGTAATTAGACAAAAACCCTATCGTTGAAGAGTTTTATAAGATTTTGAAGTTTGATAGCTATAGCGATAGCACAAGCTATACCGTTAGGCGATCAGGGTGCAGTTGTGACCACTCTAATCCTTTATTACGTTTAGGGTCAAAAATAGGTCTTCATCATAAGCACATCTAGAAGTTTCGTGAGCGAGCACTGCTTATTAAAAACTAGGTACTTTTACGGATTGAAAGACGGTTTATATTAAATTAATTATTTTGTTTTAAATGTCGTGTTCTTTTATGTTTTCTTTGTCTTTGTTTTGATTCGTTTCGGGCCTTGGTCCCGGGATTCACTAGCGTCGAAAAAAACCGGACTAGTGCGAGTCAGACTCGCCCACCGAGGGTACTGCACAAATTTGTAGGTACCCACCTAGGTACATATTATAAATAGTTCAGGAATTGTCTCGCAGTTTTTCCGGAGTTTTCCCGAAATTCAGTTTCCAAAGCTTAAGACAAATTTTTTCATGATTTATCTGTATTCGTAGTAAAAGTCGATATTGCTTGCCAAATTTCATAGTTATAGGTCAACGGGAAGTACCCTATGAATTTTGATTCCCTTGAGAGTCTAGGAACCTACGTTTTGCGACATATATGGTCCTTTCTTTTTTTACGTTAATTCCAAGTTTGATTTTCTTACCCTTTGAACAGACTATTGACTTGAATATATGGTTTTAATTTCAACTCGATACCTCCACGCGTTCTCGAGATATACTAGGACAGATGGACAGACGGACAAGAATAAGGGTTCTTTTTTTTCTTTAGAGGTTCGGAACCCTAAAACACATAAATTACACAGAATTCAACTAATTGAGTAATTTAAAAAAAGCGCCTTTTCATCCGTTCTAAAGTTATTTATGTAAATTAGTTTTTCCTAGTACTATTATAGGTAACTAGCGTCCGCCTTCGGTTTCACCCGCGTGGTTCTCGTTCCCGTGGAAATATCGGCATAAAAAGTATCATGTGTTTTAATCCAGGGTATGTACTAGCTGTGTGTCAAATTTCAACCAATTCCGTTCAGTAGTTTTTGTGTGAAAGAATAACAAACAACTTTCGCAATCATAATTATCTATACGTCCTATCCATACTCATTTATAAAGAGGAAAGATTTTATTGTTTGTTTGCAACGAATAAACTGAAAAACTACTGAACGGATTTGGTTGAAATTTGGTACACAGATAGTAGATAGCCTGGTAATGAACATAGGATACTTTTCATCCCGATATTCCCACGGACACGGGAACCACGCGAGTGAAACCGCGAGCAGCCGCTAGTTTATAATATTATTATTTTACATTTATTTTTATAATATTAATAATCTTACCGCCTGTTATGTCCGTAGTTTATCACTAACAAGGCGTATTTGAATGATAAAATTGTTATTGCAAGATTTGCTATCTCTATGTACACGTTTCATTGCTTAATTACCTATGTACGGGGTCTATGATTGTTGTTTAGAATTTATGGGGTAAATAATTAGACGAATTTAATAAAAAAAAAACCGGTTGCACTCCGGGAGTGCCGGCAGAAGTGAAAACCGCTTAAACGAAACAGCAGGAGCAGGCATACATTTTCGCCACGCGGTAGAAAGAGAGGGGAATATTACTTCTTCTCCTACACGCCGCGCAGGCGGCGGCGGCGGGGCGGTCTACTCTCCCTCCGTCTTACGAATTTTCGATCATGTCACGTGTCCTGACGCGACTTTAACATTTTTTACCCATCCCAAAAATTTAAAACTCTGATGTGAACAACGCCGCTAAAGAAGTTTTCGTTTCAAAAACTTTGCACATTATATTAACGCTCAGTCTCAGCCCTATTTTTTACTCAGCTAGGGGTCGGGGTTCGATTACCAAAAGTGTTAAAGTATTAGCGTATTCGCTCTAAACTACTAAAAATAGAACGAAATAAACAAAAAGCGCGAAAATTATTTCATTTCTCAAACTTTATCTGATTTTATAAACTTCTGGTAGAAAAACATTTCTTGTGTCTTTGTTTTTGCCATATTTAAATTCGTGGTCACATTTGGGTAGGGCTACACTTGAATCAATGGCCAAATTTGGTTGGATCAGAAGCCATATTTGATTAGTACCACACTTGGCTACATCCGGATCAGTTTCCCTTTTTGGATTAGTAGCCACATTCGGATCAGTGACCACATTTGGGTAGGGTTGTCATTTGAGTCAATGGCCACATCTGTATAAGTTGCGACATTTGGGTCAGTGGCCACATTTGGGTGAAACCCACATTTAGATCTGTGGCCACATTTGGATCAGTGAAAACATTTGGCTCTGTGGCCATATTTGAATCAGTGGCCACGTTTGGGTAAGGTTGTCATTTGGGTCAATGGCCACATCTGGATAAGGTGCCACATTTGGGTCAGTGGTCACATTTGGGTTAAACCCACATTTGGATCAGTGGCCACAATTAGATCAGATCAGTGGTCAAAATTGATCTCTAACAGGTGAGTGTGGTGACATGGTTGTCAGTGGCCACATCCGGTTCACCGGCCAAAATTAGGCCACAAGGCAATATAAAGATACACAATAATAAGACTTGCCACAATAATCCCCTTCAAAATACTATGGTTGGCATAGGTGCCAATCATTGCACTTCCATATACCTAAGCTTTTTAATTAATTAATGTAGAGATCACAAAATAAATATATATATAAAAACTATAAATAAAAAGTGTAAGGTCGCTTATTAACATATCAACTAAAATATATATTACACTTTATGAAAGTAAAAAGTATACTTATGATTTTTGAAATTTTTCAATGCTATTTTTAAACAACAATAACAATAATTTATGTATACCTCTAATCAGGGTACCTAACCTCTAATCTAATCTAACCGCGCAAGTGTCATCGTCATCGACATCGACTTCATTTGACAGATGGATGTGACATATTGCTCTTAGTCTTTGGTAAGTTTAATTTGTGTCAAAAAGAAGCAGCAATATGTCACATCCATCTGTCAAATGAAGCTGATTTCGATGCCCGACGCCACTTGCGCGGCCCAAGACGACATACATTCCGAGCGCTCTTTTTTTGAGTACTGGGTTGCCATATTAATATGGTAGGAAAATCTAATAAGTATAACTTTTTAATTTTGCATTTAACAATACTATAAGTATTTATGTGATAAATATTTAACATATAAATATACTAGAAAAAAGCAAGTAGTCTCATGCCGCCCTGACGGGATTCGAACCCGCATCCATGGGACTCCGGCCCAATGCACTAACTAATTATGCTACAGAGACCTATGAGGACACGTCGAATTTTTCTAGTATATTTACCGTTCTACGGTGTTGGCCACCGTCGTTTCATCAATGAGAGAAAATATCCTCGCATTCGAAAGAAACATCTTTACAGATGTTTGACTATCGATCAAGATGAAACAGCCATCTAATTATACCTTTTTAATTTTGCATTTTACAATGCTATTTTTATGTGATAAATATTTAACAAGAAAATATACTAGAAAAAAGCAAGTAGTCTCATGTCGCCCTGACGGGATTCGAACCCGCATTGCTACAGAGACCTATGAGGACACGTCGAATTTTTCTAGTATATTCACCGCTTCTACGGTGTTGGCCACCGTCGTTTCATCAATGAGAGAAAATATCCTCGCATTCGAAAGAAACATCTTTACAGATGTTTGACTATCGATTAAAATGAAACAGCCATCTAATTATAACTTTTTAATTTTGCATTTTACAATGCTATTTTTATGTGATAAATATTTAATCGGATCTATCGCCTCTGGATCTATCGCCAGTGGTGTTACCACTAACTAGACCACATGAGGTGGTTAAAATCTGGGCTCAGACCAGACACAGTGTACTAAGACAAATTAATAATTCCGTAAATAATTTAATTTGATGTCACATTACAATTTAATATTCTGTTATCACACAATTGCTTACGTTATTATTAACTTTATCATATTATTATTATAAACATGATTGCTTGTTACACTAGTGGTCCGACAAATCAAGGAAATATTCTAAATTTTCTATTGGAAAAAAGTGTCATGCACAGAACTACAACCAATAATATCTATGTGTATCTATGTATAAGAATCTATGTATAAAATATACATACTTCGATAATCTATGTATAAAATATACATACTTCGATACCTATGACGACCTGTTTGGCGCAGGGGTACTAACCCCACCTTCTGCGCCAGAGGTCCCGGGTTCGATCCCCGGACAAGACAAATATTTGTGTGCATGAACATGTCTATTTGTCTTGGTCTGGGTGTTTAATATGTATATTATGTATGTATTTACAAAAAAAAGTATATAAGTATGTTTATCCGTTATCTAGTATCCATAACACAAGTTCTTCGTGATACTTAACGTGGGCTAGATAATTGGTGTGATTGTATGGAAATATTTATTATTTATTTATGATACGTTCATATTAATTTGCGTTGAAATATGTGTCCATGAACTTATTGCAAATTACTTTTTTTATGATATAAGAGAAAAATCATAGATTTAGTAACGCGGAGACCAATGATAAATCAGACAAATCAGAGACAAATATTAGAAAAAATCGACTTAGCCCTAACTCGGCCACAAGTTTTTCTTAAACCGGGAAGAAATACCAATATATCATTGACTACAAAAAAAAAGGCATGCCATGCAGTCTTGCATGCAGTTATAACTAAAAGAAGAATTAATTCACAACAACACGGTAAGAAATTCAAAATTGTTCAATGGAGGAAGTGACCGCCCTTATGGTGTAGTGGTAACAACCAGGTATCAAACCCAGAGGTCCCGGGTTCTATTCCCAGTGGGGTACTATTGTATTCGATTTGGTTGGTGGTAGGACTTGTTGTAAGTCCACCTGGCTACCTATTTTTACACACTACCGAGTGACGAAGCCTTCATCAGTCTTCATGATAGGTACCCTGATGTAAAGCAGGTAATGTTAGGGCTGAAGGTGAATCCTCAACCACTGAGGAACCGGCTATCATAGGTATCTCTAACTGCCGGAACACAACACTGCTGAAAACATTGTTGTAATCGACGCTGGAAAACAATAAGGTCGTATCTCCTTAAAAGGTCGTAACGACACGTATGTGATAATCGGCTTTTTTTCTGAGTCGATTGGTCTGGGTCTCATTGCTCTACGATGACATGAAATTCAAAATTCGGGCAGTATTTTATAAACTATATTGATTTTTTTTGGCGTAACTACTCCAAAATTTAAACTGTTTGGAGATACGACAGGTAAAGTTTGTCTTTATGCACCATATCTGATACGACCTTTTTGCGCGATGTATTTTTTATAGTTCCTTGCTCACGACAATTTCAAGTTTCGTATTTTCTAAGGATAAATAACTTCTAAGACTTTACAATTTTGTGAGTGATTGAAATCAACCCAGACCATGATAAAACCTTAATAGGTACCAGAATAAAATTCGGGGACATTCCGGTATTTTCTAGCTTACGCCACAGCCAAGCTACCTTAGTCGCTCCGCAGACGCCTTTATAAAGGTTGTGTCTGTTTTGCCTCAGTGAAATATTTTTATAACCATAATCTATAGGTACTATTAATATTATAAAGCTGAAGAGTTTGTTTGTTTGAACGCGCTAATCTCAGGAACTACTGGACCGATTTATATTAAAAAAAATCATAGATCATTAGAAAGCTACATTTCTCCCGAGTGACATAGGCTATATTTTATCCCGATATTCCCACGCGGGTAAAACCGCGAGGATCCGCTAGTATAATATAATTCTGCTTCGGCCTTGCATCCGGTTCCATTAACTGCCCTGAACTCCTAGGAGATCTGTTAAAAACAGTGCTCTCTGTCTTTAAGAAACAGGTCCTTCCTTCAGGTCACACGAATTACAGGCAATATATTATATATTATATAATATATTGCCTGTAATTCGTGTGACCTGAAGGTAGGAACAAACGTGAGTTGTCTCTAGTATTATATATACAGGCAACATATTATGTTGCCTGTATATATAATACTAGAGGCCGGGTGCGGTTTCACCCGCGTGGTTCCCGTTCCCGTGGGAATTTTGGGATCATATATAGCCTATTTTTCTACTTGGGGTCTAAGGATTCTCTATACCAAATTTCGTCAAAATCGGTCCAGTAGTTTTTGAGTTTATTCGTTACATACAAAAATACAAATCTTTCTTCTTTATAATATTATATAAGTATAATAAGTATAGATATTTAGCGTGCTAGCGATACTAATTATAAATTTACATAAATAGCTTACACAACTTTGATTTACTATCATCACTAGTGTCATATTCATCACTAGTGTCACTTCAGCGAGGAATGCGTTGAGCAGGCGGTTTTTTTACCTTTGATTTTTGACCCATTTATTTGGCCCGTTATTTGACCTTTAGTTAAAAAGTTATACCTATAGATTTAAATAGATTCTAATCTTGTCGGTAATTGTTCGATCTTCAACTCCTCGCCCTGGAACAAGGGATGGACCAGTTACTTACCGAGATGTCAGCACCACCCATCTTCATCTTGACCTGTGTATACCAACCCACCTACTATTGAAGTCCGATTTCAACAAATTGTGCTGATTTAAAATACCATTTCCCACATGCTAACATTTTAAAAGTTCAATAAATTTACTTTCAGAAAAGATACACCCCGTTCTTAACAGCAGAATGAAACGAACCAGTAGTTACGACATTTTCAATGTCAGAGAATTTCTAATAATTTTCTGATTCAGTAAAAACAGCATGGGAGTTTCACCCGAGTTCTTTTCGTTATAACACGTGTTGTGAGGCTCCATTTTTAACTCAATCTACCGTACAATTTCTTTAATAAAAAATATATTTACTAGACATTGGCAAAATTCGCGAATTTTATCGCGAGCACGCCATTACTTAAGAAAGAAGAAGAAGACAAACAGCATGTCAAGATACGACATTTTCTAGGTCAGTAAATTTTATAGACAAGGGTCGTATCTTGAAAAACCTTAATTATACAGAAAAGAGCAATAGGAAATTCTTGGTTTATAGACCATTTAATGCAGATTTTTTATTATACAGTAATGGTCTATAAATTACGTTTACACGACTTACCGTTTTAATGATTTGATTTTTGTCCCGATTTTTTTTTTTGGTTTTTTGGCTCTGGTGTAAAGTTTTGTTATTGCTGGTACGACCTTATTGTTTCTGTCTTCGATATGGCGTCAGACTTAGATAAGATGGTGGTAGATAGCCAGGCGGAGTTATAACAAGTCCACCACCACACCATCTACAAATGCAGTCGAAACCACAGAATCAACGCCTTTTGAAGCTTTAAACAATATACATAAATAAATAAATAAATACTAATTCATTTTTGATTACCCCTCTGTGGCTGACCATTGGGAAATTTGCTTGGATACCATAATCGCACGCTGAATGCCAGGTTAATCTAACTTTTACGTAACATACATAATATTTTGCAAATCATTGTTGTAAGAAAAATACTTTACTGTGGTCTTTCTTAGATGTTGATAGTGAGAAATTAATATTAATGAAGTACACATACTATTTTAGTAAATAATATAAATATGTGTTTATAACCTGCACAAGTGATTAATTATAAATATACTAATAATGATTATTGTATAAAAATACTTTACAAAGTTTGCGCTGCTGCCATCTAGAGTTAAATAGTACAAACAATAAAATATGTTTTTTGGATGCGCCATCTAGTGTTGAGTAGAAGTACCTCGTTATACAGAATGAGTGATTACTGTTTTACCGACAGTATCGAGGCGTGGTTCATTCAAACAATTGAATATTATTATGTTGCCAGCGTATAAAAGCTTCACCAAAATACGTAATTTTTTATTTTATTATTTTACACCCTATTTATGTCGAACAAGTGACTAGAGTAAACTAGGAACAATCGGCTGTTACTTTAAATATAACATAGTTAATAAATCTTGTTCAATTTTGTATGATTGATAATTTAATTTAATCGACTCTGGGTTTTTACCCCATACATTCTTTGGCATTCTTCCTTTCACACAAACACACTAATTATCTAGCCCAAGGCTTGTACTATTATTTAGTATTCTGTGCCCAAGGTAAGTTTCATAAAAACTTGTGTTTTGGATACAAGATAACGGATAAACATACATAGTTTATTTTTAAATACAAATAATAAACTCATTGAACACCCAGAGTTCAGTCACGGTCTAATAACGGGAGTTCAAAATTAATGTAATGGTAACACTGAAATCATTGGGAGATAGTATTAGTATAGTATTTTATCATTCATTCATTTTGCCTCATTCATTGAAGCCGATCGTAAAACGTCAAAATCAAAAAACATTTTGTTGATGTGCGGCGAACCGTTGTGTTTACAATGGCGGTGTTAAAATTAATTTATCTAACAATATTCGGTTGTTTAGTGAGCAATGGTAAGTTTTAATTATAAATACATTCTCTAGATCGTCAGTTACTTAATTAAAAGGATGCTTAAACTCCGTTTATGTCAGTGTTTTTTGGCAATTTTGACACTCGTGTTTTAGCAAGGAGTCACACCCTTGTCTATTTTAATTAAAAATTATTGGTAAATCTGTTGTAATTTAAGTAAATCAATGCTTGCTTAGTGTTTAGCGACGGAGTCTTGATTCTGATTAAAATTTATAGAAAAATTAACGTATTTTTACTGTTTCTAAAGAATATTTGTTTTCATGATAATAAAGTCAAGTTATTTGATGTCAATAAATAATAATTATTGCTTGCATGACATCCAGACAACATAATAACTAACATACTAAGTTCTGATAAAAAGACAAAAATAATCAAACTTTAGGTCACAGTCAGTCTTTTATTCCTTTGAGTATATTGTTGACTCCTGTAAAGAGTTCTCAATGGGCACATTCATTCATCAAACCCGAACTGGACACCGGTTTCCAGAAAACAAAGAATATCTATTGTCTCTATCTATCTCATAATCTGGGGTCTGAAAGGTTAATGACAACATATTCACTATTTAGTAGATAACAGACAGTAGTAGGCCTCATGCTGGACTGGGAGTGAAAAAAAAAACATAGGATGTGCCAGCTGCTATCTTTCCAGTGCAGATAGTAAAAGCCTATCAATTAAAAGGGTGTATTTAAAAAAAAAATATATATATATATTTCTTACACTCACACTAATTAAACCACTTGTTACTACCGTCATTTTAAAACAACGCATAAGAAAAACACATAATTTATGAACATATTTAAGAAAATATGGTTATTTTAGATTTTACTACAGTTATTTAAGAAAATATGGGTATTTTAGATTTTACTACAGTTGCTTAAAAATTTCCACTAGGAAAATATTATTTAATATTTTTTTCACCACGTCATTTAATATTTATTAAGCCGCATACAAAAATAATTAAATCCAAATGCAATATTTAAAGTCCGTAATATGTGGGTTAACCTAGCCTCAAAGTAAGCACTGTAAAGCTTGTGTTATGGGATTTACTAGGGTAACGGATATAAATACATATAATTATACATACATAAGTATTTATGTGTAGAAATTCATATAAACATCCATGACTTAGGCACAAATGCTCGTATTCATCATAGAAACATTTGCTCCTACCGGGATTTGAACCCGGGAACTCAGAGTAGGCGACACCTTAAAACCGGTGTACATACCACTCTACCACGTAAGTCGTCAAATATGACAACCTCCTTGGTATTTGGTCAGTATTTGGTATTAATATGCAATCGATGGGCTGGCGACCTGCCACTATGGCTTTGAGAGTGATGTTTAAATATGTTTCACTCTCAAGCGGCACCTTTGATGTGCTGTCTATCCCGCTGGGCATTTATGACACGAGATTCTAACGAAGAAAATATCTTAGGAGTTTTTTTTATTTTTCTGACATTCAGCTCCTTTTCACAGAATGACTATGACCTTGTGGACTTCATATCCACTTTACTGACATGTCTATGCATCCAATAGTTTTCAATAACATTGATAGTTCAACTGGTACTAGAGGTACTAGAAAAATTTCAGTATTTTTTTATATCTTGGTTTTTTATTTACAGTATACGGCCAAAGAACACCAACAATATCTCACATAACTCAAGAGCAGATAAGAGATATTGGAAGTCAGGTCGACCTGGATTGCTCAGTGCATTACGCTACTGAATATCCTGTCATTTGGGTAAGTATTCAAAGTCAAAGTCAATAAATATCATTTATTCAGGCTGTTACAAGCACTTATGAACGTCAAAGAAGCTACGCCATCGGTTCACAAACCCTACGGGGCGCGCCGTACAAGATCGTTACAATTTACAAGGTCCAATGAGACCTTGTAACGAGAAAAACCGGCAAGAAACTCGTCAAGGGCTGTTTAAAATTGAAAAGTGACAACATATTATCAGTAATTTCCATCACAAAAAGAAAATACTAATTATAATATTACGTTTTATGGTTATTGTAACTGTAAACAATTTTCAACTGGCAAAGAAAGACATACATTACAACATTTCTCACATTACAAGATTACTGTACTGCATGTATTTGTAGATTTATTATGGTTACTAGCCCGCGGTTTCATCCGCGTGGTTTCCGTTCCCATGGGAATATCGGGATTATTATTATTAGTTTTGGTGAGTGGACACCAGCAAGGCTGGACAGGTGATCAGTCTCCCTAGTCGGAACCTTTTCACCCAGTTCCCCAAATCCCCTGATAGCAGGGGGAGGCGGGTCATTGTTCACCCCATTCCTGAGTTCTTGTAGATAATAATAATTGTCAGCGTTATCAGCCATTTTTTTTTACTACTGCTGGGACACTAGCCTACCTTATGGTTGGATAAGGAGTATGGCCCATGACCCACCAACTGGATCCATTGCTACTGTTTTGGATAACATGTTCATCATCCGTTTGTTCCATCTGTATTTGCAGTTATTGAAACCGTTACGCACATTCTCCGTAATTCCATATTGATTTATTTAGCACCTGGCACAGACTTTAAAAGGCCATTTTTTTCCTTTTGACGTCAAGACATGACTTTTTATTCTTTTGCTGTAAATCATCTCAAAAATGCAAAAACTCGAACAAATCTTTGACTAAGGTTGATGGTGTGGTGATACTGATGAGTCTCATGACACTATCAACCTAAGTCGACAACCTCCGTGGTAGAGTGGGACGTATGCTGGTTTCAAGGTGTCGCTTACTCCGAGGTCCCCGAGAAACCCGGTAGGGGCAAATGTTTGTATGATGAATACGAGCATTAGTACCCGAGTCATGGATGTTTATATATTTCTACACATAAATACCTATATATGTATAATATGTATTTATATACATTACCCTGGTATCCCATAACACAATCCTTTCTTTGGGGCTAGGTTAATTGGTGTGAGTGTAAGAAATATTCATTCATATCCATAGCCTAGTTAGAAATAGTAATAGAAATCGCTAGTTCCACATTAAATTCATATTCATATTATTTATTCATTCATAAACATGGGTATTACAAAGTGTCAGATAGATACAGAAAAAAAAAAGTTACAACCATGATTCACCTTTGAACATTATTGTCTTGTAAGTATACAATACACCACTATAAAAGCAATTATTTGATTATTATAAAATTTTACTAAAATAAAATGTTAATTTATGAAATGTCAATGTCCTTATAATTATTATTAAACTTATGACTACCTACATCTAGATGTCTATTTTATCATTTAAAAATAAGCTAATGTCATAATACACTTTTTCAGCAAGGTAGCCATTGAGCGCAGTTTTAAATTTTTTGTTTTCTTTGATCGTGCGTATGGTCAGAGGGACTTTATTATAAATTTGAGATCCCATACAATTAACACTCATTCTCCTGAGAAGAGTTTTGAATCCATGAGTAAATTATGCCCTAATCATGTGAATTGAAATACAAATAGAGGGGACACTCCGTCTATAAAATTTATTGTTATGAAGCCTTTATTATAGCCCCTATGGATGTCATCAAATGATGTACTTACAGGAAGAAACTAATGTAGAAAATTTTAAGACTTATAAAAGTCTTTTTATCTATTTAAACTACAGCTGGATACTTTGTATTTCGATATTCCCACGGGAACGCGAACCACGCGGGTTTTTTACCCGCGTGGTTCATCGAAACACCTTTGTATTTTGTTTTTTTTTTCGCAGCTTAAATAAATTCGACTCTAAGCAATAACAATATAGTTTAAAATCGCATAGTGCGTAAAGTCGAGCGCTGTCACCGGGGACCGCTTAGTGCTAAATGGGCGGACGTCCACTATTTTAGGTATAAATCTATAATAATACTTTATTACCTGATGTTGCAATAATTCTTTTAACACTTGTTTTGTTAAACTTCACTTACTCCATACAATAGCTTTTCTAGCAATTAAATTCACGCGTTCTTTTATAAAAATTAGACACTTATATGGATTCGAAAGCGCTTTTTAAACCAATAAATAAATAATTTCATACAAACACACCAATTATCTAGTCCACATTAAGTTTCATGAAGAACTTGTGTTATGGATATTAGATAATGGATAAACATACATTATACAAATTAAACACCCAGACCAAGACAAATAGACATGGTCATGCACACAAATATTTGTCTTGTCCGGGGATTGAACCCGGGAGGTTGGGAACCTGGCGCAGATGGCGGGCTTAGTACCTCTGCGCCAAAGAGGGGCTCCGTGCATCGAAATCGGCTTCATTTGACAGATGGA
Organism: Chrysoteuchia culmella; assembly: GCA_910589605.1. Lineage (NCBI taxonomy): Eukaryota > Metazoa > Arthropoda > Insecta > Lepidoptera > Crambidae > Chrysoteuchia > Chrysoteuchia culmella. Next base: position 809,314 of record OU342671.1, on the reverse strand, counting down.
TGTGACACATTGCTGCTTCTTTTTGACACAAATGAAAACTTACCAAAGACTAAGAGCAATATGTCACATCCAGCTGTCAAATGAAGTCGATGTCGATCCCGACGACACTTGCGCGGTAAGGCCTCAGGTCGTTAATTGTCCCTGGAACCAAATGTCCCTGGAAAATCCAAAAACCGTTAAATAACAGGAATTTTATAACTAAATGTGTATTTAAAAAGCGCCTTTTAATCCGTTGATAATGTTTTATTTTATGAACTAACAGTACTCACTGAGAACAGCAAGATAAGACTGACATTTATTTCATACTTCAAACAACACCCACGCTTAATATTCATACAAATTACGTACATCCTTTGTGCAATAAAAATAGATCTTGCTATTGTTAACCACATATTAAATAAACATAGTTTTAAATTGTAAATAAGTATGAACATTACACATTGTAATATGTTTTTCAAGGATTCATGGTCATTATTATAATTACGGAAATGCAATAAAATGCAACCAAATTTTCATGATCACAGTAAAAAAAAAAAAAAACGTGGCGCAGTGGTTCGCGCGCTCGGTCTACGATCGTTGAGATTAGGCAACTTTCGGAATGGTCGCTCACGGGATGGGTGACCAAAAATTTACTATCTCGAGCTCCTCTCCATGCTTCGAAAGGCACGTTAAGCTGTTGCTGTCTGTATTTGCAGTCGTTAAAACCCACCAATTCGGCCCGCGTGGTTGGTCATGGCCCATTCTCCTTATCCAGCCATAAGGAAGGCCAGTGCCCCAGCAGTGGGAACATTAAACATGGCTCATGACGATGACGAATAACATTGTAGACAACTGATTGTTATGTAATCAGCACTCATAGCCACATAACTACATATACAAAGTAATCTAAACACAGGGTGGAATAAGATATCTATACTAATATTATAAAGAGGAAAGATTTGTTTGTTTGTTGAAATAAAACGACTTTTGCGGAATATTTAGAGCGATTTATTTACCCGAATTATATATTTGGTACTATAATTTTTCGGTTTATTTGAGGTTTCTGGTTTCCCGACGTTTCGGCACCTTGTCAGTTGCCGTGGTCACGGGTTGATTAGCTACTTTGTGAAGATAGGTAAAACTGAAAGGATTTGGATGAAATTTGGTACACAGTTAGTAGATAGCCTGGTTATAAACAGTGCATTGGGCCGGATTCCCAAGGATGCGGGTTCGAATCCCGTCAGGGCGACATGAGACTAGTTGCTTTTTTCTAGTATATTTTCTTGTTTAATATTTATCACATAAAAATAGCATTGTAAAATGCAAAATTAAAAAGGTATAAATAAAAATAAATTTATTTCTTCATCACAAATAGGGTTCTTACAATTAACTAGTGCTGAGTTGCTATGTGCTGTTATGTGTCTATGGAGACTTATTACAGTGCAAACAGGGTTTTTTCGTTAAATCAACCGTTGACAAACAGTTTTTTCCGGCGTAGCGCTCATCTGCAAAGGATTTTTTCTTAAAACAAACCGTCGTCGGCCAAGAGTGCTTTCGGCGAAACCTTCTACCGGTGAAGTGTATTTCGGTGAACGATTCGGAGCTTCATCACATCAATCACAGTTTACATAACCTGGATTGAATAATGTTATTACATAGGATCAAAGTCAAAGTCAAAGTCAAAGATTTTTATTCAAATAGACTTATAGATAAGTGCTTTCGAATCGTCCAATTTTTTTTTCCTACCAGCCATTCAGGACATCTTTTAACTGATATGAAGAACGGCCGCAAGAAACTTATCAGCTTTAACAGAAGCAACAACATTTACAAAGGAACATGTCGTTGCCAAACACAAATCTACAATCTTGAAACATATTTAATATAAGAGGAAAATTTTCTTATACTCAGTTATTAGAATATTTTCCTCTTATACAATTACAATGGTCATGTTTTATGTTAGTATCACTTCCATGTATTTTGGTCTTTCAACTAATCATCTACCTTTGCTTAAGAGCGTTTTTTTAACATATATTTTAAATTTATGCAAAGGCAGCTCAATCACATGTTGTGGAACTTTATTAAAAAAGGCTATGCCTTTCCCCTAAAACGAGCGACTGCATTTTTCAAGCCGAAATCTTGGAACGGCAAGCTTATTCTTGTTTCTAGTATTAAAATTATGAACATCGCTATGCTTAATAAATAAATCGTGATGTTTCCTTACATATACTATATTATCATAAATGTATTGTCCCGCCAAAGTTAGTATATTAATCTCTTTAAACAATTCTTTAAGAGAATCTCTCTGTCAAAGGTTGTAAATGGCGCGCACAGCTCTTTTTTGAAGTATAAAAACATTTTCTATATTGGCTGCTGAGCCCCACAACAACAGGCCATAGGACATTACACTATGAAAATAGCTAAAGTAAACTAGTCTTGCCGTTTCAATATCAGTTAGGAGCCTTATTTTCCTTATTGCGAAAGCCGCAGAACTAAGTCTACTCGACAAGGTTTCAATATGTGGATCCCATTGTAGTTTTGAATCTAATGTAATACCAAGAAATTTAGTACTTTCAACTAACTCTACTACATCCCCATTCAAATTGATGTGCATGTCGACCTGCCCTACATTAGGTAATGTGAATTTAACAAATTTCGTTTTGGTAGGGTTAAGAGACAAATTATTACTGTTGAACCAGTGTGCGACTTGAGAGAGAGCACTATTTACTTCGTCAGAACAATTGTTTCCTCTATCAATTTTAAAAATTAAAGATGTATCATCTGCAAATAGTACTGTCTTACATAAATTACTCGCGTAGTTAGGGAGATCGTTAATATATATTAAGAACAGCAGGGGGCCCAATATTGAACCTTGGGGCACGCCCATAATAATGGGGGCTCCAGTAGAAGCAGTATTATTTACAATTACTTTTTGATTTCTATTGTGCAAGTATGACTGCAAAAGGCTAACTGATTTTTTAGAGACACCATAATGTTCTAGCTTCTTTAAAAGTGTAACGTGATCAACGCAATCGAAAGCTTTAGACAGGTCACAAAATATACCAATTACGTCTTGCTTGCCCTCCCAAGCCTCAAAAATATGTTTGAGGAGTGCTATTCCAGCATCTGTAGTATTTTTACCTTTAGAAAAGCCGAACTGATTATTATGAAGGATTTGATTTACTGTTAAATAGTCTAATAATTGAGAGTATATAATTTTTTCAAAAATTTTACTAAGTGCCGGTAAGACTGATATCGGCCTAAAATTTGTGGGGTCACTTTTGTCACCCGATTTAAAAAGAGGAATAAGCTTACTATATTTCATTAAATCGGGAAAAGTACCTTCATCTATGCATTGATTAAAAATGAAAGCTAAATATGGAGCTATTATTTCAATTATAGATTTAATAACGCTGGTTGATATGCCCATAAATCTTCAGTCTTTTTAATATTTATAGACTTGAAAGCTTTTAAAATGTCTTCACTATTAATATGATTAAAAATTAAAACTTTATAACACTTATCAACACATGACTCGAAGAGGGCAGCAGCAACGTTTGGACAGGAATTTAAATTACTGGTAGTTTCTAAGGGTACCCGAGAGAAAAAATCTTCAAAAACACGGCAACCTCAACGTCAGATTCAATTAATTTATTATCTACTTTAAGGGAGACGGAATTTACATTATGTTTAGTTTTCCCAGTTGTTTGGTTAATAATATTCCAAGTAGCCTTTATTTTATTATCCGCTAATTTTATTTTATTTGAAAAGAACATAGCCTTAGCAGTTACACATACATTTCGAAACATTTGAGAATACTTCCTGACATATTCAACAAAATTTGGGTCACAGGAAGTATGCTTTGACGCATAAAGGTCATATAGTTTCCTTCTACTTGTATAAATTTCCGGTGTGGCCCAATCACTAAACTTTACTTTATCCGAATTATGTACATATACACTTTATCCCGATATTCCCACGCGGGTGAAACCACGATTGACCGCTAGTTTTTTTTAAAGATATTCTTTATTCTTATATTATCTTATTATATCGTTGAATCATCGTTGAGATCGGACGTGTTAAATAATAATTAAATATTAATAATATTGTTTAACGAACCGTGACCTCGTTTCGCCAACAATCGGTAGTAACAAATAAAACTGTGTCAATCTAGTGTAATAGTGAAAATGTGGACTGATTAAATCGTTTTACTAAAATTAACACAATGGATAGTCCATTTAATAGAAGTGCGAAGACCCCCCGGTCTCCACCACCAACTCCTCCACCGGGACCATTGCATCCCTCTTCTAAGCAACATACCCAAGATGACCTGGAAGTTGTCGATACGCCGGAGATACAAAACTGGATGAGGACAATAGAGCAATGTTTGAGCGAAATCTGCCACATATCTTCGGAAGGTAAGATGAATTCCGAACAAAAATTGCGAATACACAATTTATGCAGGAAAGTTACACATGGTACTTCGCAGATGGCTGTACTTTGTCAGTCTTTTCAATCGAAAGCAGTACAAGCTCGTAGATCTCTACAAACTTCACAGGATAGAAAAGACCTCTCGCAGCAGCTCCGTGACCTCAAGTTGAGTATCGAAGAGTCTTCAAAACCAACTGCTGTAACGTCTTTCGCTGACATGGTCAAAAAAGGTAATAATGAATTTATCAAACCTACCAATGTGAGCTCTGTGGCAATCTATCCTACTGACAAACAGAAGTCAAGTGAGGACACTAAATCGCTTGTACAAAAAATAATTTGTCCTGAAAAAATGAAACTTCATGTTAGAGGTCTCCGTAAAACAAGGAACGGCGGCGTTATCATTAGTACAGATAGCAAAGATGACATAGCTAAATTAAAAGAATCGGTGGTACTAACTACTTCGGGCCTTACTGTCGACGAACCTTACAAGCGAAAACCAAGGATAGTTGTCATTGGCGTGCCCACATCTATGAAGGAAAATGAGGTCTTCACTTGCTTGTTTAATCAAAATCTAGCAGATAAGTTACCGAACTCTGACCTTGACTCATTTTTAAGCTCTATTAAACTGAGTCATAAATCAGGCAAGAAAGATGCTGAGACCTGTAACTACGTATTAGAAGTATCAGCCATAATACGCAAGGCTTTGATAACTAGCCAAAGGGTTTTTGTTAACTGGTCATCTTGCCCAGTCCGAGATTTCACTTTGGTAACAAGGTGTTACCAATGTCAACAATATGGCCATGCAGCGAAGACCTGTCGGGAGACAGTCCACACTTGTGGTCACTGTGGGGAACAAGGCCACTCCATTAAAGACTGCACCAAAAAAGAAAATCCCTCAAAGTGCGCTACTTGTTTCCGATTTAAAAAGCCCAGCGATCACAACACAGGTGCCACAGAGTGTCCAGCAAAAATAATGGCAGAAAAGAGGTACATTAATTCAATAGATTATGGCGGCGCCTAAGAGCGCCTAAAATAACTGATTTGCTGACCATATTATAACTGTATACTCTTTTTTATTATATATACTTTTTACATTAATTAATTGTTAAAGATAGTTATGATTAATGATTTAGCTAATGAAATTGATAATTTTTCTGTATCAGAGTCGACTCTTTGCGAGGTTGAAAAGTGCAAACAATATCTTTCCGCTTTCACTAACCCCTTCACTGTACTAACTCAAAATATCCGTAGGGTTACGAAAAATATCGATAGTTTTAATGTATTTCAGCAAAGGCTACACATAAACTGTGACATAATAATTCTCACAGAGTGTTGGATTGATAAGCAACATAATTTGCCTACAATGGTGGGTTATAATATGTATAGGAGCAGTATAGTACACAACCAAAACGATGGTGTGATAGTATACACAAAATCACAGTTAGATGTCACGGTTGAGGAACCTAATATTCATGACTGCAGCAAATTACTAATTAAAATGGGAACAGAATATGCTATTTTAGCCGTTTATAGATCACCTTCATTTAGAGATATTACCAACTTTGCACATTCTTTAGCCAACACTTTACAAGACTTATCTTCTTTCAAAAACATTATATTAATTGGAGACATTAATATCAATATTATTCCGACTCAGGAAAATACTGAAGCATCCACTCAGGAATACTTAAATCTATGCTCTTTCCATGGCTTACTTCCTGCACACTTGCTACCAACACATCAAAGTGGGTCGTGTTTGGATCACATAATGCTTAAGTCAAACTACTCTGCACTAGCTTTAGTCATGAATTCATCGATAACTGATCACAGCGCCGCATTACTAACTCTGAATTGTAAATTAAATAAATTAGAAGATACACGCATAATTACTAAGTTAAATGTAAACAAACTCGAAGCTGACTTATGCAATATAGACTTTACCCCAGTTTACAGTTCAGCTGATATGCATTTTTGTATGTCGTACGTAATAGAAAATATTGCAGTGGCTATTCAAAACAATAAACAAAGTATACGATTAAGTAATAAAAACTATAATATTAAACCGTGGATTTCGCCAGGTTTAATACGCTGTATAAAAAATAGAGATAAATTGCATTTGAAAGCGAAAGCCAATCCAAATAATTTAGTGTTACAATTAACATACAAGCGATACAGGAACTTTTGCAATAGTCTCGTAAGAAAAGTTAAAATAAAATACGAAAAAGAGTTAATTGAAAGAGCTGGAAAAAATACCAAACAAATTTGGAAACAAGTTAAAAATATTACGTACTCAACCAAAAACCATGAGTCATCTTCGAGTTTGTTACAAACACATGGGTCCCAAATAGAATCTGTCAATTACGTTAATAATTTTTTTGTAAATGTCGGCAAGTGTTTAGCCGAAAAAGTGCAGAGTCGCCCATTTATAAATACACAAATTCCTACGTCTCATACTAATAGCATAACATCTTTTGTACTCTTAGGTACCGATGAAACTGAAATTGAAAATGTAATAATGAGTTTAAAAGACGACTGTGCTGTCGGGTGGGACAATATACCGACTAAAATAGTCAAACAATTCAGACACATTTTAATACCTCCTTTGACCTATATTTTCCAAAAATGTTTGGCCACAGGTATTTTTCCCAAGTGTTTGAAGAAAGCTATTATTGTTCCTATTTATAAATCAGGTGATAAAAAGCAAGCAACAAATTATAGGCCTATATCGTTATTACCAGTTTTGTCTAAAATATTAGAAAAAATTATAAATAAAAGAGTGATTAACTTTTTAGAAAATAAATCGCTATTGTCAAATGCTCAATTTGGTTTTAGACCCAATTTATCAACAGCCGATGCCGTGCATAAATTGACAAATTTTATTGTGGAAAATCTTGACAAAGGTAAGCACACAATAGGTATTTTCCTTGACCTCGCCAAGGCTTTTGATTCCGTTTCCATTCCGATCTTGTTGCGTAAGCTTGAAAACATTGGCATAAGAGGCACACCGCTAAAATTGATAACAAGCTACTTAGAAGACCGCATCCAGTGCGTGAAAGTGGGTAATGTCATCAGTAATGAGCAGAAAAATACTTCTTACGGGGTCCCCCAAGGAAGTATTTTAGGATCTACCCTGTTCTTGATTTACATAAATGATCTATGTAATATAAATCTTAAGCAAGGTATCATTGTAACATATGCTGATGACACAGCTCTTCTCTTTTCGGCCGACTCAGAAGAAGAAGTATTCAGGCACGCGCAACACGGTTTCAATGTAATTAACAAATGGCTTCAAAGTAATTTACTAACTCTTAATGCTGAAAAGTCTAGCTACCTTAAGTTTTCCATTCGCAAATCAACACTAACCACGCACGACTTAAATCTACGTGCACATTTATGCAATGCCCCATATGATAATATATGTGTATGTCCACAGATCCAATTACATGATAAAATAAAATATTTAGGAGTAATTTTAGATGAGACGTTTTCGTTTAAGCACCATATTGAAACATTAAATAACAGAATTCGTAAGATGATATTTATATTCAAAAAACTACGCCATGTTGGCGACGCGGTATTAATCCGACAAATATACTTGGCACTTTGCGAATCCTTGCTGACTTACTGTATTACCACGTGGGGTGGGGCTGGTAAAACTTTACTATTAACCACCGAGAGAGCTCAAAGAGCTATACTTAAAGTGTCTACATTTAGGCCATTCCTATATTCCACGACACTTCTTTATAAAAATTGTGAAGTTTTAACAGTCAGACAATTATTCATAATGAGCACTATATTAAAACAGCACAAAGCCCTTCCATACAACACCGAAATAATTAATAAGAGGCGGAAAGATAAAGTTTGTACGTTAAAAGGTGGACTCAAATATACTTTTACGACCAAATTTTATATATATCTAGGGCCGTTACTTTATAATCGATTTAATGCCATAGCAAATATTTATCCATTAAGCCGCATTAATTGCAAAAAAATTGTTAAAGACACTCTGCAGAAGATGACGTATGATGATACAGAAGAATTACTATTTGTGACAAAGTGATTTAAGATTATAATACTTACAGGTATTTTTGAGAGACTTTAAATTGATTGTTTGTGTGTGATACTTTGCGAAGGTAGTTTATTATTTTATATTATTATTTTAAATTGTTTTATTCTTCGCTTTTAAATATTTTTTAATATTATTATTGTTAACACAGAATAGTATAAGATGTATCTTTTAGTTAAGGTCTAAAAGCCTGAAACACAGGATCACCTAGTTCAGGCATAATATTAAATATAATTACCATAAGACACCTTTTTTTTTTTTTTTCTTAATATACTTTTAAATGATCATAGGTAAGAAGAATTTTATATTTGTAGAAATATAAAAATCTTGTTTGTTTATGTTTAGGTACTAACATATTTTGTAAGTTTGTATGCCCATAATAACAAACTATGTATATTAAGTTATTGAATAAATGATTTATTTATTTTTATTTTTTTATTTTATTATATTCTTTATCCTGATTAATTCTTACAATTAAATTGTTTGTCCATACAGGTGAAATACGACCGTCTCAAGACTACGGAGTCCATACCTCTGTCGTTCAATGCTGGCCTCATCATCAGGGACTCGAGGTTCTCCCTCCGCTACGATTTAGCTACAGCCACTTATACTTTATCGGTGAGTCACATAAGGGCCGGCGCCCACTGCCGGCACGTCACGGCGTGTCATGGCAAAGGATTTTATCACTAATCAAGTTATTTTGAATCTTATTTCAATGAGTTTAGAATTCATGTTACTTTATTTCGATACCACGATGACGCGACGCGCCGCTGGATGCTGCGGCATGACGGGTCATGCCGTTTCATTCCACGGGATGCCGCGGCGTGCCATTGCATCCCGCGAGACGTATGGGTCACTTTGTCTCGAGGAATTATGATTGGTAATTTAGTTGAAATAAGGTTGAAACTTGTGCAGCGGTCATTTCGGTTAATGGGACGCAATCTGGTCGGTGCGCGGGGGCAAGGACGGGAGAAGACGCACTATGGCATGCCACGGGATGTTGATGTGCTGTGCACAACCTGCCGTGTCATGCCGTGCCGTGGCGGCAGTGGGCGCCGGCCCTTAAGTTAAAAAAAAATTTTTTGTACATGTAATTTTTACCTACATATGTCGAAAGCAAAAACATTACAAGATTATTAAACTTTTGTTAAAATTATTATATCAACATAATGATAGTAATAATAATAAGGGGCATTCTGAACTCTAACGCCGCTATTAGAATCAAAATCCTCCTCTTCCTTTTCCTCTGCCGCAACACAGTTTTTAACTAGCGCGGAGGGTAGCTGTCGTTATCTGCTACCGCCGTTACTATACATAAATTGTTTTATGGTAATAATTGTACTGTAGCATTGTGATTGTGAATGGGTAAATATTTTTTTATTATTATCTATATACTTAATTCAGGTTCGCAAAAGTTGTGACGACTCGATAGGGACTTTGGCGCGTAGTACGCGGCCGAGTAAGGTATCAAATTAAAGGTACTCGAGTCTATTTGTTCCGAAAACTAAAATATACAAAATGTTAAACGTGATGATCACAAACTGCAATTAAAGATTTTCGCATAATTTGTAATTTTTCGTCAATCGACGAACCCGAGTATCGGGTTGTAACCGCCCTAGTTATTATTAATATAGCCTTAATTTTTTTTTTGGAAAAAGTTAATGATAATTTAATTACCCTTTGGGTACGAAACCCTTAAAAGCCACTAAACTTATACGGAGTGCACTTCAGTCAGAGAGATAATTTACAATTTCGTCTTTATTTTAATACTAGCAGCCGTCCGCGGTTTGACTCACGTGGTAACCGTTCCCGTGGGAATGTCGGGATAAAAAAATAGCCTATGTTACTCTCCGTTCGTTCCACTAAGTCTATGCCAAAAATCAAGGCGATTGGTTGCTTAGTTAGGGCGTCAAGGCGTACAAACAAACACACTTTCGCAAGTATAATATTAGTTAGGATTAGGATTTAAAAATTAACATAGGCTGCATTTTTTTCCCGATAGCCCACGGGAACGGGAACCACACGAGTGAAACCGCGGGCGGCCGCTAATTAAAAATAAACAAATACCAATATTTTAATTTGTTGTATATTTTTTTATTTTTATTTGAACAGGTTAAAGACATCCAAGAGAACGACGCGGGTTGGTACCAGTGCCAGGTGCTGATCTCCATCAGCAACAAGGTCACAGCGGAGGTGGAGCTCCAGGTCCGAAGGCCTCCGATCATATCTGACAACTCTACGCGGTCTATAGTAGCCAGCGAGGGAGAGAGTGAGTATTAATGACTAATATGTACTTATCCTTTGATACTGCCGGATATTCCTGCAGGAATATGACGATATTCCCGCGGGAAAGGGAACTACATTTGTATAACTGTGGGCGGTCACTAGTAATAAATAAATGGATGTGAGAGATTTTGCATACAGATAGGTACGACATACGAAATACTTCTAAGGATTCTTTTTATCCCGATATTCCCACGGTAACACGCGGGAAAAACTGAGTCACAATCGTATTTCAATTATAATCTTTTACTCAGTTCTTCATGATGAGTGTATAAACATCTACATTTGAAACTCGATTGGATACTTACGATTATTACTGACCCCACTGGTTGTATTGTCCTTGAATCATACAAATCATCGAACCCAAAGTAAGTATATATATATCATACCATACAAGTAAGTATATCATACCGGATGTTAAATATTGATAAGACTAAAGATGGATGCGAGCCTCTCCCGGAAACCTCAATCACTGAGGAACTGGCTATTTTATCTTTAACTGCCGGAACACAACAATGCTGAAAACATTGTCGTCAGACTTAGATAAAATGGATCCTACCAATAACTAAACCGAATACAATATGTACCCCGCTGGGAATCGAAGTCTGGGTCTGATACCGGCGGTTGTACCACTTGACCACAGCAGAGGCGGTTGACTGCACCGAAAGACAGTCTGTGGCACAACCCGAAAACTATATATATATATATATATATATATATATATATATATATATATATATATATATATATATATATATATATATATATATATTTTTAAACCAATTGTCTAGCCCACGTTAAGTTTCATGAAGAACTTGTGTTATGGATACTAGATAACGGATAAACATACTTATATACTTTTTTGTAAATACATACATGTAAATTAACACACACATAATAACAATACATTATGTTCATTCTTCATATAGGTGCCCAAATGGAGTGCTACGCTGGTGGATTTCCGCAACCGAAGATAACATGGCGTCGTGAGAATAACGCCATTTTGCCCACTGGAGGATCTATTTACAGGTAAGAAAAGTCTTAACTAAAGATACTCTATATATGTCGCCGGATAATTAGATAAATCGATTTTTTGCGAAAATCCCAGGGATATTGCGATAGACAATGGTGTTGTGCTTGTGATTTTTAAATCCTACTGAAAATGGATAGAATTTTTGCGAAAAACTGGTTGCCTTAGTAAGATTGCGAAAAGAATCGCTGGCTACACACTGTTTGGCTGGTCGGATCGTCCAAAACAACATCTTCTCTGATTGGATGACGACTTGACGTTTCAAATGTCAATCCATTCTCTCATCTCTCCAACCAATCAGAATAAGAGTTAGCAAGCAAGCAAAAATTAAGCCAATCAGAATAAAAAATATCCAATGTTTCTAAAGCAACCCTATCTTTTTTCAGTAAGATTGAGAAATGTCAATACTATTGTCTAATTATCCGTGTTTTTGAAATATCCCTAGGATCTTTGCGAAAATTCTATTTATCATATTATCCTACGACATATATGAATAATTAATTTTAAACTTGTGTAAATACTTTTCAATCATTCAGATTTATGTGATAAATATTAAACAAGAAAATATACTAGAAAAAAGCAACTAGTCTCATGTCGCCCTGACGGGATTCGAACCCGCATCCTTGGGAGTCCGGCCCAATGCACTAACCAATTATGCTACAGAGACGTTATGCATTATGTTAAAGAATTGACACCAGCAGCATTTAGATAAATAAGTAACAAATATATTAAATATAAACAAATATAATAATCTATTCTTTAAATTAAGATAATTTATTAATGAGATATCCCTTTCCAGAGGCAACACCATAAAAATCCCTTCAGTCCACAAAGAAGATCGTGGCACTTACTATTGCGTAGCTGAAAATGGAGTGGGCAAGGGGGCCAGAAGGAATATTAATCTGGAAGTCGAATTCGCTCCGGTTGTTACTGTTCCAAGGCCACGATTAGGGCAGGTTAGTGAAAAAAAAAACAAAATTAATCAAAAATCTGCCGTGTTGTGACGGCATAAGAATACAAGTGTCACCACTCCCTTACATGCCTGGGATGTCGTCAGAGTCGACTAAGAGGCTCGACGCATTGAACACCTGTGCGAGAGAAGGAACACTTGAAACAAACCCTCTACCAACCCGTCTGGCCAGCGTGGTAGCAGTAGGCTAATAGCCTCCTATGAACGCCACAATAGGCGTGAGCTAGGAGAGGTCTATGTCCAGCAGTGGACGTCCACAGGCTGATGAAGTTTTCACTTATAATTCTACAAAAATCACCGAATATTTTTATTTTTTGAGTAAATTTTAAGTGTTAGCATGGAGTCGGATTTGGAGCTTCGCATCTAAACATTTTACATACAGAGGGTTATAGGGAATGGGGTATAAATCTTAACACCGCGATGTAGAAATAGGTGGAGAACGAAGTAGGCAAGGGACTCGGTAGGAATATCAACTTAGAAGTGGAATTTGCGTCTGTTGTCACTGTTTCAAATCCTAGATTGGGGCAGGCTAGTAAAAAATTAAAAAATAAATCAAAATATACTGATTAAAACAACATTTTCACTGAAAATTCTTTAAAATATCACTGAATCATCAACTAGAATCTGGTGGGGTCGTCGCATTAAGCATATATTTTGTATATATTTTCCAGGGGCGTGCATTGGTTTTCCACCGTAATAGGCGCTGTAGATCTAACTAGTAACTTTGCACTTATCCTATCCTGCTACCGAATATTATAAGTTTGAAAGTTTGTGAGGATATTTGGATGGATGAATGTTTGTTACTCTTGCACTCAAAAACTACTGAACTGATTAAGATGAAACTTTACAGCAATGTAGCTTATACATCAGAAAACCACATTGTATGCAAATATTTATAATTATCCTGATATTCCTACGGTAACGGCAACCACGCGGCGAGTGAAACCGAGAGCGGCCGCTAGTCATAAATGATAAGGATTCGTAATATTTAGTAGGAATATGAAAATGCTGACGAGTTTGATTGTTTGAGCACGCTAATCTCCGGAACTACTAGTTCGATTGAAAAAATATTTTTGTGCTGGATAGTCCATTTATCTCCGAAGGTAATAAGATATTTAATATTACGCTACGATTAATAAGAGCAGAGCATTAATTTAAAACGTTGCAAAAACGGGGAAAAAATATTACTTTTGGGAGCTTCCGTTGCGGACGGTGTGTAAACGGTCAAAGTTACGTAAAAATTATGTATGACGAAATTGTTCCCCATCAAAAGTTTTAAAAAAAGTCCGCGACAGCATATGTCTATGTTTTATGGTAACTCACTATAACCATTTTTAAGATAATAAAATTTGTTCTAAACTAATGTATTATTTGAGAAGCTGTTTTCATAAATATGATATTAATCCTTATCTAAATAAATGCGTTAATCATCACAAGTATTTAAATTTGAACAAAATTGTCCTTTACATCATTTAATTTTAATGAATATCTTAGGAAATATGATAGTTTTAAAATAACTCCTCAACAAAATAATTCGCGACCAAATTCATTCGTCAGGTATTGCTTACTCTAAACTGATATATTCCGGAAGTTTAAGCTAGAACGTTACACGTACAAATAGCGCCCTTCTTGCCGTGGGCGGTTTATACTTGACCAATACTTTTTCTAAATTAGTTGTATTCTTGTATGAAACGCTGCTTGTTTCGAGTAGGCAATTTCGAGACTGCCTACCGGTAGGTATTCAGTATTTAGCGTAAGGAAAATCTTAGTGGGTGAGTGTTGAGTAGAAGTTTAAACTAAAATAAAATAACTTTAACACTTATTGTATATTTATTTAGGTTTTGAATGAGGTAGGCACTGCCTAATTGCCGATATGGGATGCACGCCCCTGATATTTTCATATAATTAACCAAATATCCGTTACCTTAGTAGTATCCCATAATAAAATCCTTTACAGTGCTTACTTTGGGGCTAGGTTAAGTGGTGTGAGTGTAACAAATATTTATTTATTATTATTCCTGGTCACCAGGCTCTCCAATACGACATGGATCTGGAGTGCCACGTGGAAGCATACCCGCCGCCCGCCATCACTTGGTTGAAAGACGAAGTACAGTTGTCCAATAATCAACATTACAGGTTAGTAAACTACATAACAATATGTCCAAAAATTATGTGTACAGTCAGGGGCCGTTCAAGTAGGTATTACGTAAGCAGATTTTTTGAAATTATTAACCAAGTTAATGCAAATGCAACATATTTATTTATTTCACCATATCTTCTAAATATATAAAAGAAGAAACTGACTGACTGACTGACATATCAACGCACAGCCCAAACCGCTAGGTCTAGAGACTTCAAATTTGGCACATAGTTTCCTTGTGAGGTCTAGGGGTGCACTAAGAGAGGATTTTTGAAATTCTACCCCTAAGGGGTTGAAAAGGGGATGAAAGTTTTGTATGAAAATCCTTCAGTTTTGGAGTTAGGATCTTCAAATTTTATATTTAGGTAAAGGATTAAAAATAAACATTTACCTGTCTCAGCGTTTTTGATAATTCCATCCCGAAAGGGGTGAAAAGGGGGATGGAGTTTTGTATGAAAAATTAAATTAAATTTTAATTAAGACAAACAAGGATTTAGTCATATATTAGATAGGCCATTCCATGTTTAAGAGCTTAGTTAATTAGTCATAACATAACTTACGATCTATGTATTAAGAAGCCATCACAGTAGGCACATACAGCTGTTTATTTGATAAACAAATAAATTAAAACAGCTAATAAATAAATTAATTAATTAATGTCACTCTATTAAAAATATATAAGTTACATAACAAAATCATTATTTCATAAATATCATAAATTCCTTAATTTTATAGGATTATATGTAATTATATTTAAAATCAATGCATAATCAACTAGACAATTAAAACAAAGTCAAAGTCAATATCATTTATTCAGTCTAGGCTGTTACAAGCACTTATGAACGTCAGAGAAGCTACGCCATCGGTTCACAAACCCTACGGCGGGAGACCGCGTAACGAGAAGAACCGGCAAGAAACTCGTCAAGGGCTGTTTTTTTCTCCCTGTTTTATTTCATACAGAGTCGTCAAATTGAAAAGTGACCTTAACATATCAGTAAGGTCAATTTCCATCACAAAAGGAAAAAACGAATTAAAATATTACATTTTATGGTTATTGTAACCGTAAACAATTTTTAACTGGCAAAGAAAGACTTCTCTATCATACATTACAACATTTCTCGCATTACAAGATTACTATACTGCAAGTTGTGAGTTGTGGTACATACAGGTCAGCATCAATTTATTTTAGACAAAAATATTTAGGCTTTAAACTATTTTTAAATTTAGGCTGTAAACTTGTAACAGTTATTAAAAAAAAAACATAATGCAAGGGAACGGGAACCATACGGGAGAAACCGCGGCCCCGCTAGTTTAAAATAAAGTTACTATAAAAGACATAAACAAATGTCAGTCTAGGTACGTATTACTTATCTCCATACATACATTCATACATACTTTATTATCCCCACAGAATATCCCACTTCGCAACCGCAGACGAGTTCACCGATACAACTCTCCGTGTGATCACGATCGAGAAACGGCAGTACGGCCTGTTCACTTGCAAGGCGCAGAATAAGTTGGGAACTGATGAGGGGAACGTCGAGTTGTTCGGTGAGTTGGACTTTATTAGTTGGAGATAAGAATGATTATTGCTTGGCGTATTTTTTTGATGTTGAAGTATAGGTTGGTTACCGAAAGTTGGCACGTTATGCAATTTCAAAAAACGAATAGATAAATACAAAAATGTAGCAAAAGCAAAACAATAACTGTCTCCTTCATACTACTACTACGTGTGTATGTGTTGAATTTAACGTTGAACCAGCTTTAGTTAACTGAGCTGTATTAAATGAGATGTTGTTTTTTTGTCAGTTTTTTGTTCTTTTGAAAACAATTTCGTTGGTTGATTTGCTATTTTAAGGGCCGATTTTACCACCAACAAATAAGTTCTCATATTTTTTTTATTATTTATTTATTTGTTTCATTAAAAATCACTTATGTCTAATACATACTTTTTCCTCGCATAACCATTTCCATGGTTTGTCTGCAAGCAAGAGAAATAAAAAATATGCCAGATTATATTTAAATTATGCTATCCAGCACCCCGACAGCCTAACGGTATCGCTTGTGCTATCGCTATGGCTATCAAACTTCAAACTCTCATAAGACTCTTCAACGGTAGAGTTTTTGTCTAATTCCTACATATTTCTATTCATCTATTGGATTCACTATTGCATTTTTAGTATAAAAGTGATAGCACAGCGAGAGCCCTTGTAGGGGGTTTCAAATATCGATAGCTTTTTTTTTTATGAATGACTGTGAGACTCTTAGCCTTCATCATACATGATGTTAAGTATTGATAATGCTGAAAATGGAAGCAGGCCTCTCCCGGAATCCTCAACCACTAAGGAACTGGCTATCTTATCTCGAACTGTCGGAACACAACAATGCTGAAAACATTGTTGTTATGGCGTCAGACTTAGTTAGATGGTGGTAGCTAGCCAGGCGGACTTACAACAAGTCCTACCACCAACCAAACCGAATACAATATGTACCCCCGCTGGGAATCGAACCCGGGACCCCTGGGTCTGATACCGGTGGTTGTACCACTAGACCACAGAGGCGGTTCAAAATTTTATATATAATAGAAAAATATTGGAAAAAATCAATCGAACCCACGACCTTTCGAAATCCGGGCCAGTGCTCTGACCACTGAGCTACCGTTTTTTAAGAAAAAATGCTTCGGTTAATTCGACTTTAATTAAAAGGAGTAGATCTCTATATCGAATGAATGGGTTTATAGTGAGTGGTTTTGTTTGCGAAGTTAATTCTATGAAAGGGTCATAGTCTATCTAGACTACCTCCGTGGTAGAGTGGTACGTACACCGGTTTCAAAGTGTCGCTTACTCTGAGGTCTCGGGTTCGAATCCCGGTCGGGCCAAATGTTTGTCTGATGGTCAATAGTCATGGACGTTTATATATATTTCTACACATAAATACTTATATATGTATAATTATATGTATTCATATCCGTTATCCTAGTATCCCATAACACAAGCCTTACAGTGCTTACTTTGGGGCTAGGCTAATTGGTGTGAGGGTAAGAAATATTTATTTATTATTTATTTACTAGGGTGGTTAATACTCGGGTTCGTCGATCGACGAAAAATTCCAAATTATGCGAAAATAATGTCACTTTTTAATTGCAGTTTGTGATCATCACGTTTAACATTTTGTATATTTTATAGTTTTCGGATCAAATAGACTCGAGTACCTTTAATTTGATACCTTACTCGGCCGCGTACTACGCGCCAAAGTCCCTATCGAGTCGTCACAAATTTTGCGAACCTGAATTAATAGATATATGACCTTAAATCGTATGGCAGACAACTTTTATTTATAAGTAAAAATTCAAATTAATTTTATATTATTAAAATATATAAAAAACGTGCTTATTTCAACATAACTATTAAGCTTTATGTACTGTTCTTTTTGTTTTTCGTTTGTGTTCGGTATTGCTGTTTGCTTTGTGTTTTTGTTATTGATACATCGTCTTGTCGTAGCGGGCTCGTCATAGAGGTTACATCTTAGAATGAGAGAAGTTATAAAGTTTAATTATCTTTAAAAACAAATTTAATATAAAACAAGAAAATATACTAGAAAAAAGCAACTAGTGACGGGACATGAGACTAGTTGCTTTTTTCTAGTATATTTTCTTGTTTAATATTTATCACACAAAAATAGCATTGCAAAATGCAAAATTAAAAATTTATAAACAAATTTAATTGTTAAAGTTGTCTAAAAAGTCTAAAAACCAGTATTTTTGCAAAAACCCTATCCCTTTTCAGTAAGATTGAAAAATGTCAACACCATTGTCTAATTAAATAAATAAATAAATTTCATACAATCACACCAATTATCTAGCCCACGTTAAGTTTCATGAAGAACTTGTGTTATGGATACTAGATAACGGATAAACAAACTTATATACTTTTTTTGTAAATACATACATGATATACATATTAAACACCCAGACCAAGACAAATAGACATGTTCATGCACACAAATAATTGTCTTGTCCGGGGATCGAACCCGGGCCCTCTGGCGTATAAGGTGGGTTTAGTACCCCTGCGCCAAACAGGTCGTCAAAATTATCCGTGTTTTTGCAATATCTCTAGGGTTTTTGCGAAAATTCTATTTATCAAATCCTCCTACGACAACACCTTACAGTTTCATTTATAAATAAACATTCACGGTGTATTTATCTATACTAATATTATAAAGAGGAAAGATTTGGTATTTTTGTATGTAACGAATAAACTCAAAAACTACTGGACCGATTTTGACGAAATTTGGTATAGAGAATCCTTAGACCCCAAGTAGTAACATAGGCTATAAATGATCCCAAAATTCCCACGGGAACGGGAACCACGCGGGTGAAACCGCGCCCGGCCTCTAGTAAATAAATAAATTTCAAACAATCACACCAATTATCTAGCCCACGTTAAGTTTCATGAAGAACTTGTGTTATGGATACTAGATAACGGATAAACATACTTATATACTACGTACATCTTATCATTTGGCGTGCACTGTTCATTGAAATAAAACAACTTTTACGGATATCAAACGCGCTATATTTCCACGAAATAAGTTGTAATTGTCCGTATTTCAAGGTTTTTTAGGGGTTTTTTGATTTTCCCGACGTTTCGGCACCTTTACAGCTGCCGTGGTCACGGGATGACATCATCCAGTCATCCCGTGACCACGGCAGCTGTAAAGATGCCGAAACGTCGGAAAAATCAAATTCTCCTCTAGTATAATATAATCTTCTTCGCACAATACGTATAAAAAATACGACAAGACGATGCCCCAAGCTTCCCAAGTAGCTAAGGCATTCGCATGCTTGTATAGAAACCATCATTCCCGTGTGCCCGCCGGCGTGCGGCCAGGCCAGATATGGGGGAGCTGTCTCCATAGCGCCTGATGTGGCCACGCTACTGGCTTTGATGGCGGTCAATGCTGCTATGGTGTTTAAAAGGTAAGTTACAGACACACATTGATAGGCCAATCATTCACAGACAGACGCACTTCCATAGACCACTTATAGACACGTAAAAACACAAAGGACAAATATACTAGAAAAAAGCAACTTGTCTCATGTCGCTCTGACGGGATGACGACATGAGACAAGTTGCTTTTTTCTAGTATATTTTCTTGTTTAATATTTATCACATAAAAATAGCATTGCAAAATGCAAAATTAAAAAGTTGTAACACATAGGACACTCATAGACTGAAACACGCGGGCACAGACAGTGACATAAACAGACACACACATACTGATAGAGACACTCATAGACAGACTCGCACAACTAACCATACACACGAAGATAAACAGACATTATATACTTACACACACGCAAAGCCATACAAACTCTTTTATACAGGATGTTTTTATTGTATGTGCTCAAAGTTAAGGTTGAAGATTTAGTACAAAATTAGGCTAATAATTTTTTCTTTTTTTTTCTTCATAGTCCGCGATCAGTTAATATCGCCGATCCGAGCTTGGCACACGCTCAATAGTAATTTTTACTATTATTATTATTATTTTAGGTTTGTTTTCTTTGTTTTGGAATGCTTATGTAGGTTTAATACCCAAAGAAACAACCCTAACATTTGATAACATGAAAAAAATAAATAAACAAAAAAAATAAGTACATTTTTGTAAACATGTATCACAACGTCCCCCTTAACTTTGGACACAAAGAAAAAAACACGGTATATACACAGACAAACACACAGTCATACAAACAGCCCCCTATAGTGAGCAGTAAGTGGGACAAACATACAGAGACAGACAAATGTACACTAACCGATAAAAACTATATCTGCCACGAAAGCCGTTAAAGTGGCTAAAACATAGACTGAAATAACACCTTGATAGACACACTGCCACAAAAGACACAATCACAGACAGATACATTCAGATAGAGATCTGGGGGGGTTACTTTAGACGGGTCGCGTTGACATCGAGATTGAATGTCAATAATTATTGCTGAATTATTGCTGTAAGAAATAAAACAGGGAGAAAAAAACAGCCCTTGACGAGTTTCTTGCCGGTTCTTCTCGTTACGCAGTCGTTACCCGTAGGGTTTGTGAACCGATGGCGTAGCTTCTTTGACGTTTATAAGTGCTTGTAACAGCCTAGCTAGACTGAATAAATGATACTGAATTTGAATTTTATATTCGACGTTGATTCTGATTGGCGTTACAATCGATTTCTAGAATACAAAATACCTTTATTTACTAATTTCAAGTATTAAAAGTCAAAATGACTGACTTGAAGCGCTTATGGCCGCGCTTGACAGACTGATTGTATTTGATCACGTTCGTTAAGCAAACTTCGGCCCGGTCAGGCGTCGGATGGGTGACCGTAAAGTGGCATTATCAGTGAGCGCTTCCGTGCTTCGGAGGGCACGTTAAAGCGTCGGTCCCGGCTGTTGTCATTTGATTACAGTCGTTAAGCCAAGTCAGAGGCCTTATAGGCGGCTTGATAAACTCTGACGCCAGAGGTGGCCACTAATCCTCACTCGATAAGAAGAAGGAAGACTGACTTTTGACGTTAATTCAATCTCGATCTCAATGTGATCACGTCAAGAGTAAAGGTTCTAGTCATAATCATGCGCATACATAGAAACTGAAAGACTAGCAGTCATAAACATAGAAACACAAAGATAAATAATGATGATAAATAATGATAACATAATGATATATTTTAAATAGAAAAATATTGGAAACAGTTATCTCGGCAACAAGTGAATTCACAGATGGGACTCGAACCTACGACATTTGGAAATCCGGTCCAATGCTCTAACCACTGAGCTACCGAGACTTAAGCTTTAGAGCATTGGAACGGATTTCTAAAGGTCGTGGTTTCGATTCCCAACTGAGAATTCACTTGTGGCCGAGTAATTTTTTTGCAATACTTTTCTATTTAAAATTTACCATAGGTATAAAAATTGCATTGAAAAATTCAAAAATCACAAAGAGACATACATACAGTTATACGAACACGCACTCACATATTTTATAATTATACTAGTTACTGTATTACGTCTTGCTAAAGATGCCGTTATTTTTGTAAAATATTTCTTCTTTTTTATGCATTACTTACTTATTAGATTGTTGTATATTGGTTTATTAATGATTTCAAATTATTTTCGTGAATGCCTGAAGTATTTTGACTCTTCGTTTTTTGTCTTATTGGTAAATATTAAGCATGATACTTATAATGTGCTTAGATTTGTAAGCTTAAGTATAGACAAGTAGAAGAACTTAATTCCTCAGCGCCTTAATAAATTAAATATTATAAGTCTGAGGGTGGAAAAGCACTTCTCCCGGAATCCTCAACGACTGAACAGCGGCCCAACCGCCTAACGGTATAGCTATCAAACTTCAAACTCTCATAAAACCCTTCAACGATAGGGTTTTTGACTAATCTATACTAATATTTTAAAGCTGAAGAGTTTGTTTGTTTGAACGCGCTAATCTCAGGAACTGCTGGACCGATTTAGAAAATTTTTAGACCATTAGAAAGCTACATTTCTCCCGAGTGACATAGGCTATATTTTATCCCGATATTCCCACGGGAACGGGCACCACGCGGGTAAAACCGCGAGGATCCGCTAGTTCTTACATATTTCTATTTATCTATTGGATTCACTATTGCTTTGTTAGTATGAAAGTGATAGCGTCAGCGAGAGCCCTTGTAGGGGGTTTTGAAAATGGATAGCTATAGCGATAGCAGAAGCTATACCGTTAGGCGGTCGGGGTGCGGGGGGCTAATAATTGTCTAATTTTAAAATCTATCACAATCCCTTTCAATTCGCCATTTGAAAGATATTTACATACTTCAAACCGTCACTATTTGACATTTGATAGGGATTGTGATCGGGACGCGTTTTGAATGGTATTGAGTGAACGAAATTGAGCTGTCTAAGCAAAGTGACACTCGAAAATATCGTTTAAATGTATGGAGAAGTGTCATTTAAAACGGCATTCGTTCCTAAAGTGATTGCGACTGTAAGTTATACAATTCCATAAGTCACTATCACAATCATAATACATTTGAAAGGGATTGTGATAGATTTTTAAATTAGACAATTAGGGGGCAGGCATCTAATCTCTAATGGCCGGAACACAACAATGCTGAAAACATTGTTGCAGGCCACAGACTCACATATGATGTGGTAGCTAGCTAATAGCTTTTTTATTCAAGATAGGGAGACTCTTAGCCTTCATCATACCTGATGTTTAGTATTGATAAGGCTGAAGATGGAAACGAGCCTCTCCCGGAATCCTCAACCACTGAGGAACTGGCTATATTTTGGCCATCAGATTTTAAATTAGTCAATTAGCCCCCACGATTTTTAACATAATATCTAAAATATATTTTTTATTTCTTTTCCAGAATCTTTCATACCAAACATTAACTACAGAGGACTGAGACGCGATCCTTTGTACTATTCAAAGGCAACATCACATATCCCCACCATATCAACCATATGCACTTTACTACCATTTTATTTTAACTGGTAACACTCTTGGCACAAAACTTAGTAGTTTTGGTAGAAATTAAGTAAATGGTGTTCGTTATGGCAGCATAATTTGAGTTTATGGTGGCACTAGTGTAAATATAGATCTGTCATTTTCTCAAAGTCGTCGTTTCTTTGCATTTTCTTGTTTATCATTTTTGGAGTTTTTTTTACCGCATTCCAAAAAGAGGTTCTCAATTTGGTCGGTATGTTTTATTATTATTATTGTAGATATAAATAAATAATAACTTGCACGAAAGTAAACAATGATTGATAGATATATATATCTATAGTAGCGCCATCAATTGGGATTACTTTTTCTATCATCCTGCCATTGGTAAAAATACGTACAAAACTACTGTTAGTGTTTCCAAATAAATGTCTTTAAAAAGTATTAATGATTATGAAGGTTGTAGTGTAATTTTAAAATCTGTGACGAAAACATGTAGCTATGTATATGATTTTGATGTTAAAATAATGTAATTTTAAAATCAGTAACTAATTATTTTGATGTATTTTTTTAACATGCGTGTTCAATGTATTATGAATTATGTTTGACACAATTTTTATATACTGATTATTATTTTCTGTCTGTGCACACAATAATATCAAATAATAAAAAGAACTTGCGTACCTTATTTTAATGGGAATAAAATTCATATTCTGTTTTACAATGTTAAACCAGTCAATTTATAGAAATAATGTTTGTGAAAAAAAACTGTATGCATATTTCTCTTGTAATTGATTCAGAAATATGTTAGGGTTCAATCAATTAATGCCATATCTTCTTAGCTAGTCGATGGCAGACACTAAAGTTTTGAGGCAGAATTCAACCACTTTGACAGCCTTGTCGGATGCTGTCATGAGATCCTCCTGCATGCAGGTGTCAGGACATGCAAGGCATGATGCTAGGTGGGCCATCGTCTGGACTGCATCGCAAAGGCATTCCGCGGAACCAGCCGAAAAGACTACCTGACCATGTTTTCTTTGCTCTGGCCGGTCTGAGTCCGAAGCCTATTTAAAGACTTCCAGATCGGCCATGGTAGATCATGGCCAGAGGGAGGCTTTCAGTGAATGCCATATCAAACCTCCCCCGTCTCCACTGGCGAAATATTTACATGAAAATATGTTGTCAACGTGTAACGCGGCCACTGAGAGAAGGTATTATTAGACAGCTCGGATCGAGAACCATTAGTCATCCTCTCATTGGCCGCATTATATTTTACAACATGTTTTGCCAGTGGACAAATGAAATGTGTAATAATTTGTTTTATATATATAATAAAGTATTTAACTTTTGATTATAAATATGGGCGGTTGGTTTACAAACATTTTGTTCCGTAAGTTTGAAGTATAGAGAATGTGAATCTTATTAAAAGTACGATTGATTATTCTGTGACATTGGCAAATGTCGCTCTAAAATGATTACAAAATGACGAAACTCAGTCTTTTGACCCAATTTAAACTTTAAGCGTATTAAATTAAGATCTGAAACCGACTGAATGTGTAGTTTTCACGTTATTAAATATTGAGGTAGTATTGTGAAATAAGTAAGTGTATTTTTTTATTTTTCTTAATTAGTGATACTAGATTTTATACAATTTATATAATACAGTCCGAGGAGCCCTGCGATTGTTGAGGTTAAGCAACTTTCGCAATGGTCGGTCACGGGATGGGTGACCCATTTTTTTTTATCTCGAGGTCCTCCGTGCTTCAGAAGGGACGTTAAGCCTACCTAATTTTCCCGACGTTTCGGCCAAGTTACATCGGCCGTGGTCACGGGCTGAGTCAGCAGTAGGGAAAATTAGGTAGGTGAAATACCTGTCACGTTTCTACGCGTTTAATACCTGTTTCAATTTTCAATACTTATAATGCAGTTTAAAAGTGTGGATAGGTAATGCGCTTGACCGCTATCTTGTCTTATGTAAAGCAAAGATGCGATCTAGGATGTAACGTGCTTGCCTAGAAAATACCTATTCACTCGTGACTTGAAGACCCCCAAATTGTAAGTGTCAGGAAACACAGACTGGCAAGGAGTTCCACTCTTTGGCGGTGCTGATGTTAAATGTAGAGTTATTTATTATTAAAATTTATTATCATTAAAATAAAATAACTCTTACGGATTAAATTTCACCTTTTATTGACGTATTTGGGCTTATACTGCGTGTTTTTATGGTTTTAAAAGCAGCCGCTTTTCTAGCACAAGTATCAAACATGACACGCTTTTGACTGTACATAAACGGCCTATTTTAAATGAAATTGAATCATCAAATTATCGACTAATTAAGAAAAGTAAAAAAAAGTAATTATAACCTTTTAATTTTACAATGCTATTTTTATGTGATAAATATTAACCAAGAAAATATACTAGAAAAAAGCAACTTGTCTAATGTCTCATCCCGTCAGGGCGACATGAGACAAGTCGCTTTTTTCTAGTATATTTTCTTGTTAATACTTATCACATGAAAAAAAGTAATTAATAATTTTAATATCGTGTTGTGTCATCGCTTTTAGATAGTATTGTACTAATACATACACCCAATTATTATTTATCTATTTATGAAATGTATGATAAAACCAGTGTTTTGTATAAAAAATATAGTGACAAATCAATTGTTTTTAATATAGCTTAAATACTTGGTTTTTAGTTCGTTTTCGGATGTCCGAATGATGGTTCGAATTCGGATAGCCTATGTATTTATTAATTTAACAAATACTAAGAGTAACTGTACTCATTCTGGCAGCTGGCTAATCTGGCTGAAGACGTCCGAATTTTGATGGAAGCAAATAAGGAAAAATGTGTAAAAAACTGGGGCCCAATTCTGCTAATGCTTAGTCACAATCGTATTCCAATGGTGTTTCAATGGCAGGCCTGTTTAACACATTTCTTGTTACAACAATGTAAATAAACACTACTATTGAAACACCATTGAGAGACGATTTTGACAAAAATTTTGCAGAATTGGCCCCCTGGTAGTAAATAGTTATTTTCATTTGCCCGAATTTTTATGACAATGATTCGGACGACCAAGTAATTATGCCAAAATTATATCTTTTGTAGTTTTTTTTACATTATGTATTATAATATCGGTTATTAATAAAAATAAATCATATAGATCTAAGATTAGAAGAATAATGTAAACACAAATTTGGCTATAAATATTTCTTAAGTACAGTTCCCGGCTCTGTCAAGTTGAAAAAAAAATCAGTTGCTTCGTACTTTTTGGTCCAGTGGGTATTGTCAATTTGTTTAGAACAGCATTTTTTTTCCAATCAGTCGGCCTGATCGTGAAATTTGTTCTTGTTATTCCATCATCTTCTTTATAAAGATTCTAGCGGCCGCTCGCGGTTTCACACTCATGATTCCCGTTCCCGTGGGAATATCGGGATAAAAAGTATCCTATGTTCATAACCAGGTTATCTACTATCTGTGTACTAAATTTCATCTAAATCCGTTCAGTAGGTTTTGAGTTTATTCGTTGCAAACAAACAAACAAATCTTTCATAATGTTACATCTCTCATAATGTTGTTCAGATCAGTGGGGTGTGTATCTGATCAGCAATCTGGATCTCCTCCATTCACTCCCTGGATGGCCATTATCAGATCACGCCTTAGTCAACCATTGGCAGAGAACCAAGTCTCCAAAGTTCAAATATATGCAAATCGTCTAGTGTCATATCTTTTTAATTTTGCATTTTACAATGCTATTTTTTTGTGATAAATATTAAACAAGAAAATATACTAGAAAAAAGCAACTAGTCTCATGTCAACTAATCTAGGGATTCCGGCCCAATGCATTGGGCAATGGTGCATTGGGCCGGAATCCCAAGGATGCGGGTTCGAATCCCGTCAGGGCGACATGAGACTAGTTGCTTTTTTCTAGTATATTTTCTTGTTTTATATTTATCGTCTAGTGTCGCTAATTATGTGACCACCACTGTAGCTGTGTTAATGCTAGAGGGGTTGGTCACAGACTAAACATCTCACTGGTTGTCACTGTAGCCCGTCCGAGCCTAAAACAGAAGCGAGCGCGCGTGTCTGTGTGAGTGCGTTCGTCATACCTGTTGTTAAGTATTGATAAGGCTGAAGATGGAAGCGAGCCTCTCCCGGAATCCGCAACCACTGAGGAACTGGCTATCTTATCTCTAACTGCTTCAGACTTAGATAAGATGGTGGTAGCTAGCCAGGCGGACTCACAAGTCCTACCACCAACCAAACCGAATACAATATGTACCTCCCGCTGGGAATCGGACCTGGGACCCCTGGATCTGATACCGGTGGCTGTTACCACTAGACCACAGAGGCGGTTAGATACGACACTAAGAAGACGGCTAAGCTCGATGTGAATTCTTTCGAGCCGGGTACTGTAAATCACCATAGAATAGCTGTAAAATAATGGATTCCAAGTACCTTATAATTCCATAGAAATTGTGATTTTTATATTTTTATACGAATATTTTATGCATTTGTGAAATCATTATGCTTTGTATGTATTGTTTATTTTTTCTATTAGGCATGTCTTTTGATAACCTGTGTTTATGCTTTAATTTTAATGTGGATTCTGGTTCAGTATGTTTTTTATACACTGTTCTGATTGTCCATACAAGTTCAAGTATTCGACAGATATTTGAATACAAATTTTTTTTTTTGACAGTGTATAGAAAATGTGGTTCCAAACGCCATGGATTTGCATTTTTCTACTCTTATGTGTATTGTATTAAAACTCAATTTCGTAGGTACTAAGCGAAACTTTGATATTAGTTTAAGCAATAATTTTGTATTTATATAACGATATTTCTTTGGACTGATAAATTCCATCCATTTTTTGTGTGAGTAATGTTTTCAAATTTGGAATGATGACTGGTTTAAATGTACAGCAATTTCAGCCCTGGTATAGTTAAAGCTTGAGTGAATAGGCTTATCTTTGAGGATGAGGCAAGAGTAAGGGCCTGTTTCACAATCTAAAAGTAAGTTCTGAGTAGCTTACTTGATAAATGATTTGACAGCTTATGAAAAATATGTCAAATTATCTGCCAACTGCAAGTTCTGAGTAGCTTACTCGGAACTTTCTTTTAGATTGTAAAACAAGCTCTTGTAAACAAGCTAAGAAGCCTATTTTTCAAAATTAAAACATCATTTAAATACCATATTTAAAATAAATACAATTTTTACAAATTTTTCGGTTTCATCATGTCTCGCATTCGGACGCCTCTATCCGAAATATTCAGTTCGGATTCGATCACGTTTTCGGATAGATTTTTCATTTCGGATATCCGATACTTTCGGCTTAGAATACGAAAGCTATGTCGTCATCATTCCTTATGATAAACCCCTATTTGACTGAATTCCATCCAGTTTTTTAATGTACTTTTTAAACCAATTTAATTATAAGCTACATTAATTTATCTACTTGACTGAATTATCTGTAACTCATCAAGTTTCTGTAATTTTGACGGGCTTGCGTAGTGGTTGATCATGCCTTCTGAGTCATGGGTTCTGAGACCTATACCGAGATAGACGGTAATATTTGACTGTAAGAGAGACAGACAGACTATTCTTGACGCCCATGCAGTGCAACGTCACGCCGCGCGCTTATTCAAACTCTACGTGTAAATGTGTTGAACGTGCCAAGTTTAGTTTACCGACCTGTACCTCTATTTTTGAATCACTCGTCGCGCGAGTCGCGAGGCGAACGAGGAGGCGATCAGGGGATTAACGACTTTGCATGCGTGGACATAGCACGCTTATCGCTTTGCCCCTCGCGTTGGGAGGCGGTACTACAGGCGAAAAGCGAAGCTATGTATATATGGGCAAGGTCGCTTTTACGGAATACGGAAACTCAATCGTCGCACGAAAATCAGTAGAATCCTCGAGACGAGTGAATCAAAAATAGAGTTCCTGTACCCCGTTAACATATGAGCGGGGCATTGGCACGTTATCGAGTAAAATGTATGATAACACTCATGCACGGAACAAGCACAAAATGTTTATCCCCGGGGGGAAATCGAACCACTTCAAACTGTCTGAGAATATAGCGTGTCGCATTTTACGAACTAACGATGACGTCACGAGCGAGATTTAGTGATGTGTAAATGTTATTGACGAGCTCTTACAAGAAAGCACTGTCCAATTAACCATTTTTGTTTCTGAGTGACGCGTGTTTTCATGGCAATGGTCTCAAGCGGACTGACTTAGGACGGAAAACTTTGACTGTGGATCAAGCTTTTTACACGCAAGGTAGGTACACTTTCACCGTCTATCCCTATATATATGGGTCTGTGCTTTTGCTACTATAGAGTGAACTTTTATATTTGTTTGTTAGTTTTTAGGAATTGCGTTGGTTTCAGTACTAATAACGGCCCAGTTTTCGGTTACCGACCTATAAGCAAGACAGCATCATAATGCCATATAGTACCGCGTCATATCATATCGTGATAGCTAGCTGGGTTAATACTAATGTCGGAATCGGAACAATGTATGGAAAGTTGTATGAGAAGGTCAAGTAGATCATTGTCTAAGATGAATTGATGTATTTTTATTATAGCTTTTTTACGTATTTATTAATCGCGAATCTCACCATTTGATTAGTTTGGCAGCAAGTCTTGTGTTTGTTTAAATAAAGATTTTTGGAATATAATTACATTGTTTTTATTTCAGATTCTAAATGACTGGTCAATAATGTGTCCCAAATTCACTTAAATACGAGACACTTAAGTGTCAAACAAAAGGTATAGATAATTAAACAGTAGGTATACTTAAAAATATTTATATTTTACAGCATATTTATTATTCAATTCTACATTTAAGGTTGAAAAAAATATAATTTTACCATAGTTGTGAAAAAATACAAATATATAACCATTTTTTGGTTTTCTAAATAATAATAACAAAATACTAAATAAGGTTATTAATTAAAACAACAATTTATCTACATATCACTTTTAATATCATAATAATAATAAAACACCTTTTTTCCTTATATTCTACTTTTGGTCACTGTCGTCAAACCTGCCATATCATCATAATGGATGATAACTTGTTAAATAATGCCCTATACCATAATATTGTCAAATTGTCAAATAACATCTATTCTTAATAATTATTACTAAAAATCAAAACTAACGTGGCGTCGCTGGGGTGTGGCTGATGTTTACACATTTCATGTTTCCTCAGCTGCAGCTTTGGTGGTATGCCAACACGCAAGGGATTCGGCTGATTGTATGTATCACAGACCTTCATCGAGATAGACGAAAAGAGCGCTTCAAACTGTTTGAGAACCTAGCGTGTCGTATTTTTCGTATCTACGATGACGTCACGAGCGAGATTTAGTGATGTAAAAATGTTATTGACGAGCTCTTGCAAGAAAGCACTGCACAATTAACCGTTTTCGTTCCTGAGTGACGCGTGTCTTCATGGCAATGGTCTCAAGCGGGCTGACTTAGGTCGGAAAACTTTGACGATCAAACTACACGCAAGGTAGGTACATTTTTACCGTCTATCTCGATATAGGTCTGGTATGTATGTATAACCAAAAACCATTTTATGTTCGTGGGAATTGAAATGATGTAAGTTTGTATTTCTTATTCAATTTGGTATTAAAACAGATGGGTTTTCTCTAAACATATTTGTATGAACACTATTTTATGATATAAGTACATCAAAATTACGTATTTTATTTGCTATAGATATTAGACTGTATTTAAAGAAAATAACGTTTCAAAATGCTCCTTAAATTGTACACGCAAAGGTTATATATAATACAACAACAACTTAATATTTTCTTTTGTACTTTAAAAATGCCGACATAAAAAAATGCATTACCTACGATAAATTTTAAAGGGAAAAGTATTCGAAAAGTCAAATCTGCCACAAGTGAATTCTCAGATGGGAAACGAGCCAACGACCTTTGGAAATCCGGTTCAATGCTCTAACCACTGAGCTTCCGAGACTTGCGACCACCGGCGAATCTCCAATACTTTTACAAATTTTATTTCGCTGTAGGCCAGCGTGGTAATTCACTTGTGGCCGAGGTGACCGTTTCTAATATTTTTCTACTTAAAAAATATCATTGAAAAATGCAAAAATTAAAAAATCATTATTGTACCTATATTTTGAATCTCTTGAGTTGATGTTCATGTTCCGGTACTTTTCTGATAGCATAAAATTTGTTCTATCAAGTCCACTTACTTTACTTAAGTTGTCCCACCTCACAAAAAAACATGAATAGCCCACAGGGCTGTGGATAGTCTATAAAGCCCATATGTGGGCTGTGGGCTGTGAACCTGTTAAAAGCAGTTTGTTCTAAGTCTTATCAAAATAGTCTGAATGCAATCATAAAAAAAATGTGTTGCTTATTGAAGGGTGTCTACAGCAGTCTAATTATGTTAGCTGGTATTCCTTCAACAATATAAAAATATGTTTACACTTATTTTACAAAATATCGTCCTTTAGCAGTCCAAATAGGATTTTTCTTTGTTTATTTACAATATTGTTATGAAAATATTGTTGAAATCACGGACCAAACGGCGTATATGGCGAACAAGATGAAAAGCATTCTTACTATCTGATGCAGATAGTATAATCTGAAACAAGAAAAAGAAAAGTCAATTAATATGAACAAATACATAAGGTGGGTGTACCATGGAAGGCCACTCTAACAAATAAACAGTTATTATTCGTTTATTTACTGGATATAGATTCGATGTAGATTCGATGTAGATAGTAGATTCGATCGATAGTAGATTCGATGTAGATTCGATCTGGATGTAGATTCGATTTAGTACGCGGATTTTTATCCGCGCGGAAATAATACCGCTATGCGGGCTAATTCTAATACTATGGGTATTTCACCTTCTCCATTTGATCCTGGCTTGTGGTGAAGTTTTTAACCGCCTCTGTGGTCTCGTGGTTCCAGCACCGGTATCAGACCCAGAGGTCCCGGGTTCGATTCCCAGCGGGGGTACATATTGTATTCGGTTTGGTTGGTTGTAGGACTTGTTGTAAGTCCGCCTGGGTAGCTACCACCATCTTATCGAAGTCTGATGCCATAACAACAATGTTTTCAGCATTGTTGTGTTCCGGCAGTTAAAGATTAGATAGCCGGTTCCTCAGTGATTGGGGATTCTGGGAGAGGCTCGCTTCCATCTTCAGCCTTATCAATACTTAACATCAGGTATGATGAAGGCTAAAAGGATCCCCGTCGCTCATAAAAAAAATCGTTGCTCTCCTTGAACAAATACCTGCTGATGCCGTGTCGTCGTAATATTTGTCATCTGGAATGGGAATTCAATGTGGGGTACCGCAAGGTAGCATCCTAGGTCCTTAGTCGTTTCTAATTTATATTAAAGAATTACTTAGGAACGTCCAACGACAAATGATACTTGAACTATAATACGAGTATAATATACCTTCTCCACTTGATCCTCGCCTGTGGTAAAGTATCGTCGCTCTCCTTGAAGAGGTACCGTCTGATGCCGGCAAGGTACTCGTCGAAGTACGCGTCCCAGTCCACGTCACCCATGCTGAATGGGAATATCTGGAATGAGAATATAAATATCATGAGATAAATGTTACTAGAAAAAAATTTATAAGTACTTACCTAGGATTTTTAATTTATGCATTTTATAATGTTATTTAAGTTTACAAACCATTTATTATAATATTATAATTAACATTTTTATTTAGACCCTACTGATAATCTATATATATAATACGGCAGTGAAGCCGCTTCTCCTCCTAAACTAAAAGTCGCACAATCAAGTGCAATACACCGTTAGAAAGGTATTTGTCTGAAGTGGTCGGATAAGTCGAGAAATTTAGCAAAAACTCAAATAAAAAATAAAAAAAAAACTTTTTTGAATGTTATTATGTGTTTTTTGCGCATTATGCGCACACGGGTTGCTCGTTACCTATAGTTACGCAATATTACATTAGCTATGTTTAGTCCTATGAAATTAAATCGTCGTTTAATTTTTTTCACGGATCCCTAATTCTAAAGTCTATTGGAACTAAGTACCTATTATACAAAGGTGAGTTCATAATTTAAAACAATATCTCATAGATTTTACCTTACGATCCGCCTCAGAAGTGTGGTCCCAGAGCTCTCTCGTCCTTCGATTGCAGAACGTGATCTCTCTCGTACAGAAGTAGGAAAGAACGGACGAAAACTTGTGTACCTTGCGGTATACTTTTAGCATTCTGAAAGTTAAGAAAAATAATGATATAGGGACAGTACGACACCACAGGGGCCCGATTCTCGCGCCTTCGACATCTCGAACTCGACATTTTTTGGAGTCAAAAATTTTTGTATTAAAAGCTTACTGAAAGCAATCTTCGACATTAAAGGATTATCAAAGATAATTTAATTAAGGCTTATAATAACGCGGGCATAGGTGTAGCACAATAATTGTCAAAAATGACGTTTCATGTTAGTTCCTTTTTTATCACGTCCAATATAGTTACATAATGTTGTTATTTTATATATTATGTATGTCTAGTTTTAAGGTATATATCTATGGGCCATTGTAGCCTGATGACAAATAAATGAATAAATAAAAAATAAAATATAAGCCTTGACAATATCGTCGGCGGGCTGTACAAACCTCGTATGAGTAGTACTCCATATTTAACAGGAGATGAAAAAAACCGTGTAGTGATTTTTTTTGCAGGAAGTCAAGTAAAACATTCGGTGTGTTTTAAATGTTTCCAAAATAACAAGGCTTGGTTGATGGCCGCGTGAAAAAAAAGACGCCACCTTTCATACAAAATTATGCATTGTCTTTTGAGACTTACGAGGTTTTCACAGCCGACGATATGTGCCGCTACTACACGACCAAGACAATTATGGCCTGCGCAGACGACGGACATTGAAGGACTTTTTGTCCGCGACACGACCTTATTACTAAGAACATAAAGTTGAATAAATAACGAGAACTATCGCGTACTTTTCGCGGATATACGCGGTCTAAGTTGAATCTTATTTGGTTAACAATAAAGACGTGTCGCGGACAAAAAGTCCTCCGTTATCCGTCGTCTGCGCTAGCTCTTAGGCGCAATATATGTTTAGCACTTTTGGCACATGCAGCCCACTTCTATCACCGTACTTCTCTTATTAACTGATTTATTAGCGCCACAGTGATTAACTGATTGATTACCGTTTCTTGAAATGTTGGTTTTTCTTCTTTTATGTTTTTTTGTTTTTATTTTTCAATGCTATTTTAATAATTATGATAAATTTTAATTAGAAAAATATTGAAATTTCGACGGTGGTCCGCAAGTCTCGGTAGCTCAGTGGTTAGAGCATTGGACAGGATTTCCAAAGGTCGTGGGTTCGAGTCCCATCTGAGAATTCACTTGTGGCCGAGTTGATTCTTTCCAATATTTTTCCATTTAAAATTAATCATAAATGTTGGTTTATCGTTAGATTTTTTAAGTTTTCTTACGCCCGAAATTAATAACCTATCTGTAGATATGAATAGAGCTATCTGAGATTGTTGCCTAGGACATTTTTGTAAATATAACCAAAATAACGACGGTTACTATGCAACGAACCCAGTAACCTAAGTCAAAGTCAAAGATTTTTATTCAAATAGACTTATAGGTAGATAAGTGCTTTCGAATTGTCAATTTTATTTAGGCAACAATCTCAGATAATCTAATCCATATCTACAAATAAGTTATTAATTTCAGGCGTTAGCTGTCATGTCATTTGATCAATTGTCTTGGTCAGGGCAGGGCCCTGTTTCATAAAGATTACAATTGTCAGCGACAGGTGACAGGTGAGAATTTGACATTGCACCAATGTTCTATGAATTGTACGTTTCATAGAACATTGGTGCTATATGAAAAGTCGACACAATTGTCAAATTGTCGCGACAATTCTACAATTTAATGTTTCATAAAACATTTGGTCCGACATATTTGTAATCGGAAAATCTGACATATTTGTCAAATTGACGCATATTTTAGACAGGCGTTCTTGGTCTGTGTCAGGATGAGAAGTGACAGTTATTTTTCTTTTATAAATTTTCACATGTACGAAAGAGTTCGTAATGAGATTTTGAAAAAAGAGAACTTTATAATGTATGATTGCTTTTTATAGAAAACCTACCTTCTGCAATGATGACAAAGGTCAAAATTGCGTAGATCAGTGACAAAAAAGTATGTTCGAGCATAGTTGACAAATTGTCCACTTGTCAAGCTTTTATGCTACATACTGAATGGCTGGTAGGGAAAAAAACGTTGGACTATTCGAAAGTACTTATCTATAAGTCTATTTGAATAAAAATCTTTGAGAGCATTGGACCGGATTTCCAAATTTCGCGGGTTCGATTCCCGTCTGAGAATTTACTTGTGGCCGAGTTAATTTTTTCCAATATTTTTCTATTTAAAAAAATTACCATAAGTATAAAAATCTTTGACTTTGACTATGAAACATGGCCCAGTAGGCTTATTACGAGTTTGGCAAACTCGACGTTACAGTAAACGTTAATGTAAAATGTAGCTCTGTCTCTTTCATATTTAGCGACTGTTTTACCGACATGAGCAGTGTATCCGATAGTCTACGCTCACGAGTCCTGTAAATGTCATGTTAACCAAACTCGTAATAGGGGTACAGGTAGTACAAACTTACTTCGGCTTCCGTCCCACGCAGAGCGCCAGCGCGTCGGCGAGCGCGGCGGGCGCCAGGTGCAGCCTAATTGTGTTGGTCAGGTAGTACACTTACTTCGGCTTCCGTCCCACGCAGAGCGCCAGCGCGTCGGCGAGCGCGGCGGGCGCCAGGTGCAGCCTAATTGTGTTGGTCAGGTAGTACACTTACTTCGGCTTCCGTCCCACGCAGAGCGCCAGCGCGTCGGCGAGCGCGGCGGGCGCCAGGTGCAGCCTAATTGTGTTGGTCAGGTAGTACACTTACTTCGGCTTCCGTCCCACGCAGAGCGCCAGCGCGTCGGCGAGCGCGGCGGGCGCCAGGTGCAGCCTAATTGTGTTGGTCAGGTAGTACACTTACTTCGGCTTCCGTCCCACGCAGAGCGCCAGCGCGTCGGCGAGCGCGGCGGGCGCCAGGTGCAGCCTAATTGTGTTGGTCAGGTAGTACACTTACTTCGGCTTCCGTCCCACGCAGAGCGCCAGCGCGTCGGCGAGCGCGGCGGGCGCCAGGTGCAGCCTAATTGTGTTGGTCAGGTAGTACACTTACTTCGGCTTCCGTCCCACGCAGAGCGCCAGCGCGTCGGCGAGCGCGGCGGGCGCCAGGTGCAGCCTAATTGTGTTGGTCAGGTAGTACACTTACTTCGGCTTCCGTCCCACGCAGAGCGCCAGCGCGTCGGCGAGCGCGGCGGGCGCCAGGTGCAGCCTAATTGTGTTGGTCAGGTAGTACACTTACTTCGGCTTCCGTCCCACGCAGAGCGCCAGCGCGTCGGCGAGCGCGGCGGGCGCCAGGTGCAGCCTAATTGTGTTGGTCAGGTAGTACACTTACTTCGGCTTCCGTCCCACGCAGAGCGCCAGCGCGTCGGCGAGCGCGGCGGGCGCCAGGTGCAGCAGCGCCGCCGACACGCGGTACAGCAGCGCCGACTTGGTCAGCGATAACGACACGTACCTGCAATGACAAATACTTACTTATACTCTTTATTGCACTAGAAAATACATTTACAGAATAAAATTGAGACATAGAAAGAAAGAAAGAAAGAAAGAAAATTATATTTATTTGGGACAAACACGACAATAAGACACATCAAAGTAGTACAGAAAAAAGAACACAGTTTGTCCCAAAACGGTACCGACTCAGCATAATGCTTGGCTTTTTGGCCAGCGCTGGACTTCCGTCGGTACCGTTTTGGTGGGGCTGAGAGCCATGCTAACCGGAACATTACAACAAAATACTACAAATAAGACAAATATAAACATAACCTTTTATGACTGATCACACAGGGATACAAAGGTGGACTTATCTCTAAAAGAGAATCTCTTCCAGCCAACCTGAGACGTGTAAAAGATGATAATATTAAGCGGGTGACTCTAAATGCAAAACTTAATAAGAAAATGGTGAAACTAAAATCTATATCGTATACACATAAATAGATATAATACCTACATAATTTACCTATCCTTTACATAAATATACACACATACTCATAAATATAAAATATACATACATACAAATAAATACATAAAAGAGACGGGGTAAAGTAAGTGACCCATGATTCAGACTCAGATAATTGCAATAGAAAGTGCGACTTGACTTTGGACTTGAACGAGTGAATACTTATATTTCAATCAATTGAAGAGCCCTATTAGTCTTCAACTCAGACAGTTTCAGTGGACAACGGAATTGGCCTTAGGATGGGATGGATGGATGAGTTTTGGAGCTTAGGATGGCCACTTTTGATGTTAGGGTGGCCACATTCGGGGTTTAGGTGGCCACATTTAGAGTTTAGGGTGGACAGTTTCGGAGTTTATAGTGCCCACAACCAGAGCTTACAGTGACCATAACTGGTTAGTCTACCTTCAAAATACACTTCGAAAGCTCTGATTTATAAGCTTATTTGAATAAAAATCTTTGATTTTTTTCCAATATTTTTAATTTTTTTCTATTTAAAATTTACCATAAGTATAAAAATCTTTACTTAGAATGAATAATATATGATCACCACACAGCGTTGGATAGCGGATGGCTATCGATCCTGGCCATTTTCTGAGCCATTAAGTTACCACCGGTATACCGTTTTCCACCGAACTCACGCAGTTGAAGAGGAACCGGTACTTAGAGTAGACATAAATGTGGCCGCAATAGTAGCTTAGAGTGCCCACAACCGGAACCTAAGTGTGGCCACAAATGGGTCCTAAACTTGGACGAATTAACCACTGGACACGAAACCCAAGAAGAATGTATGAAATCACGATCAACCAATTCTTGCGGGGGTGAGGGGCGATTACTAATGTCAAATAATGACAGTAGTGCTTGAAGTAATCGATAATTTTTTTATCGATAAGTAAGGAGTGAATGAATGAACCTATTGAGTTTAATAAATCATGTGTGTTTTAAAGAAATTAGTAAGTTAATTGTTTATTTCGTGGAAAAATAAAAAGCACGATAAGTAAAGAGTGAATGAATGAACCTATTGAGTTTAATAAATCATGTGTGTTTTAAAGAAATTAGTAAGTAAATTGTTTATTTCGTAAAAAACCAAAAGCACCTAATAATTTGAAAATCTCATTTAAAAAAATCCCTCAAATTCATAAAAACTATAAAATATGGTTTCCAAAGCGTTTGTATTTAGGCTTTTTTTTGTGATAAATGGGTAGATACATGCAACCTGATACTAAGTACTGATAAGGCTTAAGATGGAAGCGCGACTCTCCCGGAATCTCGGAACTGGCTATCTTACCTCTTACTGTCGGAACGGACTTAGATAAGATGGTAGTCGCTAGCCAGGTGGGTTTACAAATTACTTACTAACACTTTTTAAGTGAGTAAAAAACATTAATATTTGGTTTATTAATAATATAATTCATTATTTACATTAACTTCTTCTGCAATCACTCGAGCTTTTTTATATAAAACAAAATATGGGTAATCTCGAGCTGTGATATCTCGTAAGCCATCAATCTAAGTATACTAAAACTTACTGAAAATAACCATCGACATTATAGGATTGTCAAAGATTATGAGACTAAAACATTTTAATTTCAACTCTAGTATCCATTTAAGAAAATGTTTTCAGCATTTAAGAAATATGCATATTTTTAAGAAAAAATATAAACTTGTTTTCACTTTATTAAAGATCTCAAAATTTACGCCACCGTACAAAATTAGCACAACCTAAACCTAAATTAGAAATAGTAGACTAGCGTTTGGATAGAGTATGGTCTAGCATACCCTATGACAGTTTTAAATAACAAACTCCCTGAAGTTATCAACAAAACATCGCATACAAATTACCTACATTTAAGAAAAAGCCAAGGCAGCTACTAGCTGAAATACTAATTGCAAGGTATTTCAACCAATAGTTTATTGTAGTTTTAAGATTATTTTACTTGAATATAATAAAACGATTTATAAATTTAAATAGTATAATATAGCTTACGTACATACATTATATAATATAAATATAATTAATTTTATTCTTGCTGTGACCTAACAAGGTCTATGTTAGAAACAAATAATAATTGAAACCACCAGTTATGATAAATTTTAACAAGAAGAATATTGGTACAAATGAACTCGGCTACAAGTAAATTTTCAGATGGACTTGAACCCACGACCTTTGGGAATCCGGCCCACTGCTCTAACCAATGAGCTACCGCTACTTGCGGACCACTGTCGAAATTCTCCGATACTTTTATATTTTTAATACGCTGTAAGAATATCCTTCCTTGCATTCGAAAGAGAAAAAAAACAAATGTTTAACGATCAATTATGATGCAACAGCTAATAATTTATGATTTTTTGCGTTGTCAATGCTATTTTTATACTTATGATAAATTTTAAATGTTAATGTACAACACACTATGATAATGTACAACATAAGTCTAATACTAAAAAACAATACCGTGACTGATTGATAGGCAACGCACAGCCCAAACGGCTAAACCAATTAAACTGAAATTTTGCATACAGGTTCTTTTAACGATATTGGCGAGCACTAAGGAAGGATTTTTGATATTACCACGGGAACGGGAACCATGCGGGTGAAATATTTTTTTTTTTTTAAGTTTGGAGCTATATTTAAAATATAACGAGCTCAAAGTTCGTAGGGTTGCGTTGTTTAATTACAGAGGTCCTATAGTTATCTTCTGGCTCCATCATCAGACCTTAGATGTTATCTAAGACCTGAGTCCTTGTCCATGTTATCTCCCTGCGTACCGCTTCCACCCAATTTCTTCTTGTTAGGGGTTCAACTGTAAATCTGAAATTAATTTGAATAGTTCCTACATTAAAATTGGATTCGTTCGTTCATTTACATACATCGATATGATTATCGATATGTTCAAGCCCTATACGACACAAAAATGACAATTGATTGAATGAATGATACATATAACCCAACCAAATTACTTATTCAATATCTTTGAAGAATTTACATGTACAATGATTACTTTTAGAAATGACGTATTACATTTTGTTTACATACCAAATTTTATTTATTTTACGAAAAATTGCTACTCTAATAGATTGAAATTGTACTTACGCGTGATAAGAAAAAAAAAATAATTGTCCGGTATGATTTTTGCAAATTAACACAGCGCATTTACCCATTTTTGAGATAATGTTCCACTTCGAGATCTCGCGTCATACTGACAACGCCATATTTCTTACTGTGTCTAAAAGGCAGGGTAAGTGACAGAGGGGTAAAGGCGAACGCGGTCCTCGTTACGCGTCCAGTGGTTAATTCGTCCAAGGTCCTAAAGTGACCTCAACCAGAGGTCATATTGGCTACAAGTAGAGCTTAGTGTGGACACAATTGTGTCGTAGAAAGGCCACAGTCGAGGCTTAGTTTAGATATGCTTATTGCACTAAATGCGAATTCTTATTCACGTTTCGCGCTGCATTATCCGCAGCCCGTTACCAGTGTAGCTGTACGCACAGGAAATAAAACCACACCAAATATATTTGATGACTGCAATGTTCGTGTGAAACAGAAGCTGCTTTACCGAAGACTGACTCAAAATAGCTCTGAAAAGAACCGTTTATGTGAAACAGATTTAATGCTTCGTTCCTGTGAAACTGTTCTGAAATTTTCAGAACGGTTTCACAGGAACGAAGCATTCCTCATTGAAGCATCCTGTGAAACTGAAAACTTATAATGAACGAAGTCCTGGCTTTCACCCAGAACGCCATCAACACAGTGGACGAGGTCAGCGTTGTCCAGATTTGCAAGTCGAACTTCAATGATGAGATTTGCAGTGGAAAGGCGTTGCTGTTTCGGAGCATCGAGAAAGCCGATGAGATGCCACGACGAAAGGATGGACTTATGACGGCCATAACTCGGTCTTAGGGTGACCACAATCAGGGCCGTAGTGTGACCATAATTGGGTCTTAGGGTGACTACAATCAGGGCCGTAGTGTGACCTTAATTGGGTCTTAAAGTGACCACCCCGCCAGAGTGCAGAGTGGCGTCAATCAGGTATTATTGTGACTATAACTGAAGCTTAAAGTGGCCACTTTAGGGGCTATGCATGGCCACTTTTGGGGTTTAGTGTGGTCACAAACGGGTTTACAGTGACCGTAACTGGTTAGTCTACCTTACTAAATAAATAATATATGCTCACCACACAGCATTAGACAGAGGATGCCTGTCGATCCTGGCCATATTCTGCGCCATGAAGTCACCCCAGGTTATCCTGTTCTCCACCGAGCTCACGTAGTTGAAGATGGGCGGTTCGGGAAGAGGGCTGTAAGGAAATTATTTCATTTATTTAAACCTCTAGAAAAACTGTTGTGATTGTAGCAAACAAAAATGGCGGTCTGTTGAGTTTGATTCCCTCACATCACGAAACAAAATATTAGTGTTGTTAGTTCGTATCACAATCGTGTCTCAATCGTGTGTCTATCATCTCTCAATCGTATTTCAATCGCAAATCTATCGTGACTCAATTTTCTCTTAATCGTATAGTGCTTTTTTAAGACTGCTTTTTTACTATGCCTACGGTGTACAAGACCAGTGGGCCTACCATGAGTTTTTCTTTCGTTCTCGTCTCCGTCTTCCTCTTACAGTACAGTACAGTAAACGGGAGACATTTTGTATGCGAATCTGTACAGCGCCTCTAGTGGGCAGTAGCAGAACTACAGATTCTCAGACAAAATGTTCTTCCGTTTACTGTACAGTAAAGATGTGCTTCTTCATATAATTACTGGTACTGTTTCTGATGCACATGGACAGCAGCCATGAGGAACATCTTGTTTCCTATTAATGCCTATTAATGCCAATGCCAGTCTATGGCTGAGTACTGTTGTATATGTAGTTTATTTATCCGTTATTTTATATTCTTTTTAAATTTATTAGTTAACTCATTTACGTTTTTGGATCCTCTTTTTAACTACCTATTTATTGATTATCTTTGCCGTAGTATATATTTATATTTTTTTTTTATTATCGCATTGACGTCCACGTGTCAATAAAACATTTTTTAAGGGATCCAGTTGAAAATCAGCGTCAGCCTTATCGCTGACTCAATGCTGAACTGGACACCCATTTGGTACTGTGACATGGGACACAAAATTTCTTGTATTTTTATATCTTTAAATGTTTCTTGTTCTTGTACCGCATGTCTTTGTTAAACCTAGGAGTAAAATATAATGTTAATTTGTAAATGTCCTGTGTTTGGTACCAAATAAAAAAGTTTGTATTTGTATTTGTATATTTAACTTTAGTTAGAGTACTGTAGATTTTTCTGTGGTGGAGATCGTATATGTTTGTACACTGCAAGCAGGCCATCACACCGTCGTCGTTGCTGGCTGGTTTCATTTTATATTCTTTTACTTTTAAATGTAGGTAAATTTATAAAATTGATTAGAAGAAGAAGCGCGCTGTGTGTAGACATGGACACCACAAGGAAATACGATCAGGGCCCGTAGACAAAGTAACATCGTTATGTAGCGAAACGATAATTCGATTCGTTATTGTCTATATGCGCCAATTAACTTGCGGTAAGACCACGTGATTGTGCTGTGATGCCGTGTGGTGACGGCCTAAGAATACTAGTGTCACCACTCCCTTACATGCCTGGGATGTCGTAAGAGTCGACTAAAAGGCTCGACGCATTGAACACCTGTGCGAGAGAAGGAAAACTCGAAACAAACCCTCTACCAACCCGTCTGGCCAGCGTGGTAGCAGTAGGCTAATAGCCTCCTATGAACGCCACAATAGGCGTGAGCTAGGAGAGGCCAATGTCCAGCAGTGGACGTCCACAGGCTGATGATGGATGATGATGATGAAGACCACGTGATTTAGCGCGGCCTATGCCAATCCGCCAATCCCATACATTTAATTCTTTTCGAACTTCGTTATCGTTTTTGAATTGTTACTTTGGCTAAGGGCCCTGGTGCGCGGTCGCGGTCGCAGAGATCCTTGGGGGAGGCCTATACCCAGCAGTGGGTGTCGTGTGGCTGAGATAATGATGATGATGACTGCGGTAAACCTCCATATAGTTACCTGGTACTATGACTATATGCATAGACAGCAGCCACAAGCAGACAGATGCCGACGCCGTCGACGGGTACTACGTCCGCCGACACCCGCCCACACACACTGCAGCGCTACTATCACTATTATCGACCTTAGCTTTACCTCATGTAACCAGTCTAATATGGCATGTTGGTTAATTTTGCTAACATTTAGTCTAAATAATATCTCAATCGAGTCACAGTCTTATCTAAATCGTGTCTGAATCGTTTCTCGATCATATCTCAATCGTGACTCAATTTTCTCTCAATCGTATTTCTTTTTATAGTGGTTTTTTTTAACTATGACTACGTCGTTTTATGAGATCATCTGTGCTTCATATACACCCGCGAGCAAAAGTATGGAATCACTTACTTGGAATTGACTCTGCGCGATCTTGAGTACTTAATAACTAGTTAAGAATAATAAAAATGGTACCATTTTAAAGGTTAAACCGTTAACTTTAAATTGATACCAAATTAATTTAAATCACATCAGTATTTAAGGTGTAAATATTAAACAAGAAAATATACTAGAAAAAAGCAACTAGTCTCATGTCGCCCTGACGGGA
Source organism: Chrysoteuchia culmella (assembly GCA_910589605.1). Classification (NCBI taxonomy): domain Eukaryota; kingdom Metazoa; phylum Arthropoda; class Insecta; order Lepidoptera; family Crambidae; genus Chrysoteuchia; species Chrysoteuchia culmella. Next base: position 765,160 of record OU342671.1, on the reverse strand, counting down.
TTCGAACCCGCATCCTTGGGAGTCCGGCCCAATGCACTAACCAATTATGCTACAGAATAAATTGGTTAGTGCAATGGGCCGGACTCCCAAGGATGCGGGTTCGAATCCCGTCAGGGCGACATGAGACTAGTTGCTTTTTTCTAGTATATTTTCTCGTTTAATATTTATCACCTAAAAATAGCATTGCAAAATGCAAAATTAAAAAAAAAAGTAAAAAAAAAAATGTTATAATTTAAGGTGTAGTTACCTGGTACTATGTTTCCGATGTACATGGACAGCAGCCACAAGCAGACAGTTGACGACGCTGTCGACGGGCACCACGTCCGCCGACACGCGCCCGTCGCACTGCAGCGCGCGCAGGATTCCCGTCACTGTGGGTGGATAGAGATGTCAATAGTGTCAAAGTGTTTCCTCTTATATTAAATATATTTCAAAATTGTAAATTTGTGCATGGCAACAACATGTTCCATTGTAAATGTTGTTGTTTCTGTTAAAGCTGATACGTTTCTTGCGGCCGTTCTTCTTATCAGTTAAAAGATGTCCTGAATGGCTGGTAGGGAAAAAAAATTTTGGACTATTCGAAAGTACTTATCTATAAGTCTATTTGAATAAAAAACTTTGACTTTGAAAAAAAATCTTTGACTTTGACTTTGAATATGGGCGCAACCAACTCTTCACACGCGAGCGCTGATGCTATAGCGCTGTCTCGGTCACAGACAGCGTCGAGTATTAACTGATTATTGAAATCTACCTCCTCCTTTTTGGAAGTCGCTTATAGAGGAATCTTCTTGTTAGGGCATGTAACGGTTCTAAAAACCGCACACTCCTAAATCTTAATCTATTACTTACTTTCAACTAAATTAAATCAATAACCATTCACTTCACCATTCTAACTTGTTTGTTTACTTTATTTTGTTTTGATAAAACTTCACGATGGTAGTTAATTGACAAAATATTCCTGCGTACCCTCGATATTGCTAACTTCACGGCCGGGAGATTCCGTATTTCGGCCAAGTAAATTAGACTACAAAAATAACGTTGAAATTGCGCTGTAGGAAAACGACGTCGGGTGTCAAAATTAAGTCGACAGCGATGCCGACGGCACTAACATGACAGGGCGACAGGGTTACCGGGTATAAAAATAATGACCATCACCGTGACACAATAATGTAGGGATATCATTGCGATACTAATATGATACTGCCATTGATGTGATACAAACATAATCAGTGAACGGATGGAGATATCAATGTGTTGTGCCTTGTGTGGTATTGATATCAATGTGATACTAACATGATGCTGACATTAATGTGATACTAATATAATACTGTGTAGTATAGCCACACAATGACCTATAAAGATAATATTGTTTTTATTATAAATTATTTTTCTTATTATTTTATCAAAACCCTGTTTTTCTCTCATGAACAGGGGCCGTACCGCGCAAGTGGTGTATGCATCGAAATCGGCTTCATTTGACAGATGGTAGTGACACATTGCTGCTTCTTTTAGACACAAATGAAAACTTACCAAAGACTAAGAGCAAATGTCACATCCATCTGTCAAATGAAGTCGATGGCGATGCCGACGCCACTTGCGCAGTAGGGGGGGGGGCCTGATCAATTAAGAATCGACTTCCGTTGTGTTATTTCATCTCTCGACGCCACATATCTCATGGCGACCCTGCCAGGCAGGATTACATTATACTGCCAGTACCAGCAATGTAAACCTAACATAATACCTACTGAAAGTAATGTGAAACTTAAATTTTTTAATAGATGTAAGTACGAAAATTTTAACATTTTAAATGCATTTTATTTCTTAGTCAATTTAAATTAAAAATATTTTATTTATTTATGCTGGCATAAATGAGATACAAACACGATACTAACATCAATGTCAATTAACATGGGATATTAACATGATACTGACATCAATGTGATACTAACATGATACTGACTCGAAAGTGATAATAGCGTAATCCTGATATCAATGTGATGCTAACAATTTACATTAATGTGATGTGGGTGTATAGTTTATGTATGCATGTATTTTCTTACCAGTCCCGATAGCTACGCCTGTGGGTCCATACATGTTGTCCACCCAGCATTTGAGTGGTTCTTTAATGGTGGATGTTACTGAAAAACAGTATTCAATGTTAATAATCTAGTTTTTAAAACCATTTTAAAGAGATCTCGTTCTCCTTGTTCTGCAGGAGCATTTGCAGTTGTTATTTACCACCCACCAATCCAGTTTGGGCCCGAGACCGAGTGGGTCAAGTAATTACTTAATGGCAAGTGCATTGTGAGTTTTTGAAATCATTATTTCATTAAACAGTTGCTTTAAAAAAAGTATAAAAATTTGTTACCTAATTTTGCGACAAATTTTTTTTTACACAAATTAACAAAACTATGATTGACCAATCCTACCTTAACTATGATGAATGTTATATAAGTACTTAAATAAAAAAATCCAATTTACTCGTTTATTTTGGAGTCTTGTGGGCTATTTTAGTTAAATTAATAATAAAAAATATAATAAAAATAAATAAATAATCATATACACACTGTGGACTTGTCACTCACCGACGATTTCATCGAAACAACCTAAGTACTTCTGGAATTAATTTATGTAAATAAAATTGTAAACATATTAAATACATATTATGACAAAGGTTTAATAGAAAAAATATTAGAAAAAATCGACTCAGATTACAAGTTATTGTCCCATTTGAGAATAACTTGTGAGCTGAGTCGATATTTCTAATATTTTTTCTATTAAATTTCCTCATAAGTATAAAAATGTAAAAATTGAAAATGCAGAAACTGGAAAACCATATATTAAATACATACAAAGAATAAAAATTACATGGACGTTGGAATTTGGATATATCTTACGTAAACATAATTAAATATTGATTGATTCGTGAATAAAACATTTGATGTATTGATATAAAGTAGGTAAGTATAATAAAATAAAATCACTTTTGCGGACTATTTAGTGCGTTTTATCTATCCGAATTATATATTTGGTAATGTCTTTCGGTTTTGATATGGTTTTTTTTGGTTTTCCGACGTTTCGGCACTTTTTCAGTTGCCGTGGTCACGGGTTGGCTAGCAAAGTACTTAAGTGAAGGAAGACTTGAGTAAAGGTAGTGTACGGGTTGGATGACCACACACCAAAAGAGATAAATTTTGATTTAACTGTAAAAATATTTTTTATTGCGTAATGAATTGTAACGCTAATAGATGAGTCGCGAGTTGAATGTGGACTGACTCTTTCACACGCACGCACAGAGATGAATACACACATTCACACGTACACATACACGCACAAACATTCTCATTCAAACATACCTATGCAAAACCACACACACAATCGCACATCTGCACTATTGTTTATACATTTTTATGTATATGACATCCAGGTGTCAATAAACTAAAAGCGGTCTAGTTGAAAACCAGCGTCAGTGTAATACTGACACAATGCTGTACTAGGTCCCTTTTAGTACAGCCGTGGGACAATTTATTCAATACTGTAACTTAAAATTAAGTTTTTTTTTTTTTTGTTAAGTATCTTTTTTATTGTATTATGTTAATATCACTTCTATGTCCTTCGCCTGTACTAAATAAATGTTGTGATTATGATTATGATTATGATTATGACTGAATTATAATAAAAAATATCACTATAAATTAAACAAATTAAATGTAGGTCGTTACGTAGACCGTACAGGTAGACCTAAGTGAAGGTAGACCTAAGTGAAGGTAGACTTATAAGTAACAAGTCAACCCGTGACCACGGCAACTGAAAAGGTGGTGCCGAAACGTCAGGAAACCAAAAAAAACCATATCAAAACCGAAGATAATACCAATTATATTATTCGGATAAATAAAAGTTACTAAATAGTCCGCAAAAGTAACTTTATTTCAATTATGAGTGCTCGAAAAACCTTATGACGTGCTTATGTAAGTACTTATAATAATTTGGAACCGCATGGAAATATTCCATTCAATGAGATTGGTGACGGTTTCAATAACGATAGATAAGCTTTAGATAAAATTATATCCAGAACTTATCTGTCAGTGGTGAACCGTGAAAGCGGCTCTGAATAACAATTTTGTTCGGAATACCTACCAACAGCCATAACAGTGGAAAAACGTGATTATCGAAAACAAGCATTGTTGTGCATTTATGTAAAATTATATATAATGTGCAAGCATTTATGTATGTATGTATGTAAGTATGTGTTTTACCTATAGCCGGCCTGAATATGCCTATGGGGATGTTGTCAGCGTTCGCCTTCAGCTCTTTCTCCGCTAATGCCTTCGTGAATGTGTATGTGTTGGGCCAAGCACCGAGAATACTGAAAAAAGACCAAAAAGTGATTAATATTCTTATGACGATAGAGGATTGTTAGGCCTCACCATAGGTTACAGGGGGTCAACTAACTAAGCATTAGCAGAATTGGGACCAAGCCCCCTAATTGTCTAATTTAAAAATTTATCACAATCTCTTTCAAAAGATTCATCTTCATCATACCTGATGTTTATGCTTTGATAAGGCTGAAGATGGAAGTAAACCTCTCCCGGAATCCTCAATCACTGAGAAACTGACTATTTATCTCTAACAGCCGGAACGTCCGACGCCATAACAACAATGCTTAAAACATTGTTGTTATGGCTATCAAACTTAGATAAGATGGTGGTAGCCAGGCGGACCTACAACCACGCACAAATCGAATACAATAATGTCCCACGCTGGGAATCGAACCCAGGACCCCTGGGCTGATACCGGTGGTTGTTACCACTAGACCAGAGGCGGCTAAAACGATGACCATGACTTACCTAATATATGAATGTAAATGTGTAATAATAATGAAACATTATACCACAGATGAAGTATAAAATACTAATATGCAATTTGTTTTATTTCATGTAATTATTTCAACAAGCAATAGTAGCTACTGTAGTTTTAAGTATATTTTAATTGATAATAAATCAAAATATAGTATTTCTTTTATTATTAATTTGTCCATTTTTCATTAAATATATAAATTAGTATTTATTACTACAAAAAAGTGCATTTATTCATTATTTCCCTCGTTATTAAATGACATGTGTGTGAGTAATATGTAACATACATTATGTCGTATGAGTAATCACTTACCAGTTGAATAATAATTATTTTTAACTATGGCTTAAGTAATAATAAATAACAGACGCCATGCATGACTTACAATCGCGGAAATTCCTGGTACATTTGCTGCTCAAAATATCTTGAACAAAGGTAGGTGTCGTTGTGACTACCGCGTTTGTTCTAAACAATTCGCACTGTTACTCATTGGAAAATAAAAACAACAGGTTGCACTCTGGGAGTGCTGGCAGAAGTAAGGACCGCTTATACTAAAAGTAAAGATCAAAATCCACTATATATTGACCATAGCTTCATAAAAAGTTGATGAAAACGGAGACCAACTTGATTTGGCAGGTAAATCCATTAAAACTGACCTGGCATCAATATGAAATTTGGTAGTTATGAGAGATCTTTATATAATGGTTGATATTAAGTAATACACGTAGATCTTTCAAGTGTGAGACTTTATGTAATTGGAAATAGGTCGATCAGGATCACGTGTCCTGCCTGAAGCGATTTTAACATTTTTACCCATCCCAAATTTTTTTAACTCTGATCTGCACAACGCCACTAAAGAAGTATATTAGGAGTATTAAACAAGAAAATATACTAGAAAAAAGCAACTAGTCTCATGTCGCCCTGACGGGATACGAACCCGCATCCTTGGGAGTCCGGCCCAATGCACTAACCAATTATGCTACAGAGACCTATGAGGACCCGTCGAATTTTTCTAGTATATTCACCGTCCTACGGTGTTGGCCACCGTCGCTTCATCAATGAGAGAAATATCCTCGCATTTGAAAGAAACATCTTTACAGATGTTTGACTATCGATTAAGATGAAACAGCCATCTAATTATAACTTTTTAATTTTGTATTTTAGAATGCTATTTTTATGTGATAAATATTAAACAAGAAAATATACTAGAAAAAAGCAACTAGTCTCATGTCCCGTCCCGTCAGGGCGACATGAGACTAGTTGCTTTTTTTTTTAAGTTTTAAGTATATTAGGAGTTAGGGATCCCTAACGCTTCATATCCTGAAAATCTTCTCTACGTGACTGACCCCATTAACTTTTGATTTGGACAGTCGAATCGATGGTCTTACAACGTTCTTCTTATCCATCCATAAGGAAGGCCGGTGCCCAGCAGTATGGAACATTACAATGTCTTTTTTTATAATAAATAGGCGTACTCTTGGTCTCATTCTGGATCTAAGAATAAGAAGAGGCCGCAGATGGAACGAGCTTGCTTAGGAAAAGCCTATTCACTCGAGCTTACCCTTAATAGGGCGGAGTTAATTATTTATACATTATGTATACATTATTATAGGTTTATTTGGATCCTTTTTAACATTATTTATGATAATCTAAAAATATATAATCACAAGTACGCGAAATATCGGTGGTAATAATTTTTTTTATATCTAGGTACTGAATTTAAGAAAGTGTAAGTACACAAACCAACTCTTGCTCTATGGTCAGAAAGCTGAGGTGGTAAGCAATTGCCCTTTGCCTTATTAAGGGTTAAATATACCAGGGTTGTAGACGCATCAGGCAGGGAATTCCACTCCCTGGCTGTGCGCTTAATAAAGAATGAAGAAAAACGCTTTGTACGCAAACGGGGAATATTAACCAGGTAGGGGTGATAGCGTTAGGGATCCTATTTTTTTATACTAGGAGAAATGCTTTTACGCATCCCTCGGCCCCAGGTACAGGGGCGATTCGAAATGTTGGACTCACCTGGGCGGGTACTACCAACTAAAACTCCTAGTACTTGCCCTCCAGGTCGCCATTGGTCACGGGGGAGTAGGGTTCGCAATCACCCCTAAAGACCAGGCGGCAGCGTTAGGGATCCCTAACGCTTAATATCCTGAAAATCTTCTTTACCTGTGACACTCTAACTAGAACTTTTAGTGACTTCTCAACTTCACGGGTGACTCGTTGGGATTTATAAATTGTTCTCTCAACGAGTTTTAACCGCCTCTGTGGTCTAGTGGTACAACCACCGGTATCAGACCCAGGGGTCCCGGCTTCGATTCCCAGCGGGGGTACATATTGTATTCGGTTTGGTGGTAGGACTTGGTGTAAGTCCGCCTGGCTAGCTACCACCATCTTATCTAAGCCTGACGCCATAACAACAATGTTTTCAGCATTGTTGTGTTCCGGCAGTTGGAGATAAGATAGCCAGTTCCTCAGTGATTGAGAATTCCGGGAGAGGCTCGCTTCCATCTTCAGTCTTATCAATACTTTACATCGGGTACTTATGATGAAGACTAAGAGTGTCCCCGTCATTAACAAAAAAAAAACGAGTAACTCTGTGATTCGATGGGATTTTTTTTCTCAATGAGTAACAATGTGACGCGTTTGGAACAAATAGACTATCATCATCACAGTTGACTGAACAAACTCGACCTTTAATTTATTTATTTATACTTTATTGCTAAATACAGCAAATGGCGGACTTAATGCCTAAAGCATTCTCCTTAATGCATTCTCGGTGCCGTGCCGTGTGGTGACGGCCTAAGAATACAAGTGTCACCACTCCCTTACATGCCTGGGATGTCGTAAGAGTCGACTAAGAGGCTCGACGCATTGAACACCTGTGCGAGAGAAGGAAAACTTGAAACAAACCCTCTACCAACCCGTCTGGCCAGCGTGGTAGCAGTAGGCTAATAGCCTCCTATGAACGCCACAATAGGCGTGAGCTAGGAGAGGCCTATGTCCAGCAGTGGAAGTCCACAGGCTGATGGATGGATAATGCATTCTCTACAATAGAAAGGATATAAAAAATGAGTCCTCACAACACGACTCTTACTTTCCGAGGTACAAACGGGGAACTTCCCGTTTGACCAGTAGATAAAGAAATATTTTTTTATTCAAATGAAATACCTGTTAATGTTCTATTATTTGTGATATAAACATTTTCTTTATATATATCTACTCCTTTTTTTTAATAAAGCTCCCTAATGTAAGCATTATTCATAATATCGGTTTTTAATTTTTATTTTAACCGTTTAATAAATAGTGTACTGACTTCGATAGTTCTTACGTCACGACCGGCCCCACTCCGGCTCCATCCCCACTAAGTTAGAAGCGGGGACGGAACAGTACGCAGAACGCTCGGGCATTCTGTTGGGGACCTCCGTGCAAAGCAGTTGTGTGTTATACTGACGCTGCTAAGTTTTTTTTTAAGTTGAATTATTTTCATAGTATTGCGTTTTAAGTGTGGAATTGTGATCGATTTGTGATAAAGATAAAATTGTCAATAATAAAGAAGTTCAAATAAGAATCGTAGTTTCACTTCTGGAACGATCCTACACTAAAAACTCTACTGGTCAACCCGGAAGTTCCCCTACTGTACAACTGTACCAATCACTGGCACGACAATTATGAGATTCTTGAAGCTATCATCCGATCTCAACTTCGGCGTCAACATCAAGTCGAAAGTTAAAACTGCGGCTAAAAAGCTGGGCATCAAATAGGGTTAGGCTTTATTTCACGCCTGAGCAGCTTCTTATCTTATAAAGCGCAAATCCGCCCGTGCCTGGAATACTGCTACCACCTTTGGGATGGTTGGCACTGGATTCGGTGGAACGCAGAGTCGGAAAACTCGTTTGGGCTGATAAACTGGTGAATACCAAGCTCAACAGTCTCTCTCATCGTCGAAGAGTTGCCTCATTGGCGGTGTTCTACAGACTTGGGAGAGTGTACTATTGAGCTGCATGAGCTCATCCCGCCAGCTTCTTTTTACCACCGGGGATCCAGGCGTACTGCAGGCTATCACCCCTACCTGGTTAATATTCCCCGTTTGCGTACAAAGCGCTTTTCTTCATTCTTTATTATACGCAGAGCCAGGGAGTGGAATTCCCTGCCTGATGCGTCTGCAATCCTGGTATATTTAAAGCTCGAGTGAATAGGCTTTTTCTAAGCAAGCTCGCTCCATCTGCGGCCTCTTCTTATTCTTTGATCCAGAATGAGGCCAAGAGTACGCCTATTTAATATAAAAAATGACATTGTAATGTTCCATACTGCTGGGCCTTTCTTATGGATGGATAAGAAGAACGTTGTAATGAAAGAACAAGATGACGAAACCAAACAGTGTAAGGTTTAACCTAAACAGGTTTTTGTGACACTGTTTTCATGTAATATTATAATGTATTTATATAGTTAAAATTAAAATATATAAAAAAAATAAAGACTGTCGATACGACTGTCCAAATCAAAAGTTGATGGGGTCAGTCACCACTTTCCGGTCAGTCGTCAACTTCCCGGCCAATTGCCGCTTTCCAGTCAGTCGTCAACTTCCCGGCCAATTGCCGCTTTCCAGTCAGTCGTCAACTTCCCGGCCTATTGCCGCTTTCCAGTCAGTCGTCAACTTCCCGGCCAATTGCCGCTTTTTTTTATTAGGATCACCAACATTTGATACATTGATACATCAGAAATAAATACCTACTTAATCAAATACTTAACTTAGTGTACGGTGTAGGTGAATACAGCATGCTCCATAAATGAACTCTATTCTAATTACATAATGAACTTTCCGGTAATTCATTACTTACCGGCCAGTCGCCACTTTAAATTCAGCTGCCACTTTCCCGCCAGACACCGCTTTCCGGCCAGACACCACTTTCCAGTCAGTTAAGTTGTTTAAGTCTTACCGTGGTAAAGCTTTGTCGATCTCTCCATCTGTCATTTTGTCGATTTCTTCTTGCAGTTTATCACAGCTCGCGGCACAAGGGTAAAATCTCTCCTCAACATATTGCAGATGCGAGTTTGAGTATGCAGTCGAGATGTGCATGAAAACCTGCAAAAAGGTATTAGTTATTAATTACACATATCAAAAGCATCTACGGCCGGTTTCAATAATCTATTCCTAACAAGGGATAGGCCTATCTTGGTTACGTTACTTAGCAACCGCTGTTATTTTGGTTTATTTTGGGCTGATTAACAAAAATATCTAGGCAACAAAGCTCTAGTAAGCCTATCTCTTAACGAGGATAGGTTATTGAAACCGACCATTAGAGATCAAGTTGGTTTTAGAGTATCGCCGCTATAGATGACAATTAGCCCAAAGTTTCAGAAAGCACTTGTGTTATGGTTACTAGATAACAGATAAACACTCTTAAATACTTTTTTTTTGTAAATACATTCGGTTTTGCTTATGTTGAATATTCAATAGGTATCTAATGCTTAAAATATGAAAGTTAAAATAAATTCTAAAATTAAATAAAAACATTTTTTGTATAATTCGTATTCTATATCATTGACATGAGCAGCCCCTGCTCGATCGGCAGTTGATAAATTAACACCTTATATATACTTGCAACAGGGAAGCGCTTAGCCTTCATCATTTTTACAATGCTATAATACATCGTCATCATTTTCAATGTCCTCACTGCTGCGGTACTGGCATTCCTTATGGATGGATAAGGAGAACGAGGCATGACTCACCACGCTAGCCCAATAATATTAACGGTGGCACACAACAATGCTGAAAATATTGTTGTTATGGCGACAGACTTACGGCTGGTTTCAATAATCTATCCCTAACAAGAGGTAGGCTTATCTTGGTTACGTTTCTTAGCAACCGCTGTTATTTTGGGTTATTTTGGGCTGAATAACAAAAATATCTAGGCAACAAAACTTTAGTAAGCCTATCTCTTACTGTAGGTAAGTTATTGAAACCGACCGTTACGCGCGAAATAAATAACCTCAGTAAGAGATAGGCATAACTGAGATTTATTTTCGTCAATATGACCAGAATAACAACCGCCAAGGTTACGAAAATAGATAAGCTGTAATCTGTAACTAGAGTTAGGTTACTAGTTTTGGGCGTTAGTTATGAACCTCAGGGTGATTATCCAGCGGAAACTCGGCTTATTAGTTCGGAGACCCGAACTAAGAATGAATGAGAATACGTTTTGACATTGTCCCTACTCCCAATGTGTTTGTTCCGTTTGTCCAAAACTAGTACATCCGAAATCAATAGAGAGTAGGCTCCATCCGTAGTTTCGGGAAACTTACGGACGGGCCCGTAACTTAGTTAACGGGCTTAGAGAGTAGGCCTCCAGTTTCGTCCCCTGTCATTAGTGTCACATTTTATACTGTATGACAGCCACACCAGCGACGAAACTAAAAAAATAGCGCCATAGAAACGCAATTGAGCGATTGCGCCACTGAACTGAGTTTCCGTTAGATAATTATACCTCGTGTCAACTTACGTCTAGTTTCTTGATATCCCTGGCCAGCCTGAGAAGATGTAAAGGTGCCTGCACATTGGTGTTAAGCGCCGCTCGAAGGTGTTCGTCGAACTTTACCGTGGCCGCTGAATGGAAGATTATGTTCACCTGAATGAAACGACATACGCGCAATAGGTATAATTATTTTTAAAAAAACAACGGGTTGCACTCCGGGAGTGCCGGCAGAAGTGAACACCGCTTAAAATAATAAAAAATACTTAATAAAAACTTTCAAATAATTAATTTAATTACAAATACAATAGTTATTTATGAATAATGAATCTACAATATAAACGCCATCTGGTACCGTAGTATGAAACTAATTCTCTCTCAAGGCACTAACTCAATAACATCAAGTATCAAAAATTTAGTGGCAACTATATCTAAATGGCGTTTTAATGAAAGAAAAGAATATTCCTCCCTTGAAATTAAAACTGACCTGGCATCATTAAGAAAGTTGGTAGTAATGAGAGATCTTTATATAATGGATGTTATTAACTAATATACGTAGATCTTTCAAGTGTGAGACTTTATGTAATTTGAAATAGGTCAACGGTAAATGGAATTTTACGATCAGGGTCCGACTTTAACATTTTTTACCCATCCCAAAAATTTTAAACTCTGATGTGCACAACGCCGCTAAAGAAGTTTTCACTTCAAAAAGAAAAAATAATAAAAAAGTTAATGGTGAAATATGATGAGACTAGCGGCCGGCTTACACTCGCGTGATTTCCGTTGACGTGGGAATATCTGTATAAAAAGTAGCCTGTATTTTAATCCAGGTTATCTTCTAGTTGTGTGCCAAATTACATTTAAATCGGTTCATTAGTTTTTACGTGAAAGAGTAACACATCCATTAAGATCCTCACAAACTTCTCCATTTATAATATTATCCTACTAATATTATAAATGAAATAGAAATAGAAACATGTTTGGATATTAGTATGTTAGGTTTGATAGGATAGGGTCTCTTTCCGGTCACGACGGAAGACCAGCGCGGGTCGTAAGACCACGAATTATGCTGAGTCGTGACCGTTTTGGGACACATTTTAATGTTCTTTGTGTGTACTGCCTTTCCTTAACGTGTAATTTGTCCCAAATAAATTGATTTTCTTTCTTTTCTTCTTTCTTTCCAGTGCAGATAGTAAAAGCCTATCGATGGACAGGGGATTTTCAAAAGCTAGTGTAGGTAATGGGGTTGCCACCTGTCACTACTGTTTTTATTTTTTAATGAATGTCGTGGAGACTCTTAGCCTTCGTCATACCAGATGTTAAGTATAGATAAGGCTGAAGATGGAAGCGAGCCTCTCTCGGAATCCTCAGCCACTGAGAAACTGGCTATATCTCGAGCTGCCGGAACACAACAATGCTGAAAACATTGTTGTTAAGGCGTCAGGCTTAGATAAGATGGCGGTAGCTTGCCAGGAGGGCTTACAACAAGTCCTACCACCAACCAAACCAAATACAATATGGGAATCGAGCCCGGGACCCCTGGGTCTGATACCGGTAGTTGTACCACTAGACCACAGAGGCGGTTGGCGGTTGTTTCCGGACAATAAGACCGAACCAATAACCAACGGATGTGGCGTCCGTCGCCGACGTTGAGGTTAGAGTAATGTTAATTTAGTCCTGTCATAATATCAGTGCTTCTGGGTTATTCTGACCATCAACGAATGACCCAGAAGTTAATTTTGCTGAGACAGGGACTGTAGCGACGCACACATCGCTACATATCAGTGAAGACGTAGCGAAGAAATACAAGATCAGCCTAAAGTGCTAATGAAAACACGACGCGCACGCCTGACGTCACACGTATAAGTCAAGACAACAAAGAGCATTTGTATGGAAAAACATGAAACGCACTAACGAAGTTTCTCCAGCTCGCTGCAAATATAATATACAAGTTCTAACACCGAACAGTTGGGCCGCGGTCCCCGAGCACAGATACCTAGTTCGGAGGGGGTACTTGTAACATTTTAATTTTGCATTTTACAATGCTATTTTTATATGATATTTTTTAAACAAGTAATACAATGAGACCTAAATAAGACAAAAAAAATAAAATAATTATATTAGGTAACGAAACAACAAAACAAAATGACAAACTGAGACAAACAAGAACAAAACAAGTGTGCTGGTAATAAGCCCTGTTGAGGCAGGTCTTTCACCATATCTTCAGCAAAAAGGGAAGTTATATTTTTGTCAACTAGTCTCATGTCGCCCTGACGGGATCCCGTCAGGGCGACATGAGACTAGTTGCTTGCAAAATTAAAAAATGCAAAATTAAAAAGTTATAATTAGATGGCTGTTTCATCTTAATCGATAGTCAAACATCTGTAAAGATGTTTCTTTCGAATGCGAGGATATTTCTCTCATTGATGAAGCGACGGTGGCCAACACCGTAGGACGGTGAATATACTAGAAAAATTCGACGCGTCCTCATAGGTCTCTGTAGCATAATTGGTTAGTGCACTTGGCCGGACTCCCAAGGATGCGGGTTCGAATCCCGTCAGGGCGACATGAGACTAGTTGCTTTTTTCTGGTATATTTTCTTGTTTAATATTTATCACATAAAAATAGCATTGTAAAATGCAAAATTAAAAAGTTATTATAATTATATTTTTGTGTTACCTTTTCGGTGAGTATCTGTCTGTCGGTGAGCGCGAGACCGAGTCCTGCCGCTTCGCAGTCCGCCGGCATCACGACCACTTTGTGTCTGAACTTTGGTACTTCTTCTTTGAGACGATCGAACACCTAGACACGAAACAAAAAAAATATTATAAAATGAAAATGGAAACTTTGAAAACAAAAAGAGAGTGAATAGGCATTTCCTGGGCAAGCATGTTACACCTCAGACCACAACCAACCGCCTGTGGTCTAGTGGTAATAACCACCGGTATCAGACCCAGGGGTCCCGGCTTCGATTCCCAGCGGGGATACAATTTGTATTCGGTTTGGTTGGTGGTAGGACTTGGTGTAAGTCCGCCTGGCTAGCTACCTGACGCCATAACAACAATGTTAGCAGCATTGTTGTGTTCCGGCAGTTAGAGATAAGATAGCCAGTTCTTCAGTGATGAGGATTCCTGGAGAGGCTCGCTTCCATCTTCAGCCTTATCAATACTTAACGTAGCACGATGGTGGTCAAATGCCAGACCAGTTACTTGTAAAAAAAAAAAAACTTAAAAGCTGAATAAGGGTAGGGCCAGCCCCCTAATTGTCTCACTTCAAATCTATCACAATCGAAGGTATTGTGATTGTGATAGTAATTTATGGAATTGTGTAACTTATAGACCCATCCCTTTCGGAACGAATGATGTTTTAAATGACACTTCATCTGACACCTTTCTATACATTTGAAAATATTTTCGTGTGTCTCTTTTATTAGACAGTTCAATTTCGTTCATTCAATGCCTTAAAAAACGCGTCCCGATCACAATCCTGAGCCTGAAGTATGTAAATATCTTTCAAATTACGAATTGAAAGGAATTGCGATAGATTTTAACATTAGACAATTAGCCTCCAGTTTCACCTCTGATTGATGAGTAAGTGTATAAGTTGACGACCTCCGTGGTAGAGTGGTACGTACACCGGTTTCATGGTGTCGCCTTCTCTGAGGTCCCGGGTTCGAATCAAATTAATATATTAATATTAATTAATATTCCTTACATTCACCCAATTAACCTAGCCCCAAAGTAAGCACTGTAAGGCTTGTGTTATGGGATACTACGGTAACGGATGTAAAAACATATATTTTACATTACAGTATTTATGTTTAAAAATATATATAAACGTCCATGACTCAGGTGCAAATGCTCGTATTCATCTGTTTTTTGGGGCCACACTTATATAATAAGTTAAATAGTAAACTTACTCTTAATTAAATAAAATCGATCTCAATTTAAAAAAACGGTGTCGGCATGGTTGCATAGCTTAAGTTATGATTCCACTGAAAACTTACTTTCGGTCCTAACATAAGCGAATTTTAGTTATCACCACACTATTGGTGTATTTGTAATATTTATCGTGGCTATAACTTGTTTGGTACATCGCATGCTTTTTTCTTAAGGTGGTACGACTTCCATACAAACAAACATTGCACATTAATTGGTTCATCATACATTAATAGTTCATAAATCATCAACGAATGACCCAGAAGTTAATTTTGCTGAGACAGGGCCTATTAGCAGCACACATTTTGTTTTGTTGTATTATGATTCTTGTTTTTTTTCTGTCTTAATTTATGTACCTACTTGTCTGATTGTATTTCTGTGTTCGTTGTGTGTGTTGTTAATAAATGGTTTCTATTTCTATTTCTATTCTATAAATACATGTGCAACAAACTCGTTTCAGTTATTTGTTTGCGCGAAATTATTAAAAAATGTACTTTCATACATGAGCTATATAAATGCGATGGGTCACACACACATACGTAGAATTATTGAAATTATAAGATATTAGTATATTCGTGTTTTATGTATGAATGTACAATTTTTTAATCATTTCGCGCAAACAAATAACTGAAACGAGTTAGTTGCGAATATATTTATGTATTATTAAGGTATGATGAACCAATAATTGTGTAATGTTTGTTTGTATAGAAGTCATACCACCTTAAGTTTTAATTTTACATGTCTCTATCAAATACATTAGTTAGACTAATTTGTGTCAATTTGAGTGAAGCAGCTGACCTCTGTCATACAGATTTTTGAAAATCTAGCACGGAGGTCAGAGGCCTTAAGTGAGTAATTTCGGTCTTCTGTTGTAATTTCATCACCAAACTGTAATTGTGTTTTTTGTTCTAATTTTTTTTTATTCATCATACAAACATTGCCCCTACCGAGATTCGAACCTGGGACCTCAGAGTAATCGACACCTTGAAACCGGTGTACGTACCGCTCTACCACGGAGTTAGTCAATGCGTCAATCAAATGTTTGTCTTTGTATGATGAATACGAGCATTTTTATGTACCTCAGACATATATATTTCTACATATAAGTACTTATATATGTATAATTATATGTATTTATGTCCGTTATTCTAGTATCCAATACACAAACCTTACAGTGCTTACTTTGAAGCTAGGTTAATTGGTGTGCGAGAGTAAGAAATATATTTAACTAGCGGATCCTTGCGGTTTTACCCGCGTGGTGCCCGTTCCCGTGGGAATATCGTGATAAAATATAGCCTATGTCACTCGGGAGAAATGTAGCTTTCTAATGGTCTAAAAATTTTCTAATTCGGTCCAGTAGATTTTAATTTAATTTAATATTAAGGTAATGTAATAATAGCCAGAAATTATCCGTGGGTGGTGAAATCGGCCCTAAATCTTAGGCTGGATATTATTATTATTGTAGGGTATAGGGGCTATGCAGCTCCAGTTGGAACTGTAGTCACTGCGACCTATAAGATCTATTGTAACTCGCCACCTTGTTATAGTATCTCTTTTAGCCTGGCGGCCTCCAGGAAGTCTAAAATCTTCCTAGCTCTGAGAGATTTTAGTTCCTCTGGCCGAATTATGTGCCGGCCCAGGTGGATACTGCGTTTGTGAATTAGGGGTCCGCAGTCACATAGGAGATGTTTGAGTGTTTCTCTCTCTAATCCGCAGTAACGGCAAACGTCAGTGTCACTCAATTTCATGTGAAATTGGTGCCTTTTTAGTTTGCAGTGTCCAGTTAAGGCTCTTGCTATCGCACTTATGTTTGCTCTGCTGAGTTCTAGAAGCTCAGCAGTTTGCTTTTGCGAATAGCCTTCGATAAGGGATTTGGCGTGTACTAATCCTGGTTGATTTAACCAGTATTTTTTTGACTCGCCAAATAGGTTACCCTTAAGAAGTTGCATAGGCTGGATAATGCTAAGCCTTGAAAATAGATGCATTATAGGATTATTGGCAACTAGCGGTCGCTCACGGTTTCCCCCGCGTGGTTCCCGTTCCCGTGGGAATATCAGGATAAAAAGTATCCTATGTTCATAACCAGAGCCCGTAGACAATGTAACCTCGTTATGTAGCGAAACGATATTCTTTATTGTCTATGTTCGCCAATTAACTTGCAGTAAGACAACGTGATTTAGCGCGGCTTATGCCAATCCGCCAATCCCATACATTTAACTATTGTTGAACTTCGTTATCGTTTTTGAATTTTTACTTTGGCTAGGGGCCCAGGTATGCGGGTTAGAGTCCCATCTGAGAATTCACTTGTGGCCGAGTTGATTTTATCCAATATTTTTCCATTTCAAATTTATCATAAATGGAAGTAATAGTACTTACGTACTATACGTAGGTAGTACTTATCCTCCATGCACGAAAATTAAAGTTTTTAATTTTAAGTTTTTTAGTTTTCTCAGGCACTTATCCAAAACGCCATAAATCTGTAGTTTTCTTTTCTATAAACAGAAGATACTCGATAAAATCTAGATATCAAATCGACTTTGACCCGGTTGGGATTCGAACCCACGTCCTCTACCTTTACAAACCCACTGCATCAACGACACTTGACAGTAATTGTCAATATCCTTGCAAAAAACGTATAATGACGTCAACTCAACCTTAGCTCTTAAGCTCTGTACAAACTATCCTTGTTGAAAATGTAAATATTGTCTGTTTGTTCGCTAATTCACGTTCAGTAAACTGATATAAAATACTGTCAACAATTGACAGGAAAAGTCCTTAACACAATTTGTTTAAGTGAGGGTTTTGCCATTTTATGGACCAGTGTTTGTAGCGGTTTTTTTTCATATCCATCTATATGTCTAAAACTTGTCTTAAATAATAGCAAGATACTTATTTATTATTAGAGATGGGCAAATGACTGGGTTTAAACCCGACCACTGCATTTAAACCCAATAAAAACCCACATTGTGTGTTATAGAAACTTTTTGCAGTTTCTTTTTTTATTTCTATTGATATGTCAAATGTGACGTTGCTATGAAAACAATATCTTATATAACAATTTCTTATAAAAATAGCATTGAAAAATGCAAAAATTACAAAATCATAAATTATTGGCAGTTGCATCTTAATCGATCGTTAAACACCTGAAAAGATGTTTCTTTCGAATGCAAAGATATTCCTAGCATTGATGTAACAACGCTGGCCTACAGAGTATTAAAAATATAAAAGTATTGGAGAATTTCGACGGTGGTTCGCAAGTCTCGGTAACTCAGTTAGAGTATTGGACCGGATTTCCAAAGGTCGCGGGTTCGATTCCCGTCTGAGCCGAGTTAATTTTTTCCAATATTATTCTATTTAAAATTTACCATAAGTATAAAAATAGCATTGAAAAATGCAAAAATTACAAAATCATAAACAATTTCTTGTTAAATCAATACACTAAAATATTCAAAGGCCGAAACATCTGTTATTTTTATAGATTTTATTTAGTTCAACAAAATGGTCTATGGGCGTTAACAGGGTTTAAACCCAGCAGTCGGGTCAAAATCGGGTTCTTTGCCCATCTCTATTTATTATACAGGGTGGAGAAAATCTATGTTTCGTGAAGGGGAATTACCTTAAATCCTTAGTTAGCTCATTTTAGTGAAAGGAAACTTTCCTTTATTATTTATTTATTTATTTATTTATGGTATACACAACAGATGACAGTTAATAACAGCATGAAATGAGAGCAACGGAAGTTTCGAACAAAACTGACATCCAAATACGTGTGCACAGAAATTCATGCGGTGCGAAAATATACAAAAAAAAAAATCATAACTACAATAAACCTTGACAATAAATTACCTATAAGTGCTGTAGAATTTGCATTAATCAAATAACATAAGATTATAGAATTACGGTAAAAATAAATTAACATATACAGTGATTGCCTATGATTATTAGATTACATTATACAATTATAGGAAAAAAATAATTTATCAATGATCAGAGACATACATTTGATTGAAATAAGTTATTAAATAATAAAAATCGATTGAATATTATTAATATGAGGTTAAAAAAATATTTTTTTTGCTTGAGTCTTAAGCACAGTGTGCTTTGTAGTGTAATTAACGAGTTGTTTATTTGACATGATTGGATCATTATTTAAATAATTATATTGCCGGCACATTCTTACTATGGGGTTATAATACGAAGTGTTATTTTTAAATGTTTGTAAGACAAATATGTTTTTTTTTCTGTTTCTAATCAATAGCCTGGTGTTAAAATTAATCAAGGATAGTAATTTAGGGGAATCAATAAAACTATGAATGATTTTATAAAAGTGCATAAAATCCTTTTAAAAGAAACAAAACTGTATTGAAATATTATTGTATTTTTTTCAAAAAAGCATTATTGGTTAGTGCATTGGGCCGGATTCCCAAGGATGCGGGTTCGAATACCGTCAGGGCGACATGAGACTAGTTGCTTTTTTCTAGTATATTTTCTTGTTTAATATTTATCACACAAAAATAGCATTGTAGAATGCAAAATTAAAAATGAATAATTTTCAAAAAGTTTTGATTAAATGTGCTTTATCCGTCCTGAGTTTATAACTGGAGTAATTCATTTAATTTAATTTACAATGTTTTTTAGAGAGAGTTGATCCTTTTGATTAACCCTTTGATGGTATAAAAGTACAAAATGAAATTTTGTATAGATTTTAGCAGGTTCGACTCCTGGGTGTGGGAAGCGTATTTTTAAAAATGTTTCAATGCAGTTGTGTTTCTTTTAAAAAAGAAAGGAATGTTTCCTTTCTGTAAAATGAGTTAACTAAAGGATTTAAGGTATTTCCCCTCCAGAGCCCATAGATTTTTTCTAAACCCTCTTCCTTTCTTCCCCAACTGTAGATTAGATAGTAATTTTTTTTTAAGATTTTTTTTATTAACACTAATAAAACACTGCAAATATGAAATACTAGAGGCCGGGCGCGGTTTCACCCGCGTGGTTCCCGTTCCCGTGGGAATTTTGGGATCATTTATAGCCTATGTTACTACTTGGGGTCTAAGGATTCTCTATACCAAATTTCGTCAAAATCGGTCCAGTAGTTTTTGAGTTTATTCGTTACATACAAATATACAAATCTTTCCTCTTTATAATATTAGTATAGATTTACAAATAAAAACCTTAATCTAGGTGTTAATAACCTTATCGCTTTAAGCGAATTTATGATATATATTTTTTTTAATATATTCTAATCTCTACCAGGCAATCTATTATGGAATGGAGAGATTGACTGAGAATAATAGAATCCATCCAGAATTCTAATTACGTACTTATTATACATACCTTCATGACGTACCTATGACCAATTTGAAAACTTAAATTATTGTTTAATTTGAAAAGTTATTTTAAACAATTCCTTTTTTTATCGTTAACTAGCTGTGCCCCGGGGCTTCGCTCCCGTGGAATTTCGGGATAAAAAATAGATAGTAGCCGATTCTCAGACCTACTCAATACGCTCACAAAATTTCATGAGAATCGGTCAAGCCGTTTCGGAGGAGTATGGGAACGAAAACTGTGACACGAGAATTTTATATATTAGATAAAGTGAAATAAGTATAATTCATTTTTTGGTATTTTTTTAAATTAAAATTTGTATTTCTTAATAATAAATAATTAATTTTTGTATTTCTTGTAAAATTTTGGCATGACTTTGCCCTTACCCTCATGGCCGCTATAATCGCTTTTTTATGAACTACTCTTAGCCTTCATCATACCTGATGTTAAGTAATTGTTATGGCCGAAGATGGAAGCGAGCCTCTCCCGGAAGCGCTTCCTTACTGGCTATCTTATCTTAACTGCCGGAACACAACAATGCTGAAAACATTGTTATTATGGCGTCAGACTTAGATAAGATGATGGTAGCTAGTCAGGCAGACTTACGATTCCCAGCGGGGGTACATGTTGTATTCGGTTTGGTTGGTTGTAGGATTTGTTGTGAGTCCGCCTGGCTAGCTACCATCATCTTATCTAAGTCTGACGCCATAACAACAATGTTTTCAGCATTGCTGTGTTCCGGCAGTTGATAAAATAGCCAGTTCTTCAGTGGTTAAGGATTCCGGGAGAGGCTCGCTTCCATCTTCAGCCTTATCAATACCTAACATCAGGTATGATGAAGAGTCTCCCCGTCGCGCGTCGTGAATAAAAAAAATACGAAAAAAAAGTAGCCGCTCTCAGATGACCTCCTCTAGTAAACACTTTGAACAAGACTAATAAGACATGAGCTACATATTTGAATCGCGACTTAAGTCACGCGTCCCACGCTTGTTTTGCTGTCTGAGTGAGAGCATCACTCAATACACATCCGATCCGACAGTCGGATCGGATGTGTATTGAGTAATGGTTTCACTCAGACAGCAAAACAAGCGTGCGACGCGTGACTTCAACAAGTTCAAACAAATGTATGGCACGAGCGCCTTCCTCAATGCTATTTTTATGTGATAAATATTAAACAAGAAAATACTTATACTAGAAAAAAAAACAACTAGTCTCATGTCGCCCTGACGGGATTCGAAACCGCATCCTTAGTAATCCGGCCCAATGCACTAACCAATTATGCTACAGAGACCTACGAGAACTCTTCGAATTGTTCTAGCATATTCACCTTTCTACGGTGTTGGCCACCGTCGTTTCATCATGAGAGAAATATGCTCGCATTCGAAAGAAACATCTTTTAAAATGTTTGACTATCGATTAAGATGAAACGGCCATCTAATTATAAGTAATTTTTTAATTTTGCATTTTACAATGCTATTTTTATGTGATAAATATTAAACAAGAAAATATACTAGAACATTGCATTGGGCTGGATTCCCAAGGATGCGGGTTCGAATTCCGTCAGGGCGACATGAGACTAGTTGATTTTTTCTAGTATATTTTCTTGTTTAATATTTACCACATAACAATATTATTTCATTTTGTTTGTGTGTCCTAAATGTATCATTATGTCTTCTGTACGTTTATATTTAAATTATTTACGTTTAGCCATTTTATTATATCGTCTAAGCATTTACAATTTAACTGTATTTTTGTCCTTAATAATAACCCCCATAGACACTTTTAAACTTTCGCGCTGCATTATAAATATTGAAAATTGAAACGGGTATTAAACGCGTAGAAACGTGATAGATATTTCACCTACCTAATTTTCCCGACGTTTCGGCCAAGTTACATCGGCCGTGGTCACGGGCTGACTGGAGATGCGATGCTACGTCTCGCCGTCGTCCGAGGCGGAGTCTTCATCCACCGTCCAGTTTTTTCTCCACGTACCGTCACACACAACACTAATAGTGTCCCTATTCTGTACCGCAGCCGTATTCTGATTCGTAGATAACCGCGTATCAAAAGCGTTTTTTATCACTGGATTCCAGGTTGTAGACAATTTAAAACCGTTCTCACGATTGAAATTGTTTGGATGTTTTTTAATTTCAATTGCTTCACGAACCACCCGTGAATAAAAATGACGATCCGTGGAAAGAACCTGAGTGCGGTGAAATTCTATCCAGTGATTTGTGCCACTCTCTAGCAAATGTTCTGCAATCGCTGATTTAGTTGTTTGGCGGTTTTTAACAGCTGTGATGTGTTCACGGACCCTCTCAGTGATAGCACGTTTAGTCTGACCAATATAACAGCTACCACAACTGCAGTCTATCTTGTACACACCAGGTGTTTGTAATGGTAAGACATCCTTCGGCGTGCCCACTATGCTATTGACCTTTAAGCCAGGAGAATATATCGTCGGTATAGAGTATTGACGTAATATATGTCCGATCTTGTCCGTTACTCCTTTAATATAAGGCATATAGGCAGGTTGTCTCTTCACTTCAGGATGCTTATGCTTCCTTTTTGGCTGTTTGTGTCGTCCGTGCACTTGATATCCGTTTCTCTTCAGTACCTCCTGAACATGGGCCAACTCCTTTTCTACGTGTTCAGGGTCACAGAGTTCGTAGGCTCGGTTTTTTAAAGAAGTGATCACGGATTGCAAATGACGAGGATGGTGATGCGACGTTGCGTGTAGGTATCTATCTGTGTGCGTTGGTTTGCGGTAAACACAATGTGATACGGACCCATCAGACTTCACTCTGATCTCGACATCCAGAAATGGCAACATTCTCTCAACCTCCAACTCATATGTGAATTTCATCTTTGGGTGAATGGAATTCAGATGCTGTAGGAGACAATCTACTTCTCGCTCACTACCTTTTAGGATGCAAAAAATGTCGTCCACATATCTCTTCCAAAGCCGTATGATAGAGGGTTTAACATTTCGCACCTTTCTCTCGAAATGTTCCATCCATATATTGGCAAGTACCGGGGCTACTGGACTCCCCATAGCGACGCCATCTATTTGGAGGTAGTACTGGCCTTGGAAACGGAAATAGTTCCCTTCCAAGCAAATTGCTTGGAAGGGAACGAGTCCAGTAGCCCCGGTACTTGCCAATATATGGATGGAACATTTCGAGAGAAAGGTGCGAAATGTTAAACCCTCTATCATACGGCTTTGGAAGAGATATGTGGACGACATTTTTTGCATCCTAAAAGGTAGTGAGCGAGAAGTAGATTGTCTCCTACAGCATCTGAATTCCATTCACCCAAAGATGAAATTCACATATGAGTTGGAGGTTGAGAGAATGTTGCCATTTCTGGATGTCGAGATCAGAGTGAAGTCTGATGGGTCCGTATCACATTGTGTTTACCGCAAACCAACGCACACAGATAGATACCTACACGCAACGTCGCATCACCATCCTCGTCATTTGCAATCCGTGATCACTTCTTTAAAAAACCGAGCCTACGAACTCTGTGACCCTGAACACGTAGAAAAGGAGTTGGCCCATGTTCAGGAGGTACTGAAGAGAAACGGATATCAAGTGCACGGACGACACAAACAGCCAAAAAGGAAGCATAAGCATCCTGAAGTGAAGAGACAACCTGCCTATATGCCTTATATTAAAGGAGTAACGGACAAGATCGGACATATATTACGTCAATACTCTATACCGACGATATATTCTCCTGGCTTAAAGGTCAATAGCATAGTGGGCACGCCGAAGGATGTCTTACCATTACAAACACCTGGTGTGTACAAGATAGACTGCAGTTGTGGTAGCTGTTATATTGGTCAGACTAAACGTGCTATCACTGAGAGGGTCCGTGAACACATCACAGCTGTTAAAAACCGCCAAACAACTAAATCAGCGATTGCAGAACATTTGCTAGAGAGTGGCACAAATCACTGGATAGAATTTCACCGCACTCAGGTTCTTTCCACGGATCGTCATTTTTATTCACGGGTGGTTCGTGAAGCAATTGAAATTAAAAAACATCCAAACAATTTCAATCGTGAGAACGGTTTTAAATTGTCTACAACCTGGAATCCAGTGATAAAAAACGCTTTTGATACGCGGTTATCTACGAATCAGAATACGGCTGCGGTACAGAATAGGGACACTATTAGTGTTGTGTGTGACGGTACGTGGAGAAAAAACTGGACGGTGGATGAAGACTCCGCCTCGGACGACGGCGAGACGTAGCATCGCATCTCCAGTCAGCCCGTGACCACGGCCGATGTAACTTGGCCGAAACGTCGGGAAAATTAGGTAGGTGAAATATCTATCACGTTTCTACGCGTTTAATACCCGTTTCAATTTTCAATAATAACCCCCATATTCTAAGTCGTTCCTCCAAAACTATTTACACTCCACTCAACCTCGTCGTGAGTAAAAATGGTAGTGTGCGCTAGGCCTAACACGGAGTGGCTACGTACTCTTTGGCTCCTCCAGGTCCTTACGGAGTTATGACTTAGAATACCGATTTGGAGGAGTATTTTGAAGAGGTTTTCAATGCGGTTTCGTTAAGTCGAGGACGAGTAAGTTTTGGAGGAACGACTTAGAATATGGGTGTTTGTGTTGTATCGTCAGGGAATAGAAAGCATTTTTCGGGTGTTACATTGGCAATATAATTTATGTAAGCTATAAATAAAAGTGGCCCGAGGATGTTACCTTGTGATACGCCACACTCATTTATTTTATATGATGATGTTGTACGATGTTTTCTTTAATTTGTATTTTGTGGTTTTCTGTTATTTTTGAAACTTCTACACATTGTGTCCAATTTTCGAGATAGCTTCTTATCCAGTTGTTTGCTACCCCTCATATTACCATAAATATCTAACTTATATGCAACAGAATACAGTAATCAACAAACCCTCGCGCGACGAGTTAATAGAGTGCATGGTTGCTGCACAAATCAATTTTTGTCTTGTACGGGAATCGAACCCACGACCTTTGTGCCAAACAGTGTGCTTAGTGCGAGTTTTTAACCGACTTCAAAAAAGGAGGAGGTTATCAAGTCGACTGTTTTTTTTTTTTTTTTTTTTTTATGTATGTTCCACCATAACTTCGCCAGTTGTTAACAGATTTTTAAAATTCTTTTTTTATCTGGAAGAAAATTGTTTATGTGTGGTCCCATATAATTTTTACGAAGATCTGGCTAGTAGTTTTTTCATAATCCTGAAAAATATCTTTTGGCAAGTAGTCGTATACCTAGATGACATCATTGTTGTGTATGGGCTGATTTTTAGTGTAAGTAACGGCACATAATGTAACAAAAAAATCTGAAATAAAAACATTTTATAAAAAAAATCAAACCGACTTCAAAAAGTAAAAAATAAAACTTTTGGAGTCGGTGCTAGTTAGCTAAGGCAAAAAAAAATATAGTTAATAGAAGTGCAATGTAGAATGCTTTGGCTGGCACCGACTCCAAAAGTTTTATTTTTTACTTTTTGAAGTCGGTTTGATTTTTTTTATAAAATGTTTTTTTCCACTCACGCTCAACAGTGAGGGCGTTAGGTCTTTGTATGGTGTTGGTGTAGTCCGTGGCGTAATCCGCTAGATGGCGGACTAAGCAATCGGATCGTAAAAGTATGTTTTTCTTTATACTTACAGGATCGTCAAACACTTCTTCAATTCTTGTATAAATATCTTTTCCTCGCTTTTGTCGGACCAGAAGATATACATTTTCTACGCCAGGACAACTTCTTAGGAGTTTCTCCAACAATACTTTACCAAGGAACCCTGAAAAAATGAACAATAATTTATTATTATCACTTTGAAAGTAGCCGTTCCACTGGCAAAACTTTTACAAGAAAAAATGTTGCAATAATACATTACGATATTAGTGCGTTAAGATGGTTATAACATGCGAGGTTAATTGAGCCGAGCATGTTATAACCAATACGCACGTATATCGTACGACGTTTTTTAACACATTTGCGAGGAAACAGAAAAAAAAACATTTTATATTTTGTTCATTTTTAGATAATCACAATACAAGTACAAAGAAAAGAAAATTTGAGAAAAATGGCGCGAGGATTATTTTCTGCCGTGGCTGCGTGAAAATGTTGGCAAAGACGCTAGAGCATGCAGCCAAGTTTTTAAATTACCGAATAAACTGTTTTTTTTTTTATTTTAAATAAACTCAATCTGTGAATGCACACTGTCTACTGACTGGCGCCGCGCGGCGATTAGTTCAAAATTTTAATAGCAACAGCGCGCTGCTCACTAGCTGGAGTCGTGCGGCGGCGATCAGTTCCATATTTGAAATGGCAAATAATACTGTTATGGAATTTGTATGGACTATAACTTAACTATTTGGTTTGGTAACACACGCGTTTTTTGTGACCCGCTTTACATATTTAAAACCGGTGGAATTACTTTTCGAGCAAGGGTGTTAAAAAATATAATGCGGCCGCTGAGAGGATGACCAATGGATCTCGATAGGAGCTGTCAAACATGCATTTTCTCATTAGCCGCATTATACATTTACGACAGGTTTTCTTGTAAATGTTTCGCCACTGAAAACGGGGGGTTATGGAAAGTTGTTGCTGTTTAACAGACTTCAAAAAAGCCTCATGCTGGTCTAGGAATGCAAGAAACACATACAATGTGTCAACTACGATCTTTTCAATGCAGATAGTAAAAAAGCTATCAACGGACAGGGCTTATTTCGAAAATTTAATATTGTAAGCGATGAGCTGGCAGCCTATCACTATTGTTAAGCGATTGTCAAACAATTGTAAAATGTTTCATTCGAATGCCAGGATATTATTTCACTCGTTGAAGAAACGACGATGGCCGACAGCGTGGAAAGGGGAATAGGTATACTAGAAAATTTTGACGAGTCCTTAAAAGGTTCGGTTTGGTTATATTATTTCACTCGTTGAAGAAACGACGCTGGGCAACAGCTTGGAATATACTAGAAAATTTTGAGGGGTCTCATAAGGCTCGGTTTGGTTGTGCATAGGGTGCGGGTTCGAGTCCTGTCTGAGCGACATGAGACCAGTGGTAAAAAAAACCACTAGTATATTTTCTAGTATATTTCCTTATTTCCAATCTATGTACTATTTGGTATAGATTTGTAGCGTCCGTCATTGCGGTTTAGCTATGAGACTGATGATACATTTGACTCTCAATCTGCACCTTTGATTCTTTACCAACCCCGCAAGGAATTTCTCACGTGAGGGTATATTCAAAAAAGGATGATATCAATTTAATAAAAAACTCAAAACGGTTTTTTAGTGCACAAGCTTGACGAATCGCGAAAGTCTGGGCAGGCTGATTATCTATTCGGTTCAATTTCTTCGCTGTCATTACTGTTTACATACTGTTTGATTAGTGGAAGGAATGTTTTCAGCATTGTTGTGTTCCAGCAGTTAGAGATAAGATAGCCAGTTCCTCAGTAATTGAGGATTCCGGGAGAGGCTCGCTTCCATCTTCAGCCTTATCAATACTTAACATCAGGTATGAAGGCTAGAAGTCTTCGCGTCGTTAAAAAAAAGTATGACCGCCACATCAGCTATGGGATTGCGTAAGCTAATCGTATTCATTTGACAGTTCATATTGTATGTCATTAGTGTCAAATTCCATACAAATTGCAGGCGATCGAATACGATATGAACTGTCAAATTAATACGATTGACTTTACGCAATCGCACCCCAGATTCGGAACTAGGGTGCAATTGCGTAAGGTAATCGTATTCATTTGACAGTTCATATTGTATGTCATTAGTGTCAAATTCCATACAAATTGCAGGCGATCGAATACGATATGAACTGTCAAATTAATACGATTGACTTTACGCAATCGCACCCCAGATTCGGAACTAGGGTGCAATTGCGTAAGGTAATCGTATTCATTTGACAGTTCATATCGTATTCAATCGGCTGCAATGTGTATGGAATGACATTTATTATGATACAATATGAACTGTCAAATGAATACGATTGACTTTACGCAATTCCATAGCTGAAACTGAATGGAGGTTCCGTTAGAAGCAACCCTCCGGTAGCACACTTGCCGCGCGAAATCCTTTGAACGTCTATCAGTGAGTGACGTTGTGATACTTGTGACTGTGAGACTACCTATACGGCTGTCTAAATCGAGCGCACGCAAGTATCACCTGAGAGTGCGTACGCACTGCGTCAGAATCCGTGAAAAAACGGATCCAGAAAACTCGGACAGAATTCGGACGTCGCTTACGCACTGCGATCCGAATCCGATACGTAACTTCCTACTTTAACAGTATCAGTGAAAGGATAAGTTAAAATCTTGCCAACTTACTTCCGCCACCACATAATAGCTAATTTATGCACAATTTTTATTGATTTCACAACACAAAGCTCTTAAAAACAAAATCGCGAGTCTCGACACGGAATTTTTGACAGCCATGTTTGTTTACTAGACTCGCGATTTTGATTTTCTCTTGAAATGATGCTTATATAAGTTCTCCGTGGTGGTGGAAGTAAGTGGAATCCAGGATGCTAACTTATCCTTTCACGTATAGTGTTGAAATAGGGAAACAGTTTGTTTATACGGTCCGTCATGGAGATTCACGGATGATGGAGAGACAGAGAAGATAACGGTATAGTGCGTAAGCTACTATACAAATAGTTTTACGGCTATGACGGACCGTATTATAACAAATGTAAAAGCAAAGCTATCACTGTCAGCTGTCAGTCAGCACCCACGACAGACTAAAGAATTTCCTTTTTTTTTTACCAAACCCGAGTCTGTGCTGGCACTGGCATAATCCATATTTAGCCTTTTATTTTAATATTTAATTTAATTTGTTATGTTAATATTTTTAAATGTTTGCATATTTTTTGTTTTAAATGATAAGGAACCGGTTAATGTAGCTCTCAGCCCAACCAAAACGGTACCGACGGAAGACCAGCGCTGGTCAAAAGCCAAGCATCATGCTGAGTCGGGACCGTTTTGGGCCGTTGTTTGTTTCACCGAATGTTTGACCCAAATAAATGATTTTTCTTTCTTTCTTTCTGTCTATTTTCACTGATCCAGACGCAGTGTGTAAGCGCTCGATCGGTGGTCGACCGGGTACTTCTGCGCTGTACAAGTGTATTGTGCCGGTATGCACATACCTATCTGAATACCTCTCCCGGTCTCACGGTATAAATGTATCAAAAAAATAAAATGCCACGTTTAGAAAAACAGTTTAAGTTGTCTAAGTGGCTAATAATGAGATGCTAATTTATGTACCAAACACAGACGGTCATCAATTAGGATTTTGCTTCGATTTAGTAAACACAAATTAGTGAAAATCTCGTGACTCTTACACCCATATTCTAAGTCATTCCTCCAAAACTTTTTACACTCCACTCAACCTCGTCGTGGGTAAAAATGGTAGTGTGCGCTAGGCCTAACACGGAGTGGCTACGTACTCTTTGGCTCCTCCAGGTCCTTACGGAGTTACGACTTAGAATACTGATTTCGAGGAGTATTTTGAAGAGGTTTTCAATGAGGTTTCGTTAAGTCGAGAACGAGTATGTTTTGGAGGAACGACTTAGAATATGGGTGTAACACGTGCAAGCGTGGCAGACACGTCTCGTCGAGCAAACAGCAAATTAATTAAAGGTACAATTTATACACTTACGATCGAAAAAAGAATTTCTAAATGCAAAGAATTATATTAAGGTATTTTATTAGGAGATAATAAATCAATATTTTTTACACTCATATCACATCAATTAACCTGCCCCAAGGTAAACAGTGTAGGTAAGGCTTGTGTTATGGGATACTAGAATAGAAATCCGGTCCAATGCTCTATGCTGATGCAATAGCTGCTCTATGTCAATGCTGAGCTACCGAGACTGCGGTTAGAGCATTGGACCGGATTTCCAAAGGTCGCGGGTTCGATTCCCGTCTGAGAAAATTTACTTGTGGCCGAGTTAATTTTTTCCAATATTTTTCTATTTAAAATTTGCTATTTATACTTATGATAAATTTTAAATTGAAAAATATTGGAAAAAAATATTATTAAATTATTAAGTGAATTCCCCATATGAGATTTCACTTAATCTATACTAATATTATAAAGCTGAAGAGTTTGTTTGTTTGAACGCGCTAATCTCAGGAACTATTGGACCGATTTAGAAAATTCGTAGACCATTAGAAAGCTACATTTCTCCCGAGTGACATAGGCTATATTTTATCCCGATATTCCCACGGGAAAGGGCACCACGCGGGTAAAACCGCGAAGATCCGCTAGTAATTTAATAAAAAATCTAATATGAGATATTGTCACTATTGTATCTCGTGGTCCCAAGATTTAGTCGTTAATTCGTCTAAGATTTTTTAACTAACGGGACTACGAGGGTAAATTGTTTCTCGTTTTGACGACCTCCGTGGTAAAGTGGTACGTACACTGCATTCAAGGTGCCGCCTACTCTGGGTTCCTGGGTTCGAATCCTGGTAAGGGCAAATGTTTGTATGATGATTACTTAAGAGCTTTAGTATCTGAGTCACGGATGTTTATAATATGCCTACACATAAATACTTAAAATGTGATTTCTATTTAGATGAACTAAAGTGACAGCTGCCAGCGCACTTTATTTTTGTAACTGAATACTAATAGCCTATTATGAACGCCACAATAGGCGTGAGCTAGCAGAGGCCTATGCCCAACAGTGGACGTCCACAGGCTGATGATGGAAGTAGATATTATGTTTATGTATATTTATATATTTATCCGTAACCCTAGTATCCCATAACACGAGATACAATAGTGACAATATTTCATATTAGATTTTTTATTAAATTACTAGCGGATCTTCGCGGTTTTACCCGCGTGGTGCCCTTTCCCGTGGGAATATCGGGATAAAATATAGCCTATGTCACTCGGGAGAAATGTAGCTTTCTAATGGTCTACGAATTTTCTAAATCGGTCCAATAGTTCCTGAGATTAGCGCGTTCAAACAAACAAACTCTTCAGCTTTATAATATTAGTATAGATTAAGTGAAATCTCATATGGGGAATTCACTTAATAATTTAATAATATTTTTTTCCAATATTTTTCAATTTAAAATTTATCATAAGTATAAAAATAGCATTGAAAAATGCAAAAATTCTAAAATCATAAATTATTGGCTGTTGCATCTTAATCGATCGTTAAACACCTGAAAAGATGTTTGTTTCGAATGCAAGGATATTCCTAGCATTGATGTGACAACGTTGGCCTACAGCGCAGCGTATTAAAAATATAAAATTGGAGAATTTTGCGAGTAAATTTTTTCCAATATTATTCTATTTAATATTTTTCATAAGTATAAATATCTCATAACTTGTAAAATTGACAACAAGTTATGTTTTTCAGCTGAAACGCGCAATGCAATGCAGCATACACATATTGTTTTTATGAACAATGGGAAGACTCTTAGCCTTCATCATACCTAATGTTAAGTATTGATAAGGCTGAAGATGGTGGCGAGCCTCTCGCGGAATCCTTATCACTGAGGAACAGGCTATCTTATCTCTAACTGCCGGAACACAACAATGCTGAAAACATTGTTGTTATGGCGTCAAGCTTAGATAAGATGGTGGTAGCTAGCCAGGCGGACTTCAACAAGTCCTACCACTAATCAAACCGATTACAGTATACCACCGATGGAAATCGAACCCGGAACCCCTGAGTCTGATAACGGTGGTTGTTAACACTAGACCACAGAGGCGGTTACAATCAACATCATCAGCCATTCTAATATTGACGACCTGTTTGGCGCAGGGGTACTAACCCCACCTTCTGCGCCAGAGGTCCCGGGTTCGATCCCCGGACAAGACAAATATTTGTGTGCATGAACATGTCTATTTGTCTTGGTCTGGGTGTTTAATATGTATATTATGTATGTATTTACAAAAAAAGTATATAAGTATGTTTATCCGTTATTAGTATCCATAACAAAAGTTCTTCTTGATACTTAATGTGGGCTAGTTAATTGGTGTGATTGTATGGAAATTTAGATTTATTTATTTATTTAGTTGTGTAGCAGTGTAGCAGAATTTGCTTTATATACTTACTATTAAAAGCAAGTTTCTTATGAAATCCTAACTAATAATTATAAATGCGAAAGTGTGTTTGTTAGCCCTTCCTTCGCGCCCTAACGAGAACCACGCGTGTAAAACCACGAGTGGATGCTAGTAGGTAAACAAACAAATAAATTGTCAGGGAAATCATTTAGCAATATTGCTTCAATGCCCTTTTCGTCGTCATCGTCGTCTCAGCCACATGACACCCACTGCTGGGTATAGGCCTCCCCCAAGGATCGGTCCTGCGCTGACCGCATCCAGCGGCGACCGTGACCGCGCACCAGATCGTCGGTCCACCTTGTCGGGGGCCTACCCACGGAGCGTCGTCCTGTGCGCGGTCGCCATTCCAGAACCTTTCCGCCCCAACGGCCATCGGTTCTTCTCGCTATGTGTCCCGCCCACTGCCACTTCAGCTGAGCAATCTTTCGAGCGATGTCAGATACTTTAGTTCTCCTACGGATCTCCTCACTTCAAACTCTTGCGCTAGGTTCAAACTGAGGATTGGTCACGAAACTTGTTTATATCTTTTTTCTTTCTTCGATAATGTATATCATATCAGTAAAATTATAATTATTGGCTATCGATGTTCCAATATATGTATGTAGTGTCACTCTCTATGAGGATACAACATAAATATTTTATGTAGTGAGGTTGTGACAGGTGGGTTTCCCGCGGTCAATGAGTCATATACCCTTTTGTCTTAAAATTTAAGTAGGTACTTACGTGCACTTAAATTTTGCAAATATGTAATGTATCAAAATGTCTATGTTTTTAAGGCAAATAAACGATTTTTCATTTAATTTAATTTAATTTATTTCTGACTCGATCACGTAGGGAAACGCCGAGTGCCCTTTTAGACCTTAAGAATTATTTTACAAATTATTTCAACTTACCAGTAGCACCAGTTATCAGAATATTTTTCCCATTGTAAAAACTTTGTATTTCTGTCATATCAGTCTTGCTATCTTCAGCACATACACTGCCCATTAATCTACTGTTTATTTCTTTATCGTTATCGTTATCCCTAATTACAACCTTGTTTCCGTTATTTACAACCACGTTTCCGTTATTTACAACCATGTTTCCGTTATTTACAACTTCATCATTAAACGAAACTCTACTATCGTTGATTTTGTTTATTCCGTTGATTGCATTTTCGTTTTTCACGATCGTCATCGTTGTTTCGGACTCCATTTTTTTTCAGTGGATTCTTGACATTGTTCTGTGGACAAAAGAAAATTGGTTGAATTAATTTGTTTTTAGTTAACATTTTTTTTTCATTTTTAACACACACCTTATAGTGTGGGGTGTCGTTGGATAGGTATTTTAAAATTATTTTAGGTTTATGAAAACCACTTTTACCACCATGAGTAATAGTCGATTAACTTATAAAATTTATCTATATTGAAGTTATCATTGGTACGAGTACAAATTTACTTGAATAGATAGAGATATAGTAGTTAACATTGTCAAATAGAGAGTAACTTATATAAGTAGTTAAAACCATTTAAAACAACTGTAATGGCTAACTACGGAACCATAATTGCGCGTGGCCCGACACGCACTTGGCCAAGTATTTTAAGGTGGAATACCTATAATGATCCTTATGTGCAGTTGAAGCAAAATTTATTAATTCTAAAATTGTACAGTTACTTATTTATAAATAAATAATAAATAAATAAATAATTGCATACAAACACACCAATTATCTAGCCCACGTTAAGTTTCATTAAGAACTTGTGTTATGGTTACTAGATAACGATAAACATACTTATATACTTTTTTTGTTGTAAATACATACATAATATACATATTAAACACCCAGACCAAGACAAATAGACATGTTCATGCACACAAATATTTGTCTTGTCCGGGGATCGAACCCGGGACCTCTGGCGCAGAAGGCAGGCTTAGTACCCCTGCGTCAAACAGGTCGTATATAACAAAAGAAGCGATATGTATTTTTTTTAAATAAATAATAATTACTTTTGGGTCTTGTAAACATTATATTTTCCTTATAAGTAATATTTATGCATAATAATAAGAAAATACAATAAGTACACCATTATAGCTATTCAATCTAGAATCGTGTTTTCGAAATTTTTGTAAACCACACAATTATGTAAAATATAGGTTTTAGTGTGAAGGTTATAGCGGTTTAGTAATTATATTCTCAAATTATTTAGGAATGTTGTTAGGAAATTCAAATACACTACGGTATGTATCTTTGAACCACAGATTATTCATAATTTGTTGACGACCTGTTTGGCGCAGGGGTACTAAGCCTGCCTTCTGCGCCAGAGGTCCCGGGTTCGATCCCCGGACAAGACAAATATTTGTGTGCATGAACATGTTTTGTCTTGGTCTGTCAAAAAAAAGCAACTAGTCTAACTTAACGTGGGCTAAATAATTGGTGTGCTTGTATAAAAAAAAAAATGCAAAATATGGTACATATCAGTTGTTACATTAAGGTTCTCCATCATATTTTGTCGAATACTTCGACGTGCAAATATTTCATTAAGTACATAGTGATTCAGTACGTATACCTACGTGAAAATTTTATACATATTTCTTAAATTGTTAACATTAAAGCAAATTCAATCTAAATACAAGTCAATATAACAAATAAATTTAATTGAAATATCAAGTTAAAATCAATACAATTGCAAATGTCAATTTAGTTGAAATAAAAATGTTAAATGATGTACAGCCATCAATTATTATAATTAATTAGGTTCAATCAAAATATTAAATGTCAATTGTTTTATCATTTAAGTAGACATTGACAAAATAATAAGATTTATCCAATAATGTATTAAACAGTTTACCCCCTAAATCTTATATAAAGGTAGTTCCAGGATGTGATTTGGAAGTTTTTTGTACACACGTATTGCCATACAAAAGGAGTTCTTATAATGTACAGTTAGTTTTTGGTTAGGAATGCACAATTGATTTCCTTTTCTGCCTCTGTAATTTAAATTTAAATCGTTATTTTTCCTAAAAAGGTACAATGCTTTTTGACTAGCACACAAAGCTCATAAATATATGGGCGAGCCAAGGGCAAAATATTTAAGGATTTGAAAAGAGGCTTACTGCTTTTTAAATAACGAGCGCCACAAATTGTTCGTATACATTTTTTTTGCAAATTAAAAGCCCGCTGCACATCCACTGAGTTTCCCCACAAAACGATGCCATATCTCAAGACCGAAGACACATAGCTGTGATAGGCCGTAAGTGCGGCTTCCTTATATTCAATATTTTTCACTCTATTTAATACGTAAACGAAACGATCAATTTATCTACCATTAAACTAATGGCGTTTTCCAGTTACAATTGTGGTCAATATTTTTACCTAAAAATTTAATTTCTGTCACCTCTTCGACTTTATTATTATCATAGCTTATGTATATATGCTTATGGTTTAAATTGAATTGATTTCGTTACTTATGTTAATGTTAAGGTTATCTAATTGAAGTTATTGTAATAAAAGGTTTTTCTGAGATTCTTCGATGTATTCGAGAAACCGGTGATTTCTACTTTTTGCTGACGATCTTCGAGATAACTAGTTATTAAATTCAGCGCGGTTCCTCTAATACCATATCGCTCCAGTTTTTCAACAACAAAGAGTGCGAAACAATGTCAGAGGCTTTGCTCATGTCTAGGAAGATGGTCTAAAATGTGACAGTAATGACAGCGACGACACTGGATGCTAGGTGATTTTTTGTTAGATATGCAGACTGCCGTTTCCATGGGAATATCGGGGTAAAGTTTATTTCCGTCGAAATATTCCGGTAAGCCGATTATTATCTAATGGAAACTTGGTTCAGTTTCAATTTCGTACTATCATTACTGTAATTATTATATAACCTAAAATTCAACTATTTATTATACTCTCATATTAGATTCTTATACACGCTGTAGGTAGTTTTGATGTTGGTGTGAACTTTGGGCCTCCTTATTGTGTAACTGTTTAACTCTCTAGTTTTTAAGATATTATTTGGAATGTGGCGTTGTATTTCTTTATAATTTCTCCTAGGTCTCGGTTAATCATAAACCATTGTTAATTAATTAGATATTGTTAGCAGAGTTGTTAGTATACGAGGAGGAGGGTATTGGTGTACTGAGATACAGGCTCTGGCTTAGTTCAGGGGCAAGTCTCCCTCAACTTTTGTCTACCATCTTACACTTAAGTGTCTTAGATCTAAGTTTTAACTGTAAGATTGTTGGAGATAAATAAATAAATCTTAGTATATTATTATTAATAAATCTTATTATTATTATTATTATTTAGTCACAGTAGTTCACACATCTTTATACTGTACGACAGCCATATCAGCGAAGAAGTGTTTAACTACTTTTGATGGCCTGTTTGGTGCAGGGGTACTAAGCCCGCCTTCTGCGCCAGAGGTCCCGGGTTCGATACCCGGACATACAAACAAACCCAGGTCTGGGTGTTTAATATGTATATTATGTATGTATTTACTTAAAAGTATATAAGTATGTTTGTCCATTATCTAGTATCCATAACACAAGTTCTTAATGAAACTTAATGTTGGCTAGATAATTGGTGTGTTTGTATGCAATTATTATTATTATTAGTACTTATTTAAAATTTTATCCAAATCCGATAAGCTAACCGTAAGTTAAGTTAAGCATATAGCATAATTAAAGTTTGATTTGAATTATTTCAATCGGTTCAGCCGTCTTCGGGAACCCGATGTAATACACAACTTTAGACATATTTATTTAACCTCCTGCCTTTTTTAAAGTATATCTAAAGTTGATTTATTTCTTTTCGTTTAGCTTTGTTCTCAATTCACCTGTAATATTTTCGTTAGTTTTATAAAAAAAATGCAATTACATAAGCTAACTTAACTATCTGACTTTGATCAATATTTAAAATCTCTGTTAAGACGTAATTTGTGTTTGCACTAAAATACGTAAAAGTAAGCATTCTTATGGTCATATAAACAAAGTTCAATTTATCTTAAGGCGGTACCCCCACCGAAAGTGGCGCCGCGTTGAATTTTATTTAATATCGTAATTCTAATTCACAATAAATTTTAATAAAACTAAACGTGGAATTTTTAGAGCCCATAGTCTAGTATTTTTAGACGGTATCATTACATTCCCTCGTAGTCCCTGCTAGAAGTAGATAGCAAAACTGCTAAAAGTGCTAAGAGTGACACATTTGCTATTTTCCTTCGTTTCGTGGTAAACTCGCAAAAGTTGTTTTGGTTCACCAGGATAACGCCCCCGCGCACAAGTCATAAGTTGCGATGGCTGCCATTAAAGTTGCTGGGTTTGAGTTGATGGAGCACCCGCCGTATTGACCGGACCTCGTTCCTAGTGATTTTTATCTGTTTCTCCGATTAAAGGTGCATCTCTCAGAGGTCAGAAATTTGATGATGATGACGCAGTGATCGCTGTTGTACACGTTTTTTAGCAGTCAGGACGAAGATTTTTTTCAAAAAGGTATTTTAAGTTAAGAAAATAGATATATGCTAAGTGTATACTCCTAACAGGTGACTTTATTGAAAAATAAAATAACCTTTAATAACAGATAACTGCGTCTTAGTCATTCTCACTACTAATGAACACCCCTCGTAAGTCCGTTTTCTTCTTTTTCCACTGCCTAAGTTAGCTTAATTTCCGAATAAACGACGCTCACACTTGATAAAAAAAAAAATATTCATAAATAAAAATTCGTAATTTTGTTCTAAACACGTAACACAACCAC
Source organism: Chrysoteuchia culmella (assembly GCA_910589605.1). Taxonomy (NCBI): domain Eukaryota; kingdom Metazoa; phylum Arthropoda; class Insecta; order Lepidoptera; family Crambidae; genus Chrysoteuchia; species Chrysoteuchia culmella. The sequence continues at coordinate 726,730 of OU342671.1, read as the reverse complement.
CCCCTTAACTTTGGGCAAATAGAAAAAAAAGACACGGTATAAGTAGAAAAAAAATCACTAGATAATTTATGATTTTTGAATTTCCACCCCACCCATCTGAGAATTCACTTGTGGCCGAGTTGAATTTTTCAAATATTTTTCTATTTAAAATTAATCCTAAGTCACTAGATAATGTAAGTAGAATTGATTTATAATACTTAACGAATACGTTTACTGCAGCTGTTTCGTGCTCGTCTCAAGGTCACAAAAGAAAGTAAATTCGCTGTGCCATCATTATGTCATTCGGAATTCGGTCAGCAGGCCGCCGCCGGCGCGGTCACGATGCTACTGCGAGCATATTGATAGGTGATTATTACAAATTGCTCTAACACAAAATGGCATTACTTGGACGCAATTCCGAACCAACGCGATCCTTCAAGAACTCGGCATTAAGGGCCCGCTATAGGCCAACGCAAAAAAAAGATTGCTTTACATGATCGTCTGTAATATCAATATTAATGAAATCTAAATTTCAAATTAAGATGCAGCAAACTACAGGACTAACACTAGTGACTATGTTAATCAAAAACACGATTGCATAAAATTTTCTCAAAATTGCGAAGTTGCCTGCACATCACTATACATGTAATACACGACAAACTGCTAGTATTCAAGTAATACATTAAAATAAAGCTTGGAACTTTTTAGTATAATTACACTATAGATAAGGCAGGGCTTATGTTATATATTTTTTGTAAATAGCCTTTAAATATCCTTTAAAACATGAATTTCCTTCATTTCATCATTCCGGACCGGCCGAATGGGGCCTGAGAATTATATAGTAAATGCTGCCTTATTTCTCATAGAAATAAGGCAGCATTTACTTTGCAGTTCGCCGTTGCAGTTATTACTTTTGCTTTTGACCTAGAGCGCGCCCATAAGCAGCGTCTTTCTTCCATCGTCCAGTGTCGTATTCTCAATTTCTTTGGACACGTGTAAAATGACACATCTGTGGAGCGACTTGTAGTGGGAAAGGTCGAAGGCACGAGAGCACGCGGTAGGTCGTCAATCCACCATTGCGCTGGACCGACCAAGTCAAAACTGCGGTCAATGGTCACAAATGGCCAAGAAGTACAATCGAGGAACTTCCCGGTTGACCAGCTGTAGAGATTATTTGGGAAACGTTTTCTTTTAAAGTATTAAGATTACCGAAATAATTTAGTATTCAAATGAAACACCTATTAATGTCCTATTAGTTGTGAAGTTTTCAATTTATCTTTTACTTTTTAGGGTCATGTCCGATGTATGTCACAGCCACTTTATTCCAAAACTATGAGGATTACACAGTTGAAACTTGGTAGGTAGATCTTCTGTAAACCGCGTTACGGTTTTTACACAAAAATAAAAAATATATTTATATATTAAGGGGGGGCTCCGCATACATGGAACTGAAGCTGAAAAATTTTTTCATCAAGCCTATACGTGCGGGGTATCTATAGATAGGTTTTTAAAAATTACATTGAGGTTTCGAAAACTATTTTTTTTCAAAGTCAACCGTTTGAAAGATGTACACTTCCAAAGTGGCAAAATGTGTGTGTCCCCCCCCCCCCCCCTCTAACTTTTAAAATAAGAGAGTGAAAAATTAATGAAAAATATATACTGTAGATCTTAATAAAAACTTTCAACGAAAATTGGTTTGAACGAAATATAGTTGGCAGTTTTAGAAATATAGCACATTTCCCAAAGTGAAATGAAAACAATTTTTTTTTTCATCAAACCTATTCGTGCGGGTATCTATAGACCCGTGCTTTATGATTTTGTATTTTTTGCATTTTTCAATGCTATTTTTATACTTATGGTAAATTTTAAATAGAAAAATATTGAAAAAATTAACTCGGCCACAAGTGAATTCTCAGACGGGAATTGAACCCGCGACCTTTGGAAATCCGGTCCAATGCTCTCGCGGGTCCGATTCCCGTCTGCGAATTTACTTGTTGCCGAGTTAATTTTTTTCAATATTTTTCTATTTAAAATTTACCATAAGTATAAAAATAGCATTGAAAAATGCAAAAAATACAAAATCATAAAGGACGGGTCTTAAAGATTTCAAAAAGGTATATCATGATCATGACTGATAAATAACTATCAAAAACGATATAATTAAAAAATATATAACTTTAATAAGTACTCAAAAAACCCGCCTGCATCAACAGACATGTCAACTGAAAAGATGGAAACAAGATCAAATATAAAAATATTTTGTTCAACATAATAACATGCAGTCAGAGGGATATAATTTTCTACACTTATATAACATTCAAAGGTGACTGACTGATCTATCAACGGACAGCTCAAACGGCTCAACCTAGAAACTTGAAATTTTGCACAAAGATACCTTAAACAGTATAGCCAGGGGCCCTACCGTGGAAGTGGCACCGGCATCGCAATCGGCTTCATTTGACAGATGGATGCGACACATTGCTGCTTCTTTTTGACACAAATGAAAACTTACCAAAGACTAAGAGCAATATGTCACATCCATCTGTCAAATGAAACCGACTTCGATGCCGAAGCCACTTGCGCGGTACGGCACCAGTTCATCAGTGATTGAGGATTCCGGGAGAGGCTTCCATCTTCAGCCTTATCAATACTTAACATCAGGTATGATGAAGGCTAAGAGTCTCCTCGTCACTCATACAAAAAGTATTTTTTAACTAGAAGAACGAATGCAAAGATTTCCCTTAGATAACTATATCATCGTCATTCAATATCCCCCTGCTGGGGTACAGATCCTAATTATGGATGGATAAGGAGAAAGACCCACCACGAGAGACTAATCTGGATTGGTCGGTTTCAAAACAACAGCAAATACGACGAAGCTCAAAGGAGGTCAAAGAAATTGATTTTTGTTCACCCATCCCGCGACTGACCATTGCGAAAGTTGCTTAAACAAAGTCCTTGCAGACTGAACCACTGACCTTTTATTTATCAGTAAGAAATCAACCACCATCAGAAAATAATCTTAAAAATGGTTAATAATATTTATCAAAGACAAATATCAATTTAATAATAATTATTAGAAAAATATTTAAGGCCTTAATTAGCAAAACAAATAACCTTTTTTTCTTAACCCCTTGTTAATTGTTTAGGTCTCAAACCTAACATATTGGTTGGACGACCAAAGAACAGATGGGAGGAGGTGGGTGATCCCCACCGTCTGGAGAGATGGCCACACTTGCTCGGCCATCTCTCCGCCGCGACGAGGCCTGGGTAGCCGGGCGGGCCACCAGTCATAGGGGTGAGTACCACAAGGGTCCCCCAGGACGTATGGAGGCGAGAGGGCAAGTAAAAAAAAAAAAAGACGACCAAAGAAGATCCGGAAAAAAAAAAAAAGAAAATATAGGTCGTACAGTCTTGAAACTTCCCGTTTGACCAGTCGACTTGAATAGACGGACAGTAACTAAAAATACTTTTTAACCCGATATTACATAACGGGAAACACTCGGGTGAAACCGCAGGCAAAAGCTAGTTCAAAATAAACACTGGGTTACAAAAAACAAATCCTATACATTTTTACCCTTCAAAAGACATCAACGCAGTAGGAACAGTCAAATATTATGATAAAATTCAATATTTTTTTTCTATTTCTGTTTTAGATTGATATATATTTTTTAATAAATTGCAAAAACTAATTAGAGAGATGACGGGTGACAGCGAGTGGAGGAGAAAGATTAGGGACATACTGCAACGATCCCAAAACAGAATTGCGACAATAAGGTGTCAACCTTAACGAAACTTAAAAAAATATTTGAAAACGATAGACTGGCCAACTGTCGCTATTTTTCCGGACAATATCTTAGACCGACGATGGGATGTCACTATTATTTTCAAGGACATCATCTTTGACCTTAATAATGGCCTGTAAATATATTTTGTAGTATAGATAAAGAAATTGTACGGTAAAATCTAAAAAACGCTATGACCCGCGACCAATTTTATAGGATGTTAACGGATCAGACAGGTAACTCTCTTAAAAAAAAAATGCCAATAGGAGATGTTTCTTAACGAACATGACAGCTTCTTTATGACTTTGTAATTTTTGCATTTTTCAATGCTATTTTTATACTTATGGTAAATTTTAAATAGAAAAATATTGGAAAAAATTAACTCGGCCACAAGTGAATTCGCAGACCGGAATCGAACCCGCGACCTTTGGAAATCCGGTCCAATGCTCTAACCGCTGAGCCTTGCGAACCACCGTCGAAATTCTCCAATACTTTTATATTTTTAATACGCTGTAGGCCAGCGTTGTCACATCAATGCTAGGAATATCCTTGCATTCGAAAGAAACATCTTTTCAGGTGTTTAACGATCGATTAAGATGCAACTGCCAATAATTTATGATTTTGTAATTTTTGTATTTGTCAATGCTATTTTTATACTTATGGTAAATTTTAAATAGAAAAATATTGGAAAAAAATTAACTCGGCCACAAGTGAATTCTCAGAATCGGAAGTGAAATCGGAATCGATATTTTTTCCAATATTTTTCTATTTAAAATTTACCATATGACAGCTTCTTTTCTTTTTATTCGCTTCGCGGCTTTGGACCATAGTCTTTTCAGACGGCCTGCTATTATTCTTTGCTCTTAATAGAAAATTATTTAATTCTAAAATATAATAAATATTTCATTTATTTAATTGCAACATTAAACTAACTAAACAATGTAATTATTTACCACCTCCTCAGTCTCGTTTAAGCAGCCACGGGCAATCACTACCATAATTATAGAATTAGCGGATCGCTTTCTAGGTCGTTTAGATCATAAGGATGCATCAGCATAATCGTTGCATAACACGCGACACTCAAATCTACTTTCGTAACCGGGTCAAGTTGAAAGTCATTTTGGACAGGTCAATCATTTCTAAAAATATGAAGTTCTTGTGACAATAACTTCATAGTAATATGAAGAGTAGAAATATGTAGTATTCCGGAGATCCGTAGGAGAACTAAAGTAACCGTCATCGCTATAAGGATTGTTCAGCTGAAGTGGCTGTGGGTGGGACACATAGCGACAGTCCAGAAGCGAGTAGCGAGAAGAACCGATAGCCAATGGGGTGGAAAGGTTCTGGAATGGCTACCGCGCAACGAACGGCGCTTCGTGGGTAGGCCCCCGACAAAGTGGACCGACGATGTGGAGCGCGGTCGAGGGAAGCCGCTGGATGTGGGCAGCGCAGGACCGATCATCATGGAGATCTTTTGGGGAACGTCGATATCCCAGCAGTGGGTGTCATGTGGCTAACACGACGATCGTGTTAGTAAATATAAATCACACAACATCACACACATTGATTATGCCTTTTAATATCCCCAATTGCAAGGGGTTTTCATCGTCAATACTAAGAATAAAGACGAGAGAACCAACGTGTCCGACATAGCTCAAAGAATAAGCAGGCTGAAATGCCAATAGGCTGGTCACATTGCTCAAAAAGCAGACAGACAGGGCAAACGAATTCTTGCAAAAGGAGCGCAGCGTAGGCTGCGTAGGGCGTCCCGCAGTCAAGGGGTCAAGTTTTGCAGCTTTGCTCAGTAATAATCTTATCTCAATATGGCTTTGTTTTGAATCAGAAAATAGTCCTTGTTTTATGAAATACTAGCAATACTGCCAATACGGATCATTTATTGTCCGAGATAGACATACTTATGGTGGATTGCATATTATTTTAACGATAATTATGTATAACTTTAACAGTGGGAACAGAAATAAATAAATAAATAATAGTTATTTGTTATGCAAGGAGGGAAAGTTGGTTATTTAGCGGCGAGTTACCTCTATTGAAAGCTGAGCAAGTGAAGAATTCTAGGATTGAATCCTGAGCGAAGCGAGGATTTCAAAGGTACAAGACGCTAAAAACTTTTCTGCCGAGCGCAACACACAATTTTTCACCTCACAACAGCGAGGAACATTTATGGTTGTTTCCGCGGTCAACTTCCGGTAAAAATTCTTTAAACGTAAAGTTTAATCTAAATATACTTTCTCGTTGTTTTAATGATATAAAAAACTAAAATAATAAAAAAGGGAGTATTATAATTCAAAGTTATTTAAAGTAGGAATACATATATTGTTACTTATAAATAACAATAAAAACGATTCCGTAAATGTTGACACTGACATGAGATACAAGTTGCACAATTGCATAATAATATTAAGTGCCAATCAAGAAAACAAACAAAGATGAGTTATGATTATTGATTTTTTGCATTTTTCAATGCTATTTTGATACTTATGATATATTTTAAAAAGAAAAATATTGGAAAAAAACAACTTGGCCACAAGTGAATTCTCAGATGGGATTCGAACCCACGACCTTTGGAAAACCAGTTCAATGCTCTAACCACTGAGCTCCTGAGACCTATAGGTATGCTTAGAACATTGGACCGAGTTGTTTTTTCCAATATTTTTCTATTTAAAATTTATCATATACAAAGATTACTTTGCCTTTGGCAGTTTGACACGCAGAAATCTAAATTTTATAGGTAGGTACTAAAAAATAAATACTAAATTCTTTCTAAAGTATTTTAATTAATTCTCTCTACTTACTTAAACTACATAATTAATGTATTAAATTACTGTCAAAATACCAATATCCATCACACAAAAGCATTCAAACTGATATAATGTTTAGTTATTATTTAAAAAAAAAAAATTGAAAGACGTAAGAGCCTTAATATAACGAAGTATGGGACATTCACCTTAGCCCAGTCATCTGTTACATTCGTAAATGCAATAACTCCGATTTAGCTGCATTTTTGGAATGTTGTTTGGATCCAAATATACCATAAATGCAGCTAAATATCCTCGATATCCAGATTTGCAGCTATCTAAATAAATTTTTTTAGTTTCGAGCAAAAAAACGAAACAGCAAGGCTTTGACGAGAACGGTCACTATTACTTTTTAAAACTTTTACCGCCAGTGGAAATGGGTCTACTTCAGTCTGCTTATCTTAATGTTGTGCTTAAAGCTTAAATATTTTTATCTTAAATAAATTGATACTGACCTGTATGTACCTCGTTTTGAAAGGTATTGAATGAACGAAATTGAACTGTCTAAGCAAAGTGACACACGAAAATATCTTTCAAATGTATGGAGAAGTGTCAAATGAAGTGTCATTTAAAACATCATTCGATGCGAAAGGGATTGCGACCACATGTTACACAATTCCATAAATCACAATACATATGAAAGGGATTGTGATAGATTTTGCCGGCACCTTAACCACTCGACTACGAAGTCATGAGTCCTTTTTTTATCCAAAACGGAGAAATGCTTAACCATCATCTCTCTTCTCTCTCTTATGGTATGAGGATTAGTGGCCACCTCTGGTGTCAGAGGTTATCAAGCCGCCAATAAAGCCTCTGACGTGCCTAATCGACTGTTAGCAGATGACAAGAGCCGAGACGGTTTTTACGTGCCCTTCTAAGCACGTTCTCAGTTGTAATACCACTTTCTGGTCACCCATCCGGCACCTGGCCGACCGAGCGCCGCCATGAGCGTAACATGATGTAAAGTAATGTTAAGTCTGAAGATGGGATCTCGATTTTCTTAGAATATCATAGACGTAATATACAACAATGCTGAAAACATTGCTGTTATGGCGACAGACTTAGATACGGTGGTGGTAGCTAGCTAAGTGGACTCCATGTAAGATTATTTATGTATTGCATGTCACAATGAATAAAGATGTTACATTTTTAGGACAGAACATGTGACACCCTGCAAGGGCGTAGTACAATACTCGTAATAATAATTAAAATTCAATTAAACTATTAAAATAATACAACACATTATTAAAATTCTGCATTATTTAAATTAAGTAATAATTTTTTACAGTTACTTATATGTCATAATTCTCATTTAAATATGTCAATGTTTTTAAAATGTCAAAAAATATAAATTTAAAATATCACAGAATCTATAATAATCAATAAATAATGAAAAAATGTATGTATCATATATTATATAGCAGTTATAAATTTTATATCACATCATTGTTTAGTCATTGTCGAAAAACTCTCTCAAATCATAGTAACACCTTTCTATGAGATAATGTTTTAATCCTGCACTAAATTTGTTGTATTCTTTAATATCTTTAGGATAAGATGTAGGTACTCCCACTGAGAATCGAATCCGGGACCACTGGACCAAATACAGAATGGTGTTATATACCTACCACTAGACCACAAATGCAGAGAACCATGACCATTAATACGAAAAAAACTTTTGAATTAATGTTTTAAATAAGTTACTGCACATATATAAATTGTATAGTTAATTAAAGAAGCACTTTCTTATTGTTGAATTTCGCATCCGAAATCCCAAACCATGAAGTTCCTATTACACCTCTTATTTCATTCTCATTAACATATATTTTTCTTATACAACCTGTATAATTATGTTTACTTTTTAATACAATTAATTATAAAGTAGGTCACACGAATAAGACATAAATTTCACAACTCAAACTTATCTAACGCAAAAAATTGGGCAACATACAATTTATTTCAACATAACGATGACCATACACAACGTAAAGATACGTGTCGCATTTCTGTACACCGCAATTTGTGAAAGTCATAAATACCCAGAAAAAAACTTACGAAATTCTGCAAAAGTCATAAAATAGCGTAAATACTTTTTTGAACTTACCTCAAACCGAAATCCCTTGCGCTAAAAAAACAAAATGTCAGAAACCACAAATTACTTTTATCCACTTTGCAAAAAGAACACTGGCACACACGAATTTTAAAAAAAACCGACAATTGACAATCTGATCTGTCAATTCGAAAGCGCGCGAACGACCGTGGTCATGGCGTAGCTAAGACTATCGCAATCCACCAAAATATGAGGCCGAAATGATTGTTACATAAGTTTATTACAGTGTATTACATAAAAATCGCCGCGGGCTCTCGTCGGTCGTATATTATGTAAAGAGAAAGAATTTGTAGGTTATCGGTATAGTATCGTCCTTTTGGCGCGCACTTTTCAAGTTTACTGCGTGATTTTATTTTTTATTTTTTTCGATTAACTAGTTATGTGTTCATGAAGATAGGCGAGTTATGAATGACGAGATCCATGGAGGTTATTCGTAAGACTATAATTTGATGTTTGCTTTCCCCCTCTTGGACTGGACAGTATAGTTATACATTAAAGTTTTGCCCGCTCGATGTGAAGTCGTGACGAAATATGCAACCGTTGCGTATTCTCATGACCGTACGTGTTTTTTTGTTTCCGTATTATATGTACATTGAGTTCACTTGTTTGTGAAGTATGATCGCATGTTTCTGTGTAAATATGGAAAAATATTTTTACTATTTGAATATAACTAGTCAGTAGAAAAAGTTGGAAGTTTTTGAGATGCATATATTTAGGTACTTATGCGTTTTTTTTGCTTTTAGACTTATTCAATGAGGTCAGTTAAGAAACCCCATACAATCCATAAGCAGCTGTTTAATCGTTGCCACTATTTTTGCGCAAAACATAGAAGGAGTCCAACATTTTCCATTTGAGGCGAGACGACACTAATTCTCTCAGTTCTAAATCAAAGACATTTCGTATTTAAGGTAGGTAGGTATTTGTAGGGAAGGGAATTTAGACTGTGGTGTAGGCCTTAGCCTTCAGCATACCTGATGTTAAGTATTGATAAGGCTGAAGATGGAAGCAAGCATCTACCAGAATCCTCAACCACTGAGGAACTGGCTAACTTACCTCTAATTGCAGAAAACAACAATGCTGAAAACATTGTCGTCAGACTTAGATAAGTTGGTGGTAGGTAGCCGGACTCACAACAAGTCCAACCACCAACCGAAACGAATATAAAATGTACCGCCTACTGGGAATCGAACCCGGGACCTCTGGGTCTTCTAGCGGTGGTTGTTACCACTAGATACAGAGGCGGTTATACTAGACAGGTCTTCTTCTGTGGGACCGGCGATTGTCAATTTGCTCTATCCTGACACAACACCTTAGACTCCCATTCTCTTCATACATCTTTTATTTCCTGCCGCTTCGGAGTTCGAACCCCAGCTTTTTTAAGATCATCACTTATTTAACAAATTTTTTATTTAACGAAGTAAAATATACTTACAGTACGAGTTTCGGAAAGAAAGGTCGGCTGCACTTGCATGTTTTTCTTTGGTTAAAACTGTGTCAACCTTAATGAATCGAAAAGTCCCTGTAACTTCAATACTGTACGATAGCGGTTCTCAAACTTTTTGGTGGCGGAACCCTTTACATGCTTTATCCCCCTTAATGCATAATCTACTATGTATTAGCTCCCTTGTCTTCTATACTAATTGGTCAACAAACCTCTTTTTTATATTATAATTTTATTTGTCATATCCAAAATGTTCTTTTGCTTCTTTTTCTAATATATATTCAATTGTTCACCGTCCTCTGCCCCTGTGTTTTATTAGGTTATGGGCAACAATTTTTTACCGACTTCGACAAAAAAGGAGGGAGGTACTCAATTCGACGCGTATTTTTTTTTTGTCCGATGTATGTATACCGATTACTCCGGTGTTGGTGATCCGATTTTAATCGTTGTTTTTTTGTTCGATCGGGTACACTGTCAATTTGGTCCCATATAAGTCTCACTGAGATCCAATGATAATCTTCGGAGATATGGGGCCTAATGTCATGGAAGTCATGAAACAATTATATCATCCAGGTAATTGTTAGATTCTTGTTCGAGCTGAAGTTTCACGCAATAATTATAATTCTTTTTTTATCTGAAAGAAAATGGTTTATGTGTGGTCCCATATAATTTTTACGAAGATCTGGCTAGTAGTTTTTTCATAATCTTGAAAATTATCAATCACCTTTTGGCAAGTAGTCGTTTACCTAGATGACATTGTTGTGTATGGGCTGATTTTTAGTGTAAGTAACGGCACATGATGTAACTAAAAAATCTGAAATAAAAAAATTTATAAAAAAAATTCAAACCGACTTCAAAAAGTAAAAAATAAAACTTTTGGAGTCGGTGCTAGCTAGCTAAGGCCAAAAAAATATATAGTTAATAGAAGTGCAACGTAGAATGCCCTGGCTGGCACCGGCTCCAAAAGTTTTATTTTTTACTTTTGAAGTCGGTTTGAATTTTTTTATAAAATGTTTTTATTAATTTTATAATGTCTAGTTTATTAAAAATGGACAGGCAAATAATTGAGAAATTACAAGGAGCAGATAATTAGTTGACCTGGAAATTTGATACCAACCTGCAGTTAGCGTTAAATAAGTTGACCGACATTGTTATGGGAGTGGAAAAATGTCCATCGTTACCTGCAGATGGCGCAACCGAAGCTGTTGTGTTAAACAAACCTCTTTTTTTTCATTATAATTTTATTTGTCATATGCAAAACGTTCTTTTCTAAGGTTCTTTTTCAAATATAATATATTCACTTGTTACTAATTATAAAGAGGAAATATTTGATTGTTCGTTTGTTTGTTTGTTTGCATTGAATAGGCTCCGAAACTACTGAACAGATTTGGATGAAATTTGTCACACAGATAGTAGATAGCCTGGTTATGAACATATGATACTTTCTGCGGCCGGCGGCCGCTAGTTAGGTACTAGTATTCTCGCGGAGCTTCCACAAAGCCTTTGCGGAACGCCAGGGCTCCGTTGAGCACTCTTTGACTGAGGCTGCTGTACGATATGAGTGAGGCATTCGGTTTTGTTAAACACTCGACACTTTTGGCTAAGCTCGAGCTGTACGGCATAATTATGAGGACTAGCCTATGAATTGGATCAAGACTTAGTGATAGGATGCATTAAGTGGAAATCTCGAAACTGAATAATGAACACTATACTAAAATTTATGAATCAGAAAATTAAATAAATACATTTTACTTCCTGTTACTTACTTCCTGTTGACATAGAACTATGTTTTTTTATTCTCTTTATTTGGTTCAACAAACAACTTAGGTAACTTAAACAAATAAGCAGTCAAATACGTTAACCACATGTAACTTAAAAAACCTGCCAAGTGCGAGTCGGACTCGCGCACCGAGGGTTCCGTACATACCTGTAAGTATATAAGTAAAAGTTCACCCATCACGACAATCAAGTCATAGTTATGGTATTTTTATTGCAAAAATTTTTTTTTTTATATGATGTAACTAAAAATTGACGGCTTTCAAAATTTTTCCTTTATCTGTAATATAACACGTTACTTCGTACCAAATTTCAAGATTCTAAGTTCACGGGAAGTAACCTGCGTTATTACTCTAAGCCTGTAGGTTTTGATTCCCGTGAGAGTTTCGAAAATTTGCGGAAATTTGCGGCATAAACGGCTGTATCTTTTGATTGCTTTGGCTTAAGTTTGATTTTTTCACAGCTCCAAGGGACAGTAGACCTGTGTATTAGATATAAATTTCAGTTTGATACCTCCACGCGTTCCTGAGAAAAACGGTCTTGACAGACGGACGGACGGACGGACGGATGACGAAGTGATCCTATAAGGGTTCCGTTTTTTCCTTTTGAGGTACGGAACCCTAAAAAAGAGTTTATAACACAGTGTGATGCTAAACAACAATAAAATATAAAAATACTAAGCGTAACTACTTTTATACTAAAATAAAAAAAGACAAGAAAATATAATCAATTAGGATATAAGTATACCTATGTTTCATTCATTAATCTGCATTTACGAAGCTATTTTAATGTGATAAATTTTAAACATGAAGGCGCACTTACAAAAGCAACCCGCCACTTATCGTCCCATCTGAAATCTGAAATTTGGCCAGTTATATCGTCTTTTACTCTAATTAGGTACCAAAAATGATACAAATATAGTCTATACATTAGTACATTAGTTTTGGAAACTAATTTCCAGGCAAAACTCGGAAACGCGTGGAGGTATCGAGTTGAAATTAAAATACATTCAGGTCAACATTCTCTTGAAGCTGTAAAAAAATCAAACTTGTAAATTAATGCAAAAAAGGTAAGGCCGTTTATGCTGCAAAAAGGTATATTTCATTCGACACTCTCAAGGGAATCAAAATTCATAGGGTACTTTCCGTTGACCTAGAACTATGAAATTTGACAAGCAATATCGTCTTTTAATACAAGTACAGGAAAACTGAAAACTATTAAATTTTTCATTAAATAATAAAAAATATAATCTTTAGTGTTGGAAATTGAATTTCGAGAAAAAACGGAGAAAACTGCGAGACTCGAACTATTTAAATAATATGTAGGTATTATTTAAATAGTTTTCCTACCTACAAAGTGCGGGACCACAGAACAGGGGCTAATTGTCTAATTTTAAATCTATCGCAATCCCTTTCAATTCGTAATTTGAAAGTTATTCAGGCCGTCCCTATTTGACATTTGAAAGGTATTGTGATCGGGACGCGGTTTTAAAAGGTACGGAATAAACGAAATTGAACTATCTAAACAATATGACAGACGAAAATATCACAATCACAATACCTCTAAAAGGGATTGTGATAGATTTTAAATTAGACAATTAGGGGGCCGGTTTTTCTGTTCTGTGTGCGGGACCCTCGGTGGGCGAGTCGGATTCGCACTTGTCTGGTTTTTTTTGTATTCTGTTAGGAAAACCTACAAATATTCAGTAATATTCCGTTGCATTCTTGAAAAGTAACGGACTCTAGATTTTAGCACAAATAACTGTTAGATAAACATGACTGTTCATCAAACTACATACATGCACTTGTGTTAAAAATCAATGCAAACATTTACTATTCAATTCGAATATAGATGCTCGGTGAAAACAAATGTTTTTTTTAACTTAAATTTAATTATCAAAGTAGCACAGTTTTAAATCGGACTATATTTTTCTTATCACAATTTTATTCACGAAATCTCATCATTTCAGCCACATGACACCCACTGCTGGGTATAGCCGGTATAGGCCTCCCTCAAGGATCGCCAACGACGATCAACCCCCTTCCATACCCCTCCCACCTTTTACCTAAATTTAGACTCGACTAAAGTAAATATGAGCCAGAACTTCTCCTACTCAAAAGTCAGTGGTTTATGTCTTTTCATGGGGTTTGCCGTGGTTAATTCGTCCAAAGGTTTGCCTAATCACCCACGCTTGGCAGGCGGGTTGACGATCGCAGTGGGACCAAATGTGTAGTGGTAACAACCACCGGTATCAGACCCCAGAGGTCCCGGATTCGATTCCCAGAGGGGGTAGATATTGTATTCGGTTTGGTTGGTGCACAGATTTATTACGAGATAAACGAAAAGAGCGCTTCAAACTGTATGTTATTGACGAGCTCTTGCGAGAAAGCACTGCACAATTAACTATTTTCATTTCTGAGTGACGCGTGTCTTCATAGCAATGGTCTTAAGCGGCCTGACTTAGGTTGTAAAACTTTGACCGTGGATCACACTTTTGACACGCAAGGTACTACACTTTGACCGTGGATCACACTTTTGACACGCAAGGTACTACACTTTTACCGTCTCTCGATATAGGTCTGTGGGTTGGTGGGAGGACTTGTTGTAAGTCCGCCTGGCTAGCTACCACCATATTATACCTATAAGACTGCCGCCGGCAGTAAGAGATTTAAGATAGCCAGTTCCTCAGTGATTGAGGATTCTGGGAAAGGCTCGCTTTCATCTTCAGCCTTATCAATACTTAACATCAGGTATGAGGAAGGCTAAGAGTCTCCCCGTTTGTTCATAAAAAATACGTTAAGATTAAGAAGATAATAAAGACAAAGATATGTGTTTCAGCGAACCACTGGAATTGTGGATCCGGATAAAACATTATTCGGTATAAGTACCAAGAATAGGTGTGTTAAACTAAGAAAGTATAATATTGACAAAAAGGTATATTTATTATGGTGTATTTACTTATGTTTATTTGAAGTATAAACTTCGAGCAAAATAATACGTTGGAAGTACCTATAGTAGGTACCGGAAATTACAAAATAAATAGGTACAATGAAAAAAAAATGGTTTGTACTTTTAGCTGTTTTTCTGGAGAAGGAAATAACGTGAGAGCATTAAATTCTTAGAAAACTAAGTACCAACCGACTTACTCACAGACTAACCTACGTTTATAACAAAAAATCGGCCAAATGCAAGTCGAACTCGCACATGTATGAAGGTTTCGTCTCTTAAATACTCCTGTATTTAATATAATAATAGAAACTTATTGCACAGTGAGAGGACCTTGGGTGAGACTCTCACTGTGCAATAAAGTTTCTATTATAATATTAAATACAGGAGTATTTACCTACCCAAAATGCCGCTATATAATCGCCTGCAAAAATAACTTTGTTTTTTATGGTGTCTGTATGAATGACAAAGTTATATTTGCGGTTTTGGCAAATGTGCTATAGCTCTGAAACTGCATAATATATTTCGTTCAAACTAATTTTCGTTAAAAGTTTTTGTTAAGGTCTACAGCATATATATTTTTTAGATTTTTCACTTTCTTATTTTAAAAGTTAGAAGGGGGTGGGGGGGGGACACACACATTTTTTCATTTTAAAAGTGTATATCATTCAAACGGTTGGCTAAAAAAAAAATCAGTGTCTGTTCCATGTATGGGGAGCCCCCCATTAATTCATATATATTTTATTTTTGTGTAAAAACCGTAAAGCGGCTTACAGAATACATCTACCTACCAAATAGTTTCGTAATCCTCATAGTTTTGGAAAAAGTGGCTGTGACATACATCGATTTGGGCGAATCTATAAGGGTTTCGTTTTTTGCCTTTATGGCTGGTATACACTTTGATTAGTCAAGTGCCAAGTGTTTAGTGTTAAGTATGTAGAGTGATTAGTGTTAAGCGATTAGTGATGTCCTATACTGTTTAGTAGGCGGTGTTTAGTTCATTTAAAAAAAAAATTAGACGACATTTTGCCTGTATACTTTGATTAGTAATAAATGTTTGTTTTTATATTCAGGACATTTTACATTATATAAACACGCATGTTGAACATACAACTCCACTTTGTGGGTTACGGATTCGAACCACCTAGTAGACATTTTTTTAAATATTTTTATCAATCACAACAACAGGAGAAACGAACACGAGACTTTGTTGATTTAAACTAAACACTTAACAGTCACGTCCAGACGTGTTTAGTTAGTGTTTAGAGCAAGTGACGGGTGAAGGCGGGACGCGCGGGAGGTGCTACTCGCAGAAAAAATAGAACGCGCTGTAAATACTGTACTTCGCTAAGCACTAAACACTTAACACGTGCCACTCGCACTAATCACTAATCAAAGTGTATACCAGCCTTTAGGCTACGAAACCCTAAAAAGTCCGTATAGGACACGTAATATATGAATCGATTTTATTGATAGAGTTCGCCTTTATTGAGACAACGGTGGCCTGAATGGCCATATCTATAAAGTAATGCTTCATAGTGAGTGAGTGTTGTGACTTCGGCTTAAAAAAAGCAAAAAAGTTATTTTTCTAAATTATATTACGACGATAGAAATTACAATTCAATTTTAATATTTTGTAAATATTGATAATTTTCACGTTTTATTCAATTTGTTGAAAGGCCTGTATGATAGTTGCTTCTTCTTCAAATATTGATTAAAAAGTAAAGTGTCTGATCGTTCTTCATTACAATGTTAGTTGTCAACTTCCCCAGTTGCATAGTTTTGATTGGATAACAAAACCAAAGTCGTAGTTCTCTACCAATCAAAATCTTCCGTTGACAATGTCACGGTCAATGACATGTTGTAGGAAGGAATCGAAAACATACTGATTTTCTTATTGATTGTTTGGTTTTGCTTTTGTAGTTTTGCTAGAGAGAGTGATTTAGTGAATAAAGGTTTTTTTCCTCCTTGTTGTAGAGAAATAATACAAAAAGAGTGTATTTAACCAGGTCAGTGTTGTTACTTACTGCTCTCTGGTTCTTTAAAGGGACTAACTAGTATTTTACGAGATAATCTATCTTGAAAATCATTGTTCATAGCTTTTCATAATTATGGTTATTTCAGCCTAATAAATACCGTTTCTTCATCTTCTTAGACTACCAGCGGTAAGAAGATGTTACCACGCCCTTATTACACGGAGCAAGACTTGAGAAAAAGACAAATAGACACATTAAAAATATTCAACGAACATGTGATTGAAATCAAAAAGAACACGGAGTACAGGGTGGAATTCTCAGTTGAAGGCAAGAATATGAGTTTGAATGTAGTTCTGGGCCCTGAATTTCCTAATGAGAAGCCTTCTATATTTGTTAATCCACCGATACCTCATCCATGGGTTGGGGAAAACTCTAATCAGGTATGTTTTTAGCAATCTTGTTTCAAACGGCTTCCTATTGATATAATAATAATACTTAAACATGGGAGCCTCAAATGCAAATAATTTTATTTGCTGTAAATATGTAATTAATTATTAATATGTAAGTAAATAGGTTACAGTTGGGCCTGTCCGCGGAAATCAATACCAGAAGGTTCAAAATTTATTTTACAAAATGTTACACCAAACTATGAAATAAATACAATTAATGATATGAAGTATCATTAAGTGACGGATTTTTTTGGGTAATTTTCGAAGTATTTTGTCTCAAACCTGTAATGGTAAATATGGTAATCCAATATAGAGGCAAAATAATACACAAAAACGGCAATGCTTTTCTTAATTTTAGTCTGTAGAATAGCACGCCATTTTATACATCATCAGATGCAACAGTTATTGTTAATTTCCTTTGCCAAAAGTTTATTTCATCAGTTAAGTAGGGACAATTTTATTCACAGATATGTTACCATACGTATTGTTGTCACGCCCATCACGTATTTAATAGGAAAGTTAATATTTCATGAGCCTAACTGCATTTTTAGATATACTTCCTTTATTATTTGGAAGGAGGGACGCCGGCAAAGCCGGATGGGCGATCAGTCACCATAGTCGGAACCATTTCGCCCAATATCGTCGATGAAGTGACAATACCTCCTAACTATCATTTTTTAGGAAATCTTCCCTCCTACTTTTTTAATGTGATAGACTTAAAATTAAATTTTGCGTAGACTAATGTTTCTTCTATCTGGAATTTCCCTTTTAAATAGCTATTTAAACTCTGTGGAAATAGCTGTTACATGCACAAAAAAAAAATTTACAAGTTTATAATATTCATTCATAAAAAATGGTAATTAGGAGGTATTGTCACTTCATCGACGATATACTTCCTTACTAACAGTAAGGTAATTTGAAACTATCCGTGGGAACATTTATGCGCTAAATTTAAATTTAAATTTCTTTACGTGTGTACATGTTGATTTATGTTTGTCACACCCGTCACAAGGCATGGCCGAGACCAAATTACACATGAAAGAAAGAAAGAAAGAAATAAATAAAATTTATTAGACTAAAAAAAAAACAAGATCCAAACATGACTTACATTACACATACACACAATTTCACCAACCTCAGCTATTGCCACAACAAGTGTGACGCTGATTTTAGGTGGAGCCAGTAAAAAATAGATAGCACTCTACACACAGAGAACAGTTACAACAAATAATTAAAAATTAAAAGAGGTAACAGACAAAAAAACACTTAAAATAACATAATTCCATAAGTTTAGACAAAAACACACTTAAAATTACTTAATTCCAGGTACATACCTAATTAACTATAGACACACATGTTACATAATAAAAAACTTTTTATAAAAAAATTAAAACCGACTTCAAAAAACTAAAAAGCAAAAAATAAACCTTTTGGAGTCGGCATTCTACTTTGCGGTCCAACTATTTTATTTTTCTTGCCTTGGCTGGCACCGACTCCAAAAGGTTTATTTTATGCTTTTTAGTTTTTTGAAGTCGGTTTTAATTTTTTATAAAAAGTTTTTTATTTCACAATTTTTAAAGGTAGAACAGGTCTCGTACCTACGCTAATAACCTTATGTCAACTCCTCATTACCTTTTACAAAGCTGCTTTTCCCAGTGCAGGGACGTTACTTATTGAGGGTTTATAGCCTATAGGTATGTTGGCGAGGACCAATAGCTATTTAACAAAAAAGTTTCATCAAAATCCGCTTAGTAGTGATTGCGTGAAACTTCAGCTCGAACAAGAATCTAACAATGACCTGGATGATATAATTGTTTCATGACTTCCATGACATTAGGCCCCATATCTCCGAAGATTATCATCGGATCTCAATGAGACTTATATGGGACCAAATTGACAGTGTACCCGATCGAACAAAAAAAACAACTATTAAAATCGGATCACCAACACCGGAGTAATCGGTATACATACATCGGACAAAAAAAAAAAACGGGTTGAATTGAACTCCTTTTTTGTTGATGTCGGTAAAAAGGAAGAATAAGTGAAACAGAGGGAAAGAAATGTAGGAAGCATTAAATATTTATCTGTTGAGATAAAAAAAAATCCCTTACGCGTTTACGAAAAGAGGCAATACTTTATAACATCAAACAATAGTAACGATAAATGTACATCCCGTCTGAATTTCATATTAAGCAAATTGGCGTCATTAATGTAGGGAGAAACATGACTTCTAGGGGGTACCGTAAAGCAAAATCTGACACACGTATTTTGCACTCTTTGAATCAGATTTTTAGTCTTAGACAAAAGTCTAGGTCCATACACACTATCCATGTAATTGAACTTAGATAAAACCTAAAATTCAACCAATAATAGTCTAGTTTTTGTACTTAAATAATTTCTGATTCTGTATAAGATTTTTAGGCGGTAAAAGCAATTAAGAACTATGTCTTTAATATATATTTCAAATCTCAATTCAGAGTTCATAATGACACCTAGGTTACGCGTTTCCTGAGTAGCGTGAATAGATTCTATGTTTATTTTAATAGCTGGTTTTGCAGCACCAATTTTCTGTATTTGACTTTTTGAACCTAAAATCATTTACCTCGTTTTACTTGGATTTAACATCAGACAGTTATCAGCAGACCATTTAGTGATGCTTGCTAAGTCTTCGTTAATCTTATTAACTGCGCTTTGGACATGATGTGGGTGACACGACAAATAAATCTGAACATCATCCGCGTATAAATGGTGCTTACAATGTTTAATATTATTAACGAGGTCTGCTGTATATAATATAAACAGAATAGGCCCCAAAATGGAGCCTTGTGGAACGCCACGAGTAACAGAAGAGAGAGATGAAGAAGATTTGCTACCATCACTGTTTTGAACCTCTTCATACTGATGTCGATTACCTAAATAACTATTAAACCATTTTATTGTTGCAGTATCGAAACCGTAATAAGATATCTTAGACATGAGTAAAGGTATGATGAAACTAGGATGGTACCCATACCCGTATCTTGTGACTATAAAATATTACTAGTAATATCTAGTAAAGTGGTTGTAGTGCTTCTGTGTTTACGAAAACCTGATTGAGCATGAGGTAGAATATTGCTTTGCTCTAAATATGCCACTAGCTGTTTTTGCACAACCCTTTCCAAGATTTTAGATAAACAAGGCAAGATACTAATAGGTCGCAGATCTTTAAAAGTTTTAGGACAACTAACTTTGGGTATAGGGTGAATTTTAGCTATTTTCCACGCTTCAGGAAAAGTACAAGTTACGATGGACCTGTTAATTAAAGCAGTTATCGGCTCAAGTGAATCAGGTAATGTGGCAAGTAACCTATTCAAAGAAATACCATCAGTTCAGTACCCTGAGCGTTGGACTTCAAAGAAATAATTATATCAGATATGTCCGATTGACTAACACACTTGAGATGAAATGAGGATGAACTATTAAATCGATTGAATTCAAAATACGTTAAATACGATAGATCCACACTATTATTACCTGGAAGATCCAGAAAGTGATTATTAATTTGCTTTGAATTTTGGAGATGGCAGGGTAAATCCTTATCAGATGTAGGTGGAAGTACGTTCAACTTAAAATTCTTCCAGAATGACTTGGGGTCTCGTAATTCGTTGTTGATCTTAAAATTAAAAAACGCACGCTTTTCTCTATCAAGACTCGAGTTGACAAGGTTTTTTAAACTTTTATAATACTCATGTTGTACATCATTCTTAGTGCGTATATACCTTGAACGAGCCTCATTTCGTAACCGCATCATTAATTTAACATTATCAGTCACCCAAGAATAAGAATGTTGTTTTAATACCACAGTTGACCGGTCCATGTTTGTCAAATAATTTTATTAAGTTAGCATTAAGTTCAGTACTAATTTTATTAACATCATAAGAATTAAGCATCATCGGCCATGGTATAGACTTAAGATCATTATCAAAGTCACAGCAGTTAATTTCTTTCAATGATCGGTAACTAACTTTTTTAGGGGGGACTTTTGGTTTTTTTAAGTTTAGTTCACAACATACAAGGGCTTGATTCGTTAACTTAGTGCCTATCATATCGGTCAAAACGTCACGAGCTATTGCATCTGTACATATTACGTCTAATAACGTTTCGCTGTGCTCAGTAAAGTGCGTAGGTGAGGAAACTACTTGGTTTAAACTGTGAATATCTATTAAATCTTTAAATTTGTCACACTCTAAATTATTACCATTTAATAGGTCTGTATTAAAGTCGCCTAAAATTATAATTTTGTCAAACGATCCTAAACTAGTAACGGTGTCCGTTAAAGCATTAAAAAAAGTGTCTACATTAAGGCGCGGCGGGTGATATGCTGTACCTATCACAGTACTAACACCATTTATGTTAAATCTTAGGCACATTTGTTGCCGCGATGAGATCGCATCATCGTAATGTATAATATATAAAGATTTTAACAATATAATACCATATAAGTTCTCCACAACGATCCCATGTCGAAATTCCGTAAGTGCAACTGGCAACAAATTAATAAAAAAAAATATTAGTGCATAAAAAATCTTTCATACTTATAACTGGAAATCCTCAACCTCCAAAGAATAAAATAGTATATGATGCTCAACAATGACAATGACACGAAATTTTAATAAATAGTATACATAATATAGATTAATAACACAGTATAGAGATCTACAATTCCTAAATTGCTTAATATACCACACATTTTAAAATTATTGATAGACAAAATTGAATTTTCATGCACGCTAATTAGAATTACTAGGCATTCGCGAGACCTAAGTATAAGTATTGAAACATAAAAAATCATCAAAAGCATGTAATACGTTTTACACACTCCAAAAATGACAAATAACACAAAAATTAAGTAACAAGTATACATATCGCAACTTAACAATAAAATACTTCGATCATCATTCATTAAATTGCTTCTTACAGATACAAACATTGTTTTAAAAATATTAAAAAATAAAATGGAATTTTTATGCAGATTTCTAAGAATTTCTAGTCATTCGGAACCATAAGTATTAAAAGAGAAAATGTAATCAAAAGCTTATTATAATACGTTTTAAATATTCCACAAAAAACAAATGACACAAGAATTACCAACACTACGTATGTCCAAAGACTTTAGCGATATCGGCTTCACAACGTAAACGATATCTAGGCAAACCGTGCTCTTTGCGAATGTATATTTTTCCTCCGTTGGTCCAGCAGTACTGCCAGTCAGCCTGTGATTTTTCTGTACAAGCCTTATAAAATAGTTGACGGTTAAATCGGGTTAACCTTTCGTTAATGTGAATACGACAGTCTGGAACATCCAAACCCAAACCGGCTGTTGTCATGTTACGACGAACTCGCGCCGAAGCCAACATCTGATCGCGCTGCGCGCGCCGCGTCAGTCGCACCAGCAGGGGGCGCGGGCGCGCATACTCGTTCCGCACTCACGTTCGTCTAACGACACTCCCAACTTAGTGGCGATGATCAGTATGAGGTGGATACAACTTTCATTAAACACTTCAGGTATACCCGAGATTTCAATATCATTTGAAAGCATGTCTTGATCGCGATCGTTCAATTCCAATTTTAACTCGGCAATTGTCTGCTCGAGCGAGGTGGTGTCGATAGTACTGGTACTACAGGCTTGCTCTTGTTACTGTTCAACGATTTCTACGCGAGCGGTTAGATCGGATAGATACACTGATAGCGGATGTGACACTGGAAATGACACTTCTAAATTCTTGCATTTCTGACACCGTACCTTTTAACTCCTGGCGTAGAAGGCGAATTTCATTAGCGTGGCTTATATTATCACTATCAGCCGATAATGGGCCGGCTGTTACGGGCAGCGGGAGCACAGTTGATTTTTTTCTCATTGTGATGTTGCATGGTGCATTATCGTCACCTTCATACAATTTCTTGCTGTTATAACATTTCTCACATTCCCAATTACTCTTATGCTCTTTGCTCATAGTGTTATAAAATCTTTTTTCGCTGACATTAGTACAAAATAAATCGTAGTATTTCAAACAAAGCTTACACATCAAAAACTCGCTGGTTATAATTTCCTTTGAGCATCTTTCGCATATAAGTTCAGAGTTGCTTTGTAGCTCCCAACTTTCAGTATAATAATAAACAATTTAGCTTCACAATTCAAAATTACTTAAAAGCACTTTCAAAGCAGCAATCTGGAAGTAGTTCCAACAGCGATTAAGTCAATGACCGGGGGTATTCAAAATTAACGTTTAATAAAACGAAAATGCTTTAGTTATTGATAAATAGAACCAATTATGAGCTTGTTTAGTGTCCAAAGTTAAATTTTCACAAGCCTAATAACTTCACAATGTTTAACACTGTTGTATGTAAAGTTTTGAAACAGATATTTAGAAGGTAATATGTGATAAGTTTTTTCTTCACTTTTTCACTAAATCACAAAGTCACAGTTTCACTAACAATAATAGAGGTTAGTTGCACAACTAAGAAACGCTTTATACAAAAATAAGACTGCAATCACCAACTTTCAATTTTTAAAACACAAATAAATACGAACTCAATGTTTCCCGTGTGGCGAGCGCCATCTATGCGTCTATTTAATAAAAAAAAAACCGCTACAAATACAGTTTTTTAAGATTGTATTATTACGCAAATGGTAATAGGACCTTGCTAGGCTACAATATCCGGTTTTTCTTGCCAGTATGGACGCAGTTGCATGAACGTTGAGTGGTAAAAAAAAATGAAGATTATAAAGCAACCGAAATAATTACCTAAACTGACTAAAAATAGCACCCATTTGCTTAAAATAATTGAAAATGACACATTTGAAAAAAAATTGTTGAGAAATAACCGTCACCAACAGTTGGTTACCATATTTACTACAAATTTTATGAAAAAGTAGATGTTTTTTTGAAAATAAGTTGATAGATCGAAAATTTGTTATTATTTAAATATAAAACATCGATATAAGTTCTGTTGATTACACACACTATTTTGTATCTTATTTATCCTCTAACTCAACTCGTCACACCCGTCATAGTGTATTATGACTGAAAAAAAAAATTAGATATATCAACTGTCTACTTCGTAATACATCAATTAACTAATACTGAATGGCATGATTGTAAGAAATTTTATACTAGCTTATCTTATTATTTTCGGTAAAACTACGATATTTCGGAGAAGGGTAGAACGATCCGCAATAGTTTTCGTCACACCCGCCGCGCGGCTTTAAACTGTTGTAACTATTTTGGCATTACACCTATTACTTTGAAACTTACAATATAAATAAATGTCACTGGGATCTACAGAAAAATGATTCAATCATGATAGTGCCATTAATATTCATAGATTTAGAACCGAAACCGTAAGTTCAAATGTCACACCCGTCACCGTGGACTGACCCAGTTGTGGTGTTCCTAATATGAAATGTGGGTCTCATCCTATTTAGCTATTCAACTTATATAACATGCAAATATTGAACAATTATAACAATTCATTCTAAATTCATAATAATTCATTGTAATAGTATGTATAGTATGATTGAGAAATGACAACACCATTGTCTAATTATATTAACCGTGTTTTCGCAATATCCCTAGGATTTTCGCAAAAAAACGATTTATCTATTTATCCTGCTACATATGAATGTTGTTTTTCTACTTTTCACAGGTAGTAGGAGCACCCGGCCTAATAAACTATACGCAGCACTCCGATCTCGGTCGGGTTGTACAAGCCATCATCCGAGAGTTTCAGCGCTCACTTCCTAATTTGGTCAGCAGTGATGATAAGTCATCAAGTGACGTTAGCCCGGTGGCTCATACTAGCAGCACAATGTTTCCAGAGCTGATTGAGTTGACCGTTGAAGAGTTGCAGGAAGTGCTGGAAAATACTGATTTGCAGGTATTATTATAATAATACAATTTAAGTATATTAATAAAAATATTTATTACTAGTAAATATTAAACAAGAAAATATACTAGAAAAAAGTAACTTGTCTCATGTCGCCCTGACGGGATTCGAACCCGCATCCTTGGGAATCCGGCCCAATGCACTAACCAATTATGCTACAGAGACCTATGAGGACACGTCGAATTTTTCTAGTATATTCACCGTTCTACGGTGTTGGCCACCGTCGCTTCATCAATGAGAGAAATATCCTCGCATTCGAAAGAAACATTTTTACAAATGTTTGACTATACTTTTACATTAAACGCCTCTGTGGTCTAGTGGTACAACCACCGGTATCAGACCCAGGGGTCCCGGGTTCTATTACCAGCGGGGTACATATTGTATTCGGTTTGATTGTTGGTAGGACTTGTTGTAAGTCCGCCTGACTAGCTACCACCATCTTATCTAAGCCTGACGCCATAACAACAATGTTGTGTTCCGGCAGTTTGAGATAAGATAGCCAGTTCCTCAGTGGCTGAGGATTCCAAGAGACTCGCTTCTATCTTCAGCCATATCAATACTTAACATCAGATATGATGAAGGCTAAGACTCCCCGTCGTACACCAAAAAATATATATAATAATAATATCCAAAAAATCATACTTAAATAGAGTGACCCTAAATAGGCACCCATTTAGCATCAGCTGTTGACTCTATTTATATCATATTTAATCCAAACGACGTCGACGACCTCCGTGGTAGAGCGGTACGTACACCGGTTTCAAGGTGTCGCCAACTCTGAGGTCCCAGGTTCGCATCCCGGCAGGGGCAAATTTTTGTATGACGAATACGAGCATTTGTACCTAAGTCATGGACGTTTACCTACATATATTTCTACACATAAATACTTATATATGTATTTATTTCCGTTACCCTAGTTTCCCATAACACAAGCCTTACAGTGCTTACTTTGGGGCTAGGTTAATTGGTGTGAGTGTAAGAAATGTTTATTTATTTATATTTATAAACTTTATTCCAGGATAAACTATTAGAAAACAACCCTCAACTAATAAAACTAGACTTGGAAACCGAAGAACTGATGAGCAGTATCGAAGAAATCGCTCAAGACAACTTATCCAAACAGCAAATGTTAGATGATTTGAAGACGGACGTCATAGACCGGATATCTACTATAGTTCAAATGAAGATGAACTACGAGGAGTTGCATCGGAAGCATCAGAAGTTAGCGGAGATGTACGATCCGCATCGGATCAGGGACTGCTTGAAGGAAGCTGCGTTGAAGGCCGATGAGGAAGCTGAGGTTATTGCTGAGCTGTTCTTATTAGGTGAGTTATTTTATTTATAAACCGATTGACTAAAAATTACTAAATAAGAGACTAATGTTTTTAACTAAGAAGTTATAGAAGAGCGGAGTCACCTGACACAAGCTTTTTTTTGCTTAAAAGTTTACTCCGGTCACTATACGAAAAATAAAAAAAATGTTATTGAAATAAATTGTTATTATTATTATTGACTAAAAATATAGGTTGGGTTGCGGAAAAATAGGTTTAGATTAGGTTACATTGGCGACTAAGCTGCTCATTTAGTATTTTTGCCGCTCAATAATTTTTTTAGTCGTTCGGTTAATTACTACCCTTTTTAGACTTGTAAACTATGCTTTGCATACGATAGTAGAAGTCTTATGTGCTGACCCTGTCCGTGTGTGCGCATAATTCAATCTCGAGAACTACTATAGCTAGAAAGCTGAAATTTTCTGAGGTGATACATAGCCATGTCAAACCTCTAAATACGATAGTTTAGAAGTCGTCTGATGCCTTCGCTACGATAGTGAAGGGCGCCGATCTTGTTTATTGTACATTATTGCATAATTATAACACACATAGATTAAGATTGATTAGGTCATACATAAGTCAACAAAGTTTCCACAAAATTGTTAAATTAACAGATGAGTAGGTAGACTTAA
This sequence comes from Chrysoteuchia culmella, assembly GCA_910589605.1. NCBI lineage: Eukaryota > Metazoa > Arthropoda > Insecta > Lepidoptera > Crambidae > Chrysoteuchia > Chrysoteuchia culmella. The sequence continues at coordinate 699,560 of OU342671.1, read as the reverse complement.
AAATTTTGCTGGTTAAGAATGTCATTGCTATTCTCTGCTAGTAGGCGCAAAAAAATAACGTGTTTTTTATATCCCATAACCCATATTTTATATCTCATAGTCAAAGTCAAAGTGAATATCATTTATGTTACAAGCACGGGCTACGGCGGGAGACCTTGTAACGAAAAGAACCGGCAAGAAACTCGTCAAGGGCTATTTTTTCTCCCTGTTTTATTTTGAACTCGCAAGGAACGACTTACATTTAACATTTCTCGCATTACAAGGTTACTGTACTGCAAGTTGTGACGTACAAACGGGTCGATAGCAATTTATTTTAGATGAAAATATTTAAGCTCTAAGCACAACGTTAAGACAAGCAGACTGAAATAGACCCATTTCCGCTGGCGGTATTAGTATAAGCTAACAGCAAAAATATTTTAAATGTAATTTTCTTTACAGGTAAAATACCAGTAGAGGCATTTATAAGTAAGTTCGCTGAAAAACGCGCGCTAGGCCAAGCGCGGCGCGCTAGAGAAGAAAGGCTGGCGCATCAGCTAGCACAGCTAGATAAAGCTACTACATAATACCCTTTTACATTCATTTGTATTAATTATTGTTAAAATGAAGGTACACGATACCACATCAGACTGTACAGTTTGACCTTGAGAGTCCTTATCGACCGACACCTGCAAGGAAAAACATTGTAACTCAGTTATTGGCATTTTTCAGGAGAGCACGACAAATATAAAAAAAAACTTAGCAATTTCGGGTAAGTTCTAATGCCAATCGATCTTCGACTTTTTCAAAATTCGTCCGCATATACAGTTTTTAGTATAAAAATGTTAATCATGGCAACCATGAAAATCACATGTAACTAAATAAAATTATACATTATAAATTTTTAATTTTGCATTTTACAATGCTATTTTTGTGTGATAAATATTAAACAAGAAAATATACTAGAAAAAAGCAACTAGTCTCATCCCGTCAGGGCGACATGAGACTAGATGCTTTTTTCTAGTATATTTTCTTGTTTAATATTTATCATATAAAATTATACAATTTTGATAACTGCAGTTGACCTCCACACCTCCACTTATGACGTTTTTACACTCTGCAGATTTTAAATTATAATGAATTTAAATTCGATGATAAGGGTAAAATAATCCGCATTTTTTGCTAAGTAAGAATCATCTTAACTCAATACTGTCTAAAATTGAGTTATAATGTTTTTCTTTGCGCGTGTCGTTATGTCGCTTGTAATAGCGGCGATTTTTGCAATGTATTTTGGTACTTTTGGTATAGTATAGACAAATTATTCATTCCTATTAGATTTTAAGTTCCTACTTCAAACTGAAAATCGCTCATGGCCGCGCTTGACATACTGATCGTATTCGATCACGTTTGTTAAGCAAAATTCGGCCCGGTCAGGTGTCGGATGGGTGACCGTAAAGTGGCATTATAACTGAGCGCTTCCGTGCTTCGGAGGGCACGTTAAACCGTCGGTCTCGGCTATAGTCATTTGATTACAGTCGTTAAGCCAAGTCAGAGGCCTTATAGGCGGCTTGATAAACTCTGACACCAGAGGTGGCCACTAATCCTCACTCGATGAGAAGAAGAAGAAGAATATCATTTATTTAGTCTAGCCATGAATGTCATAAAGCTACGCTATCGGTTGAAATAAAGACTTACGTAAGACAGAAGATCCTACTTATTATGTGAATGTTTGTGAGGATGTTTGTATGTTTGTTACTATGTTTGTTACTCTTTCACGTAAAAACTACTGAACGGATTTGGATGAAATTTCGCACACACATAAGAGATAGCCTGCCCCCTAATTGTCTATTTTCAAAATCTATCACAATCCCTTTCAAAGGTATTGTGATTGTGATAGTGATGTATGGATTCGTGTAACTTATAGTCGCATACCCTTTCGGAACGAATGATGTTTTAAATGACACTTCATTTGACACTTTTCTATACATTTGAATGATATTTTCGTGTGTCACTGCTTAGACAGTTCAATTGCGTTCATTGAATTGATTCAATACCTTTCAAAACGCGTCCCGAACACAATCCCTATCAAATGTCAAATAGTGACGGCCTGAAGTATGTAAATATCTTTCAAATGATGAATTGAAAGGAATTGCTATAGATTTTAAAATTAGACAATTAGCACTCAGATTGTGGTTCATATTTCTCTTCGTCGTTCCCTCATGGTTATACTGTATTGTCACACCAGGGCCCCCCATGGATGTGACATATTGCTCTTAGTCTTTGGTAAGTTTTCATTTGTGTCAAAAAGAAGCAGCAATGTGTCACATCCATCTGTCAAATGAAGCCGATTTGCAATGCCGACACCACTTGCGCGATACGGCCCCAGTATAGTAATATTAAATAGTAATAGTAATATTTATGGTAAATTTTAAATAGAAAAATATTGGAAAAAATTAACTCGGCCACAAGTGAATTCTCAGACGGGAATCGAACCCGCGACCTTTGGAAATCCGGTCCAATGCTCTCCAAAGGTCGCGGGTTCGATTCCCGTCTGAGAATTCACTTATGGCCGAGTTAATTTTTTCCAATATTTTATATTTAAAATTTACCATAAGTATAAAAATAGCATTGAAAAATGCAAAAATTACAAAATCATAAATAGTAATATTTATTTGCTTAAAACACGGTATGGCTACGATGATAACAGTCACCCCAGTAGGCCTAGCATGAGCGACTTTTATCGACTCGATAACTCGATAACGTGCCGCTGTCCCGCTCACATCTTAGCGGAGTAAGCAAGACAGCATGATGCGCTATATCATATCGCGTGATATAGCGGTGTTCATGCTAGAGGGCCAGTACTTATTTGACTTTTTTATTCATGATACGTCACCAAAGTACCAGGATCACATAAATATAGCGGAGGTATGCTTTTATTGTTTTCATGCATTTCAATAAAGGCTTATGTTTGAAACTTATAGAAGTTTACCTCCGCCATTGATGAAGTAATAATAAGAAAAAACAATACTTGCGTAAGTATTTCGGTAACGTATACAAAGGAAAAAATTATATGACTACGAGGACATTGTATCGTCTTGGTTATATACTGGTATGACAAACTAGAATGACCACGAGCGAGCGAACAGCGAAGGGTAGTATGAATTAATAATAAATATGAACCTTTTACAAGTGGTACTAGATGGGAATTTGAGTCCCACTGTTACTAGACGCGACTTTTAATTCCGAACAAATCACACTATTCACGTGTTAAAAATGTTTTTAGATGAGAACAAGAATTCGCTTCGATTTCGACCATTCAAAGTGTGACACGATTAAGTGGGACTCGTTGCGAATAAAGTAATATTTTCCGTATTCAACCCACTCTTATTTAATTCCGATTTCTACCAAAAAACTATTCCGGTTTCTACCCACGTTTTATAATATTATTATATTTTCGCATTCTACTCAAAAACGTATTCCTGTTTCGACCCATAGCGGTTTATTACCAAATGAACTGTAATTCATATTATTGATATTTTAATATATATTATTTAAACTTAAGTATTACCGTACCTAAGCGCTACTTTGTACAATAGACTAAACAAATCACACGATTATTTCAAAATGACCAAACACTTACAAACCAAAAAATATTTGAATGATATTGTAGACTGTACCGAGACTAGCTTTATCATGTAGTTGTTTTCATATTGTCTTAATTTGCTCAATATTGTTTGTTTTTATTTTGTATTTTTTTTTGTATATCTCCCTTTCCAATTTTTTTTTGTAAAATTACCAAATTTGTTAGAGAGGGGGACCAGGAGATTCCTTAGCACCTAGTTTGGACTCTTGTCTCCCTTACAATTTATTGTAACTAGTTTTAAGTCTCAATAGGTGTATTATGTTGAAATACCTAGTGTATGTTTGGGAGAAATAAATATATATTATTACTCGGCTAACATAAAAAACCAGAAGTTATTTTAATTTTTGAAAGCCAACCAAAGAAACAATTACAACCGACATGGCATACACATTTCTAACAACTTCTCATTGGTTATGCTGCCCCGGTACTTTTGGTTCGAAAAAAGATCTAATACCTGTCTGTGGTTGTTGGATTTTGGATACTGCCGTTACATTCTGCTCAAATGTGGCTAATTTCGATTGTGGGTTGAAAACGGAATTGATTTAAAAGTTGGATTGAAAGCGCATCTGTTAGAGTTATTTTAGGAATGTGGGTTGAAAAAGTGCGTTGAATGAGGAATACATCTCTTGAATGTATATGTCGTAGGATAATTTGATAAATAGAATTTTCGGAAAAATCCTAGGGATATTGCAAAAACACGGATAATTAGACAATAGTGTTGACCTTTCTCAATCTTACTGAAAAAAGATAGGGATTTTGCAAAAATACGGGTTGCTTTAGTAACATTGGATAGTCTTTATTCTGATTGGCTTAATTTTTGCTTGCTTGCTAACTCTTATTCTTATTGGGTGGATGGAGAGATGAGAGAATGGATTGACATTTGAAACGTCAAGTCGTCAACCAATCAGAGAAGATGTTGTTTTGGACGATCCGACCAGCCAATCAGTGTTCTTATTTCATAATAGCCAGCGGTTCTTTTCGCAATCTTACTAAGGCAACCAGATTTTCGCAAAAATCCTATCCTTTTTCAGTAGGATTGAGAAATGACAACACCGTTGTCTAATTATCCGTGTTTTCGCAATATCCCTAGGATTTTCGCAAAAAATCGCTTTATCTATTTATCCTGCGACTTATACATATATGTATGTATATGAAAAAAAAACTATTTTAAGTATTTATCCGTTATCAAGTTTCCATAACACAAGTACTTAGGTACTTACCTTGGCCTAGGTAATTGGTGTAACTTAAAGAGAATTTATGGTAAATTTTAAATAGAAAAATATTGGAAAAAAATTAACTCGGCCACAAGTGAATTCTCAGACGGGAATCGAATCCGCGACCTTTGGAAATCCGGTCCAATGCTCTAACCGCTAAGCTACCGAGACTTGCGAACCACCGTCGAAATTCTCCAATACTTTTATATTTTTAATACGCTGTAGGCCAGCGTTGTTACATCAATGCTAGGAATATCCTTGCATTCGAAAGAAACGTCTTTTCAGGTTTTTTAACGATCGATTAAGATGCAACTGCCAATAATTTATGATTTTGTAATTTTTGCATTTTTCAATGCTATTTTTATTTTTAAAGAGAATTTATAATTATGTACATAATTAATTAATATTGCGATAAGGAGTGTTACTTGGCATAGCAGCAGATGCATTTTTGTATAAAAACATAAACTGGCGTTTAAAACACTTTTAAAATTGCAATAACTTTTGAAGTACCTATTTTACACAAAGTATATTTTAAAAATAAAATTATTATGTCCTAATGTATTATCCTCTTTAGGTACTTCTTTGCAGCTTGTTTCAATAATAATAATATTAATATTATTATAAGAATATGATAACAGAGGTTGTTACATTCTAGTTACTTAATATAATAAATGTTAAAGTAGGTATGTCAGTTTGTTTGTTACTCATTCGCGCAAAAGCTACTCAACTTTGTTATGTTGTTTATAAGCAACGCTAGTAAAATCTAAAATACCCACATTTTCTGTTTTTTTTTTATAATTTATATGTTGTTCTCACGCGTTGTTTTAAAACGACGCGACGGTAGTAACAAGTTAAGACATGATAATTTCTAATTGATGGCGGTTGGTTTTATAGTGACATATATGACACATAATCTTAAAGTACTTATCTCGCTAGTTGTATTACTCAATCTTGATGTCACTGCAATGTTGGCAAACACGTATATTTTGTATTATATGATTTTTGAATTTTTGCATTTTTCAATGCTTTTTTTAGAAAAATATTGGAAAAAATTAACTCGGCCACAAGTGAATTCTCAGATGGGAATCGAACCCACGACCTTTGGAAATCCGGTCCAATGCTCTAACCGCTGAGCTACCGAGACTTGTCTTGTCGATATTTGTCGAGTCTTGTAAGTCTCGGTAGCTCAGCGGTTAGAGGTCCAATGCTCTTTTCACCGCTGAGCTACCGAGACTTGTCTTGTCGAGACTTGTCGAGTCTTGTAAGTCTCGGTAGCTCAGCGGTTAGAGCATTGGACTGGATTTCCAAAGGTTTCCCATCTGAGAATTCACTTGTGGCCGAGGTAATTTTTCCAATATTTTTCTATTTAAAAATTTATCATACGTATATTTTGCCTAACAAAACATGTTTAATTACGTGGTATTTTATTGTATTGTCTGTGAAAATAAATCTTTCTATATTATAAGGCCCGTGTTATCCATTCTAATGTTCCCTCCAGCGCCATGAGTATAACACCTACCTTGACTAATAGCTTAAAAAATCACAAAAAAAAATGTAGACGGCCGGAATATTTTTTTTTTTAATTGATCTATCAAGGTCAAAGGTCAGAAAAATTGCATTTTTTTACTGACAGCTAGAACTTTACATGGTCCGATTTTACTGGCATCATAGGTCAAACAAGCACTTATCGACGGATGCGTAGCACGCGCTTAAGTCTAGTTTATATATATTTTCACAGACAATATAGTTAGATTTTAATTCAGTTGAGTGACTTGACAGGTTGTCAATGTCATTTCGTAAAAATAATGCTGCACTTTGTAGATATAATGCTGCTTGATAGTGTGGCTATAATGATAATATTGAATTTGTGTGTGTGAATGGAACCAATACTTATTGAACTGGATCAGTTCTTCTTCTTTATTAATTAATGGCGTGCTCGCGATAAATTTCGCGAATCTTGCCAATGTCAAGTAAATAGATTTTGCAGATTAAGCAAAAAAACACAAAATCACTCCGTATTAAAAAAAACAACAGCAATTTAAAAAAATGCTTTTATACGATCCTATAAATATTATGGTGTCCACTAATTAAACCAATTTCCAATAGTGTAAGTAACCCCATTTAAGAATAATCTTGAATTTTAGTACTTTTTGGAGGTCTTTTCGAAAAGAAAAAGTGTCGAGGCAAAATCATAAAATCGTGTTTTTGAAACTATACGAATCTAGATAAAGATATGAAGAAATATATATGTTATTACCATAACTGTTACCGTGCTATAGTTTTATATCAAAAAGTCCATACTTTCTCCGAGTAGCGCCTTAATTTAGCGTTTAGTCCGAGAATGGCCTATTCCGGATATTACTTTTTTTTTATAGATTTTTAGCCATTTCCGGAATGAGCCCTTTTAAGAATATGTCATTATAGGAGTGTCCTTTTCGAAATAGGTCATTTTCGAATGGATGATGACGATATTTCATCAACTTTAATCTTTTATAATAGGAAATTTGTTCATATCCTTATTGTAAATGCTTAGTATTAACAATATAGATACCCAGTAAGTTATCAAATGATTGTTATAAAAATGTTAGAAATTTGTATTTTTTGTTATGTCGATGATTGTACTCAATAAATTATTGGACTTATTGAAGCGACTTTTTCAAAGAACATTTGATAAAAGTCGGGAGTTTAATTCAGAAGAGTAATTTGACATGTGCCTAATAATTATTTGCTCAGATCTGCCCCCTAATTGTCTAATTTAAAATCAATCATAAACCCTTTCAGAGGTATTATTGTGATTGTGCTATTTTTGTCTGTCATATTGCTTAGACAGTTCAATCTCGTTTATTCCATAATCCATACCTTTTAAAACGCGTCCCGATCACAATCCCTTTGAAATGTCAAATAGTGACGGCCTGAATATCTTTCAAATTACGAATTGAAAGGGATTGCGATAGATTTTAAATTAGACATTTAGCCCCCAGTTCCAGTTCAGTAAGTATTGATTCCGTCCACGTACCTACATTGCCAAAAAAGTATGGCACAAAGATGAGTACCTACGTGTATTCGATTCCCGAAATTTACAGTGCACCCCTCTAGCACGAGCTACTAGCTAGATACACGGCGACCTTGGACGAGCCGTATCCACTTGCAGGTTGATACAGTATCAGATACGTTACGCTACACAACTAGGTGAGTACCCTGCTCTACGTGCTACGTGTGTGCGAACAAATAAATGTCTTCGCTCTAATAGCAGAAGCAAAGACCATGAGTGCACGCACATTTTGTAAATGTTTGCTAAAGAGAGTCCACCGAAAGGAACGTGTGCAGAACTCTGTGCGGCATTATGTGTCCACAGTGGGCACGCAGGCGCGGCGAGTAAGATTTCATATGTTTAAGGCTGGTTTTATTGTTACGCGTTTCGGCAGCGCCGTTGGAGCGCGCGCGCTCGGAAATGTATGGGGTTAGTAGTTGCGTTTCAATGTCGCGCCGTTCGGGAAACGCGCGCTGTTCGCCCGGTGCTGTCGAAGCGCGCGCCGCTTGTGCACTTCTACGGCCATTATGCGTTTTAGTGTGACGCCGTTGAGATGCGCCGTTAGGTACTGCGCAGTACAAAATGAATTACATCGATACGGGACGAATTATTGACGAAGTGCGATTTAGAAGATGTTTATGGGACACGGCCGATGATTGTTATAAGAATAAGGATGCAAAAAATATAGCCTGGGAAGAAATTGTGTGATGACAATTTTAATACAGAGTTAGGTAAGAAATATTTATTACTTAATAAAATCATTTTTCTTACATCTATAGTATGTTACTTGACTATTATGACTGATATGACTTTATTAAGTCACATTAGCTACTTATTACCTATACTCCAGCCATCTTGAGAAAATAATGTTTGTAAACAAATATTTGAACACTTTTCGTAATTATTCCACAAATACATTATATTTATTACATCTAATGCCAAATATCAAACTTAAACAATATAAATAAGCTATTAATTAAGTGCACATATTTCTAAAACATGTAATAAAAAAGTAAATTTGAGGTTAAGTATGGGCAGTTTGTTTACTAACATTCTTTCCTTAAGATGGCTGAAGTATAGTGTAAAATTAAGGGAAATCGTTTTGTTGTACACGACTGTCTCACAGCAGCGAAACGCGCTGTACTAATCTCGTTTTATAGTGCACCGCTGGCGCTGTTCAAACGCGCGCTGTTGTACAGCGCGCTGCACAACGGCGCGTCTAGCGCCCGTGACTATAAAACCAGTCATCGCGCCGCGCCCGCGTGTGCAGTCTGGCCAAGCACTAACATTGTATTAGCTGGGTAGACTTTAAATAAAAGTTATTGAAGTGATCCCTACACCTAATGTTTAAGTACCTACGTAAGACTAAGTATAGGTACAGTCGGGGAACCTCGATTGACCAGTAAAAAAAGTTATAGATATACATATAGAAAACGCTTATATCACAAATAATAGAACATTCACAAGTGTATCATTTGAATATTTTTTTTTTCTTTAACCTAATTAGTTACTTTCCGATAAAACGTTTCCTAAAAATCGAGTTCCCCGATTGTACTTAGATGAAGTTGCGATAACTAAGTGCGTCGTTAACAGTAAAAAATATAAAGATTAAATAATTGTCAAAGTAATTAGGTAGTGTCATTGATTTACTTAGATAACAAAGCGTAATATTTCTTAGTTTAAAATTACCTTGGTACTTTTATTAGTATTAGAAGGTCGCTTGGTTGTTAGACGGTTGGATGCATAGACAATAAGACAAATTATAGCGTGTTATGCTTTTGAAACAGATTCTTTTTTATGATTTTACATCAGTGCCGGGCGAGTCCGGGACAAAGTCGTCAAGAAATTCAAAATAGGGGAGAGCGGGGCTGAAAGTGCCGATTTTAGCAAATCGTTCTATAAATCGGATAAAAATAATACTACGTTTAACAATTTGTAGTCTATACAAAGTGAAATTTAATCTATTTTCAAAATTAAACAACAGTTTTTGTATATTTTGAATAGTTTTGACAGAAATTGTTTTTTTTTTGGCAAGTGGAAGAGAGGCACTACCAACCCCCGCTCTGGGACACGTTGTGCCGTAGCCAAGGTTGGTTGTGCCGTTCATAGTATGACTGGAAAAATAAGTAATTTAAATAACTTAAAAGCAGTTACAAATAAAGATACATCAGTTTTATAAATTTATATTTATTAGTAATAGTTTTTGCAACAAATCAACTGTCTTTATACTGTAGTCCTTACTAAATAAAATTTAAAAACAAAACGACTTTTATTCTTCTAATTTTTTCAAACATCAAGTATCTTCTCTATTATTAATTAATACTTATTTTTTAATTAAATGAGGTTTATAACTAATCAAATGTTAAAAATATCAGCCTCTAAAAACCAAATACCTTACGAAAAATATCACAATGTCTTCTGTATTATAAAATAATTGAGATATTTATTCATTTAATCAGTCTCTTGGTTTAGTTGTTACTTAGAATGAAACTTAAAAATATAGAAACTCATTCTCCAGATGACTAATTATATTTAAAAAAATATGTATTGAACGCCGGCATTCAGGTTAATGCCTAGACCGCTCGTTGATTGAACTAGCATCACTTAACGATCAACTATTTAGTTGGCTTATTACATGTTAGCCATTTGAAGATGGCTGACGTTAATTCAGCCGCTAACCGCCTCTGTGGTCTAGTGGTACAGACCCAGGGTTCCCGCGGGTTCGATTCCCAACGGGGGTACATATTGTATTCGGTTTGGTTGTGGTAAGACTTGTTGTAAGTCCGCCTGGCTAGCTACCACCATCTTATCTAAGTCTGACGCCATAATATCAATGTTTTCAGTATTGTTGTGTTTCGGCAGTTAGAGATAGATAGCCAGTTCCTCAGTAGTTGAGGATTCCGGGCGAGGCTCGCTTCCATCTTCAGCCTTATCAATACTTAACATCAGGATTGTTGAAGGCTAAGAGTCTCACCGTCCGTCGTTCATTAAAAAAAAGCCACGTGATTCAAATTTAGTTTTGTTTTTTGCTACTTGGGCGCTGGTAAACTACCAGCGCCACAAAACAAATATAGCAGATAGCTCGCATCAGCTGGTAATTTTACGCCCTTTTTTAACCGACTTCAAAAAAAGGAGGAGGTTCTCAAGTCGACGGTTTTTTTTTATGTATGTTTTACCATAACTTCGCCAGTTGTTAACAGATTTTTATAATTCTTTTTTATCTGAAAGAAAATGGTTAATGTGTGGTCCCATATAATTTTTACGAAGATCTGGCTAGTAGTTTTTTCATAATTATGAAAAATATCCACGTTTTGGCAAGTAGTCGTTTACCTAGATGACATGATTGTTGTGTATGGGCTGATTTTTTGTGTAGGTAAGTAACGGCACACGATGTAACTAAAAAATCTGAAATAATAACATTTTATAAAAAAAATCAAACCGACTTCAAAAAGTAAAAAAAACTTTTGGAGTCGGTTCTAGCTAGCTAAGGCCGAAAAAATATATATATAGTTAATAGAAGTGCAATGTAGAATTCCTTGGCTGGCAGCAACTCCAAAAGTTTTATTTTTTACTTTTTGAAGTCGGTTTGAATTTTTTTATTTGTTTTTTTTTGTTTCAACATAACTTACAGTGTTTTAGTAATATCAATATTGCTTCATATAATAAAAATGTGTGATAAAAAAAAATATTACTCCGCCGGCTTACGGATAGTTTGAGTCTATAATGACAACTCATTTATTGAGACGGCTAAATATGACGTATAGCCAAGTCGTTAAAGGTTTCATTCAACGACTTGGCTAGTTGTCCCTTAGCCATTAGCTCTCTGCAGATTCGAAGACTCGCTCCGAGGCATTTAGAAGGTATTGTTGGATAGTAGGAAGGTCTAGGTCTCTGTATAAGTCTGCATTACGAAGATACCAGGCAGCATTGGTCGCTCGGCGACAGAAGAGATTTTGGACTACTTGCAGTTTATGCAAGATGGGAAGTTTCACGTAGGCAAATACGGGAGACGCCAATATCATTACAGGGGGTCAATTCTGCACTTTTTTTTGTCATAATCGTCTCTCAATGGTGTTTCAATAGTAGTGTTTATTTACACTGTTGTAACAAGAACTGTGTAAAACAGCACTACCATTGAAACACGATTGGAATATGATTGTGACTAAGCATTAGCAGAATTGGGCTCCTGGTCGTATGCAAACCTTGAAGAGTGTTCGCTTGTTTTGGCGGGAAATTCTACTGTTTCGGCCTATCTTGGGAGTGGCGCGGCCGAGATAGAAACGGGCGTTACGTGTCATCCTATTGACGTGCAGTGCAGCACAAAGGCGAGCTGCAGTGCTGGTCTAGGTGACACCGAGATATTTGGCGGAGCGTTGTCAGCGGACCGATTTAGGCCCGCAATTAATAACCTATCTGTAGATACGGATAGGGTTATCTGAGATAGTTGACTAGGATATTTTTGTTAACATGACCAAAATAACGACGATGGCTATGCAACGAAACCAGTATCCTGGGCAACAGAAACCGAAAAAAGTATATACTTAGGTATGACTTAAGTAGAAAATTGTACCTACTCCTCTGAATGTCCAAATACTTACTATTTTTAACGATTGCATATGTAAATTACTTATCATTATCACATAAGTATATTTTTTTTATGCACTTCTTACAAGGAAATGATATGAATTTCTTAATTGGGTACCTATACCTAATTACCTAGGTACTTTATTAATATAGGTACTAGGTACTTACCTCTTTACAATGACAATATCAATTAGGTAGGTAGGTACTAGAAGTACGGAAAAGCCAGAGAAAAGGCTATTACTTATTTATTACTAGCGGATCCTCGCGGTTTTACCCGCGTGGTGCCCGTTCCCGTGGGAATATCGGGATAAAATATAGTCTATGTCACTCGGCAGAAATGTAGCTTTCTAATGGTCTAAGAATTTTCTAAATCGATCCAGTAGTTCCTGAGATTAGCGCGTTCAAACAAACAAACTCTTTTTTTCCAAAATATAATGTCACAGAAATAATTGATTATTCAAAAGAAATCAAATGAAATACACAATAATGTTCTTATTATTTGTCATATAATAAAAGTATTCTACAAATCTATTAGGTACTTTTTATAATACCGCTCCCTATAAAAACTACTGGTCTACCGAGAACTTTCCCAATTGAAGAATTATTTGTTGCCCGTTCGACCTTTTTTCGATTCGAAAACGTTTTTTCAAAAAGAAATAATTGTTAGTGATTTTTTAATTTTGCATTTTTCAATGCAATTTTTATACTTATGACAAATTTTAAATAGAAAAATATTGGAAAAAATTAACTCGGCCACAAGTGAATTCTCAGATGGGAATCGAACCCATGACCTTTGGAAATCCGGTAAAAAAATATAAAAGTATTGGAGAATTTCGACGGTGGTTCGCAAGTCTCGGTAGCTCAGCGGTAGAGCGTAGTAATAATTGTGTCAAATACTTACCTAGTTAATTATTCAAATGAAATAAAAATGAAAGAGAATGTTCTATTATTTGTGATATAAATCTAAATAGAATCGCTCCATGTTAAAAGGGCAATAGTCCAAACGCCCTAACTTTCGGAAAACAAAAATAACTGACCTCAAAAATAAGTCAAAGAAGCTTACGTTTTTATATACTTTTATTTATAGATATGCTTTACCTTCATAGTTTGGCCTTTTTTAAAACCATAAATACATAATACATAGTTTTTATGATATAACTGTTTAAAGTTCATGGACTGATGCCCTTTTAGCATCTAATAAAGATATTTATTAAAAACATAGTAATTTTTAATAAATCTATTGATGAAATGAACTATTATGTTATAATTTGAAAATAAAACATAAAAAAGACAAATTTTTGTTTCAGAATCATCGTCATAGTTCTAGTGTAGGTATCAGTGGACTAACGCCGCGTTTACATGACCATTTTTTTTTTTCGTATTTGAATGGACTGATGCCCTTTTGATCATGAAGCTATAATAAAACTTCATGCTTTTGATGCCTAACCATCTCGGTAAGTAGTGTTTTGTAATAGATGGCGCCACTCAGTCATTTCTTCAAAAATGGTGACTCATGCATAACAAGGAGCGATTCTATAGATTATAATTATTACAGATTTACTTTTTGAAACGACGCTACCTAAAAAAACTACTAGTCGACCGGGAAATTCCCCAACTAAGTATTACTATCGTAAAATGAGCTTAGCGGGTTCGGATCCTAGTTCATAAGACAACATTTTTATGAACAACGTGGAGACTCAATCACTGAGTGGAAAAACAACAATGCTGAAACCATTGTTGTTCTTCCACTATACACAAGTCCTACCACCATCCAAACCGAATACAATGTGTACCCCCGCTGGGAATCGAACCCGGGACCTCTGGGTCTGACATGCTATTATTTACATTATTATGTAAGTAATAGGAACAGAGAGGAAAAAAAAATTAAGAACAGTTTTTTAACTCTTTTAAACAGTTGTGAAATAAATACCTAAGTATTAAGTTGTCCGCAAATTAGTCAAATCAAATATGGGTACTTACAGGTAAGTAAAGTAGGTGTCTATTTCGTATTTTGCAACAAAACGGGTCGGTCATTAATCACACCGGAGCGAACAACACTTAAATTTACGTACGCATGTTTGTTACAAACGTAAGGTTGACTGGCAGAGAATACTTCAGTCCTTAAGTCCGCCTTTTGCCATTAAATTGTGTATTTTGTACAAGAAGTTGAATAAAAAATATTAGGTACCTAAGTAATATATTAAAGATGTTTTGTTGATTTGTAAAGTAACATTGTAAAGAAACTGACATATTTTCAGGTCCGTGTTTTTAGGTAGGTAAGTATTTAATCAGTTGACTTTAACATCTGTTTTAACATGTAGCGTTATGCAATATGATATCAAGTTAATAAAATAGGTCCTAAGGTATACATAAATTTTCCTTTTATGGCTAATTGTTCACCGTTGTTGTAAAATCGTTTATGTAAACGTAATAAAAACCTCATTGAATTATGTAAATACCTACTTAATTAAAAAAACCTGTTTTACCGTTGAAACAATGTATTTCTAATATAGTGCCAGAATGATACCTTTTTGTTGTATTTTTTTTTAGAGACAAGTTTACAAACACTTGATGCAGACCATTAAGTTATAATGTACTACGTACGAAGTATAATAGCTCAATGACGCAGACGACCGATTTAACGCATTTTAATCATCAACAATTTAACCTATTGATATCTCATAATTACCTAATTAGAGCAACCTCTTAATCACAAGTTACGCTACGGTGTAAAACTGATACCGACACGTTTTCATTTTATCGTCGACAGTTTACGAAACGTACGACTGAATCGACACAATCAGTTCAGCTTAGACCGCGGGTCGGTAGACATATTCGTAAAAAAATATTACTTTTACGCAGCCGATATCGATAAGACGAAATTAATCAGAAGTTCTATTAACTAAGATAACAAACAAGGTTGTGCGTCATCAGAACATTTGCCATTGAGAAACACAAGTTGCATAAAAAAAAGAATATGGAGATTCTTTTTCTTTTCTTATTTTCGTTTTTGGGCGTGGAGTGTTTGAAATTGGAAGAAGTTTTTATTATTAGTAGGCATAATTTGAGAACGCCTTTGTCGGACGCTTTGCAACAATATACACCTTTTGAAATGCCAAAATGGGATACGGAGCCTGGTTTTTTGACCCCAAAAGGTGATTTGCTAGAAGAATATATGGGTAAATACTTTAGTGAGTGGTTTAAAAAAGTTAATTTCATTATCGGTTGTCCGGATGAAGATTCAGTGTTCGTCTATTCTAATAATAAACAAAGGACTATTGGAACTGGAAAGGCGTTTGCAAGAGGTGCATTTAAAAATTGCACCGTCAAAGTTTATCATAAAAAGGTCGCAGCTGACCCTGTTTTCAACCCAATTATAACGAATACAAGTGAAATTTTCAAGGAGTTGTACGTCAAAGACATGCAAGAAACCTTAGACAGGTTAAACCTGAAAGATGCTTTCCGAAAATTGGGTGAAATAATAGACATAAAAAACTCCGCAATATGTAGAAATCAATCCATATGCAACATGGATTTTAATAATGAAATTGTGTTTGAAATAGGTGAGGAACCTAATGTTTTTGGATCACTTTCGATAGGAAACTCTTTGATGGACGCTTTCTTGATGAAATACTACAGTGGTGCGAACATAGAAGACATTGCTTGGGGGAAAATAAAAACAGAAGAACAATGGAAAGAGTTACTAGAAATCACGTGGGAAGATCAAAACGTTAGATTCAATACTTCACAAGCACACGACATAGCTCAGCACATGTTGAAACTAATTAAAATCAATTTTCTGGAACACAATTTGGGGCGAAAACTGACAGTGCTGGTTGGTCATGATTCGAATTTAAATTGTATATTGGCAGCTCTGAAAGTTAAAAAATATGATTTGACAGGTCAGTTTGAAAAGGTACCGATTGGCGGGAAAGTAGTGTTCCAAAAATGGCGGGATGATGAGAATAGCTTTTTAAAAGTGGAATATGTTTACCAGTCTATGGAACAACTGAGAAATGGCACAAAGTTGTCATTGGAAAATCCGCCTAAATCAGTTGTGTTAGAGTTGACCGGATGTAAAATAGATGATATGGGATTTTGTCCTTGGCAAGATTTTGTCAACATTCTCAGAAAAATAAACTAGTTTGGCGTTATTTTACTCTTTTGTTTTGTTTTACAACTAGATTTTTTGATAAGCACGAATCCTACATAATGTAGGTACTGTGACGTGTGTGCGCTATTTCAATAATAAAAACGATGTTTAAATCGATACTGTTCTTACATTCAGTAATTATATTAATTCACAATTATACAATTTATTTTTCACACGGCGACCGGACCGTCCGTATCTATGCCCGACGGGATCCTGTTCTTTAATTTTACATCATATACAAAACCAGCCAGCAACGGCGGTGTACCGGCCCGCTTCTAGTGCGGAAACATATACGATCTCCACAGTACCTACCTAAATCCTATAGGTCCTAATGTTTGGACATTTGTTACAATTTTTTTAAATTTATTTTACATGATTTTAATTATACCTACCTTGTTTGTAGCTATACTATATCCCAATATCCCCAGGGGAACGGGAACCACGTGGGAGAAACGGCAGACGGGCATTACTTTTTATGTTAATACAGAAACACTTTTATCGCGAGATATTTTGTATCCATACAGGGTGTTACAAGACCCATACCGAAGCAGTAATATATGCGTAGTGTACATCAAACTAAATAAGAATAAATGTAAAAATAATTGCTGGGAAACGACTATGGTGTTATTTTGACGTGTGCGTTTCGATTGCTCGGCCACAGTGTCTTCTGCGTGTGTCTAGGAAGGTAAGAGTAGGCGAGCGGGATCCAGTTTCTGTGATTAGTTTTGACATTCATTGCGGTTTTGTAACTTTACACGATAACCTTTTAAAAGTAATATTAACTTTGATCCTCCATAACTCATTGACTATCAGGTTCCCAGATTTGGACCCCATACAAGATAATGATAGTAAGGATGGGGGGAATACGTGGTTTTCGTTTTCGCTATGGGTCTTTTAATACCCTGTATAATACGCTGCGCTCGCGGTTTTACCCACGCGGATTCCGTTGTGTATATGGAAAACCTTCCAGTATTCAGAGCACCCCGGTACGTCTGAAAAGCGGGAGGGATATTCGCGCCATGCTCCCCGATCTCAGATCCCTGCAGAGAAACCTCAAAAAATACATGCATTCGTGATATAATATCGTCCTTCTTTTTTTAAGTCGGTTATAAACATAAGTAGGTCTTTTTAATTTTGCATTTTACACCGCTTTTTATATAATAAATATTAAATTAGAAAATATAAGTAGGTACCTACTAGAAAAAAGCAACTTATTAAGTATAAGTCGGAATGTTCCTAATGCTTGATAATTCTGTATTGTTTATTGTTATTTAATTGTTGATTTGTTTAATGTTAAAAGTCGCTCGATAATTTTGGTTTTCTTTTTAGAGTTTCGTACCTCAAATGAAAAAAAAACGGAACTCTTAGAGGAAAAGTACTTTTTTGTCCGTCTTCTTTATCGGAATCTTTATCGGAATCGGAACCGGAATCGGAACCGAAATCAGAAGCGTAGGCAGAAGAGAGAGGTGTAAAGAAAGGGTAGGTCTAAAAAACACGATAAAGGTTTTTTTTTATATACGTACAGGGTGGAAGGAAAGTTAGGATTGGGCATGAAGGGCACGTACATCAACCGTTGTAGCTACATGAACACGTTCTGAGGAAACCCTCCGTATTTTCTTGAGAAATTTTGAACTGAATTCACAGGTTTTGTAAAACATTGTAGGCAGTAGGAAAATGGGCGGTTTTTTAAGATATTTTTTAATGTGAAGGAAGGACACACTAACACTCTTTCGCATTTATAATATTAGTTAGAATAGGATTATTAAACTATAACAAATTGCACCATTACACATCCCTAATCGTATTATTAGTTCAAGAAATAACAATAAGTAGGTATATGTGGTGGGCTGTTGAAAATAAAAACAATAAAAAAAATCAATAGCATTGTAAATGCAATAATAAACCTGTTGCCAGAAAGAAATTGCTACTAAGCAATAAGTCCGCCTTTTGTGTGTTTTCTTCTTCTGCCCTTTTGCGTCTGTGTGTTCCTTTTATGTGCAATAGTGCGTTTTATTATTGCTCATGTGTTCCCGATTCCTACAACTTTGATCTCTGCAAGGCGAGTGTGAATAGGCATTTCCTGGGCAACATCCTGTTTACTAAGCACGATGGTGGTGCCTGCCCAGTAACTTGTCAATTTTTTTTTTTATCCTAATTTAAGTGGGTGTATCATCTTAATCGATTGTCAAACATTTGTAAAAATATTTATTTTTAATGTGAGGATTCCCTCTCTTTGATGAAACGACGCTGGCTAGCAACGTGGTAAAAGTAAATTTACTAGAAAATTTCGAAGTATCAGAAAGAAGCAAAAATCAAATTAAATGACTAAGTAAAAGAAGCAAATTATACAAAAAAAAGCTTTTATCCGTCCAATCTATTTCTCAACCGGTCAAGATTTGGCACTTACACTAGATAGTGAATATGAAAAAATATTGGAGGACAACTTTTCGGCTAAATTTGTCATCTCCATTTTTCTCTTCACTTAATGTAACCTCCGATATAACTTTAATTCAAATCAAGTTCCGACCATTCGGAATCGGAACCGAACCTCCGTAACATCCCTAGTGGTACTTCAAAATAAATAAGATTATACATAAAAATAATTGCTGGGAAACGACTTTAATTTTTAGTAAAAAAAATAGGTGTTAGTTTTGACACGCAATGGAACTCGTGCAACAACGTTTGCGTATGTCTAAGGAGTACGAGCTGGCGACTGACGGGGCCTCGTATTAATTAGTTAGTAGTTTTGATATTCATTGCGGTGTTGTTACTTTAAACGATAATCTTATAACTCCTTAACTATCCAACTCCAAATATTCTAATTAAGTATATAAATATATATAGTATATTAAGTAGTAATTATTATTATTTTTAATTTACTTTAAATACGCTTTATGATTATGACCCAGTTGATGTGTCTTCCAGTAACATTGTAAGTTGCGTCTTACATTAATGCATTTTTATCTTTAATTTTTTTGTTGTTGCCATTGTATTTTTTATATATAAACACTTTAACATACGTATCTGGAGTAGGTCATGCTCACTCAAACGTTTCTTCAGCGGTGTCGAGTGAGGCGGGTCGTTACGTTCCCTAAAATATGGTTGAGCGAAGCGATGGCTGGTTCATGCGTCATGCTCGTGAACGGGTGCCGCCATCGGAAATGGGCCTACTTCAGTCTGCTTGTCTTAACGTTGTGCTTAGAGCTTAAATATTTTCATCTAAAATAAATTACTATTGACATGTATGTACGTCACAACTTGCAGTACAGTAACCTTGTAATGCGAGAAATGTTATAATGTCTTTCCTTGCGTGTTTTAAATTGTTTACGGTTAGGATAACCATAAAATGTAATATTATATTTAGTATTTTCTTTTGTAATGAAAATTGACCTTACTGATATGGTCATTAAGGTCACTTTTCAATTTGACGACTCTGTATGAAATAAAACAGGAGAAGAAAATAGCCCTTGGCGAGTTTCTTGCCGGTTCTTCTGGTTACAAGGTCCCCTACGGTTTGTAAACCGATGGCGTAGCTTCTTTGACGTTCATAAGTGCTTGTAACAGCCTAGACTGAATAAATGATATTGAAATGAATTGATCAGTTTCCCAGGTTTGGTTCCATACAAGAAAATAATAGTAACAATGGGGGAATACGTGGTTTTCGTTTTCGTTATGGGTCTTTTAACACCCTGGGGCCTTACCATCAACTGTAATGCAATTCATTGTAGGTTGTGAGAGTGGGATGCTGCCATATGGCGCGTCTAGCGGCGTCCTGCACTTACTACCTGAAACTAACCTAAAATGAATCGCATTACGGTTGATAGAAGCCCCCTGTAGGTACTTACATATTAAAACACTCAGACCAAGACAAATAGACATGTTTACACAAATATTTGCCTTGTCCGGGGATCAAACCCGGAACCTCTGGCGCAAAAGGCGGGGATAGTACCCCTGCGCCAAACAGGCCCCCTTACTTTGGACGGAATCGAGTCCACATTAGGATCGAATCAACGTCAAAAATCTGTAATTTTGGTACTTTGACAACTGTTGCTATGGGTTCCATAGTCGGTATGGATTCCGTCGAGAGTAACCCCCCAGGTCGTCAATGTCAGGTTTTTTAATTATGGTTCTTCTACGACTTCCTGGGAAAAAGGGCATCGACTCACCATAGCAGCTAAGGACATATTTTTAAATGTCACTTAAACGAAACGCAAGCTGTAAAATAAACGAATTAATAACATCATGAAGCTATAGAGAATACAGGACTACCAACTTAGGGGTTTTCCCCCCAAAATTAGGGGGTAAATAAGTGGGATGGGTTTTTTTAGGTGTTTTATATGTTTAGGGGTATTTCTAGGGATTTTCTGAATATATAATATTTTTTGAATATAATAGAACTCTCCAATCCAATAATATTTTTTCACCTAGCGAATGACTTAGGACTGGGTGACATCTAGTGTAATTATATGTATTTAACTACTCTGTAATGTAAAATGACATAATTTTTAATGTACTATAATTTATAAATAAAGAGCATTAACAAATATTACTGCATATTAATTATTATATATTATTTTGATGAAGTGTTATCTATATACTTAATTCAGGTTCGCAAAATTTGTGACGACTCGATAGGGACTTTGGCGCGTAGTACGCGGCCGAGTAAGGTATCAAATTAAAGGTACTCGAGTCTATTTGTTCCGAAAACTATAAAATATACAAAATGTTAAACGTGATGATCACAAACTGCAATTAAAGATTTTCGCATAATTTGGAATTTTTCGTCGATCGACGAACCCGAGTATCGGGCTGTAACCGCCCTAGTTTTCAAATAATTGAGCCAGTTTTAGGGGGTTTTGACTAAGGGTTAGGGATAAATATTTTTGAGAGTTGGTAACACTGAGAGAATACAACATTGACAAACCGAAGATTTATTACAGTTCTCACAAGAATGTGACTCGGCCACTGTTTGGTTCCAACGAATCTATACAGAATCAAGGTTTACAATAATGCACAATGTCCACACTGCTGTACTGAAGATGATGCTGATTTACAACACATTGTTTTCAATTGTTCAAAGTTTACCAACCAACGGTTAATAATGTTGTGACATTGACAGTTCCGTTTCAGTTCAAAACCCTAATCAAAACCGAATCAGTGTACCCCGCCGCGTTCAAGACCTTCTTAGCAATACTGACTTTTTTATTCCTTTGTATAAATATATTGTAAATAGTGTAGAGAAAATTTAAGTTTATGAAACAATACTTTAATTGTTAAGTTAGTATTTTATGTATGTAGTTGTCGCTTTTTTTTTGTTTTACATGTCAAAAGTGTGTTTTCATAATTTTTCTATCTATTTTTTCTCTTTGTTATTTATATTGTTGTCAAGACTAAAGTTGAAATTGATTATCTCTTGTACCTACTATAATAATATGTATGCGACTGAAGGACTTTGTATCCAGGTCATGAATAAATTAATAAAAATAAAAAAAACAACAACATTGACAATAAGTTACTTTAGGAACATTGACATAACATCAAATCACATGACTGACTGACATTGACGTCCGATCGTTTGTCTAATGTTTATTTAATTATTGTTTCGTAAGATTTTTTGTTTAGTCGCTCGTTTTAGAAACGATTATTGTGTTAACGAATGCTTTATGGTTGGTAAGTTTTTTATTTTTAATGACAATTTTCATATGTTACACAAAGTTAAACTACGAATTTTTCAATTCTATATATTGTATTCTTGGAAGATTGTATTCTTATTTTGTTTGTTACATAGCATATTCAAAATATTAGTAGGTACATACTTAGTTGTGTAAGGGCTTTTCGTAACGTCTTATCTTTCGTAATGTGTAATCATTGTCCTCCCACTCTCAACAAAGAACAGTCTAACTGTGGTCTTAGTAGGTACAAAATTAAGTGTCGAAAATAACTTTGTAAAATGTATATAAAATCTTTTTTATATCTCTGTGCCCTCTTCACTGTTATAAAATCAGATAATCAAGTGAATAAAGTGGTTAATAAAGAAAGTTTGGTGTTAAAACAAGTTGTAATACTGAGCAGACATGGGCTAAGAAGCCCTCTATCTAAATCCTTAAGTCAGATGACGCCGAGGAAATGGCCTACTTGGAACGTTAAACCAGGTTTTTTAACAGCAAAAGGAGCTGTTTTGGAAGGCTATATGGGCCAGTTTTTCGGTGACTGGCTCCGTGAGAAAGGTTTGGTGGCCAATAAGTGTCCAACGGAAAGTACGTTTTATGTGTACGCCAATACTAAGCAAAGAACTCTGGCATCGGCTAAAGCTTTTACAACTAAAGCTTTTCCTAATTGTAACATAACTATACATCACTCCGACACTGATGTGGACCCGTTATTCAACCCTATAATTCATAATAAGTCTCCTATATTCATACACCAAATAGTGGAAGATATGCAGAATAGCTTAAAATTGTTATCTTTAAACAATTCCTATGAATACCTGGAAAAAATCCTAGATTATTCAAACTCAGACCTTTGTAAGAACAAAATGAAATGCGATTTGCTAACAGATAAAAATAAAGCGATCGTTTTGTCTGGCCAAAAGCCAAATGTGATTGGACCTATTAAAATAGGCAACTCCGTTGTCGATGCATTTGTTATGCAATTCTACGAAGGCTTATCACAAGAGGAAGTCGCTTGGGGCTTCTTGAAGAGTTCAACATATTGGCAGCTATTGATGAACTTAAGTAGGGGTTATCATAATGTTATTTTTAACACTACACGTGTTGCTCATGATATATCTGAACCGCTAATTAAATATATGAGAAGTATTTTCTTCAATGATAGTGAGCCAAAAGTTGCATTACTAATGGGTCATGATGCCAATATGTATACAGTATTAAAAACATTACGGTTCAAACCGTATACTTTACCGAATCAGTACGAACTCTGTCCTATTGGAGGGAAACTTGTATTTCAGAGATGGTATGATGAATTAAGAAGAGAGGATTTGTTAAGAATAGAATTTGTATACCAGTCTTCAGATCAGTTAAGGAATGCCATGGTGTTAAGTTTGAATGATAAGCCACAGTATAAATTGATGGAGTTGGAGGACTGTAAAGTTGATGACAATGGTTTTTGTCTATGGGAAGATTTTAAAAAGATACTGGAAGGAGAATAGTTAAGTGAGAGAATCTAAGCACCTTTTTTAATTATTTGCTTTTGGCAATGGCCAAGAAGCTCACCCTAGAACAAACATAAGGCCTAAGCGTTGCCACAAAGCAATACCAAAGTAACATTGTGAATGAGATAGCACTATTATGCAGTGTATAGCTGTCTTTTAGTCAACATTATAGCAATTAAGCAATTTTTGTATAAAACCTATTTAACTTCAATTACGCAACAAAAACCGCCTCTATTACGAGTGACATAAGGACGATATCAAGTTCAAACTGTGAAGTCTGGGGGGCAATTTTATTATCGTGCTGAGATATGTAGACTTCGACGACATTTTTCAATCCTTAATTTCTTTATTAAAAATATAGGTAAGTACTTAATTTCAATGATCTTTGACAATCCTGTAATGTCGAAGATTGTGTACAGAGAGATTTTGAAACAGATTTTAGATTTGCAAAAAAAATCGAATTCGAGATGTGGTATCGCGAGAATCGGGCCCCTGACCGGCTGTTACTGTGTCTAAAATACTCACGTTTATACTCATATATTGGTAAATTGGAATTTTATGATCTCTATGTATTTGATAGTTCAAAACTTGCAACTTCGTATTAAAAATGTGGATACTAAAGTAGCACAAGCTCTATTTTTGATTCACTCGTCTCGAGGTTTCTTCTGATTTTCGTAATAGCGACCTTGCAGGTATATATGTCGCAGCCATCTGGTTAAATCAGTCATTTGATTGGAAGGCTAGCCAGTTAATTAAAAGCCGGCATTCAGTTGAATGCCTAAGCCGATCAACTAGTTGGCTTATTGTAAGTTAGCCCTTTGAAGATGGCTGACGTTAATTCAGCCATGTGATTCAAATTTAGTTTAATTTTGTTGCCACTGGGGCGCTGGTTGATCAAAACAAATATGGCGTTGGATAGCTCGCATCATCAGCTGGCAATTTTATGTGCTTCGTTTTCGTTTCAACCTAACTTACTGTGTTTTATTAATATCAATATTGATATTATAAAAATGTGTGATAAAAATATGCCTAATATTACTCCGCCGGCTATAAGTTTTCACGAATAGTTTGAGTCTACAATGACATCTCATATAATGAGACTGCTAATTATGAAACGTCATAATTAGCAGTCTCATTATATGAGATGTCATTGTAAGCCAAGTCGTTAAGAGCCTGCCCGCACTGAGGTTTTTATCCGCGCGGTTTGAACCGCAAAATTCTGTGACAAAAGGAAATGTATGACGCTGCACGCACTGCAATAAAAAAACCGCGCGGAATTAATTCCACAACCCAATCTGCAGAATCCTCCGCGCCGCGGCACGTTTTAAAAACCGCGAATGTTTTGTGTTCTATGGAGGTATATGTCTCTAACCGCACTGCGGTAAAAAATCCGCGCGGATTTTTTTACCGCTTTAGGGTTCCGTACCTCAAAATAAAAAACGTAACCCTTATAGGATCACTTTGTTGTCCGTCTGTCCGTCCGTTTTCTATTATCTCGGGAACGCGTGGAGGTATCGAGTTGAAACTAAAACCATATATTCAAGTCAACAGCTTGTTCAAGATGTATAAAAATCAAACTTGTAAATTAATGTAAAACAAAGATAGGTTTATGTCGCAAAAAAATATAGATTTCTACACTCTCAATCACACATCCTGCTAATTAAACATGATAATGGTCAAATGCCTGCCGTTATTATAAAAAAAAACAAAATTCATAGATCACTCTCCGTTGACGTAGAACTATGAAAGGCATGTAATATCGACTTTTACTACAAGTACAGGAAAAATCCTTTAATTAGTAATTAAATCATAAAAATACAGGAAACTGAATTTCGGGAAAAACTTGGGAACGCGTGGAGGGATAGAGCTAAAATTAAAACCATTCCAATCAATAGTCTCTTGAAGCTGTGAAAAATCAAACTTGTAAATTGTCTTATTTCAAGAAGTCTTTAACTACAAAAAATCACAAAGTACACTTAAAAGCACCAACCAAGCTGCATGAATTCTTTGTAATGCAAAGACTTATTTCCATCTAACTTTTCAAATTTAGACGTTATGGCCTATGCATAAAGTCATTAACTGCAAATTTATGGTTTTTGGGTTTTCCGGAACAGCCTAACCATCATTAATGATTTTTTTTACTAAACAAAAAATATATGTACCTAGCTTTCTGGTAAAGAACAAAAAATTTACTTACTTTCTAAAGTATCCTGCCAAATCGTTTATGTTTGATAAAGAGAAATGTATTTTTTTCTAAGAACTTACTATCTTAGTTAATAGGAACTTAATTTTTATATCTAATTTTAAGAAATCATTAATTGAAAATGACAACACTTTTTTTATAACAAGAAGCCAGTAACTTTGTTTTTAGCTAAAAAAAAAACCTATGTTTTTTATTTGATAAATCATGGTATTATATTTTTTTAAATTAATTTAGTTTTGTCGTACATATTTTATTCTACAATATTATAAACGTGAATGCTTGTGCGTGCAATAAGCGTGTGTCTATAACCTCTTCACACCTAAACGTATATTATTAATAATGTTTCGGTCAACAACGGCTCAAAGGAATCTTTATAGGGTAGGTACTTTCCGTTGACCTAGCTAGAACAGTGGCTACTAAAAGTATCTAATATCTTGTTTTACTAGAAATACAAGGAAAATCTGAAAACTATACATTTATTGTAATTAAATCATACAAAATAATAGTCATTAGTTTTGGAAACTGAATTTGTGCGGAACGCACTTGTCCTTTTTTAAGGCATTTGATATGAAGAGTCCCTCTCATAGGTCATAACGTCGCAAAAGGGTGAACCTAGTATTAGTGACATCCATTGACACGCCGTAATTAAAGGGAAATCAATATTTTTTCTGTAGTTCATTACGTGCGTCTCGGTTTAGAACTGGTAGAAAG
This sequence comes from Chrysoteuchia culmella, assembly GCA_910589605.1. Taxonomy (NCBI): domain Eukaryota; kingdom Metazoa; phylum Arthropoda; class Insecta; order Lepidoptera; family Crambidae; genus Chrysoteuchia; species Chrysoteuchia culmella. Next base: position 672,874 of record OU342671.1, on the reverse strand, counting down.
TGACAAAAGTCGCGCGGAATTTTATCCGCCGCGCGTGTAGGTTCGTTTCAGTACGCGGATTTTTTACCGCGCGGAAAAAACCGCGAGGTGAGTAACCGCAGTGCGGGCTAAGCCTAAACGTTTCATTCAACGATTTGGCTAGTTGTCCCTTAGCCATTTCATTCAATGCCGGCGTTTAATGAGCTAGCCATCCAATTGAACGACTGATTTAACCAGTTGGCTGCGACATTTACATAGCTTCGCTTTTCGTCTGTAATCCCGCCTCCCAACGCGAGCACGTGACGGACAAAGCGAAAAGCGAGCTATGTCTACACACGCAAGATTGTTAATCGCCTGGGGGGCAATTCTCACGCTGAGATATTATGTCGATATCGAAATTTTTCAAACCATAATTTCTATGATGAAAATGTAAGTAAAATCTCGACCACTGTCAAAATCCTTTAGTTTTAATGATCTATGACAATCCTATAATGTCGAACATTGTTTTCAGTTAGTTTATAATACAGGTTTTTTGGTCCAAAAAATATCGAATTCGATATGTCGAAGGCGCGAGAATAGCCCCCCCTGCCTCGTTCGCCTCGTTCGCCTCGCCGCTCGCGCGACGAGTGATTCAAAAATAGAGGTCCTGGCTTGGCGCAAGTGGTCCTAAGAGTCGCAGCAAGATATTAAAACTGTCTTACTATTTTTTGCAAGTACATTTTACAATCGTTCATTTTATAGCAGTACAATTGTACTAGGTAAGTAAGTACTTATTAATAATAGCCCAAATCTATAAATATTTATAAAAATAGGTATTTTTTAAATTGTAATAATAAAAAAATACCTTACAGTCACGATGTTATACTTATATTGTAAAAACAGTCTGAAAGTGCCATTATTGTATTGTTACTAAAACATTATTGAACTGTACATATATATATTTTTTTAAGTAGGTAGGTATGTTATGATAAATTTTAAATAGAAAAATATTGGAAAACATCAACTCGGCCACAAGTGAATTCTCAGATGGAACTCAAACTTACGACATTTTAAAATCCGGTCCAATGGTCTAACCACTGAGCTACCGAGACTTCCGAGGTAGTTATTATTAATTTGTTCGTTTTTGTAATAAAGTATTTCTTTAAGATTTATAAACATGGTGCTATTTTTAAAGACTTTTTTTGTATATAAAATTTTAACATCTAGTCACCATAGCAACAATGAATAATATTTTTTTTACACAATAATATTATAGAGAAAAAACAAATCTTAACAAATTGTATATTTTTTAATGATTAATAAAACTTTTTTTTAATCTTACACATTTTTTCGTTTCTTTTATGTAAAAAATTATAAATTTAGTAAAGTAAGTACCTATCTAGGTAAAAATATTTTACTTAAAAATACTTAATAGTAATACTTGCTTAAATAAGTACTCTAGTCTTTTCTAAGCTTAAAATATAAAAATGTCTTAAACTAATGTCAAAACAGAAGCGCGCCAAAGTCAATGTCAGTTTTAGTTTGACATTGGTTTTGGCGCGCTTTTGGTGTTATCTTTAAACTAGTGCCAGCTGAAAACACAGTGGCTTATCAGTAAGTAAATAGAGGTGACAATCAAATGGCCGACAGCTATAGGCGCCCCCACACTTAGGAATCTGCTGAATGTAAACTTGTAGCCGTGTTGTTCTGCCACTCCGGCGCAGACTACGTTGGCACTCGAGCCTATTAAGGTCCCGTTACCTGGGTAAGAAATAACAACAAAATTTAGAGAGAGAGAGAAAATTTTATTCATCCAAAGATGCAAATACGTCAAAATCTCACAAAACAGAAATTAAAAAATGGCCTTTGGATCAATAGAGTCCCTCTGCCTCAGCATGTATTGCCATAACACTAGAGGTGTCACGACAACGAGGGTATTCAAGCAGGGCGCACACTTTAAAAAATTTCGCCACAATTTAAAATGAAGCAGAAAAAAAGTTATTTCATCATTCCTCTAACATTTGAGGCGCTCGGTGGCTTATCGGTACCAAACCAATCCTAACTACAGCGATCGAGAGTCCGATTCCTGTCACCCTTGTTCGAGAAAATAATTCGATCCACTGCATTAATTCATGCGTTTATTTTTCACTTCACAGTCTAAGAAAATTGTGTATTTCTGAAAAGTTTGATAGGTTCATGGCTAGAGCAAATGTTCAGATTTTAAACAAATGAAAACGCTTCATTATTTTCCTAATCAATTACAATAAAATCAAGTGTGTGTAGCTTGTTTGATTGTTGAACGTCAAGGAAACCTGAATGGTGTCATAGTTTTCTCTCTTTATCCTCCTCAGTTCATTGAATTTTTTATTAATCTTTCAACCATCCGAACGTAAATCTTTTTGCTCGCCAGTTTAGTTGCGTAAGTTTTTGTTGTTTGTTGTGTATCCTCACCTCCCAAACAAGCGCCGTACAAGAGCGCCCACACCAACGGCGGCGACGCTAGCGGCAGGTTCAAGTCGGGATTCGAACCTATGGACACCACCACTCGTATCATCATGGTGGTTAGAGGGATGTTGTCCACGCACGCTGATATCACCCCTGATACCTGAGGATAGCGGTTGAAATTCAGTAACACGAAAAAACATGCTTCTGAAGCCAGACTGGGAGCTTTTCAGTGCAGATAGTAAAATATTTGAAAGAATTAGGCGTTTCTTGGTGGAAATTCATATCTTAGTAGAGAACGAAAAATATGTAGCTTAATTCTGCAAGAAAACCACCGGGAAAAGCAGCATTTTGTAAAAGGTGATGAGCAGTTGACTTAAAGTTATTTTTTTTATAACAAAATGAAAACCGACTTAAAAAACTAAAAAGCAAAAAATAGCCTTTTGGAGTCGGTGCAAGCCAAGGCGAGAAAAATAAAAGAGTAGGACCGCAAAGTATTCAAACGCAAAAGGCTTATTTTTTGCTTTTTAGTTTATGAAGTAAGTTTTAATTTTTTTTATAAAAAGATTTTTATTTTACAATTATTAAGGGTAGAAGAGGTCCCGTGCCTACGCTAATAACTTTATTTATTTATATTTTTGCAGGACTTATCGAGGAGTTCTCCCGGTACCTAATTCATCATGAGCTCCACTTCATCACATGCATTATGAGTCGAGTATCAATTTGCTTATGAACAACATTAAAGTAATCGTATCGCTTCCGTGAAATGCTAAGTATTTAATAGTTCCAATGAGCATTTGTGGTCTTCATCATCAGTTCCACTTCACCTTTCTTTTTATCCCGATATTCTCACGGGAACGGGAACCACGCGGGTGGAGACCGCAGGCCGAAGCAAATTTACAATAATTCACAAGCTGCACCTCTGATGCTTTACCAACCCCGCAAGTGATAAAGAATCCTGAAGATATGTATCGTCGTCATCAGCCATTTAATGTCCCCACTGCTGGAACACTGCCTTCCTTATGGATGGACAAGGATTGTAGGCCTGACCCATCACGCGGGCTCAATGCGAATTAGTGGGTTTTAACGACTGCAAATGCAGCCGGGACTGCGGGCTTAACGTGCTTTCCGAAGCACGGAGGACCTCGAGGTAATAAATTATTGGTCACCCATCCCGTGACCGACCATTGCGAAAGTTGCTTAACCACAACAATCGCAGGGCCGAGCGCGCGAACCACATGCGCCACTTAAATATGTATGTAATTAATATTATAACTCTTGATTAACTCGCCCATATCGTCAGCAAGATGGCGACCGCCAACCTGTAGTCTTCGCCAACCTTCATGATGAGTTGTTCCATCAGACCTCCTATGTAGACTATCAGACCAAGCTTGGAGAGAGCCTGAAATAGAAGCAATTAATGTAATTAACAAATAGCATCGCACATCGCTTGATCGCATCCACCGGTATCAAACCCAGAAGTCCCGGGTTCTATATCCAGTGGATTATCCTAATCGTAATCCTAACTAATATCATATGCGAAAGTGTGTTTGTTTGTTGTTCCTTCACACCTTAATTATGCAACCAATTGACCAGGAAGTACCTAATCCAATTGCTATTTACCTCCATCAAAACGAACAGTGCTGCAAAGAACAGCAGTGTAGACCACTCCACGCGATGCAGGATTGGCTCCAGGTCTTCCCTGTCAGCCAGGATAAGCAGCAATATGGCTCCTAGCAATGCTGTCCAGCCCAGGGACACCCGGTCTAGGGAATAAAGTAGGTCCAGTTAAAAGCACATAATTTCATAATTCATTAATTTATTTATTTGGAAAATAAATATGCTACATATTCTGGCAAATACTTCGGCGTGCAAATATTGCATCAGTGCAATTTAAATCCAGATAAACATAAAATTTTTAGTTATACCAATCGAAATTACTTACTTAATTCTGGTATGGAATGCAAGAAGAAAACCAGAACGGTGAAAACGGTCGCAACTGCAGCCTTTATCAGAAGTTTCTTGTCTCGAATTTTGTACTGGAAAATAAGATTTAATAACCAGATAAATAACTCATCAGCATATTATACATATACCTACCTAACAATCATGAGATATATCCGCCGAAATACTCCGAGTTCCGACTATGACAACTCCATAACAAAAAATACAAAATACATAGGTAGTTTAAAATCCCGTTTTTGTAATAATTATATCAACAGCGAGAGTCTGGCTAATAATAATAATTGCATAGAATCACACCAATTCTCTAGCTACCGTTAAGTTTCATGAAGAACTTGTGTTATACTAGATAACGGATAAGCTAAGATATACTTAACTTGATAAAGATAAGATATACTTAACTGTTTTTTATTTATTTTATTTTATTTGGTACAATAACAAACAACAGACAAAAGAATAAACAAAAAATAACATACAAGAACAACAAATGCGTGTCTGCGTCCTATTACAAATTACAATTGCGCACAGCATTTTTTCTATAGCATTAACTAGATGAGACAAAAATTATACCAAATTTTATATATAAAAAAACTAGTTAGTTACATGAAAAATATAAAAAATATTACAACTTAATGAACTACTAGAAAAACTTTTCTTTTGTGACGGGGTTAACTTATAGTTTAAACAGGGAGCTTTTAAAAGATTACAAACTAAGTGTGTACAGGTGTTATAATCTAGAAGGAACTTAAAAACTTACACCCATATTCTAAGTCGTTCCTCCAAAACTATCTCGTCCTCGACTTAACGAAACCTCATTGAAAACCTCTTCGAAATACTCCTCGAAATCGGTATTCTAAGTCATAACTTCGTAAGGACCTGGAGGAGCCAAAGAGTACGTAGCCACTCCGTGTTAGGCCTAGCGCACACTACCATTTTTACCCACGACGAGGTTGAGTCGAGTGTAAAAAGTTTTGGAGGAACGACTTAGAATATGGGGGTTAGTCGCCCTTTACGGACACAGCAATTTATGAGAGGGCTGCCTATTTTATTAAGTTACAAAGAATAAAACAGAAAATAATAAAAAAATAAACAACGATAGAAGTTTACAATTTGCATTGGGCATTACAATTGAATATATCAACAGTTGTACAGATAACATTGTAAGCCACACACACATGTATGTATTTTTTGTAAATACATACATATTAACACCCAGACCAAGACAAATAGACATGTTAGTGCACACAAATATTTGTCTTGTCCGGGGATCGAACCCGGGACCTGTGGCGCAGAAGGCGGGCTTAGTAACCCTGCGGAAACAGGTCATCCGGCTAATGAAAGCTCTACAAGTACCTATAGTTCAAAATAACGATGTTAAGCTGGATTTTCATTTATTTATATATTAGCACACACAACAGATTACAATAAAAAAACAAACAATATTATATTTAAATTAGGTATAGAACTAGATCATAATCCGAGCTTATGCATACCTATTTTTTTAATAAAAAAATAAAATAATGCATACCTAGTAGCTTCCAAAAGAAAAAGAAATAAACTTAAACTAGAGATTGCTACATAATAAATAATGAGAAAGAAAAAAAACATTGATAATAAAAAGCAGTAGCATTGAATTAAATCAAATAGTAAACAATTAAATTTAATTAACAATCAAATTAAGCAAAGGTAGAAATGAAAAAAAAAAAACAATTAAATTAAACACAATTGAAACTAAAATATACAATATATTTAAAAAATAAAATTACGATACACACCTCAATCAGGTACAGTGGTCCTACCATGAGTTTTTCTTTCCGTTTACTGACAGTAAACGGGAGACATTTTGTATGCGAATCTGTACAGCGCCTCTAGTGGGCAGTAGCAGAACTACAGATTCGCATAGTCAAAGTCAAAGTCAAAGTCAATATCATTTATTCAGTCTAGGCTGTTACAAGCACTTATGAACGTCAAAGAAGCTACGCCATCGGTTCACAAACCCTACGGCGGGAGACCGCCGCGTAACGAGAAGAACCGGCAAGAAACTCGTCAAAGGCTGTTTTTTTCTCCCTGTTTTATTTCATACAGAGTCGACAAATTGAAAAATGACCTTAACATATCAGTAAGGTCAATTTCCATCTCAAAAAAAAAATACTAATTATAATATTACATTTTATGGTTATTGTAACCGTAAACAATTTTCAACTGGCATACAAAATGTCTCCCGTTTACTGTACAGTAAACGGGAAGAAAAACTCATGGTAGGCCCACAGTAGTGCATTTGCAACTGTCGACGGAACTGAGGCAGAGTTAGGTGGAAGATATCGATGTCTCGGTTAGTGTCGACACATCCTTACTATAGGGTTGTAAAAGGAAGTGTTGTTACGGAAGACATGTAGGCTGATACAGTTGCTCATTGATACAGTTGCTGGGCATGGCAACGCTGGCACCGTGTAAACGTTTTTTAGCATATTATAGGTACCCATAGATATTTCGTGCTTAGTAACTGACGCCGGATACATTCTAACCTATCCAATCAATGTAAATCCGGCTTCACTGAATAGCGAATAAAATTGCAGAAAGTGTAGTCAGAAGTGTCGTACCAGTCGACGAATACCACCACTTTTTTTTTTCAATATCATTTCTTACCTGTTTGGCGAAGGGGTACTAATCCCACCTTCTGCGCCAGAGGTCCCGGGTTCGATCCCCGGACAAGACAAATATTTGTGTGCATGAACATGTCTATTTGTCTTGGTCTGGATGTTTAATATGTATATTATGTATGTATTTACAAAAAAAAAGTATATAAGTATGTTTATCCGTTATCTAGTATCCATAACACAAGTTCTTCATGATACTTAACGTGGGCTAGATAATTGTTGTGATTGTATGGATATATTTATTATGAACGTCAAAGAAGCTACGCCTTGGGTCACAGATCCGACGGTGGGAGACCTTGTTGTAACGAGAAGAACCTGCAAGAAACTCGTCAAGGGCTATTTATTCTCCCTGTTTTATTTAATACTTACAAAGACTTCATATTGAAAGGTGACCTTCAGGAAGGTGACTCCCATCGCATCGCGATGTACTTACCTACTCAGAAGTTCAAGATATCGTATATTCTATAATACCTTTTCCTTTAGCTCAACCAGCGTCTCCTGGAAGGTCTCCTTAGGGCACGCTCTCTTGCTACTCTCCTTCAGAGCAGCATCTAGCTGGACGGCCATTTTGGTTATCTTCCTCTCCAGTCTCTCTCTCACAACGTGGACATCTTTGCTCAAGTTGGGGAGGGAGTCGGCCGCGCGACGCCATATTGATATTTGGTTTCGGATGTCTGGAATTTGGTTTTGAAAATGTTATATCTCGTCTCAAGAGAAGAATCAAATCAAAAGAAGCTTCATTCAAACGAAATGATTATGGACGCGCCCAGGTTTGTTTTCCTACCACCAGCAGGATGAGACCACGAGGTTCTCAATTCGATTGTAGTTTATATACCTAACCTTGTGTATTTATACTATATGCTATATGTTAAAAAGTTAAAAAGCATTTCCTTTCTTTTTCCTAATATTTACTAATTTTGTATTTGTATATTTTACTTTTCAATTTCATTATATTATACTTTTTTTCTTTTATTCATATTATGTACATCTATATCAACTATCCGTCCCATAATTGCACCTACTCCCTTTTGTCCTCTTCGTTATTATTTTTCTAACCGAGGTTGCCTGGAAAAGATTGCTATTTAGCAATAAGGCCGCCTTTTGTATGCTTTCTGTCTGTTTTTGTTATTTCTTTTTTGTTTGTCTTTCTGTGCAATAAAGTGTTTTATTATTATTATTATTATGTTTGTGATTATAGATACTAGGTATACCTAAGTACTTTTTATCGTTGTTTCACTTAGCCGTTTTGGACCGAGTTTGCTTTTCAGAACCGATTTCCCATCGAAATCGATGCTGTAGATTGGGGTTTAAGCAAGAAAACTATAAGAATCTGCGGGTTTACCGTCATCTATTATGTCCCGTCTACATGCTCCGTCTTACCTGCCTTAAAGCATGCATTTACAAACCGGTTTGCGCTGGCAAGATGGAGCGTAGCCGCTAGCGCCGACAATCCGTTACGTGTCACCTGCGCAAACCGGTTTGTGCAGGCATGCTCTCAAGTAAGATGGTGAGTGTAGCCGGGACATTCAAAACCATCATATCATAAGAACGTTTTGTTTTTATTGAAGTTGTCACATTTTGACACACTTCACACTTCGGAGGCGTTGATTGAGCGAAGACATCACAAAACTTCCGTCAAAAAACAAGCTTACTTTAAGAGTTTTGTAGTACGAAATAGCACGATAAGATTGAAACAATACTGCTCCAAGAGATAGCGGTAGGCCCCTTCGAATAATAAACGAAAACACGACGCACATAAAAGATAACTTCTACCTACACCTTTTCTACTACTGGAAAAGAACCTCGATTAAGATACCTATTTTCCTCTTATATTAAATATATTTCAAAATTGTAAATTTGTGCTTGGCAACAACATGTTCCATTGTAAATGTTGTTGTTTCTGTTAAAGCTGATAAGTTTCTTGCGGCCGTTCTTCTTATCAGTTAAAAGATGTCCTGAATGGCTGGTAGGGAAAAAAAATTTTGGACTATTCGAAAGTACTTATCTATAAGTCTATTTGAATAAAAATCTTTGACTTTGACTTAGCGTTAACCATAGATTATAACAATAACTAAGCACACTTGCACCTTCGGCTCAGCCACTCGCAGCTTACTTGTGTCGTGGAACATGATCGGATCCTTTTCATCATTTATACTTAAAACATCAGGTCTCATTGCTAATAAAAACAACTATTTATGAGTGTTTTAAAAGCCCATTAGACGCGTTTTATTAACCGACTTCAAAAAAAGGAGGAGGTTCTCAAGTCGACTGTATTATTTTTTTTTATGTATGTTCTACCATAACTTCGCCAGTTGTTAACAGATTTTTATAATTCTTATTTTATCTGAAAGAAAATGGTTTATGTGTGGTCCCATATAATTTTTACGAAGATCTGACTAGTAGTTTTTTCATAATCCTGAAAAATATCAATCACCTTTTGGCAAGTAGTCGTATACCTAGATGACATCATTGTTGTGTATGGGCTGATTTTTAGTGTAAGTAAAGGCATATAATGTAACAAAAAAATCTGAAATAAAAACATTTTATAAAAAAAAATCAAACCGACTTCAAAAAGTAAAAAATAAAACTTTTGGAGTCGGTGCTAGTTAGCTAAGGCCAAAAAAAATATAGTTAATAGAAGTGCAATGTAGAATGCTTTGGCTGGCACCGACTCCAAAAGTTTTATTTTTTACTTTTTGAAGTCGGTTTGATTTTTTTTTATAAAATGTTTTTATTGTTATTTGTACCTAGTTAAAGAATGCATTTTTAGAACTATTACCAGCTATCACCGAAACATCTACTAGGAATGAACCCTGGCAACGACCAATCGTAATAATAAATACCTACGCCATACCTTGCACCTCCCTCGGCTCAGCCAGCCGCAGCTTGCTCGAGTCTCGGAACATGTATCGGATCTGTAAGGACGTCTGGATCGCCACAAAGATGACGCCGACCGCCATGTGCGCCGTAAAGTTGGTAAAGTTTATGCCCTGGGAACAGCTTGAGATACAGCCTGCTGTATGTGACATTGTACATAAACCCCTGTTTCCACTGGCAATACATTTACAAAAAAATTTTTAAATATAATGCGGCCGGTGAGAGAATGACCTTATGGGTCTCGATAGGAGCTGTCAAGTAATGCATTTTCTCAGTGGCTGCACTGTACGCTTCCAACATGTTTTCTTGTAATTGTTTCGGCAGTGCAAACGGGGGGTGACTAATAATTTTAAATAGAAAAATAGCTGAGAAAATCAAATCGGCTCACAAGTTGATCTCAAGCAGGATTTGAACCATCAGCCTTTCGATGTCCGGTCTTATGCTCTTTCAATTGAGCTGTTCCTTGTGAGTACCCCACGGGGGTCGCTGTGCCCCCCACGTTGATATAATGGAGAAGTAATCAAATTTAAAAATATACCCAAGTAAAATAAAACGTGTGTGAAAGAATCATGAAAATATATCTAGCGTGTGAGGTTAGGTCACTTAAGCCCGCTAGTAGTTTGTAGGGCGGTGCCACAGACATAGATCTGTGCGCTGACGACGCGACGCCGCGCGCCGTGAGGAAATGGCGTGACGTCACCGCCATATTTTAAGCCACAGTCAATTCCGCGCGAAAATATGTAATTTAGGTACTTAAATAATTAATTACTTGGCCATTTCTTGATGGATTTAGGTAAATAAAAAATTCATTGTCTTATTGTGTTGATTTATATTTTATTCCCATTCAGTGAAATATAATGTTTTCAACATCGGAAACTTCTCCATTAACCGCCTCTATTGTCTAGTTACCGCTAGACCACCGCTATCAGAGGTCCCGGGTTTGATTCCAGTGGGGGTACCTACATAATTATTGTATTCGGTTTGGTAGGTGGTAGGACTTGTTGTCCGCCTGGCTAGCTACCACCATCTTATCTAAGACTGACGCCATAAAAACGTTTTCAGCATTGTTGTGTTCCGGCAGTTAGAGTTATGATAGCCTGTTCCTCAGCGATTGAGGATTCCGGGAGAGGGTTGCTTCCATCGTCAGCCTTATCAATACTTAACATCATGTATATGAAGGCTAATAGTCTCGTCGTTGTTCATTAAAAAAACTTATATCTAAGTCTGACGCTATAGCCACAATGTTTCCAGCGTTATTGTATTTCGGCCGTAAGAGCAAATACTATAGATATTCTAAAACGGATAGGATAGCCAGTTCCTCAGTACTTGAGGATTCCGGGAGAGACGATGATAAGTCTCTTCGTCGTTCATTACAAAAAATAATAATATAGGTATTCACAGCTTTAATGACCGCCTTGTATGAAATGTGGTGACCTCCGTGGTGGATCCCCCACGGAGGTCGCGGTGCCCCCCACGCTGCTTATAATTGGGGGTCATAGGGACCCCACGTTGCTGTACCTACATGACTGAGTATAACATAAAGGTTCTATGTAAAAATACTTACAGCCTCAATAACAGCCTTGTTTGAAGCCACAATGACGTTGGGCGGGTCTCCTACAGGGGTCGCAGTGCCCCCCACGTTGCTGTACATCGCCATGAGCATCAGGATCGGTACTGGGTCCAAATCCATCACCTCGCATAGTCTGAGAACAGTTACAGAAGTGATGATGTAAACACTTCTTTAATTTTTTGCGTTCGCAAAGGTCGATCACAGGATAGAGACCAAAAATCTAATTTGTCTATTTTCTCACGTTGGTTAAATGAAAGAGACAAAGCGATAACTTCGAAAATGATTATGGTTTGCCAAACTCATACTAAGGGCAAAGTTTATCTATATATACAGTCGTCCGACGGACACGTTTGGACCGACCAATTGTGCGAGGTTCGCGGGGCGAGAGGGGTGCTAGAAAGCCCGAGCTGCCATACGCTCACTCGGGACTATATACAGGATATCTAAGAGATAAGTCTGTGCTATAAAGATAATTTGGTTTAAATAGTAAAGAGATGATTGTAGTTTGTACCTAAGTAAAAAAAAAGTCAGTACATAAGACATTACCTTATAAAGTTTATTTATAAACTCCTAGGCCCTTGCACTTATAAAAACTATCTTTAACTGCTGGTTCTTAAAACAATGAACACAAATTCAACTTTAATTTAAACAAAACAAAACTTAAATTTCTGAACGTAACTTCACTTTCCCGCGCGAAATTGACAATAATCTATCGGCTTTTGTTTTTATCAAAATGGCGCACGGACTGCGTGCGTCTATACGTGTGACAGTTTTACTACTGACTTTGTAGTTCATATTAAACTTTTGGCATTGACAATTTTGTTATGTGAAACGCATAATTATGTATTTCTGTGTTTTTTGTATACACTCGATTTCAAAAGTGTGGTTGATACTCATGTTTTATGCTTTTAAACGCTACTTGATTAGTGTAACGCAACACCACCGACCGCTGATCAGAGTTTCTGTTTTTTTTTTTGGTTTGCTTGGTGGAAGGACTGTTAGGTATGAGACTGCCTGGCTAACTACCTGCCATCATCTTCATACTCAATACACATTTATTTATTGCATTCCATAATGTAGACAAAAGATGTGGAACATAAATAAAAAGTACATCATGGACGCAAACGTGCAAACAATTTAGAAGGGTTTAGAAGAGAGGAGGCGCTATTTATAGTTTAAAATAGGTTTATAGTTTTTTCTACTTATTTGTAAATATTATTATATTATGATTTTTGATTTTTTGCATTTTTCAATGCTATTTTTATACTTATGATAAATTTAAATAGAAAAATATTGGAAAAAAACTGTGACTTGTGGCCGAGTTAATTTTTTCCAATATTTTTCTATTTTTGCTATTTAAATTTATCATAATTATTATATTACTTCTAACTCGATAGTTAAAACAATGTATTCAAATTGCAGTACACTATATTCCGCTAGATAAAATAAGAAAAAAATAAAAACAATTACATATGACAAAGTAATATTAGACGAGGAACTTAAATTATTTTGTTTTATTAACTATAATAAATAGCTTTTATTTATTAGATTTTTTTCAATTGATTTATAAACAAAGAATATTTTTTTTCAATAATTATTGAAGATGGCAATTTATTACTTATATATTTTAATGGATGAATGCAATTGATTTTTAATATATGTCAGTTTTAGTCTAGATCTGGGTAACATTATTTTAATTTTGTATTAGCGGCCGCTCGCGTTTTACCCGCGTGGTTCCCGTTCCCGTGGGAATATCCGGGTAAAAATTCTATGTTCATAACCAGGCTATCTACTATCTGTGTACCAAATTTCATCCATATCCGTTCAGTAGTTTCGGAGCCTATTCAATACAAACAAACAAATCTTTCCTCTTTATAATATCAGTATAGAATAACTAAGCTGGACGCCCTTGGACGAATTAACCATCGTCCAAGTGGACGCCATACCTTTTTTTGAATAACTATAAAAAAAAATTGTAATAACCGGGCAGGCATTTGACCACCATCGTGCTTAATAACGGAAAGTGCCGTATGGTGACGGCCTAAGAATACAAGTGTCACCACTCCCTTACATGCCTGGGATGTCGTAAGAGTCGACTAAGAGGCTCGACGCATTGAACACCTGTGCGAGAGAAGGAAAACTTGAAACAAACCCTCTACCAATCCGTCTGGCCAGCGTGGTAGCAGTAGGCTAATATCTTCCTATGAACGCCACAAAGGCGTGAGTTAGGAGAGGCCTATGTCCAGCAGTGGACATCCGCAGGCTGATGATGATGATGATGATGATGTGCTTAATAAACAGGATGTGGTCTAAGGTGTTGCATGCTTGCCCAGGAACTCTGTGTACTATCTTCCTCCTGCGGTTTCACCCGCGTGGTTCAATTCCCGTGGGAATATCAGAATGAAAAGTAGCCTAGTTATTCTTCCTCCTTTTAACTGTTTGCCAAAAATCAAGTGGTTACTTAAAACCCGGACCCGGTGGTGGCAAAGCCGGACGGGCGAACAGTCACCATAGTCGGAACCATTTTGCCCAGTTCCCCAAAGTCCCCTGAAAAAAAACCGGGGGAGGGCGGGTTATCATTTACCCCACCGGCGTCGGGACCTCGAACCTACCTGTGCGCTTGCAATACCTATTGAGTTGGCTTATCGTAAGCTGCTTTAAATCCTCTTCTTTCAGCTTGTCTACTTCAAAGAGTTCCCAGCGCAGCGATGCGTACATCGGGCATTCTGCCATGAAGTGATAGCTTGTTTCTTCTTTTTCTCTACATTGTGGACAAATAGTGTCATCTGCTCTTTTAAGCAGGAGTCTGTTTAGTTACTTAGGTCTCTGCCTCGAATCTAGCGGGCAGCGGGGCGGCGGCGGCGCGACTCGGAAACGCTCGCCCCGCACCACCCGCGCACCGCCGTTTTCGATAGTCGCGCCGCCGCCGCCCCGCTGCCCGCTAGATTCGAGGCAGAGGCCTTAGAGTTAGGGCGTAAAGGAAGTACAAACAAACTCACTTTCAAAGTCAAAGTCAAAGTCAAAGATTTTAATTCAAATAGACTTATATATGTCTTGTGTTCGATTCTGAGTCCCAGTGGAGGTAATTTTTAACGACTTCAACAAAAAAGGAGGGAAGTACTCAATTCAAACCGCTTTTTTTTTTTTTTGTCCGATGTATGTATACCGATTACTCCGGTGTTGGTGATCCGATTTTAATAGTTGTTTTTTTTGTTCCATCGGGTACACTGTCAATTTGGTCCCATATAAGTCTCATTGAGATCCGATGATAATCTTCGGAGATATGGGGCCTAATGTCATGGAAGTCATGAAACAATTATATCATCCAGGTAATCGTTAGATTATTGTTCGAGCTGAAGTTTCACGCAATAACTACTGAGCGGATTTTGATAAAACTTTTTTGTTAACTAGCTATTGGTTCTCGCCAACATACCTATAGGCTATAAACCCTCAATAAGTAACGTCCTGCACCGGGAAAAACAGCTTTGTAAAAGGTAATGAGGAGTTGACATAAGGTTATTAGCGTAGGTACGAGACCTGATCTACCTTTAAAAATTGTGAAATAAAAAATACCGACTGCAAAAGGTTTATTTTTTGCTTTTTAGTTTTTTGAAGCCGGTTTTAATTTTTTTATTAAAAGTTTTTTATTGTATACGGTTTGGTTGGTGGTACGACTTGTTGTAAGTCGGCGAGACTAGTCAGACATCTCTCGAAGGATTGCTCAGCTGAAGTGGCAGTGGGCGGGACACATAGCGAGAAGAACCGATGGCCGTTGGGGCGGAAAGGTTTTAGAATGGCGACCGCGCACAGGACGACGCTCCGTGGGTAGGCCCCCCACAAGGTGGACCGACGATCTGGTGAAGGTCGCGGGAACCATTTTATTATTTGTAACTTTATAAAAAAACAAATAAAAAAAAATAAGTGCTTTCGAATCGTCCAATATTTTTTTCCTACCAGCCATTCAGGACATCTTTTAACTGATAAGAAGAACGGCCGCAAGAAACTTATCAGCTTTAACAGAAGCAACAACATTTAAAAAAGAACGTGTCGTTGCCAAACACAAATCTACAATCTTGAAACATTCTTCTTTCACATTTATAATATTTGTTAGAATTAGGATTACAATAGGTATAAACAATCAAGAAATATTGAAAAGAAATCGGGTGTCTTGTAGGATGAGTAGTTTTAACGATGAAATAAAATAAACGATTCTTTATTTTATAATTTTATTTTATGTAAAAATAATTTATATTTTAGTATTACTTAAAAACGATTGGCGTTTTATTGAACTTGTTTTATAACATGATCGTTTTTATATAAAAAATACACTTTTATCATATTTTGTTCATTAAAATACTGTCTAAATATCACGCTAAGTTTTAATAACATTCTACATTCTAAAAGTAGCACAAAAAGAATACAAAATTATACAAAAGTAAAACACTACTTGTTTAGTAAGAATACAAAAAACGAAAACAAAAATGAAATTCAGTATTATATGACATAAAAATAAAACTATTCACTTACAATATCAAAAATAAATGATTTTTTTATCAAATACTTATTATATTAAATTATTTTATTTAAATATTAAATAAAATACAATTTGTAAATGTTTAATGAAGTATATGTTTTTTATTTAATCAAAGAATGGGTTCGTGAATAGACATTGATCAAAAAGCAATGCAAAAAATAATGTATGTGCCCCAATTATGTAAAAATCTAACGAAAATTTTATTCTTAGTTTATTAAATCGTTAAAATTAATAATTTAAGTACCAAAAATTATCACAGAAATAATCACTATGGTTACGTACTACAAAAATATTTTTTAAATATTTGTGACATTAACTTCATAATTGAATATAAAAATGTGGATCTTATTGTTTCAATTAACTGACTTGATAAAAATAATTACATAGAAATTCTGCTTTCAAATACAAATCGGAATAATCTAATAAAATAAGGGTTTTAGATAAAAGAAAATTTGTAGTATCATTTTTTTTAATTCTTTACACGTCATATTGGTATTTAAAAAAAAGCAATGTCCCGTGATCACGGCACCTAAAAAGATTCAGAGACGTCGGGAAATATAAAACTAAAACAGACAAACTTAAAAACTGATTTTATGAACAGAGCTAGTTAAATCCTATCATCATATAATATGATAAATATTAAACAAGAAAATGTACTTGAAAAAACGCTAACCATAATTAGCATAATTGGTGCATTGGGCCGGATTCCCAAGGATGCGGGTTCGGATCCCGTCAGGGCGACATGAGACTAGTTGCTTTTTTCTAGTATATTTTCTTGTTTAATATTTATCACATAAAAATAGCATTGTAAAATGCAAAATTAAAAAGTTATAATCATATAATATTTTTTTGTTTTTCTCTTATGTAACTTACAAATTTCTAAATCACAATTTAGTATTTCCCAGTTACGATATACCTATACTTCTTTAATTATATGTAAATTGTAATACAATTATAATAAATACACATCAACCGAACCGGTCAAAACAACGTTATTGATAAAACATACAAAAACAGCTCAAAAAATTTGCACAACATTTCCATAAATCCAAACTTTGCTGAACTTTCATGACAAATGGAAAACATACTTGTTTTTAAAGTAAGTAATAAGTTATGAGACACCCACTATCTTTTCAAAGGGACATATGAATAATGGGTAGAATTAACGTCAAAATCAAAGACCCATCACACTTTTCACGGTTCCACTATCTTCAAGTCAGTAACTCGAAGTGACAGCCGAAAGTCTTTTTTTTATTTAATGAAAGACCAATGAAAAGCGCGCCACTAGTTTCTATAGTTTTTGCTAGTACGGAGAACATTCCGGTTGTCCAGTAAAGTCTTTTCAGAGAGCTTTATTTTAAAAAGTAAAAGATATTATGGAAAACTTTTATATCACAAATAATAGACCATTAACAGGTATTTCATTTGAATTCTAAATTATTTCTTTAAACTTATGGTAAATTTTAAATAGAAAAATATTGGAAAAAATTAACTCGGCCACAAGTGAATTCTCAGACGGGAATCGAAACCGCGACCTTTGGAAATCCGGTCCAATGCTCTAACCGCTGAGCTACCGAGACTTGCGAACCACCGTCGAAATTCTCCAATACTTTTATATTTTTAATACGCTGTAGGCCAGCGTTGTTACATCAATGCTAGGAATATCCTTGCATTCGAAAGAAACATCTTTCCAGGTGTTTAACGACCGATTAAGATGCAACTGCCAATAATTTATGATTTTGTAATTTTGCCTTTTTCAATGCTATTTTTAAACTTATGGTAAATTTTAAATATAAAAATATTGGAAAAATTATTAATTTTTATAACCTTAGTACTTTCCGAGGAAACGTTTCCTGAAAAAACTCTACTAAACTACTCACGTGAACTACTCACGGGAAGTTCCGCAATTGTACCAAGTAACAGCAATGGCGCTAATATTTATGTCGAACCAAAACGCCGCAAAATTTAACATTTGAGTGACAAAAGAAAAGCGCGCCAAAATGAACGACAAATTTGGGAAAATTGTATCTAATGCCAAGTAAACACACAATGGCACATCAAGAGATAACCTGAAGCTACAATAAGATGCCCAATCATGACGGGGAAGCCGATCCGGAAGAACTGCAGGAACGTGAACCTGTACCCGTGCTGTTCCGCCACTCCGGCGCAGACCACGTTGGCGGAAGCGCCTATTAAGGTCCCATTACCTGGAAAAAGAACAAAGTTATATAAACGGTTTTGCTCCTAACATTAATGAGATGAGACCACAGATCCTATCTAAACCTGACGCCTTAACAAAATGTTTTCAGCATTGTTGTGTTCCGGCAGTTCGATAGCCAGCTCCTCAGTGGCTGAGGATTCCGCGAGAGGCTCGCTTCCATCGTCAGCCTTATCAATACTTAACATCAGGTATGATGAAGGCTAAGTTTCCCCGTCATGAATAAAAAGAAAAACTATATCGAGATAGACGGAAACAGCGCTTCAAACTGTACGAGAACCTAGGTAGCGTGCCGAATTTTTCTTTGAACCATGACGTCACGAGCGAGATTTAGTGATGTGCGAATGTTATTGACGAGCTCTTGCAAGAAAGCACTGCACAATTAACCTTTTTCGTTTCTGAGTGACAAGTTCTGAGGCACAAGAAGTGTCACTGTTTTAGTATTAGAGCATTTACTTATTGCATAAATGTTCTTTCCCAAATTTTTCGTGTTGAATGGGTTTGCTCTCATAGCCCAAGGGCTAAGCAAGACAGGTTCTACGATGGAGTGAGCTAACCCAGAAGCTGCCTATACACTTTGTCTTTGAAAACTGATGAGGCCAAGGTTGTAGGAATCGGGGAACACATGAGCAGGCAGCGCATTCTATTCTTTAGCGGTTCGCATAAGAAATGTGTCAGCAAAAAAATTGGTACGGGCCGTTGGAATGTCAACGACGTATCGTATGTGTGATAAGCTAACCTGCGTCTGGTACCCCGATGGTGGAAAGGGGCTGGAGGAACAAGGTCGAGCAGTTTTCTCGCATTCTCTCCACAGTGTATCCTATTAGAGGCCGATAGACATGCAACTTTGCGGCGGTGACTGAGGCTCTGAAGTTCCGCCGAGGCCAATGCTGAGTTTCCTATGAGTTTCTTGGCATCTACTTAGCTGATACTTAGCAGAACCATCCCACAGGTGACAGCATTACTCCATAGACGGCCGAATCTGCGCTTTGTATAAAAGGAGCAGCTGACTCGGAGAGAAGTATCGCCTAGCCTTAGAGAGGACGCCAAGTTTCTTTGCAGCACACTTCGCAATGGAGTTAATGTACTCGTCAAAGTTCAGGTTGGCAGACAGGTTCAGGCCAAGAAGTTGCAGATTTTCGGTTATCGGTAAGGATACACCCTGGAAAGTTGGAGTCAGTTTTGCAGTGAATAAACAAGGTTGTGTTTTAGTTGCATTGAAACTGACAAAATGGGCGTTGCCCCAATCTGAGACGGCCTGAAGTGCCAGATTGGTATGCTCGACAAGGGACTCTCGACAAGACCGGATTTTATCACTGGTAGCCTTTGCAAAGAGAAATATCTGCTGGTTAAAGTGGTGTAATCTGCATACCCAATGCTATCAGTCACCAGCAGGTCGTTAATGTGCAGAAGGAACAGTGTCACAGACAGGACAGATCCTTGGGGGACACCTACATCAATTTCTTTTAGGTCGGATAATTGACCATCCACTACAACTCGGATGGAGCGATTGCGAAGGAAGCCAGCAATCCAATTGCTATTAATCCAATTGCAATTAGGCTGTCATACCAGACTCTGTCAAAGGCTTTAGAGATATCGAGCGATACGGCAAGGGCTTCGCCGTTTTTCTCGATCGCTTCACTCCAAAGATGGGTGGCATACACGAGAAGAACTCCAGTCGTATGACCTCGACGAAAACCAACCCTATATGAAATAAAATATTTCCTTGTATTTAATTTTTTACCTCCCAAACACGCTCCCAGCGACAAAGCCCATACAAGCGGGGCCATGGGCAGGTTAAGACTGGGATTGGATCCCAGTGACGTCACGATGCGGATCATCATCGTAGTCAGCGGGATGTTGTCGACGAACGCTGACGTCACACCTGACACCTGGGGAATGTTATTAACAATTAATTATATAGCGTGGAAGCCTCGGTTGATGGCACTGACCCGTTCGCGACCACTTTTTATTATCATCAGCTTCTTAATCATCAACATCAACAATTAGTAACCAAGTAACAACAATGGCGATAATAATTATGTCAAAAAAATAACGCGGCTAAATGTGACATAGAAAAGCGCGCCAGAAGTTTAACGACAACATAAAAATCAACATCAACAACCATTTTAAAATGTTGTCCACTGCTGAGTCGCAGGCCTTCCTTATAGATGGATAAGAAGCATAGGACATGGCCCATCACGCGGGACCAACGGGTTAGCGTGTCTTTCAATATTGAACCACGGAGGAGCTCAAGATTTAACTTTTTCACCACCATTGTGACCCATTGTGAAAGTTGTTTAACCGCTAAATATGATTTAGAATGTGTGTTTTTAGGTTTGTGTCTGAGGACATTTTAGCTTCCTTACATGGCCATTGTCACAGTGGTCACGTCACGCGGTATCATGGCCTAATATTTCCAGGCAAGAATTGTTAAAATACCATTCCTTTTTCTTTGTTTAATGGGTAGAAGAGATGCACTGATAGAAATTCAGATACGGCCTAAGGTCAATCTTAATGTTTCTTTTGAATAAACTATTGCAAAGAATTAACTTACCCACAACATGAGTAAGATGGAGACAGCCAGTCTTGCGCTCTCGTCCACCTTGAAAATGAGGGATTCAGTGAAACCCCCGATGAACTCTATTAGACCTAATTTCGATAGAGCCTGTAAACAAAGTAATCTGGTAATTACATAACTATTACACTTAAATTCAATATCATTTATACAGTCTAGGCTGTTACACGCACTTATGAACGTCAAAGAAGCTGCGCCATCGGTTCACAAACCCTACGGCGGGAGACCGCGTAACGATAAGAACCGGCAAGAAACTCATCAAGGGCTGTTTTTTTCTCCCTGTTTTATTTCATATAGAGTCGTCAAATTGAAAAGTGAAAGTAAGGTAACTAATCAACTTAACCGCCTCTGTGGTCTAGTGGTACAACCACCGGTATCAGACCCTAGGGGTCCCGGGTTCGATTCCCAGCGGGGTACATATCGTATTCGGTTCCGTTGGTGGTAGATCTTGTTGTAAGTCCGCCTGACTAGCTACCACCATTTTATCTAAGTCTGACGCCATAACAACAATGTTTTCAGCATTATTGTGTTCCGGCAGTTAAAGATAAGATAGCCAGTTCCTCAGTGATTGAGGATTCCGGGAGAGTCTCGCTTCCATTTTTAGCTTTATCAATATTTAACATCAGGTATGATGAAGGCTAAGAGTCTCCCCGTTGCTAATTTTTTTTTTTTTTTTTTAACTACGGGTTGCGGCAGGTAGCATTCTCTAGTCACGGTAATTTTCACACAACTATAAGCAAACAACGAAAAAGGAATTGAAGCCAATAAACGTAGCCGATGTGGACTTCATTTAGACTAAGATGGCGTGGGTGAACAGGGCAAGCCCCACCTCTCCTCATATCTCTGTTGCCATGATGACGTGTCAAGAACTACGAGTAGGTACAATAGCCATAAACAAGTTGGTATATTTAAAGCTCGAGTGAATAGGCTTTTCTAGGCAAGCTCGACTCGCTCCATCGTAGGCCTCTTCTCATTCTAACGATTCAGAATGAGGTCATGAGTAAGCCTATTTAATGAAAAAAAAAGGTTTCCTACCTCCATGAGCACGAACAGCGCTGCGAAGAACAGCAATGTGGACCACTCTACGCGGTGCAGGACTGGTTCCAGGTCTTCCCGGTCTGCCAGCGTCAGCAGTAATATGGCGCCTAGCAATGCTGTCCAGCCCAGCGACACTCGATCTGTGAGAGAATAAAAATAATAATGCAGACTCTTTAAGGGCCCGCTATAGGCGAACGAAAATCAGATTGCTTTACATGATCGTCTGTAATATCAATATTAATGAAAAACTGAATTTCAAATTAAGATGCAGCAAACTACAGGACTAACACTAGTGACTATGTTACTAAAAAACACGATTGCATAAAATTTTCTCGATAGAAAAAAATTGCGAAGTTGCCTCCAAGTCACTATAATTAACACGATAAACTGCTAGTATTCAAGTAATACACTAAAATAAAGCTTGGAACTTTTTAGTATAATTACACTATAGATAAGGCAGGGCTTATGTTATATATTTTTTGTAAATATCCTTTAAATATACTTTTTTTAAAAATCCTTCATTTCTTCATTCTGGACCGGCCGATTTATATAGTAAATGCTGCCTTATTTCTCATAGAAATAAGGCAGCATTTACTTTGCAGTTCACCGTTGCAGTTATTACTTTTGCTTTTGGCCTAGAGCGCGCCCTTAAGTCTAAACATTAGTTGGTCACATTATATAAGTAGAATGCGTGAAAGCTTAACATGTTCAGCGAACACTCGGATCCGAGTAGTGGTATGCGTTACCACTGGTGCCGCCCACTCGAATCCGAGAGGAATTACTGTCGAAAAATAACTGTGTGACACCTAACGAGGCTTTTACCTTGGCAGTGAATATTTTAAGAAAGGTTTAGTTAAAAAATAATATTTCTGATCCAACTAACAAAGGACATACACTTGTCAGCAAATAATCGAGCCACTGCGTTATTTTCATACAAACATACTCATTTAACATACAAATTCACTTAATCCGGATTTCTACAACTTTATATGGAATGAAAATTAAACATTTGTTTTTCTTACTTTGCACAAAACTGAAAGTTTTCTTGAACTTTTGGGACTTTTATTCTCAAGTCGAGTATTCGACTCATACATCGACGTACAAATGTTTACATAACTAATATATAATAAATCACATAATAACAATTTATACGTTATGAATAATGAGCCTGTAAAGTGAGTATGTTTGTTTGTTTTTTTTATGAACGACGGCGGGACTCTTAGCCTTGATCATACCTGATGTTAAGTATTGATAAGGCTGAAGATGGAAGCGAGCCTCTCCCGGAATCCTCAATCACTGAGGAACTGGCTATCTTATCTCTAACTGCCGAAACACAACAATGCTGAAAACATTGTTGTTATGGCGTCAGACTTAGATAAGATGGTGGTAGCTAGCCAGGCGGTCTTACTACAAGTCCTACCACCAACCAAACCGAATACAACATGTACCCCCGCTGGGAATCGAACCCGGGACCCCTGGGGCTGATACCGGTGGTTGTACCACTAGACCACAGAGGCGGTTTGTATGAAAATAACTCACGAGGCTCGATTTACTTGCTGACAAGAGGGTGTTAATTTAATTTCGTGCGAATCGCCTACAGAAAAATAATATTAAAAAAAATGTCGAATCGCACACTTCCGGGCGAGTTAAATTCGTGCGAATCGTCCAATAACCCTTAAATTAACATATTTCGGATTCTGAATTGAGAATTTCATGGAGAGAAACGTCTGCACATCAACTGATACAAAAATGTTAATACGATCTCAAGTACGAGTGAGGTATGAGATGTTCTCAACCTGGAATTCTCAATTTTATGACATCTTCACTGATCCTCTCCTTATTTTAAAGTTGGTTTAAAATAAGATTTGCCACTTACTCAGTTCAGGAATGGAGTGCAGGAAGAACACGGTGACGACGAAGCTAACAGCAACGGTGGCCTTGATGAGGAGGTATTTGTCTCGGATTTTGTACTGAAAAGATGGAAACATCGTATATTAGTGATATCACCAAGCAGTATAGTGATACTGCTTGGTGATATCGTCCTTCCAATTTATCTTATGACTTATGTAAACCATCCTTCCTTTTGCTACATTTCTTATGAGTATATTTACACTATTAAAACGAATTTTAAGTCATCCTTTTCACACCAATTTTTTACCTTCAATGGGGACAGTTAGCATTCATCATACTTGGTGTTAAGTGATGATGAGACTAAAGGTGGAATCACGCTTCTTCCGGAATTCTCAACCACTGAGGAATTGGCTATCTTATCTTCTAACAGCCGGAACACGACGATGCTGAAACTATTGTTGTTGTTAACCAAGTCCTGCCAGTGCCACCAACCAAACCTACAGGTACACTCACTAGGAATGGAACTTAGGACCTCTGGATCTGAGTCCAGTAGTATTACCAAAAGACCACTGAAGCGGTTTAATTAAACTTCTTATCTTCATGCTTTCTGTCTCACCATTTACTTTGATGTAGCCAGTCACATCTCCTTCTCTCTCCCTTTCTTCCTATTTTCTTTCTCACCTATACCTTCATCTCCTTCAAAAGTGCCCAGAAAGGTCTCCTTAGGGCAGGCTTTCTTGCTGTTCTTCTTTACAGCAGTATCCAGCTGTGCCGTCAGCTTGGCCACCTTCCTCATACTTACTTGATGTTAAGGCTGAATTTGAATTTAATAGTCCTACTTCCAAATAAACTAACATCTACCACCACTTGGAATCGAATCTGGGTCTTCTGGATCTGATCGCGACGGTGTTACTATTAGACTTTGTCTTCATGCATTCTCGCTCTCTATTTCCTTCAACGTGTCTTGGAACGTTTTTTGATCTATTCCGCTATAAATTTCTTTTGTCTATCGACCTTTCTTACCTTTCCCTTCATCTCCTCCAGAGTCCCCTGAAACGTCTCCTTTGGGCAGGCTCTCTTGCTGGATTCCTTGACAGCAGTATCCAGCTGCGCCGTCAGCTTGGCGACCTTTCGCTCCAGTCGTTCCCGGACCACGTGCTCGTCCTTGCTGAAGTGGGGGAGCGAGTCGGCGGCTCGACGCCAGATTGTAATCTGCTGGCGGAGTTCTAGAGGAAAAAAAGATGTTAAAACCTACTTTACTGACATAGTTTATGACATTTTTAGTCTTACATTTTTCAATGCCATTTTTAAACTTATCTTTCTTGTTTTTTTTTATTTATTTTTATTCCCGCAGGGAGACTCTTAGCCTTCATCATACCTGATATTAAGTATTGATAAGGCTGGGGATGGAAATGAGCCTCTCCCGGAATCCTCAACCACTGAGGAACTGGTTATCGTGTCTGTAACTGCCGCAACACAACAATGCTGAAAACTTTGTTGTTACGGCATCAGACTTAGATATGATGGTGGTAGCCAGCCAGGCGGCCACCAACCGAGTTTTAAATGTTAATTTAAATAAATAAACGTTAATTTAAATACGCACCCTGTATATCACGCGGCACATTCAGTCGCAGCGCGTCTGCATTCCTATAGATGTATCGAAGCTGCAGGTACGTCTGCACGCAAACCAGCAGGATACCCACTGACATGTGCAATGTGAAGTTTGTGAAATTTATGCCCTGGGGAAAGACAAATAGATTAGATATGACTGCATGAACCCGTATATCACGTCTACATCCTCACCAGGGGCGGGCGCAACGGTCGTAAATAGACTGCGGTACTTTTGAAGAGCCTGTGTACATAGGGGTAGAGAAAAGATAGGGCTAGGAGAAGGAATATAGATAGGAATGGGATGACGCGTGATAGAGATAGAAATAAAACGAATAGAGAAACATAGATATGATAAGAAATAAATAGTATCAGACAAGTAGCGAGTTATAGTGACGACCTATTTGGCGCAGGGGTACTAAACCCGCCTTTTGAGCTAGATGTCCCAGGTTCGATCCCCGGACAAGATTAATTTTTAAATTTTCTTATAAACTAAAACATACTAAGTATATTACTAGTTGCCTAATTATCGAGCAATCATTCTTTTGGGCTATGACATTTAGGACATTATTGGTACCGCCCCTGGTTCTCGCAAGTAGTGACGCAGACTTTTTACGCATTATTGCGTCAAAACTATCTGTGCGCGCCTCACAGAACATGAAGCGCTGAAGTATCCGGGCAGCCCCAACAGTTCCCTAAATGCATGAATATATTGCACTTGTAATCCCTTTGAGATAGCTGACCCAGAAAAAGCACGAGTAGAAGGATTGGCAGCGCGTCTTGAACAGTGTAATATTCACTTTAGTGCTAAATCGTACAAAAACTTCTGGTCAGCATATTACTCCGGGTCGCTAAAGCTCTTCGCTCCTTCTCTTTGTCCATTTCATCCCGCAAATCCTCAGTTACAAATATGCACCCGGTTCTGCCCGGTTCCGGTTAACACTAAAGAACCGGTTCTCAAATATTATATTACCCGGTTTTTGCGGTTCCTAACTTATGATCAAATAATTACATTTATTAAAAAAACTACCCATTTAAAGCCATTGTATGCAAAGTGTCCTAAGTGTCCTAAGATCCACTCCTGTCCATTCTCCTTGCCTTATCCACCCGCAAAGCCCAGTGCCGCAACAGTGGGGACATTAAAGACCCCGCTAATAATGATGATAATAACTTACAGCTTGCACCACAGCCTTGTTAGAAGCTATGATGACGTTGGGTGGATCCCCCACGGGGGTCGCAGTGCCCCCAATGTTGCTGAACAGCACCATCGACATTAGGATTGGGACCGGATTGAGGTCCATTACTTCGCACAACCTGAGGAGACGATAAGAGACGATTGATATGATCTGGTGAATACATAAAACATCGAAATGATTCAGAGATAGTAATTAAATAAAGCACTTGGTTCACGATTCTCTTTCATTAAATTTACATTACGCTCACAGTGTGTTCATCTTGTGTTCTTTCTCATCTTCTCCACCCTTATAAATTTATCCATCAGTCTTCTAGTATCTACCACCCATTAATTATTACAACACACGATAAAGATGATTTAATAATTAATATTCAACTTTCGTAAAAGTATTTTGTTGTACTCAACTTCTAATTAAAAAAATGCCATTTAATTAGGATGAATTTATAATTTCTTTCAACTAAGTACTTACCTAATTTATTACCAATTGAATTTTTATTTTAGTACTTTCGTCCAATATTCTACTATTCTATTCTATAAAGGGATTATTTAATTCAGATAAAAAAAGATCTAGTATATTTTCTTGTTTAATATTTGTCACATAAAATAACATTGTAAAATGCAAAATGAAATCGTTATAAATTAGATGGCTGTTTCATCTTAATCGATAGTCAATCAAATTTCGAATGCGAGGATATTTCTCTCATTGATGAAACGACGGTGGCCAACACCGTCGAAAGGTGAATATACTAGAAAAAATCGACGTGTCCTCATAGGTCTCTCCCAAGTAACACACAAGCAAGATAACAGTACACATTTAGAAAACTTTACAGTTTAAAGATGAATATCGTTTGTATAAGAGCCTTAGAAATATCTAAATGCTGAATTGAGTTGAGTTTGGGCTCTTAAAATTCTTAATGCTTAATAAGTTCTGCATTTTTGTACTTTATTTCTTTAAACTTAATAAACAATATTTGTTATCAAGCTTTATTAAGCATTACGCATTCTAGGAATCCTAAAGCTGAAAAAAAGCTCCTAGCGAAGCATTTATCTGAATAATCATAATCTGTATTGCTATTATTCAATAATTACTAAGCTAGTAGCGTTTGAATCAGCTGATTGCTGAATAAGTATAACAATCTGAATAAAGCTATTACATAATGTTGTTATACAGCTTGATACTGAATAAATGTAAAGTGAGCTAATTATTTTATGCCTTTACTGGATAAGATGCCATGTTTTTCCAGTTATTCAGCTGCTGAATATAGAAGATTATTTAGGCTTTTAATAAGTTTTCACCGGCATAACAGTATGTTTTAAACAAACTTATTCAAATTAAAGACCACACGTACGTTCTATCAGCGAAAATAGCTTAATGTCAGCTGTTAAAATCTCTTTGTAAGCTATATTTTTTATGTTGTTTGCATCAACATGGAGCGAAAATCGTGGAAAAAACATAAAAGAACCGGTAATATTAAAAGAAAAATGTTAAAAGAATATTTAAAAATCAATAGTAGCAATCGTTCAAGTGTTTCTAGTCATCAAAAGATTTGGGATAATAGTATGAACAAAAATGAGCCAAGTTCCAGCCAGCATGGGTTGATATCGTATAATGAAGAGGATTCCGTACATGAAATAAATCAAATTGTTTATGAAGAGTATGCATCTGATGACAGCTGTACAGATATCGAAGAAGAACAATGTACCGAACACATGAAAAATATGATGTTTCGAGAGGAAATTAGAAAATGGGCTGTCGATAAAAATATCACTCAAGCAGCACTAAAGGATTTAGCAGCAACATTAAATAAAAGATTCCCAGATATTTTACCCAATAGTTCTGACCAAATCATAGGCACACCGAACTTTAAATATGCTTATCTAATTATTAATAATCTTTACCATATACTTATTCGTGTCTTATTATGTATATTGTCCAGTTATAACATCATCATATCAGCCATACGACGCCCACTGCTGGGCATAGGCCTTCCCCAAAGTTATTTCATATATTATCTGAATTTATCTCTTTGGCTGTAACATATATATCCTTTTTGAAGTCGGTAAAAACCGGCCTGATACACTACCTATTTTTTTCAGGTGTTTGCAACTTTAATGGAAAACATGGTTGTATAACATGTGTGACAGTAGGAGAGTATTCTCACCAATCCCACACTGTCGTGTTTCTTGACAGTAGATGTCCAGATAGAACAGACGACCAAGACGTCCCAAGACGACTTGGAAGTAATGAAAAGATTAATGGTCGGATGGTGTGATGGGAATTTTGGCAAATATGACACCAAGTGGTGCTCAAGCGATATAAATAATGTTACAATGTTTTTAAATCACCGCACATTGCCTTCGAAAATTCACCGATCTATTTGTACCTCTAACCTCTAGTTGCACTTTGTACCTCTATTGCACACAGAATCTATAGGTTAAGATCCAAATTAAAACAAAATAAATTGAAGTAAAAAAAATATTTATTTTATTTAAGTATAAAAAAAATCAACAATAAAAAATTACGCCCTTCAAAATCGTAAACACGAGAAAAAATAAATTATTACTTTTTGAAAGCCTTGAATCCTATTATCACATCAGATGAATTACGACTTCCTCCAGTCCAGGAACATTTGCACAACAACTCCTTCGTAAACATTATATCCAGCAACCTGTAAGCACAGTTATTGCCATTTCCCAGTAATTTAGAATATACAATAGAATATATATATATATATATATATATATATATATATATATATATATATATATATATAGCTTTTCAAACGTTTCCTGGTTTGATAGCTCTTGATCCAGTATTTCTAAATTGCAAGCATCATTTATAGCTTTAAACATGAAGGATTGCACTTCTATGCCCTTCGCTTGGCCTAATGGTATTACAGTTGAATTTGATGGCAAGCTATATTTCATTTCCTCAATTTGAACAGATAGCTCTGCAAGTCTATTCATTCTTTTATCCTGATTATCCATAATAAGTTGTTGTATCGCGTATATATTGTGGATTCCTTCTAAACTAAACTGACTGCTGCGTGGCTACATTTTCAATTTGTCTTGAGATTCCTTCGGAGACTACTGTATACATAACACCTTTATCATCGGCAATTACATGATTTGGTGTTTGACTGGGGGCTACTATAATATTCGCCACAGGATCGATCTGCAACAAAAAAAATATATATTATTTTGTAGAGCTTATTCCACTGCATTTAAACCAACCAATATCGAGTAAGTAGGCGAGTAGGTGCACAGAATAAGAGAAATGAAGCTGGCGTATGTACCATTTCGGTTTTTATACGTACACTCGGCGGTCGCGCTAAGGTGGTTTTTTTATTTATTTATCTATTTTTATCTTTAATATTTAAAATAGGAATGTTTTGTATGTATTCAGGTATGTAACGAATAAACTCAAAAACTACTGGTCTAATATACGTTTCAATACCTATGTACGATTTGTATCGGCCAACCTTATTCCACATTAGAAAAAAAACATTCGATTAAAGAACCCTAAAAATTCGAAGTAATGTAGAAATGTGGTCAACTATTCAATTGTTATTCAGAAGTTAGCGTAGTGAAATGACTTTATTCAAGTGAAATATATAAAAGTAGACTCTTGTGCACTTTTATTAAGCAATGAAAGCAAAACAAGCGATCGCCATTTAAAATCTTTGTAAATAATTATAATTACAAGATTATCTGAATAATCTTACAACTACAAAATGTTCAATTCAATTTATCGTATGTTGCATTGGAATTGCTAGAATTCGAAATTTCGCCATTAAGCATTTTAGTCAGACCGAGCATGCATGTACGAAAATAATATTTACAATCGCTTATCTTGATTATTCACGCAGCGCGTCAAAAATTATCGAAAAAATCATACACTATTTACGACAAAATTATTTGCGCACTAAGAATTAACATGTAGCAAACCTATAACTTAATTAATGAAACTTTACTTACCGCTTTAATAAATCCACCATTGCATGTCAATAATTACTCACCAACATTGAAAATGTCTAACTGATTGTCATCTAATTCCACGATTTGTATGAAAAAAATCTGTATTATTGTTAACAAGAAATTATTGCTGAGTAAATTCTGAAAACAATAACCAATTCGACATAACTGAATATTTGAGGTTTAAGAGCTTAATAAAAGCAATATCAGCTGTTATTCAGAAGTTATTAAGATAATTGTACTATTACTAAGCTCCTACTCAGTAGTCACTCAAACGTTTTTAAGCTATAAGCATTTTAATTTGGGGCCTATTTTGTTTGAATAAAATCTGAATAGATGGTACTCAGACGTTATTCAGTTTAGTATTCAGCTTGTATTCTAAATGATTGCTCTTACTCAACTTTTATTCAGCACTTTTGTGTTACTTGGGCTGTAGCATAATTGGTTAGTGCATTGGGCCGGATCCCCAAGGATGCGGGATCGAATCCCGTCAGGGCGACATGAGACAAGTTGTTTTTTTCTAGTATATTTTCTTGTTAAATTTTAAGGATAATGCATTTTAATTTAAGTTACTTACCTTATAGTTACCGGAGTCATGAGTAGTACAGTAGTGACATTATCAAGTACTGTCGACAAGATCGCTGTAATGGCACACAGCAACGTTATGAGAGGCCACAACTTGCCTTTTGTTACCTGTGAAATAACAACATTAACATTAACGGTTGATTTTACAATACTCGGTTAAAAGTTATCAGTTACTTTAATTCATAACCAACTACAATAAATGACTATGTAAAAAAATAATTGCAAACAAACACACCAATTATCCAGCCCACGTTAAGTTTCATAAAGAACTTGTGTTATGTATGATATATGATTTTGTAATTTTTGCATTTTTCAATACTATTTTTATACTTATGGTAAATTTTAAATAGAATTATATTGGAAAAAATTAACTTATTGGCAGTTGCATCGTAATCGATCGTTAAACACCTGAAAAGATGTTTCTTTCGAATGCAAGGATATTCCTAGCATTGATGTGACAACGCTGGCCTACAGCGTATTAAAAATATAAAAGTATTGGAGAATTTCGACGGTGGTTCGCAAGTCTCGGTAGCTCAGCGGTTAGAACATTGGACCGGATTTCCAAAGGTCGCGGGTTCGATTCCCGTCTGAGAATTCACTTGTGGCCGAGTTAATTTTTTCCAATATTTTTCTATTTAAATTTTACTATTGTGTTATGATAGTTTTTAGCTAACGGATAAACATACTTATATACTGTTTTTTTTTGTAAATACAGACTAAGACAAATATATATGTTCATGCACACAAATATTTCGTCTTGTCCAGGGATCGAACCCGGGACCTCTGGCGCAGAAGGCAGGCTTAGTACCCCTGCGCCAAACAGGTCATCATCTATCAATCACTATCAAAACATAAGCTGCTGCTGCTGCTGCTGCCACGTGGGTGTCATGTGGTTGAGACGACGACGAAGACGAATATAACTACTCAACCACCTCTGTGGTCTACTGAGACACCCAGTATCAGAACCAATGGGGTTGAATTCCAGGTTTTGTTGGTGGTCGGACTTGTTCTAAGTCCGCCTGGCTGGCTATCAAAGTTGAGGATCCCGAGAGTAGCGTGATTCATTATTCAGCCTTAACATTACTTTACATCAGGGCATTGTTACTATTGCATTGTTATTATGAAAGTGATAGCGTCAGCGAGAGCCCTTGTCGGGGGTTTTAAAAATGGAAAGCTATAGCTATAGCACAAGCTATACCGTTAGGCGGTCGGGGTGCGGGGGGCTAATTGTCTAATTTTAAAATCTATCGCAATTCTTTTCAATTCGTCATTTGAAAGATATTTACATACTTCAGGCCGTCTCTATTTGACATTTGAAAGGGATTGTGATCGGGACGCGTTTTGAAAGGTATTGAATGAATTTAATCTGTCTAAGCAAAGTGACACACGAAAATATCTTTCAAATGTATGGAGAAGTGTCAAATCAAGTGTCATTTAAAACATCATTCGTTTCGAAAGGGATTGCGGCTATAAGTTACACAATTCCATAAATCACTATCAAAATCACAACAACTTTGAAAGGGACTGTGATAGATTTTGTAATTAGACATTTAGGGGGAGTTTCAACCGAGTTCTTTTCGTAATAACACGTGTTGTGAGGCTCCATTTTTAACTCAATCTACCGTACAATTTATATATATTACAAAATATATTTACTTGACATTGGCAAAATTCGCGAATTTAACGCGAGCACGCCATTAATTAAGAAAGAAGAAGAAGATGACAATTAGGGGGCAGGTATGATGAAGACTAACAAGAGTCTCCCCGTTATTTATAAAGCTAAAAGATTCTCCATTTTAAATTAATAAAAAAAACCATTAAACAAATATCGAGAATCGATCGAATAAACGAAAAATTGAGGAGCCCGTGGCGCAGTGCTTTGCAGGCCGAGCGTGCGATTTCTGAGGTTAAGCAACTTAAATATTTCCATACAATCACACCAATTATCTAGCCCACGTTAAGTATCATGAAGAACTTGTGTTATCGATACTAGATAACGGATAAACATACTTAAATACTTTTTTTTTTGTAAATACATACATAATATACATATTAAACATCCAGACCAAGACAAATAGACATGTTCATGCACACAAATATTTGTCTTGTCCGGGAATCGAACCCGGGACCTCTGGCGCAGAAGGTGGGGTTGGTACCCCTGCGCCAAACAGGTCGTCAATCGTCAACTTGCACGGGATGGGTGACCAAAAATGTACTATCTCGAGCTCCTCCGTGCTTGGGAAGGCACGTTAAGCCGTTGGTCCCGGCTGCGTTTGCAGTGATTAAAACCCACCAATCCGCATTGGGTCCGCTAGGTGGATCATGGCCCGTTCTCCTTATCCACAGATAAGGAAGGCCAGTGCCCCAACAGTGGGGATATTAAAAATGGCTGATGACGAAACAAATATCGAAACCAACAAAGGAATCAAAATATTTAGGAATCCACATCTATTTCCCACAATATCAACTGGCCAGTCAAAAATAAGCAAACGCCATGGAAATAAGTTAAGTGCACCTATGACTAAAACAGCGTTAAAAGGAAATAGCTTTTACTGTATCGCACCTAAAATTTTTAATAAACTGCCAAAGGGGTTGAAGGACTCGAGTTTGACTGGGTTTCGTAGGGACTTATTAGCATTATTAACTAGTAAAGCCTATTATACCATAACTGAATTTTTAAATGACCAATTTTAAATTGTTATCCGTTATTATGAATTGATTTACCGTATGTGTGACATAATTAAATACTTTTAACTTTACTTTTATTGACATCTTATTTAAATAATTTAATGGATTGACATTTGATACGCCTGACTTGATTTATATGTATTAATATGTAACTTCTTAAGTCTTTCAATCTAATTTAATACTTGTTGTTACTAAGCATAGGTAATCAACAATCCAAATTTGTACGCCTAATAATGGCCAAGCATAGTGATACTTTTTTTTTTATAACACCATCTGTATGTAATTTACTACCTGTGTTTACAAATAACTGAATTTCTAATAGTTCATAAACCCTGACACAGAAACAACAGCAGAGATTGAATCCACGAACCCTGGCTCAGAAGACAATACCACTGCTCTAATGGATCCCTCGATATTTGTGAAACTTATTACGATCTCTTTGCGAAATCTTTCGAAACCTCAAGTGACTTAAGTTCTTTAAATTCCACAAAAATCTCAATTTGTTTATGCGTCACTACCAAAATAGTAGGTGCGAAATTTCAGTCAGATACATCTAAATATTTGGTTAAATATTGCGTGATTGAACAGTTTGACGTAACTAGTTTTCCATTTGAGATTCATTAGTATTTTAAATGCTAATTTTTTTGTATTTCTGATTTTTTTTTCTTATCTGTAACGGAAACAGCCAACTGAATCCCCATATGAATTCAACTGATGAAATGTGAAAATGCTGAAGAGCATTTTTTCCGGCGTTCTCGACTACTAAGGAACCTGTCCCCTTATTGTCTAATTTCAAAATTTATCACAATCTCTTTCAAAGATATTGTGATAGTGATTTAGGGAATTCTTTCGGAACGAATGATGTTTTAAATGACACTTCTCCATACATTTGAAAGATATTTTCGTCTGTCACTTTCCTTAGAGAGTTCAATTTCGTTCATTCAATACCTGTCAAAACGTGTCCCGATCACAATCCCTATCGAATATCAAATAGTGACAGCCCGTATGTAAATAACTTTCAAATGACGAATTGAATGGTATTGTGATTGATTTGAAAATTAGACAATTAGCCCCATGGTTATCTCATCTCTAACTGCCGTACCTAATTTAACAACGTGGTGATCCAACCTGGATCTGACACTGGTGGTCTTACCAAAGAATTAATGCGGTTAATTGCCTAATGATATCGTCCAAATGACATTCAATAAATTCAAAATGAATTTATTTAATATGCTATTAGATAAAAATTACTATAGTATTAAGGGCTTTATGAATGATAAATTGTGACTTATTTTTAAATATTCCGATTGTACTATAATTACACTGTGACAATTGATTTAATATTTTATTATCTTTTTTTTTTTAACATTGTTTTAATTATTATTTTTTGACGCACTGTGTAAATCTATTGTATTTCTAGGACGCTTAATTTTAATTAGTTTTATATTAATTACACTGACATTTAATTAGTTTTAATACAGTATGTGCACTTTTGACTGAATTGCACTACCAAATTTAATATTTGCACGCTGACGTATCAGCAGAATATGTCGGTCATTATTTTATGTAACAACCCTTGTATCCATATTCTTGCAAATAAATAAATTTATTTATATATATTTATTTATTTAAAGTTACTCTGAGACACCGCTATACGCACGTACTAAATTACGGCGTCCACCGAGTCTTGTAAATACTTGACTTGACTATTACTACAAGTCCTACCACCAACCAAACCGAATACAATATGTACCCCCGCTGGGAATCGAACCCGGGACCCGGTCTGATACCGGTGGTTGTAAAAGTCCTACCACCAACCAAGCCTGTGCTTTATTGTCTTTGTCAAATGCCAAACGGTTCTCACCTCAAAAGTATACACAGCCAGGTAGTCGAACATGCCTGTCTCAGCCATAATGGCGACCAGTAACATCATACTGAATAGCAGCAGCAGCGTCTCCATGT
The DNA here is from genome assembly GCA_910589605.1 of Chrysoteuchia culmella. Taxonomy (NCBI): domain Eukaryota; kingdom Metazoa; phylum Arthropoda; class Insecta; order Lepidoptera; family Crambidae; genus Chrysoteuchia; species Chrysoteuchia culmella. The sequence continues at coordinate 637,176 of OU342671.1, read as the reverse complement.
CCAGCCAGGACACTAACTCCTGGAGAGAGGGACGTTCTCCCACTGCTGCGAGGACTCCTAAGGAGGCGGTGGACATGAGGACTGCTGCCATTGTGCGGTTTATTATCTGTAGGACAATAAAAACATAAATGTACTACTCTTAATAACTATTAACTTTATCGCGACAACTGCAAGGAACGTGGTTAAGCATTTGACCAGAGGTCAATTCTGATGAAACGACGCTGGTCAACAGCATAAAAAGCTTATTCTACTAATATTAAAAATGTAAAAATATGTCAGTTTGTCAGTTTTTAGGGTTCCGTACCTCAAAAGGAAAAAACGGAACCCTTATAGGATCACTTCGTTGTCCGTCCGTCCGTCCGTCTGTCAAGACCGTTTTTCTCAGGAACGCGTGGAGGTATCAAACTGAAATTTATATCTAATACTCAGGTCTACTGTCCCTTGGAGCTGTGAAAAAATCAAACTTCTAAGCCAAAGCAATCAAAAGATACAGCCGTTTATGCCGCAAATTTTCGAAACTCGCACGGGAATCAAAACCTACTTCCCGTGAACTTAGAATCTTGAAATTTGGTACGAAGTAACGTCTTATAGTACAGATAAAAGAAAAATTGCGAAAACCGTAAATGTTTAGTTACATCATATAATAAAAAATATTTTTGAAAAAAATTTAAAGCCTACTTTTTTATACCTACAGGTTTTTACGGAACCCTCGGTGCGCGAGTCCGAGTTTTTTTTTTACACTATTATTTGAAGAACTTGTGTTATGGATACTAGACAACAGATAAACATACTTATATACTTTTTGTTTGTAAATATATACATATTAAACACCAGACCACAACAAATAGACATGTTCATGCACACAAATATTTGTCTTGTCCGGCGATCGAACCCGGGACCTCTGGCGTAGAAGGTGGGTTTAGTACCCCTGGTAGTCGAAATTATTTGTATTAACAGGTAGTCGAAATTATTTGTATTTACTTTTTCACGCAAAATCTACTGAACGGATTTAGATGAAATTTGGTAATTAGGGACTTAAAGTAGTAGACTAACACAATAATTTTTTAAACGACTTCAAAAAATTAGGAGGTTCTCAAGTCGACTGTATATATTTTTTATTTTATCATCATCTCAACATGGATATAACCATGCGGGCTAAACCACGGGCGCTCGCTAGTTATTACTAAACAATTTCGACGTGACCTCATAAGTCGCGGTAGCTCAATGGTTGGAGTAGAGGGCAGATATCCGAAGGTGATGACAATTGCTTTCAGTACCATGATTCTTTTAACCTCTTAGCTAATTCTCATCAATCTTATGGAAAGCCAGTGCCCCAGCATTGGGGACATAAAATAGATGACGATGATGATGATGATTTAGATTTAACTTGCGTCATGGATACAGGACAACGGAAAAAAAGTATTATTAATAACCCTTTTTTATACATACACAATACACATTAAAAACACCCAGACAATAACAATTAGATATGTATGTATGCACACAAATGTGTTGGACTATTCGAAAGTACTTATCTATAAGTCTATTTGAATAAAAATCTTTGACTTTGACCATTCACTAGATAGTTCGTCTTATTTTTAGAATGGTAGGCATCGTCGTCTCAGCCACATGACACCCACTGCTGGGTATAGGCCTCCCCCAAGGATCTCCACGACGATCGGTCCTGCGCAGTCCGCATCATGTAACACCTTTTTTAACTTGTGACTTGCAATAAATAAATCTGAATCTGAATCTGAATCATCCAGCGGCTTCTCGCGACCTTCACCAGATCGTCGGTCCACCTTGTCGGGGATGGTACCGAGCATATAATATATGTATGGTAGGCATACTTACCTCAAATATAATCAAAACGTATAATCCTAAGAGCAGCAAGCACGCGTACACGACGCCAGTGTTGCGATCTAGCGGATTTTCCGTGAACTTCATCGTGAGCGGAATGGTTTGGTTAGAAGTCGAGCGCATGCGGATTGCGTATACGCTGTGGTTTGAGTTGGTGTGGTTCGTGGTTAACGATAGCACTTGCGATCTTGATTCGCCTTTATTGAAGTCTAACTCTTCGTCTGTTTGAAGAAGGACGGACCACGGTGTTCCCTTCTGTAACCAAGGATAGTGATTTAGTTTTTTTTTACATTAAATAGGGTTTGTTCTTAAATAGGCCTCATTCTGAATCGTTAGATTTAAGAAAAGACCGAAGATGGAGCGATCTTGTCTAGAAGAAGCCTATTCCCTCGAGCTTTAAATATACCAGGATCATAGGCCCTCGGGAATCCAGACGCAGGAATGGAATTCCACTCCCTGGAGCGCTTAATAAAAGATGAGGAGAAGCGCTTTGTACGGAGACGAAGAATAGGGGTAGTATATAATCAGGTAGGGGTAATATCCCGCAGTACGCCTGGACTCCCGGTGGTAGAACGGAGCTGGCGGGATGAGCTCATGTAGCTCAAGAGCACACTCTCCGATATTTTGCAATTAAAATTCTATTGGCCTAAAAATTCCATATTCCAATTTTAATTCATATCCAAGGAGTTCTGTACAAATGAAACATAACTATAGATCTTTTGTCATTCAGAAAAATCCTTTATTAAAGCGAGAAACTATGCAGAAAAAATTAGGTTGTTTAAAATCTTTGGGGGAGGATAGCTACCTTTTTTTTTCATTATAGTGAGGGGAATACGTTTACGCATACCCCGTCTGCCTTGGACGAATTTCCAAGCCGTCTGCTTATGATGTGCGGACGGCGGTTATGTGGGACTCGCCTAAGGCCATCCCACTAAACAGGATAGACAGGATGACTACCCTACCTGCGCTATTATCATCATCATCATCATCATCAGCTTGTGGACGTCCACTGCTGGACATAGGCCTCTCCTAGCTCACGCCTATTGTGACGTTCATAGGAGGATATTAGCCTACTGCTACCACGCTGGCCAGACGGGTTGGTAGAGGGTTTGTTTCAAGTTTTCCTTCTCTCGCACAGGTGTTCAATGCGTCGAGGCTCTTAGTCGACTCTTACGACATCCCAGGCATGTAAGGGAGTGGTGACACTTCTATTTTTAGGCTGCGCTATCAGACTCTTTAAAATTTAGAGTAAGGAGAAAGAAAATGTCTTCGAATTTTATCAGCAAAATTCTAAGAATATTCCTCAAAGATCTTGACAAACCTCTAGTGACGTCAGTTCTTTTTCTACGATCTTCTCTTTGCTCTTCACTCTCCATCTTTCGAGCCAGATTTGGATCTTGTCTCCTTCTGTAGAGTTCAGCTTCTTCTCTGCTGGTTCAGTTAGGAATGGCCCTGATAGTTTCACTAAAAGCGATAGCTTTTCTTCTGATATATGAAAGATGAAACCTGAAATCAAAAACATTCTTCCTGACTTCTGCCTGTTTATCTAAACCAAGACACTAATTTTGGAGCCTGTCCTTCATGTCAGCTAAAACATATCCTGAATAGGTAATAGGAAAAAAATGGGTCGATTCAAAAGTTATTCAAGTCAACCAGGAACCCGAGTGTCGCTATGTCCATCTGTCCGTCCCCGGCTAGCTTAGAGGCCCTTGCTTCTAGAACGCTGTAATTTGGCATAAATGTGTATATTTATCACGCCGAAAAATTGTTAAATACCTACCTACTAAGTATCTTATAAAAATATTTTCAATGTTTATTTAAAGAAAAAAGGCTTGACTTTGACTAGGTACCCCAGGTGCGGGAGTCATTTACGGCATTTGGCTACTACTGATAATCTTCTTCTTCTTCTTATCGAGTGGGGATTAGTGGCCACCTCTGGTGCCAAAGTTTATCAAGCCGCCTATAAGGCCTTTGACTTGGCTTAACGACTGTAATCAAATGACAACAGCCGGGACCGACGGTTTAACGTGCCCTCCGAAGCACGGAAGCGCTCAGTTGTAATGCCACTTTACGGTCACCCATCCGACACCTGACCGGGCCGAACTACGCTTAACAAACGTGATCGAATACGATCAGTCTGTCAAGCGCGGCCATTACTGCTTCTGCTGATAATGATATGCTGCAAATTGCACTTTAGGACGTGGACTTAAAACTCACTTTTTGTCTCCCTAGGAGCGATGTACGTGGTTCTTGTTTCCTCAACTTTTTCATTGTACAACATAAAGGCAATCGTGAAGAATGTCCAGCAAGCTAACAGTAGTATCATCTTAATCCAGCGTCTCGCTTGCACCATCTGTGAAAGACAGGGAGATTGGTATTTTAGTTCTTTTTTTTAGTTCTCTTACTTTATAAATAACGCTTACAGCTAGATGGACCAAATTCATTAGACGAATTCGTAACTAACGTATTTTGCTTAATGCTTTTAATTTCATACGTTAGAATAGAATAGAATAGAACAATTTATTTGCATTAAATGTGGTACATTAAATTGGTGGTAACAGTAAATATAAGGAAATCGCACATTTAGCTAAAGTGTTACCATACAAATATTAATCACACTAAACAAAATAGAATAAATAATCAAAATTAGAATTTAAATTAAATACATTCAGGTTGATTATTAAAAAACTCATCAATTGTATAAAACCTAGTATATGTATATGTATGTATTTATCTTAAACCTAGTATATGGTAACTCTTTTATATATTCTGGGATCTTATTATAAATCTAATCGTTCTAATCGTTCTCTTATCGTTCTAAGTATAAGCTGACATTGTTAATATGATGACATTTCCTTAATTGAATTTATATTTTTATTCTTTTCCTTTCCTATTATTAATTGTTAATTATTGTGATTCTGTTTGATTCGACTTTTTTGTATTTTTTTATTTTTATTTTTATTGTATAACTTGCTGGTGTTTTGGAAGCTTTAGCTCTGTAAGCCTGCATGTAAATTGATAAATAAATAAATAAATAAATAAATGCGTATGCACATTGCGTAACAATTTTTCTGAAAACACGTTGTTTTAGGGGTGATAGTTAGTACTAGTCTATGCGGGTTTCGGGTATTTGTTGTATAATAGTCCTTTGCTTCTGTAAATATTTCGTAGTTTAATTTAACAAACTTTCCGATTTCTAGTATATATAGAGAGGCTAGCGTTAATATACCCAATCCCAAGAAATACGGTTTACACGAAATGTCAGGTGCAATACGTTTTTAATAACTTTGACAAGCATTTTATAAATATTTCTTACACTGAGACCAATTATTATTAACCTAGCCCAAAAGTAAGGTAAGGCTTGCGTTATGGGATGCTAGGGTAACGGATATAAATACACAAATAATTATATACATAAATAAGTCTTTATGTGTAGAAATATATATAAACGTTCATGACTCAGGTACAAATGCTCGTATTCATCATACAAACATTTGCCGGGATTCGAACCCGGGACCTCATAGTAGGCGACACCTTGAAACCGCTGTACGTACCTACCACGGAGGTCGTCAAATATATAAAAAAACGTTATACTTTTCACAAATTTGAAAATGTATTTTAGGCTAAAACTTAATCTTAATATATATAAATCTCCTGTCACGATGTTTGTCCGCGATGGACTCCTAAACTACTTAATCGATTTTAAATTAAATTGGCACACCGTGAGCAGTCTGGTCCAACTTAAGAGATAGGATAGCTTCGATCCCAAAATTCCCACGGGAACGGGAACCACGCGGGTGAAACCGCGCCCGGCCTCTAGTTAAACTATAAATTATTATTATTATAAACCTATATCACTAACAACAAATTAATATTGACCTAAAATTATAAAGCACAACAACGATTAGCAGAATAAGTAGTATTTATCGAGTCGTTTCTACAATGTTCTACTACAAACATTGAAGTCTCGCAAAGTGGTTAAAAGGGGCTATGGAGAGGTATATGCTCGGTATCAGCCTCATGCACCAGAAAAGAAACGAGTGGATCCGGCAAAAACTAAAGTGGTTGACGTGGTGGAAGAAATGGAACGCAGGAAGTGGAGATGGGCAGGACACACTGCCAGAATGAGCCACAACCGATGAGCGAGGAGACTCCTTGAATGGCGTCACCGCGGTAGAGGAAGACCGCCGAAGAGATGGACGGATGATATCCGGCAGCAAGCTGGATGCGTGTCTAGCAACTGGATGCGTGTGGCAGCAGACCGTCAAGTGTAGAGAAGCAGAGAGAAAGCCTATGTGCGAAGACGGACTCTACAAGCTGCAATAGATAGATTTTTCTCAAAGTGGTAGGCACACACTTCGCTTGTTACAATCCTAACGTCGCCTTCCTAATACCCTCCTTCCACCAATTTGGGTTATCTTGACGCTGTCACGTCCCATATTTCGGCTTAATCTCATTATTTTTTTACTGTTTACGTACCTTTGAAGTGGTTTTGCTAGCAGCATTTTCAATATGTTCATGTCTGTAAAAGAAAAAAAATATATAAATATTACATTATTAGACCTCATCAAATGCATTGGTGTTTTGATGTTTTAATTTATTGAACCAAAACGATTTTACATTCAAGTTCTAAAGCCTATTCATTAATGTGACAATACATTTAAGTAGAAATGTAGCATCTGTTGCCGAACTAGGTATGACCTGTATTTCAGCATGCAGCGCCTCTTGCCTCAGAAAAGATTAGATAGATTAATTTGCAATAGTACATAGCTTACTTAATTTAATTAATAGTACTATAATAGTTAAGTATAGATATAGTCCTCTCGGTGTGTAAAATGTGGGTGAGTGTGAGAGGGTGAGTAGGTATGTGTGTTGTGTTATTATTTATTTAAATTCAAATGGATTCTTTTTTTATAATTATTATATTACGAAATAAGTATAAGTAAAATCAATTTACTTTAATATGCCAATGATATTTTCAGTTTCGTCATAAGACTTTGTCACAAGGAAGGCTGAGAGCTAGCGCAGACGACGGATAACGGAGGACTTTTTGTCCGCGACACGTCTTTATTGTTAACCAAATAAGATTCAACTTAGACCGCGTCCATCCGCGAAAAGTACGCGATAGTCCTCGTTATTTATTCAACTTTATGTTCTTAGTAATAAGGTCGTGTCGCGGACAAAAAGTCCTTCAATGTCCGTCGTCTGCGCAGGCCTATTATGGTTTTTTTATCATTGCATTAGAACAGCATTGTTCTGAAATTATATTACGGATATCAGAATCAGCAAGCGTTTCAAAATAAACTCTCTTAAAGATAAGCTGCTTCTCTTATCGTATGAGGATGTGGTGGCCTCCTCTTGATTCAGAGTTTATCAAGCTTTTAAGAATTGGCGTAACGACTGTAAACGCTCGGGACCGACGGTTTAAAGTGCCCTCCGAAGTACGGAAGTCTGACACGTAGCCGAACCGAACGATGCTTAACAAACGTGATCGAATACGAGTAAAACATAACCTTTCCACCATCTGGGTACCAGACGCAGGTTAGCTTATCACACGTCGTAGACATTCCAGCGATCCGTACAAAGCGCTTTGCTGACTCATTTCTTATGCGAACCGCTGAAGAATGGAATGCGCTGCCTGCTCATGTGTTCCCCGATTCCTACAACCACCTCTTCAAGGCGAGAGTGAATAGGCATTTCCTGGGCAAGCATGCAACACCTTAGACCACATCCTGTTTGTCAAGCACGATGGTGGTCAAATGCCTGCCTAGTTACTTATTACTTAAAAAAAAAGAATAGTCTGTCAAGCGCAGACATAATAGCACACCTAGACCAGAAAAAACACAAACTTCGTCATCACCTTAATGTTTTTGTGTGAAGTGAAGTTTGAAGCGCTCGTGGCCGCGCTTGATAGACTGATCGTAATCGATAACATTTGTTAAGCAACTTTCGTTCCGGTCATGTTTCGGATGGGTGACCGTAAAGTGGCATTACAGCTGAGCGCTTTCGTCGTCTGGAGGGCACGTTAAACCGTCCGTCGGTCCCGGCTGTTGTCATCTGATAACAATCGCTAAGCCAAATCAGAGACCTTATAGGCGGCTTGATAAACTCCGACACCAGATGTGGCCATATAATCCTCACACGATAAGAGACGAGACTTCATACTTCAGTAGGCATGGTTAGTGCAACTTACCCATGATCCTCATTGTCCTTGATGACATGTACGTTTGGCACATTAGCCCCCACCACTCCACGACTACCGTCAGATCTGATGACGTTGTTGTTCAGATGGGGCGCGGAGCTCACGGAGGGCAGACGCTTCTTTGGTGCTCCGTTCCTTGCTTTTAATTGTATGTGGTCATTGTTATCTGTGAAGAAGAGGGTGTTGTGAGTTATAAGTAGTAGTTTTATAACCAACAGCATTATTTACAAGGATATCTGATGCCGAATAATATAATTTGTTTCCTGAAATATGATCAAATGCGAGGTGTTTCTCTCATTGATGAAACGACGGTGGCCAACACCGTAGAAAGACGAATATACTAGAAAAATTCGACGTGTTCACATAGGTCTCTGTAGCATAATTAGTTAGTGCATTGGGCCGGATTCCCAAGGATGCGGATTCGAATCCCGTCAGGGCGACATTAGACAAGTTGCTTTTTTCTAGTATATTTTCTTTTTTAATATTTATCACATAAAATAGCATTGTAAAATGCTAAATTAAAAAGTTATAATGATCACAGAGGGTTCATCATCATCATCAGCTAGTTCCTTGTGAATTGATAAGGACAATGATGGCCACCCCGCAGGCTCAATGTGGATTGGTTGGAGTTAACCTACCAGGACCCACAACTCTTAAGAAAGCAGCACAGAGAAGCACCAGATGACAAATTTTTCATCCCGTGACCAACCATAGCGATAGTTACTTAAAACTTCACACAAATCAGGCCAAACGCGCTCACTCATGTGCCAATTAAACAGACACCAATTTCAAATGAGATGGATCACGTTTGCCATCACTGCGGATTGGAGAGAGAAACACCCAAACATCTCCTATGTGACTGCGGACCCCCAATTCACAAACGCAGTATCCACCAGGGACCCAACCGCCTAACGTTATAGCTTTGCTTGCTATAGCTATCGATATTTCATACCCGCTACAAGGGCTCTCGTTGAAACTATCACTTTCATACTACAAATGCAGTAGTGAATCCAATAGATGAATAGAAATATGAAGGAATTAGACAAAAACCCAATCTTTGTAGAGTTTTATGAGAGTTTGACGTTTGATAGCCATAGCAATAGCACAAGCTATAACGTTAGGCGGTCGGGGTGCTGGGCCGGCTTATAATTCGGCCAGAGGAAATAAAATCTCCCGGAGCTAGGAAGATTTTAGACTTCCTGGAGCTATAGCAAATAGACTTTTAAATAAGTGCTTTCGAATAGTTTATTTTTTCCCCTACCAGCCATTCAGGACATCTTTTAGTTGATAAGAAGAACGGCCCCAAGAAACTTATCAGCTTTAACAGAAACAACAACATTTACAATGGATCATGTTGTTGCCAAACACAAATCTACAATTTTGAAATATATTATATTTAAAAAGTAGTAGATATATAGAAAATATTTTTTTACAAATAATAGAACATTAACAGGTATTTCATTTGAATAGTAAATTATTTCTTTAACCTTAGTACTTTTCGAGAATATGTTAAAATAAATAAATAAATGTTGCCCAAAATACCTCGAGTGGTCAACCGGGATTCCCCGATTGTACCTACCTAAAAAATCACCCACTGGTGGCTAAATAGATCAGCCCCCTAATTGTCTAATTTTAAAATCTATCACGACCTCTTTGAAAGGTATTGTGATTGTGATAGTGATTTATGGAATTGTGTAACTTATAGCCGCAATCCCTTTCGGAACAAATGATGTTTTTTTTGTGATAAATTTTAAATAGAAAAATATTGGAAAAACAAGTGAATTCTTCGATGAGAAACGAACCCACGACCTTTGGAAATCCGGTCCAATGCTCACTTTCAATTCACTTGTAGCCGAGTTAATTTTTTCCAATATTTTTCTATTTAAAATTTATCTTAAGTATAAAAATAGCATTGAAAAAGGCAAAATAATAAAATCTTAAAAAATATTATATGACACTTCATTTGACACTTCTCCATACATTTGAAAAAAATTTTCGTCTGTCACTTTGCTCAGACAGTTCAATTTCGTTCATTCAATACCTTTCAAAACGTGTCCCGAACACAATCCCTATCAAATGTCAAATAGGCCTGAAGTATGTAAATATCTTTCAAATGACGAATTGAAGGGATTACGATAGATTTTAAATTAGCCCCTGGCTTAAAGGTAAGACAGGCAGAGTTAAGAATTAAAAATATAAATTTGGATAATGCTACCTATAACCAGATTGATCCAGCTAAATATAGATTAAACGGGTTTTGGCCGGTTTTTGGATCCCAGTCAAAAGATATAAAACGAACGAAATCAGCAATTATTGCGAAACACTCAGAGTTGAATATTGAACAAATAATCTAGACTTAGGACTACTTTTTTATTGTTTACAGATTTTTTAGTGCTCTTGTTAGATTTTACGCGGTCTGGCACCCAAGGCTAGGCTATTAGAAGCTTTCGAAAAATTTGTAATTGCTTTTCGAGAGCTAGTTGCTTATCAAGAACAGTCCAAAATATTTAAATGTCAGACAAAATTGCTTTCTAGTGAAGTAAAGTCAAAGTCAATGTAATTTATTCAGTCTAGGCTGTTACAAGTACTTATGAACGTCAAAGAAGCTACGCCATCGGCTCACCACCCATCACAATCCAGTCCATCACAAAAAGAAAAGAAGTATCGTCGTCTCAGCCACATAACACCCGCTGCTGGGTATAGGCCTCCCCACAAGGAGGGGTTTGCCATAACCGCCACGCTTGGCAGGCGGGTTGGCGATCGCAGTATGGCCAAGTTTGTAGGAGACGCTGCTGCCCGTCTCCTGAAGGCTGAGTCCCTTAGTCGCCTTTTACGACCCCCACGGGATGAGAGGGGTAGTGCTATTCTAAGCCGACACTACACAGCTTGAAAAGAAGTATACCATAAGCCATATTTCCTACTATTCCTAAAGTTTGAATGTTTGTTCCTCGATCACGCAAAACGGGTGCATGGATAATCCTATTATGTAGCCTCCGTTAACCCTTGAAAACTCTTCGCTGCAAAATTTATAAATTCTTAAGTTATTATCTGCAACCCGTGTAGCCGAGTTCTGGGCAGAAAAAATATAAACCACGGTTCACGATTTACCATCGACTCGAAAAAAGAAGAAGAAAAAGTACCTACATAATCGGAGGAAGGGAAATGTCCTTGGACGAGGTTAATTCGTCCAAGGAAATGTCAGAGAAAATCACGTGCATTGATTTGCTTATGATTGTAACAACGTTACGGCTATCGAACAATATTACTACTACTAATAATAAGATTTAAGAATTTATTCTCATAAACACATACACATAGTCACTTACGTGAGAACTTAACTAAAATAATAAATTTGAAATAGTTCGCGGGCGGTTTAGATGCAAAACACTATACTTAGGTACGTTATTAATCTTCGACTTTGATATACAAATTAAAAACTTATAAGTACTTTATATACAAAAGTAAGTATTATGACAGATTTTAATCGAAAAAACACTAAAGGAAAATAGTAAAATAATATTAATTGATTCAAAGTATGCAAAGGGTTTAAGTTCCGCTTGAAAACAATTTGTGAAGCGAGTCGATCTTTTCTAATATTTTTCGACCAAAATCCATCATTCTGATACAAAAGGTTAAATTATTTAATGACAATGTAGTTACCCAATAATAAATGCCACTATATTATAATAATAATGGTAGGTACGTTGACCCGTTTAGCGTCTTTTCAATGTTTTTTTTTTAAATAAAGTTAGGTACATATATAATATTAATATTTTAACCGCCTCCGTGGTCTAGTGGTACAACCACCGGTATCAGACCCAGGGGTCCCGGGTTCGATTCCCAGCGGGGGTACATATTGTATTCTGTTTGGTTGGTGGTAGGACTTGTTGTAAGTCCGCCTGGCTAGCTACCACCATCTTATCTAAGTCTGACGCCATAACAATAATGTTTTCAGCATTGTTGTGTTCCGGCAGTTAAAGATAAGATAGCCAGTTCCTTAGTGATTGGCGATTCCGGGAGAGGCTCGCTTCCAATTTCAGCCTTATCAATACTTAACATCAGGTATGATGAAGGCTAAGAGGCTCCCCGTACTTCATAAAAAAAAAAAAGAATTTATGTTAAATGATCCATATCTCTTACTTAACAAATACAAATTTAAATGTAACTCCATCTGTATTTTCCTTCTTCATGCCAAAACCATTGAACCCAGTTGAATAGATTTAAAGATTCTAGACCCTGAAGAAGAACATGAAACGCAATAAATTATTCTGATTCTGATTCTGAACGCAGGCTAATGTTTGTCACGAAATCTGAAGATCCCCAAGAAACGCGTAATAAGAAATTCCAACGGAACGATTGCAATATACTCGTACGTAGATTATCGCATCTATATCTCAACTAACATAAATATGAATAACATGACTATTAGTGTCGGATATGAATTGAACCCGTGACCTTTGGCTTAGAAGGCGAGCATGATTAGATGCACTACGCACTCTAAATAAGTCAAAGTCTTAAAGTACAAAACGAAAAGTAATAAGTGATCTCCTGATGCTGAGACAAAAAAAAACTGAAGAATCTGGCATAGTAACAAGTCGAAAAGTAAACCAAATTATCGTAAGAGGGATTAGAAAAATCAACTAGATAAAAATGAACATTAAAAATATCTGAGTTAAAATAAAAAAAATAAGAATTTCAATTTGTTTTCATGTTTTATGATATTATTATTTTTTTATTTTTTGCATTTTTCAATGCTATTTTTATACTTATGATAATTTTTTAAATAGAAGAATATTGGGAAAAAACATCTCGGCCACAAATTAATTCTCAGGTGGGACTCGAACCCACGACCTTTGGAAATCCGGTCCAATGCTCTAACCACTGAGCTACCGATACTTGCAAACCACCGTCGAAATTCTCCAATACTTTTATATTTTTAAAACGCTGTAGGCCAGCGTTGTCACATCAATGCTAGGAATATCGTTGCATTCGAAAGAAACATCTTTTGAGATGTTTAACGATCGAATAAGATGCAACTGCCAATAATTTATGATTTTTTGCATTTTTCAATGATACGAGTATTTTTATACTTATGATAAATTTTAAATAGAAAAATATTGGAAAAAACTGCATGTGCTCAGAGGATTGGAATGCATTAAACAAATGTACTTTTAATGCATTGTATTGGAGATAACAAAAGAGCAAGTATTCTTAATCACGCGTACTGTTTCTAACAACTTTTTTATGGATTCAAATGCGTATTTACGATTTATTTTTTATTTTGTGATATTATGGCCATTGGAAATGGTACGGAAATATGGTCATGGTTGCGGGAAGACAAACTACTAGCACTTAAGTCTTCGCATGTGTATTTAAACTGATTCTGCACGCTTTTTAAAATTAAAATCACAATAATGTGCATTGTCGTACCCCTTCAATAGACTGTTGACCTGAATATATGGTTTTAATTTCAACTCGATACCTCCACGCGTAGACCTACAGTGATAAACGAGGACAGACGGACGGACGGACAGACGGACAACAAAGTGATACTAAAAGGGTTCCTTTTTTTTCGTTACAGGTTCGTAACCCTAAGAAGTATATAGTAGATATCACATGTGATCGTAATTTTGATAGAATCAGGCGTCACCTGGCGAAAATCAAGAATCAAGATACACTGCCCAGAAATAAAAATGCAAAACAGTGACACATCTTGCACCATCCCAACTACACGCGTTTCGTTAGTAAGATTTGTGTTTATAACTTTTTAATTATGCATTTTACAATGTTAGATTTATGTGATAAATCTTAAACAAGAAAATATACTACAAAAAAACAACTTGTCTCATGTCGCTCTGATGGGATTCAAACCCGCATCCTTGAGAATCTGGCCCAATGCACTCACCAATTAAACTACAGAGAACACGTCGAAATTTTCTAGTATATTCACCTTTCTACGGTGTTGGCCACCGTCGTTTCATCAATGAGAGAATTAATATCCTCGCATTCGAAAGAAACATTTTTACAAATGAAATATTTGCTGGGAGATTTTCTGATATCGTCAATGATGATCGCAAAGCTTTAGTGGTAACAACGATCGGTATCAGACCCAGGAGTCCCGGATTCGATTACCAGTGGGGGTACATATTGTATTCGGTTTGGTTGGTGGTAGAACTTGTTGTGAGTCCGCCTGGCTAGCTACCACCATCTTATCTAAGCCTGACGCCATAACAACAATGTTTTCATTATTGTGTTCCGCCAGTTAGAGATAAGATAGCCAGTTCCTCAGTGATTGAGGGTTCCGAGGGCAATTACCTAAAAATTTGCAATTATCGCGCAGATATCGCGTGATGGTCCGTATAACGGCGTCTCACTCTCACGCTCCTACCTAGGTGCGAGAGTGAGACACCGCGTGTTTCTATGAAGCTAGCGCCAAAAGCAATTTGGTAGCAATAACAGGAACTAAATGAATGCACATTCGTGTAAATCATCGTTTGTTAGAGGCCGCACTGTTGATACGTGACGTAAAGCAATTGTCGCATAATTTCTGAGGTTCGCTTCCATCTTCAGCCTATGATGAAGGCTAAGAGTCTCCCTATCGTACATAAAAAAATACAGCCCACTCACCTTGTTCCTTCTCGTAGAGTTGACGAAGCGAAGCCAGCGATGGATCATACTTCACTTCGGCCGGCAGTCCATTCCAGAGCTCAACCGCTCCTGCTGTCAGCTCAGTAGTGGACACCAAGGAGTAGTGACTCCTGGCAAGTTCGGGGTTCTGCCTCCTGCTAATACCGGTCCATTCTTTGAAACTCCGTAACAAACGCTCCATAATTCACAGTTCAATGAAAATGTAACAGATTTCTCCAAAATTTCACATTTTACGAGTTCACATATTGTTTGTTTATTTGGATGGCATTATTATTGCTTCTTATTCGTTTAAGTGAGGTCGAGCATTTTTTCGAAACTGTAATAAATAATACTCTGTATGTTTTTCATTTACAACAAATTTATTGTGATTTTGACACGCATGACTGCTTGAGGTTTGGACATCGTTTGGAAATTAAAAGAATAGAGAATAGTAAAAAAAAAATGACATATTATTAATACTCTTCTTGGTGTGTTTGGCTTATTTAATGGAAGTAATGGTACTTATTACTTTCATGGTTTATCTTTTAATTTCAGTATTTCAATGGCATTAATATCTGGTTCTTAATATAAATAAAAAGATGATTACGACCTTTAAGTACCCCATAAGATATAATTTATTACAACAAACAAACCAAAGAATACTAACTATTAGTTAAACCAGTGTAGGCAATGCAATGACGCCTTTAAGTAGTAGGTATGCATAATAAAATTAATGAAAATATATCTATACTTATACTTATAATATTATAAAGAGGAAAGATTTGTATTTTTGTATGTAACGAATAAACTCAAAAACTACTGGACCGATTTTGACGAAATTTGGTATAGAGAATCCTTAGACCCCAAGTAGTAACATAGGCTATAAATGATCCTAAAATTCCAACGGGAACCACGCGGGTGAAACCGCACCCGGCCTCTACTTTTATAATAAAATTGTATATTAGTCTAGCTACACAGCTGGAATTATATTTACGTAGTAGCAGCCGCTCGCGGTTTCACCCGCATGGTTTCCGTTCCCGTGGGATATCGGGATAAAAAGTATCCTATGTCCATAACCAGGCTATCTACTATCCGGGTACCAAGTTTCATTCAAATCCGTTAAGTAGTTTCGGAGCTCTTTCCTCTTTATAATATTATTATAGTAGGTCAAGTATACCTACTGTCTACATGTAAATGATAATAGTTAATTATGACCCATTTCTAAGAGCTAGCGCAGACGACGCCTGTGACATAAAGATTTATGTTACAGTCCGAAATCCAATTATAGGTTGTGAAATCTCACCCAGCCTAATATAAAATTCTTATAACAAATAGTTTAATCTTATTGTTATTGTTTTTATGATTATACTAATAACTAAAATAATATAATAAAACCAAAACGGAGTATTATAAATAATTTAAAGCTATTTAAAATAAGAATCAAATATAACAAAAAGTCAATAGTCCGATTCGGAACGCATTATGACATATTTTTAGGTATTAAATTAAAAAAAGTACTTTGCCGCGCTAGGCCGCAAAAGCGATTTTCTACGCCTAAACTGATTGACAAAACCTCCTTTTCAGAGCGTGTGAGGTGAAAAATAACTATTTGATCTGTTATTTTTTGCATAGACGTAAGGCGTAGATATAGGAATATCTGCTAGTATGGTAGATACAGACGAAAATTGCTGTTGGATTGGTTGTTCAATGCGATATGAATTTTGTAAGCTTGCCAAAGACATATCGTCTTCAGTCTCCGGTTCAGAATTTTTCCAATTGCCACAATTAGTCTCTGGTGCACGTAAGTTTCATAACCCCTGTACTGATAAGCAGACATAACAATAAAAATTCTATTGTGTCTCGTTCATTGCCAGCGAAAGGTATATGGTAAAACTATCCTTTTCTCTCTTGGTGGTTAATTCGTCCAAGTTTTCTCTAGAATCTTCATCTATAACAGCAGCATTCGTGTCATCAGGTGGTTTAAATGTAATGCATTCTGAAATTGAATCATTGCTGATCTCTAACTCATTCAAAATTTAGTCCAAAAATAAAAGTTTCGATCTAAAATAAGGTTACATTATTATAGACATCCAATGTACTATGGTTGTGCCAACGGGTCCATGTATGGGTTCATGAATTTACAGTTGAACAATAGTGAAAAAAATAAGATAATTATAGTAATTTTGTTTGCAGTATTAATATAATAATGTTCCTTATTTTTTATTTAGACTTAAAAGTATTTTTAGAATTTAAACAGTAATCTTATGTAAACTTATCTTTTGAAGACATGTTTTACAATTTTCAATTGAGACTTTTTCATTTGTAAAAAACGAATAAATTAAACGGTACTGTGACGGGGACGTAATTCTGGATGTAAATAAGCTTTTGCTTTGACTGTTATTATAGTTATATTTAGTATATTACAATATTTTTAAATGTTTTATTTGACAAGGCGACCTGGAGAGGAGATATGGACATATGGAGGAGATATGGACGCATATATATCAAGAAAAGAGAGGCACGCCGGCTTCTCTTTTCTTGATTTTTAACCGACTTCAAAAAAGGAGGAGGTTCTCAATTCGACTGTATTTTTTTAAATTTTTTTTTATGTATGTTCTACCATAACTTCGCCAGTTGTTAACAGATTTTTATAATTCTTTTTTTATCTGAAAGAAAATGGTTTATGTGTGGTCCCATATAATTTTTACGAAGATCTGGCTAGTAGTTTTTTCATAATCTTGAAAAATATCAATCACCTTTTGGCAAGTTGTCGTTTACCTAGATGACATTGTTGTGTATGGGCTGATTTTTAGTGTAAGTAACGGCACATGTAACTAAAACATCTGAAATAAAAACATTTTATAAAAAAAAATCAAACCGACTTCAAAAAGTAAAAAATAAAACTTTTGGAGTCGGTGCTAGCTAGCTAAGGCCAAAAAAATATATAGTTAATAGAAGTGCAATGTAGAATGCCCTGGCTGGCACCGACTCCAAAAGTTTTATTTTTTACTTTTTGAAGTCGGTTTGAATTTTTTTTATAAAATGTTTTTATTACAAAAGCAAAACGAGCCAGCAACGGCGGCGGTGTACCGGCCTGCTTGTAGTGCGGAGACGTGAAGCGCTTTCAGACTACTCTATACTATAATAGCATATAGCTTATAGCTCATAGCACAACGATATCGCTCACCATACATTTACAACACGTTCACACTTAGCTATAATAATATATTATTGGCTTACTATACGCTATCTAGGTAAATGCATGCTATTTTATTATAGCGTAGTCTGAAAAGCGCTTAATACGATCTCCACAGTACTTATAAGTACGTTTACTGTTATCAAACAACATTTCAAAAAATATGTGTAACTTTTAAAAATAGTTATAATAATGACGGTAGATTTTTTTATTTCTCAAAACCCTTGTATGGGTCGGTAGGTTCATCTGGGTTAAGTCGTAGCATACATTTAATCCCGATATTCCCACGAGAAAGAAAACACACGGGCGTTGATAAAAAAATATGAGATGAAAATTAAGTAGGTATAGGAAGAAAAATGTGCACAAGGACAAAGTCGCGGGTTCCGGCTAACTAGAACTAAAGATTATTGAAACTGTTAATAGTTTCAATAATCTTTAGTTCTAGTTGTGTGGGCTTGAACTACGCTTCTTATCTTCCATTTATTCATTGTCTGCTATAGTAAACAATCATACATTGTTTGTGTTTATGGAAAAATTTATATAAACTTTTTCTATTTGAACAAGTGTTTACGTAAGTGTATAATACACGAGGTCTAAAAAGAGCTTTGAAGTCGGTTTTTTCTTACTTGTCTTAAAATGTAAACAATCTTGACAAGACGTACATCTTATGTTTTGGCGCGCACTGTTCATTGAAATAATACAACTTTTACGGATATCAAACGCGCGAAAATCGGAAAAATCAAAAATCCCCTAAAAAAACAAAAAATACGGACAATTACAACTTAGTTCGTGGAAATATAGCGCATTTGATATCCGTAAAAGTTGTTTTATTTCAATCTTGACAAGACTTATTATTGAATTGTAACGAAACAAAATTACATGTTAATGTCAATCTATACCTTTCATGACAAAACAACTATTGAGTACAAAGATAATTTTGTAATATCTTTCTTTGTTTTATGTTCTAAGGAAACCTGTAAAAGACGTGTACTACACGACCAAGACAATTAGGCGCATGACAGGAATGCGGTTATGCACTTTTGGCACCTGCAGCACACTTCTATCACCGCACTTCTGGTATTATGTGATTAATTAGCGCTACAGTGATTAACTGATTGATTACCGCTTCTTGAAATTTTGGTTTTTTACTTAGTTTTTTTAAACTTTTCTCAGCTGTCATGCGCTTATTTGTCTTGGTCAGATAGTAAAGATTGTTTACATTTCAAGACAAGTAAGAAAAACAGACTTTAAGGTGGTACGACTTCCATACAAACAAACATTGCACAATTATTGGTTCATTATACCTTAATAATTCATGAATACATGCGCAATTAACTCGTTTCAGTTACCTATTTGTTTGCGCGAAATAATTAAAAAAAATGTACTTTCATACATAAATCACGAAAAAACTAATATCTT
This sequence comes from Chrysoteuchia culmella, assembly GCA_910589605.1. Lineage (NCBI taxonomy): Eukaryota > Metazoa > Arthropoda > Insecta > Lepidoptera > Crambidae > Chrysoteuchia > Chrysoteuchia culmella. The sequence goes on along the minus strand of OU342671.1, from coordinate 617,872 downwards.
ATAATTTCAATAATTCTACGTATGTGTGTGTGACTCATCGCATTTATATAGCTCATGTATGAAAGTACATTTTTTTAATAATTTTGCGCAAACAAATAACTGAAACGAGTTAGTTGCACATGTATCTATGAATTATTAAGGTATGATGAACCAATTAATGTGCAATGTTTGTTTGTATGGAAGTCGTACCACCTTAAAGAAATATTGCTAAGTGAACACCCTGTCAATACATTTATTTGTTTACTAGAGGCCAAGCGCGGTTTCACCCGCGTGGTTCCCGTTCCCGTGGGAATTTTGGGATCATTAATAGCCTATGTTACTACTTGGGGTCTAAGGATTCTCTATACCAAATTTCGTCAAATTCGGTCCAGTAGTTTTTAAGTTTATTCGTTACATACAAAAATACAAATCTTTCCTCTTTATAATATTACCAATTAATGTGCAATGTTTGTTTGTATGGAAGTCGTACCACCTTATAGAAATATTGCTAAGTGAATACTCTGTCAATACATTTATTTGTTTATTTCGTACTAGCTGCTGCGCGCGGTATCACCTGCGTAGTTCCAGTTTCCGTGGGAATATCGGAATAAAAAGTTTCCTATGTTATTAATTAACATAGCATACATTTTATTCCGATAATCCCAAGCTATTTAAGTAAGAAACATAAAAGAAATTGAAGTGCGATGTAGAATTCTTTAGCTGGCACCGACTCCAAAAGGCTTATTTTTCACATTTTGAAGTCGGTTTTTAAGGGTTCCGTACCTCAAAAGGAAAAACGGAACCCTTATAGAATCACTTCGTTGTCCGTTTTTCTCAGGACCGTTTTTCTCAGTAACGCGTGGAGGTGATAGTTACCTCCACGCGTTCCGGAGAAAAACGGAAATTTAATTTATATCTAATACTCAGGTCTACTGTCCCTTGGAGCTGTGAAAAAATCAAACTTCTAAGTCAAAGCAATCAAAAGATACAGCCGTTTATGCCGCAAATTTTCGAAATTTTCCCGTGCGAATCAAAACCTACAGGGTACTTACCGTGAACTTACAAAGTAACGTCTTAAAGTACAGATAAAGGAAAAATTGCGAAAACCGTAAATTTTTAGTTACATCATTTAATAAAAAATATTTAACGGATCCTTCGGTGCGCGAGTCCGACTCGCACTTGGCCGGTTTTTTTTGTAATGTGACAAGGTTGTTAAGTATTTCTATTCTATTTATTGCACGTGACTGTACTATGTGTTACAGTAATTGTTTGACGTCCACAAGTCTGTTATTTTATTATCAGGCACAGACTGATAATGTTAATGATACAAAAACAATGGATAGGTACCAACTGTTCAAACACTGTTGTATTACATGCATTTATTAGTTTTAGAGATAGGCAGACAACACTTACATCTATAGATAGGTAAATATTATGTGTTCAAGTCGTATAGTTCTATTTGATAAACTAGATGGCGTTGTGCCCATAGAGATCGCGATATGGTTTTACTTACCTAAGTTTATTGATGTCGCTAATGGTCAGTTTCAAACCTATCCTCGTTAAGAGATAGGATTACTAGAGCTTTGTTGCCTGGATATTGTTGTTAATCAGCCCAAAATCAACCATAATAACAGCGGTTGCTAAGTAACGTAACCAAGATAGGCCTATCTCTTGTTAGGAATAGATTATTGAAACCGGCCGTAAACCTTTTTGAATCGCAGTTTCCGCCATAGATAGAGTTGAATTACTTTTTAATGAGTAACAGCAACTTCCAGGTGGTGTTTAGTTAGTAACAGTCTGACATAACTTTTGACACAGCCGGCTGTGGGGTAGAGGTGGGGTTAATATATATTTTTTCGTGAATCAAATCGAAACTATATATTGATATTCGATATCGGATTCTGGATCTATATATTGTAATATCGGTGATATTGGTGGCGACCGTATCTATCACTATACTCCAATATAGGATTCGTAAAACTATATTCGCCTGATACGAGTTACAAAAGTATAACATTATATTGCATCAATATCGTCAAATCCGCAGTAGATTCAGACACAGTTTTATATTTTTTTTGTGAGTTTTGAGTTATTTAGTTGAAATCTACATACTACAGTGGTGGTTCAGATAATTAGAAACACTAGTCGATTTTCATAGCAACGAGGTAACTTCGGAGCCTTGGTTCTCTGCCAAGGATTGACCGAGCTGTGACCTGATAATGATCAACCAAGAAGTGAATAGAGGACATTAAGATTGCTATACACACCCAACTGATCTGATCTACATTAAAAAAGATGTAGGGATCAGTGTTTTCAGTTTCGGGAATTCCATACATTTTATGCTATTTTCGCTGTTTTTTTAAACATATCCATACATTACATAGAATGTTGATCAGATCCGTCGGGTATGTATAGCAATCTGGATCTCCACCATTCACTCCCTGGATGACCATTATCAGGTCACAGCTCGGACAATCCTTGGCAGAGAACCAAGGCTCCGAAGTTACCTCGTTGGTATGAAAATCGACTAGGGTTTCTAATTATCTGAATCACCACTGTAGTTCCCTGTTTCAATCTCATCCTACGATATCGTCTCTACTCTCGCTTGAAATCGATTGCACTCTATTCCATTGCGATACGGTACAATATTGAATACAATATAGCGTTTTGCCATAATACATGGTTTCAGAGCGCATCGATATCGGATTTGACGATATTGATGCAATATACGTTTCAATATCTATGTACGATTTGTACTCGGGAAAGGCGGAAAAAAAAAGATTGTGCTGCTTGCAATATACCAATTCAAGTGTAAAGATAAAGATAAAGATAAAGTACCGGTTTTTATTTAGGACTCGTATTCCAATGGTGTTTCAATGGTAGTCCTGTTTTATACAGTTCTTGTTACAACAGTGTTAATAAACACTACTATTGAAACACCATTGAAAGACGATATTGACAAAAATTTAGCAATATTGACCCCCAGTTCAGTTTAGTAAAGTAGTTTTGTAGTTCTAGGTCTTAAACATTATGTGCAAGTTACATGCAAAATAATATTCGGTCAAAAGATTCATGTTTAGTATTGATAAGTCTGAAGATGGAAGCTAGAATCTCTCGGAATCCTCAACCACTGAGGAACTGGCTATCTTATCTAAAACTTTAGTAAGGTAGTTTAGTAAAGTAGTTTTGTAGTTCTAGGTCTTAAACATTAGAATAGAATAGAATAGGATTTATTTCATAATTTTTAGTACACAGTATACCACCTTAAAATATAAGCACAATTATGTGCAAGTTACAGTCAAAATAATACACGGTCAAAAGATTTTCTAAAACTACTTTTTTTATGAACAACAGGGAGAGAGAGTCTCTTAGCCTTCAGCATACGTGATGTTTAGTATTGATAGGTCTGAAGATGGAAGCTAGAATCTCTCGGATTCCTCAACCACTGAGTTCCTCAACTTCAACACAACTATCTTATCTAAAACATTATTGTTATGGCGCCAGATTTACTTATGGTAATTACATGGTAGCTAGCCTGGCGGACTTACAACAAGTTCTACTACCAACCAAACCGAATACAAAATGTGCCCCCATTGAGAACCGAACCCGGGACCTCTGGGTTTGATATCGGTGGCTGTTACCAAGATCACAGAGGTGGTTATGGTTAAGGTATTGTTGCGAAATCGTCAAGGAGGCCAAGACACACTTCGGGTCGCTAAAGCCATCGGAGTAAGTTGAATTGATTCAATTCTCCATAATCGTACAACCTATCTGGTGTAAGGGTACGTAGTCTGCAGCTAACACCATTTATTAAAATAAATATTTGTATTTGTTAGGTACTTACCTATTTTTTTCTATTTTTTCCATCAAATCCCAGCACTACTAACGCTGGTATGGTTCCTTCCCACCCTACCCCCAGGGGTATGGCTAGGGGTATGGTGGGTCTGAGATGATCTTATCTAAGTCTGACGCCATAACAACAATGTATTCAACATTGTTGTGTTCCGGCAGTAAGAGATAAGATAGCCAGTTCCTCAGTGTTTGTGGATTCTGGGAGAGGCTCGCTTCCATCTTCAGCCTTATCAATACTTAACATCAGGTATGATGAAGGCTGAGTCTCCCCGTTGTTCATAAAAAAAATAATTTCAGTCAACGGATGGGATATGTTGTTGTGAAATAATAGTGACAGCCTAGTCTACAATATTTTCGTTCTAGCCCTCTCCACTATTTTATTGTTCTTTACTATTTTATCGTTTGAGGATTAGTGGCCACCTCTGGTGTCACAGTTTATCAAGCCGCCTATGAGGCCTCTGACTTGGCTTAACGACTGTTATCAGATGACAACAGCCAGCCAGGGATCGACGGTTTAACGTCGGAGGGCACGTTAAACCGTCGATCCAAATATAATATCATAGTATACTACTAAATATCGGGTAATATTGAGCACTGAAATCCGTACTTTACGAGTCGTCGTCTCAGCCACATAACACCCACTGCTGGGTATAGGCCTCCCCAAAGGGGGGGTTTGCCATAATCGCCACGCTTGGCAGGCGGGTTGGCGATCGCAGTATGGCCAAATGTGTAGGAGACGCTGCTGCCCGTCTCCAGAAGGCCGAGTCCCTTAGTCGCCTTTTACGACACCCACGGGATGAGAGGGGGTAGTGCTATTGTAAGCCGACACTACGCAGCTTATCTACAAGTATATTCTTCTTTCCCTCCCAGTCCAGGCAAATTTAACACCGGACGACGTAACTACAATATTATTAGTAAACACGAAATTACATAATGACCCTTGATGATGTGGGTTGGACTGTCGGCAGCATGTCAGGCTCTACAGTTTGAGCTAAAAGCGTCATTATATCGCTCGTCATAGCGTCGATTTTTGTAGATCAAGTGTAGTGTCATACTGTCTGTCACTGTCTGACTGTACCTTTGATATGACGTAAGTTCTGGCTTTCGGTGACGTAATTTTGTGCGCGCTTCGACATAAGTAGGTACTTCACATTATAACTTAGAAGTATGTGATACGCTTCTGTTTCCATCTTTAGTAATCCTACTATTTTATAGTACGCTAATTATAACTAAGGAGCCCGTGGCGCAGTGGTTCACGCGCTCGACCTGCGATTGTTGAGGTTAAGCAACTTTCGCAATGGTCGGTCACGGGATGGGTGACCAAAAATTTACTATCTCGAGCTCCTCCGTGCTTCGGCACCTTAATCCGTTGGTCCCGGCTGCATTTGCAGTCGTTAAAACCCACCAATCTGCATTGGGCCCGCGTGGTGGGTCATTCAATTACCCATATTGAAGCTTTATGTGGCGGATTACGTAATTAATATATATATTCAAAAAACTTCGCACTGTTGCAGATTACGCACTAATACGGCAAGTCTATCTCGCCCTAGGTCAATCAATTATAAATTACTGCATTACGTCATGGGGTGGCACGTCTAAAACTTCATTGTTATCAATGGAAAGAGCCCAAAGGTCGGTTCTAAAAGTTGCTACTTTCCGGCCCTACCTCTACTTAACTGAGCTTCTTTATAAGAATTGTAATGTACTAACCGTTATACAATTTTATTTATATTGAGCACTATCCTTAAACAGCACACTGCACTTCCCTACAGCACTGAAATTACAAACAAAAGACGAAAAGTTTGCCCACAAAATACGGGAATGAAATCTGCCTTCTCTTGCAGCTTCTTCATGTTTCTAGGGCCTTTCCTTTATAATAGATTTAATGCCAAATTTGGTATTTATTCTATTTTATTATCACAGAACAAGGAGCATTCTGTATGCAGCTCTTCAAAAATGTCCTACGAAGACACAGAGAAATTATTGCTTGTGATTAAATGATAAAAAGTTTTTAGTACCTATAAAATTTATTTTAATAAGTTAAGTGTATTATTTATATAGTAGTTGTATTTTTTGTTTGTCATGATCTTGTTAATTCATTATATTGTATTTGGTTTCTAAGTCCTTTTTGCCTGAAACACAGGGTTCAGGCTAATTATATAATTATAGTTTTTGTAAAAAAAATGTAAGCTAAGTTTTTCACACTGTAATGTTTTGATTATTGTTTTTTTTTATTTATTTTTTTATTATCCTTAAGGAAGGCCAATGCCCCAGCAGTGGGGACATTAAAAATGGGTGATTACGAATCCTAACTAATTTTATAAAGGCGAAGGTTTGCCCTTGCTTTATGCCGTAACTAAGCAACCAATCGATTTGAGTTTTGGCATAGAGTTAGTTGAAAGGACGGAGAGTGACATAGGCTACTTTTTATCCCGATATTCCCACGGGAACGGGAACCACGCGGGTGAAACCGCGGGCGGATATTATAGATGCGCACTACTCTTTCACGCAAAATCTACTCAACGGATTTGGTCGAAATTTGGAACACAGATAGTAGATAACCTGAATTAACACCTTGATTGCAACATCACGCGACGTCGCGTGAAACACCCCATTAAACTGTGGCCGGTAACGCGACGTCGCGTTATGATACCTTACAATCATGTATGGGCTATAGAATAGCGGCCACAGCGTATCGGCTTTTAGTATTTGTTTTGGCCACTAGGGAAGGAAATGACCTTTTGAATAGTGGGCGTGGCCTGCAGATCGCCATCTTGTTATTGTTTTACACAATACTAAATTAAAAAAAAAATTAATTAGCCTACATAGATATGTACTTAAGTCCCAACATTTTGGCTTGGCAATGAACGTGTTACAACATATAAATTTTATCCCGATATTTCTACGGGAACGGGAACCACTTTATGAAAAACTTTATGTAGACTTTTTTGACGACTTTTTGCGCCTATTTTGCGACCGGAGGGTGGTCGCAAAATAGGCGCAAAAAGTCGTCGAGTTGCGGAAACCGCCCGTAATGGACGAAGAAGAAGACGCCTAACCATCATTTGACGACCTCCGTGGTAGTACGTACACCGGTTTCGAGGTGTCGCTTACTCTGAGGTCCCGGGTTCGAATCCCGGTAGGGGCAAATGTTTGTATGATGAATAGGAGCATTTGTACCTGAGTCATGGACGGTTTATATATCTTTCTACACAAAAACACTTATATAATGTATGATTGTATGTATTTATATCCTAGTATCCCATAACACAAGTCCTACAGTGCTTACTTTGGGGCTAGGTTAATTGGTGTGAGTGTAAGAAATATTTATTTATTTAAAATACCTGATGTTAAGAAATGATATGGGTCTACTTCAGTCTGCTTGTCTTATCGTTGTGCTTAGAGCTTAAATTGCAGTACAGTAACCTTGTAATGCGAGAAATGTTATAATGTACAAGTCATACCTTGCGAGTTGAAAATTGAAATTTTATAATTAGTATTTACTATTTGTGATGGAAACTGACCTTACTGATATGTTAAGGTCACTTTTCAATTTGACGACTCTGTATGAATTAAGAAAACAGGGAGAAAAAATAGCCCTTGACGAGTTTCTTGCCGGTTCTTCTCGTTACAAGGTCTCCCGCCGTAGGGTTTGTGAACCGATGGCGTAGCTTCTTTGACGTTCATAAGTGCTTGTAACAGCCTAGACTGAATAAATGATATTGAATTTGAATTAGAATCGGTGGTAGCGCGCCTCTCCCAAATCCTTAGCCACAGAGGAACTGGCTATCTTATTGCTAGCTCAGCTGAAAATAAATAGTTTTCTTTTTGCAGATAACTACCTCCTTAAAGCCTAGAAACAGAGAGGGTATATTGGAAAACTAATTTAAGCAAAGGGCTGGCAAGCTGGCCACCTTCCACTATTGTTTCCGGTCCGGTTCCGGTCAATATCTTAGACCCAACCAATGCCCAACGTTCCGGTTTCGATTCCCAGGTGTACATATTGTATCCGGTTTGATTGGCGGTAGGACTTGTTGTAACTTCGCCTGGCTAGCTACCACCATCTTATCTAAGTGTGACGCCATAACAATAATGTTTTCAGCATTGTTGTGTTCCGGCAGTTGGAAATAAGATAGCCAGTTCGTCAGTGACTAAGGGTTCCGGGAGAGGCTCGCTTCCGTCTTCAGCCTTATCAATACTTAACATCAGGTATGATGAAGGTTAAGAGTTTCCTCGTTGTTCATAAAAAAAACAAATGTAGCATCGTTGGGTGTGGCCTTGCAATTAAGATGCCTGCAGAGGGTTTAATGGGGTTTTCACCTCACACGCTCTGAAAAGGAGGTTTTGTCAATCAATTTAGGCGTAGAAAATAGCTTTTTACGGCTTAGCGCGGCAAAGTAATTTTTTAAATGAATACCTAAAAATATGTCATAATGCGTTCCGAATCGCACTATTGACTTTTTTGTTATATTTGATTCTTATTTTAAATAGCTTTAAATTAATTATAATACTCCGTTTTGGTTTTATTATATTATTTTAGTTCATTGAATCATAAAAACAATAACAATAAGATTAAACTATTTGTTAAAAGAATTTTATATTAGGCTGGGTGAGATTTTACAACCTATGATTGGATTTCGGACTGTGACATAAATCTTTATTTTTAAATTGTCTTTGTCTTGTACCTCATTTCAGTGTCAAGATTTACGGAATCGTTTTTATTCTTATTAATAAGTAACAATATATTCCTACTTTAAATAACTTTGATTAACTATAATACTACCTTTTTTATTATTTTTATTTCATAAAAACAACGAGTATAAGGTATATATTTAGATTAAACTTTATGTTTAAAGAATTTTTTACCGGAAGTTGACCGCGGAAACAACCATAATGTTCCTCGCTGTTGTGAGGTGAAAAATTGTATGTTGCGCTCGGCAGAAAAGTTTTTAGGGTCTTGTACCTTTGAAATCCTCGCTTCGCTCAGGATTCAATCCTAGAATCCTTCACTTGCTCAGATTTCAATAGAGGCAACTCGCCGCTAAATAACCAACTTTCCAGCCTTGCATAACAAATAACTATTAATGGCCTAAAGGCATACAAATATATGTCTTTATTCCACCTACAGTCTAATCATTACTTCACATTCACATAATTGTCTAATTTTAAAATCTATCGCAATCCCTTTCAATTCGTCATTTGAAAGATATTTACATACTTCAGGCAGTCACTATTTGACATTTGATAGGGATTTTGATCGAGACGCGTGTTGAAAGGTATTGAATGAACGAAATTGAACTGTCTAAGCAAAGTGACATACGAAAATATTTCCAAATGTATGGAGGAGTGTCAAATGAAGTGTCAGTTAAAACATCATTCGTTCCGAAAGGGATTGCTACTATAAGTTAGACGATTCCATTAATCACTATCTGAAAGTGATTGTGATAGATTTTGAAATTAGACAATTAGGAGGCTGGGCAGGTATGATGACGAAGACAAATGCATTTCTCAAAGTATAAAATGGTAGAGTCTGGATAAAGCTGACACAGAGTAGGCAACATGGAAATAATTAGTACGTTGGCAACAATTTCACACATCAAAAATCAATATCACGTGACGACGGTGACTTTTTACCCGACTTAAAAAAAAGGAGGAGGTTATCAAGTCGACGGTATTTTTTTTCATTTTTTTATGTATGTTTTACCATAACTTCGCCAGTTGTTAACAGATTTTTATAATTCTTTTTTTATCTGAAAGAAAATGGTTTATGTGTGGTCCCATATAATTTGTACGAAGATCTGGCTAGTAGTTTTTTCATAATCCTGAAAAATATTAATCACGTTTTGGCAAGTAGTCGTTTACCTAGATGACATTGTTGTGTATGGGCTGATTTTAGTGTAAGTAACGGCACATGATGTAACTAAAAAATCTGAAATAAAAACATTTTATAAAAAATATCAAACCGACTTCTCTTTATTTTCTTGTTAATACCATATTCAGTTTTTTTTTATGATTTTTGTATTTTTGCATTTTTCAATGCTATTTTTATGTTTATGATAAATCTTAAATAGAAATATATTGGAAAAATCAACTCGGCCACAAGTGAATTCTCAGATGGGACTCGAGCCCACAACCTTTGGAAATCCGATCCAATGCTCTAACCACTGAGCTACCGAGACTTGTCAAAAGTCGCGGTAGCTGAGAGTATACTTGTGGCCGAGTTGATTTTTTTCAATATTTTTCTATTTAAAATTTATCATAAACATATTCAGTTTTATGATTTTTGAATTTTTGCATTTTTCAATGCTATTTTTATACTTATGATAAATTTTAAATAGAAAAATATTGGAAAAAAATAATGCAAGGATATTCCTAGCATTGATGTGACAACGCTGGCCTACAGCGTATTAAAAATATAAAAGTATTGGAGAATTCCGACGGTGGTTTGCAAGTCTCGGTAGCTCAGCGGTTAGAGCATTGGACCGGATTTCCAAAGGTCATGGGTTCGATTCCCATCTGAGAATTCACTTGTGGCCGAGTTAATTTTTTCCAATATTATAATATTTAAAATTTATCATAAACATATTCAGTTTTGTTTTTATTTCCCACCTTTTTTCAGTGTCAGCTTTGTTATTTTGTTATATGTTTGTTATAAGTCAGACTATGATGAAGGTTATGACAAGAGTTTCCAAAATTGTATTTGAGATGAATATCTTCATCTTAGGGTATAAAAACCAAGGATCCTAACGGGAAAACTAGATAAGTCTTGAGCCCAAGGTTTAAGGATAATTGGACAATTTAACCGGTTGCCTTTCTCAAGCTTTGTTTGTTAAAGAATTGAGGTAAAATCCATTCATATGATTTACTGCAATTCTTAGAATTGTACATTTTTGAAGTGAAAACTTCTTTAGCGGCGTTGTGCACAACAAAGTTTAAAATTTTTGGGATGAGTAAAAAATGTTAAATGATCGAAAATTTGTAAGAGCATTTACCGATGACCTATTCCAAATTACATAAAGTCTCACACTTGAAAGATCTACGTATATTAGTTAATAACAACCATTACATAAAGATCTCTCATTACTACCAACTTTCATATTGATGCCAGGTCAGTTTTAATGGATTTACCTGCCAAATCAAGTTGGTCTCCGTTTTCATCAACTTTTTATGAAGTTGTGGTCAAGATATAGTGGATTTTGATCGTTATTTTCGTATAAGCGGTTTTCACTTCTGCCGGCACTCCCAGAGTGCAACCCGTTGTAGTTTTATGAATAACTGGGAGACTCTTAGCCTTCATCTTACCTGATGTTATGTATTGATAAGGCGGCTGAAGATGGTAACGAGACTCTCCCGGAATCCTCAACCACTGAGGAACTGGCTATCTTATCTTTAACTGCCGGAACACAACAATGCTGAAAACGTTGTTGTTATGGCGTCAGACTTAGATAAGATGGTGGTGGTAGTTGTAGTTGTTACCATTAGACCACAGAGGCGGTTATTATATAATTTTACTATTCTTTCGCTCCCATTCTTTTTATCCCAATAAACCCGAGTCGTCAGTTACAAATAAAAAAAGTCATAAAGAATTGTATTTGACGTGCCAACACTCACCTTCACACTTTTGTATTTCACTGAGTTGAATGACTTGTAAACTCATCGTCGTCTCAGCCACATAACACCCACTGCTGGGTATAGGACTCCCCCAAAGGGAGGGGTTGCCATAATCGCCACGCTTGGCAGGCGGGTTGGCGATCGCAGTATGGCCAAGTTTGTAGAAGATGCTGCTGCCCGTCTCCTGAAGGCTGAGTCCCTTAGTCGCCTGTTACGACACCCACGGGATGAGAGGGGGTAGTGCTTTTCTAAGCCGATACTACACAGCTTAAACTCATAAAATTATATATTTTTTTATATAATCTATTGTAAAAATACATGATGTTTAAGTTAAATATGTAAATAACTAAAGCTTTGGGCCACGACTTTATTAACTTTAAATTATGTAAGACTAGCTTCCGCCACCGACTTCTCTCGCGTGAATATTCGGGAAACTTCTAAGAACATTTGACCGTATAAATAAATACTGTCCAAAGAAGAGCATTTCTTTTGCTTCTATTATTTGAAGATAATCTAGGTATTTGATGAATAATTCAGTCCTTAAGTAATTATACATGAAATTCCAAGCATTATTTGAAGTGGATGCTTCGTATTTGATAAATAAAAAATATAGTAATACAGTAATTATACGTACATCTTATGATTTGGCGCGCACTTCGCGCGACTTTTCATTGAAACAAAACAAATTTAACGGATATCAAACGCGCTATATTTCACGAACCTAAAAATACGGACAATTACAACTTAGTTCGTGAAATATAGCGCGTTTGATATCCGTAAAAGTTGTTTTATTTCAAATCAGTAATTATTCATCAGATACGGAGCATTCACAATATGCTTTAGTCCTGGCTAAATATATAAATGTCATCCAAATTCGTCCAGCAGTTTTTGCGTGATTAAATGTAATTTTTTACATTTAAAAGTATGCGATATGATTTATTCTGTATAAACGTTATGCGTAATGATGAGTATGCCAAAAAACGTTATGCAGTTCTAAAATATGCTTTTCTGTTTTATGCAACCGAATATGGACTCATTTCTGATCCCTTTTTTTTATTTCTTGTATAGTTAATGTTGGATAATACAAGTATATAATAGTTATTTGTTATGCAAGGCTGGGAAGTTGGTTTTAGTGGCGAGTTCTCTCTATTGCAATTTAACCGCGTCTTCTAGTGGTACAACCACCGGTATCAGACCCAGGGGTCCTGGGATCGATTCCCAGCGGGGGTACATATTGTATTCGGTTCGGTTGGTGGTAGGACTTGTTGTAAGTCCGCCTGGCTAGCTACCACAATCTTATCTATATCTGTCACCATAACAACAATGTTTTCAGCATTGTTGTGTTTCGGCAGTTAAAGAATATACAGCCAGTTCCTCAGTGATTGAGGATTCCGGGAGAGGCTCGCTTCCATCTTCAGCTTTATCAATACTTAGCATCAGATATGATGAAGGCTAAGAGTTTCAATACTCAATACTCAATAGTTTATTGCAAAATCTTTATTAGTTTATTGTAAGACCATTGTTATGGACCCGGTTGGGCACGCAATTAGGGCTAGTTTCCCCGTCGCTCATAAAAAACCTTGAAACCTGAGCGTAGCCAGGGATTCAAAGGTATGTACGAGACGCTAAAATCTTTTCTGCCGAGCGCAACACACACTTTTTCGCCTCACAACAACGAGGAATATTTATAAGTTGTTTCCGCGGTCAACTTCCGGTAAAAAAATCTTTTAACAAATAGTTTAATCTAAATATACCTTATTCTTGTTGTTTAAAAGATATAAAAAAACTAGAATAATAGAAAAAAATGTATTATAGTTAATTCAAGGTTATTTAAAATAGGAATTGAGTAATTGTTACCATTAATAAAAATAGAACGATCGGATGAATGTTGACATTGACACAAGGTACAGACAAAGACAATTTAAAATTGTGAAATCTCATTCTGCCTAAATACAAAATCCTTAAAATAAATACTTTAATCTTATCGTTATTGTTTGTATGATTCAAGGAACTAAAATACCTAATATGATAAAACCAAAACGGAGTATTATAATTAGTTCAAAGTTATTTCAAATAATAATTAAATGTTACATAAAATTCAATAGAGCGATTCAGAACGCATTGTGACGTATTTTTCGTTCTAAATAAAAAAAAAAATACTTTACCGGCCCAGGCCGGGAAATGCTATTTTCGACGCAGAAGTTGAACGAGAAAACCACACTTTCCGAGCGTGTGAGGTGAAAATAGTATATAAATCTTAATGTATTTAACTACGTGAGAAAATTTTAACTGTAGGTACTTACCTAATAACTACCCTATTTTTTTTTCTTATTTAATTTAATTACTGTTCAACCCGAGAAGAGATTGCTGCTTAGCAATAAGGCTGTCTTTTTGAGAGTTGTCTTTTACCGTCTTATTTTATAAAAGTTTTTATTTCTTTTTACCCGACTGCAAGGAAATGGTTATGTTTTCGCATGTATCTTGTATGTTTGTATGTCAAAATGTGATTCCTATAAAAAGCAAGGTGCAAACAAACCTTAGCAGTCATACGGTCGAAAACCAATGCTCAAAACAAATCTTGATGGAAATTTTTTCACCATAAAAGTCACAATTAGAGGCGTTTATTCACTATTTTATTATCGGTATCACTATCAAACGTTAATAACTTTACAACTTTATTTATATCATAAAACAAACACACTTTTAACACAAAACTTTACGAAAATTCACATGCATTCGTTTGTTTTTCTTTTACAGAAACTTTTTGGCGCGGCGACAAAACGTTTTGGCCTTCAACACATCCGAAACAAAGAATATATTTAGAACGCGTGCGTGTCTCAGCTCGCGAGAACAACAACTGAGTTTCTCGAGAGGAATATAAACAACGTCGCTGCCATTATCAAAGAGTGTTATCTATATATGCCAACTGAACTTCTATGGCACGGTAATTAGCATAATAATTAAGTAAGTAACGTCTGTCCTTGCCTGGGAAGAGTAAAAGAATGTAATTTATTAGATAACTAGCTCCCACCCACGGTTTCGCCTGTGTGGTTTCCGTTCCTGAGGGTATATCGGGATAAAAAATAGCCTATCAATCAATAATTTCTTTATTTATCACTTCACAAATTCATTACTTATATCAAGTCATACATAAGTCTCATAGATTAAACTAAATTTGTGAAGGACTGGCGTCTGAAATAGGTTTCATAGAAACCTGTACCACAGGTCACCAGCCTCTTCCCGCATAAAGGACGAATACTATTACGCAGACTAGGTGGAAGCTGATACATACAAAGATTTGCTAGCAGACAGACAAAGATGAAAGTATGAGAAAAGTTCAAAAAGAGTAAAAGTAACAATTTATTATGGTTACTTTTTATACTTGATAATAATTAAGTAGGTTATAGAGAACATGATGAATGTATGCCTATGTTTTAATCCAGGCTTTTGTAACGATGTGTTCTTTAAAACAACGTTTCATTTTAGTATTTATTTATATTGCATCTTATTTATTTGATCACAACCACTTATTATTATATTTCAGTATTATCCTTATTTTATATTTATTTCATACATGCGACCTCTTTTCATCCATACTCTTTTTCAAACTATCAACCTCATTGTATAAAACTCCTTGGTGTCTATGTAATAGGTATTTGAAATAAGTTTTCATCCCATCTATTCGAAAAACGCTGATTGATTCGCCTATAAGTGCGAGCAAAGTAACCAAAGAGATCGCACAAAAATATTGTATGAAAAAGCCACTGGCCGATTATTAGGTGACCGGCGCGTGCAGCGCCGCAACAGTAAAAAGAAAAAAAAAAAAAAAAACGCGCGAACTAAGTTACCCTTGTATTGGACTTTATTGGAGTAAACAGTGTTTTGTGATATTTGCAGTGCAATAATTGCGAAAAATGAGTTCCACAAGCAGCGACAGTTTTTTTTTGTTTAAACTATGACTATAATATTTCAAAATTGCACAAAATATTTCAAATATTAATATTAATTTTTAAGCTGTTACTTTTTTTTTTTTTTAATTAGGTATAAGTAACATTATATTGGTGTTTAATATTTTTTTATAAATACATTCATTAGTTGTATCTAGAAACGCCTCTTTTCTGCTTTTTCTCATAGACGGTGATGAAAAGTAGAGTGTATCACTCGGCCGCAAAATAAAATATATTTTTGGCTCGGGCGACGTACTTTGAATCCCTAGCTACGTTCAGGATTCCACTAAAGAATCCCTCACTTCGCTCTGGATTCAAAAAAGCGCCCTCGCCGTAAAAATATTATTTTGCTCCCTTATGGTACAATCTACTATTAAATCATTTTCGACCTCATTTAAAAATATTCAAGTATTCGACCTATCCTTTTCACACACACTCTTATTATCATTCATCCTTTTTACTAATTTCTTTTTTTCTGGCGATGGCCTTTTTCGTTGTTTTCCCGCGTTTTCGTGCCGCGCTTTAAAAAGATTTTTACTTTTTCACGGCACGAAGCCAGATATTGCTCTGCATTTTAAAATTGAAAATTTTGTATTTCCTTTTTAAATATCTAACACATTTTATTGCTTCATCTTCAAATAAAAGATTGTTACTTGGTTTTGGAGATTTTATTATTTTATAGTGATAAATTAATTATCATTTTAATGTAAGAAGAGGGACCACCCACCCACTAATTTATAGAGACCCATTCATTCTTTGATAGAATAATTTTCTTATTTCCTGAACGGTCTGCGGACTGTATTTTAAATTAAAATAATGGGTCATTATGCAATGTAGAATTATTTATTTGTAATTTTATAGTGATTTTTCTACTGCGTTACCGATAACGCTGAGAATAATTTCTTGAGGTAACAATAACACCAGAGAATGTTTATATGTGTGTATGTGGCACAAATAGTTAAGGTGGTACGACTTACATACAAACACACATTGCACATTAATTGGTTCATCATACATTAATAATTCATAAATACATGTGCAACTAACTCGTTTCAGTTATTTGTTTGCGCGAAATTATAAAAAAATATGTACTTAAGGAGGTGGGCCATAAATGATAATGTTCCTCATGAGACTCTGAAACATTTAATTGTAATCATTAATAAAAGACTGCCTAATATTCTTCATAAGGATCCGAGAACACTTCTAAGAACGACGGACATCAATATATTAATAAAACCAGTTGATACGGGCCGCTATTGGCAAAATGGTAGTAGTTACTGAAAGATTTTGAAAGATTATTCTTACGTATCAACAATCTGCCCTAACAAATACATATCTCGTACTGTACAAGATTTCTGTAATGTGAATCTACTCCGCCACGGGGTTCACTTATTTACCTCGAGAACCCGAGCGATAAAACATGGAGCTTATCAATAGTCATACCAAAACGTGTACATGACTATTTTGTTGTTTAGTAGTTGTATAGCAATCTATATAAAACTAAAACAAAAATGGCTAGTCTTAAAGATTAATTTTATATGAAATTAATATTCTCATACATCAGAAAAATCATGAATATCGAGAGGGCTTAAGGAAAATAGTACATATCGTCACATACATTACCGATAAATTAAAGTTCCAATGAGAAACTAGTCCCAAACGTGCATAATACCACATTCACTTATTCATGTTAAATTACCAATATTTAGTAAAAGTAATAACTCCAATAAGCTTACCTTTTGATGGCAATACAATATTAAAATTTCAAGTTGTTGAACAATTGGAGCACAATACAAACTGACAGTTAGGATGGAGAAAAAAGGTTTTATAAATGTCATAGCTTAATATGAATAAACCATTTTACTGGACTACTACATGACTATTTAGTTTTATAAAATGGGCCTTTTTGACGTTTTATAAACGTTAACTTGATGTCTATATGACCGTCACATAATCACTTAAAGTCGCATAAGAAACGTTAACTTAACGTTTATATGACATTATTTTGCTAGTTGGGCACAGCCACTGTAAATATATATAAATCAAACCATTTCAAACACTATTTTCTCTATTGTATCTCGTTAATCGTCCGTAAAAGTGTTAATTTAAAATATACGCGAAGTTTAAAATGCATTTAAACAATTTTTTGGATATAACTAAATAATTATAAGAACTTGAATGAATGCTAACGTGATATGGTAGTTGAGGAAAAGACGGTTGACAGCTTTAGAAGGTTTATTATTCCTCTACTCCAACAATTTTAACAATAGGAAAGGTGGTGGTGTGACGGCGAAGATGATTCTGTTTATGCTTATTAATCCAAAACTTTATGATTTTGCATTGCATTGCATCTTTAATGCAAATACAAATGAACTTCAATCTGTCTAATGAAGGGACTGCCAGAAAACCGTTTCTCTGTAAGATCTTGTTATACTTATGATAAAAGCTATCAAGAATTGGATATTTTTTCACTTAATTTTTATAAGTTTAAAAAGTGTATTTGTAACCGTTGAATGCATATCGTCATTGTTATTTAATTGTTAGATATTGTTACTAGAACATTATTCATTATTACTAAGTTATTGTATCTATATTGTTGCACTATGGTTTTGTTGAAGAAAGTGTATACTCAACTTTTGTGTATTTACTTTAGTGGAAACTGTGTTAGCCTATGTACAAACTTAATATTTTTTGTTAATGAGTGTAATATTGAGCGGTATGTTTCCCTATTACAATAGAAAAAAAAAAAGCTTTGAAAGTACACATGAATGGTATCATTATGGTAATGTTGGTAAGGTTTCTCATTCTTTAAATTGAGATCGTGTGCATGAACATGTCTATTTGTCTTGGTCTGGGTGTTTAATATGTATATTATGTATGTATTTACAAAAAAATTGTATATAAGTAAGTTTATCCGTTATCTAGTATCCATAACACAAGTTCTTCGTGACACTTAACGTGGGCTAGATAATTGGTGTGATTGCATGGAAATATTTATTTATTATTTATTATTATTATTTATTATCTATCTCATGAGATAAATAAAATATTAAAGTAAGATTATTTAAAATGGTTGATTTTTTGTTGTGTTAAAGATTTGTGTAACATTTTTTTTACAAATTCGTCCTTTTATTTAATAAATCTATGTCTTAAAATAGGTAACACAGGTGAAACACGACAGACCTTTGGTTTTTCTAAAAAATCTTAAAAACTTTAGTATAAAGTTCGCGGCATCTTGTATTATAGAATATATTCTTGTAAATACGTTATAAATAAATTTTGATGATTAATGATAATGATTTCTGTGACAAAACGCTGTCAAAGGAGTGCCTTAAAAGATGATTCACCCACAAATCGCTTTTGCGTTACAGAGTAACATCCAATCCTTCATGTTTAAAATATTTCTTAAATTTTCTGATATTTTCTTTTATTTTGCCAACTGCTCAGGTGGAATAAGTGGAAAATGAACAAACATTTTTATAATAAAATGTATTATTAATAGCTACTAATTAATTAAGGGTTTTAATAAAAGTTTTGTTTCTATTTTTAGCTTCATTGAATAGAAATATTCATAATATTTATATTTGTCCAGGTGTAGTTTGATTACGTAATTTAATAGGAATACCTATTATTTGTATAACAATAACTACAAAATTGAAAAAAAAACTGTATTTTTTACCGAAGTAACAAAATATCAGACAGAACTAATGAAATTATTGCAAAAATTAAAAAAAAAAAATGTACGACGGGGAGACTCTTAGCCTTCATCATACCTGATGTTAAGTGAGGATAAGGCTGAAGATGGAAGCGAGCCTCTCCCGGAATCCCCAATCACTGAGGAACTGGCTATCTTATCTCTAACTGCCGGACCACAACAACGCTGAAAACATTATTGTTATGGCGTCAGACTTAGATAAGATGGTGGTAGCTAGCCAGGCTGACTTACGAGTCCTACCACCAGCCAAACCGAATACATTATATACCCCCGCTGGGAATCGAACCCGGGAGGGACCCCTGTGTCTTATACTGGTGGTTGTACCACTAGACCACAGAGGCGGTTTACTTAGCTTAAAGACAGGAAACAAAAACAAAATATGCATGGCATTATTATTACAACTTTTGTTGAAGGCAGGATAACAATTCCTAGCAAAATGTGTCATCGACATTTTTGTTAAAAAAAAATGTTGCTAGAGATAAAAGAGCTTTGTTTAAAATTATCTTACGGGGAAAAACATTCCCACAATTTGTTGTTTAAAATGTTTCCTGTTGATAAACATATCAGTAAAATTAAAAACTTTTTAGGAAGGTATTCAGTTTGTTACAAGTCATCATCGAACTCAAACTCAATATCATTTATTCAGTCTAGGCTGTTTGTTACAAGCACTTATGAACGTCAAAGAAGCTACGCCATCGGTTCACAAACCCCATTGTTCAGAGAACAATGGGATATATATTGTGTCTCATAATCCGGGGAATGAGAGGATTAAGAACCTCTTTTTTAAAGTCTTAAAAACAGCCCTAGTCGAGTTACTTGCCGGTTCTGCTCGCTATGTCTCCCGCCCACTGCCTGCTGAGCTGAAGCTGAGCAATCCTTCGAGTGATGTCAGTAACTTTAGTTCTCCTGCGGATCTCCTCATTTCTGATTCGATCACGCAGGGAAACGCCGAGCATAGCTCTCTCCATTGCACGCTGAGTTACTTCGAACCTCCATATCAAATTCACAAATTTAATATATTCCGTCAGGGCGACATGAGACTAGTTGCTTTTTTCTAGTATATTTTCTTGTTTAATATTTATCACATTTAATATAATTGCGTTTACCATGGTTATTTGTTATGCAAGGCTGGAAAGTTGGTTATTAGCGGCGAGTTACCCCTATTGAAACCTGAGCAAGTAAAGGATTCTAGGATTGAACCATGAGCAACAAGACGCTAGTTTTCTCTTTTGTTAATAATAAATATTTAAAATAATAATTAAATCAAAATATCAAATCAATAATAAATTGTTGCCATAGTAAATGTCTAACCGTATCCGAACGAAAAACTAAATTAACTTTAGACTTATAAATTAGCCAGTCATCCCGTGACCACGGCAGCGAAAAGTTGCCGAAACGTCGGGAAAATCCAAAAAAAAAAAAAAAAAAAATCAAAAATATTTATTTTGTAACTAGAGTAAAGAATTACATAGATTCCTGGAGCCCCCTTTTAGATATAAAAATATCTGTGCCAGGAGGCCCCGCTCTTCCATATCGATTTCAGTACTTCTAGTTATGTACAAGACTTACAAACTAATACCTTATTTAAAATGACATTTTACGTTCCATGTGGGTGATGTTTTGTATATTTTTATATTATAACGTGTGTGTGTGTGTGTGTGTTTGTGTGTATGTGTGTGTATAAGAGTGTATGTTCGGATATTTAAGCTCAAGAATATGTACTGTTTCATTCAATTTAGTTTCACCTGTCAAACATACTTATTATTTGACAGGTTGTAAAAGATTTTCTACTTCACTGTAGGTTAAACTTTTTAGCCATTTACTTATAGTAGTTTTAACATTATGAGAGGTTTTAGAATATATGTTTAAGATTTTATTTATTTTATTATACAATTTAATTGATAGTTCATAAAACTGGCGACCCGAAAAAGCTGTTTTGGTATTTTTATAGTATGTTACAACGTTCTTTAATCTTTTGCCTTCTTTCATATAGTCAAATGTCATCATTTTATGTCTTTTTAGAATCAGGTGCATTATAAAGAGTTTTCTCACTGAAAGAACTCCGCTTATATCATATAGATCTACAGTCGGAAATCTTCTCGATTTAAAATGCATAACCTTTAATAGAGATCTTTGCGATCTTTCTAGTTCTATAAATTTTGACTTTGTCGCTCCACCCCATATTGGAAGGCAATATATCAAAACAGATTGGACCAGAGCAATATAAATAACAGACAAAAGATTGTTTTTGTTTCCAGTAGAGTGTGCGTTATTTTCTATAGGTACAACATGTCTAAGCTTTTTAAAAATCCAAATTAATTTTCTTACTCTATTTGAAATTTGCTCGACTTGCATGTGCCAGGATAATCGTTGATCCACAATTACACCTAAGTACTTAGTATGAGTAACTTTATCTATTGTAGGACATGTACACGAGTAATTAGTTTTATCTTTGTCTATTCCATTAATACAATTGTGAATTTTGATTTTGAAATCCTTTTTAGGTTGTGTTCGATTTGTAAGGCTGAAACAAATATAATTGGTTTTTTTTGTATTGAGTGTAAGCAAATTACTATCAAGCCAACATGCTATCTTTTGCATGCCTGTCTCTGTCTTGTTACGTATTTCCTCCCAAGAAGATCCTTTAAATACCACTGCAGTGTCGTCAGCGTAGGAGAAGATGTGAGCGTCATTTATAGTCATATTGCAAAGGTCATTGATATACATAAGAAATAATGTAGGTCCCAATACGCTGCCTTGCGGGACGCCATAACTTATATCCCTACAAGCACTCAAATATTCTCCAACTCTGACTTGCTGTTTCCTTTCAGAAAGGTAGTCTTTTAAAAGTGCTAAAGAAACATCTCTGATACCATAATTTTCAAGTTTGGACACAAGAATAGGAATGGAAACCGTGTCAAATGCCTTTTTGAGGTCGATAAATACTGCTAGACCTTTTCCTCGTTCATCAAGAGTGTCAGCAACAAGCGAGCTTAGGGCTAAGACAGCATCTTCAGTCGACTTTCCCTTTCTGAATCCATATTGTGATGAGGATAGGAAATTGAATTTTTCAAAATATTTTAATAGTCTATTATTAATCAATTTTTCTAATATTTTAGAGATCGAAGGGAGAACAGAGATTGGTCGGTAATTATTAATGTCGTCTTTATTGCCGCCTTTGTGGACAGGAGTAATAACTGATTGTTTAAGAAGACTCGGAAAAATACCTGCTTTGAAACACGAGTTAGCTAGATGTGTTACGATTGGTATAACTTCCTCTTTAGCTAGCTTAAGATAGTTTGTCGATATTTTATCCCATCCAGCCGCACTGTTTGACTTTAAGCCCATAAGAATAGAGTTAACTTCGTCATAATCTGTATCGAACATTACAAAGGATGTTAATTGAGAGAAAGAGGTGTTTGCGAGATTTTGTTGAGAATGGCTAAATCTATTTCTTATGTCATCAGCAAGTTTTTGACCAATATCACTAAAGTAATTATTTAAGTAATTAACGCTGTCCAAAGGAGTAGATTTTAATTGTAAAAGTTCATGATTTTCATTTTTATTTTTTTGTAGATAAGTTATATTCTTAACACTGTCCCACAAAGTTTTCGTATTTTTTGTAGCCATATTTAACTGTTCCCTTTCATATTTATATTTTAATTTCTTTAACAATTTTGTGCAAAAGTTACGATATCTTTTGTACGTTATTCTTAAGATTTCGTTGGTAGGATCATTTTGAAGTTGCTTTTGTAGTTTATTTCGATTATTGATACACCTAAGGATTCCAGACGTTATCCAAGGTTTTATGTTACGCTTTGATTTAGGTATCTTAACTACTGATGTGTTTTCATCTAGGGATTCTTTAAGTTTATCTATTAATAACTGAACTATTACATCAGGTTGATCACAAAATAATATTTCAGACAGTTTTTTCTTTTTTAATGAGGTAAGGGCATTTTCAAAATTAATTATGTTTTTAATCTTTGTACATTTCATTTTATTTTTCACTTTTGATATTGTTAACAATGTGGTAAGATGGTCAGTAATAGAAGTATTGAGCACTGCAACCTTGGCTGAGACTTTGTTTTTATCTAACTTGAGAATAATATGATCTAAGCAGTTCTTTTTACGTGTCGGTAAATTGTGACCAGGGAGTAAGCCGTGCGATGTTAGCATATTTAAATAATTAAGTCTATTATTAGTTTCATAACTACTTTCGTTATCCCTTATAATCGTATTTATATTAATATCTCCAGCGATGATTATGCTTTTAATTAATTTTAAAGAATCGAGATGGTCACTTAAGCTTTCAATAAAAATATCTGCATTTTTGTTGGATGGTGAGCGATATATACATAAAAAGGTTTTGTTTAATAGTTGAAGCTGTAGACAGGATGCATGTTGTAGTATTATTTCTTTTACATTACATTTAAGCGAGTTCTTTACGTATACTACTACACCATCGCTCTGATTAAGGTGGCAAGTTGTCGCAAACAAGTTATAATTCATCATTTGTGGTAAAGGCTTATCAGGAGAAATATGACACTCCGTTAAAATGATGATATCAGTTTCAAATTTAAAAGATGGCAGTGTAGTCATGAAATCATCAAAATTGCAATATATGCTACGTATATTTTGAGAAATAAGAGTGAGATCGCATTTCTCAACATTATATATACTTAGAGAGCTCACTAACGTCACATTGTACCGACTCAGCTATTCCAAAATTGTCTATTTCATTAATAGTTTTAATTGTATTATCCATTTATAAAACTAGGATAGTGAAAGTCAATGCATAGTAGTTGTTTGTAAAACATCGAGGGTGGCGTTATTTTTTTAAAAAGTAAATATACAGTGATCATGATCAAACACTCTTTTACAAAATATAGAAATATAGTAAAGCGTCGTGAACTATGAGTCCCTTTTTTAATTAATTTGTGTGTATAATAATAAATAGAAAGCATGCATGATGTGTATAAAGAATTCAGTTTAATTTTTGAAAATAATATTTCAATATGAATTATAGTGTATGTGAGGCTAGTGTTTATATATAACGAGTGTATGTGTTTATTGTGTGATGTAAAAGTCTGGCTTGAGTAGTACATAGGATACTTATATTTTCTATTATAATGTATATTACTATTAATATAACAATCTAATATTCCGCTAAGATAAATGCTAAAACCAATGAAAAAAGAGATAAAGTTTCCTTTGGCACAAGATACATTATTTATGAGTTTACTTAAGTTTAGTCATGCTTCATAGAAAAGCTTTTGTACCTGGGCTTCATTTTTCAGTAAAATTATTGGAGAGTTTTCGTCCTTCCTTACGTATACCTTCCCATAAGAAGTCCAACAGAACTTGTAGCCCTTTGTTTTCGCAAGGTCTCTCGCAAGAAAGTACAAACGGGCACCCTTCGCAGTAAGTTGTTCTGATACAAAGACTGGGGTTTCCTCCGAACTCCGGAAGCCGAGGTGTTTCGCACATAGTTTACTTTTATGTTTTCGGTTAAAAGCTTTAGACATTCTTATGATATTAGTTTTAAGAAGTGTGGACGAGGTTTCTACAATTATAGGTGAATTTTGAGCATTTTCTTTTCTTCCTCTCACCCTGTAGATATCTTTTATGTCAGACACCTCCATCTTGCAGTCAATAGATTTGCAGAGACACATCACCATATCCAATAAATCGTCCTTCATCTCATTTGTTTTTTTTGGAACATTTTTTATCTCAAAATTTGTTTTGCGGCTGGTTCTTTGTAGATCTTCAATTGTATCTTCCAATAAACAAATTTGCTTCTTATCTTCTTTCACTTGGTTTTCTAGTGATTCCACTTTTTTCTTCAGTTCCTCGTTTTGGACAGTAAGGAAAGAAATCGAATTTTGGATATCCTTGTTTGTTGCTTGTATTTCCTGTAGCACACCAGCCTGTCCTTGTAGTAAAGAGGTAATCATTTGCCGCATCTCCTCTTTGAAAGTGTTTAACTGGGAGGTCGCACTACAGTCCATCTCATCTCTGGTTCTCTTTTGGCGTCTGGCTATAAAGTTAGGCGGCGTTCTGTCATTATTTCCAGATTTGTTCAAGTCCGTTTCTGACATACTGCGGTCCATTTCAATGCAGAACTCAAGTAGTATCTAACAAAATAGTAGTCGTACCAGTGTAACTTAGTAGCGAGTGGTCTGTTCGAAACTCGTAGGCAGTAGAAAGTGAAGTGTTTTTTCGTCACTTTCGGTTATCGCACCAGTAGTCTAAAGGTACAACGCACCAATCCAATACTTCGCGAGCCCGAGGTTCAAACCCACGACACTTCAAAATTATTTTTCACTTTTAATTTTAATAATTTATAATTTATTTACAATTAACACAGAGACTTGTACACGACCACTCAGTGTGGTGTCCGGGGGGAAGAGGACCAAAAACCCCCAAAACCCTAAAAATACCTACAATTATTACAACTTACTTCGTGAAATATAGCGCGTTTAATATCCGTAAAAGAAGTATCTTGCTTCAGTCGTATAGCGCCTTAAGGTCATACTGTAAAGTCTGACGTACTGTGGAAGCATTCTATTTTTTTATTAATTAATTTCTTGTCTATCACAAACCCGCCGCCCGGGGCGGTCTCACAACCGAAATATTTATTGTGTCTCACTTTGCTTAGTGCGAGTTTTTTCTATTCACGGTCGATAGTGAGAGAGTTAGGTTATTGTTCGGCGTTGGTGTAGTCCGTGGCGTAATCCGCTAGATGGCGGGCCGCTCATTTCATACATTATTTGGAAGGAGGGACGCCGGCAAAGCCAGACGGGCGATCAGTCACCATAGTCGGACCCATTTCACCCAATTTTCATTTCATACAATAATCGTCGCATTCACGATCGACCGCGAATAGAAAAAACACTCTGACGAGTTAATTGTGATGGAAAATTTAATAATTATGTTACGCTTATTTTTTTATAAGACGATATCGTACGAAATTCACAGGAAATAAAAACATTTTATAAAAAAAATTCAAACCGACTTCAAAAAGTAAAAAATAAAACTTTTCGAGTCGGTACCAGCCAGGGCATTCTACATTGCACTTCTATTAACTATATATTTTTTTGGCCTTAGCTAGCTAGCACCGACTCCAAAAGTTTTATTTTTTACTTTTTGAAGTCGGTTTAATTTTTTTTTATAAAATGTTTTTATTTCAGATTTTTTAGTTACATCTTGTGCCGTTACTTACACTAAAAATCAGCCCATACACAACAATGTCATCTAGGTAAACGACAACTTGCCAAAAAATGATTGATATTTTTCAAGATTAAGAAAAAACTACCAGCCAGATCTTCGTAAAAAATATATTATGGGACCACACATAAACCATTTTCTTTCAGATAAAAAAAGAATTATAAAAATCTGTTAACAACTAGCGAAGTTATGGTAGAACATACATAAAAAAAAATAAAAAAAAATACAGTCGAATTGAGAACCTCCTCCTTTTTTGAAGTCGGTTAAAAAAGTAGCCCTCAACGAGTTTCTTGCCACTTTTTCTCGCAACAAGGTGAGCAAAGCAGCCCTAGACGAGTTTCTTGCCGGTTCTTTTCGTTATAAGGTCTTCGGCCGTAGGGTTTATCAATCAATAGCGTTGCGCCTTTGACGTTCACAAGTTCTTGTAACACAGAATACTTAATAGTACAAGTCCACAGCGGTACGGATTATATGCGTTTGTGGTGAGAGGATGTTTGTTTGTTTGTTTTGATTGATTGTTCGTGCAAACCAATGTTGCCATTATCTCCAAAACTACTAGTCTGTTTTTTTATGAACTATGGCCAGACTCTTAGCCTTCATCATACCTGATGTTAAGTACTGATAAGGCTGAAGATGGAAGCGAGCCTCTCCCGGAATCCCCAATCACTGAGGAACTGGCTATCTCATCTCTAACTGAAAACATTGCTGGGCCCTTATTCACTATGACCACATGGCGATTCCTTGCTCAAACCACGCCAATGTCGTACTTGGTTTTGACATTTTCAAAATTCGTTTTCTCCATTATTCTCACAAATTGTAGAGTTATTGTACATGTACATGACAGTCACAAATTTTGTAGTTATTAAACAAGTAAAATAACTTAAAAATTTGTAAGTATCATGGAGAAAACGAATTCTGAAAATGTCGAAACCAAATACGACATTGGTGTGGTTTGGGCAAGGAATCGGTAAGTGGTCATAGTGAATACGGGCCCTGTTATGGCGTCAGACTTTGATATGATGGTGGTAGCTAGCCAGCCGGACTTACAACAAGTCCGAATACAATATGTACCCCCGCTGGGAATCGAACCCGGGTCCCCTGGATCTGATACCGGTGGTTGTACCACTAGACCACAGAGGCGGTTAGAATGATTTTAATGCTATTTTCAGTGATGGGTTCGGGTTTGATTGGAGCATGTTCTTAGATATGTGTTACGGTGACAACTCACCAGGCGGCGCTGCTGTAAACATTTTTTTGTGCAAAACCAAAACTACAAGTTTGATTTTGATGCGGTTTTCAGTAAAAGGTTTTTGAAATTACAACTTATGTCTTAAAATTACGCCATTTACAAAGTCTTACACAAATAATTGAGTAAAGGCTCAACCATTGAAGAATATTAGTTTAAGGTAGAGTTATCAAAAGATAATATTAGTGCATGAGATAAGTATTGTCACCTGGATAAGATGTTTGTTTCTAGATAGCTGTTAAAATAATGTGTATGTATGAACCAAGGAAATACTTGTATGTTGTGTTTAATCAACCAGATAATGTTATGCATTAAACTTATTCAAAACAAATTATAATGCACATATTTATTTGCCTAGTGTCTTTGATGAGCGCGAACATTCATTGATAAATAATAAGTAGATATGACATGCGTATTAAAACAAGTTTTTCCACCTCACACGCTCGGAAAAGGAGGTTTTGTCATTCAGTTTCTGCGTGGCAAATCGCATTTTGCGGCCTGGTGTGGTAAGGTAAACTACCTACTTTTTTAATTTAAAACCTAAGATATGTCCTAATGCGTTCCGAATCGCACTATTGACTTTTGTTACACTAACGGCCACCCGCGGTTTCACCCGCGTGGTTCCGTTCCCGTGGGAATATCGGGATAAAAGTTGCCAATGTTTATCAAGACTATCCTTTGCCAAATTTCATATAATTCGGTTCAGTAGCTTGTGAGCTTGTGAGATACCTTTTTTGAATATTTCCATTTTTCAATGCAATTTTTTTTTACTATGTTAAATTTTAAATAGTAAAATATTGGAAAAAATCAAATCGGCCACAAGTGAATTCCCATTGTTGCATCTAAGAATTCACTTGTGGTTTAGTTTTTTTTTCAATATTGTTCTATTTAATAATTATCATAAACTGCCATACTCTCGCATATTTAATATTAGAAGCATAAGATCTTCACATTTCTCTAAAAACCACAGCTCCAAAGTATAAAGCACAAATTTCCTCATTATCATATGCCATTAAAGTCATTTATAATCGTGACTCATTATTACAATGGCGGTAATCTTGGCATTTACTATTCCAATAAAATTATTTTATGGTCATTGCCAGGCACACGTGCAGAAATTGTGCTATTTTCATTACGACGACATATCTAGTAGGTGGTACAGATTATAAACATATATATTGGGTGTATATATATATATACACCCAACGTCACACATTCATTTTGATTCTGAAGTTCTATAAGTAAATGCTACGCCGATAGAGTCCAATCTATACTCCAGATACCGCCCATAACTATGTATACTATGTATTGTAACTATGTATGTAACTATACTATGTATTTTTATAGTGTATTGTACCTATAACTTCTTTATAAATAGTTGTTTTATATATGTCGTAGGAGGATTTGATAAATAGAATTTTCGCAAAAATCCTAGAGATATTGCAAAAATACGAATAATTAGATAATGGTGTTGACATTTCGCAATCTTACTGAAAAGAGATAGGGTTTTTGCAAAAATACTGGAAGCTTTAGCAACATTGGATATTTTTTACTCTGATTGGTTTAATTTTTGGATGCTTGCTAACTCTTATTCTGATTGGTTTATAGAAAGTTTACTACACGTGAGAGAATAGATTAACAT
Organism: Chrysoteuchia culmella; assembly: GCA_910589605.1. Lineage (NCBI taxonomy): Eukaryota > Metazoa > Arthropoda > Insecta > Lepidoptera > Crambidae > Chrysoteuchia > Chrysoteuchia culmella. Next base: position 588,650 of record OU342671.1, on the reverse strand, counting down.
TTGAAACGTCAAGTCGTCAACCAATCAGAGAAGATGTTGTTTTGGACGGTCCGACCAGCCAATCAGTGTTCTTATTTCATAATAGCCAGGGATTCTTTTCGTAATCTTACTAAGGCTACCAGTTTTTTCGCAAAGATCCTATCTTTTTTAGTAGTATTGAGAAATGACCACACCCTTGTCCAATTATCCGTGTTTTCGCAATATCCCTAGGATTTTCGCAAAAAAACGATTTATCTAATTATCCTTCACTTCATTTTGTGTATTGTTTTTAGCTTGTGTCACCATTGTCACCAATCACCATACATATATATATAATTTTTCTATTTATTTATTAAGGCTTACCAACTAAACACATAAAGGCAAATTATATTAAGTTTACAGCACTTAGCAAAATATGTATCTTATATGCATTTACTTAATGCACAACATTGTCATATGTATAAGACGTTTTCTTTTATGTTTTATTGTTAGACTAATCAATAATAATACTGAGAGAGAGAAAAAAAATACGATAATGAAAAAATACAATGCAGAAATTAAAAATTATCCATTCAACAATCCAAAATTGATTTTTTAAAGGAGGCTTTAGATTCACAAAAAATATCTATGTTACTATTTTGAAATATCAGATTATAGTTTTTCAACAAAAACATTAAACGTCTTTTGTCTCTTTGTTGTTTGTTTTGTTTGTCTAATTGTATATATTGTTCGCAGTTGTATATGTGTCTCTACGGTCTGTCACTTTTAGTTTTTGTCTTGTTATTGAAATGTTAAGGAATTTGATCTATACAGCCGGAAAAGTTTTTGTTTGTTGTGGCATATTTTTTAAGCTAATTATTTTTGTTTTATTTGTATTTTATTTCGTGTTTGTTTTTGTCTCGGTATCGGATAGTCAAACCGGTCACGACGGAAGATCAGCGCTGGTCGTAGACCACGCATTCTGCTGAGTCGTGACTGTTTTGAGACAAATTTCATTGTTTTTATTTTTAAGTATGTTTTTGTGTTGTGTGATTTGTTTCAAATTGATTTTCTTTCTTTTTTTCTTTCTTCCTAAACCTCAGAAAGTACATTTTTATTAAGTACACCTGAAATATACACCTGTATGAAATTATGGGCACTTCATTAGTCGTCATCGTTATCAGCCATTTTTAATGTCCCCACTGCTGGGGCACTGGCCTTTCTTATGGACGGATAAGGAGAACGGGCCATTATGACCCATTTTTTAAGTGTGGGGAATGCATTTACGCATACCAAACAGGTTACGCGGCCCAAATGCGAATTGGCGGGTTTTAACGACTGCAAATGCAGCCGGTACCAACGGCTTAACGTACCTTCCGAAGCACGGAGGAACTCGAGATAGTAAAATTTTGGTCACCCATCCCGTGACCGACCATTGCGAAAGTTGCTTAACCTCAACAATCGCAGGCCGAGCGCGCGAACCAAGGCGCCACGGGCTCCTCATTAATATCTTACTAATATTGCCCAAGTTTGATATTATATGGCATTAGTTAACTGAAATATTACGTATTTGTGGAATAATTACAAAAAGTTTTCAAATATTTGCAAACATTCTTTTCTTCCTTCACTTTTTCCAACCAAAAACAATGTTTTAACTTTTTTTATTCTTTTATTTATATATAATGTTTTACCGGCCCTGGCATAACACTTGTCAAATATTTTTGTATATGAATAATTATTTGATTTGTTTGTGTATTTTTAGGGTTTCGTAGCCTAAAGGCAAAAAACGAAACCCTTATAGATTCGACCAAACCGGTGTATGTCACACCCTTTTTATTCCAAAACTATGAGGATTACACAGTTGAAACTTGGTAGGTAGATGTATTCTGTAAACCGCTTTACGGTTTTTACACAAAATATAGCATTTTTCCCGACTTGTCCCAACACTAGTATTTACTTACCCAGCTTCATCGTCTTCGTAAAACAGGCACTTCCAGCTTCTTCTAGTGCTGGGGTCGACGTCATTATGGGCTGCCAGCTGATTTAACGGATCCCCAGGTGGTACTAAAATAGGATTAAGGAAACTCGTCAACCATCTAACGCTGGCTATAGGTACTTCCTACTAATATAACATAAAAACTTTTTATAAAAAAACTAAAACCGACTTCAAAAAACTAAAAAGCAAAAAATAAACCTTTTGGAGTCGGTGCCAGCCAAGGCAAGAAAAATAAAATAGTTGGACCGCAAAGTAGAATGTAAAGTAGTTTTAGTTTTTTTATAAAAAGTTTTTTATTTCACAAATTTTAAAGGTAGAACAGGTCTCGTACCTACGCTAATAACCGTATGTCAACTCCTCATTACCTTTTACAAAGCTGCTTTTCCCGGTGCAGGGGCGTTACTTATTGAGGGTTTATAGCCTATAGGTATGTTGGCGAGGACCAATAGCTATTAAACAAAAAAGTTTCATCAAAATCCGCTCTGTAGTTATTGCGTGAAACTTCAGCTCGAACATGAATCTAACAATTACCTGGATGATATACCTAATTGTTTCATGACTTCCATGACATTAGGCCCCATATCTCCGAAGATTATCATCGAATCTCAATGAGACTTATATGGGACCAAATTGACAGTGTACCCGATCGAACAAAAAAACAACTATTAAAATCGGATCACCAACACCAGAGAAATCGGTATACATACATCGGACAAAAAAAATAATTGAGGATGTTTGGATATTTATTACTCTTTCACGCATAAACTACTGGACCGATTAAGATGAAATTTGGCACACAGATAGAAGATAGCCTGGATTAAAACATAGGCTACTTTTTATCCCGATATTCCCACGGGAATGGGAACCACGTGAGTGAAACCGGGGGCGGCCGCTAGTAAGTAAATATTTTAAATATTGTAGGTTCGATATCCAGTGGGGCATTGTACTCGGATTGGTTGGTGGTAGGACTTGTTGTAAGTCCGCCTGGCTAGCTACAACCAATTTATCTAATCCTGGCGTTATAGCAGCAATGATTTAACAGAATAGTATTTGTAACCCTATCAGAACGAAATATGAAAATGTTGTTTTCAAAGTGGCTTGTCTTCCGAGGATCAGAAAGGCCCTTAGAAAAAATGGTAATTACAAGCGCGTACCAGTATACTTACTACAAGTTGTTTTAAAAAAAATATGTCTAAAAAAAAAAATTTAAATTACATTAAGTACATACTTACGTGTATCCCGACTTCGCTTATACGTCACAATTCGATGATTGGAATTTAAAAAAAACACTGGTTTTTCTATCTCACAGCCTCGATTATCACAGCCACTTTTCATCCTATTGAAGTGTGAAGTAAAATTTTTTCTTAAAAAAACATGAAAAAATATCTTGTTTTTTAAGTTTTTTTTTTCATATTTTTTTATAAGTACAGGCTGTTAAAAAAAACTACATTTAAAGGACCGATTCTGTTGGTCCAAGAAAATCTCTCCCTCTCTCGTTTTTCTCTCGAAAGGAGCGACTTTTTTTAAAGGATCAATATTGAAATAATACTCAGATTAAATATCAAATTTACATTTTTTGTAAGAAGTGGCGTTATTAAAAAAATATTAAAACTATTTGGGTAATTAAACCCAGTCGTGCAATTTAATCACCTTGTATAATAGGTACTTTATAATTTTACTTTCGGATTAAAAAAATGCACTTTTACTTAAAAACTCAGTTATTTCAGTAAATGAAGTTACCTGAATAACAGATCGTAAGGAAATGAAGAATGTATGAAATTATTGTTTAACTTCAAAACGTAGTATTTTAAACATTTATGTGGACTGAAATTCTTTAAATATAAACATGTGACTTGTTGATTTGTAGTAATGATCAACCTTAATATTTAAGTTTTCAACGAATCTTTCTTTATACAAAAATGTTATGAAAATGTAATTGAATGACTTGAAATGAATCATGAAGTTTACGTTTTTTAGTATACTTTCATAGCTATCTGTTCCGACCTTTTTGTATTCGACGCAGTTTCGCGCAGGGGTACTAAGCCCACCTTCTGCGCTAGAGGTCCCGGGTTCGATCCCCGGACAAGACAAATATTTGTGTGCATGAACATGTCTATTTGTCTTGGTCTGGGTGTTTGATATGTATATCATGTATGAATTACCAAAAAAAAGTATAAGTATGTTTATCCGTTATCTAGTATCCATAACACAAGTTCTTCGTGAAACTTAACGTGGGCTAGATAATTGGTGTGGTTTATGCAATTATTTATTTATCTAATGAATGTTGTAAAAAATATTCATAATATGAGATCATTTCTAGTCTTTCTCAAAAGGAATTTAAATTTAGCCGCGTGCGATTACTTGTAAATAATTGGTCTGAAATATCCAAAAACAGTTTATTGCATATAAAAACGTTTTACACTTTTAAAATCTCGTACAAGAAACATTTACTGTATACACAAAAGAATAGCTAAGTGTGAACGTCAGCTCGAAATGCCGTATATTTGGTTACATTAAAAATGATAACATTATTTAAATTTTAACTGTTCTCTTATGTTTATGCTTTATTTATTCTATTTTAATTTGCGTTGCTATTTTATGTTTTAAAGATTTTATATTCAATGACGAAAAATTTTGTTTATTTACGGCCAGTTTCAATTACCTATCTACAGTAAGAGATAGGCTTACTAGAGCTTTGTTGCCTAGATATTTTTGTTAATCAGCCCAAAATAAACCATAATAACAGCGGTTACTAAGTAACGTAACCAAGATAGGCCTATCTCTTGTTAGGGATAGATTATTGAAACCTGCCGTTAGTGTCTTGATTGTTTCTTTGCTCTCTAACGGTCGGTTTCAATAACCTACACTCAATAAGAGATAAGCTTACTAGAGCTTTGTTGCCTAGATATTTTTGGTAATCAGACCAAAATAACAGCGGTTGCTAAGTAACGTAACCAAGATAGGTTTATCTCTTACTAGGCATAGATTATTGAAACTGGCCGTTAAGGCATCTGCAGAAAACCAGTGCCGTAGTGACGGTAACGTTATCATGGCTTTATTTTTTATAAAAATGTTTTTGTGTATTTTTTACCTGTACCAAATAAACGCTTTCTATTCTATCCTATTCTAAAAATAAGTTGAATTGCACGTTACACTTTTTATAAACTTTTTACTTACATATAAATAAAAAATATACAAGATTTTCGCCATCATAATCTCATGGATTTTGTAATCTAATTTGAAGACACAGAAATAAAAAATCGCAAATTTCAATTTGACAATATTTTAAAGCAATTAAAGCAGTGAGGAGTGGGGTTGGCTCATAAGCAGTAATACCACAGATTACTAATAATAACAGACCCAGCACTTCCCTACAAAACAGCCAATATTTTTGCTTTCTAAATCTACTGTCATGCGATACAATGGATAATGAAGTTAGCGGCTTTGACTCAGCGTCGCGTTTCAACTGAATACAGCGCACCGAGTCTGATTTTGAGCGTCGGGCGTGAACATACGTGATGACAAGCCTCCCCATATTTTCAACGGAGTATCCATACTAGCGCTTTCGTTTCGCTTGCCGACTCATTCAGTGAGCCGCAGTCCCAGCAAACGATGATCACGGTAGGGAGCTGTTAGCTCATAAACCATACATGTACATTACATACATTTATTGGACACAGACAGTAGAAATTCTGTATTCCCGGGTGCCTACAACCCTGGTATATTTAAAGCTCGAGTGAATAGGCTTTTTCTAGGCAAGCTCGCTCCATCTTAGGCCTCTTCGTAATCCTACTATTCAGAATTAGGCCAAGAGTAAGCCTATTTAATGTAAAAAAAAATAAAGGGCATAATCTTAAAGACAAAAACACACAAAAATCTTATAACAAAATGTTCCACATGGCTCCATCAAAAGGGATCTAGTTCAGCATGTGTCAGTGTTGAAGCTGACGCTGGTTTTCAAGTAGACCCCCTTATTGATTGACTCTGCGATGGCAATACGTATGCATTTTGGAAAAATAAAACTAAGTTAACTAGCTACGGTGCTAGTGCGTAACGAACGACCGATACGCTCCGCTCAGGAGCTCTATTTTTGATTCACTCGTCTCGAGGATTCTACTGATTTTCGTGCGACGTTTGAGTTTACGACCTTGTAAGTATATACATAGCTTCGCTTTTCGCCTGTAGGACCGCCTGCCAACGCGAGCGCGCGAGGGGCAAAGGCAGAAGCGTGCTATGTCTACGCTTGCAAGATCGCTAATCGCGTGATCTCTTCCTCGTTCGCCTAGCCACTCGCGCGAAGAGTGATTCAAAAATAGAGGTCCTAAGCCAGTTAGAGGACAGTGGGCAACTGTGAGCCAAATGGAGCGCGGCCTACCCAGTGTTTCTGCATAAGAGCCGACCCCACTCCCTCACTGCCTTCTAACTTAAACCTCTGGTTCTCAAGATAGTGGGCAGGTGGTAAGAGGAGGTCTACTCTCTAAGCACGAAACTCGTAGTTTCGGCCTAAGTTACGGACGTTTCCAACTCCGTATCACCTACGGACAGCTTATTAGTTCGGAGACCCGAACTAGGAATTAATGAGAATTCGTTTTGACATTGTCCGTACTTCCGAAGTTTTTGTGCCGTTTGTCCAAAACTACATCCGAAATCAATAGAGAGTAGGCTCCATCCGTAGTTTCGGGAAACTTACGGACGGGGTCACATTTACAACACCCAAGAGCTTTAAATGATTGTCAATTTGATATTTACGATTTTTTTTTTAATCCTGTATAAATTGTTGTTCGTAGTACACCCTCTATATATTTTATTCCTCTTTCTTCTTCTTTTTCTTTTCAGCCGCCTTCCTATACATAACCTCTCTGACTTGATTGATGACGCTATACTCTTCTCTTTCTCTCTGTAGAGTTGGATGGCTTTGTATGAAAAAGTCGACGTAGACTTGGTACTCCTAGAAAATGATAAATAAGCTATTATAGCTATTAGCTGTGTAGTGTCGGCTTAGAATAGCACTACCCCCTCTCATCCCGTGGGTGTCGTAAAAGGCGACTAAGGGACTCAGCCTTCAGGAGATGGGCAGCAGCGTCTCCAACAAACTTGGCCATACTGCGATCACCAACCCGCCTGCCAAGCGTAGCGATTATGGCAAACCCCCCCTTTTGGGGGAGGCCTATACCCAGCAGTGGGTGTTATATGGCTGAGACGACGACGAAGCTATTATAAGAATCATACTTTATCCGCACCGCCTCTGTGGTACAGTGTAAACAGTCTTGCACTGCCGCCAAACGGCCGACAATAATGTATATTAGGTATGTATTGACAAAAAAAGTATAGAAGTATGTTTATCCGTTATTTAGTATCCATAACAAAAGTTCTTAATGAAACATAACGTGGGCTAGATAATTGGTGTATAAAAATAAAAAATATCGGCCGAGTGCAACAACTGTTTGTATTTAGGCTGCGTCAATACTAAACATTAAGGCGGTACCCCCACCGAAAGTGGCGCCGCGTTGAATTTTATTCAATATCGTAATTCTAATTCACAATTTTAATAAAACTAAACGTGGAATTTTTAGAGCCCATTGTCTTGTATTTTTAAAAGGTATCGCTACATCTCGTCATAGTCATTCGTAGAAGTAGATAGCAAATGTGTCAAAAACGGCCACTTTTGGCAGTTTTGCTATCTACTTCTAGCACTGACTACGAGGGAATGTAATGATACCGTCTAAAAATACTAGACTATGGGCTCTAAAAATTCCACGTTTAGTTTTATTAAAACTGTGAATTAGAATTACAATATTAAATAAAATTCAACGCAGCGCCACTTTCGGTGGGGGTACCGCCTTAAGTATGTTAAAGGCTATGCGTTTCCACGTTGTTCTTAAAAATAATAGTACTTGATACAGTACCTCGACAGTTATCGGCTCAATATTATCTTCAAGTAATGGCTCCACGAATTCTTGCAACGAAAGGGGGGTTACGTTTAATCTGAAACAAAAAAAGGAACTGGGCAATCCTAAATATACGCGAGGAAAAGTAAAAAATAAATTAAGTTTAAAACGCACTACTTACTTATAATTCTTTTTTATTATTTTCAGTTATATAATGTACTTAGTTTAATTAGTTAATTATATATATAATTTTGCATTTTAATCATACTTTCCCAAAATGTATTAAGTACTACTTACTTACTTATTCAAGTATCTAGATGTAAGTTTAACTTTTTTTTGTTTTTAAGTCATGCATACATGTATGCATGACTTAAAAACATTTTGGGAAAGTATGATTAAAATATTAAAAAGAATATGTATATTCTTTTTAATCAGTACTAAAGTTAATGAGTATCACAAATTCACTCGAGGATGTTGTGGGCTTCACTATAAGTAATACTTATGTACCTACTATCCTTAATTTAAACATTATATTGTGAACGCTGTTTATTGTCCCGAATAAATAAATAAATAAATGTCGCATCGGGCAGCGAAGCGGCAATTTATTTGTTTGGAGCGCCGAGCGACACGCTCTGCTGCCATGACATTAATAGTGCGTTTTGACCTAAGACGCGGAGCCGGATACGGAAAAAGTAATTCAAATTGTTGTATGCGTCTGCAAAAGCAGCCGCGACTAACGACTTGGCTTCCGTCAACGACTCTCGGTCAGTCACGAGATGGGTGACCAAACATTCAATATAACGAGCTTCTCAAAGATTTGTAAAGCCATTGTGGCCGTTGGCTGTACTCGCAGTGGTTAAAACGTCAGTCCCTATAGAACCTGCGTGTTGGGTCATTAAGCATTCTCCTTCATCATTCGTCGTCATCAGCCATTTTTAATGTCCCTACTGCTGGGGCCCTGGCCTTTCCTATGGATGGATGAGGACAATGGGCCATGAGTCCATGACCCACCGCGCGGGCCCAATGCGGATTGGTGGGCTTTGACGACGGTAAATGCAGCCGGGATCAACGGCTTTACTTTGCCTTCCAATGCACGGAGGAACTCGAGGTAGTAAATTTTTGGTCACCCATCCCGTGACCGACCATTGCGAAAGTTGCTTAACCTTAATAATCGCAGGCCGAGAACATTCTCCTTACCCTTTTATAAGAAGAGCCTGTGCTGCAGCAGTGGGGACATTAACTTAGTTCATGATGAAAGAATAAACATTAAGGATTGAGGGTCTACTACGAGAGGTTACAAAAGACGGATCATATTATTTCACTTAATGTATACTAATATATAAAGAGGAAATATATGTGATAAATTATAAATAGAATAAAAACATTTTATAAAAAAAATTCAAACCGAGTTCAAAAAGTAAAAAATAAAACTTTTGGAGTCTATTTCAGATTTTTTAGTTACATCATGTGCCGTTACTTACATAAAAAATCAGCCCATACACAACAATGTCATCTAGGTAAACGACTACTTGCCAAAAGGTGATTGATATTTTTCAAGATTATGAAAAAACTACTAGCCAGATCTTCGTAAAAAATATATGGGACCACACATAAACCATCTTCTTTCAGATAAAAAAAGAATTATAAAAATCTGTTAACAACTGGCGAAGTTATGGTGGAACATACAAAAAAAAAAAAAAAAACCGTCGAATTGATAACCTCCTCCTTTTTTGAAGTCGGTTAAAAATATTGGAAAAAAAAAAATGGGATGATTTGATTTGAGGAAATATTTGATGGTTTGTTTGAATAGGCTGCGAAACTACTGGTAGCGACGATAATAATTCTCTCATTGAAGTAACGACGCTGGTCAACAGAGTGCGAATGGGAATATACTAAAAAAAATCGACGGGTCCTCATAACTTTTCGTCCTAACTTTTTTCATAACAACGCACAACGTTGGGCTGGATTCGCAAGGGTGCGGTTTTGAGTCCCGTCTGAGTAACATGAGATCAGTAGTTTTTTTCTAGTTTATTTTCTTATTTATATTCATAACGAAAGTTGGTTCAGCTATCGTGGTAATCGAACTTACCGGACAATTCTTTCAGCGCTCATAACTCTGTCAAACAGTTGGACAATGACTCCAAATCCGTTGCCTTGCAGCAGTTGAGCTAAGCCCTGCACGTTGAAGTCCCTCGGAATGCTTCTAATGCTGCAGAAGTAAAGAAATAAGAAAAAGGAAAAAAAAACAGAGGTAAAGCAGAAACAGTGGGCTATTTTGTATGCGAATCTGTACAGCGCCTCTAGTGGGCAGTAGCAGAACTATAGATTCTCATACAAAATGTCTACCATTTACTGTACAGTAAACGGTAAGTAAAACTCATGGTTGGCCCACAGTTGAGGCCAAATAGACACTACCCTATAATTATTTTATGTCGCAGTATAAGTAGATAAATTGTTTTTTGCGAAAATCCTAGGGATATTGCGAAAACACGGATAATTAGACAATGGTGTTGTCATTTCTCAATTCTACTGAAAAAAGATAGGATTTTTTCGAAAGAACTGGTTGCCTTAGTAAGATTAAGAAAAGAATCCCTGGCTATAATGAAATAAGAACACTGATTGGCTGGTCGGACCGTCCAAAACAACATCTTCTCTAATTTTTTGACTTGTTGACGTTTCAAATGTCAATCCATTCTTTCACGTGTAGTAAACTTTTTGTGAACCAATCAGAATAAGAGTTAGCAAGCAAGCAAAAATTAAGCCAATCAGAGTAAAGAATATCCAATGTTACTAAAACAACCCGTATTTTTGCATAAACCCTATCTTTTTTTCAGTAACATTGAGAAATGTCAACACCATTGTTTTACTATCCGTGTTTTTGCAATATCTCTAGGATTTTTGCGAAAATTCTATTTATCATATTATCCTCCTACGACATATATAAGTTACTTTATGGACACGGGGAACACCGTTTTGTTATTAGTTGGTTCCAAGATTATGACAATACCATAAAGAAGACCGCGTTCAAGAAATTAACTCTGAAATTATCGTACGTTAGAATTATTTAAGAAGTGGTATTAATTAATTTATGGCCACTTAAGTGTAAGCCTAGCTTATATAGATTACTGAACTAAAAGCTTTACAGAAAAATAGACAAGCACAAGTCTGTCTTGCGCTCCTTATAAATTATTTTTGTGGTACTATAAAAAATTGGATTTAATAATATAACATAACCCAAAATAAAATCTTAGTATCATTAAAATAAAACAGCTGTTCTGACGTCGCCATCTTTGTCTTATGTAAACATACAACTGACAGCGCGCACGCAGCGCCACATACGTCATTTATTGGAACTACATTACGACCCCCAGCCATATCACTTTGTGCGTAGCCATATCTCGATGTAGCCAATGACTAATAGAGCATATCGACAAATCTCATCGGTCTACACAACTTTTTATTGGGCACATCATGAAATAATTTGCCTTATCACGATATCTTGGCACATGGTCATATGCCCAGGCAGACCTCGATCGGCCCAATTCAGCGATTGGCCCACAACTCACGACACATACAAAAAACAAAAATACATATTTCTTAATTTGTCTACATTAAAGCAAATTCCATCTAAATACATTATTTTATATAAGAATGTGTAGACAAGAAGCGTACGTCTTATGTTTTGGCGCGCACTGTTCATTGAAATAAAACAACTTTTACGGATATCAAACGCGCTATATTTCCACGAACTAAGTTGTAATTGTCCGTATTTTTTGGTTTTTTAGGGGTTTTTTGATTTTCCCGACGTTTCGGCACCTTTACAGCTGCCGTGGTCACGGGATGACTGGTCAAAATCAAAAAACCCCTAAAAAACCTAAAAATACGGACAATTACAACTTAGTTCGTGGAAATATAGCGCGTTTGATATCAGTAAAAGTTGTTTTATTTCAAAGAAGCGTACGTCCTACGTACCCAAAGTATGCATTACCTTTGCAGTTTATTGTAGAAGAATTGCTGCAAACTACCATAATCAGTCCTTGGTACTAATATAGTTTCCTTAAATAGAGACAGGAGTGGACGCTTATTCGCTGACATTGGATCTGAACAAGTTGCTAAAAAATAATAAGGAGAAACTAAATTAATGATGACCGAATTACCAAAGAACACAGGAAGATGGTTAGAAAGACCATGTTGGGCAAAAGGTACTGAAATAAAGTGTCACCGCCTCTGTGGTCACCGTACTAGTGGTACAACCATCGGTATCGGTACCCAGGTTCGATTCCCAGCGGGGCTACATTGTATTCGGTTTGCTTGGTTAGGACTTGTTGTAAGTCCGCCTGGCTAGCTACTACAACCTTATCAAAATCTGACGCAATAATGTTTCCAGCATTGTTGTGTTCCGGCAGTTGGAGATAAAATAGCCAGTTCCTCAGTAATTGAAGATTCCGGGAGAGGCTCGCTTCTATCTTCGGCCTCATCAATACTTAACATCAGGTATGATGAAGGCTAAGAGTCTGTCCGTCGTTCATGAAGAAGTGTCGCCTTAAAAATAGGCACATCCAAACAGTGAATAGAATAGAACTTACCAATAAAAATGACCTTATCTTCATTAGAAATGGCTTTAACTAACTTAGTCAGAGGAGCTTTCATCTGATTTGCATTCAAATATTTATCTTGAGGAAGCACCTAAAAGCAAGAAATGCAATTATAATTTTTCGCTTCAGCATAAAATCATAACAACTTGAATAGACCGATCCCTGTCTACTCCTACGGGAGAATGATCTAATCAGCCTTTTAGTCGTTAAGCCAAGTCAGACGACTTTTAGGCGGCCTGATAAACTCTGACACCAGAGGTGTCCACTAATCCTCATACGATAAGAAGAAAAAGCCTTTAGGTCTCCACTGCTAGGGCACAACTAGCTGATATCTAACTCTGTCGAAATTGATTGATTGACATTGCTGCTTTAGTAAGATAGTTGTCACATTGATTTTTACTAAGCAGCAATGTCACTGCACTCTCAATCAAACGTTGATAGAAACAAGTTACATCATCAAGGGGCAGGTCTTACTTATGGATAAGAAGTATAAAGACATGAGTTCATGACCACAGAACAAGGTCAAAAAGGCCATGCATGACCCACCACGCGGACCTAATGCGGATGATGTTGAACAGCAAAGGAGTGAATCCCGTCAGGGCGACATGAGACTAGTTGCTTTTTTCTGGTATATTTTCTTGTTTAATATTTATTACATACAAATAGCATTGTAAAATGCAAAATTAAAAAGTTATAATAAGATGGCTGTTTCATCTTAATCGATAGTCAAACATCTGTAAAGATGTTTCTTTCGAATGCGAGGATATACTCTCATTGATGAAGCGACGGTGGCCAACACCGTAGAACGGTGAATATACTAGAAAAATTCGACGTGTCCTCATAGGTCTCTGTAGCATAATTGGTTAGTGCATTGGGCCGAACTCCCAAGGATGCGGGTTCGAATCCCGTCAGGGCGACATGAGACTAGTTGCTTTTTTCTGGTATATTTTCTTGTTTAATATTTATTACATGAGTGAAACTCCCTCCCTGCGTCTGTATTTCTGAGTACTTATAACCCGACCATCTTCAAAGCAAGGGTGAATAGGTATCTTCTGGATTAGCTCGCTCCTAAGTGGATCCTGACTTAGCCCTTGGGACTGATTGGAATCAAGAGCAAACCCATAATAAGTATAAAAAAAATGTACATATGGGGCCGTTCAAGTATTACGTAAGCACTACAGAGGGGCGGGGGGGTCTTTGCTTTGCTTATTTTTGATGACATGGTGGGGGGATCTAGTTAGTGATTACGTCAGCAGTAATTTTTTACTTTTTTACACATATCGCAACTCAAACTTTGTCTATGCAGAAAAGGAAATGCATTTTCGGGGATTAGTATATAGTCCTCTATTCCAAACCTATTCCTTATTGAAATAAAACAACTTTTACGGATATCAAACGCGCTTTATTTCCACGAATTAAGTTGTAATTGTCCGTGTTTTTAGGTTTTTTAGGGGTTTTTTGATACGAAAAAAACGAAAAAACGAAAATAAATTAACTTTTCGCGGGTAGACTTATAAGTAGCCAGTCATCCCGTGACCACGGCAGCTGTAAAGGTGCCGAAACGTCGGGAAAATCAAAAAAACCCCTAAATAACCTAAAAATACGGACAATTACAACTTAGTTCGTGGAAATATAGCGCGTTTGATATCCGTAAAAGTTGTTTTATTTCAATGAACAGTGCGCGCCAAAACATAAGATGTACCTATTCCTTATTTCTAGACTTTTCTTTTATCTTTTTTAAATTAATGTGACAATAAGTACCTTTTTATTATTTTTAATTGGCTAATTTATTTATGAAAATGTAATTGTTTGACATTGTGTAACTGTATTGCGATGTACGTCCTAATTATTTATTTTTTGTATACCTTATCATTTAAGGTGGAAATGTAGTGATACACTAACAAAATTTACAACTGGCATCATTGTAATACTAACACCTGCATTTCACAAATAAATCATTCTATTCTATTCATAATTCAATCAATTGTACCAATATTTACGTAAGCATGGGGAGAGGGGTAAGAGCTTTGCTTACTTTAGCTGACGAGGGGGAGGGGTGGGTTAATTATTGCAAAAAATCTGCTTACGTAATACTTGAACGGCCCCTCAGCCGGGCCAACTGTTACAGGCCACATAGAATTAAGAATAATAATGTTCTAGCTTCCGTTTCCTATAGAGCAATATATCTCTCTGTACGTTTTGTCACCGTCCATCTGATACCTACCGAACGCGATATATTCTCGTTGTATTTAAATTGAGTGCAAATTAAATTCGAGTCTCTAATCCATGTCCATCCACGTTTTCCATATCGACCCATCTATAATACAGTCCACTTCCGAAGAGCTTAACAACAACGGAGGTTAAAAATAATACATTTTAGTCACACATCCCGCCACCAACTATTGCGAAAATTACTTATTAATCGCAGTCCGAGCACGTGAATTACTGCGCTAAAGACCTTCTTGATTATTGTTAGCTTTTATTGAGGATTATATGATTTACCTTCAAATGATTAATTATTAATCATTTATCATACAATTTCAATTTCAATTCATTCAATATTATTCATTGGCTAGTGTGTTATTTTTTTATGAATGTTAGTTTTCATCATACATGATGTTAAGGATTGATAAGGCTGAAGATGGAAGCGAGCTTCTCCCGGAATCCTCTACAACTGCTATCTTATCTTGAACTGCCGGAACACAACAATGCTGAAAACATTGCTGCTATCGTGTCAGACTTAGATAAGATGGTGGTAGCTAGCCAGGCGGACTAACAACAAGTCCTACTGTTTAGAAATAAAACAATGGATCCGGGTGGAAAACTTGAGATTTAATATAACATCACGAATAACGTGCGACAAGGAATTTAGCGGGAATTAAGACGGCTGTCACTGTCAAAGTTGACGTAACAAAAATTCATACAACCAAGGCCACAGAGCCATCTTATAAGAGAACAAATTTTCTAAACACCTACCACCAACCAAACCGAATACAATATGTACCCCCGCTAGGAATCGAACCCGGGACCACTGGGTCTGATACCGGTAATTGTACCGGACGGTTAAAAGTATATCACATATAATAAAATATATGTGATAA
This sequence comes from Chrysoteuchia culmella, assembly GCA_910589605.1. Taxonomy (NCBI): domain Eukaryota; kingdom Metazoa; phylum Arthropoda; class Insecta; order Lepidoptera; family Crambidae; genus Chrysoteuchia; species Chrysoteuchia culmella. The sequence goes on along the minus strand of OU342671.1, from coordinate 573,112 downwards.
CAATGTTTTCAGCATTGTTGTGTTCCGGCAGTTTGAGATAAGATAGCCAGTTCCTCAGTGGTTGAGGATTGCGGGAGAGGCTCGCATCTATCTTCAACCTTATCAATATATAACATTAGGTATCAGGTATGTTGAAGGCTAAAAGACTACCCGTCGTGTTTAAAAAAAAATATATTTTTGGTAGTTGAACAAGTTGTGTGATGAGGAATTTAATGTGGTTGTAGATAGAGACCCAAGTCTGTCTGAACTGAACGATCACAATAATTATTGTTATTGATTTAATGTTATACCGATTTAGCGAACACCTTCTCAACATTCTTCATGAATATGATCGCCGGTTGGAACGCTTTGGCAGCCAGCAGCACCTTGCCGAGCAACCTCGCTGGCTTCTCATTGAGTTTAGCACTGAACACTTCTGGAGTTATGTCTATCTTTACAGCGTCTGTAAAAAAAATATGGCTTGTTTATGTAATATTTTTTGCAACCACTTTTGTTATGCCCTGCATGTACTGTACGTGCGAAAAGCTTATAAGGTCACTGACAGTGCTATTTATGTGGCTGAATGTTGGTCCTCACAAATATAAAGCCAGGATCAATGGGATCCACATATTGAAGCCTTGTCGAGTAGACTTAGTTCTGCGGCTTTCGCAATAAGGAAAATAAGGCTCTTAACTGATATTGAAACGGCAAGACTGGTTTACTTTAGTTATTTTCATAGTGTAATGTCCTATGGCGTGTTGTTGTGGGGCTCAGCAGCTAATATAGAAAATGTTTTTATACTTCAAAAAAGAGCTGTGCGCGCCATTTACAAACTTCGACGTAGAGATTCTCTTAAGGATTTGTTTAAAGAGATTAATATACTAACTTTGGCGGGACAATACATCTATGATAATTTAGTATATGTAAGGAAACATCATGATTTATTTATAAAGCATAGCGATGTTCATAATTTTAATACTAGAAACAAGAATAAGCTTGCCGTTCCAAAATTTCGGCTTGAAAAATGTAGACGCTCGTTTTTGGGGAAAGGCCTTTTTTAATAAAGTTCCACAACAAGTTATTGAGCTGCCTTTGCATAAATTTAAAATATAAAAAAACGCTCTTAAGCAAAGGTTATTACAAGGTAGATGACTATTTAAAAGACCAAAATGCATGGATGTGATACCAACATTACAATACTATTGTAAATAGTGTAAAAGGAAAATATTCTAATATGAGTATGAGAAAATTTTCTTCTTTTATTAAAGATATTTTAAGATTGTAGATTTGTGTTTGGCAACAACATGTTCCATTGTAAATGTTGTTGTTTCTGCTAAGGCTGATAAGTTTCTTGCGGCCGTTCTTCTTATCAGCTAAAAGATGTCCTGAATGGCTGGTAGGGAAAAAAATGTTGGACTATTCGAAAGTACTTATCTATAAGTCTATTTGAATAAAAATCTTTGACTTTGACTTTGACTTTGACTTTGATCGATACGTCAAGAAGATGAAACTCCATACTTTTGCTTGCCAGTGTCCCTGTTCATTTTAATCCCCGAAATTGTAATGACGACACAAGTAACAGGTAATATAATAACTTTTAAAGATAATAATTTGCCATAAAAACTCAAAATATCAAAACTCAATATCATTTATTCAGTCTTTGCTGTTACAAGCACTTATGAACGTCAAAGAAGCTACGCCATCGGCTCACAAACCGTACGGCGCGGGAGACCTTGTCACAGTGAAAACCATCATAAGGCGTATTGTTGGTTTTCATTGTGAACAACGTTTTGGCCGAAAATGTAATATTAGTCTTACCCCCATATTCTGAGTCGTTCCTCCAAAACTTTTACACTCCACTCAACCTCGTCGTGGGTAAAAATGGTAGTGTGCGCTAGGCCTAACACGGAGTGGCTACGTACTCTTTAGCTCCTCCAGGCCCTTACGGAGTTATGACTTAGAATACCGATTTCGAGGAGTATTTCGAAGAGGTTTTCAATGAGGTTTCGTTAAGTCGAGGACGAGTAAGTTTTGGAGGAACGACTTAGAATATGGGTGTTAGTCTAAGTATGGCTTTTTTATGTAATGTATCGCTGTTTTTGTCAATAAAAAATAGAAACACTAAGCAACCGGCCCTTAGCCAAAGTAACAATTCAAAAACGATAACGAAGTTCGAAAAGAAATAAATGCAAAGAAACTGATATAAATACTGGTAGTTATCTCACTTATCTCGCCCGCCGCGGCATCGACGAGGAACGATTTCCCGTTCCTATGTGGTCCCAGCAGCATCACCGCCTTTTGCCTGGTGCTGGGGTCTACACCAGCGCCGTACGCGCATGAGTATAGGATGCGACGCTTCACGTCGCCGTACCCGGGGAGGGGGAAACTGGAGAGGGGAAAACGATTTGAGGGACTGTTAAACACATTCCGTTCCATTATTTAATTAAAAGTGATTTCATACAAATTCTATTCCAATTTTTATTTAAACCAGTAGAATACGCCACGCCGGCGGCGCCGTGTAAATAGTCTCAAAATTAATACACCCTGCAATATTTAAACTGCCGTGTGGTGACGGCCTAAGAATACATTGCCGTGTGGTGTCGGCCTAAGAATACAAGTGTCACCACTCCATGTCCAGCAGTGGACGTCCACAGGCTGATTGTGGAAATATTTAAATAGGTATTTAACAATGTCAGGGTATGTTAGTTTTGACACCTACTAGAAAAAAAAAACAACTAATAACAAAATTGCTCACACAAGACCACCGTAAAAGCTAATACTTAAATGCAGTCACACCCACTCATGACAAATCTCTTACACAACGTTTTTATCTGCAACATGGAAAACTAAAAGCTGAAAGTGTAATCACGCCTTTCCGAATCCCCAACCACTGAAGAACATATTTTGTGAGCATGTAGATAATACCAGCAAGTTAGCATAACTTATATTATAAGTAGAAGAGCATTAGTTGTCCGTCATGGTTAATGTGCCCTTACAAGGCGTGTGACGTGTGTTGACGGCCTAAGAATACAAGTGTCACCACTCCACTACATGCCTGGGATGTCGTAAGAGTCGACTAAGAGGCTCGACGCATTGAACACCTGTGCGAGGGAAGGAAAACTTGAAACAAACCCTCTACCAACCCATCTGGCCAGCGTGGTAGCAGTAGGCTAATGCCTTCTACTAACGCCGCAATAGGAGAGGCCTATGTTCAGCAGTGGACGGCCACAGGCTGATGATGGATGGACAGGGCGTCACTTGTACATATTTAAAAAAAATGTAACACCATAATATACCTGTGGCTTGCAATAAATAAATAAATGTTTGAATCTGAATCTTTTAAAAATCCTTACGATGCGTCTGGATCCCGCACATTGTACTCATAAGCAGCATATTTTGAGTCACCATAAACATCTTTCAGTTTCGTCGTTGGCTTCGAAATAATTCCCATGTCGAACAGCGGCTGTAACACAGATATTAGTTACAACTAAATATTCGTCGGTATTAGCTATTTTAATATCCCCACTGCTGGGGCACTGGCCTTCCTTTAGGATGGATAAGGAGAACGGGTCATGACCCACCACGCGGGCTAAATGCGGATTGGTGGGTTTTAACGACTGCAAATGCAGGCTTAACGTCCCTTCCGAAGCACGGAGGGGTCCGAGATAGTGAATTTTCGGACATCCATCCCATGACCGACCATTACGAAAGTTGCTTAACCTCAACAATCGCAAGCCGAGCGCTCGAACCACTGCGCCACGGGCTCCTCGCCCAACTAAATATACCAAGCTTCAATGGATTTCATAATAAAAACAAATACATACAAATGGAGATTCCATCCCACTCCTAAGTACGAAACGAAAGAGATTTTCGACATTAAATTTTACTAAATAATTATTTTGACTATAAAGCTTGAACGTTCGTACGATATTTTGTGATTGTTATTCGGAGAAGACTTGTCAATCTATAAAATACCTCAATCTGCTTCATCAACGCCTCATCTACCATCAGAGGCTTAGGAATCGGCGGTACTTTCGGCTTCTTCCGCGGTTTCACTTTGGGGAACTTCCACCCTACTCGCTTGTACATCAGCTGCTGCATTTTGATCAGGAGCTTCAAATCCAACCTATACATAAAGTACAATTGAAGAAGTTGCTGGTAGACCAGAAGAGGAGAGGCAGGAAACTATTAATGTAGGCTAGGAAGACCAGCGGACCTAATATGCTCCCTTATGGGACTCCTATGTTTTCCCCGAACTCAGACCGATGCTTTTGTCGATTTTTGAGTTACAATGTTAAACCTGACTTGCATTATCAGAAATCAAAAAGACTCTGTTAGAGTAGGAACTTATAGAGAGAAGAGCTATAATCCTCATCCGTAGCTACATTGCTCAGGCCATTTTGCATTTTCTCCACCTTATTTTACACAGACCTATATCGAGATAGACGAAAAGAGCGCTTCAAACTGTATGAGAATATAGCGTGTCGCATTTTTCGAACCTACAATGTCGTCACGATCGAGATTTAGCAATGTGGAAATGTTATTGACGAGCTCTTGCAAGAAAGCACTGCACAATTAGCCATTTTCATTTCTGAGTGACGCGTGTTTTCATGTGCAATGATCTCAAGCGGACTGACTTAGGTCGCAAAACTTTGACCGTGGATCAAACTTTTTACACGCGAGGTAGGTACACTTTTACCGTCTATCTCAATATAGGTCTGTGTTATTTTACTTTATATAATCATTAATTAGGGCCAATAAACAGTTTACACAAACAATATCACAAAAAACAAATAGAATCACTTAGCAGAAGAAGTTAAAAAGCATTCACCTCAATACTCAATACTCAATAGTTTATTGCAAAACCATAATGTACATGTAGATGTTATAAAATAATGTAAGACCATTGTAATGGACCCGATTGGGCACGCAATTAGGGCTAGAAGAGAGAGGGGCCGTATTTCATCTGAGAAATTATATGATGATAATTAAATAAATAAATAAATAATAAATAAATAATTCATACAATCACACCAATTATCTAGCCCACGTTAAGTTTCATAAAGAACTTGTGTTATGGATACTAGATAACGGATAAACATACATATATACTTTTTTTTTTGTAAATACATACATAATATACATATTAAACACCCAGACCAAGACAAATAGACATGTTCATGCACACAAATATTTGTCTTGTCCGGGGATCGAACCCGGGACCTCTGGCGCAGAAGGCGGGTTTAGTACCCCTGCGCCAAACAGGTCGCCAAAAAAAAAAATTAGAATTATAATTATCATTTTGCAGAACCAATATATGTATGATCAATAAAATATTCATTAACACTATAGTAACATTTACTAGTTAGTAGCTCTTTTAATTTTCGCATAAATATAGCATCACTGTTTTCATTTTTTATTATATCGGGTAATTTATTATATATTTTTATAGAGGAACTGAAGGTACTTGAAGATGTTAGTTTTAATCGGAAATTTGGTAATATTAATTTATTTTTATGTCGTAACGTGTACTTGCAGGGTATATCTTCGCGTTTTGTATAAAATTGTTTATATTTTCTAACAAATTTGCATATCTCCAAAATATATAAGCTGGGTAGGGTTAATATTTTATATTTTATAAAGTATGGTCTGCAACTTTCAGTCTGTTCTATATTAGCTATTATACGGACAAGTTTTTTTTGAAGAATGAAAAGAGATCCTGCATCTGTGCTGTTGCCCCATAAAATGATACCGTAGCTCAGCCAGGCGTGCGCGTACGCATAGTAAGTTGTTATTGCAGTTTCTAAGTTTGTAGTCTTTTTAATTTCGCGCAGTGCATATGAGAAGCCAGACAGTTTACCTCATCAGTTCATCCACGTATTTCCTACAGTCTAGATGTATCTCCTTCATGAGGTCTTCAGTAAGATATGACTGCATGAACCCGTATATCACGTCTACATCCTCACCAGGGGCGCAACGGTCGTGGATAGACCAGGCACTGCGGTACTTTTGAAGAGCCTGTGTACATAGGGGTAGAGAAAAAGATAGGGCTAGGAGTAGGAATATGGATAGTGATGGGATGATGTGTGATAGGGATAGAGAGAAAGAGATAGTTGGTTCCAGCCCCTTATGTAAAAGTAACAATTTGTTTATGAATAAAACATTTTTAATTTTTTTATTTTTCATTTCATAGAGATAAAACGAATAGAGAAAGATAGATATGATATAGACAGATAGTGCGGCTATAGTATGATAGTGGTAGAGATAAACTTTGAGATAGTTTTTTTTTATGAATGACGGGAGACTCTTAACCTACATCGTACCTGATGTTAAGTATTGATAAGGCTGAAGATGGAAGCGAGCCTCTTCCGGAATCCTCAATCACTGAGGAACTGATCTTATCTCTAACTGCCGGAACACAACAATGCTGAAAACATTGTTGTTATGGCGTCAGACTTACTAGATGGTGGTAGATAGCCAGACGGACTTAGCCCAAGTCCTACCACCCACCAAACCGAATACAATATGTAGCCACGCTGGGAATCGAACCCAGGATCCCTGGGTCTGATTCCGGTGGTTGTACCACTAGACCACAGACCATCTCTGTGGTATAAAAGGTGGTAATAGTAATAGAGAATAGAGATAGCGATAGGGATGGGTACATACAGATAGAGATAGAAATAGTAGTACCTATCGCTATCCCTATGGATAGAGATAGGTGTAGTGTGTGTACTAATACCTATTCACTTACACACTCATCTCTTCCTAGTATATAAGCTTGCGAACTGAACAAATGCCTTATTAATCACAGTCAGATCTTTCATTTGATTACTCCCGAACCGCAAATATTGAATGGTGCTGTGCAGCTGGTTAGTAATGAAGTGAATTTAAATATGTATATAAAAAATACTCTGAAATTAAGTGTTGTGGTGCTAAAAATAAAAGACTCAAATTATAACATGTGTAGTGTAGTGACAGACTATAAAATAGAAAAAAAAAAATAACTAAAATAGTTGTAAGTTTAAAATATAGAATAATAACATTATAAAAAAACTGCGTTAAAAAAACCGACTTCGAATCGACTTGGAAAGGAAACCAACTGCGTTAAAAAACCGTCTTCGGTGCCAGCCAAGGCATTCTACTTTAAGGTCCTATTCTTTTTTTTTGTTGCCTTAGCAGGCACCGACTACAAAGTTAAGGCTTATTTTTTCCTATTTAGTTTTTGAAATCGGTTTTTTTAACGCCGTTTTTTTTATTTTACTTTTTAGTGTCTGTAATAGGTTGTTTGATAAACTACAAAAGGTTTTTTCTAGATAAGATGAGGTTTTATGTACATTTACAAAAGTATCGTGCAAAATTCGGTTATATGACATCGCCCAAGTTAAGAAATGTGAAAGATATAATGCTCATAAATGCTCATAACATGAAAACTACTGAGTCAAACTGAACCAAACTTGTACGGGATCACACGGTAACTATTCCGCATATAACAAAAAAAGAATCAAGTTTGTCGGTTTAGAAATCTCGGGGTAATCGGTGTATATATATAAAAATCCTTCTTTTTTTGAAAGTCGGCCTAAAATTAATTCTTCAATGGACTGCAAATATTTATTATCACAAAGCTAAGATAAAACTTTTAAACAATTGTTCGTTGCCGCTTATTGTTGCTGCTGTGGTGATGTGATGATGACGATGAAGATGGAGAATCAGTCTAGCGTACTTTCATTTACTCACTTCAATCAATTCCTGCTTCGTAGCAGAAGTCTTTATCTCGTACCCAGGGTCCGAGAACGGATCACAACGCAACTTTAGAAGCTGCAGCGCTTCTTTCTTCTGTTTCTCTTTTTCGACTTCCGCTCTCATTTTAGCATCTGCTTTAGCTTGTGCCGCTTCATCTTTTAGCTGTAAAGTTTATGATAGATAAAATGACGGCTAGCATAAATGCCATTGTTGCATTTTTACATAAATGTATTGTACAGTAATGTCATCAGCATTACTGTACAATATAAGCCCACCGAATGGATGGATAGTGGTATCAATGCGAATAGTCAACGTCTTAGCGTGGCTCATATCGAAGCATGAAGGAGCTCTAGTGAGTACATATTTGACCACACATTCCTTGACTATGTGACCCAATCACAGACCGAATGCATGACGCCCGTCGTCGCCGAGCAGATTGGCCACAGACCTATATCGAGATAGACGGTAAAAGTGTATCTACCTTGCGTGTGTCAAAAGTCTGCGACCTAAGTCAGTCCGGTTGAGAACATTGCCATAAAAACACGTGTCACTCAGAAACGAAAATGGTTAATTGTGCATTGCTTCCTTGCAAGAGCTCGTCAATAACATTTCTACATCACTAAATCTCGCTCATGACGTCATCGTAGGTACGAAAAATTGGACACACTAGGTTCTCATACAGTTTGAAGCGCTTTTTTCGTCTATCTCGATATAAGTCTGTGGGCTTGGCCAATCAGGTATTGTTAGAGAACATTATTTGTGTTATTCTAGAATAATAAATGTGGAATAAAGTTTCGAAATTAAACAATGATAAAAAAATATTCCTGTAATTTACTAATTCCGCTGGTTTCACCCACTTGATCTTTTGTCTTCCCCTTGGTAGCAGCAAGATACTTCTCATCAGCTTCAATCTTCTCCTCGACAGAGGGAAAGTCCCCACGCACCACGAGCAGGGTCCCTCCCTCGATCTCGTAAGGGAATTCAGGGAAAAAGCCGTAGCCATAATACCTGAAGCAAAAGTAATTTAAAAGGCACATTTAAAAAATTTCACGCATATTGGGGGCCTACCACGTAATGTAATTCATTTTAGGTAATTTTGAAGTAGTAAGAATGAGACGCCGTATGGCAGCACCCCACTCTCACAACTCGTCTAAGATCCGAACTAGAATCAACCTTCACCCATCTGTTAAATGAATGAAAAGTACTTTATATCAATTTTAATATATTACAAAATATATCTCGAGTGGGTTGTCTATATAGTTCCTGGCCAGACTAAAAAAACGCAAAAATTATTTTGCGATTTTCTTTTAAATATTGCACTATTTGCATTCATGTGTTTAACGAAAAAATTTATACCAACCGAAAATATGAAGCCTATAGACAATACAAACGTTGGGTTGAAACTGTTAAAAATTAGCTATTTTCATCAGTTTGAATCCAACGGTATCGATATTGTCGATTTAGCGTCGGTTTCAATAACCTATCCACAGTAAGAGTTAGGCTTACTAGAGCTTTGTTGCCTAGATATTTTTGTTTATCAGCCCAAAATGATCCAAATTAATAGCGGTTGCTAAGTAACGTAACTAAGATAGGCCTATCTCTTGTTAGGGATAGAATATTGAAACCGGCCGTTACCTGTTTATACCTGCCAATCCAGCAGTAACGCCATGAAAAAAATAGAGAACTCAACGATTGTATTCTATAAGCTCATACTTTAGGCGGGTATTAAATTTATTCTTTAAAGATTTTTTAGTAATCATAGTCTGGCCAAGAATTTTTTAGAGATATATTTTCTTATACTTATATTAAATTTGATTTATAGTACTTTTCATCCATTTAACAGATGGGTGAAGGTCGATCCTAGCCGATCGTATCGTACTAAACCTAAAAATGACCTAAAAAGAATTGCAAAGACTTGATGGTAAGGCCCCTGGGGGTCAATTCTGCAAATTTTTCTCATAATCGTCTCTCAATGGTGTTTCAATAGTCGTGTATATTTACACTGTTAAACACTTCAGTTTCTAAGTTAAAACGTTTTCTTAACAATAATTTATTTTTAGATGTAAATTAACCCACTACCCTTTTGTTGTAATTTGTATAATTTTCGAATGACTTACATACCTAAATTCTAAAATCTAGCACAAACTTAAATATGCTTATCATTGCATAATGTTAATTTTATTAGTAAATTGTCTCGTCGTCTTCTTCAAACTGTGTGAGAAAAAGACTATTTTTAACTGTTTACCTGTGAAAACTTGTAATTAGCCGTCAGTACATATCTATACTATATATCTATATACTTAATTCAGGTTCGCAAAATTTGTGACGACTCGATAGGGACTTTGGCGCGTAGTACGCGGCCGAGTAAGGTATCAAATTAAAGGTACTCGAGTCTATTTGTTCCGAAAACTATAAAATATACAAAATGTTAAACGTGATGATCACAAACTGCAATTAAAAAGTGCCATTATTTTCGCATAATTTGGAATTTTTCGTCGATCGACGAACCCGAGTATCGGGTTGTAACCGCCCTAGTCTATACTAATATTATAAAGAGGAAAGATTTGTAATTTTGTATGTAACGAATAAACTCAAAAACTACTGGACCGATTTTGACGAAATTTGGTATAGAGAATCCTTAGACCCCAAGTAGTAACATAGGCTATAAATGATTTCAAAATTCTTACGGGAACGGGAACCACGCGGGTGAAACTGCGCACGGCCGCTAGTAATATTATAAAGAGGAAAGATTTGTATTTTTGTATGTAACGAATAAACTCAAAAACTACTGGACCGATTTTGACGAAATTGGGTATAGAGAATCCTTAGACCCCAAGTAGTAACATAGGCTATAAATGATCCCAAAATTCCCACGGGAACGGGAACCACACGGGTGAAACCGCGCCCGGCCTCTAGTTATATATAAAAATGAATTACATACATAGCTGTTAGTTTTCCAAAAATTGTAAAAATAAAAATAAGATTGTTAATAAAAGTGCGTTTTAATCTTCCGCACATACAGTCGGTATGAATGGATGAACGATCTCTGGTTCGGAATAGGGGCCATAACCATGAGTTACAAACCGAATACGAACCAATGGCGTAGCTTCTTTGACGTGATTAGAAGAGCCTAAATTCAGTGAATCAATTTTATTTTCTAGGATTTTTGAATTGTTGCATTTTTTAATGCTATTTTTATACTTATGTTAAAATTTAAACATAAAAATATTGGAAAAAATCTACTCAAGGCATTAAGAGTTAATTTTATTTTCATTTTGAGGAGAAAGGAATAATTACCACTCCCTAAACCACTGCCTGATCTCATCAGTGATGTCGTCTATTTGATCCTCCTTCTTGAAGACGATCAATCGTATTTTCTCTTTCTCCATCTCCTTTAGAAAGATTTCGTGCAGTTTTGATCGCGTTTGACGTCTCCGTTCGTACAACTGAAAAATATTTAATTTTAATAATTTTGATTGGTGGTAGGTGTTCTTCTAACCCCGAAATTAATAAGCTATCTGTAGATATGGATTGGGCTATCTGAGATTGTTGCCTAGGATACTCATTGCCTAGCAACCGTCGTTATTTTGGTCATATTAACAAAAATATCCAAGGCAACTATTTCAGAAGAAAATTTAATAATTTCGATGTTTTGAGAGGCCATTGACACGACAATTTTAACTGAATTTTTATTGGAAGAAATTATGATCAGAAGTTGAACTTCCTAATAGGATCGTAGTCGAATCTAATGGAGGTAATAAGGCCAGCCTTACTCCCATTAGATACCCAGACATAGATAGCAATGAGTATGGTGTCTCGCTGATCTGGTGATGACGATCTGGACCTCTATTTTTGAATCACTCGTCGCGCGAGTGGCGATGCGAACGAGGAGGCGATCAGGCGATTAGCGACCTTGCGAGCGTAGACATAGCACGCTTTTCGCTTGCCCCTTGCGCGCTCGCGTTGGAAGGCGGTACGACAAACGAAAAGTGAAGCTACGTATATACGGGCAAGGTCACTTTTACAGAATACGGAAACTCAAATGTCGCACGAAAATCAGTAGAATCCTCGAGACGAGTAAATCAAAAATAGAGCTACATTATTTATTTACTTTATTATTTTCTTCTTTGAAATGTCGTGCTTCCGACCAAGGAACTGGAATAAGTCCCAACAACATATCTCTCCTGACGTCAAGGATCCGCTGTCTTTTGTACCGCATGAAACGTCTGAAAAGGTTTTACTATTTTACGCTTATTTGTCACTATTTATCTATCAATCAGCTCAGAGGCCCTACCGCGCATGTGTCGTCGGCATCGACATCAACTTCATTCGACAGCTGGATGTGACATATTGCTCTTAGTCTTTGGTAAGTTTCATTTGTGTCAAAAAGAAGCAGCAATGTGTCACATCCATCTGTCAAATGAAGTCGATGTCGATGCCGACGACACTTGCCTGGACCTCTATTTTTTAATCACTCGTTGCGCGAGTGATGAGGCGAACGAGGAGGTGATCAGGCGATTAGCGACCTTGCATGCGTGGACTTAGCACGTTTTTCGCTTTGCCCCTCGCGCGCTCGCATTGAGAGGCGGTACTACAGGCGAAAAGCGAAGCTATGTATATACGGGCAAGGTCGCTTTCAAACGTCGCACGAAAATCAGTAGAATCCTCGAGACGAGTGAATCAAAAATAGAGCTCCTGCATTTTTACTGCTTATTCTTAAGAAAATAAGTTTACGTTAGGACTCAAATTAATAGAAAATTTGCTACTTGAGCAGATTTGCTAAGCTTTTACTTTTATATCAAACAGACAACGTTTAATTTCATATTTATGCCGAAACCAATGGGGATATTCTGAAGAAATTGAAGTAAAACCCTTGCATGGCTAAGTTAGTTTTTTTACTCAATATAAATCTTTAGTAGGTACCTGTATGTCTTTTGTATAAGTCTCGCAGCATTTTCTTTTAAAGCTAAAGGTGCTTCCTCCGTTTTCGTTGCGAAATACGTCCTCCTTGCTACACATTTAGCCTTAAAATCCACCATGTAGAACTGTCTAAATTTAATAAATCTTCATCATTAGCAATTTTAATGTCCCCACTACTGGGGCACTGGTCTTCCTACACATTCCCTGTCCGCTGAGCCACATATGGTTCAGGAAACGTGCGCTTGAAAAGCACTAATACGTTCCTGACCTATATGTGCGTCAGGGCACATATACCCTAAAATATTCCCAGAACCACATGTGGTTCATGAACGTGCAGGAGCAAAAATGTCTCTCTACGCTCATGAACCATATGTGTTTCAGGGAAATAAAGCCTACTTTTAGTTATTTTTTTTAAATTATATTATTACTAGGGCTACCCTATGACTATAAAAAAACAAATTGTTCAAAAAACCCTATTGGACGTGTCGGTGAATTTTGCATTTTTGTATGGGACAGGGAACGTGTTAAGACCCTTCACGCGGGCTCAATGTGCATTGGTGTTGGTGTCTCATTGATGAAACGACGGTGGCCAATACCGTACAAAGGTGAATATACTAGAAAAATTCGACGTGTCTTCATAGGTCTCTGTTGCATAATTGGTAAGTGCATTCTCCGACTCCCAAGGATACGGGTTCGAATTCCGTCAGGGCGATATGAGACTAGTTGCTTTTTTCTTGTTTAATATTTATCACATAAAAATAGTATTGTAAAATACAAAATTAAAAAGTTATAATAAGTGCATTGGTGTGTTTTAACGGCTACAAATTCAGCCAATATTTTGTTTGACAAGAATCAAACAAATTAATTCACTATAGAGTAGGAGAATGGGCCATGAACCACCACGCGGACCTAAAGTGGGTTTTAACGACTGCAAAAACAGCATTTTTCTTTAAGCATTTCTATGGAAGGCCAGTGCCCAAGCATTGGGAACATTAAAATGGCTAATTATAATGATCATGGTGGAAGATCTATCTTACCCCCCGCTTCCAATGGCGAATCATTTACAAGAAACACATGTTGTAAAATATAAGTAGTGCGGCTGCGCAGAGGATGACCAATGGCACTCGATAGAAGCTGTCAAATAATGCATTCTCTCAGCGGCCGCATCATACGTTTACATGTTTTTTTGTAAATGTTTCGCCAGTGGAAACGGGGGGGTAAGTGTTTTACCTGAATCTCTCATGACGTTGAATGATACTAGCTTGTATAAAATCCTCTGTCACTACTGTATGTTCACTGACTGCGTCTAAAAAAGCCATAATAGATCACAAAGAAAAGGTTAGAACTAGTAGGTTGATTGATAGTAGTCACTACCCTTTGCGCAAAACACACAAGCAAGCATGAAGTTAAAACGGCGAAAAATCTAGTTGTTTAATTATTGACTTATTTACCTGACTCATCGTCATCATCAGTTGAAGACTGACCCAATTTTTCTTCGGACTCATGTTTCTCTGCTTTTATTTTTTCCTGTAAATCAAAACTTTATTTCTTTAACACAAAGAAAGCTAACAAACATACAGAGAGCCACACATTTGGTTTGGTTGCTTCCATCAAATTCAAGATCAATATCAGTATCATCCGCATTCTATCGCTTATTCTACTATTAGTTAAGTCCAGGGCCCGTAGACAAAGTAAAATCGATAATTCGATCCCTTTTTGTCTATATTCGCCAATTAATTTGCGGTAAGACCACGTAATATAACGCGGCCTATGCCAAACCGCCAATCCCATACATTTAATTATTTTCGAACTTCGTTATCGTTTTTGAATTGTTACTTAGGCTAAGGGCCCTGATTCGACATCAGTGTTAGCATCGACGTCAAAAGAAGTCGGTTTTATAACAGAATCAGTGTTTTTAGTTTTAATTTCAGCGCTAGATTTAAATTCATTGATAATGCTAACGCTATTAACATTTACGACAAATTTAAAGTCAGATTCTGCGCCAGAATTAGTTTTAGTTGCAGTTTCAGCACCAGCATCGGCATTAGCATAATTTTTAATATCAACGCCAGCATAAGCGTGAAATTTTGCGTCAGTGTCAATGTCGGATCCTGCATAAGCGTCAGGGCTATTTAAGTTGGTAAAGATCGTTTCTAAATAGTATTGCAGTTAAGAACGTCTTAAAACCTCACTCATGCATGATATTATAATTATGAAGGGTTTGAACCGTTCTTGTTTACTTACTTGTTACTTGAATTTGACAATTCAGAAACCGAGTATAAATTAGTGACAATGTTGTCTCCTGTCTCATTAGCTACAGAAAATAACTAAAAGTTACCTTTTTAGGAGGAGCAATCTTCCTCTTTACAGCGTCAAGCCACATCTTTTGCAGCAGCAGCTCACTCGAGTCGGTTCTACACTCCAATGGATAGTGGTAAGGAATTACAATCTGAAAACCATCACCATAATCAGCCATGTTATGTCCCCACTGCTTAGACACTGGGTCTTCTTTAAGGATGGATAAGGATTATGGAGCCCGTGGCGCAGTGGTTCGCGCGCTCGGCCTACGATTGTTAAGGTTAAGCAACTTTCGCAGTGGTCGGTCACGGAATGGGTGACCAAAAATTTACTATCTCGAACTCCTCCGTGCTTCGGAAGGCACATTAAGCCGTTGGTCCCGGCTGAATTTGCAGTCGTTAAAACCCACCAATCTGCATTGGGCCCGCGTGGTGGGTTATTGCCCGTTCTCCTTATCCATCCATAAGAAAGGCCAGTGCCCCAGCAGTAGGGACATTCAAAATGGCTGATGACGATGACGACGAAGGAGTATGGACCATGATCTACCACGCGGGACCAATGCGTGTTGGTGGGTGTAGCGTCAGCTCGGACTTTGAATCTAGGGCGTGATACACTCAGAGCTAGCGCAGACGACGGATAACGGAGGACTTTTTGTCCGCGACACGTCTTTATTGTTAACCAAATAAGATTCAACTTAGATCGCGTATATCCATGAAAGTACGCGATAGTCCTCGTTATTTATTCAACTTTATGTTCTTCGTAATAAGGTCGTGTCGGGGACAAAAAGTCCTTCAATGTCCGTCGTCTGCGCAGGCCTTTACAATGAGTAAACTATTTCCAGCTGATGCACATACAATACCTAATCTATAATTATTTAGTATTTAAGATGAGATTTACAATAAAACTATGCTCTTAGACTTAGCCTAAACATAAACAATCTTTCCACTCGGCCGATATGATCGCTATACGGCCGGCCCCTCGATCTCACTGGTTGTCACTGGTCAATCAGTTGCGGGCGCGCGTGTAGGGGCGCGTATCTGTGTGAGTGCGTCATATCGGCCGTTTGTAAGCAGTGAAAAGACTGTTTTGACTGCGTCTTGCGATTAGCTCTGCCTACACACTACACTGGCTATTTTAATCATCTCCCCACACTAGAGGCCGTACTGGGTCTTAACTAAGTACTGCAAATCAAAATTTCATGCAAAAAATCTTATCATCCGTTGTGTGATGATGATGATGATGATAGGGGACGATTTTTCCTAGTAGAAAAATAATTGAAAATCGTAAACTGTTTCCATACCTGTATATCAGCTGGCGTAAGCTTCATTTGTATCAAACTTTCGTCCACATAAATATAATCGTTGACAATGTAATGAACTATTTCGTTTCGTAGCTCGTACAATCTGCAATAATTCAAACAAGAAAATAATCTGACTTTTAATTGTAACGCAATCTCATCGTACCAGATGTTGTAAAGATAACGCTGCAAGATCTCCCGAAATCTGCAACCAGTGAGGAAGCTATGCCTATGCTATGCCGTGCCGGCCCGAAACGAGGTATTCCTCGAAGCGCACCTAAACTAGCGCACCTAATGAAGCGCACCTACGAAGCGCACCTAACGAAGCACACCTAACGGAGAGCACCTAACGAAGCGCACCTAACGAAGCTCGCCTGTAGATTAAGATTTTTAAATTAAGATAAAATATTTTTAATCAATTAAAAATATTATATTTTTTTCCTCAAAGCGCACCTATGTTCAAATTTTGAATAGTGTTGGTGTAACTGAAAATAACAGTTACAATCAAGTAATGTATTCTGTGCCGAAACATCTAAAATATACTGGTTAGCTATGCGATCCTGGTAATTTGTTTTTTTTAAGTATTCCAACGGTTGAGTAAATTCTTTAATTAAAATAAATTAGATTGATTAATATTTTTTTATTATTCTTAATTACTTGACTGTACTTCACCCACAGACCTTTATCGAGATAGACGAAAAGAGCGCTTCAAACTGTATGAGATACAAGCGTGTCAAATGTTTTTGCACCTAAGAAGACGTCACTCGTGACATCACTCGTGAGCGAGATTTAAGTGATGGGAAATATTTTAGACGAGTTATTGCAAGAAAGCACTGCACAATTAACCATTGCCGTTTCTGAGTAACGCGTGTTTTCATGGCAATACTCTTCAGCGGACTGATTTAGGTCGGAAACCTTTGATCGTGGATCAAACTTTTGAAACGCAAGGTAGGTACACTTTTACCGTCAATCTCGATATGGGTTTGTGACTTCACCCGTGCTTCACCCAGGTGGAGAACCTAGGTGAAGCACGGGGCCGCTCTCCTTTAAATAAGCATTTTGAAAATAAACCTCAGTTAGTTGGCTATTTCACCTTAACCGATTGATGAAACAACGCTGGCCAACAGCATAGAAAGTATCAAGTGCCATCGACGTATCCTCGTAATATATATTTTTAATAATGGTTGCTCATTTGGGAGAACATTGGACATCCAAACGTTGCGGGTTCGAGTCTTGTGTGAGCAACTTGAAGAAAGGTATAAAGTTGATTTTCTGCCGTATAAAATTCACCAGTTTTAGCCCCTTAGTACACAAGTTCAAGTCTCCAATAGCCGGCGACTTCATTATCCAAGAAACTACCGCAATACGAACAAAAATGGCACACGTCGTTGGATACCGAAATCGCCGGTTATCTTGAGACGGAGACTTGAGTCTCCTTGTGTACAAAGGGGCCTACAGCTAGGTACTAACCTCTTCAGGAACACGCTAATAACTTCCTTCATGTACTCAGCTCGCTGCAACTGCATGTTATTCAGATAGGCATCGTACATCTTGTTGATGAGGAGACAGTACTGGCAGTAAGCACGGCCGAGAACCTCGGCTGGTAGGCTGCGGTCTTTCAAACGTAGCCCGGAGGCGCATTTTTCCTTGAAGGTGATTAGGGATTTCACCATAGGCAGATAAGTTCTGGACAACCTATCTGGCAAATACCAATTCTTTTTTTTAAATATATTTAATGGGCTTACTCTTGACCTCAATCTGGCCCAAGGGCGTAGATGAGGTCTAAGATGGACCGAGTTCGCTCAGACCAGACGCAGGTTAGCTTATCACCCGTACATCGTAGACATTCCAGCGATCCGTACCAAGCGCTTCGCTGACACATTTCTTATGCGAACCGCTAAATAATGGAATGCCCTGCCTGCTCATGTATTCCCCGATTCCTACAACCTTGGCCTCTTCAAGGGGAGAGTGAATAGGCATTTCCTGGGCAAGCACGCAACACCTTAGACCACATCCTGTTTGTTAAGCACGATGGTGGACAAATGCCTGCCCAGTTATTACTAAAAAAAAAAAGAAGCCTCACTTGCTCATTGAAGATGTTTGGGTTGTATGTGCTCAGGGTGCTCAGGAAATAGACTCTGGCAGGGCATTCCACTCCTTGACTGTTCGCATGATAGAAGAGGACTTAAAGCGCACTGTGTGTAAATTTGGAATGGCAACCAAGTATGGATGATACCCTGCAGAACGTATGGTATCCCGATGGAAAAAAGGAAAAGACGGAATGAGGTCATGCAGCTCAGAAGCACACTCCTCAATGTAAAGTCTGCTAATTTGACCTATTGATCTACTAAATCTATACTTCTAATATTATAAAGAGGAAAGATTTGATTGTTTGTTTGTTTGCATTGAATAAGCTCCGAAACTACAGAACGGATTTGGATGAAATTTGGTACACAGATTGTAGATAGCCTGGTTATGAACATAGGATACTTTTTATCCCGATATTCCCATGGGAACGGGAACCACGCGGGTGAAACGGCGAGCGGCCGCTAGTTATCTATAAAAACAAATGTGTCAATTCGTTTTTTTTAATAAAAGATACATTGATTGACCTAGGTCCACGAGTGTATATGTAAGACTTGATATCTGATGGGGAAGAGGTCATGGGCATTGGGTGTCGCAAAGAGGAGCCAACAAACATAACAACAATGTTTTCAGCATTGTTGTGTTCCGGCAGTTACAGATTAGATAGCCAGTTCCTCAGTGATTAAGGATTCCGGGAGAGGCTCGTTTTCATCTTCAGCCTTATCAGTACTTAACATCAGGTGTGATGAAGGCGATGAGTTTTCCCGTCGCTCATAAAAAAAAACAAAAACTACGCAAAGCTACTACCCTACCACGTTCGATTCATTCGCTCCCGTTTTTTTGTCACAGTTTTTATACATCATCAAAAACATCTGTGAAGATAGTTTCATCAGGGATTTACAAAGTATAAGATGGGACCTGATTTCAGAAGCCCACTGTGTTAATGATTCGTTGAACATTTTTAATCAATGCATTGTGGCCATGTTTGATACTCATGCTCCTGAGAAAAGTGTCAGAGTCAAGGACCATGTCCCACCTTGGATCACTGATACAGTCAAACTCATGATGAAACTGCGCGACAAGGCCTTGGCCGACTACCACGTTCATAGGCCCGACAGTACTAACACGTATTACAAAATGTTAAAGTCGACAGTAAATCAAGCACTATTTCATGAAAAGGCAGCTTATTTCCAATATTTCATTAATTCCAATATTCATAACCCAAAAATACTTTGGAAAAATCTTAAAAGTACAATCTTGCATCAGAATAAAAATGACCTACCTTTATGTTTTAATGATCCCAATGTTATTAATAATTATTTTATGAATATACCTGGCAACTCAGATGTGACTATTTCCCTTTTGACATTTTTTGAATTCAATCGTTTTTCAGACTCAATCTTTTATTTAAAACCTATTAGTATGGACCAAATGATCAAAATAATTCGTAGTTTGAAATCCAAGGCAGTGGGATGCGACTTCATTAGCCTGGACATGCTCGTTAAGACTTTTCCATACACACTAGATGTTATCATGGACATTATTAACCTGTCAATTACCTCCCAGACATTTCCCGATGTATGGAAACTGGCCATTGTACTTCCACTGGCTAAGATTCCAAACCCAGTTGATCTAAAGGACTTAAGACCAATCAGTATTCTACCGTGTCTCTCTAAGATCCTAGAAAAAGCTGTTGCGGCACAACTACATGACTATCTGGAGGGAAATAACATTTTACCAGAGCTACAATCAGGATTTAGGAAAGGCCGCGGTACCACTACAGCCCTTCTCGATGTAACTGATGCCATACTTCTTGCTCAGGACCAGGGTATGTGCACTATCTTGGTTTTATTAGATTTTTCCAGGGCTTTTGAATCCTTAAATACAAATCTCCTTTTGTCGAAGCTAAGTTACTACGGATTTGACTGTCGTGCCGTGCAGTGGTTTCATAGCTACCTCAGCAATCGTTTTCAGTACGTCAGACTCAGCCACGGTAATGGTTCTGAAATGAAATCAGAAAAAGTAGCTATAGATACAGGGGTACCACAGGGCTCCATTTTGGGGCCTATTCTCTTCATTTTGTACTCGGCTGATATATCAACACACATCTCTCATTGTAAATACCATCTGTATGCTGATGATACACAAATCTTTATTTCTTTTAAGCCTGAAGATGCTGACCAAGCAATAGCTAAAATTAACGAGGATCTCTCTAGTATTGCCGATTGGTCTAATAAAAACTGTCTTTTGTTAAATCCCTCTAAAACTAAATATATGATATTTGGGACTAAATGCCAATTAGATAAAATAAATCCATCCTTGCCAGTCCAATTAAATGATAAACCGATTGAGAGAGTATTTGAAGCACGTAATTTGGGACTTAAGATGGACTGTCATTTACGTTTTGAGAATCACATAGGGGATTGTATCCGAAACTGCTTTTACAAACTTAGAGTGTTATATAAAGTTAGACGCCACCTAAGTGAGAAAATTCGTATCCAACTAGCTGAATCTCTTGTCTTGTCAAAACTGAATTACATGGACGCGGTCTATGGTCCACGTCTTCTTGGGAAAACCAAAAAATTAATTCAACGAGTACAGAATGCTTGTGCTCGCTTTTGCTTCGATATTCCGCCAAGGGCTCACGTCACACCATACCTAAATAAACATGCTATGCTTAAGATGCAACACCGCCGGAAGTTACATTTGGCATGCCTGATGTTTGGCATTGTAAAGCATGGCACGCCGATTTATTTATACAGTAAGCTGTCTTGGTTCTCAAGCCGCAAACCTTATGGGATGCGAAAATGTACTCACCAGCTAGCTACCCATCGACATTCATCTGCCGCCTTTCGAGGAAGTTTCCGCTACGCAGCATCCAAGTGCTGGAATAACATCCCTCCACCAATTAGGGACCTGCAAAGTGTTTACAGTTTTAGGGGCAAACTCAAGTTATTCCTCATTAATTCTCAAAGAATGCAGGAAACTTTAAGACAGGACATAAGTGTTCTGTAACCAAACAGTGTCATTGTTTACTTACCTAGTTTTCTGTCCCAAACGTTTGTGTCGTTTTTGTTCTCGTTGTGAACTGTCCTTGTAATTATTGTGCAGCGTTTATTTTGTTTTTATTTGTTTTTTACCTTGGTGTTTTTTTATTTTTTGTCTCCGTATCGGATTATCAAACCGGTCACGACGGAAGATCAGCGCTGGTCGTAGACCACGCATTATGCTGAGTCGTGACCGATTTGAGACAAATTTCTTTGTTTTTATTTTTAAGTATGTTTTTGTGGCGTGTTATTTGATTTGTCTTAAATAAATTAATTTTTCTTTCTTTCTTTCTTTCTATAACCTAATAATCTCGAGAAGCCCGTGGCGCAGTGGTTCGCGCGCTCGGCCTGCAGTTGTTGAGGTTAAGCAACTTTGGCAATGGTCGGTCACGGGATGGGTGACCAAAAATTTACTATCTCGAGCTCCTCAATGCTTCGGAAGGCCTTTGTCCCTGCTGCATTTACAGTCGTTAAATCCCGCCAATTCGCATTGGGCCCGCGTGGTGGTTCTTATGAGTGGATAAGGAAGGCTAGTGCCCCAGCAGTGGGGAAATTAAAAAAGGCTGATGACGTTAATCTAACTGTAAATAACCTGTACACAGTCCTGCACCCCCTTTGCACACTCTAACAATAAGACAGCCTTTGCTGACTATAGCTTGAAGTGTTCTGTTACAGCGTTAGTAGTTAATGCATGTATCCAGTCCATCATCATCATCTCAGCTACATGACACCTACTGCTGTGTAATAGGCCTCCCCAAGGATTTCAGTTCTGCGCTGCCCACATCCAGCGCCATCCCGCGACCTTCACCAGATCTATTTTTTTACTTTGAATAGGTTTGCTCTTGACACCAATCAAGCCCAGGGGCTAATACAGGATCCACGATGGAACGAGCTAGCCCAGAAGGTGCCTTATTGCCTATTCATGCTTGCTTTGAAGGTGGTTCAGTTATAAGAGCACGTGATCCTGGAGTGCGTGGATTTGGCCGCACAACGGGCAGAAATCCTCAAAGACGTGAGGTCGCTCCTAGAAGCCTGTGAACGCCCCAGGAGGCTTCTGCGCTTCTGGAAGGAGCTGGGATGGCCTTACTAGCCATACCGATGCTATGTTCACGCATAACGGACCAAATGGGAGTCTAAATGCGGAGAAAAGAGCCCATCACCAATACCAATAAGAGCTCGGAAACAGACGCAGGAAGGGAGTTCCATTCCTTTGCTTTGCGCAAAAAGATGTTGGGTTGCGCTTGGTGCAACATTTAGGAATATCAACCAAGAAAACTTGGTAGCCCGCAGTCTGGATGTATGATGGATGAATGGTGATGGCGGTATGAGCTCATGGAGCTCCTGAGCACACTCTCCGAAGTATAGTCTGTAAAAGACCGACAGACAGGCAACTATGCGGCGGTCCACCTTATCGGAGGCCAACCCTACCCAAGGAGCGTGTCGTCCAGTGCGCGATCGACATTGCAGAATCTTTCCGCCCCAACGGTCATCGGTTCGTCTCGCTATGTGTCCCGCCCACTGCCGGTTACTTTAGTTCTCCTACTGATTTCCTAATTTCTGGATGTATGTGTCCAATAAAGTATTTATCTATCTATAATCTATCTTACCTGCATATCAATGTCAGCTTCAGCCAATTCCTGTGCATCTTTCAGTACCTTTACCCATTTCTCATGAGCTTCTATAGTAAGAGTTAAATAATGTGGGACTTTAGTAAGAGGCATTTTAGTTACTTTTCATGTATTTTGAATTGGTAACTAAACCCAAGTTACAAGAATTTACTCATTTGATAATGAATTAAATACTAATTAAAAATTTTGAATAACACAAAAATTTTGATAAACCAAACATTATCTTATATGATTTATGTAATGTCATACCATCATCAAGGTTCCTTCTTTTTTAATTTGAGAGAGAGTATATCAAAATGTAGCAAGACGAAAGACTTTTTTATCTTTATTAAGTACTATACAAGTTGCCGGCCGCAGCACCCCGCAGTTCCATCCATGTGGTTCCTGTTCCCTTGTCAGATCCCATGTTAAATCCTTCCGAGTCAGAGTATCATGGTCCTTTTCCTACGCTTAATGTTATTATATTTCCCCCTTCTTTCCCATTTTCTTTTATTTTATTCTTCCCTACCAATCCAAAAAGGTCCGCCTACAGTCTTTAAAAAAACATCCTAATCCTAATTTTAACAAATATTCGGTATACGGGCCCTGCCAGAATACCAGCGTTGCCGTGACACATATCTAGTGTCATGGCAACACATGCTGAGGCGGGGACCCTATTGACCTAGAAGAAAGAAAGAAAGAAATTATTTATTTGCTCAATACAGTGTGATTCATTGAGATGGATGACAATGTGTGTTTACTGTGGTCTACTGTATTCTACCTTAAATATTGTAGGCATGCAAACATTATATATTAATTAAAATTGTACAATGTCAGATAATTAAATGTTAATTAAATTCCAACTCGTGATAGTGTCAGTATATGAAAAAAATAAATTAATACAATATCATTACATTATAGTTAAATTTTTATGGTCATATTCTTGAGTCAATGTCCTCAAAATTTATTGTTAACTTGTTTGTAGTCTAAGTATTCACTTACAGAGTAAAAGTTGTTTTCGATAAGCCAGCGTAACAAACAATGCTTAAACTTATTTTTGGCTAGCGGTACTTGTACGAGATCAGATGGCAGTTTATTATATAATTTGATTGCCATGAAATATACATTTTTCTTAAATAATGTTAATTTACAATGCGGTATTAATAATTTATTTTTTCTGGAGTCTCGTACATTTTCTTTAACATCATAATTTTTTGTAAAATACTCTGGATGTTTTTTTACTAACATACACATCTCGGCTACCTATGTAAATGCAGGGAAGAGTCAGTATTTTATTTTGCTTAAAACAGAGTTTACACGTATCCCTGCTACTTCTAAGACTACATAGTGCACGAATGCATCGTTTTTAATAAAGGCCATACATTATCTTTGTGAATATGTTTTTATACTGCTTGTTCGTCTTGATTTTTGGCACAGAGCTCGTTGAAAGCACGGAGAGTAAATAGGCTACTTTTTATCCCGATATTCCCACGGGAACGGGAACCACGCGCTAATTAATAAAAAAATAAAACAATTTCAGTAATTTCCACTTTTTTATTTCAATCACAATATAATAGCTTTCTCTACTTCCATTTATCTAAGTTAGCCATTTGCTAAACATTATTTAACTTATATACGACATCGATTCACACGCAAACTATATTTGAGCAATTTTATAGGATAACAAATTTTTGCGACACAACTTATACAATCAATTATTATTAATCAGAAACACATTTTCTAATAGGCGTATTTGTTTTTTGCTAATTACTTATAATAGGTACAATTTACATTTACAATAAAGTCTGTTCACCGAAATGAGCTACGTGCTACTGAGAGGGTTCGTTTCACGAGCGATTGGTTGAAGATAAGGCATTCTTCATCATCAGCAGCCATTTTTAATGTCCCCACTGCTGGGGCACTGGCCTTCCTTATGGATGTATCCTAACCCGTTCTGCATGACACACCACGCGGGCCCAATGCGGTTTTGGTGAGTTTCAACGACTGCAAATGCAGCTGGGACCAACGGCATAACGTGCCTTCAGAAGCACGAAGGAGCTGGAGATAGTTATTCTTCGGTCACCTATCCCGTGGCCGACCATTGCGACAGCTGCTTAACCTCAACAATCGCAGGCCGCGCGCGCGAGCTCCTCGGGCTCCTCCATAAGAAGATAAGGCATTCCCTATTCGCATTACGTTCAGCCAATTACGAGCGAACGGTTTCTCTAAGTACTATTTCGTTTCGGTGTACAGTCTTTCCCCCTGTCCTTATAACTTATGAATGAATTGTTATGGCTACGGACAGTTCAGGGATTGAATCTTTTGACCTTTTCCTGGTGCCGGCATTCCGAAAAATTTTCAAAATGGCGTCGCACGATAATATTTATATATTTATTTTTATGATCAACGGGTAGTCTCTTAGCCTTCATCATACCTGATGTTAAGTATGGATACGGCTGAAGATGGAAACGAGCCTTTCCCGGAATCCTCAATCATTGAGGAACTGGCTATCTTATCTGTAACTGCCGGAACACAACAACGCTGAAAACATTGTTGTTATGGCGTCAGACTTAGATAAGATGGTGGTAGCTAGCCATAATCGCCACGCTTGGCAGGCGGGTTGGCGATCGCAGTATGGCCAAGTTCTGTAGGAGACGCTGTTGACGCTTGAAGGCTAACACAACATAATGCCCTAAAATAATAGGGTAATGAGATATTTGAAAAGATACATAGACGATATTTTATGCCGGCATTATTCATTTTAACTCTAATTATCTGGTAGTAACATGACACTTTAGGGCATTATTTAATTATTTTGTTCCTCTGTGTGTTCTGTTCATTTTTATAGCTGTTATTATCGTGCGTCTCATAGGCCAGACTTCATACAAAAAAGTTCAAATCCCTTTACATTTCTACTATTCTATAAAATATGTCAAAATATAGCCAAAATAATCCGTACGTAAGTTATAGGTACAGTCCGCATCATATATATAGACACAGCTCACGTGCTCATATCATTAGGAACATCCAAAGTGAACAAATATATCGGTATAATATTTTTTTTGTTCTTCAAAATGAGAACTCTATATAGCGTTCTATGACGTTGTCATCAATTTGAATACTTGAGTTGTGACGATATTTTTGATCACTTTGGATGTTACTGAATATTTGAGCACATTGACTGAGTCTATATATATATATATATGATGCTGACGTACCCCGGGATTTCTATGGCCCTGTCCTATTAGGTCGCGTGATCGTGCGATGAAACAACCGATGATAACTTTTATCGCGCGACCGTTGCTCGATTAGGACAGTCAGTAGACATCAGTAACCCTGGCATGAGCGGCTTATTACTACACTGGTAGCTCGATAATGTGTCACTGCTACCGAGGTAAGCAAGACCTCAGGCGCCATCATATCGCGTGATATAACCAGATAAGTGTGCAAAGAAGGCCATTCACCTCTCAGCGGTCAGCTATTAAATTTAAAATTAATAAAAAGTTTGCTTTTGTTTTTTCGTTTGTTTCAAGGACAACTTGTACCACGGTTCTTTTGTTTACCTGTGTTTAGCGATACGCTTCATAGATTTCTCTCGCGCGTTTTTGAGTAAATTGGTTACATTGCTACAGAGGGGACAATAACCTTCTTTCGACAAAAAGCACGAGTTGCGTCCAGTTTTATTTATTCTTAACAATGTTAACTGCTCGCATGACGAAATTCTAGACATGATGAATAATCATTATGTCTCGCGTGGATATACGTTCCGACATCCATAGGGTTAAAATTGTGTTTAAAACCAAATACTTACTATAGAAACTCTAACGAGTAAATATGTACATACAGCTTTGGAAGAGTTCGAATTTCAGTAATTGAATGTGCATTCGATCTTATAATATCTCAATCTTTGATTCAAACAAATCTCTTTCAACTCGAGATGTAAAAAATTGAGAAAACATATTTTGTAAAGTAATCATTTTGTTTTCATTATCTGATTTTATTACAAACTTATAGAAAATCAACTTATTTTTTTATAATAACTGGGCAGGCATTTGACCACCATCGTGCTTAATCCACAGGATGTGTTCTAAGGTGTTGCATGCTTGCCCAGGAAATGCCTATTCACTCTCGCCTTGAAGAGGCCAAGGTTGTGGGAATCAGGGAACACATGAGCAAGCAGAGCATTCCATTCTTTAGCGGTTCGCATAAGAAATGTGTCAGCAAAGCGCTTGGTACGGACCGTTGGAATATCAACGACGTACGGGTGTTAAACTACCCTGCGTCTGGTACCCCGATGGTGGAAAGGGCCTGGAGGTCGTGCAGGTCTCTCGCACACTCTTCAAAGTGTATCCTCTTAAAGACCGATAGACATGCAAATTTGCGACGGTGACTGAGGCTATAATGCTCCTCCGAGGTCAATGCTGAGTTTCCAATGAGTTAATGAGTTGTCTGTATATATGTCCCATGTTGGACTTGTTGGACTTGGAGTGAACGACTGTGCCAAGAAAAGCTGCTATCTTTTCAGTGTAGATAGTATTTTAAAAGCCTATCAATAGACATTCGAAAATTTTTTTATTCGATGGTTTGGCAACCTATCACTACTTGTTTCCGGGCTACAATTGTTGCGCCGCCGGTATAAAAATGTGCCGCGTAAATTTATTTGTTAGTTGGCTGCATCGATTTCCAATTCGATTCTTTGGGTTGACACTCCCCATCCTCGCTTTCCTATATTCCATTTCCCTCTCGCACATACCTTATCTCGCATCAGAAAGAGCGAGACATTGCCGCGCCACCTAACGATGGTAGCGCCCCCCCCCCCCCCCTAAATTCTTTTTGCATTGCCACATCTTGAAAAACCACAAATTTTCTGGGTAATTTACCATCCACTTTCCCTACAATTCAAAAACAATTGGACTATTCGAAAGCACTTATCTATAAATCTATTTGAATAAAAAATCTTTGACTTTGACTTTGACCCCCCTCAAGACTTTAAGAAAGACTGTTTTAATGAATAAACACTTTGAAGACGTTATGTGAAGTGTCATCCCGCTAATAATCATCAAGAAACTGCAACAGCCACCCAGGGACGTCCCCCCCCCGGCTACCTCCAGCTCTAAGAAGCACCTCGAAGCGGTCAAGGTATCGTGACCTAATCTTCTTATTCCCGTCGATCTCGCGTTATTTAATAAATTTTTCCGCCCGCAATAGTTAGTCCACTTAATTTGAATGCCACCATACAACACCAACACAATCTATGCCAAATGCGGTATCGTTGTGGTGTAGCTATGAGCATTTATTTATTTATATGCATACTTTTGATGCTCTGCCAATCTCCCAAGGGATTAATGGATAAATGGCGTGAACTCTATGTATGTAATATTATGTTTAAGATGCTATACTTATCATATTATTATCATCATATTTTCAGCCATTTTTAATGCCCTCACTGCTGGGGCAAAAGCCTTTCTCGTGATCGCCCGTGGACCACGCAGGCCCTACGGACTGAAGTGTTTCGATTTAGTAAAGAATTGGTCACCCATCCCGTGACCGACAAAAGTGAAAGTTGCTTAAGTAGCCAATACACCATGAAGTTTCACTAGTTTCGATAGTTTATCTATAATTACTTCTATTTTTTGTAAAATATATTTTATTCTACTCACAATAAAGTTGATTTGAACAAACAAATTGGCCAATAAAATTACTTATTAATACTGGTTAATGCAAATAAATAATATTTGTCTAGAATGTTCTAATAGAATTGAATTTAAAAAAAAGTAAAACTATGGACGTCATACACGCAGACTTAAAGATCTTAGAGTGTATGAGAAGTCTTCTTTGCAAAATCGCTGAATAAAAATATTTTCACATGTTTCTGTCTTATTTAAAATATAATATGGCAAATTATCCTTAACTCTACAGTTATGACTAATAAATAGAACCATTAAGAAATCTTTGAACATTAACAAAAATACAACTTAATTTTCATTTAATAAATGAACACTTTTTCTGAACCGATTTTTAATACACTTCACGTTTTATTTGATATATTTAGCAGCGGCAAAGCGTCCATACAAACCGATTTCCATCGGCTCCCCTTTAAGAAATTCCACCCCATCAATCCACCATCAGTTAAAAGATTTTTTGGAGAAATTTTTGGTCCGGGTTTCTTTTACCACATTTTGACCCATCAGCACTGATGTTTAGGAATCAATTATTAATACAATATGCAAATGTAACAAGTTTAAATTTTACTATTTATTATTCGCCCATTATTTATTATCGCTTTGTCTCTCATATCCATCGAAGAATGCAAGAAGTGAAATATCTCAGACTCGTAATAATAGTCTTTTTAAGTCTGTTGCTCTTTTTTCGATTTTTTCGATGGCACCCTAATTGTCTAATTTCAAAATCTATCACATTCCCTTTCAAAGGTATCGTGATTGTGATAGTGATTTATGGAATTGTGTAACTTATAGTCGCAATCCCTTCCAGAACGAATGATATTCTAAATGACACTTTATTTGACACTTCTCCATACATTTGTCAAGAAGTGACGGCCTGAAGTACGTAAATATCTTTCAAATTACGAGTTGAAAGGGATTGCGATAGATTTTAAAATTAGACAATTAGCCCCCGGGTCCATGCCTGTTCCGCAAATATCTAGTCGCTGTGACCGGCATCCGATAGTGTGCAGCAACATGGTAGCGTTCAGTAGCTGTGACCGGCATCCGATAGTGTGCAGCAACATGGTAGCGTTCAGTCGCTGTGACCGGCATCCGATAGTGTGCAGCAACATGGTAGCGTTCAGTCGCTGTGACCGGCATCCGATAGTGTGCAGCAACATGGTAGCGTTCAGTCGCTGTGACCGGCATCCGATAGTGTGCAGCAACATGGTAGCGTTCAGTCGCTGTGACCGGCATCCGATAGTGTGCAGCAACATGGTAGCGTTCAGTCGCTGTGACCGGCATCCGATAGTGTGCAGCAACATGGTAGCGTTCAGTCGCTGTGACCGGCATCCGCTAGTGTGCAGCAACATGGTAGCGTTCAGTCGCTGTGACCGGCATCCGATAGTGTGCAGCAACATGGTAGCGTTCAGTCGCTGTGACCGGCATCCGATAGTGTGCAGCAACATGGTAGCGTTCAGTCGCTGTGACCGGCATCCGATAGTGTGCAGCAACATGGTAGCGTTCAGTCGCTGTGACCGGCATCCGATAGTGTGCAGCAACATGGTAGCGTTCAGTCGCTGTGACCGGCATCCGATAGTGTGCAGCAACATGGTAGCGTTCAGTCGCTGTGACCGGCATCCGATAGTGTGCAGCAACATGGTAGCGTTCAGTCGCTGTGACCGGCATCCGATAGTGTGCAGCAACATGGTAGCGTTCAGTCGCTGTGACCGGCATCCGATAGTGTGCAGCAACATGGTAGCGTTCAGTCGCTGTGACCGGCATCCGCTAGTGTGCAGCAACATGGTAGCGTTCAGTCGCTGTGACCGGCATCCGATAGTGTGCAGCAACATGGTAGCGTTCAGTCGCTGTGACCGGCATCCGATAGTGTGCAGCAACATGGTAGCGTTCAGTCGCTGTGACCGGCATCCGATAGTGTGCAGCAACATGGTAGCGTTCAGTCGCTGTGACCGGCATCCGATAGTGTGCAGCAACATGGTAGCGTTCAGTCGCTGTGACCGGCATCCGATAGTGTGCAGCAACATGGTAGCGTTCAGTCGCTGTGACCGGCATCCGATAGTGTGCAGCAACATGGTAGCGTTCAGTCACTGTGACCGGCATCCGATAGTGTGCCAGACCCTGACTTTTTTTTCACTATATATAGACGGTAGGGGTAGCCTAGATTATGTTCCATATAGTAGATCAAGATGGGGATATGATATCATCAGATCATAATCAAAATATGTCAAATAGTTTCTGTTTATAGAAATAGTACGCGCGAGAATCTAGAGATGTTATTAATTTATTACTTTGTTACCCATTTGTATATTGTATACAATTGTATAAGCTAAAAATCGCTACGTATGTTTGTTAACCACTGTAGGTGTTCTAATAGGCCGTATCTGTTTCAGTTTCGTCGACAGTCCGTCGAATTTGATTTCTACATCAACATCACTCAAAGGGTGGGAGACGACAGATAAAGAATCTTCCTTCTTATCATGATCAGGACTCATAGGAGTCCCAAAGCCACTGTCTTTACTATCATCCTTGCTTGGAAGATTCAAAGACATGCTTTTTCTACTTTGAAAGAGATTTACGTCGTCTAAATAAGATTTGGGTTCAATCTTCTCGTCGAGTTTCTTTAAGTTCTCATCGAAATCATGTTTTAACTGTTGCTCGAATAATCTCTCTTGTCTTATCTGTTCATGTGTGTTAGCGAAAAACCCAGAGTGTTTCTTTCCCAATTCTTTCAAAGAATCATTTAACATATCAGATCTGAAACTCTCGCTTCTTTTAAATTCAAGTTCTGATTTCTCTTCCAGCACTTTAAGAGGGTAGTTTTTAAGATTATTCGCTATTAACCCTGAATGCATTGATTGGGACTTCTTCATCATGAACGCTTTTCTATCTCTTTCTGGGGTGCTTTTCTCTCTGTTGACAGCATTGATGACGTCATCCTTAGATATTTTTGAGAAGAGATTAGGTGCTGAAACTCCTTGCTTGAAAATCTTTTTGTTATCATCCTCTTCTTCGGTTGACGTGAATTTTGAACCGAACGAAGTTATTTTGGAGCTAAAGGACAATCTTTTGCTGTAGGTTTGAACGATTTTCTTTATCTCTGCTGGCATGTCTTGGCGGTGATGTGCGGATATGTAGCGACTGAGTAGAGTTAGTTGCTGTTCCATTGATTTGTTGTGGGCTTCTACGCGGGCTTGGGTCTTTTGGTAGTTCGTTATCGCGTCCATTGCCGACTGTAAAAGGAAGGGATTGGTTTAGATTATTAAATTTCGTGACTTTTAAAAAGGGTATTTAAGACCTAGTATGGCTTTATTTTATCAACAAAGGGGTTATTTTATTACATTTAAATATGTTGTGTTTATAATTAAAATAAAATTCAAAATTACAGGTGCGATAAATACTTGTTTAACATAAAAATTCTCAACATCTTACTCCAAATCAGTTATCCGTTACATTATTTACTTTGAGTCGAAAATAAATGATTCTGTGCATCACAGAATCGTGCAAATCTCCTATGACGCTGTAACAAAAAATTAAGTACTTTTTGGTATAAAACTATAGGAAGGTTAGAGATGTTACAAATCTGGTATTATGATAATATTTCTCCCTTTATCTGGTTTTGTACAGTTTCAGAAACATGATTTTATGATTTTGCCTCTACACTTTTTCTTTTCGAAATGACCCTTTAAAAATATGCTTTCTCATGATTATTCTCAAATCGGGTACCATCCAACTATTGGAAATTGGTTTAATTAGTGGTCACCAATAATAATTAGCAATATATTTAGGATCGTTTCATTTTCTCTTTAAGCGCTATTGTTATTTACTACAAAGTGATTTCGTTGTTTTGCCGCCTAATCTGTCCTTTCATCATTACTATCTTGGTTCAGTCGAAAAAGCCTTCTTCACCTTATTGGTATTACTGTGCCATTTTTGACGATCTAAACTGATTTAATGAATTGCATAAGTCCAAGGTACTATGCGATCCTGATAAGAATATTGTTTGCAAAATAAGTATTAATGAATCTATGCAACACATTTTTTTTTCAAGTAAACTAGTACTTCGCTAAAGTTGAATTTTCACTACGAAACTATTGTCACGCATGATGAAAGTAATTTCACGAAACTTTTTAGTGTCGTTAAATAGAGAGGAAAAGAGAGACATAGACAAAGAGAGTGACAAAGATAGAGAGACACAGGAGGAGACAAACAGAGAGAGAAATAAAATACAGGGACAGAACGAGCAAAAACGCAGAGAGACTCATTTAATATCCGTAACTTTGGCACACGTTACTCACATCCAGCTCCGCGGTCATCCTCACGCCGTCGGCCCGCAGTCCGCGGTTGTCGTCCGTGAGCGCGGCGAGGCGCGGCATCTCCTCGCGGAGGACGGCGTACTCCACCGCGTAGTCGGCCAGCTGGCGGGATATGTCCAGGGAGTGGACCTGGGGGATAAATCAATATAAGAGAAAACGTGGCTTTGCTTGAATTTTTTTTAGTAAAGAAAAGCCTTTTGAACTCGGTGCCAGCTTGGGCAAGGGAAATTAAAGTATTTATGTGCAGTCGATGCCATTGGCTTGCACCGAAGATGATCTTTTTGAAGTAAATTTTCATTTTTGTGTTACCGGCCATGCGATTCTGTAACTAAACCCGCTCACTTCGACACCGAACTCGCTCCTAGCTTGCAAACAAATTCGTCTCTACTGCACTATGTTGAAGTCAATTGTTCTTTGCACGTATTGAGTGAGTTCGGTAACGACGTGATCGCGGATTTTGTTAGAATCTCACGGCAGTGATGAGAGCGCCTGTGAGCCCGACGCTGGATGAGTGAACATGAGACTAGTTGCTTTTTTATATATTTTCTTGTTTAATATTATTTATCATATCCAAAATATACATCATCACAAAAATAGCATTGTAAAATGCAAAATTAAAAAGTTATAAAAAGAAAAATATCTGATCTGGGAAAATTTCAAAACCATCTGGCAACCGCGAAATCCTAAAATATCTGATCGAATCCGGCATTACTTTGTAGAAATCCGTAACATAATAAAGTGTGTAACTGTAATTATTCGAAGACGGCTGGACCGATTGGAATGATTCATACAATATTACACCAGGTTTGTTCACAATTTGGTACCAGTTTATGAAATTTAAAAATCGCTTCAGTAGTTTTCAGGGAATCTTGAAATCTTTTTTCTGTTTTCCTAGATGACAAATTCACAGTTCCGATTTTTTGTTTAGGTAAGTGCGGAACTTATTATTACTTTCGAAAATTGTGAAATAAAAAGTTTTTGTATAATTTTTTTTTATAAAATTTTTTTAAGTTTTATATTTCTAAAAAGACTCGGTATGATACTCCACCTTCTTCATAATCTTCTCGTAGATCTCCCTGTCTATATCAGGCAGCTTATGCTTCAGGTACTCGGCCGCTTCTTCACAGTTCTCGCACATCATCAGGCCGTCCTTGTGCGCGGAGAGGAGACCGAGCGAGACGGCGAATACCACGTCTAGGGACTGCAGGAATATGAGATCTGGGAAAAAGCATCATCATTTTAGTGCGTCAATTGTTTGATACAATAATTTTGAGCATTATTGTTATTGCACACTTAAATAGAAACTTTCAGTCTTAACTTCTTCAATATTGACTCTAGATGATCAATATTATACGTACTTACATCTTTTGTTTTGGCACGCACTGTTAATTGAAATAAAACAGCTTTTACGGATATCACGAACTAAGTTGTAATTGTCCGTATTTTTAGGTTATTAGGGGTTTTTGATTTTCCCGACGTTTCGGCACCTTTTCAGCTGCCGTGGTATTTATTAGAGTTAAAAATGAATAATGTCGACCCACCGTATCACCTTTGTATCTTTAACTCCAATTATCTCACTAACCTGACAGTTTAGGGCATTATGTTGCATAATATGTTTTGTTTATCTTTACGTTCCCTATCCATTTATATTGGTATTATGGTACCACGCCACTTCAACTTTTTTTGAAATGTCGGACCAGGACGAGGCCGAACAATTCAAACCCCTTTCTTACGATCACACCAATTATCTAGCCCAAGGTATGTTTCAGTATGCTCGACTGCGTTATTTTAAGGGGACGATTCTCGCGCTACGACATCATATATTAAAAAATTTCTGGATCTACAATTTCTTTTATATTTCACAAAATAAAACAATCTTCGACATTATAGGATTGACGAAGATCGTTTAGACTAAAACATATTGCCAGAAAGTAGTAGATGTCACTTACCTTTTGTAAGGAAATGGCTAGAAAATGTCGAATTCGAGATGTCCAAGCACCAGAATTGGCCCCTCAGAGAAGCTGCAAGGGGGACATTATGAAAGGCTGATGACGATGAAGCTACAAGTTTACACTTAGCAAAGAACTTTGGTCGGTGGTAGGACTCGTTGTAAGTCCGCCTAGCTAACTACCACCATCTCACCTAAGTCTGACGCCATAACAAAATTTTTTTCAGCATTGTTGTGTTCCGGCAGTTAGAGACAAGATAGTCAGTTCCTCAGTGGTTGAGGATTCCGGGAGAGGCTCGCTTCCATCTTCAGCCTTATCCATACTTAACATCAGGTATGGTGAAGGCTAAGTCTCTCCGTCGTTAATTAAAAAAATCTTGACGACGAATCTTAACGGGAACTGGCTTGTGAACAGCATGAGCAGTCACGGAGACGCACTCCAGTCATAAATCCGTTGGTCCTTGCTGTAATTGTAGTCGGTAAATCCCATGGCTTGGCATAAACATCTTGACCCACACTTTTTATCGATCCCTAAGGAAGATCCCAGCAGTGAGGACATCAAGAATGGATAATGTTGATGAAGCTATTAGTCCACTCACCAAAGACCCTGACGACAAATCCTAATGCGAACTGGCTGGTGCACAGCGTGAGCATGCACGGAGTCTACTCTAGTTATAAATCCGTTGATCCTTGCTGGATAAATAGTCGTTATAATCCCATGGCTATAAACATCTTGATCCACACTCGATCCCTAAGGAAGACCCCAGCAGTGAGGACATCAAAAAAGGATGATGAAGCTATTAGTCCACTTACCAAAGACCCTGACGACGAATCCTAACGGGAACTGGCTGGTGAACAATGTGAGCATCCATGGCGCTGCGTACAGCGCTGGTGAGATGTCCAGGCGTTCTAGTTGTGCGTGAAGTTCTGGTTCATGGTCGCGAAGGAGTCGGGATAGTTGATACAGCTGTGAGGCAGAAAAAATGTAAGTTAAAGACAAAATAAAGGAATCAAGAGCTACATTGGAAGGCATTGTTGTTGATATCTCAAAAGTCGAAAAGTTAAAGCTAGAAAGTCGAAGTAAGAAACAAAGTAAAAAGGCATGAATCAAGAATCAAATATCCACCAATAGCAACGGAATAGACGTTGTAACTTTTACGACGTAAAAATAGTCGTTACTTTTTTACATAGTAATATGAACTGAGCTGCCATAGTAGCTATTAAAAAAATTGAAGCAGCTTTGAATGAATTAATGAAATAATCCTTTATTCAAATTATCTGATGGCATCTATGCAATCAATCGTCATTGCTTCCAGGACCGAACTCTATACATTTTGGCAAGAAGTCCATTGTCTTTCCGATAGAGAAATTTGAAGTAAAACACGTCAAACATAGCCTTGGACGACCAAATAAAACACGTAAATTGCTTGGTCGAGTGTCAGTGTTGAATTTCACTTTACCTGTACTTGTAAAGCGCTCATATCCGGTAAATACTGTTTCCGGAGTCCTCGTCTGAACATCAGGTGGCGTAGGAGGATGAATGCCTCAGCTTCCTCCATCTAAAACAACAACAAATTTGTAGAAGGTATTGTGGTTCCGGCTGAATTCTGTATTTCTAGAAATAACGCTCAGAATCAAACCGTCACTAAACAACATTAGGCAAAAACTGGTTAAAAGCGCCATCTATCAACGCTCTGCAAAACAAGTCTGTAAGTTTATTAACACCGACATTAAAAGGAAAAATAGTTTGGCAGATGTCGTTAAGCTAAGCAATTTGAAGAGGCGAGATCCGGCTGGTTACCGCAAAATTTACATCATTCCAGGGGCCCAATTCTGCTAATGCTTAGTCACAATCGTATTCCAATGGTGTTTCAATAGTAGTCCTTTTTTATACAGTTCTTGTTACAAAAGTGTAAATAAACACTACTATTGAAAAACCACTGAGAGACGATTTTGACAAAAAAATTGCAGAATTGACCCCCCTGTAGTGACGCGGACGAGTAATGTTCAAGCAACGTTCAAGTGAGCTCGGTGTGGAACACTGTAATTTTTTGCATAAGGATATATTTCCGCGAAATTTTAAGGTAAGTTGAACTAATGATTACACGAACAACGTTTGTATAGAAAAATTGTCATTGATTTTGATATTTTCGTGCGTACATTACTTTTTTGCCTGTATTTTGTTATATTGTCAAACATTTTACTAAGTGTATAAATAAATAAAATGATATTCGATGAGACTTAATGCGAGTAAAATTTAATTAAATAATTTTAATTAAGTACATTCATAAACTAAATATCATTTAATGAAACTGTATTACGTAGCATAAAACTAACTTTGCAGTAGGTATAATTTAATTAAAACTATTTATTATCTACTGAACAATCCCTACCTCAATCAGATAGGTATGTGCATACCGGCACAGTCCGCACAGTTGTTTTATTTCAAAGATGACTGAATTATGTAGTTTTAATTAATAAATATTATTTTAATGTGGGGTCTTAAAAATCTAGGTACATAGAGACATTTTAACTTAAATGTTTCAAATAAAGTGTGACGATGTCTAATAGAAAACCGTCACTTTCAAAGATTTCGTGGAAAAGTGACACCTTTTTTGAAAAAAAAAAAGCAATATTTCTTCAAATACCTATAAATAATAAATAAAATAAATCACGAAGCTAGGATATGTGCGGATAATAATAAGTGCTAAAATGTATTTTAATTTAAAATTTTACACATTTGCAACTGTTTCCTTATTTAGGAAATTTAAGCTCTTTTACTGAAAAATTTACTTTTTTCCATAGTGACGGTTTCATTCTGAACGTGCGAATATGTATTTTTTTCAGGAATTTGCACTTATTATTACATTTACAAAATATGTTGTCCTTTATACATAATTTCATTAACACAATTAAAGATTGTATCAAAATCAGAAAAGAAATCGGAGTTTGGGAGTAAAAATGTGTAGATATCGGTATCGTTATTGGTATCATTAATCGTATTAAAATTACCATTGACTTTGGATTTAACCGACTTCAAAAAAAGGAGGAGGTTCTCAATTCGGCGGAATCTTTTTTTGTACCGAATTGATATCAATCGGTAAAGCATACTGCGTTGTTATAAGTAGATACAAAGGGAAAGTAGTACTAACCTTAATTTTATTCTTACTTACATGTAGCAATAATACTCCAGCGACAAAACTCAGTCCTTGGCAGTACCCCACGTCGGGATCCAAGAGGGAGTATGCCTTCAGGATGTTGTAGAGAGCCAGCTGGCCGGGTCCGAGAGCTGATGCGAAGTACGAATGCTTTGGGAATGTGCGCCCTGTTGGTAGGAAATAAGGTTCATTTTGAGCCGTGAATTTACAGGATCTAACAAGGAGTATGCCTTCAGTATATTGTACAGGTCCTAAGGCTGATGCAAGTACGAGTGCTTCGGGAATGTGTGCCCTGTTGGTAGACAATAAAGTTCATTTTTAATTGTCAATTTTCAGGATCTAACAGAGATTATGATGTAACATAGATTCAGTATATTGTATATAGCTAGATGACCGGGTCTGAAGGCTCACGCGAAGTACGAGTGCTTCGGGAATGTGCGCCCTGTTGGGTAGGTATAAAGCTCATTTTTATCATGAAACACATACTTTCACGCCTTAGTGACTTTTCACATGACACACCGATTACATGTGGAAACGGGCGCCCGACATCTATTCTCGCCGTCTCTCGGTGACCGTGCGCAAACCTTGTCATTTGAAAAGGCACTAAGATCCCTTGCCCGTATAACAGAGCATCAAATTGCATTGTAGGAGTTTTCATAAATATGATCATAGCATTTGATTTTGTTAATCACGCTATTATGTTACATACATAAGTATGATATAAAATGTAGCCAACAACTGGATAAGAAACTATCTCAAAAACAAGATAACTACAATGTGTAGAAGTGTCAACAACAAACAACAGAAAATAAAATCATATATACATAAAATAAATGTGTGTGATGTGCCACAAGGTAGCATCCTCGGTCCACTTTTATTTTTGTCTTACATAAATTACCTAAATGGACACTCGTAATGGCAATGTCCCGCTCATATATTAGCGGGATAAGCAAGACAACATCAGGCGCTATATCATATCGCATGATATAGCGGTGTTCATGCTGGGCTATGCAGTATACTTACCTAAGTCGATAAGTATGGCATGCTGATGCTTGGTGAGGCTCACAGACCTATATCGAGATAGACGAAAAGAGCGTTTCAAACTGTATGAGAATGCAGCGTGCCGCATTTTTCGCACCTACGATGATGTCACGAGCGCGATTTAGTGATGGGGAAATGTTATTGACGAGATCTTTTAAGAAAGCACTGCACAATTAACCATTTTCGTTTCTAAGTGACGCGTGTTTTCATGGCAATGGTCTCAAACGAACTGATTTAAGTCGGAGAACTTTGAGCGTGGGTCAAACTTTTGGCACGCAAGTACCTACATTTTTACCGTCTATCTTGATATAGGTCTGTGGAGAAAATACAGCCCTTGACGAGTTTCTTGCCAGTCTTCTCATTGCAAGGTTTCCCGCCGTAGGGTTTGTGAACCGATAGCTATAGCTTTTTCAACATACACAAGTGCTTGTAACAGCCTAAACTGAATACATGATATTGAGTATACTGACCTAAGTCGATGAGTATGGCGTGCTGATGCTTGGTGAGGCCCCCCAGGAGGCTACGGTACGCCGCGTGATACAGGGGGAACGCGCGAGTGTCCGGCGGAGGGGACCTGCGACCAACAAAACAAACGTATTCATTTGACGACCTGTTTAGAGCAGGGGTACTAAATCCGGGAGGGGATCTCTCGTCAGTAAGATGCTGGGTACCTAGTGATAGATCGTGGCAGGCGGCAGTCTCCTTCTGCGAGGATGTGATCCTCCAGAAGGAGACAGCGGAGAGGAACTTGCGAGCAGGACGCTCATGCGGCCCGTATCCGTCGCAGGCGGCTAAGGGGAAGGAGGCGACTGTATGATCGCCTCATTCCCCTATAGAGAAACCAAGCTGGCGTTGGTGGGTGTGCCATCGCCGGCCTTGCACGGTTTCCACCGTCTGGAAAGTTGGCTAAACTTGCTCGGCCATCTTCCAGCCGTGAGGGTCCCGGGTAACCGGGCCACGGCCGTCTGGTCTTTAGGGGTGATGGCGAACCCTACCGTGATCAATGGCGGCCTGGAGGGCAAGTACTAGGAGTTTTAGTTGGTAGTACCCGCCCAGGTGAGTCCAACATTTCGAATCGCCCCTGCACCTGGGGGCGGGGGATGCGTAAAAGCATTTCTCAAACATTTGTGTGCATGATCATGTCTATTTGTCTTGGTCTGAGTGTTTAATATGTATATTACGTATGTATTTACAAAAAAAAAAAATATAAGTATGTTTATCCGATATCTAGTATCCAACAAGTTCTTCATGATAATTAACGTTGGCTAGATAATTGGTGTGATTGTATGCAATTATTTATTTGTTTATTAAAACATTATTATGCCTTAGTATTA
Source organism: Chrysoteuchia culmella (assembly GCA_910589605.1). Taxonomy (NCBI): domain Eukaryota; kingdom Metazoa; phylum Arthropoda; class Insecta; order Lepidoptera; family Crambidae; genus Chrysoteuchia; species Chrysoteuchia culmella. Next base: position 532,661 of record OU342671.1, on the reverse strand, counting down.
TTATGCATTATTTTGAAGACCTCCGTGATAGAGTGGTACGTACCCCCGGTTTTAAGGTATCGCCTACTCTGAGGTCCCGGGTTCGCATCCCGGTAGGGGCAAATATTTGCATGAATACGAGCATTTGTACCTGAGTCATGGATGTTTATATACACTTCTACACATAAATACACAAGCCTTACAGTGCTTACTATGAGGCTAGGTTAATTAGTGTGAGAGTAAGAAATATTTTATTATATTACTCACTAGCAGCCGCCCGCGATTTCACCTGCGTGGTGCCCGTTCCCGTGGGAATATCGGCATAAAAAGTAGCCTATATGTTAATCCAGGCGTCTATTCAATCTGCTTGCCAAATTTCACCCAAATCCGTTCGGTACTTTTTGCGTGAAAGAGTAATAAACAAATAGACGATGAAACTGATATACCTACTTTCGCATTTATTTATTTTATTTTATTTACTTGTCACATTAACAGACAACAGACAAAATAATAAACAAAGAAATAACTAACAAGTTTACCAAGTGCGTGTCTGCGTCCTCTTTTCATGAACTACGGGGAGGACTCTTAACCTTCATTATACCTGATGTTAAGTATTGATAAGGCTGAAGATGGTAGCGAGCCTCTCCCGGAATCCTCATCACTGAGGAACTGGCTATCTTATGTCTAACTGCCGGAACACAACAATGCTGAAAAAATTGTTGTTATGGCGTCAGGCTTAGATAAGATGGTGGTAGCTAGCTAGGCGCACGCATAACGGACCAAATGAGAGTCTAAATGCGGAGAAAAGAGCCCATCACCAATACCATAGTCAGGCGGAATTACAACAAGTCCTACCACCAACCAAACCGAGTGCCATAATGGCCACGCTTGGCAGGCGGGTTGGCGATCGCAGTTTGTCCAAGTTTGTAGGAGACGCTGCTGCCCGTCTGCTGAAGGCTGAGTCCCTTAGTCGCCTTGTACGACACCCACGGGATGAGAGGGGGTAGTGCTATTCTAAGCCGACACTATACAGCTAAAAAACTAGTTACATGAACATTATAATGTTAGTAGAATTATTTATTCCAACGTCCCTAACTTTTTAACCATCATGCGGCCACCAGCACAATTAATTTTACAGAAAACATAAAAAGTAACTAATATAATAAAAAAAGAAACATCATTTGTGACAGCCAATCAGCATAACGCCGTTGCACTGTGTCAACTCGGGAGATGACTAGTGTGACAGTTCCAACTTGCTGATGGCATTATTTTGTATTCGAAGCGCTAACTTCTAATCACTTTCTTATGTTCCTTAATATAGGGCTAACCTCAAAGAAGCCTGCTCCGCCAGAAAGTACCAAACACCACCGCGAGACACGCGAGGAACACCTGCAAAGATACACCAAGATAAATACAATAATCTATGTTTCCAGCGATTTTGTCCACGTAGACCTAGGGCTCTTCCAGTGGACTGTAGTTTAGACGGGTCCATCGGTAATAGAAAACACTGGATGGTAAAGACACGAATTAAATTTGCACTCAATTTTAAATATAACGGAAAGTATTGCGTTCGGGTCAAGTTGGACGCGGGTGGCAAAGTACAGAGAGAGACGCGTATTGCTATACAGTAGGGAGCCCCAACCCGTGGGGCGCGCCCCACTTGGGGGGCGTAGAATGATTCAATGTGGGGCGCGGCGGCTTCAGCTGTATTTTTTATTAAATGTAATATTAATTAAAATTGTTCACATTCTGACCCTAGAAGGGCGCTAGTATTTTTGCAAAACCTTGGGTGAGGCGTATAAGGGAAAAAGTTGGGAACCCCTGCTATAATAGCTTCTAAAAAATTGGGCTGTCAACGTGCAATTCTTCAAGAGACGACTCTGACTCTTGAAAAGGTGTAAGAAAATTACCCATCAGAAATTCAGAAACAAGGAGACGCGACTCAGATTCGATAAGTGAACAACTTTCTCCAAAATGATGACATGAATCAAAACACGCCAAAAATGTTTCGGCTCTTCATTCAAAATACAAATCAGATAGAAACAAGACTGGTGTAGTATGAAAAATATGCGTGTGTTCCGGCAGTTAGAGATAAGATAGCTAGTTCCTCAGTGGTTGAGGGTACCGGGGACAGATGCGCTTCCATCTTAAGCCTTAGCAACTTTACCTTGTATGACAGCCTGTGTCAGCATATGGCTGTCCACCTTGTTCAGTCGGGACGCGTGAGAGCGTGTCCCACATAAAAGTGACGCCAGCGCCGGCGTCGCACACGCCGAGCTCCGAGTATTTGAGTTTTATGATCATTATGACGGCATTATCCTTACCACGGACTAAGATAATCGCCTCCGATGAACACTTCTCTCTGAAATTTTTCTCGCTATGCCTGTCAGACTCATCATCAGTACGGTGTGAGCGGGACAGACACTGTGCTTACGCGATATAACTGTGAGAAAATTTTGTCGTGATGCTCATCTTAGACCTACTGGTGTATGAAAGTGTGTGTCTTTACTGTCATTCCCAATAACCTATTCGCAGTAAGAGGTAAGCCTACTGTGGTTTAGTTGCTAGGCAATATTTGTTATTTCCCATCCTTCAACAGAAATAACTAAGCAACCAAACTAAAGTAGCCCTATCTGTTAGTATGGGTAAGTTATTGGGAACGACTGTTAATCATCTAACTTATCATCTGTCGTGTGTGTGTGCACCCACATGCTGTTTTCGTCTGGCTTACATTAAACTGTGTGGTCAATAAAATGGGTTTCACCCTCTCTCTCTCTCTGTTTTTCTCAATGTACTTCGAGATTAAGATAATATTTATGTAATAGGTTTATACCCGTTTACTTATGCTTAATAATAATAATGATAATAATTAGTGACTGGGCAGTCAATTGATCTTGTTTGGTAAACAGGATGTGGCCTAAGGTGTTCAAAGTCAAAGTCAAAGTCAATATCATTTATTCATACTTATGATAAATTTTAAATAGAAAAATATTGGAAAAAATCATAAGTATAAAAATAGCATTGAAAAATGCAAAAATTCAAAAATCATTAATCATTTATTGAGTCTAGGCTGTTACAAGCACTTATGAACGTCAAAGGAGCTACGCCATCGGTTCACAAACCCTACGGCGGGAGACCGCGTAACATGAAGAACCGGCAAGAAACTCCTCAAGGGCTGTTTTTTTCTCCCTGTTTTACTTCATACAGAGTCGTCAAATTGAAAAGTGACCTTAACATATCAGTAAGGTCAATTTCCATCACAAAAAGAAAATACTAATTTTATTATTACATTTTATCGTTAATGTACATACAGATGCTTGCCCAGTTACATGATGATGCCTAAAATGAGCACCGCGGCAAAAATGTTTTGCCACTTGTTTCATGTGAGCGCATTGTCTATCTAGCTCACACCGTTGTGTTCTGAGCGCGAGTCGACAAATAATCGTAGCGATCTTCTTAGCCCCGCAGGAAATGTCTATTCACTCTCGCCTTGAAGAGACCAGGGTTGTAGGAATCTGGAAGGACATATTTTTCTCTCTCTCACACACACTCACACACTCTCTGTCTATCTCTCTCTCTCTTACCTTGTATAACAGCCTGTGTCAGCATGTGCCTGTCCACCTTGTTCAGCCGGGAAGCGTCTCGTGATAGAAGAGTGTCCCACATTAAAGTGACGCCGGCGTCGCACACGCCGAGCTCCGAGTATTCCAGCTTTATGCGGCGGACAGCGGAGGACTCTTCGCTTTCTGGGAAGAAGAGAAGATATTACAGATAGTTCTGGTTACCTTACATTTAGAACCAGTCATGGGTCGTGGTACACCTGGGAGGTTCACCTAGGTGTAGCCTTTCCTGTGGTACACTTAATAAGACAATTTAATTTCAAAACATCTATTTGCCGTGGTACACCTAATTCCTTATTCATTTCAAAATCTCTAAGTCCCTGGAAGGAACCATCAGTACGCATAAAAAAACCGCGCTGAAAGTACCAGAGTTGCATAGCTAACCAGGAGTTATTTCAGATGTTTTGAGAGGTTCTGATTCTGATAAAATTGAAACGGTATTTTGCCAGCAGCTTTTTAAGAATGTATAACTTCTGGTTGGTTATGCTGCCCTAGTACTTTTCGTTTAATATTTTTCTACTTTTTGTATTTGTATTTTTGGGCTCCCACACATTCATCACAAAAACTTCCGATTTGATTCGTATCCTGCATTCCCGCGATATTACGTCACACTTGGCGACTAGGTGTACAATCAGGGAACTTCCCGGTTGACCAGTAGAGGGTTTTGGGAAACGTTTTCTTGAAAAGTACTAAGGTTGAAGATATAATTTATTATTCAAATGAAACAACTGTTGATGTTCTATTATTTGTAATAAAAACGCTTTCTATACATCCATTACTTTTTTTAATCGTCGTCGTCTCAGCCACATAACACCCACTGCTGGGTAAAGGCCATAATCGCCACGCTTGGCAGGCGGGTTGGCGATCGCAGTATGGCCAAGTTTGTAGGAGACGCTGCTGCCCGTCTCCTGAAGGCTGAGTCCCTTAGTCGCCTTTTACGACACCCACGGGATGAGAGGGGGTAGTGATATTCTAAGCCGACACTACACACTTTTTTAATATAGCTCCCTAAAAAAACTCTACTGGTCAACCGGGAAGATCCCCGACTGTACCACGGTCAAAAACCAGGTGAACCAAACAGGTGTATCACGAACCATGACTGCTTAGAACCTCTTGGGATAAGGACATTCAAGATCCTTAATAGGTATCCAAATTGAGAAAGATGATTGAAGACTCAGAATCATAATCATTAAATATTTATAGTAATGTCAAAATTTGTAGTAATTTGTGTTAGTTTTACATGATCTATAACAGAAAAGATACAAGACTTTTTAGCTGACAAGATGGATTCTGAGGTTAGGCTAAAATACAAGTTATTACGAGAAGTTTCTCACCTTTCAGCTTAGCGTTTTCCTTCTCCATTCTGACGAGGAGTATGGTCTGGTCGATTGCCAACTTCCAGAGCCGCCTCAGGTCTTCCCTGCTGCGCTTCCCTTGAGTTGGTGGTAGACCGAGCAGGCTTTTTGGGGTTAAGCCTACTGTAGAATAAAAAGAAGGCTTAAAGTTTGTGTCGAAATGTTAATACAAGCATGAGGGTGAAAATTTTACTGTAAATGTCCAAGTAGCGACATCTTTCGTTTGAAGAAAGTCCTATTACAAAATATCTAGACCGAGTATACTAGCTGTAACAGATCAATTAACGCTAAAGGTTGAAAATAGTGTGTCCAACAAAAAATTTCGAAAATTTATTGATCGAAAAGAATGTCAAAATTTTGTTTTGGCGCGCACTGTTCATTGAAATAAAACAACTTTTACGGATATCCGTGGTCACGGGATGACCCGGCAGCTGAAAAAAAGCCGAAACGTCGAGAAAATCAACATTCCCCTAAAAAAAAACTGAAAATACGGACAATTACAACTTAGTTCGTGAAATATAGCGCGTTTGATATCCGTAAAAGTTGTTTTATTTCAAAGTCAAAATTACTTAAAAATACATGGTATAAAAACTCTTTGTATTCAGTATTCCAGTAATGATGTCGTCTATGTAGAGCGTAATAAGCATTACTCTTTGAACAAATACCTTCTTGGCTCTCCGTGGGCTGGACGACCTTCTCGTAGATGGCCTGCCGCCAGGTGGCGTCGGTGTCGGCACCGGCCTCCGCGGCGGGCGGCCGCGAGTCGCTCACTTTGAGGAAACTGGGGACGACATCATCATCAGGGCTCGTACCGCGCAAGTGGCATCGGCATCGCAATCGGCTTCATTTGACAGATGGATGTAGCATATTGCTCTCAGTCTTTGGTAAGTTTTCATTTGTGTCAAAACGAAGCAGCAATGTGTGGTACTGTGGTAAGGTGTGGCACTTGCTCGGTATGGCCCCAGATCCATCAACATTATCATCAAGACGACCTGCCCCCTAATTGTCTAATTCCAAAATCTATCACAATTCCTTTCAAAGGTATTGTGATTGTGATAGTGATTTATGGAATTGTGGAACTTATAATAGCAGAAGTGTCATTTAAAACATCATTCGTTCATAAAGGGAACGAATGACGTTTTAAATGACTCTTGATTTGACATTTCTCCATACATTTGAAAGATATTTTCGTCTATCACTTTGCTTAGACAGTTCAATTTCGTTCATTCAATACCTTTCAAAACGCGTCCCGATCACAATCCATGTCAAATGTCAATGTTTTCGCTTTGTCCCTCGCGCGCTCGCGTTAGGACGCGGTATTACAAGCTAAGTATATACGTGCAAGGTCGCTATTAAGGAAATACGCAAAATACGAAAACTCAAACGTCGCACGAAAATCGGTAGAAACCTCAAGTCGAGTGAATCAAAAATGGAGCGTCTGCCTGGCGTAAAGGTACGGATACCCGCCATCTACGACGACGGACGACCTCCGTGGTAGAGGGGTACGTACATACAACTCTCAACCGCCTCTGTGGTCTAGTGGTACAACCACCGGTATCAGACCCAGGGGTCCCGGGATCGATTCCCAGTGGGGATACATATTGTATTCGGTTTGGTTGGTGGTAGGACTTGTTGTAAGTCCGGCTGGCTAGCTACCACCATCACATCTAAGCATTGTTGTGTTCCGGCAGTTCCAGATAAGACTGCCAGTTCCTCAGTGGCTGAAGATTACGGGAGAGGCTCGCTTCCATCTTCAGCCTTATCAATACTTAACATCAGGTATGATGAAAGCTAAGAGTCTACCCGTCATACATTAAAAAAAAACATCGGTTTCAAGGTGTCGCCTACTCTGAGCTCCTGGGTTCGAATCCCGGCATGGGCAAACGTTTATATGATGAATATGAGCATTGTACCTGGTATTGGTATTGGTGATGGGCTCTTTTCTCCGCATTTAGACTCCCATTTGTTCCGTTATGCGTGAACATAGCATCGGTATGGCTAGTCAAGCCATCCCAGCTCCTTCCAGAAGCGCAGAAGCCTCCTGGGCCGTTCACAGGCTTCTAGGAGCGACCTCACGTCTTTGAGGATTTCTGCCCGTTGTGCGGCCAAACCCACGCACTCCAGGATCACGTGGGCGGCTGTTTCCTCTGCGTCCAGGCATCCCCTACATAGGGGGCTGTCTGTCGCATTCATGATGAATAGTTGTCGGTTTAAAGTTAGGTGACCTGTAAGTGTGCCTACAACTATTCGGAGGTCTGGACGATTAAGGCATTGTACCTGAGCCATGAATGTATTATATATTTCTAAGGCTATTCCTATCTATCTTAAGACATTCATCATAAGAATAGCTTAACCCTTTAGGCGCTCGATATTAGGCCCGTAAGTTAGGAATGGCCTTAGTGAATTTTAGAACGTCATAAGGGTCTAGTGCAAAGCAATGAAGACACCTTTTCGATCATCGCAGAACGTTTCAAAGAACATATCACAGCTGTTAAAAATCGACAGACGTGTAAATCCGCGGTAGCTGAAAATCATTTAGAAGCTGGTATTAATCATTGGATGGAGTTACATGATCCTAAAATCCTCTCCACCTATCGTCATTATCATACTAGGATGGTACGAGAAGCGATTGAAATCAAGAAGTACAAAAATTTCAATCGGGAGGACGGATTTAAATTGTCATCAGTGTGGAATCCAGTGATTAACAAGTGTAAGCCGCTAGTTTTACCGTTTCAAACAAACCCCGATACTGTACCTAATGGCTGGTATACACTTTGATTAGTGATTAGTGAGAGTGGCATGTTTAGTGTTAAGTGTATAGTGCTTAGCGAAGTACAGTATTTACAGCGCGTTCTATTTTTTCTGCGAGTTTATATCAACAAAGTCTCGTGTTCGTTTCTCCTGTTGTTGTGATTGATAAAAATATTTAAAAAAATGTCTACTAGGTGGTTCGAATCCATAACCCACAAATTTGTGGAGTTGTATGTTCAACATGCGTGTTTATATAATGTAAAATGTCCTGAATATAAAAACAAACATTTATTACTTATCAAAGTATACAGGCAAAATGTCGTCAATTTTTTTTTTTAATGAACTAAACACCGCTTACTAAACAGTATAGGACATCACTAATCACTTAACACTAATCTCTCTACACACTTAACACTAAACACTTGGCACTTGACTAATCAAAGTGTAAACCAGCCATAAGTGTTGTGTGCCGTCAGGACATCTCTAAAGACAATAAAAATAAAAATAGTGACAATATGAGGGTGGCTGAAGATCTCCAAGCCCGCCCGAACAGACAACGCCGCGCACCGCCAGTCTGCTTGTGACCACGGCTATTGCAACATAGCCGAAACGTCAAGCAGTAAGTACATAGTTGTACTACATAATTAATTTCGCGTTTTAGTCCCGTTGTTTTAATATATAATTACTAGCTGTGCCCCGGGGCTTCGCTCCCGTGGAATTTCGGGATAAAAAATAGATAGTAGCCGATTCTCAGACCTACTCAATACGCTCACAAAATTTCATGAGAATCGGTCAAGCCGTTTCGCAGGAGTATGGGAATGAAAACTGTGACACGGGAATTTTATATATTAGATAATGGAACGCGAAAGTTTAAAATCTTATACCTTATATCTTATACCTTTTCGATGTCTTGTGAGATGATAACATTCATTCATTTGAAATAGATAAAATCACCACATCATCGGCCATATTTAATGACCATGTGGTTCTTATTGTACGTAGTTCGTAATTTAAAACGTCATTAAGCAAAGCTAGTTGGTCACACAGCCTAGATAAGTAACAGTTGACATGTATGTAATAAATTAGACAATTTTGGGACATTTTATTTTATACATTGCATAATAGTTTGACATTAATTTTAAATACCTAAATATAATTTTTGACATTTTCGTATTGTGTTGATGACGACCAATAAAATTACTTGTAAACTTTGGAATTTATATTGTAATTTTTAATCAAGTAAATATACTAGAAAAAAGCAACTTGTGTCATGTCGCCCTGACGGGACTCGAACCCGCATCCTTGGGAAACCGGCCCAATGCACTGACAAATTATGCTACAGAGACCTACGAGAACACGTTGAAATTCTCTAGTATATTCACCTTTTTCTACGGTGTTGGCCACCGTCGTTTCATCAATGAGAGAAATATCCTCGCATTCGAAAGAAACATCTTTACAGATTTATTTGGAATTCATATTTGTAATTTGCATGCTATTGTAAATGGCTGATTGGGCTGATCTAAATTTTAATGTCACATGCAGTGTACTTCAAACAAGTACAAATAAATGATTATGATTATGATTTATTAAGATTAAGATGGTTAAGAATAGCCTTAGGCGATTCTTAAGTTTATTCCAAATGGGTGTTGACTTTTTAGGCGAATTTCAGAGCCATTTGAAACTTAACCCTATATCGAGACTTAGATTATATTCCCTTACATTTCCATCATGGGTGAGACGACGGGGGCAGTGCATTCCTCTTTCGGTTCCTCTATGTCCTCATCCACTGACGATGTTGGTATTTTGGGCGATGGTGGAGGCTCTGTAAAGAATAAAGGGGAAAAAATAAAAACAGGTGTACCAAGGGAACCAGGGGCACCAGCTAAGGGGGATCACATAGGTGACCTCTTGTTTACAGGCAGTTTTCTTTATTGCTATAATGCCACCATTTTGTTTTAGATGAACTGCTAGGAATTCAGAAAACTGCGTGGAACTAAGAGGTCTTAATAGCTTTAGGCCATCCTTATTGATGGATAAGGAAGTTAATCTATCACCCACCACGCGGGCCTAATGTGGATTGGTAGTTCTAGATGATTTGACGATCCCATAAATACCTGCATCCTGTATGATGATAGGAGACAAGGACTTGCTCCTGTTGTCAAAAGCTGGAGACAGCAGCTCCTGGGCAGCGGAGCAGGAGACGGATACGTTGGAAGGTTCTGATGATGTCTCCAGAGGTAGCGATAGGGGTAAGGGCGATGGCTCCTGAGAAGAAAAGAAGATTCTAGATGCCAAGAATTTTCATCTGAAGTAAGAAGGAACATAACATGAAAACAAGGGTGTTACGAACTGACTATCAGGCCGGTATCAATTTGTACTAGGGCGGTTACAACCCGATACTCGGGTTCGTCGATCGACGAAAAATTCCAAATTATGCGAAAATAATGACACTTTTTAATTGCAGTTTGTGATCATCACGTTTAACATTTTGTATATTTTATAGTTTTCGGAACAAATAGACTCGAGTACCTTTAATTTGATACCTTACTCGGCCGCGTACTACGCGCCAAAGTCCCTATCGAGTCGTCACAAATTTTGCGAACCTGAATTAAGAATATAGATATTTTTATTTTTATAAATGTATATTTTTTCATGGTCATTATGGTTCTCTCTGCCTTGCTGACCTGTCTGTCTTGCTGCTAATATTTTACTATTAGTTTGTTTTCCTTTTATTTGCTATCATCATAAGCCTGTGGACGTCCACTGCAGGACATAGGCCTCTCCTAGCTCACGCCTATTGTGGCGTGCATAGGAGGCTTTAGCCTACTGCTACCACGCTGGCCAGACGGGTTAGTTGAGTGTTTGTTTCGAGTTTTCCTTCTCTCGCACAGTTGATCAATGCGTCGAGCCTCTTTAGTCGACTCTGACGACATCCAGGCGTGTAAGGGAGTGGTGACACGCGTATTCTTAGGCCGTCACCACACGGCACGCTATTATTTGCTATAATTTCATATAAATCAGGATTTTTACCATTGACTCGAAAGAAGAAGAATAAACCTACCTTATTTCTTATCACTTTGAGCCTCTCTTTTACTCACCCCTCCTTTAGAAAGGGACTTTGCGAGCTGTTATTCGAGTAATTTCTGCTGCTTTCGGTTTCATATAAAAGTCTAGTTTGTGCTATGAGACAACACAATGAGACGATTTTTTACGTGGCTTAACATTCTTGGTCTAATAACTGCCGATGGTCAAACAGTAGGGGTACAGGGGTCGTACCGCGCAAGTCGGCATAGAAATCGGCTTCATTTGATGTGACACATTGCTGCTTCTTTTTGACACAAATGTAAATTTACCAAAGACTAAGAGCAATATGTCACATCCATCTGTCAAATGAAGTCGATGTCGAAGCCGATGACACTTGCGCGGTACAAGGGCAGATCAGAGAGCCAAAAGTTTTAATTATGGGGTTTGAACCCAGCCAGATATTTGTTTTTTTAATGGCGTCACGCGATAAATGAATAGGAATAGGCACGCACCTATATAAATAAATAGGGAACGTAAAAATAAACAAAAAATATTAGACACCATAATGCCCTAAACTGTCATGTTAGTGAGATACTTGGAGTTAAAGATACAAAGGTGATACTTTAGCGGCCGGTTTCAATAATTTATCCCTAACAAGAGATAGGCCTATCTTAGTTACGTTACTTAGCAACCGCTGTTATTTCGGGTTATTTTGGGCTGAATAACAAAAATATCTAGGCAACAAAGCTCTAGTAAGCCTATCTCTTACTGTAGATAAGTTATTGAAACTGAACGTAGGTCGGCATTATCTCTCTAATTATCTGGCTAACGTGAAACTTTAGGGCATTATTTAGCATTCTTCCTCTGTGTGTCCTGCTCATTTATATAGGTGAACTATACTATCGTGCGACGTCATTTTGAAAAAAATCAAAATGCCTTACACGGACTCCGACGAGGCTAGACTCCATACAAAAAAGTTCATTCCCCTTTTCATCAACTTTCAGTTAAACATTAGAGTGGTGTTATCACCAACCACCCCACAATTATAACACCCAGACAAACAAAAACAAAACTGCTCCAGAATGAACATTCAAGAGACTTGGCTGATCTTCTTAGCCACTAATACTCACTCGATAGGATTAGTGGCCACCTCTGGTGTCAGAGTTTATCAAGCCTATAAGGCCTCTGACTTGGATTAACGACTGTAATCAAATGACAACAGCCGGGACAGACGGTTTAACGTGCCCTCTGAAGCACGGAAGCTCTCAGTTATAATGCCACTTTACGGTCACCCATCCAACACCTGACCGGGCCAGCCGAACTTTGCTTAACAAACGTGATCGAATACGATCAGTCTGTCAAGAGCGGCCATGAGCGCTTCATACTTGGCTGATTCGACTTTTATGTTTTTTCTCTATCTATTCTGAAGCGAGTGGCATATTGGCAATGCATACATTCAGTAGAGCGAGCACCTAAAACTATCGAAATAGTATGGAGTAAGTATCGAGCACGTAATGTCAAAAAATGTATAGGAAAATGTCTGCTAATACAAGAGCTGTACTTGTGCCATCGGACCCTTCAAATTCTTAATAGACACAACCCAGAATCCATTATCTTCATTTAATTACCTTCTTAACAAAGCTGCCGTCATCACGACTACCCTTCCTCTTCAGAAGATGGTCGAAACCGCTGGAGAGCGATCGCTTCGCCTTCATGAAGATGGTGCTGCCACCTAGGTATTGGTTCAGGAACTCGGACCTAGGAACAAAAATAAATAAATAAATATTTCTTAGAAATTTTGATTATAGTTAGGTTTTTTATTATTTAATTGATTATTGTGGTTACTATTATTATTGAGATTTAACTATCTATTATGAATTAGATTTTTTTTTGTCACTGCTACTATAACATCCAAAATATTTGCATGCTATGTAAAACAAATAGGTTCAGACCCATTTTTATATTTATAACACCAATTTTACCGCCTCTGTGGTCTAGTGGTACAACCACCGGTATTAGACTCAGGGGTCCCGGGTTCGATAAGTCCGCCTGGCTAGCTACCACCATTTTATCTAAGTCTGTCGCTATAGCGACAGAAACAACAATGTTTTCAGCATTGTTGTGTTCCGGCAGTTAGAGATAAGATAGCCAGGTCCTAATTGACTGAGGATTCCGGGAGAGGCTCGCTACCATCTTCAGCCTTATTAATACTTAAGATCAGGTAATACTTAACATAAGGCTAAGAGTCTCCTGGTATTTCATATGTAGGGATGATGGTAGAGGTATGGAAAAGGATGGTAGAGGTATGGAAAATGGTGGTAGTTGGTAAGCCAGCTCTTCTTCCGGACCGGGTGTTGGTAGTCCGGGGACCGCGGTCCAGATGATTGTCGGATGTTGTATATATTGTAAGTAGCTCGATGAAACTTCGCTTGCGTGATGTAGGTTTCCAATTTTCCATACATGTTCGATCTCATACTGAATTGTTATCAGCGCCATCTATTTCTAGCACCGTGTGTAGTATGTGCGGCGTCTGGTAGGTGCCGCCACACATAAAAAAAACTTAATTGTATCCTATTTATAGCAAATAAAATTATTTGTACTATCTGACCAAGACAATTAGGCGCATGACAGCTGAGAAAAACTAGAAAAAAAACTAAGTAAAAACCAAAATTGCAAAAAGCGGTGATCAACCAGTTAGAATAGAATAGAATAGAAATTATGTATTTGCTATAAAACATGGTATTTAAGGTCATTACATTGTATAAAAGAGTAAGCCAGTGAGGCGGCATGCAAAAGATATTTTTATAATAAATTCATTTGTTACATTTTTACAATGCAATGTAGCGCAAAATTTTTTTTTTTTTTTATTTACGACGGGGAGGCTCTTAGCCTTCTTCATACCTGATGTTAAGTATTGATAAGGCTGAAGATGGAAGCTAGCCTCTCCCGGAATCCTCAACCACTGAGGAACTGGCTATCTTATCTCTAACTGCCGGAACACAACAATGCTGAAAACATTGTTATTATGGCGTCAGACTTAGATAAAATGGTGGTAGCTAGCCAGGCGGACTAACAACAAGTCCTACCACCAACCAAACCGAATACAAATTGTACCCCCGCTGGGAATCGAACCCGGGATCCCTGGGTTGTTACCGGTACCGATACCGGTGGTTGTTACCACTAGACCACAGAGGCGGTTGTATACCGCACTTCTGGTATTATGTTAATCACATAATACCAGAAGTGCGGTAATAGAAGTGTGTTGCAGGTGCCAAAAGTGCAAAACCGCATTCTTGTCATGCGCCTAATTGTCTTGGTCGTGTAGTATTTGATAAATATTAAACAAGAAAATATACTAGAAAAAAGCAACTAGTCTCATTTTTTTTTTATGATTTTGTAATTTTTGCATTTTTCAGTGCTATTTTTATACTTATGGTAAATTTTAAATAAACCTTTGGAAATCCGGTCCAATGCTCTTGCATTGGACCGGATTTCCAAAGGTCGCGGGTTCGATTCCCGTCTGAGAATTCACTTGTGGTTGAGTTAATTTTTTCCAATTAGTCTCATGTCGCCCTGACGGGATTCGAACCCGCATCCTTGGGAGTCCGGCCCAATGCACTAACCAACTATGCTACAGATACCATAGCACCATAGCTATACCAGAGAAAATAGCATTGTAAAATGCAAAATTAAAAAGTTACAACGTGTAGTATTTGTATCGTTTTCCTTAAAGTAAGTGTGACCTGTTCTCGGCGGTGTCGTGCACGTGGCGGCGCTGGCGCGCCTCGGCGTGCGCGCGCAGCAGCATCAGCAGGAACGCGTTGTGCTCGCCCACCTGCCCCACACCACACCACTTCATTATTTTGTTATTATTTTATCTTGGTCATGCTTCTAAGGAACTGGCTATCTTATCTCGAACTGTCGGAACACAACAACGCTGAAAACATTGTTGTTATAGCGACAAATTTAGATAAGGTCATGCTTTTCTTCCAATCACTCTCAAACACTAATATCTACTGGTTAACAACTACAGCTGTCGGGAACGCTTGCCACCACTTCGACACGGTCACGCAACGAGAGCTGTGTTGCGCGGCAGGTACAGTGTGCCGCGCGTCTCCAGCGAGTATGGCGACAGAACCCTGGCCAAACGCGTGCCCTACCTGCTGAACAGTCTGCCTGCTGACCTCTTGTCAAATGATACTTTTAAAGTATTATGTAACTGTTTAAAAAGGCATTACTTAAACACATTGTAATTGTACAACTACACCACACCACTTCATTATTTTGTTTTAGACTTCTAACCCACTAGTTACTACCGTCCTTTTAAGAGAACACATAAGTACAACACATTATTTTTTTAAATATTGATAAAAAGCGGTATTTATGGCTATTATACTAGCGTTGCTTATAAACAACGCAGATTTTCCGAGTTTCCACTAGGAAAATGTATTTTTATATTTTTTTTTCGCACGTTATTTAGTATTTTATAACCGCATACAAAATATAGTAAAGTTCGAATGCAATATTATAATTCAGTAACATCTGGGCTAAACTATGCTATGCATACGATAGTATATCGATATATATAACGATAGGATACAAAAGAATAAAAAAACAAGTTAGCAGCGCCTGCTAGTTAGCAGGCACAAAATAGACTTCTAAACCACGTGACAGTTGTTATTGTTTTGTAGTGTAGAAACTAAAAAAGTACATTTGACACATGTCCAAGGTGTCCTAAACTCATTCCCGTTGACCGTTTGTCTCTATCTCTTATGGTTTCTGAGATCTCGATGCGTACATACATACGTACGTACGTACGGACGGACAGAGAGGGATTATAAGACTTTTCTAAACTTTAGAGTTTAGAAGTCTAAAAATCGTATTCAAATTAAAACAAAATGATAAAAGCTTTAAAATAAAGCTTTGATTACTTTCAATACCAAACATCTAATCTAAAACAATACAAAAAGAAAAATGAATTAATCTTAAAACATAACAAATTATTTTAAATAAGCCACATCTAGCGTGGCGCTGAGCGTTTTTTTTGTTTACATCAATGTTTTGTTATCATTGCGCCCGATGCCCGAGGCTCGCGGTGCTCGTGTAATTGTTGTGACAATGTTTTTAAAACTACCGTCCATAAGTACGTATCTCTAGAATATGTATTATTTGTTTGTTAATTGTGTTGTTCTCATGTAAGTGAATTAATGTGTAATTCTTAATGAGAATAAATGTCTTAAACCTTAAACCTTAGTAGAAGTCTTATGTGCTGACCCTGTCCGTGTGTGCGCATAATTCAATCTCGAGAACTACTATAGCTAGAAAGCTGAAATTTTCTGAGGTGATACATAGCCATGTCAAACCTCTAAATACGGAGTTTAGAAGTCGTCTGATGCCTTCGCTACGATAGTGAAGGGCGCCGATCTTGTTTATTTTATTTATTTATCTGAATCACCAAACAAACAAAAAAAAAAAGAAGACACATAATAAAATTCAGAACAAAGTGAAACTTTAATTATAGGTGACAACGGCATGCATTCGTCATCAGCCATTACTAGGAACGGCTCCAAACTGCACCACCTTCGGTGGCGCTTTGGAGCCCAAGAGAGGCGGAGCGCCGCGAGCTTTTACAACTTTATGTCGACATAACTCTGTGAGGACATGACGGATTTAGACGCGGTTTGTTGCATTAAACGCAGAATTACATTCTGGTAAAATTTGTAATGTATCGCGATGCACAAAAGTCTATACTTTACGAGCAAAACCCTAAAAACCGAATTTGGCTCTTTTTTGGCGCCAAAAGCTAAGGTTATGGTGATGGTAGGACATCGAATTTTTGTCACCTCCTAGGTATGGTTGATGTCTAAGTATGTGCCAAGTTTCATTAGAATCGGTTAAACGGTCTGGGCGCTATGACCGGGCGTACAGATTTTCAAAAGAGTCAACATAAGAGAGGCTCCGCTACGCTCCGCCTCAATGAATGTCCCCACTGCTGGGGCACTGCCCTTCCTTATGGATGGATAAGGAGAACGGGCCACGACCCATTGGTGGGTTTTAATAACTGCAAATACCAACGGCTAACGTGCCTTCCCAAGCACGGAGGAGCTCGAGATAGTAAATCTTGGTCACCCATCCCGTGACCGACCATTGCGAAAGTTGCTTAAAAAAACAATCGCAGGCCGAGCGCGCGAACCACTGCGCCACGTCCTCGTCAAAAACGGCATGCATTAAACCCAACAAACCAGCAGCTTTACAAAAAATATATATAAGGAAATTATGTTAAAATTAAAACAATATAACTATGCAAGTTAAAATGTCACAATGGCTTAGTTATACTTTGCCCAGACAAATAGATTTTAATTCTTAAAGGATCAGAATTTAGGTATATCCATGTTAGTAGACTTTGACATTAAATTATATTGTGTTATTGACAGAATCATCGTGAAGCGCTCATGGCCGCGCTCGACAGACCGATCGCATTCGATCATATTCGTTAAGCGAGGCTCGGCCCGGTCAGGTGTCGGATGGGTGACCGTAAAGTGGCATTACGACTGAGCGCTTCCGTGTTTCGGAGGGCATGGTAATTCGATTACAGTCGTTAAGCAGAGTCGGAGGCCTTATAGGCGGCTTGATGAACTAATCTTCAAGAAGAAGGGACAGAATCATTTTGAAAACCACGACACAGTCCAAACAGCCAAAATGACGCACTCACACAGATGTGCGGCTACACGCGCGCTTGCTACTATTTAAGGCTCGAACTACTGTGAAAACCAGTGAAATCCGTGGAGCAATAGTGAACGGCGCATGTGTGTGTGAGCGCGTCATATCGGCCGCGAGCGACGACTGTTTATAATATTTAGAGTCTAAACCAGAGATTGATTGCGGTTGTTAAATTTCAAAGGTTGTTGATTACGGTTAATATAGCGGTACCGAAATATTCTACCCGTACTTGAAATACCGAAAAAAATATTTCGGTATAAAACAACCGAAATATAACGGTACCGAAATATGACAAGCCTTATTTATGATACCGCTATTTAACCGAAATTTTATTTAGGTACTGAAATGCACTGAACCGACCGCAGTGAACATTATTGAATACTAGCGGGCGCTCGCGGTTTCACCCACGTATATCAAAGAAAACCTTTATAATAGAGGTTAAATTAACCGAAATATAACGGTACCGTTTTATTTGAGTTTCGGTTGGGTAATGAAAAACTTGAAATAATCAACTCGGCCACAAGTGAATTCTCAGAAGGGAATCCCATCCCATTTATGATTTTTAAAAAATCATAAATCATGTATCTGCTTATAACCCGCCCGTCTTCAAAGCCAGAGTCAATAAGCCTATTGACTCTGGCTTTGAAGACGGACGGGCTTCTTCTGGGCTACCTCGGTTCATCATGAATTCTGTCTTGGCCCCGGTTTCGATTGGGATCAAGAATAAACCAAAATAGAAAAAGGGATGACGAAAACTAAGCATTTACCCGTAGTAGATTAATAAAAAGAACTAACCTCGTACATATGGTTAGTTCCTCCCTGGTACTTGGTGATGATCAGGTCTTGCTCGTCTTCAGGAAGCTGCTCCACGCGGCGAAGGATGAACGCGTGGATTTTTTTCTCATTCATGCCTGGGAAATACAGGTCATGAATTGTATTCCTCAAATACCTACTCAATCGCGGAAAAACGGCTGAATAGATTTAGATGAAGGCACACAGATATTTAAATATAGAGCCTGGAATACACATGCTACTAAATAAGCATGCGCGCTTGCTAATAGGTATCATGCTAGTAACTAGCATGATCTCCGAGTGTATACATGTGCTCATGAAGCGCAACAACCTTTGAGCATGCTTATTACTAGCATACTACTTTCGAACACTTCTGAGATACACATGTTCATTATTTAGGCTTCAAAATGGACGTTACTTTGAGGAATAAATTAAATTCAACTACATACATACATTTATAAGTTTCAATACAATTTGTAAAAAAACTCAAAAGAACACAAACAAATACACAAACCAAGTCAAGTAGCATGCTTGCATAGAGCGCGTTCAGTTCGGACTGGCATTAGCTAGCCCCCCCTCACCCGCGCCCACACCACGTGTAATATGCACGAAAAAATATACCAACTTGCGATTAGGTAGCATGCTTATTGACTAGCATGCTCTTTCCTACTAAGTAGCACGTGCTCGATACTAGCATGCATATGTGCTACTAGGTAGCATGTGTATGCCGCGCTTAAGTATAAATAAATATAAATATTCCTTACACTCACACCAATTAACCTAGCCCCAAAGCGCAAAGTAAGCACTGACAAAAACTTGTGTAATAGGATAGGCTAGGGTATTGGATATAAAGACATATAATAATATATGTATGTATGTATTTACGTGTAGAAATGTATGTAAACGTCCATGACTCAAGCACAAATGCTCGTATTTATCATAGAAACATATGGTCCTACCGGGATTCGAACCCGGAACCTCAGAATAGGCGACACCTTGAAACCACTCTAACACGTAGGTCGTCAAAATAGTTTTTAGACTGGAATTAACTTTATGATAGTAACACATTTTAATCCGATACTCTCACGGGAACGGTCAACCACGCCAGAAGGACTGAACAGGGGGGTTACTCTTGACGGGATCGCGTTGAGATCGAGATTGAATGTCAATAATTATTACTGATTGTCGACGTTGATTCGATTTTAAGTGCCGCTAAAATCGATTAATAGAGTACAAAGTTACTTTATTTACTAATTTCAAGTATTAATTATTAGTTGAATTACTTATTTTTAGTCATAATTACTGACGTTTGACATTAATTCAATCTCGATCTCATTGTGATCGCGTCCAGAGTAGGGGGCCAGATCTTGATCAAAGTTGCTACAAAAATGGAATAGCATTTGATTATATTATTATACAAAATTCAAAAATTCAATCTATGGTTAGATACCTTCCACATCATGGCACAGTCGATGGTACCACAGCATGGGGCAATGCTCGCACGTCATATTTGGGGACTTCTCACGGGACTTCTTGAGGAGTTCAGCGTGAGCTACGAACGCTTGGCGGATTGCTGGAAAAGGACAGATAAATATTGATGAGAAAAATAATAAACTTTAAAAAAAAAAACGTTAAATTTGCCATTTATTAGCTTTCTAGTACTGATAGTAAAAGCAAAGAATATTATATATAAACGCTTACTCTTGGCCTCATTCTGAATCATTCGATTTAAGAAGAGGCCGAAGATGGAGCGAGCTTCCCTAAAAAAAGCCTATTCAGTCGAGCTTTAAATATACCAGCCCCCCTAGCATGAACACTGCTATATCGCGAGATATGATATAGCGCATCATGCTGTCTTGCTTACTCCGCTAATCGAGTTGATTATCGAGTCGATAAAAGCCGCTCATGCTAGGCCTACAGGGTTATAAGATCCTGGGAATACAGACACAGGCAGGAGATTCCATTCCCTGGCTGTGCGCATAATAAAAGATGACGAGAATATCAACCAGGTAAGGGTGATAACCCGCCGTACGTCTGGACTCCCGGTGGCAAAACGGAGCTGGCGGAATGAGCTCATGTAGCTCAATACCAGACTTTCCGAAGAACAATCTGTAAACGGTAAAGCCTATCAACGGATAATATGCGAAAACTAATATTTTTGGTTGGTGGTAGGACTTGTTGTAAGTCCGCCTGGCTAGCTACCACCATCTTATCTAAGCCTGACGCCATAACAAAAAAAATCAGCTTTCTTGTGTTCCGGCAGTTAGAGATAAGTTAGCCAGTTCCTCAGTGATGAGGATTCCGGTAGAGGCTCGCTTCCATCTTCGGCCTTATCAATACTTTACTTACATCAGGTATGATGAAGGCCAAGAGATTCCTCGTTGTTCAGAAAAAAAAACAAATATAGATACGCGATAGGCTGGCCACTTGTCACTGTTGTTTCTGAACTACATCAGGTGGCTTACTTATTGTCATCTCCTAGCACAGTATTGTTTCAATCATATCAATGGCTGAACAATGGTAATTCGTACCACCACCCTCTTATTTTTCGATAAAAGTTTTGTACGTTCAAAGTGTGAAGTGTGTCAAAATTTGACAACTTTAATTAATTCTTGGGCAGGAACAATAATTATAGAAGTATATGGAACTGATATAGTTGTCTGTAGAAACTTACATTATAGCAAATAATAGGTATCATATTTTTCTTGCGAATGTTCAGTAGCTGTCTATTTAGCACCGAGTGTAGATAAGCACGTTTTTTTGTAGATATTTCATATCCATAGAAATATCTCAATGGACTGGATAAACAAAATTTTACTTTGAGAAGGTCGTACAAATTTGAAGAGTATTGAAAACAAAACGTTCTTATTACATGATGGATTCTAAAAGATGACAGTATGCACCCTGAAACGGATCCAATACCTAATGTGGCGTTGTTGAGGAACTCGCTAGAGTGTCTATAGTATTAGGTTGAGGTGTGTCTATCGAGGAGCCCGTGGAGCAGTGGTTCGCACGCCTGCGATTGTTGAGGTTAAGCAGCTTTCGCAATGGTCGGTCACGGGATGGGTGACCAAAAATTTACTATCTCGAGCTCCTGCGTGCTTCGGAAGGCACGTTATGCCGTTGGTCCCGGCTGCATTTGCAGTCGTTAAACCCACCAATCCGCATTGGGCCCGCGTGGTGGGTCATGGCCCGTTCTCCTTATCCATCCATAAGGAAGGCCAGTGCCCCAGCAGTGAGGACATTAAAAATGGCTGATGACGTGTCTATGGGATTAGAGTGATGTATGAAAGTTAAATAGGTATATTTGACTCTCAAGCTTTGACGATAGTTTGTCAGTTACAGAATTGACTAAAGCAGATATTACAAAAAAATCATGGATATATTTCACCCTAATGATAATGGAACCATCACCCAGACACAGGAAAAACCAAAAACTACAATATTTTTGGGAACAACCGTCAGTACAATAATACTTCAATGGGAACAACGCAAATGTTCATCATCATCATCTATCACACGATTCCTGCTCGTCATGAAATTAATGAAATCTGTCGAATTAATGAAACAACGCTGACCTAAAGTGTAAGAAAAAATAGAAAATTTTGTCGTGTCTCCGAGAGCGGTTAGCCGGTTCCAAAGAGCAACGTTTAAGGAGTTTTTTTTTTCTAGAATACAATTTCATCTGATAAAATATAGCTTATGGTCTGGATTAAAATATAGGCTAGTTCTCTAGTGATTTTAAGAAAAATCACGCCGCGAAATTCGCAGGTTGAAGCTACTAATTAAATAAACTCTTACCGTTAATAACCTCCTGTGCAATAGAGTCACTCTCGCATTTGAACACATAGCAGGCGTAGGAATCATTGGTCTCCCTGCAAACGAACCCAAAGTGCTCCTTATTGACTCTCCCAAGGACACAGCTGGCAACGTCCTTGAATTCCCGGTGTAAAAGTATCTGCTTCCTGTCTGGACTTATCAGGCGGAGTTCTGAACGACCGACCTGTAAATCAGAGATCATAACTTAATAAAATATCCAAAACAGCGTAGGTAAAAAAGTTAAATGAACCGTTTTGTTGCCTAAAGAATATTAAAAATCAGTATAAGTAGGTGATAAATATTAAACAAGAAAATATACTAGAAAAAAGCAACTAGTCTCATGTCGCCCGCTCTAGCACTACCAGAGTGGACTATCAGAGAGGTCTCTGTAGCATAATTGGTTAGTGCATTGGGCCGGACTCCCGAGGATGCGGGTTCGAATCCCGTCAGGGTGACATGAGACTATAGTTGCTTTTTTCTAGTATATTTTCTTGTTTAATATTGATCACATAAAAATAGCATTGTAAAATGCAAAATTAAAAAGTTATAAGTATAAGAAGGTGTAATTGGACGTGGATTTTTTGATATCTCATAAATTAACCAAAAAATTTCGTTTTGACGAATGAGTGTGTATGGAAAAGTTAAAAAACTTTTGATTTGGAAAAAATATGCCTTTTGAATTAATTACGAGGTCTGATTAAACCCTTAAGTTATGCTATAAAAAACACGTTGTTTAAGGCAAATAGACGATAGGTACTCTAGGAAGAGAGGGCATAGAGATCGAATCAATTTCAAAAAACAGTAGGTACCTAATCCAGATTCGTAAGGAATATATTATTAGATTGACATCCGATTTAAAATTTAGAACGTCTCAAGCTTCTACAATAACAATAATTTAAACATGATGATCAAACAAACAAAATTATTGAAGGTAATGAAAATTAAGAAAAAAACGGAGGAAAAAATCCCACACTTACCTGAAATAGCATCGTTCTATTTTGTTCACCAATCAGTTGTGTAATAGGCGTTTTCAAGTTCAAAGTGCCACTAGAAGCCGATCTATCTCTCAAAAACGGTTTGTTCTCAGGCATATTATATCTCATAGCATCGTTATTTTCTGTATAATTAATCTTTGGTCTCCGCGTTAACTCTTCAAATTCAACTTTACTACTATCATTACTATCAACAGATTTATATATCGCTTCTTTATCAACATTTTTAGTGAAAGGATTATTATCTCTAAGTGCATCATCTTTGGGTTCAGATGTGTCTTCACTTTTAATAACTTCTTGGCAAAATTGTGTTATAGAAGACGCTGTTTCTGATATTACAGAGCTTATGTCATGTTTTTCTTCATCTTCGTCTACTGGATCAAGGTTTTTAGGAACATTAAGTACTTTTTCTTGTGATATCTTCTTGGTAACGTTCATTTCTATTCTTTCTTTACTGAACATGTCGAACTCTTTGTCAATTTCGTTAGATTCAGTCTTATTAGCTTTCGTTAGTTCTGCTTTCCATTGTTTATCTGGTTCCAAGGGAGTTGTGCTTGGTGTCAGGTTCACTATTCTGTCTATTTCATTTTTGTTTTCACTAATATTATCCGTAGAATCTGTACTGTAGATGGAAGTCTGAAAAACGAATAAAGTCAATTTGATAAAAAGGGAGAACATGAAGTTAATGATGAAAATAATTGTGTCTACTCAAGTGAATGGGGATGTAGTAGAGTTAGTTGAGAGTACAAAATTTCTTGGTATTACATTGGATTCAAAACTGCAATGGGATCCACATATTGCCTTTTCGAGTAGACTTAGTTCTGCGGCTTTCGCAATAAGGAAAATAAGGCTCTTAACTGATATTGAAACGGCAAGACTGGTTTACTTTAGTTATTTTCATAGTGTAATGTCCTATGGCGTGTTGTTGTGGGGCTCAGCAGCTAATATAGAAAATGTTTTTATACTTCAAAAAAGAGCTGTGCGCGCCATTTACAAACTTCGACGTAGAGATTCTCTTAAGGATTTGTTTAAAGAGATTAATATACTAACTTTGGCGGGACAATACATCTATGATAATTTAGTATATGTAAGGAAACATCATGATTTATTTATAAAGCATAGCGATGTTCATAATTTTAATACTAGAAACAAGAATAAGCTTGCCTTTCCAAAATTTCGGCTTGAAAAATGTAGACGCTCGTTTTTGGGGAAAGGCATAGCCTTTTTTAATAAAGTTCCACAACAAGTGATTGAGCTGCCTTTGCATAAATTTAAAATATATGTTAAAAAAACGCTCTTAAGCAAAGGTTATTACAAGGTCAGGGGCGTGCATTGGTTTTCCAGCGTAGTAGGCACTGTAGATCTAACTAGTAACTTTGCACTTATCTTATCCTGCTACCGAATATTATAAGTTTGAAAGTTTGTGAGGATATTTGGATGGAAGAATATTTGTTACTATTTCACTCATAAACTACTGAACTGATTAAGATGAAACGTTACAGCAATGTAGCTTATATATCAGAAAACCACATTGTATGCAAATATTTATAATTATCCTAATATTCCCACGGTAACGGCAACCACGCGGCGAGTGAAACCGAGAGCGGCCGCTAGTCATAAATGATAAGGTTTGTAATATTTAGTAGGAATATTAAAATGCTGACGAGTTTGATTGTTTGAGCACGCTAATCTCCGGAACTACTAGTTCGAATTGAAAAATTATTTTTTTGCTGGATAGTCCATTTATCTCGAAAGGTAATAAGATATTTAATATCACGTTACGATTAATAAGAGCAGAGCAATAATGTAAAAAGTTACAGAAACGGGAAAAAAATATTAGTTTTGGGAGCTTCCGTTGCGGACGGTGTGTAAACGGTTAAAGTTATGTAAAAATCATGTATGACGAAATTATTTCCCATCAAAAGTTCTAAAAAAAAGTCCGCGACAGCATATGTCTATGTTTTATGGTTAACTCACTATAACCATTTTTCAGATAATAAAATTTGTTCTAAACTAATGTATTATTTGAGAAGCTGTTTTCATAAACATGATATTAATCCTTATCTAAATAAATACGTTAATCATCACAAGTATTTAATTTTGAACAAAATTGTCCTTTACACCATTAAATTTTAATGAATATCTTAGGAAATATGACAGTTTTAAAATAACTCCTCAACAAAATAATTAGCGACCAAATTCATTCGTTAGGTAGGCATGCTTACTTTATACTGATATATTCCGGAAGTTTAAGCTAGAACGTTACACGTACAAACAGCGCCCTTCTTGCCATGGGCGGTTTATACTTGAGCAATACTTTTTCTAAATATCTTGTATTCTTGTATGAAACGCTGCTTGTTTCGAGTAGGCAATTTCGAGACTGCCTATCGGTAGGTATTCAGTATTTAGCGTAAGGAATGTCTTAGTGGGTGAGTGTTGAATAGAAGTTTAAACTAAAATAAAATAACTTTAACACTTATTGTATATTTATTTAGGTTTTGAATGAGGTAGGCACTGCCTAATTGCCTATATGGAATGCACGCCCCTGTACAAGGTAGATGACTATTTAAAAGACCAAAATGCATTGATGTGATACCAACATTAAACATAACTATTGTAAATAGTGTAAGAGGAAAATATTCTAATATGAGTATGAGAAAATTTTCTTCTTTTATTAAATATATTTCAAGATTGTAGATTTGTGTTTGGCAACAACATGTTCCATTGTAAATGTTGTTGTTTCTGTTAAGGCTGATAAATTTCTTGCGGCCGTTCTTCTTATCAGTTAAAAGATGTCCTGAATGGCTGGTAGGGAAAAAAATGTTGGACTATTCGAAAGTACTTATCTATAAGTCTATTTGAATAAAAATCTTTGACTTTGACATTGACTTCTTCATTTGTGTATTAACACAGATATAGAAGATAACTCCATTAGGTCCAAGAGAGTTGGAAATTACAAAAAAAACAGCCCTTGTCGAATTTTTTGCTGGTTATTCTGGACCCAGGAACGCTCCCGCCGTTAGGCTGTATGGAACAACGGTTTAGCTTCTTTGACAATCACAAAATGCTTGTAACAGTCTAGACTGAATAAATGTTATTGAATTTTGAGTAATGTAACCATTCCGTCTGTTCTTTATGCACTTCTTGGAGCTACAGATAATGAAGATCACTTACTCCAGTAGATGACAGTAGGCTGTGACGTCGCTGGTTCTTGTACTTTTCTGCTTCATGCTGAGCAAATTTGTGAAGTGCGTCGTCTATGAGCGAGTCTGGAACCTTCCGCTGTGATATCCTTACTTTGCCTATGTATAGAACCTGAAAGTTACATTTTATATTTATTATAGTGCAAGGAGGTAAGAAGTACTGACAAATTCGTTCGTCCGCAATAATAGCTTGTATGGTTGGTCATGAGATGGGTGACAAGAAATTAATTATCTCTAGTTTCTTCAAAGGAACGTTTAGCCGTTGGTCCCGACTGCTTTACTATTCGTAAACACCCAGTCGCGGTTCATATTATGACCTCCTTATCAGTTCATACGTAATCCCTGTGTCTCAGCAGTGGGGATATTAAGGCATGGTTGATGATAATGATTTCCCCATGGCCCCAACTCTTGGCCCCATTAGAAGTCATAGATTAGGAGAGGGCTAAGATGGAGCAGTCTGTTCAAAAGAAGCATCTTCACTTGAGATTTTAATATCAAGGGTGTAGTACAAACGCAAGTAGAAAATTCTACTCCCTGGCTGTACGCAATAGATGATGAAAATCACTTTGTACACAGACATTGTAGATCAATCCGTACGGTTGATAGCCCGCGCTACGTCTGGACTCCCGGTGCTGATGATGATGGTAGACCTTCAACTGTACTTCTCCTCATCAGCCGCACGACATCCACTGCTGAGTAAAGGCCTCCCCCAAGGATCTCCACGGCGATCGGTCCTGCGCTGCCCGCATCCAGCGGCTTCCCACGACCACGCACAAGATTGATCGGTTCATCTTGTCGGGGGCCTACCTACGGAGAGTCGTCTACTCACTTACTTCAAAGAAATGTGACTCGGAGGGCGAAAGATCTGCACAGAGTGAGGTGAGGGCGGACGCGTTGCTGGCACTCCGCACCAGAGGTTGCTGGTGCTCGCTTGTTCTGGAAACAAAAAATGCAAATATCTTTTATCTGTTCTTCTTAACGTGACGACTCAGGAGCTCTATTTTTGATTCACTCGTCTCGCGAGGGGTAAGGCGAACGGGGAGGCGATCAGGCGGATAGCGACCTTGCCTGTGTAGACATAGCTCGCTTTTCGCTTTGCCCCTCGTGCGCTTGCATTGGGAGGCAGTATATACAAAGCGAAGCTATGTACCTATATACGTGCAAGGTCGCTATTATGGAAGTACGGAAACGTCAAGAACGTCGTCGTAAAGATCCTCGCATGTTCAGGCCTAGGAACACGCAGGGCAGGACAGGAGATGCATGTGTCATTGTTTGGAGGGCACGCGCACAAGGCAAGCGCTCTTCGAGGGCTCTTATAATTTTCTGCATGTAGTTATATCGTTATACTTGCCGTGTGTTGACAGTCTAAGAATACAAGTGTCACCACTCCCTTAAATGTCTAGGATGTCGTAAGAGTCGACTAAGAGGCTCGACGCATTGAACGCCTGTGCGAGCGAAGGAAAACTTTCTACCAACCCGTCTGGCCAGCGTGGTAGCAGTAGGCTAATATCCCACAATGAACGCCACAATAGGCGTGAGCTAGGAAAGGCCTATGTACAGCAGTGGACGTCCACAAGATGATGATGAATTTTATAGTAAGTGTATAAGGTAATTTTTCAGTTTTGAGGACTCAATGAAAGACACGGAGAAGAAAACAGCCCCAAATATTCAACTTACCAATTATCATTTAAAACAAGTGAACAAAAACTTAATTTCCCTCAGTGAAACAAAGGTTTCATTTTACTTCCATTAAAGTAGTGACTTAGATTTTCATCATCATCATCATCATTCAGCCTATTGCAGTCCACTGCTGGACGTAAGCCTCCCCCAAGGTCCGCAACCTTTCTCAGGTCGTCGGTCCATCTAGCAGAGGAGCGTCCTACACTACGTTTACCAAGACGTGGTCTCCATTCGAGAACCCGCCTGCTCCAACGCTCGTCGTAGATTTTCATACTTTGCACAAAATAAGGGTTTTCTCCAATATTTAGGACTTTTATTCTTCTTATAACTTTTTAATTTTGCATTTTACAGTGCTATTTTTATGTCATAAATATTAAACAAGAAAATATACTAGAAAAAAGCAACTAGTCTCATGTCGCCCCGACGGGACTCGCACCCGCATCCTTACGATTCCGGCCCAATGCACTAACCAATTATGCTGAGACCTATGGGACACGTCGAATTTTTCTAGTGTATTCACCTTTCTACTGTGTTTTTCTACGAGTCGACGTGTCTCGGGGCGACATGAGACTAGTTGCTTTTTTCTAGTATATTTTGTTTAAATTTTTTATTCGTCTGTCAAGTATTTGGCTCATACATCGCATCCACATAAATTTTAACATTCGGTTCAATCTTTTTAAACGATGAGACTGATTAAAATATGTTTGCGTTAATTTGTGAAGAGACTGGAACTGTAAGTATGTACCTAGTGAGTAGGTACCTATGATTGTATGAAACGCACTGGTTAGATTTTATTGTCCGGCAGTGTAGATGCATAGGACACATTGCAAATGGCTTCCAATGCCACGACAAACATTGATTTAAAACAATTGTTTCAATCTCCTCCTGTTATTACAAGCTAATTGTAATGCGAAAACAACGCGCACACAACATCAATGGTCACGTCACTTTGAACGAGATGCTTATTGAATAAACACGTTTTTTGACACACAGATTAGCCATCATACCTGATGTTAAGTATTGATAAGGCTGAATGAAGATGGAAGCGCGCCTCTCTCGGAATCCTCAATCACTGAGGAACTGGCTATCTTATCTCCAACTGTCGGAACACAACAATGCTGAAAACATTGTTATCGTGGTTCATTTAAAACTGCGTTTAAAAACCTATATGGAGATAGACGGTAAAAGTGTACCTTGCGTGTCAAAAGTTTGATCCACGGTCAAAGTTTTTCGACCTAAGTCAGTCCGCTTGAGACCATTGCCATGAAAACACGCGTCACTCAGAAACGAAAATGGTTAATTGTGCAGTGTTTTCTTGCAAGAGCTCGTCAATAACATTTACACATCACTAAAACTCGCTCGTGACGTCATCGTAGGTACGAAAAATGCGACACGCTATACTAGAGCCATTACAAACGTGCGAACTGAGTCATAAATCATTAGGTCATAGGAATGTGACAATGACGCGTCAATCGTTATCGATAAAGAGATACCGCTCGGTCGGACGCAGGTATTACGCCGCTCTCATTACCTGGTATTGACTATCGACAAATCCCTTTTTTATTGTTACACACAACACTAGGAGTGCAAGCGAGAGTTCCGATATGCCTATAGGTGTGAGCAAGAGGTCTGATATTGATGATTTATAAAAAAAAAAAAAAACATTTTATTTCAGACTATGTCCATACAGTTGTAATGGCTCTAGTATAATAATAATTTAATTACAACCCAGACCCTAACAGCGATAAGAGAAGAATTGGCAAAGTCTGCATCACACGGGCATTCAGAACTAGCTTCTCACATCACTTCTTTCCTTTTCTTGGTTCCTTCTTATATAATAAAATCAATAAAGACTTAAATATTGACTTAAATAAGACCACTGTGTAAATTTACGACTAAACAAAAAGTGATTCATTTTCTTAAGAGTCAATCATACGACACTATTGAAAATTTTATAATTCCATTAAGATAAAATTTACGTATAATTATTGTAATATCTAAGTAACTTGTTAATTATAAGTATTATTGTCTCTTTTTTTTTGTTAGTTTGCGGAATTTGTGTAATTAGTTTAAGTAACAATACCTTACTTATATTATAATGGTACTACCAGTAGTGTACGATTCCGTGAGGTGGGAATAATAATGACCAGTAATACAGGTCTTACAGAGAACAGGCACCAGTCTCCCACAATAGATTTAAGTTATACTGTACCTAGTTCTTAGTAAACTGCTCTATTGTGTGAATAATATAATAAAGTTATTTTATTATTATTTTTATTAATATTCTCATACAGTTTGGAGCGCTCTTTTCGTCTATCTCGTTACAGGTTTGTTACTGCGATTCCTAAGATAATCCTTCTAACCTTTCAGTCGTATTATGTGGTATTCCTATCCCTATTGTAAATAGTTTATTTTTACAACCAAGTGCGTAAAAGGAGTTTATTTTTAGATACAAAACAGGTGTGAATGAAGGTCAATGTGAAAACTTCGATTTCTCTTAACAATAGTAATAAATGGCCTTTCTTTAACATAACCTACTTATTTACGAGAATATACAGGGTGGAAAAAGACGTTAGCTGGAGGGAAAGTACCCTACATATTCATGTAAGCAAATTTCAATCAAAGGAAACATTCCTTTTTTTTCAAAAATAAGTTAAACTGCATTTAAAGATTTTTGCTAAGTCACTTACCTGTACCGGAAATAGAACCAGCTTAAGGCGGTACCCCCACCGAAAGTGGCGCCGCGTTGAATTTTATTTAATATCGTAATTTTAATTCACAATTTAAATAAAACTTTACGTGGAATTTTTAGAGCCCATAGTCTAGTATTTTTAGACGGTATCATTAAATTCCCTCGTAGTCACTGCTAGAAGTAGATAGCAAAACTGCTAAAAGTGGCCGTTTTTGACACATTAGCTATCTACTTCTACGAATGACTATGACGAGATGTAGCGATACCTTCTAAAAATACAAGACAATGGGCTCTAAAAATTCCACGTAAAGTTTTATTAAAATTGTGAATTAGAATTACGATATTAAATAAAATTCAACGCGGCGCCATTTGCGGTCAGGGTACCGCCTTAAACGAGAAAAAATACATACTGTACTTTTATGGTACAAAATCGATAGTCTTAAGTTTAGAGATCAATTTAGGGTACTTTCCCTCCAGCTACCGTCCATCCTGTATATAAAAATAAGACTCTATTGCCCTTGGTCATAAGGTTAAAGATGGAAGCGAGCCTCTCCCGGAATCTTCAGCCACTGAGGAACTGGCTATCTTAACTCTAACTACCGGAACACAAGAATGCTGAAAAAATTGTTGTTATGTCGTCAGACTTAGATAAGATGGTGGTAGCTAGCCAGGCGGGCTTACAACAAGTCCTACCACCAGCCAAAACTTATATAACTCGGCATTAAGTAACTAATAAACACAGCATTTAGATTGTGACATTTATATATTCTCAGGCGGTACAAACAGTGGCGTAGCGTGGATTAATCTGAACGTGGGCGGAGGCGCATCAGCGAGGCCCTTTCCTTTCAGAACCTATTAGTGACCCTACCATATTTTAGTGATATCGAAAATGAAATATAATTTAACAGAATACATTGAAAGTCATAATAAAAAAGGGTTTATTTCTAACTTGTATGATCTAATCTTCACAAAAAGAATGCCTTTCGGCTCTTTGCTTTGTTGAAGTAAAGATTTGTAGTCGATTTTTGAAGCTAACTCTGCTTCAATTGATAATATCCCTAAAGCAGACAATCGGTCCTGCTTCATACTATTCTCAAATATTTTTTTATTCTATAATTTAGATCTTTAACTTCTTTCTTCTTTAACTTTCTTTCTTCTTCTTCTTCTTTAACTTTAGATCTTTAACTTTGGGGATAGGAAATTATCCCTCGCACATAAAGGGGCCTCGCGCGCGAGGCCCCTTTATGTGCGAGGCCGCGGGCGAGGGGCCGCTTCGCCCACGCCTAGCTACGGGTACAAAGGATGCGAAAGTGTGTTTTTTTGTCCTTCCTTCGCGCCCTAACTAATCAAACAATTGACTTGATTTTTATATAATTGAAATAATATTATTGACATAGAGTTAGTTGAAAGGACGGATAGTAATATAGTCTAATTTTTATCCCGATATTCTTTAGGGAACGGGAACCACGCGGGTGAAAGCTAGGAAGCTAAGTAAGCTATAAATGCAAAGGTATGTCTGGCTGTCTACTTTATTCAATGTATGTATGAACAGAGTAACTGCCAGTAATCGGCGACTAGGAACCGCTACGGGAGAAATATAATAATAATAAAACGTATAAGTATTTAATTAAAGTGAGTGTCATAGAAGTACCTTTACGAGATATTCAACATTGTCAAAAAAAACAACGGGTTGCACTCTGGCAGTGCCGGCAGAAGTGAAAACCGCTTAAACGAAAATAACGATCAAAATTCACTATATCTTGACCACAACTTCATAAAAAATTTATGAAAACGGAGACCAACTTGATTTGGCTGGTAAGTCCATGATAAAACTAACCTTCTTTATATAATGGTTGTTATTAACTAATCTACGTAGTACGTACGTAGATCTTTCAAGTGTGAGACTTGAAGTAGGTCAACGGTAAATGGTCTTACGAATTTTCGATCAGGGCCTCGTGTCCTGAACATTTTTTACGCATCCCTAAAATTTAAAACTGATGTGCACGACGCCGCTAAAGAAGTTTTCATTTCAAAAAGGAAAATTGCAAATGAGACACCATCAAAAATATTTGTAAAAAAAAGTTCGCCAAGTCATGTCATGACTCTCCAAAAAATCTAAATTTTATATAACTAAGAGTCTAATCTTAGTTTTTTGACATGATTGCGCCTTTTTCAAATTCAAAATATTTTTCTTCACTTAATACTCAAATTACACATGTTGACAGACTGATCGTATTCGATCACGTTCGTTAAGTAACGTTCGGCCGGTCAGGTGTCGGATGGGTGACCGTATAGTGGCATTTTAAGTGAGCGCTTCCGTGAGTTCCGTGCTTCAGAGGGCACGTTAAACCGTCGGTCCCGGCTGCTGTCAGTCGTTTAGCCAAGTCAGAGGGCTTAAAGGCGGCCTGATAAACTCTGACACAAGAGGTGGCCTCTAATCTTCATATGAAAAGAAGAATAAGAAGAAGAGAAGTAGGTAGTTCAGTAGATCTCCTTGCATTTTGTACTATCTGTTTATACGTCAGAAATCGGCAACAAAGGTACATAAAAAAATTTTGATTGTAAAGTAACTATTATTATATTCAGAGCACTAGCGGACAAAAGGGAAAAGCGCCACCATAGCGGCACTAACACACCAGCCGTAAACTTCCCCTGTCAAGCTTGTGGGAGAGTATGCCGCTCTCGAATCGGTTTGTTAAGCCACGTAACAAGTTGCCTCCGTGGCACTGCTATAAAATCGTCTGCAATAGACGCAAAGGCCATTGATTGATTGATTATTATATTATAACTTTATAATATTGCATTTTACAACAATACTATTATTATTTGATAAATATTAAACAAGAAAATATACTAGAAAAATTGGCCAAGTGTGAGTCGAACTCGCACATGAAGGGTTTCGTCTCTCACCCAAGGTTGCCTGGAAGAGACTGCTACGTAGCTATAAGGCCGCCTATTGTGTGTCCCTCTTTTTTGACATTTTCTCTGTATGTGTTTGTTTTTGTATCGTGTGCAATAAAGTTTCTATTATTATTATTGCCAAAATGCCATTATAATTTTTCGTCTGCAAAAATAAGTTTGTTTTTCATAGTGTTTGTATGAATGACAAAGTTATATTTTGACAAAGTTAGGTTTCGGAAAATGTGCTATAGCTCTGAAACTACTAAATAAATTTCGTTCAAACCAATTTTCGTTAAAGTTTTTACAAAGATCTACATCATATATTTTTATTTTATTTTTCACATTCTTATTTTAAAAGTTGGAGGGGGGAAATTTTTCCACTTTGGAAGTGTATAACTTTCAAACGGTTGACTTTTTCATTTAAAATTTGTCAGTAACAGGTCCATGTATGGGGAGCCCCCCTTTAATTATTTTTTTATTTTTGTGTAAAAACCGTAAAGCGGTATACAAAATACATCTACCGACCCAGTTTCAACTGTGTGATCCTTATAGTTTTGGAATAAAGTGGCTGTGACATACATCGGTTTGGCCGAATCTCTATGGGTTTCGATTTTTACCTTTAGGCTACGAAACCCTAAAAAGCAACTAGTCTCATGTTGCTTGTCCCGTCAGGGCGACATGAGACTAGTTGCTTTTTCTAGTAGGTATATTTTCTGGTTTATTATTATAACAATTAATTAGTAATATTAATAACGTATTAGTGCGTATTAGTGCCGTGTGGTGACCTAAGAATACAAGTGTCACCACTCCCATACATGCCTGGGATGTCGTAAGAGTCGACTAAGAGGCTTGACGTATTGCAAGAGAAGGAAAACTTGAAACAAACCCTCTACCAACCCGTCTGGCCAGCGTGGTAGCAGTAGGCTAATAGCCTCCTATGAACGCCACAATAGGCGTGAGCTAGGAGAGGCCCATGTCCAGCAGTGGACGTCCACAGGCTGATGATGATTATGATGAATATTAATAAAGGAACTACTAAGGGGCTAAATATTGATAAAACTACCACTTTTTGGCTCCACCTTAGATCTAATATTTTTTTGAGAGACCCAGGAGCCGTAGTGAATTTTTACTTCAAATGTCGTTGTGATTAATTTTACAGAATCAGGGTGCTAATTGTCTCATTTGAAAGATATTCACATACTTCAGGCCGTCACTATTTGACATTTGATAGAGATTGTGATCGGGACGCGTTTTGAAAGGTATTGAATGAACGAAATTGAACTGTTTAAGCTAAGTGACAGACGAAAATATCTTTCAAATGTATGGAGAAATGTCAAATGAAGTGTCAATTAAAACATCATTCGTTCCGAAAGGGATTGAGAGTATAAATTACACAATTCCATTAATCCTAAAGGGATTGTGATAGATTTTGAAATTAGACAATTAGGGTCAGTAGATCTTTTTCGTCAATGAGATCTATTATTGTCCATACAATACTTGTTTTTATGTTGTATGTTTGTTACTCATATGTATGGAAAAGGTAAATGAATCGTGAGATATGGCCGCTTGCCAGACGACTTTGCTCCCAATAATGTTCACATAATGTATACAGAGTACAGGAAAATCGATGGAGGAAGAATGACTACGGTATTATTAATTTCTATCATTGTGCTTGGTGAATATGTGCGTGTTTATTTGTAAATGCCGTTGCTTCTATAAGCTGAAAGTTTCTTTCAACAATTTATTGTCAATAAAAAGGTCAGATAAAGTTATTTTAGCAATTACGTAAGAATAGTTTGTTTTTGGAACGAAGTTCCTTATTTTATCTGAAACGGGGAAACGCTGCCTTCATCTAAGCTTCTTCTTGTTCTTATCGAGTGAGGATTAGTGGCCACCTCTGGTGTCAGAGTTTATCAAGCCGCCTGTAAGGCCTCTGACTTGGCTTAATACCAACAGCCGGTACCGACGGTTTAACGTGCCCTCCGAAGCACGGAAGCTTTCAGTTATAATGCCAATTTACATTTACCCATCCGACACCTGACCGGGCCGAACCTTGCTTAACAAACGTGATCGAATACGATCAGTCTGTCAAGCGCGAAAATGAGCGCTTCATCTTAGGTGATGTTAAGGATTGATATAGCTGAAGTTGAAAGCATGATTCACCAGGAACCCTCAGCCAATGAGGAATTGGCTATCTTATATCACAACAATGCTGAAAACATTGTTGTAATGACGACAGACTTAGATATAATAAGATAATTAGCCAGGTGGGATTCATCATTTGCTAACAGGCACAAGTCCTCAGAAAAAAATATCTGTTGTGTCTTATAGCTTGGTGACTGCGCCAAGAGAGCTGATGATTCTATATTGACTTTGTTCTACATAAAAACATTTTATAAAAAAAAATCAAACCGACTTCAAAAAGTAAAAAATAAATCTTTTGGACTCGGTGCCAGCCAAGGCATTCTACATCGCACTTTTATTAACTATATATTTTTTGGCCTTAGCTAGCTAGCACCGACTCCAAAAGTTTTATTTTTTACTTTTTGAAGTCGGTTTGATTTTTTATAAAATGTTTTTATTTCAGTTTTTTTTAGTTACATCATGTGCCGTTACTTACACTAAAAATCAGCCCATACACAACAATGATGTCATCTAGGTAAACGACTACTTGCCAAAAGGTGAATGATATTTTTCAGGATTATGAAAAAACTACTAGCTAGATCTTCGTAAAAATTATATGGGACCACACATAAACCATTTTCTTTCAGATAAAAAAAGAATTTAAAAAATCTGTTAACAACTGGTGAAGTTATGGTAAAACATACATAAAGAAAAAAAAAACCGTCGACTTTAGAACCTCCTCCTTTTTTTGAAGTCGGTTAAAAAGATAAGCCATCAACTAACCTTGTTGTGTTTGGGCAATAGTAATAAGATAGCCAGTTTCTCAGTAGTTGAGGATTCCGGGAGAACTGCGACTCCATCACAGAACTATATCGAGATATACGAAAAGAGCCCCTCAAACTGAATGAGAACCTAGCATGTCGAATTTTTCGTACCTACGATGACATCACGAGCGAGATTTAGCGACGTAAAAATGTAATTGACAAGCTCTTGCAAGAAAGAACTCCACAATTAACTATTTTCGTTTCTGAGTGACGCGTGTTTTCATGGCAATGGTTTCAAGCAGACTGGCTTAGGTCGGAAAACTTTGACCATGGATTTACAAACATTTTACAAACAAAATAGGTAAACTATTATCATAATCTTGATATAGGTCTTTGGACTCCATCTTCAGCCTTATTAAATACTTAACATCAGTATGAATTCCCTGTTCTAGTAAAAAATAACTTACAAATTAGAGCTGCAGTTCCCAGCGAGCGATATGTTGGGGCTGACCCAAGGCATCTCTGCCTGCTGCTGGAAGCCCAGGTTCTTGGTGACGGCGCCAAGGGAACTGGTTGACCCACGGGGACTGCCCGCGGGGGGAGACTCGCGCATCTGGACGAAGAGATCCGTCACCTGGGGAGAGGGCGTGAATTTATTATAATTATTATTGTTTTTTTTTTATTTGAATAGGTTTGCTTTTCATCCCAAAGCAAACCTATTCAAATTAAAGGTATTCAGCCTTGCTTTGAAGGTGATCGGATTATAAGTACTCTGAAATACAGACGCAGGGAGGGAGTCCAGACTCCTTTACTGTGCGCAATATAAAAGACTAGCGGCCGTGAACGGTTTCACCCGCGTGGTTCCCGTTCCCGTGGGAATTTTGCGGTCATTTATAGCCTAACTTACTACTTGGGGTCTAAGGATTCTCTATACCAAATTTCGTCAAAATCGGTCCAGTAGTTTTTGAGTTTATTCCTTACATGCAAAAATACAAATCTTTCCTCTTTATAATATTATAGTATAGATTATATTATTATATAGTATAGATTTTGAGTAGCGCTTGGTGCGACAACAGAAAGTCTGGCAGCCCGCAGTGCCTGAATGTTATTTTACTTAAGATGACTCCACCCCCATCCTTTTTTATTTGAGTGAGAGAAATGCATGCTCTTTAAGCATACTGTCGGGGCATGCTGGACTCAGTTAGCAGTGTCATTGTGCCCCAGAACGATCTGGAAAGACAAGGTTATCCCTCGCTCGCCCGGCCCTCTATCAAGCCTACTCGGCTAGGCGGTTGTGACCACACCCTGACCCCTCAACCAGCCCGAAAGCTCGATGGGGGCTCCACCCCACCTGATGCTAAGTGGTGGTAGAGTGGTAGAGATAACTTGTGCAGCAGTTCTAACTGCCACTTCAGCCACCCTTTTTTTTTTTTCTCCAGGGGGAAATGCCCGTGCATACCCCCCCGTCCGGGGAGACAGGGGGGTTGTGTGGGACTCGAACCCACTAAAACCCCCTGGGTGTTCCAACCGCGCGAGTGGACGGAGATTGCCGGGATAAGGGTAGCATTCTACCGGGTCCCCGCCCCGCGTCTGCCCCCTTGGGCCTTTCTCTCCGGGTCCGTGAAGTGACCCAGACTACCACTACTGGTTGGGCGTGCGGAAACACATGGCGCGCCCATCCACCACGGGGGTCCTAGCTGGACGACGGGATTCCCCGTCCCGCCGCCCAATCCCCACTTCGAAGCTACTGCGCCTCCTCCTGGCGCCGCCTCTCCTTAGAGAGGCGAGCGGAGCGGCGAATCCTCCGGGGTTTCGGGGACTCCAACTCCCTGGCCGTCCCCCTCTCCTGTCGCTATGAGACGAGCCACTTCAGCCACCCTCACCTTGCCGGTCTGCTAAATGGAGCCTGGTTTTCAGAAAGGGAACACTTGCTTAGGCAAAAAATACCACTTGCGGATAGTACGACAAATATATAAGGAGCCCGTGGCGCAGTGCCTGCGATTGTTGAGGTTTTTTTTATGAACGACGGGGAGACTTTAGCCGTCATCATACCTGATGTTAAGTATTGATAAAGCTGAAGATTGAAGCGAGCCTCTCCTGGAATCCTCGGCTACTGAGGAGCTGGCTATCTTATCTCGAACAGCCGGAACACAACAATGCTGAAAACATTGTTGTTATGGCGTCAGACTTCGATAAGATGGTGGTAGCTAGCCAGGCGGACTTATCAGTCCTACCACCAACCAAACAGAATACAATACCCCCGCTGGGTATCGAACCCGGGACCCCAGGGTCTGATACCGGTGGTTGTACCACTAGACCACAGAGGTGGTTAAAACACCTTTTTTCACAGAATTTACAAAAAAATGCATTAGCTCGAACTTGCACGTGATGCCGTCGGTCCCTGCTGTATTTGTGGTCGCTAAAAGTGTTAAAACCCATCCATCCGCATTGGACCCGCGTGTTAGGTTGGAACATAGCCTATTCTCTTTATCTATATCTAAGGAAGGACCGTGCCCATCAGTTTATATGACTTCTATTACATACAAGACACTTATGGCCTACTTAAATTGCTTCAATTATCACGTTTCCATCCTAACATTGTATTGCAGTAGCAATAAACATACCGTTAACGTAATAATTAAAGTAACATTGCTTAGCAAACGTTTTCCTATTATGCTATGTTTAAAAACCTTGACAACGACGTCGAGTTTCCATATAAGGTCGAAAGATGGCGTTGTTAGATGGTTCTTTATTTGTCTTGGTCTGGGTGTTTCAATATGT
This sequence comes from Chrysoteuchia culmella, assembly GCA_910589605.1. NCBI lineage: Eukaryota > Metazoa > Arthropoda > Insecta > Lepidoptera > Crambidae > Chrysoteuchia > Chrysoteuchia culmella. The sequence continues at coordinate 493,464 of OU342671.1, read as the reverse complement.
ATATTATGTATGTATTTACAAAAAAAAAGTATATAAGTATGTTTCTCCGTTATCTAGTACAGAGATAATTGGTGTGATTGTATGGAAAATATTTATTTTATTATTTATTTATTAATTACATTTTAGTGGCCACAATAGTGGCTTGGAGGATTAAGATCCGGGGATTGGGATTAGCCACAATCACTAGGGACTTACAGTGGCCACAAGTGGCTCGAAGTGGCACAATCAGGGATTGGAATGGCCACAAATGCGGCTATAAGGCACAACCGTGGCTCATGGTGACCACAAGTGGCTCGAAGTGGGAACGAGTGGATCAGTGTGGCCACAACCAGGGATTGGAGTAGTCACAGTTGGGGCTATAGAAATCACAATCGAAGCAAGGTGGCCACATGTGGCTCAAAGTGGCAACGAGTGGCTCAGAGCGGCCGAAACCGGGGCTTTATGTGGGCACAACATCAAGGAGGCCACAAGTGACTCGACGTGGCAACAAATGGCTCCACAGCCAGGGTACACAATTGGGTGGGGTTCGAGCGGCCACAACCGTGGCTTAAAGTGGTCACACCAAGACTTAGAGGTTAAAGGCATGAAAGTTTGTATTTGTTTGTATGAAAGATAGAGCAAAATTAATGCGAATGAAGCCACGAGCGGCCAATAGTTATAATAAACAGCTAAATTTATGATTACGTGTCTCTGAATTGACTGCCTAGTGAAGTGACCGTGACACAACAATTATACGGTTGTTGGTATGATTTTAATAATAATACTGTTTATATGATGCCGCTGACGCAGTTTACGAGATTATAAATGTGAAGCAACTTTTGCCATGGTCATATTTGGGATGGGTAACCAAAACTTTAAAAAAAATTTTTTACTAGAAATACTCGACTCGTCTCTTGTTGTTTTCGTTATAGTCTGGACAAGAATGTTTACAGACGTACATCTTATGTTTTGGCGCGCACTGTTCATTGAAATAAAACAACTTTTACGGATATCAAACGCGCTATATTTCACGAACTAAGTTGTAATTGTCCGTATTTTTTGTTTTTTTAGGGTTTTTTTTATTTTCCCGACATTTCGGCACATTTTCAGCTGCCGTGGTCACGGGAGCTGGTCATCATTATTTCAAAGAATGATTACTTTTTACTACCCATAAGACTAGTTAGTTTTAAATATAAATCATGCAAAAAGGTCATAAATCACAATAAAAAACACACACGCACTCAGGTTGTTATTAACAAACAAGTTTTGTTTTTACAGAGTTTGCAAAATTCTAGGGCCCAGAATATTTTATTTCCCAAATAGGATCCAAGTCCATAGAAAACTAACATTACTAATACTAAAATAAGGTAAATACAAATCTATTAACGAAACTAAGAAAAACTAAATGTAAAGAAAAAAAAATTACAAAAGACATGGAATAATAAAGTTTTTTTTATTTTTATTTCTTTATTTTATAATATTTAGTCTTAATCGTATTGCAATTGTGTTTCAATTGTAGTACTAGAATTACTTTTACACGTTCTTGCATACAGTGCTGTAGTGTTGACTAATTAGGATGAGCCCTAACACAGTCCTGCAGTATTAGGCTAGGCCCTGTCCCCTTATTGGCCATCGGTATTGTATACAGTGCTGCAGCGCAGTGATGACAAATTAGGATGGGGCCTAACACAGTCCTACAGTATTGGGCTAGCCCCGATCCTAATTGGCCAACGGTATTGTATACAGTTCTGCAGCGCAGTGATGTTTAATTGGGACGGGGCCTCACACAGTCCAACAGTACTAGGCAAGGCCCTGTCCCCTAATTGGCCAACGGTATTGTATACAGCTGTTCTGCAGCGCAGTGACGACAAATTAGGATGGGGCCTAACACAGTCCAACAGTACTAGGCAAGGCCCTGTCCCCTAATTGGCCAACGGTATTGTATACAGCTGTTCTGCAGCGCAGTGACGACAAATTAGGATGGGGCCTAACACAGTCCAACAGTACTAGGCAAGGCCCTGTCCTCTAATTGGCCATCGGTATTGTATACATTTCTGCAGCGCAGTGATGACTAATTGGGTTGGAGCCTAACACAGTCCAACAGTACTAGGCAAGGCTCTGTCCTCTAATTGGCCATCGGTATTGTATACATTTCTGCAGCGCAGTGATGACTAATTGGGTTGGAGCCTAACGCAGTCCAACAGTACTATGCAAGGCTCTGTCCTCTAATTGGCCATCGGTATTGTATACAGTTCTGCAGCGCAGTGATGTTTAATTAGGATGGGGCTTAACACAGTCTAACAGTACTAGGCAAGGCCCTGTCCTCTAATTGGCCATCGGTATTGTATACAGTTCTGCAGCGCAGTGATGACTAATTAGGATGGGGCCTATCACAGTCCTAGCATACTGGTAATATATTTGATAATATATATATTTGATAATAATTATATTTGCGGCATGAACGTGCGAGCGGAACAACAGCGAGAACTGGTGTGAAAAAGAGAAATAATCTTAGCACAGTCGGAGGTAGATAGTATTTAAAAAAACACAGTCCTACAGAAATAGGTTAGGCTCTTTTTTACAAACAGGATGTGGTCTAGGATGTTACATGCTCGCCCAGGAAATGCCTATTCATTCTCGCCTTGAAGAGACCAAAGTTGTAGTAGTCGGGGAACCCAGGAGAAGGCAGTGCATTCCATTCATAAGCTGTGTCCTAATTGGGCATCGGTCGCATCATTCATCGTGCGATGAAACAACGATGGTTTAGCTTTCATCGCGCGACTGTCAATTATGATAGTCAGTAGATACATAAGTATCTATTTTTGGTCGCACGGTGGTACGATACCCAAATATGACAGCAAGCGTAGCATGAGCACATCGACAAATCTATTTTGACACTTTTCTCGCGCGAGCGTATTGTCTGTCCCGCTCACACCGTACTGATATGAGCGGGACAGACATCGCGAGATAAGCGTCGACAGCGAGTCGCGGTGCGCATGCTACGCTGGCAGGAGCTCTATTTTGAATCACTCGTCGCGCGAGTGGCGAGGCGACCGAGGAGGCGATCAGGCTATTAGCGACCTTGCAAGCGTGGACATAGCACGCTTTTCGCTTTGCCTCTTGCGCGCTCGCGTTGGTAGGCGGTACTACAGACGAAAAGCGAAGCTATGTATATCCGATCAAGGTCGCTTTTACGGAATACGGAAACTCGCACCGAAATCCGTAGAATCCTCGAGACGAGTGAATCAAAAATTGAGCTCCTGGGCCAAAAACACACTTCAATGTAAACACGATAGAGACACAATTATGGACAAATGTTAGCGGAATTTACCGCCTGTACTATAACTTAGTAATTGTTAGTATTCTTTGCTATAACATACAAATTGTTTGAAAACACACAACACCTAAGACACCTTACCATATGTTTTATATTTATTGCTGAGGTGTCAGAGTGGGACCCAAATACTGGGCGGTTTTTCGGATTCATTTTCAATCTGATGATCTGTCAAAAAATAATACCATTGATATCTAGTCTAACATAAATAAAATTGTGCGTATGGGGCCAAGCGCAGTATAGGGTTCGGCGGAGCTGTTTGTATGAGCCGCTAAGTTGTGTACTAGTAGGCCCGTACATGACAATTGTTGTAAGTATAGTTGTGACACACTCGCCGTAGTAATGGTTGAATAAAAACACTGATTCACGTCAAAGTTATAATACGCAGAAAATAAGTAAAAAAATACCTACATTAAGTAGTGTTGGATACTAATTTGTTTCGCAGTAAATCAGTTTAAAGAGTGCGCGCTGTGAGTAAACAAACAATAACATTTATATTGAGTCTACCTATCTTTGCAACAACAACGCGACAGCAACGAGACAGCGATAAGTCTCGTATCTCTTAGCAATCGCACTGTTATTACAGTGCGGCCTCTACAGAACAATCGATGAACAGCAATGTGCATTCATTAATTGGTTTCGTCTTGAATTATTTTGGGAATTTTATTATAGATTTTTATGGCGTTAACGTTTTGTTTAAAATTGAAATTTGTTTAGCTGTTTTTGCGTGATTGAGCAAAAAAACCGAACTTTCACATTAATAGTTATTAGTATTACTAACGTAATAATACTTATGATAAATTTTAAATAGAAAAATATCGGAAAAAACTAACTCGGCCACAAGTGAATTCTCAGATGGGAATCGAACCCACGACCCTTGGAAATCCTTTGGAATGCCAAGTGAATTTTTTCCAATATTGTTCTATTTAAAATTTATCATAAGTATAAAAATTGCATTGAAAAATGCAAAAATTCAAAAATCATAAAGTAATAATACTTACTACAATAATGCACTATTTGAGGTATGAAAAGTCAACAGAAATACAGTGTCACTTTTTATTACTTTCCAACTTTGCTGGCTCACCGACCCGAAGTGGATTTGTATTTAATTTTCGATTATTACCACATCGACTCACACATACATTAATTTATGATAACGGAGGCATACATGCATAGTCATTTATGTAAATAATGTGAACCAATCATCTGGAATAGATATTATTATGTTTGACAATTTTCAAACTCTTTATAACTTTTTAATTTTGCATTTTACAATGCTAATTTTATGTGATAAATATACTAGAAAAAAACGAGTTGTCTCATCCCGCCAGGGAAAATAATTAAATTATAAAAGACAAATTCAATTCAAAAATAAAAATTTATTTAAAAATAAATTTAGTTTAAAATGTCAAGTTAGAATTAATGAAACTTAAAATCAAAATTCAAATTAATTTAAAAGATTATAATTGATGAAATTATAAATTTCATAATAAAATCAGAACAAGATAAATATAATATTAAAAAGTAAAAATAAAAATTATAAATATTTTAAGGTATTATATGTATAGATATAATGAGAGCATCATATCCACTTTCTTCTCGTTATGATATTATTAAAATGATAGCAATTTCTTACAATGAATTTTGGATCGGTTCCAATGTTTCCGCAAATCGGTCGGTTTCGTTGTGAAGTTTGGCAGACGAGGTCATCATTGTTGCTTTGTGAGTTGTCCAGACAAATGGACAAAAGGTATATTCACAAGCTTCCATTAAAAATTAATAAATCCTTTTTCGTACGATCACGCCAATTTGACGACGACTTTGGTGAGGTGGCTTGAACTTTCAAGTGCTTATTATGAGAGAATAGAATAAAATAGAACAAAACAACTTTTACGGATATCAAACGCGCTATATTTCACGAACTAAGTTGTAATTGTCCGTATTTTTAAGATTTTTGATTTTCCCGACGTTTCGGCACCTTTTCAGCTGCCGCGGTCACGGGATGACTCATTCCGTGGTCATCCCGTGACCACGGCAGCTGAAAAGGTGCCGAAACGTCGGGAATATCAAAAAGCCTTAGGAAAATTACAACTTAGTTCGTGAAATATAGCGCGTTTGATCTCCGTAAAAGGGGTTTTATTTCAAAAACGATTTGGATGAAATGTGGCTCACAGGTAAAAGATAGCCTGGTGATCCATGTGTTAATAGGTAACACATAGGCTACTTTTTACCCTGATATTCCCATGAGAATGGGAACAAAGCGAGTAAATCCGCGGGTGGCCCCCAGATACCTATATATTTTTTGTTTTTTATGAATGACGGGGAGCCTCTTACCCTTCATCATACCTGATGTTAAGTATTGATAAAACTGAAGATGGAAGCGAGCCTCTCCCGTAATCCTCAGCCACTAAGGAACTGGCTATCTTATCTCGAACTGCCGGAACACAACAATGCTGGAAACATTGTTGTTATGAAAAAACTAAGTTGCTATATAGAAATAAAAACTTTTTATATAAAAAATGAAAACCGACTTCAAAACACTAAAAAGCAAAAAAGTCGGTGCAAGCCAAAATAAAATAGTAGGACCGCAAAGTAGAATGCCTTGGCTGGCACCGACTCCAATAGGTTTATTTTTTGCTTTTTAGTGTTTTGAAGTCGGTTTTCATTTTTTATATAAAAAGTTTTTATTTCACAGTTTTTAAAGGTAGATAATATAATGTCATCTAAGTAACAAATATGAAATGAAATATATAAAAATGCGCAAAACGTAAAAAGTACTGGGTCAAACTAAACGAAATTTTTATGGGACCAATTGGCAACTATTCTGCATCGAACAAAAAAAGATTAACGGAAATCGGTCCAAAAATCTCGGCGTAATCGGTGTACATACATAAAAAAATAAAAAAATACCAACCGAATTGAGAACCTCCTCCTTTTTTGAAGTCGGTTAAAAAATGTTCCGTTTTATTTAAATATATAGTAATTCTGCTCTCTTAATTTCCTATTTATGCAAATATACCTATCAATATACAATATTCATTGAGTTACATATTGTCAGCTGTTTGAAGGTTTTTCCTCCTCATAACCTGTTATAATGGAACCAATTATTAAGAAATGACCTCGATGCACTTATTTATAAATAGAAAACTGGTCAAATCCGTTTATATTAGCATGTGTAGTTGACAATTCTAACACCAGGACCTCCGTGGTAGAGTACGTACAGCGGTTTCAAAATGTCGCCTATTCTGAGGTCCTGGCTTCGAATACCGGTAGGGGCAAATGTTTGTATGATGAATACGAGCATTTTTAACCTAAATCATGGAAGTTTATTATATACAGTGTGGGGCCTAGAACCGGAGATAATATTAAAAACGGAGGCTTTATATGTCACTAGTGATTAAATCATAATGGTCCCAACTAATTAAACATAAATCTATACTTTTTTATTTTTTCTAACAAACTTAATCGTAAATTCAATGTAAGTAATGCAAACAACAGTACCGCTCAACTTTTTCGGAGCTACTCGGAACGTCTTTTTGAAAATTTATGTGTCGGCTGATAGAAAAATATATCGTACTTCATGAACCTACGTAGGTATTGTTTTCTTTCTGGAGTGTTTTTTGCACTCGAAAGCCATTTTCACATTTAATTACAAAAATCAATTCAATTACTTATATTAAAATTAATATAAACTAAGAAATTCCTCTGACAATATTTTGACTTTATTAATCAAAATGATTATTTTAAATTTACACTATGATCTTCTTTATAAAAAGATCATAATGTAAAAAGAGTATAATCCATAGAATTAATAGGTACTACTAGTACCTAATAATTCCATGGCTGAATCTACTTGGTACAAAGAGTATACTATGTATTGATTGACATGACATGTCATGCATGATGGATAAAATTGTAAACAGACAACAGCTGTCGTTGCGATATTTAATAATAAACTACTGATTTAAGTAATTTGAAACAGAGATTTTAAGCTGTGGAAAGCAGCGGGGGCTGTTGCTATTTATTTATTTTATTATTATTATTACAAACACTTAAATTAGGACAATTTATTGGTTTTCTTACCTCTACAGTGCTATATAAACCTTTTTAGGTTTTACCAAGCACCGGTATCCATCCAAGTTAGCTCGAGATATAAAAAAGAAAAAAGGTATAAACTTGTTTAACTTATGAATATGTGTCTAAAACATTTTGAAATACATAACTATACTTTTTTATTCTACTACCTCTCATATTGGCTCGATCACGAATATGTTAGTTACGAACTACAAGTGGGTACACACGGGCAGATCCTCTGCCATATAATATATTATATTACAAGAGTATGTTTTTTAATTTTAAACTAGATTGATTTTTTTTTTTAATTATTATTTGATGTAACTACTTAGAATTATTAAAAAAAAAAAAAAAAACAGGAAAGAAAAATTAAAAAGGACTAAACTATTTTTATTTTGAAGTATTTATGTTTAATATTGATAAATAATGTTTTTTTACAATTTTTTTTATATTGATTGTATTTTCTTTTTTACATGATAATGGTAATTCGTTGATTAATTTGGGGATCTGGAATTGTAATAATTGCCTTCCATATAGATTATTGTACTGCGGGATGATTAGTTTTGGATCCGATGCACTACGTGTTTCTTTATTGTAATGTTTTGTTTTACGGTAAATATCATTAAAAAAAACTACTTCATTCATTCATTCATTCATTCATTAAAATAGTTTTCTGTGAGAAGATTCAGTTTTACTTGTTCATGTACTGGTAGTATGTTACAGTGATAAAAGAGTTCGTCAGTGTTGTCTCTAAATTGCATTTTAATTTTATCTGGTACTATAGCTTTTAAGATTCTTATTTGTAGCTTGTATATTGCGTCCAAGTGAGACTTAGATGTTCTTCCGTAACTACTAATACCATAGTTTATTATAGATTCTCCCAGTGCCTTATATAATTGCAGACGTATAGAATACGGAATTTTGTTTTTGACCAACACAAATTTGGATAGGATCGCTCGTAACTTGTCACAGACATAGTGAATATGTTCGACCCATTTTAATCGGTCGTCAAGTATTAGCCCTAGATACTTTTGCTTATTCACGACTTCGATGGGACTACATTTACAATTCTGGATATTATTATGTAGGCATTTATGACTGTGTGCTATCAGTTTGAGATCCTTGTGTTTTCTATTATGGCTACTACTGATGTACATGAGCTTGGTTTTTTCTACGTTAATCACGAGACCAGCATCATGGGACCACTTCAAGAGACTTGTGAACTCAGCTTGCAAGTATTTTAAGGCTTCATCTAGGTCTTCATTACTAGCAACGAGACATGTGTCATCAGCAAACTGATAAATTTCACACTTATCTATCAGATTAACTGCATCATTCACATAGGTGATGTAGTGAAGCGGTCCAAGTACTGAGCCCTGCGCTGTGCCTTTAGAAACTGTGACCTTGTTGCTAATGACATTCGAAACTTTGACAACATACGATCTGTTAGTTAGATAATCTTTACACCATTCTCCTAGAGGTCCTCGTATGCCACAATCATTTAGCTTTTCTATCAGTGTTTCGTGTGTCAAGGTGTCAAATGCTTTACTGTAGTCTATTAGTAATACTAGAACGTGTTTTTTACTGTCAAGATGTTTGAAGACACTATCCGTAAATTTAGACAATAGTTGAGTTGTACTCTTGCCACATTGGAAACCAAACTGCTTATCAGTGATAATACTGTGACTCCTATAGAAAGCTTTTATTTGTTTTGATATTACTTTTTCAACTATTTTATTAATAGTGGGGAGAATTGTTATAGGGCGATAGTTATCATATGCGCTCTGACTACCTCTCTTATGTATTGGTCTGACTATACCCGTCTTAAGTTCTGATGGATATTTATTCTGTTTAATAGTAGTATTAATAAAATAGGCTAAGGTTTCTGCAATTTTTGGTCCAATTGCTTTTAAGTCGCCTGCTCTAATACCATCTATACCCGGGGCTTTTTGATGATTGAGGGATCTAATTTCTTTAAGAACTGTTTCAGCCGAAGTATTCTGAAACCTACAACTCATATTGGTAGGTTTTGAATAAGATTCTTTTTTGAGTAAATTGGAATCACATTTCGGCATATTTCTTACACTGTTATTGAAACATTCTGCGAAATCGTTTGCTATATTGACCACTGTATTGGTATTGTTCTGAAACGCATTGACAATAATAGTATCAGCTAATTGCTTTGACCTACCTGTTATACTGTTTAAAATCTGCCATAAAGCTCTATGATTATTTCTATTGTTAACTATTTTATCTCTTATTTTTTTGTTTTTATTTTTATTTATTATTTTATTAGCGTAATTTCTTGATGCATTGTATTTTTGTTTTAATATTCTATTTGTTGGATCATCTATCCACTGCATGAATAACTGATCTCTATGTATGCATGCTTTTTTAATTTTACTATTTATCCAGTCATTTCCAATTCTACTTTTATTATTTGATATTCTTGTTTTAATTTCTGCTTTCTTCCGACAGTTACTGATGTTTTCGACAATAATAGAGTATATCTTATTTGGGCAGATAATTTTTTTGATTGGATTCCAGTCTACTTGTCTTAAGTTTTCAGTGAATTTATCATAATTAACATGAGTAACATATCGAGAATTCACCCGTGTGTTTCCACTTAGATACTGTGAGCGTGAGTCTACGACTGCCAGTGCGATCGCGCGGTGATCAGCCAGTGCAGTGCCGAGCGCCGCGGTGTACAGGTCTAGTGTGCGGGATCGAGCGTATATGTGATCTATACAAGATTTACTAAGTCTACCATTTGATATCTCTAGTCGTGTATATTCTGTGATCCCGCATGTTAAACCATGATTACACATAGTATTGTTGTATATATGCTTTATAGGTTGTTTACTTTGCAAGTCGATGTTCAAGTCACCCAGCACATAAAGATCCTTATGCTTACCTACCATATCTAATAGTGAATCTAATTCTTTGACAAATAAGTGCTTACTAAATTTAGGAGGACGATATATACAACATAGAACCGCGGAATAGTTGGAAGAGGTATTCAACGTTCCCATTAGGTTCTCACAGTGTTTCATTTTATGATTAATGATTTGGAATTTATGTTCATTTTTAACGTATATAATGATGCCACCACCCTTCCCACCCTTCCGCAACTCAGTGTACATTGTGTAACCTTTTAGTTGATAAATATTACAAATATAGTTTGAGATATTAACCTCAGTTAACATTATTACATCAACGTGTCGAGGGGATGAACAAATACATTCTTCAAAGGAGGCAAAGTTTTTGATTATAGATCTTATATTCATATGTATGTATAGCAAGGAGACATTAGTTGGGACTTTAGAAAGAAATCTTTTTAAATTTTTACAATCGGTAAGTTGGAAAATATCGTCTAGGGCACTGTTCATTTAGGTGGGTATTTATTTAGACACTAAGATAACGGTTCATTAAAACTTACAGGCGACTATCGTTTGCAGGAACGCTAAGCTTTTGCACATCTTCTAAAGATCGAATTATGTATGGATACTGTGATTCCCCTTCCTTACGTACACGCAGCACCCCTTGTTTGACCCATATGTATTTGAAGATGTTTTTGAGATCTTGTTTTGTTTTCCATAATAGTTGTTTGTTGTATGGTGTTAAAGCTTCAGTTATGAATAAACCTCCGTTTGGTTCAAAAGCATGCACGCCGTCTATAATATCTGAGGGTACAATTTTCGAAGTTCTTGCCTTTGCAGCAGCAATCAAGGAGTTAAAGGTAAATTTTCTAATGTTATGATGTTTTGCGGTAAGTTTTTTTATTGTCCCTTGTACCACGAACGTTCGCAACGTTAGCTATAATATCTTTTTGCAATAATACACTGATTATGAATAATAACTTTAAATTCTTATTGTGAGTAATGCATGGGTTATGATTAACTGGAATCGTTTCAGAATAAATTATAGTCTCTATTTTCAATATTTTCCCCGGTTATAGGCTCCACGCGGTATATATATTTTCATATAAATACAGGGTGTTAAAATACCCATAACTAAAACGAAAACCACGTATTCTCTCCATCGTTTCTATAATTTTCTTGTATAGTGGCAAATCCGAAAACCTGATAGTTTAGGAGTTATTGAGACATTTGTTATGCCATTTATTCTCCTAAAGTACTACTCCAATTTTGTTGCAGTTTTCAGTAATAGATTCGGTTTTGATTGGAGCATGTTCTTAGATAGGTGTTCTGGTGACAACTAATCAGGGGGCGCTGCAGTAAACATTTCTTTGTGCAAAATCGAAACTACTAGTCCGATTTTGATGCGGTTTTCAGTAATGGGGTTTATGTAGTACAATAAACATAAAATATATGCTGTCTATTGAAATAAAAAGCAAAATTAAAAATATTTTAAAAACTCCCAACTTAATTATCCGTCGGGGGCTGCTATCACTATTTTTTATTTCAACGTATATTATAATAAGTATAGCAATAAAATATCTCAAATTATTTACGCTACTATGACACTGCAAAACTACCTTGTTCATTTAATGGCAGTCCCCGACGGATAATTAAAACGGGGTTTTTAATTATTTCATTTTTGATTAGTTTAATTAATTTTAAATTATTTTACCCTTTATCAATTACGTTTTAACCGTCGTGGGTTTAAAAAAATAATAATTTTGCTTTTGCAATTGCAATGTACATAAATGCTCTCTAAAAAGTAAAAAAATATAATAATAATTTAAAAACCCACGACGTTAAAAACATTATTGAAAATGAATAAAATCTATACTATCTATACTAATATTATAAAGCTGAAGAGTTTGTTTGTTTGAACGCGCAAATCTCAGGAACTACTGGACCGGTTTAGAAAATTCTTAGACTATTAGAAAGCTACATTTCTCCCAAGTGACTTATGCTATATTTTATCCCGATATTCCCACGGGAACGGGCACCACGCGGGTAAAACCGCGAGGATCCGCTAGTAATTTAATAAAACCCCGACTTAATTATCAGTCGGGGGCTGTCATGCCATCACTATTTAACATAAATATAAATAAGTAAGTATAGCAATGAAATATCTCTAATTATTCATGTTACTATTAAACTGCAAAACTAGTTCATTTAATGGCAGCCCCCGACGGATAATTAAGTGTAGGTTTAATAAAATAATTTTATCGTTTTTCAATTACGTTTCTAACGTCGACGGTCTTTTCAAAATTTTAAGTTTTGCTTTTTATTGTACAAAGAAGCATTAAAAAAAATAAACGATTAATAATTTTTTGCCGAAAAACTTGAATAAAAAAAAAAGAAACGTCGAGAACCCGAAACTATCGAGTTTGTTTCTTGACATTGACTTTGTTCAACAAAAACATGTTAAAATTTGAATTCTAACCGGTTTTAACATTATAAGCTATACAATATTATATAAAAAGACATATTTTTAAAGTCGATGGAGGTTAAATTTATTAAAAAACAACTATATGAATATAACTTTAAGAGTACATTATTAAACTTACTTCGAATAATGAAAAGATATACATAAGTGATTAAAAAACAATTTGTAAAGAACCCGTATTTTTATTTATTTATTAAGAAAACATATCTTTATAAAATATATTACTATAAAAGTTACATATATTTTAATAGATATTCACAATAATACTTTTATACCGATATTCCCAAGGGAACGGGAACCATGCGGGTGTAGTCTATACTATATAATATATAATAATAATCTACACTATAATATTATAAAGAGGAAAGATTTGTATTTTTGTATGTAACGAATAAACTCAAAAACTACTGGACCGATTTTGACGAAATTTGGTATAGAGAATCCTTAGACCCCAAGTAGTAACATTGGCTATAAATGATCTCAAAATTCCCACGGGAACGGGAACCACGCGGGTGAAACCGCGCCCGGCCTCTAGTATATTATAAATGTGAAAGTTTGCGAGGTTGACTGTTTGTTGCTCTTCAATGCAAAAACTACTGAACGTATTTGGATGATGTTTTTTCACACATATAGCCACGAACACGAACCCACGACCTTTGAAAATCCGGTCCAATGCTCTTTCCAAAGGTCGTGGGTTCGAGTCCCATCTAAGAATTACCTTGTGGCCGAGTTGATTTTTACCAGTATTTTTCTATTTGGGATTTATCATAAACATTGGAAACTTTTAACCCCGATCTTTTAACGAGAACGGGTACCACCGCGGATACTAAGCTAACAGATGTGCTACAAAAAACGCCTTTATTCCGAATCATTCACCCTCATAGTTTTCGTTCCCGATGAAATATTGGGATAAAAAGTAGTATAATTTTTTTGTTATTTTTTATTAAGGACCTGATGTTAAGTATTGATAAGGCCGAAGATGGAAGCGAGCCTCTCCCGGAATCCTCAATCACTGAGGAACTGGCTATCTTATCTCTAACTACCGGAACACAACAATGCTGAAAACATTATTGTTATGGCGTCAGACTTAGATAAAATGGTGGAAGCTAGCCAGGCGAACTTACAACGAGTCCTACCACCAACCAAACCGAATACAATATGTACCCCCGCTGGGCATCGAACCCGGGACCCCTGGGTCTGATACCGGTGGTTGTAAAACTAGATCACAGAGGCGGTAAATTTTGGTGACCACAGAGGTTTGAATCCAGTTATCTTCTATCTGTGTGACAAATTTCATCTAAATCACTTCAGTAGATTTTGCGTAAAAGAGAAACAAACGAACAAACTGACATTTTGCATTATACAATGCTATTTTAATGTGATAAATATTATAGAGCGACATGAGACCAGTTTTTATACTTATGATAAATTTTAAATAGAAAAATATTGGAAAAAATTAACTCAGCCATAAGTGAATTCTCAGTTGGGACTTGTGGCCGATTTAATAGCATTGAAAAATGCAAAAATTCAAAAATCTTAAAAAATGAGACAAGTTGCTTTTTTCTAGTATATTTTGTTGTTTAATATTTATCAAACTGACATACTTTTGCATTTATAATATAAGTAGAATGCAAAGGAACATTTAAAGATTATTAACTTGATAAGTTTTTTAATTGATTTGACGTAGAAGAATGTAGTTAATTGTTTTTTAATGTGACTGGTGATCACAGTTGTTATTATACAATTTTATTACACTTTGTAACTCAACTAGTAAATGACCGTAAATTACTCTCTCTCACACACACATACCACACACACACACACACACACACACACACACACACACACACACACACAAACATACATATTTCATACATATTTTATGTGTTCTTCAATCATTGCTTCATAATGTTTTTGATAATTTTCTTTGGTTTTTAAAACAACATTATGCCTTGTGTGATATTCACTAGCTAATATAAAATTCATTAAAAAAGAGCGAGGTGCCCTGGCACAAGTATTAATGACAGTTAAAATGATATCTAGAGCATTATGCAATTGAATAAATATTTTGTAGTTGTATTTTTATAAGTAAATGTATTTGACTACGTCTACAGTAAAGACAACCTGTTTAGCGCAGGGGTACTAACGCCGCGCCGCCTTCTGCGCCAGAGGTCCCGGGTTCGATCCGCGGACAAGACAAATATTTGTGTGCATGCACATGTCTATTTGTCTTGGTCTGGTTGTTTAATATGTATATTATGTATGTATTTACAAAACAAAGTAAATAAGTATGTTTATCGGTTATCTAGTATCCATGACACAAGTTCTTCCTGATACTTAATGTGGGCTAGATAATTGGTGTGATTGTATGGAAATTTTTATTTATTTTTTACAGTAAGGTACTTGACAATGTAAATGTCAATAGTTTTTATCAGAAAAGATGCTTCAAAAAAGATGCAGATTATCAAAACGTTCGCCGTTTTTTTTTAATTGTTGATGTAAGTCACCGATTACTCGAAGACGGATGAAGAGATTGACATTTATCAAAAGTTATTACATCAGGGGTGCGATTATGTAATTTGACAGTTCATATCGTATTCGATCGGCTAAAATTTGACACTAATGACATACAATATGAATTGTCAAATGAATACGCAATCCCATACGTAGCAGGAGATTTCAACCGATTTCTTTTCGTAATAACACGTGTTGTGAGGCTCCATTTTTAACTCAATCTACCGTACAATTTCTATAAAATACAAAATATATTTACTTGACATTGGCAAAATTCGCGAATTTTATCGCGAGCAAGCCATTTATTAAGAAAGAAGAAGATAGGTAGCAGGTTTGTTCTCAAGTTGGTGGCCTTTTATGAAATTTTAGAATCGGTTTAGTATTTTTCAGGAAATTTTGAAAATTTTGGTCGTTTTCGTAAAGGTTAGGTACAGTCGCATGCAATAAATAAATAATAAATAAATAAATAAATATTTCCATACAATCACACCAATTATCTAGCCCACGTTAAGTATTATGAAGAACTTGTGTTATGGATACTAGATAACGGATAAACATACTTATATACTTTTTTTTTGTCAATACATACACAATATACATATTAAACACCCAGACCAAGACAAATAACATAGAAACACTAAACAACCTTGTCGCATTACAATATTGAATGACATTTGTGGACGGACAGAGCTTTGTTTGCGTGTGCGTCAATGCGATAAAGTTGTATAGTGTATTCAAAGTCAAAGTCAAAGATTTTTATTCAAATAGACTTATAGATAAGTACTTTCGAATAGTCTCACATTTTTTTTTCCTACCAGCCATTCAGGACATCTTTTAACTGATAAGAAGAACGGCCGCAAGAAACTTATCAGCTTTAACAGAAACAACAACATTTACAATGGAACATGTTGTTGCCAAACACAAATCTACAATCTTGAAATATATTTAATAAAAGAGTAAAATTTTCCTCTTACACAATTTACAATAGTTATGTTTTATGTTAGTATCACATCCATGTATTTTGGTATTTTTAATAGTCATCTAGCTTGTAATAACCTTTGCTTAAGAGCGTTTTTTAAACATATATTTTTAATTTATGCAATATTTAAGTATATCTTTTCATTGCTTGTGGCCACAAAACATTTTTCCTTGTTATGTGTTCGTGACTGTACACAAATGAATTCAGTTTATGGACCGAACTTCATGTGTTGGACAGTTAGGTACATCTGTTCTCCCCCTAAGTAAATCGAATGAATAGATTCGAATGAAATGTTGCATGTATATAGACAGGTGGTTAAATTGTCTTATTTTAAAATCTATCGTAATCGAAAGGGTTCAATTCGTCATTTGAAAGATATTTACATACTTCAGGCTGTAAATATTTGACACTAGAGGCCGGGCGCGGTTTCACCCGCGTGGTTTCCGTTCCCGTGGGAATTTTGGGATCATTTATTACTTATGTTACTACTTGGGGTCTAAGGATTCTCTATACCAAATTTCGTCAAAATCGGTACAAAGTTATTGAGTTTATTCGTTACATACAAAAATACAAATTTCCTCTTTATAATATTAGTATAGAATGGGTAGGTAACGCGTTTCGAAAGGTAAAGTGACACACGTAAAAAAATAACTTATACAATTCCATAAATAATTATCACAATCACAGTAGCTTTAAAAGGGATTGTGATAGGTTTTGAAATAAGGCAATTAGGGGGCAGAACATGGTATAGTTAGGACATATAATACTTTTTATCCCAGTAGAAAACGAAAAATATGTCGCGTAATTCCGCAAGAAAAAATGCAGATGCAGCCCAGTGACACACCTTGCACCTTCACGTGTTTCGCCCACACACGGAGCATCCTCAGGAGTTGTTAGACCGTGCTATCTCAGCACCGAGCTCGGTGCTGAGATTGTGACACGTGTAGAGTAGTCGGTGAAGGTGCAAGGTGTGTCACTGGGCTGCATCTGCATTTTTTTTTGCGGAATTACGCGACATATTTTTCGTTTTCTACTAAGATATGGATTTCCGCCAAGTAACGCCTGATTCTATCAAATACTTTTTATCCCTATATTCCCACGGGAACCACGCTGGTTAAGCCACGAGACATAGCTAATGGTTCATTTAAGAGAAAAACTGAGTTGAATATTGATAAGCAAAGAATTCTATTGACGCAGTTATTTTGGCAGAATCTCCTACATCTATTTTTGCATTTCTTTTTTCTATTTTAATTTCATACAAAAATTTGCTGTATTTGAGCAAAAGAGTCTGCCCCTAAAATATAAGAATGTCATTTGGGTGATTATAAACAAATTATTATATGACTGTACCAATAAAAAGTTATTTAAAATAATATAAAAAATACAGACCGTTTCAAATCCAAATCTCGAACTCCTTAACGTCCTTCACTCATTCCGAATCCGAAATCCTTCTGTTCGGACAATCAGTTCTTTTGTTCACTTCCTCCAAATAGTTCTAAAAAGTTCCAAATCCGAAATTCTCCTTTTTCGCACTACCTTTTAGCTACTATAGCAACCTTCACTTTAATTCCAAATAGTTTCTAATCTGAAATCCTCTTTTTCACACAATTTTCTTTTGTTGGCTTACTCCAAATATTTCTAAATACTTAGTTCTTAATTCGAAATCCTCCGTCACATACAATTTGTTCTTTTTTTCAGACCTTTTTGCTCCAAATAGATCCAAAGAGCATGTAACTCTTTTTCACACACTCTGTGACGTTTTTCTTCCGACCTTCACATGTTCCAAACAGTTCCAAATCAGAAATCCTCCTTTCAACACAATCAGATGTTTTCTGTTTACTTCGAACACTTTCCGTCGCCAGTCAGCGAGGTGCGTTCTATTTTCAAAACAGTCCAAAATGGCCGATTCAAAACAGCTGAGCGTCTATAGAGTTCAATATGTGGAAGTATATTAGGTCCATTTCACACGCGAAAAGTATTAGTAGAGCTCCCAACCAACATTCTACATTCGCCAAAGACACGTACGCGACCGCTCTCTTCGCTAGCGGAGTCCATACTAAATTCAACATGTCGTAGGTATATTCTTGGCACTTGTTTGTTTATGTCCAATTAATTAGTTTGTTAGTCAATCTTAAGGGCAAGCGAGGAAAACGGAGAACAAAAATCCACTTATAGATCGGCTTCTACGTATTTTTATCGCAAACTTCGAAATACATTCGAAATAACCTGTTTGATTGAAACACTTTTTTGGTATAAACACTTGAAATACACTTTGAACACTAGTAGCCCTTTTAGAACCAATTTTAGGTCTACACGCACGTCCGAAGTTTATAATAGAAATTCGCGATGTGAGCGAAAATCGTAAAATTCGGAGACCGAACTGACAACTTTCCTTTGCCACTTTTAAAAGTAAACATGGATTATACTTTCTCTCGGAAACTTAAAAAACAATGTAACCTTTTTAAAATCTCGCAAAAAAAAGTTTGAATACTAAATTTAAAATTCGAATGTTTTCTATTCTTTTTATCTCAAATCGAAAACCGAGTTGAAAACTGAACTTCAATAATTAAAATAATGATAAACTTTAAAAATATTACGAATTTATTTAAAAGTCGCACTTTTTAATAATTAGCTCATTTTCTAATTATTCATGTGTGTACGACCGTTCGAAGTACAAAACTGAATTCGTTGATGTCGAAATGGGTATAGATTCTAAATTTAAAATTGGTTTCAAGGTTTTAAACGACATGTTATTAATATGCAAGTTTCTTTTTTTTGCACAGATTATATGTAGGGGGCAAGTTTTTTTTTGTATGCATTGGACAAGAGTATGCAGTTCACATTTCAGTATAGTTAAAAATTCTTGCTACTTATATTGTAAATTATAATGTCTGTAAGTTTGTTAGTCAATCACAACACGGGATAAACCAAATCTGTTTAACGGCTGAACAGAAATGGATGAAATATTTTGTCGACATATAGTCATGACTCTGATTAAGACATAATGATAGAGCCTATTATCTCGATACTAGCTTATGCCCGCGGTTTTACCTGCGGGGTTCCCGTTCCCGTGGGAATATCGTTAAAAAGTAACTTAGGTTACTCTCCGTTCGTTCAACTAACTCTGTGCCAAAAACAAGTCGATTGGTGGCTTAGTTATGGCGTGAAAGAATGACAAACAAATACATGTTCGCATTTTTAATATTAGTTAGGGTAAGATTAGGACTAGTTAGGTTTAGAATTCCCATAGGAACGGGACCTATGCAGGCAAGATCGCGAGTCAAAGCTAGTAAATTAACTTTTGATAAATTTTTCCACAGATATTGTTTGTTTTTGCATATTTTTGCGATGATCTTTTTTTCTTGAATAAATTATATCGTATAAGGTGTGTTGGGGTAACTTCGGATGATTTTTTGCTAATTGTTGATAGACTTGAAAAAAATATTAGGATAAAATTATTTGAATTATAAAGGGTACACATGAGTAATGAAGAACTATATATAAAAAAAAATTAAACTTAAATTCTATTTAAGACACGGTTTATGATAAAGATAGGTTTATTTTTTAGTTTCATGAAGAACCTGTGTTATGGATACTAGATAACAGATAAACATACCTATATAACTCGCAAGGAAGGACTTACATTTAACATTTCTCGCATTACAAGGTTACTGTACTGCAAGTCGAGACGTACATACAGGTCGATACCAATTTAATTAAGATGAAAATATTTTAGCTCTAAGCACAACGTTAAGACAAGCAGACTGAACTAGACCCATTTCCGCTGGCGACACCCGTTCACGAGCATGACGCATGAACCAGCCATCGCTTCGCTCAACCATATTTTAGGGAACGTAACGACCCGCCTCACACGACACCGCCGAAGAAACGTTTGAGTGAGCATGACGTACTTCAGGTACTTATGTAAAAGTGTATAAATAAAAAAGAAAGATAAAAGTGCATTAATATAAAGCGCAACTTACAATGTTACTGGAAGACGCATCAGCTGGGTCATAATCATAAAGCGTATTTAAAGTAAATTAAAAATAATAATAATAATGGCTTTCATATACCTACTTAATTACAATAATTGGAGAACATTACTTCTACTTATGGTAAATTTTTAAATAGAAAAATATAATATTTAAAAAATTTACCATAAGTATAAAAATAGCATTGAAAAATGCAAAAATTACAAAATCATAAAAAAAAAGAAACATTACTTATTTTTATTTATTCTGATCAAGCAGTGCCACGTTCTCAATTCAAAACATCATACATAACGTAGAATTTATAAAATTTAAACAAAAACAAGTATAAGTATTTCAATATAGAATTAAAGTTAAGTGACACTTAAAATCCACCCTAAGGGCCGGTATTTCATTATCGACTTATCTTGAATTGATCCAGGATTGAAAATATGTTCCACTTATGTGTATTTCAATAAACGATTAAAGTTAAGTGACGCTTAAAGTCCATCCTAACTAGCCAATATTTAAGCTAAGGAATTCCGAGACTTAAGTGCCGATCCGGGATTCGTTGCTATGGTAACATATTTTTGACTGGCAAAAAGATATTTTAGTTTTACATTTAGGTATTTATTATCAGTAAATAAAATGCAGTTGAAGCATAAAAAATATTATAGTGTAGAAATAATGGCAAATTACTAGAATATTATGCGAAATTTTTAAGATGATGCGTAATGTAATGTAAAAATTTCGAAATGAGAAGAAATTCTAAAGTGATAAATTTTTGGCGCTCTTTTTCATTGTGGAGCCTCCACAACGATTCTCATTGGTCGCTGAGCGTACAAGCGCAGCCAATGAGCGCTCACTGTCACCAAATGACAACAAAATTCATAGACAATTATCATATTTTATTTGTTATGTTGCAATATTGCGACGAATCCTAGATTTGCTAAGGCGAGGAATATCCGGATTGAAATACGCTATTGTCTTTCACAAGTGATACTTAGCTCAAATGTTGGACTTAACTTAAGTCATAAGATAAGGTGACATTGAAATACCGGCTCTAAGTAGCCAAAATCTAAGCGGAATAATTCAGTGACTTAAGATATCTCGGATTAGTTGCTATGGTAATTAAATTTTAACTGGCAAAAAGATTTTTAGTTTTACATTTAGGTATTTATTCATTATTTTTTTCAGGATCAGTAAATAAAATACTTACATTAGCTTATGTAAATTCATAATTTATTTAATGCTACAAATTATTTAAACAGTGAATATTATGGCACGACAATTAATGTAGGGAGACATTGTGCCTGCCTCTATAAAATGGACCTACTGGCACATTGGTGGTGTTAAAGATAACCTGTTTAATCACACATAATCTAACAGGCGGATCACTGTTTGTATATTTTCACTTCAACATTATGTACAAAAGTCAAAGCTACACATAAATAAAATTATATCCACGGAGTCATCCATATAGAAAATATGGTTCATCAATATACCAGCCATGCCATCATAATGAAGTAAAATGTTGAAGAAAGTTTACAGACACCACACTCACGTTATAGCACTATATTGGGTATGATACGTAATTTCTTAAATAAAAGCTCAGGTGTAGCGTTAAAATTATTGTTGTAGAAAAAATGGCAAATTACAAGAATATTGTAATGTAAAAATTTAAAGTGAGAAAATTGTTCGCGCTATTTTTCATCGTAGATAAGTTCGGGCGAGGATTATCCAGATTGAATGACGCTGTTGTCTTTCATAAGTGATAGGTACTTAGCTCAAATTATGGACTTAAGTTTGTGACGGGGCTCCTAGTCCGGCAGCACTCGAGTCGCCGGAACGTCGGAACCGCCGCACTCGTTTAATAAATAAAAGAAACGGTTCCGGGAGACTTGTTTTATTGTAATGAAAATAAGGAACTGAAACAATATAAAATACAAAGATATAGAAAATTATAAATACTGAATCTAAATAACGAGTAAAAAAGTAGGTGTGCTTACCCCGTGTATCGGGTTCCTGATGTATTAGAAAAATATAAATTATTTACCCAAATGTTAAAATCGTACCGTTCAGGTAGCTGGTTTCTGTATGATTACGTCAAAATGAGCCGAAAAGGAATGGTGGAACGGAGAAAATTTGAATTTAGACAGAACAGATAAAAATACAATTTGATTACCATAGAGTGAGACTACGGAGTTTCTAGCCATTATAGAGGTTTCATCCATCTATAAGGCTAGAACGAAATGGCATCGTTACAAGTTAAGTCATTCATAACATAAGATGACAGTGAAATACCGGCAGTAAGCTATGCATCTTTCAGTGTATCCTAACCTACAAAAAATAAATGATACAACAGTAAAAGGCACCAAAAACTTACTTAAATGCGAAATACCCACTCTGATACTGAGATTTACTGTGATGGGAAAGTCCGGATGTGTTGAAACCGCTTAAAAATATCTTTTTTTTACATTTCGTTCGCTACCATGCGTATTTTGGCTTAAAACTGACACCAAACAATGAATAGTCGTACACAAAAAAAATTACGTCGCTGACTGTGTAGTCAGAAGCAAGAAATATCTACTAGTTTAGCAGTTATTTAATTATTATATTTAATATAATAAATTTAAAAATCTAAATTTATTAAATTCTCGATAACAAACCGGCGAGCTGACGAAACAAATTTCAAGATAGTAGCACACAATTGTCAGAGTAACCCTGTAATTAACGTCTGTTCTTGTTCACCCATCGACGGTGTCGAATCTATTAAATATCTAGGTGTGATAATAGACAAAAACCTTAATTTTCGGGATCACATTAAACAGCTAACGTCAAAAATTCGAAAGCTCATGCTTATTTTTAGAAATTTACGACATGTCTTGGAACCGCATCGACTTAAACAAGTATACTATGCACTCTGTCAATCTCTGCTCTGTTACTGTATATGCAACTGGGGGGGTGCTAATAAAACTAATTTAAAATCATTAGAAGTAGCTCAGAGAGCTATTCTTAAAATTTGCACATTTAAACTTTTTAGGTATCCCACATCTGACTTGTATCAATTTTGCGATGTGCTTACCGTTCGCCAACTATTCTTGCTTGAGATCGTTATTCGACAACACTGTCAGCTGTCATTTGACCATTCCACCCAATCACGTCGGAGAAAACACTCTGTATGTCAAACAAGTAAGACTCGCACTAAATTCAGTCATCGCTTCTCCCCATTTTTAGCTCCCTTCTTATATAATCGATTTAACAAACATCTAAATATTTATTCACTGCCTAAATCGTCTTGTAAACAAATAATTTATAAATGGCTACAAACACTTAATTACCTTGACACTGAAAATCTTTTAAAGATATGTACTTAATATATTTAACTAACCCAGATAAAATATATAGGTGCACTCACACTAGTCACACACACACTCACACACACACACACACCCACACCCACACACTCTCACACACACACACACACACACACACACACACACACACACACACACACACACACACTTCACACCAAACTCACGCATTCACATACAATATTTGCTCACACTAGATGCTATACCAAATTGTATTTTTTATTAATTTCTTTCTTTTGATTTTTCTTTTTTTGTTATATTTGATTTATGTTCATATTCCCATGACTTGCTTTGACTAGTTCACTGGTAACGTCCGTGGAGGTTTATGGCGCTGTATGCTGAAATACAGGCTTAGCCTAGTTCGGCAGCAGAGGCTTATAAATATTAATATTTGTACACATGTCCTAGTTCTAAGTTGGTTATTATTTGTAACAATATATAACCTTTTTTTGGTCAATAAACATTATCTTATCTTATCTTATCTTATTTCAATGAACCGGTCTTTACCCGATCCGCTATTACCCCAACACACCTTATTGTGTATGTAAAATTGTATTGTTGTTTTATACAATAGACTAGAATCATTAAATGCAGCTAACCTTTTAAAAGTTTAGATTTAAAAATAATATTTATAGTCTCCATTCGCGACTTGGTCGAATCCTGATCAGTCTGTCAAACGCCGCCATGAGCGCTTCCAAAATCATTTAACCAAATTTTATTAAAATCTGTTCAGAGCTAAACTTTAAAGGCGAAACGAGTAACTTTCGCTTTTAAAATGTAGCTTGTATATTAACGTTAGCAACTAGAAGAATGTAGCTAATAAGTAATAATAAGTGTGTCCAATCAGGAACATAATGAAATTGGAACGTGACGAATCAGGAACAATACCTTACCTATTTATCAGAAAGTATACATTTTATCTTACAATAACAATAACAATTGTTATACAAAATAATAACAAAATAATCGCAGTAGCTAGCGAGGAAAAAGGATAAAATTATATACTAACATAAATTGTGCAATAGGCTATTTGACAAGTTTTGAAAATCCATTTTATATTATGTAGTGGAGTTTAAGTTTGTTTATTATTTTCAACTTACGTTAATAAAAAACCATTTTTAAACTCATAATTTATACTGATAACAGTAATTGACACTTTATTTTTCGCATTGTCAAATAGCCTATTATATTTTTAATAAAATCTATTGATACATACAGACGATACTTTAATAACAGAGTATATAATACTTTTTTTTTTATTAATGACGGGGAGACCTTAGCCAAGTAATGATAAGGCTGACGATGGAAGCGAGCCTCTCCCGGAATCCTCAGCCACTGATGAACTGGCTATCTTATCTCGAACTGCTGGAACACAACAATGCTGAAAACATTGTTGTTATGGCGTCAGGCTTAGATAAGATGGTGGTAGCTAGCCAGGCGGACTTACAACAAGTCCTACCACCACCCAAACCGAATACAATATGTACCCCCGCTGGGAATCGACCCAGGTGGTTGTGGTGTACCACTAGTTGTACCACGTTAACGGTGGTTGTACCACTAGACGACAGAGGCGGTTCAAAATAAATTATTAATATTAAAATGATATATAAATTAGTGGCCACCTGCAGTTTTAACCGCAAGTGGGTCCCATTCAAGAGAGAATATTATGTTATTAAATATCCCATGTTTTAATCGAGGTCATATACTATCTGTGTGACAAATTTCATTCAAATCAGAGGCCCTACCGCGCAACGTCATCTGCATCGATATAAACTTCATTTAACAGATGGATGTGACATATTGCTCTTAGTCTTTGGTAAGTTTTCATTTGTGTCAAATAGAAGCAGCAATGTGTCACATCCATCAGTCAAATGAAGCCGTTTGCGATGCCGACATCACTTGCGCAGTACCGCCCCTGTTTGGCGCAGGGGTACTAAGCCTGCCTTCTGCGCCAGAGGTACCGGGTTCGATCCCCGGACAAGACAAATATTTGTGTGCATGAACATGTTTATTTGTCTTGTTCTGGGTGTTTATTATGTATGTGTTTACAAAAAAATAGTATTTATGTATGTTTATCCGTTATCTAGTATCCATAACACAAGTTCTTGAAGACACTTAACGTGGGTTAGATAACTGGTGTGTTGTATGCATTTATTTATTATTATTAAATATCAAACTTTCACATGGATTCTTGATTTTGTCACTGGATAAGGAATAAAATCGCCGTGTTCCGCCGTATGGTGACGGCCTAAGAAGACCAGTGTCACCACTCCCTTACATGCCTGGGATGTCGTAAGAGTCGACTTAGCGTCTGGCCAGCGTGGTAGCAGTAGGCTAATAACCTCTTAAGAACGCCACAATAGGCGTGAGCTAGGAGAGGCCTATGTCCAGCAGTAGACGTCAGACTGATGATGATGATGATGATGAAGGAATAAAACAGGATTGTTTTGTAACCTAATAATTCTTTGCGGACGAAGTCGAGGGCGGGAAGCTAGTGTTTGATACAGGAGATTACGTAAAACTAAATTTACTTTTACATTATCAAAGTTTTGTTGTGATACCTAACCAGGAGATGTTTGTATTTACCGATAAGATAAAAAAGCGCACTTTGATAAAAAATTTCAGCGTTGGTGGGCCCGGCTAATTACCTAGTTTGTTAAATAAATAAAAATTACTTATTACTGTAATCTATACATGTAATGAGCAGCCCGTGGCGCAGTGGTTCGCGCGCTCGGACTGCGATTGTTGAGGTTAAGCAACTCTCGCAATGGTCGGTCACGGGATGGGTGACCAAAAATGTACTATCTCGAGCTCCTCCGTGCTTCGGAAGGCACGTTAAGCCGTTGGTCCCGGCTGCATTCGCAGTCGTTAAAGCCCACCAAGCCACATTGGGCCCGCGTGGTGGGCCATGACCCGTTCTCCTTATCCATCCATAAGGAAGACCAGTGCCCCAGCAGTGGGGACATTAAAAATGGCTGATGACGATGACGATACATGCAATAAAATTGTATGCAAGACAAATCTGAGTGCTTCGTGTGAGTTTTCTCACCTTACTGGCTTACGCCGCAGTTTGCGAATAGAGTTTAATTTTGTATGGTTGGTGGAAGGACTCGTTGTAAGTCCGCCTGGCTAGCTACCACCATCTTATCTAAGTCTGACGCCATAACAACAAATGTTTTCAGCATTGTTGTGTTCCGGCAGTTAAAGGTAAGATAGCCAGTTCCTCAGTGATTGAGGATTCCGGGAGAGGCTCGCTTCCATCTGCAGCCTTACCAACACTTAATATCAGGTATGATGAAGGCTAAAAAAAACTCAACCTTAATCCTATTGCATTAAGGCTATCTGTCAAAATTTTACTATCACGCGATGGTGACGTTCGTACACACTCACACTAAAGCCTCTGTACATCAGCCTGTGGACGTCCACTGCTGGATATGCCTCTCCTAGCTCACGCCTATTGTGGCGTTCATAGGAGGCTATTAGCCTACTGCTACCACGCTGGCCAGGCGGGTTGGTAGAGGGTTTGCTTCAAGTTGTCCTTCTCTCGCACAGGTGTCCAATGCGTCGAGCCTCTTAGTCGACTCTTACGACATCCCAGGCATGTAAGGGAGTTGTGACACTTGTATTCTTAGGCCGTCTCCACACGGCTAGGGCATCGAAACTCGGTTCAATTTTGGAAACCCGGGTTTTCGGGTCTAAGAGTGATCAAAACCCGGGTAGACCGGTTTTTCGAGCTTTTCGATCTTTTTGACATAATTTTTATAAATACAAGAATCTGTGTTTATATATCGATTTTCTACAATGAGTACAAAATGTAATGATTGAGGGAGGATTAGAATTAATGAAATTGTACATTCCAAATTTCTTAAACAGTTTTAATATTCAAAATCAGTACAAACAAAGGCGTCTCTAAACCTATTGGGAGCCCCTTTGAGGAGGCAATCCCCTCGCTAGTAAACTCAAAATTAGATAATTTCAGCAAATTTGCACCACGGCTCCATGGGTTGAAGCCACACATAGCTTTTTACATACTTCGGCTTTGTCTATTCACTCCAAAATTCTTGTACATCCTACGCTGTTCCCCTCTTTGGAAGTTTCCTTTGATAAAAAATCTATTGATGCGGTATTAAAAAGTACAATTCGCAAAATATGGTGGGCTGGGCTTACGCACAACCTCTAGTGTCGCACTCCCTGCTTTCCTGTCCTCCGCCTACAGCACCTTCTCACTCATCAGCGAGTTATTAAACTGCAATACACTCGTTGACGGAGAGGTGTCATGCTTGTCGGATGCCAGATCTGCGTGGAGTGCTTCATTCCCGGAAGAGGATTGTCCCTTGGATCTGAAACACCAGAGCGCTTGGGAGTCACCAGCTCTCATTGCAGCTCACGCAGAGCTGCTGGCTGCTTGTCCGGATGATACGGACCGAGCCCGACTGCAAGCAGTCTCGGAAAAAGAATCCGGACATTGGCTCCACGCTCTTCCCTCCCACAACCTAGGCACCATCCTCGATCCCGCTACCCTTCGCATCTTCATTTGCTTACGCTTGGGTGCTAAGCTGTGCGAACCTCATCACTGTCCGTGTGGCAAAGATTTGGATCAGATCGGACGCCATGGGCTCACTTGCGTTAAGAGCGCCGGCTTGGTGCTATGAACGATTTAGTCAAGCATGTCCTCGGCACTGTTTCGATCCCATCATGTCTGGAACCTTATGGTTTATTCAGGGATGATGGTAAAAGACCCGATGGTGCGACGTTAGTGCCCTGGTGCTTGGGGCGTACCTTGGTATGGGATGCAACCTGTGTAGACACCTTAGGTCCTTCCCATATACGTGGTACGTCCTCAAGAGCTGGAGCCACGGCGGAGCAAGCTCAATTCCTCAAGCGCCGCGAATATGCGTCGCTCTCAGTAAGCCACGAGTTTGCAGCGCTTGCAGTAGAGACAATGGGCCCTTGGTCGTCTGACACAAAAAAGTTTATGAAAGATATTTCCACAAGACTGGTCCACGCCTTAGGAGACCTGAGAGCTGGTGCCTATCTTGCCCAGCGGCTGAGTCTATGTATTCAGCGGGGCAACAGCGCCAGGGTTCTCGGTACTATGCCACGCGGCTGCGAGTTGCGACGGCGTTTTCTTGTTATAGTTAGTATAAGGTAGTGTAGTATGCTTATATGTTTATTATTAATTTATTTGTTTGTACCTATTTATCTATGTTTGTATGTAATTGTAATGTCATATATAGTAGGTTTTTAAATGTTCATATGCCAGCGATAGGTAACGCCGCCCGTCGCTGTCGCGTACCGCAATTCTCGAAGAGTGCCATTTCTACCCTCACAGTAGTAAACAAATCGTCTGAGTCTGAAGGACCTGCTGACCTAGTTTCAGCAGTAACAGTGTGAGCAGTATTAGGAGTATCAACAGCTCGACTTAACTCACTGTTCAATTCCTATTCATTTGTCAAAGTGGACGACTAAACAAAATGACAAAATGCTTGTTTTCTTGGTAGCAACTAAGCTTATATTTACGTAATAATTTATCAAAGCGTGTTTTTATTCTATTTAATATTGCATTGGAAGTGGCTTATACTTAATAAATAACAAAAAGAAAAGTATTAAAAAATACCCGAAAAACCCGAGTTTTAAAAATCAAACCCGGGTTTTTTTGTAATCCTCAAAACCGGGAAAACCCGGGTTTTTTCGGACCGGGTAAACCACGGCTCGATGCCCTACACACGGCACACGTATTGCTGCATATGGTTCATATTTCGAGCTACTAAGTAAGTTAAAGTGAACTTCATTTTTATTTTAGTTAGTGTGAGCAAGCGATAGGTAGAATAATGTATTGAACTATGTAAATATTTATCTTTTCTGGCTTTGTCTTTAATTTAAGACATTGAGTTACTTAAGCTAAATTGATCTTTATACTGAACACTATCAAATAGTACCATAAAAGTACACGATGTATTTTTTTTTCTCAAATAAGGCGGTTCGATTTCCGGTGGTACCTTATTTTTTAAATAAAAACATAAGGCCTTGATGAGTTTGTTGCCGGTTCCTCTCGTTACAAGGTCTCGTAGCTTCTTTGACGTTCACAAGCGCTTGTAACTTTGTAACAGCCTATATTGTTGGGGAAATGATAAGTTTTATGTGTGTGTGTCTCCCGCAAGATGATTATGTGTATAACAACAATCGCCTAGAAACCACGGGGCTAATTGTCAGATTTTAAAATCTATCGCAATCCCTTTCAATTCGTCATTTGAAAGATATTTACATACTTCTAGCTGTCACTATTTGTCATTTCATAGGGTTGTGATCGGAACACGCTTTGAAAGGTATTGAATGAACGAAATTGAACTGTGTAAGCAAAGTGACACACGAAAATATCTTTCAAATTTATGGAGAAGTGTCAAATAAAGTGTCATTTCAAACATCATTCATTCCGAAAGCGATTGCGACTATAAGTTACACAATTCCTTAAATCACTATCACAATCACAATACCTTTGAAAGGGATTGTGATAGATTTTGAAATTAGACAATTAGGGGGCAGTTTCGCGCTGTCATTAGTGTAACACTTTCTTACTTTATGACAGCCAAAATAGCGACGAAACTGCGAATGAACCGAGTTTTCGTCTCCGGAATCCTCAACCACCGAGGAACTGGCTACCTTTTTTCTATAGCGGCGTTGTGCACATCAGAGTTTTAAATTTTTGGGATGTGTAAAAAATGTTAAAGTCGCGTCAGGACACGTGATCCTGATCGAAAATTCGTAAGATGGAGGGAGAGTAGACCGCCGGCGCGGCGTAGGAGAGGAAGTAATATCCCCCTCTCTTTCTACCGCGCGGCTAAAATGTATGCCAGCTCCTGCTGTTTTGTTTAAGCGGCTTTCACTTCTGCCGGCACTCCCGGAGTGCAACCCGTTGTTTTTTTTTATGAACGACGGTGAGGCTCTTAGCCTTCATCATACCTGATGTTAAGTATTAATAAGGCTGAAGATGGAAGCTAACCTCCTCCGGAATCCTCAATCACTGAGGAACTGGCTACTATCTGATCTCTAACTGCCGGTACACAACATTGCTTTAAACATTAATGATGGTGGAACCTAACCAACCAAACCGAATACAATATTTATAAGGTCAAAGTCAAAGTCATCATAACGGATATAAATATCTACTATATCATATACAGGGTGGTTACAAGTTAAAACGGGACAGTAAGAGCAGTAATCGTTTTAGCATCATGAAAACGATATTAAGAAACCATCTTAAATTTTTTCAGAAAATAAAAATAACAGTCAGCATGAAAACGAAAAATTGTATGCCAATCGATCCTGTTTCTAACGAGAATATGATAATTTCCATATAGTTATCATCCGGTTCAAAATAAATAGACATATTAATACACACAAATATTAATATTAATCTAACGCGGGAAACGTACTTACAACCTGTGCTGAATGCAGGTATAAATACCAAACAGGTCATCGTCTATTTATAGACATTTATTTATAATCATTATTCTTGTTTAAAAACAGGGTCAGTTCCCATCAGAGGTCGTCAATTCAAGTTTGTGTAAGACAAAAAGTTTCCACAGTTAAAATGATCAGTCTTTATTTTTATAAGTTTAAGTTACGCAATTTTGACAAGTTTCATTGAAATATACACGCGAGAGCACGTCCGGCCTTAAAGTTTAACCTTGAGCTTCCGACATCGTCATAGTCATCGCCCATTTTTTATGTATATTTATTTTTCATTTTGTTATGTATGTTTTAATATTTATTTTTTTATCTGAAAGAACTTAGTTCAAGTGTGGTCCCATATAATGTTTACGAACGTCTGGCTAGTAGTGTTTTCAATATAATTTACGTTTTAGCTTAAGTTACGGCACATGATGTAACTAAAACTTGTAAAATGAAAAACTTTTTATAAACAAAATCAAATCATGTCTCAGTTCCTATTATCGGAGGCCAAAATTCACTTTGGGTCTTAGCGCCATCCTAGTAAGTAAGTAATTTGACAGATGCCAAAATCATTGTAAAAATAATCCTCCTGATCCAGTTTCAGTTCAGTAAGTATGCTCGCTTCCATCTTCAGCCTTATCAATACTTAACATCAGGTATGATGAAGGCTAAGATTATCCCCATCGTTCATAAAAAAAGTATTGATTCATTCACATTCACATATATTATTATCATTATAGCTACATTTTAGTTCAGCTTATTTTTACAAAATGACGTTGACAACCTGTCATATCACTCTACTGAATAAAAAATCCGACTATTAGTGATTCTCGAAGCTTATTCTATTTTTATTAGGGCTATATCGATTTTCGACAAGTATTTTTTTAGTTAAAAATTATTAATTACAACTTGTAATTCAACTTTTGACATTGGTTCAATCTCGATCACGACTCGATTCCGCTTGCGTTCCATCTGCGTTTTGTCTTAGCGTGCGCATGAACTTTACCGTGATACCGAATTTCGCATTGACTGAAACTCAAATGGAACGCAAGTACAGCTGCAACGCAAAGGAAACGTAGATATTTATTCATGTTTTTTATTACCGCGATTCGAGCCCTCATTTAACGAAAACTCGGCTCTAAGTTTCGTCGCTATTTTGGCTGTCATACGGTATGTCTGCTTGTGACCACGGCTATAAAAAAAAAAGTTTATTTATCGGACAACAGGATCCATAGGTGTTAGTTAACATACAAACTTAATAACTAATGTTAGTATTTATTAATTACTAGGGATTTCGTAATATTAATCATATGCTGGAGCAGCGGACAGTCCCCACTGCCAGCGATAAATAAATAAATAAATAAATAAATAATAAATAAATAATAAAAGTTTATTTCATTTTAAGGCAAGTTTATACAATAGTTTGTGACCGAAGTCATCTTTTAAGCAATTTTTGCCTGTACCAGATGACTCCGCTCTGACATTTATAGGTATTTTTAACAATACTAGATTAATTTAAAATTTAAACTAAACATTTACTTTCTTCTACAGTTATAATATGTATAGCTTCATGAAAAGAAGTGTGTGTGCAAGTGTGTATGTATGCGTGTGTTTGCGGGTGTGTGTGTGTGTGTGTGCGTTTATGAACTCGTCGTAAAAGTGAGCCGGCTTTTTTACGCATTATGGCCTGGAAACTGTCGACCCCTGCGTACGCGAACATGCTAGAGGCGCTGCAGTATCGTGGCAGCCCCAACAATGCCCTGAAGGCATTATTATACTGTATCCGCAGGCCATTATAGGACTTTTGAAAATAACTAACCCATAGACTGCTCGAGTAAAATGAAGTACAGTAGGCATTAAAAAGTGTCACCTTTACTGGAATCGAGCAACGAGCAAATCTACGAGCCAGCATAGCCGTAACGTCAAGCTGTACATAGTTGTACTACATAACAAATGTCGCGTTTTAGTCCCGTTGTTTTAATACTTAATTATAATTGAACGCGAAAATTTAAAATCTTATAGTAATGACAGTGACGAAACTGGTTGCTAGGTGTTTTTTATTAGATAATCAGCCCGCGCCTCTAAATGACACACTCGCCCTTGACCGTTTTGTTTAGTTTAGTTTTTTCGAACTTACCTTCTGAACCGTGGAAGCCCTGAAGAGGTAGCAGTTCAGAAGATTCTCCTTCTCATTCAGCAAGATGTAGAACAGCTCATCAGGTCTACCAGGAACCTGGCTGGCTCTGAACAAAACAAAAAAGCTTTATTATTACGAGAAAGTTTAGCCTTCACCAGACCTGCCCCTCAGCACAGGCTAAATAGTCTTTGCTCTGCCCACGAACGGCCAAGATGACGCACTCACACAGATACGCGCCGCTGCTATTGCCACTGTTTTACCAGTGAAAACCAGTGAGATCGAGGGGCTGGCGTGTAGAGATAGCGAGCGGCGCGTGTGTGTGTGAGCGCGACTGTTCATATACATGACACATTTTAACAAGAAAATTATTGAAAAAAATCAACAAAAATCTATTGACTTGACGAACTCAATAATCGAACATAGTCCAAAGAGTATTTATACCATTCCATTAAAAATCCCATTTTGAGTCTTAGTACTTTGAGAAATACAGAAAAAATGTCTGATGATTAGATAGGAATAAAAACTAAACCGTATACTTTTTTGATAAAATATACACTCGGTAGCAAATAAGTCGAGCCACTGCGTTATTTTCATACAAACATGCTCACTTCACGGGCTAATAATAAAAAAATATGCGTATTTCTGCAAAGATTTGGGTATTTATGGCGAGGTACTTAGAATCTAAAACACCTGAAAACATTTCTTAATTTTCTAAATGTTTAATTTTCATTCCATATAAAGTTGTAGAAAATCAGATTGAGTTAATTTGCTTTCCTTACTTTGCACAAAACTGAAAGTTTTCTTGAATTTTTGGGACTTTTATTCGCAAGTCGAGTATTCGACTCATACATCGACGTCCAAATTTTTACGTAACTGCTTATACTTTTTGAATAATGAGACCGTAAAGTGAGCATGTTTGTATGAAAATTACGCAGTGGCTCGATTTATTTGCTCCCGAGTGTAAATAAATACATGGTGTTACTTTTTTACTCAAAAGATTAAATTTAATACTTGCGCAGTGTCATGATCTGCATTTGAAATGACCTAGCTTCTTACACACACACGCACGCACACCATACACGCACACACACACACACACACACACCACTTATATAACCAAACTCACTCTCTCAAACACAAAGAATTTTAATTTTAATATTTAATTAGCTTAAGATTCAATTTGTGAACTGCCAGTAGAGTCTTTAGTTTTCTCTTTTCATAATAATAAATAATTAAAATAACAATGAAATCAAAATATCAAATCAATAATAATTTGTGCCATAGTAAATGTCTAAACGTATCCGAACGAAAATAAATTAACTTTTCGAGGGTAGACTTACATTACATCTTAATTCGTGGAAATATAGCGCGTTTGATATCCGTAAAAGTTGTTTTATTTTTATTTTAAGATAAAATTGTTTACCATAAAAGTTTAAAACTTATTGTATTCTGGTCTAAGGAAGAACAGAACTACCCAACACAGGCCTGTTCACATGCCTCCTGGGATGGTTCTATCCACTGAATTTACTTTGATCCAATGAGAATGAAATAAACAAACTTTTATTTTTATATATATATATATATTATGAGCGGATAACCACATTGGCAAAGAGTATCCAATTGCATTATTCACATTGCTATCTAGTATATCTAAACAAAGTTCGATGATATGAGAGTTACTGTTATATTTCTTCATAATGTCTTTGAACCTGCTGACGCTGATTATTTACCAGCATGTTTATATTAAAATCACCAACAAATATTATTATTTTGTTCGGAAAATTTTGTAAAACATTTATGTAATAAAATATCAAATTTATTTAAAAAGTAATAAATATTTCTAATTAATTTAGATAGAACACGATAAATACAAACTATTTTACAGTTTTATTAGTAATCAGGTTAATAGCACAACACTCGAAAATATGACCTTGCTATCATCATCAAAACAAGTTTTTTTTATTCAAAGCCTTTTTTATCAGAAAACGGGAAACCCCACGTTTGTTTCCTCTTGAATAGTTTGCCGATAATATATCGTTATGTACCGAAGTTAATATTTTATTCATCGCCTAATCTAATAAAAGTTTCCGTTGGACATAATTACATCGGGGTTTGTATGGTTTCGGATATCAGAGAGAGAGTAATCTCTAAAAATTCTTTTTTTTTAGAGCAGCCCCTGTATGTTCTGATGAAAGATTACAAATTAAGTTTCAAAACTAGGTTCGAAAAAACATGTCATTTTGGCCCTGAGAATCATACTTACGTAACGTACGTACGTAAAAAGTTAGAGAAGTTACATATCTCGTAATAATAATCTAATTTATAAAATCTCGTGTCACAGTTTTCGTTCCCATACTCCTCCGAAACGGCTTGACCGATTCTCATGAAATTTTGTGAGCGTATTGAGTAGGTCTGAGAATCAGCTACTATCTAATTTTTATCCCGAAATTCCACGGGAGCGAAGCCCCGGGGCACAGCTAGTAAAGATATATATTTCTCCATACCTTTATCTAGATCTGTAAAGTTTCAGAAACGCGATTTTATGATTTTGCCTCGACACTTGAATTTTCGAAAAGACCTTGCCTGACACAATTAGACGTGCACAGACCCTCAACTCCTTCAAGTCCCAGCGGCCCGACCGCCTATCGGTAAAGCTTGGTCTATCGCTATAGCTATCAAACTTCAAACTCTCATAAAACCGTTCAACGATAGGGTTTTCGACTAATTCCTGCATATTTATATTCACTTATTGGATTCACACATAACCCCCCTTTTGGAGGAGGCTTATACCCAGCAGTGGGTGTTATGTGGCTGAGACGACGACGACGACGATTGGATTCACTATTGTATTTTTAGTATGAAAGTGATAGCGTCAGCGAGAGCCCTTGTAGGGGGTTTGAAAAATCGATAGCTATAGCGATAGCACGAGCTATACCGTTAGGCGGTCGGGGTCCTTCTTTTCTCCTTCTTTTCCGTACAGAACTCCCGCTTTATTTTTGTATTTTCAATCTCTTAACTGCATTAACTTTGATTTTATTGTATACTAGCGGCTACGAAGCTAAAAAATACTGGCTTAAACAACCTGGATTACTGCACGCCAACTCTCTTATAGAAGGATACTCGCTAAAACGAACTGCAGAACTTTTAGAGCTCAGCAGGACGAACATCTGTGCGATTGTCAGAACCTTTACCGGACACTGCAAATTAACCAGGCACTAATTTCACATGAAATTGAGTGATACTGATATTTGCCGCTACTGTAAACAGGAGAGGGAGACACCAAAGCACCTTCTGTGTGACTGCGGGCAATTTATGCACAAACGCAGTATTCACCTGGGTCGCCACATCATCGACCCAGAGGAACTAAAATCTCTAAAAGCTAGGAAGATTCTTGACTTTCTGGAAGCAACCGGGCTAAAAGAGGTACTATAAATAGGTGGCGAGTTACAATAGATCTCTTAGGTCGCAGTGACTACAGCCCTCAACAGGGTTGCAAATCCCCTAAATCCTCAAATAATTAATTAATTAATACTAGCGGCCGTGCGCGGTTTCACCCGCGTGGTTCCCGTTCCCGTGGGAATTTTGGGATCATTTATAGCCTATGTTACTACTTGGGGTCTAAGGATTCTCTATACCAAATTTCGTCAAAATCGGTCCAGTAGTTTTTGAGTTTATTCGTTATATACAAAAATACAAATCTTTCCTCTTTATAATATTAGTATAGATGTACTAAATATATTTTATTGTAGGTATATCTATTTATATATTAGATGTTATTTTCTATTAATTTGTTTGTTGCGCACCAACTACCCTCATCCCTTTTTCATCTTATATTAAATATATTTCAAAATTGTAAATTTGAGCTGGGCAACAACATGTTCCATTGTAAATGTTGTTGTTTCTGTTAAAGCTGATAAGTTTCTTGCGGCCATTCTTCTTATCAGTTAAAAGATGTCCTGAATGGCTGGTAGGGAAAAAAAATTTTGGACTATTCGAAAGTACTTATCTATAAGTCTATTTGAATAAAAATCTTTGACTATTGACTATTGACTATTGACCTTCTACCAGTTTTTGTGTCGTATGGGTTGCTTGGAAGAAATCGCTGCTAAGCGATAAGACCGCCCTTTGTACAACAAATTTTGTTCAATGTTTTTTCTTTTATACATGTATTTTCTGTGCAAATAAAATTTTATAAATAAATAAAAAGACCCCTAAATAAATAAAAAACAAGATTATTCTCAAATGGGGTTACATTTAATGGAATGGTTAAATTTATTTATTTATTTATTTATTTCCACACTTACATCTATTATTACAGGATTACCCCAATACAATAGAGTAACTAATAATTTAATCAATAAAATAATAACAATTACATAATTATGTTTGCCATTATAAATTATTAATCTATATTATTAAATTTATTAAAAAAAAAAATTATTAATCATTCCTCAACAAAATATTATAAGTTATAATATAACAAATAATTCAATAACTAATTTAACAAATAATAACAATATAATATAATTAATAAATAATTTTCAAAAATACAATTTAATAATTCAATTTATAACAAATGGTGAACATAGCCGCTCGCATGAATTCACTCAGCGAACAAAAGAACACGTCAGTATCATTGGCTATAAGGTTGAGAGTGCGCAGTGCTCGCGTCAACGGCGCTTGGTCCGCGCTCGCGGCACGGCCAGCAGGTTAGGCCTTTTAATTTGAATGAGGGGAATGCATTTACGCATACCGATCGGTTATGCTGGGCTCACCTAGAACACCACCGCCCCCCGGCCCCCCACTCGGCCTCGAAAGGTCGAATGGGGAGGGTCGGGAGGGGGGGGGGGGGGTACTACCAGCTAAACCCCTCACTACTTGCCCTCTCGCCGCCTTACGCCCTGGGGGACCCTTGTGGTAATCACCCCTATGGCTGGCGGCCCGCCCGGCTTCCCGGGCCTCCTTGCGGCTGAGAGATAGCCGAGCAAGTGGGGCCATCTCTGTCCAGGCTGGTGGGGAGGAACCGTGAGATGCGAGAGACAGCCAACAGGCCGTCACCCGGACCACACCGCCCCGCTAAAGGGGAACCTGCGCCTGCGCCAAACGTACCGGTCCGGAACACACAAGCCTATTTGACTTAGCACAAAAGCGTTTTGTTACTTACCTCTCATTATTTTAAAAACGTAAAGTATCAGTGACATGTCCCTCCTTACTCTTAGTTCGTTGTAACCGACCATGCCTAATACGAATAATGTTGGATACATAAGCGGATAAAAGGGGTACACTCCATATAATTTAATATAAATTAATGGACATCAATAATATTTAGCATCATGTTGTTTGTATTTCTCCTTAATCCCAATAGTTATTTAGTACGAAGTGATTTCGTGGTTTTTTCACCAAATCTTCAGAATCGGTCTAATATATCGAGCTCCAAGAAATAATTATGTCGTACCCAGAAATAAGTTTACTCACCAAATAATTGATTTGACTATTATTTGGTGATCTACTATCAGCTTATTGCTAGCATATTTTGGTGGTAAAGTTAGGTTAGGTTAGTAGTTATACATAAGCCGTTAAGATGTGACCAGGGGCCCAACTCTGCTAATGCTTAGTCACAACCTTATTCCAATGGTAGTGCTGTTTTATACAGTTCTTATTACAACAGTGTAAATAAACACTACTATTGAAATACAATTGAGATACTTTGACCCCAAGGACAGTGACACGCTATCCAACTACAAGAGCCGATAATAATCGGTCATGCTAGGGCTGACAATTTGAACATTTAATTTTATACTCCTGTTAACTATGTCATCAGCCATTTTTAGTGTCCCCACTGCTGGGGCACTGTCCTTCCTTATGGATGAAGAAGGAGAACGGGCCATGACCCACCACGGGGGCCCAATGCGAATTGGTGGGTTTTAACGACTGCAAATGCAGCCGGGACCAACGGCTTAACGTGCCTTCCGAAGCACGGAAGAGCTCGAGATAGTAAATTTATGGTCACCCATCCCGTGACCGACCATTACGAAAGTTGCTAACAGTATTTTTTTACCGTCGAGTTGTCATAATTGAGTAAAATATAAGTTTTTTTTAATAACCACATAACCATGCATTACATAAAATTACTTAGTTCTAATTTTCTCTATCTTTGGGGATGATGTACATAGATGTGGCCTAAATTGGAAGATGTCCTTTGTTAAAAAATAAAGATTACCTGACAATGTCCACAAGCCTGTGAGTAATGACAGGCTCAAAGTTTCTGTTGTAGGCCTTCAAGCATCCATCTTCCACTGCTATACTCAGCTGAAACAAAAACAATTCAGAATTGTTAATTATTCAATAATAATAGATGTAGACTAATATTAGACAATAATTCACAGAACTTGCATGTGTGCATGCTTGCTTGTTTGTTTCCTCACATGCCGTAGCATGTTTGCTTGCAATTTGCTTTCATGCTTTCTTGCATGCTTGTTTGCACTAGGGATGTTACGGAGGTTCGGTTTCGATTCCGAAAGGTCGGAACTTCGGATTGATTTTGCACATTCGGTTCCGATAAATTCAATCGGAAGTTGTATCGGAGGTTATATTTGGTGAAAAGAAAATTTAATCAATGGAGATGACAAATTAATTTACCGAAAAATTGTCCTCCAATCGATTGTCATCTCGACCATGCAATGGCAAATCGAATATAGCAAAGGTAAACCGGACCAGAAATTTCTCCAAAATTTCTCTTTACTCTTCACTGTATGGTGGCTCGGTGGGGTGGTATTTCTAAAAGGGAAGCTGATGGTAATCGAGATGTATTGACCCTTCGGCACTGGTGCCTATGCCTAATGTTGAATTAATTCAAAGCTTATAACTTTTAAATTTTCCATTTTACAATGCTATTTTTATGTGATAATTTTTAATCAAGTAAATATACTAGAAAAAAGCAACTTGTGAAGGACATGAGACAAGTTGCTTTTTTCTAGTATATTTACTTGATTAAAAATTATCACATAAAAATAGCATTGTAAAATGCAAAATTTAAAAGTTATAAGTAGATGGCAGTTTCATCTTAATCGATAGTCAAACATCTGTAAAGATGTTTCTTTCGAATGCGAGGATATCTCTCTCATTGATGAAACGACGGTGGCCGACACCGTGGAAAGAGGTGAATATACTAGAGAATTTCAATGTGTTCTCGTAGGTCTCTGTAGCATAGTTGGTCAGTGCATTGGGCCGGATTCCCAAGGATGCGGGTTCGTGTCCCGTCAGGGCGACATGAGACAAGTTGCTTTTTTCTAGTATATTTACTTGATTAATTCAAAGCTATTTTAAATAAGTATAAAATTTAACAACAAAAGTCAATAGTGCGATTCGGAACGCATTATGACATACTTTTAGGTATTTTTATTAAAAAAGTACTTCACCGCGCTAGGCCGAAAAAAGCTGTTTTCTACGCGGAAACTGAATACAAATCCTCCTTTTCCGAGCGTGTGAGGTGAAAAGTAATTTGTAAGTACCTTATCTGTGACACCAGTAGCTCGTATCTCCTTGAGCAACCACGGCAGCATCGCGTTCGAGAATCTCTTGTCCATCGCTGTGTACCCGAGGTAAGTTACTGAAGTCAGTTTGGTCTTCATTGTAACTGAAAATTACATTTAAAACTAAAATATACATAGTCATCAGCCATTTTTAATGTCCCCACTGCTGGGGCACTGGCCTTCCAACAGTGTAAATAAACACTACTATTGAAACACCATTGAGATACGATTATGACATAAATTTAGCAGAATTGACCCTCAGGACAGTGACACGCTATCGAACTAGAAGAGCCGATAATAATCGGTCATGCTAGGGCTAACAATTTGAACATTTAATTTTATACTCCAGTCAACTTCGTCATCAGCCATTTTTAATGTCTCCACTGCTGGGGCACTGGCCTTCCTTATGGATGGATGAGGAGAATAGGCCATGATCCACACGCAGGCCCAATGCAGATTGGCGGGTTTTAACGACTACTAATTCAACCGGGACCAACGGCTTCACGTGCCTTCCGAAGCACGGAGGAGCTCGAGATAGTAAATTTATGGTCACCCATC
Organism: Chrysoteuchia culmella; assembly: GCA_910589605.1. Lineage (NCBI taxonomy): Eukaryota > Metazoa > Arthropoda > Insecta > Lepidoptera > Crambidae > Chrysoteuchia > Chrysoteuchia culmella. The sequence continues at coordinate 452,202 of OU342671.1, read as the reverse complement.
CCGTGACCGACCATTGCGAAAGTTGCTTAACCTCAACGAACCACTGCGCTACGGGCTCCTAACCTACTTAGAATACATGAAATGTATTTTTTAAAACAATGAGTAGGTACTGAATATATTTACATAGGTACTACGCGTTGTAACGAAAACAATCGGTGTTACATTGTTTTTATCTGTTTGCGTATACTGCTTTTACACAGAAAAAAAAAGGTTTTTATGTGACTGTAGATTGCGAAATAGGAAAATTGTTCAGTAACAAAATTATGGTTTTCCCCAGGGGAATCGTTACGTATAATCGTATAAAAATGTATTGGATTTAATAGTTTATCTTTCAAACGCCTCTGTGGTCTAGTGGTAACAACCACCGGTATCAGACCCAGGGGTCCCGGGTTCGATTCCCAGCGGGGGTACATATTGTATTCGGTTTGGTTGGTGGTAGGACTCGTTCTAAGTCCGTCTGGCTAGCTACCACCATCTTATCTAAGTCTAACGCCATAAGTATCAGTTCCTCAGTAATTGAGGATACCGGGAGAATCTCGCTTCCATCTTCAGCCTTATCAATACTTAAGATCAGGTATGATGAAGGCTAAGAGTATCCCCCGTAGTTCATTAAAAAAAATTGATTTAATAATAGTTTCAGTAACTTTTTAAATCAATTATGTTATTAAATACAATTACAATAAAGAAAAAAATAATTCTAATTCTTTCAACTTTTAATATAAGCAAAACTTACGTAACTAAGTATTCTATTCAAGATCTTAATTTTTTTTAACATGAAGGTATACATTCTAACTACTAACAAAAATCTGTAATAAAACAAAAGAACATACCTGAAATGTTTCTTCAGTTGCAATCGAAATCTCGGAAAATCAATAAAATTGCCAAAAACTGCTATTTTCCCACTTTTCCCCAAAGATAATATGTCATTTCCACAATTTATAAATCATACAATTCCATTCATAACTTTAGTAAAGGTCTTTCTTTAGAAATTGCGAGAATTTTCACGATTTTCCACACAACCAGAAGCAAGGCACTAACAGCAAATCTAACCTTCGAAAATATACTCATGTCTCTTTCCTTTTCATTGATTGAAGCGAAATAGGACGATATTTTATTACTCATCGTTTGGAAAGCCTTGATAGGATAAAAATAAGTCCAATTTTTACCAGGCTAGGGTTGAAAATCAGATAAAGAAGGTGAAGAATATAATCGAATTTCTGTACATGTGCTGCCACCTGTGAATTTTTTATAAGTACTGACAAATGTGGTGCTTTCATAGATTTTCCCATTGTTTATTAATATTTTCAGAGACATTTTTACAACGTAAATATACTGTATACAATTAAAAGTGTAAATAACTTCAATAAAATGTATTAATTTTCCAAATAAAACAAACATTGAGAGCTATGAAAACGACAACAACGCCATCTTTGGTAATTTTCCTCAACTAAATTAGTTACTTCCCAGGCCGCTAGATGTCATCAAGCAAGAAAATGTGAAAAAATTTGACAATCACTCCCTTGTATATTTGGGGTCCAAAAACACTTGTTATAGAGTATAAAAATGGGAATTTGACATTTAAATAATTAAAGATCTTCTTCATCTTCATAAAACAGGTAAGGTTTTTTGTTTTAACAATGAGAGCTACCGAATTTGTTAAATTTCCTTTGGTTTAAGTTTCCTTTCTATACATTATCAAGTTGTTTATGTGTTGGTTTGTATTATGTATGATTGTATTATACATATGTAACATTAACCTTGTAAGGTTTCGCATTGTTTACGTCATAAATATCGATTTTATACATCTGACATTGCTATGATAGGAGGAAACATTTAAAGCTAACATTTTCAATGAAATCTGTTTTTAATCTACATTTGATTACATAAACTAGTATTATTAAAACAAAATACACACTAGAAAACTGAAATTTCTTTTAGAAATGTCGCTGTTGTAAAGAATTTGAGGAAAATAACATTAAGTTTTAGTTCCATTATTTTTCGCGCGATGTCAGCGCTGTTAAGTGATTGATTGAAACAAAAAAGCTACATTTAGTAATTAGAGGTGCTTTAATGACTGTGTGTCAATAATGTGTTATTTTTTTAATTCACTTCAAAATGGAGAAAAGTTTCGTTTTCTTTATAAGCTGATGTTTTGAGCAATTTAGTCAGGTAAGAAGAATGTAATAAATAATTAGTGATTCAATACAACTCTGCGTATGAATTATTTATGTTTTGACAAAATATGAAATTTCAAATATTCTTCAAAAACCAGTAAGTATTACTTGTACTTAGCAACAAAATAAAGTTGAGTTAACAAAATAAACTTATTTATATTTGATAAAGATAATATGCCAATAATAATATTTTCCGATTAAAACAAAATAAACGACCATCAATTAAATAACTTGCGTTAAATTAGAACTAACAAACGTGGTATAGTCGGGTTTATAATTCAGTTAAGTAATTTATGATTTTGATTTTTTGCATTTATCAATGCATTATTTATACTTATGATAAGACTCCCGTCTGAGAGTTCACTTGTGGCCGAGTTGATTTTTTCCAATATTTTTCTATTTCAATTTTATATATTTTTTTTGTTCTGGCTTTTTTTCGTTTCACAGAAATTTCGCCAATGTCCCGTAACTAGAGATACACGCGTTTTTTTTATAAATTAAGGTCGGTAATAGGTACTGGGTACAGTTTTGGATCTGTTTCTTCCTTGGTATTTAAAATTTATCATCAGTAAAGTAATTTGACAGATGCCAATAATGTCACTTTGTAAAAATAATCCTGCTTTAAACTGTTTTTATCCAGTTACAGTTCAGAAGTATTGAATCCGTTCATACACATTCAATATTTATTTGTTTATTGGGCAGTGAACAAAAACATGTACTAACAATATGTAATAAATTAAATATAGAATCTTAGTCTAAGTACAGTTTCTAATTATAAACAGCCATGACGGCATGCAATTACGAGCTTCAAAGAAATAAATAAAGACAATGTAAAAATCCAACACATGTTCCAACACAAGGTTAAAATCAATTTGTTACAAGATGATCTAATTTAATATTATTATTGTCGCTACATTTTAAGCATTATTTTTACAAAGTGACATTGACAACCTGTCAAATCACTCTACTGAATTAAAAACCCTACTATAGTGGGTATTTATACATTTTAAGTAATGACACATAAAGTGTGAAAAAAAATCATAATTAGGGTACCTAGGTGAAATAATGAATGACAACGACAACAATTTTAGCGACCTTGACAAACATTTTTACGATTTTTTATTTTTTGCATTTTTCAATGAAATTTATCATAAGAATAAAAATAATACCTATGATAAATTTCAAATAGAAAAATATTGGAATAAATTAACTCGGCCACAAGACAAGTGAATTCTCAGATGGGAATCGAACCCACGACCTTTGGAAATCCGGTCCAATGCTCTAACCGCTGAGCTACCGAGACTTCCCACTTCCCATCTGAGAATTCACTTGTGGCCGAGTAAATTTTTTCCAATATTTTTCTATTTAAAATTTATCACATGTTTATGAACACACTAAACAATCATCTTGTCTGTGATCGATTTTTGATTCACCAAAAATAATGTAATTTGAGTAGAAATTATTGACTTCACCTCTAAGTAGCCGTATTTTTATTTCATGCGCCTATTTTTTTTTATTGCAGTAAATTTTAAATTTTTATGTGATAATTTTTAATCAAGAAAATATACTAGAAAAAAGCAACTTGTCTCATGTCGCCCTGACGGGACTCGAACCCGCATCCTTCTTAAATCCGGCCCAACGCACTGACCAATAATTATGCTACAGAGACCTACAAGAACACGTTGAAATTCTCTAGTATATTCACCTTTTTCTACGGTGTTGGCCACCGTCGTTTCATCAATGAGAGAAATATCCTCGCATTCGAAAGAAATTATCACATAAAAATAGCATTGTAAAATGCATAATTAAAAATGTTTTAAATTTTTGTTGGGACTAGCCCTCTATCACAATCCCTTTCAAAGATATTGTGATTGTGATTCATGGAATTATGTAACTTATAGTCGCAATCCCATCCAGAACGAATGATGTTTTAAATGACATTTCTTTTGACACTTACCATACATTTGAAAGTTATTTTTGTCGGTCACTTTGCTTAGACAGTTCCATTTCGTTCATTCAATACCTTCCAAAACGCGTCCCGATCCCTATCAAATGTCAAATAGTGACGGCCTGAAGTATGTTAATATCTTTCAAATGACGAATTGAAAGGGATTGCGATAGATTTTAAAATTAGACAATTACCCCCGTTAGGTTACCATCAGTGTGGCAAAATTTCATCCAAATCCGTTCAGTACTTTTAGCGGGGAAAAGTGACCAACAAACAAACAAACGAACATACTTTCGCACTTATTATATCAGTATGAAAAACCAACTTGTCTCATATCGCTCAGGCGGTACTCGAACCCGCAACCTACGCAATTCAATAAATAAAATAAAAATCACCTTCATTCAATGTGACTGACTGCTGAAATTAATAACCTATCTATATTACATTGGACTATCTCAGATCCTCTAGTGAAACCACGCTGGCGTTGGTGGGTGTGCCATTGCCGGCATTGCACTGTTTCCACCGTCTGGGAAGATGGCTAAACTTCCAGCCTCGAGGGGGCCCAGGTAATCGGGCCACGGCCGTCTGGTCTTAGAGGTGATTGCGAACCCTACCCCCCGTAACCAATCCCGGCCTGGAGGGCAAGTACTAGGAGTTTTAGTTGGTACTACCCAAGAGTCCAACATACGAATCGCCCCTACACCTGGGGGCGAGGGATGCGTAAAAGCATTTCTTCTAGTATAAAAAAAATAAAAAGGGCTATCTCAGATAGTTTCATAGGAAACTGGCTTCGTTGCCTAGCAACCGTCGTTATTTTAGTCATATTAACAAAGATCTCAGATAGCTCAATCCATATCTTCAGGTAGGTTATTAATTTCGGCCGTTAGTAGGTAAGCACTTTTGACTAAAGTTTATTTGGATGTTTGGATGTTTGTTTCTCTTTCACGCAAAAGCTACTGAAGCGATTTGGATGAAATTTGGCACGAAGATAGAAGATAAAACATAGGCTACTTTTTATCCCGATATTCCCACGGGAACAGGAACACGAGGGTGAAACCGCGTGAGGCCGGTAGTTGTCAATATTTTCCTAATGAACTCTTTCCAGGATCAAAATGGAGAGGATGGGTGACCTCTCCTCTTCCACAATCTCCTTCATAGAATCCGGCACAGATGACAGCGCGGACAGGCAGTCACGGTCGCTGACGAGGAACGGTCTTCTGAGGGTCAATAGTGTGAGGAGTTGCGATAGGGACTCGGCTATCGACTGTCAGTGGTATGTACCTTAACCAAACAATCTTACATAAATTATTCAGATTCATATATACAGGGTGTTAAAAGACCCATAACGAAAACGAAAACCACATATTCTCCCCATCATTACTATAATTTTCTTGTATGGGGCCAAACCTGGGAACCTGATAGTTAAGGAGTTATTGAGGATCAAAGTCAATATTAATTTTAAAAGGTTATCGTTCAAAGTTTTGTAACCGCAATGAATGTCAAAACCAATCCAGTACCTGGATCCCGGCCGCCTACTCTAGACACACGCAGACGTTGTTGCACACCTTTTGTGGCGTGTAAAAATAACACAATTTTTTTTTAAACGAAAAATTAAAGTCCTTTCCAATTGCAATTATTTTTACATTTATTCTTATTTAGTTTGATGTACACTACGCATATATTACGGCTTCGGTATGGGTCTTTTAACACCCTGTATATTTGCTATGAAAGTGGTAAAAAAAATCAAATAGTTACATTACATTTCTCACAATAAAATTAGTCTGCAGATATTAAACTTATTATCATCTCACACTTAATTTTAAAACTATAATTTTGTAAGTATCATCTTTTTGTAATTAATTGTGAATTTATCTTGTCAGCCATTTAGAATTAATTTAATTCAGGCAAAATGTTAACATTTAAACTATAATTAAGGTCAGATAGGTTTAACAGTCACGTAACAGTGCGGCCTCTTCCGAACAAACGATGAACTAAATTGTACATTCATTTAGTTCCTGTTATTGCTACCAAATATTTTTTGGCGCTAGCGTCATAGCAACACGCGGCGTCTTACTCTCGCACCTAGGTGGAGCGCAAGAGACAACTATCAGCGAGCGATTAGCCACTCTATTGGCCAGATTGCCATGTCATTCGACACCTAAAAATTTCGGCGCGCACACTTAGAAACCGTCAAAAGAGACTCTTTGTGGCCACGTATGCTGATAACGTTTTGTTTTTTGTAAAGCGTACGAATGGCACTTGTAACTTATATAAGTGGGTTTCGACTGTATAATTTATTTCTTTTTGTTAATCAGCACTTAAGACAACCCTAAAAAGTGAGTAAAATTAAAATATTTTTATTACCTTGGGTTATAAAAATACTTATATTTTAAAAATTTCAGCGATAACCTATGATTTTTATACTTTTAAAATCATGATGATTATATTCTAGACCAATAAATGTAAAAAAAAACTGAGTTATGCACTCGAACGGCACTTTTTTTTTGTAATTTGACACTACTTGATTGACATCTGTCACAAATTTTTTTTCTGTCCTCATCTTTATGGATTGCTGTGTTTTTTTATTTGTAAAATAAAGAATGGTTCGTTCCGAATCCATTAAAAAAACTCCCATGCCGATGCAACATATATTTTTAAGCCGAGACCATAAATGGTCGAAGTCCAAATTTGGGTACCCACGGCATATTAGCGCCATTTTTTGCTTGGGTAGCAGCGCTACCCAATGGCCAGTTGAGCGGGTAGCCACCAATCTCATACGTAATACCATTTTTATTTTGATGTTCCGCAGCGATCGCGCCATATCTGCGCGATAATTGCTAGATAATAACCCCGCCGGCTGTCGATGTCGCGTCGCTACATGCGAGTACTTTCATACAAGCCCGTAGTATTATTAGTAATCTGCGACCCTACCGCTTGCCTCCGTAACTCTTTTGTCTCTGGCGTCAAGTCTGCTGTCATTTTACAAATACACGACATCAAATCAATCTTTACAACCTTGATAGCACCCTTATGTCACTGGTAACAGCGGCGGTTTTCCTACTACAATTTTAAGCCTGACGTCCTCTTGACTGTCCATAAGGCCGAAGATTAATCCTCAACCAAACTGTTTATAGGATCAAGCTAAATCCGCGAATCGCCGACAATGTGACCTTGTAAACGCGCGCTCGTACGTCTTTGATACCGATTTTTTGCACGTTTTAAAATTAGGTAATTATGTTAAACTTTGACAAAGCTAAGAATAGCATTTATAACTTTTTAATTCCGCATTTTACAATGCCATCTTTATGTGATAAACATCAAACAAGAAAATATACCAGAAAAAAGCAGCTTGTCTCATGTCGCTCTGACGAGACTAAGAATAGCTTTTTGACGGCACTGACCTTGTTTATGCGTAAAAATATTATGATTTCAAAATCCAACAATTATTATTAGTACAAAACTAAACTTCTAATAGGGAAAATCCGTACCGCCTCTGTGGTGTAGTTGTAACATCAAGTAACAGAACCAAAGGTCCCGGGTTCCGTTCCCAGTGGAGGTACATAATGTATTCGGTTTGCTTAGTGGTAGGAATTGCTGTAAATCCACCTGGCTAGCTACCATCATCTTTTTTTTTTTTTATGAAGTACGGGGAAGTTCTTAGCCTTCATCATACCTGATGTTAAGTATTGATAAGGCTGAAGATGGAAGTGAGCCTCTCCCGGAATCCCCAATCACTGAGGAACTGGCTATCTTATATTTAACTGCCGGAACACAACAATGCTGAAAACATTGTTGTTATGGCGTCAGACTTAGATAAGTTGGTGGTAGCTAGCCAGGCGGACTAACAACAAGTCCTACCACCAACCAAACCGAATACAATATGTACCCCCGCTGGGAATCGAACCCGGGACTCCTGGGTCTGATACCGGTGGTTGTACCACTAGACCACGGAGGAAAAATCTGTCGCCTTAACAATAATATTTTCAGCAGTATTGTGTTACGGCAGTTAGAGATAAGATAGCCAGGGCCCCTACCGCCCTATGGATGGATGTGACATTTTGCTCTTAGTCTTTGGTAAGTCTTCATTTGTGTCAAAAAGAAGCAGCAATATGTCACATCCATCTGTCAAATGAAGCCGATTTCGATGCTGACGACACTTGCGCGGTAGGGCCTCAGTTCCTCATCTTCAGCCTTATCAATACTTAACATCAGGTATACTGAATGAAGTTTGCGTTTCTCCATTTAGTGTAAAAAAATGTATTTAAGGCGTAAACTAAACTACTTTATTATTATGTGATACGTTTATTTGAGTGACTAATTATTTTTGTTTGTCAGTACATACAAAAACACTTTTTATTTGTGTATCAAAACCAGTTCTTCTTAAAAAAAACCTATAGCTACTGACGTCATACCTGTCAAAAATCTTACGAGAACGACCTGTCAACACGACACAGGAAATAGAAAAATACCTTTCTTACGAAAAGCGACATGAATCGTCGTCGTCGTCTCAGCCACATAACACTCACTGCTGGGTAAAGGTTTTATTATTATTATTAACTGGGCAGGCATTTGACCATCCTGCTTAACAAACTAAGGTGTTGCATTCTGGCCCAGGAAATGCCTATTCACTCTAGAGGCCAAGGTTGTAGGAATCGGGAATTGCCATCAGTGGCGGCGCTAGACCACACGTGGACGTCGTCGGCGACATCAGGTTTGCGAGGCCCCTTTTATTTCCCAGTCAAAAAGAAAACGTTTAAGGACGTGAGCCAAACTAATGTACTTATATGCATGTAAAGAAGTTTTATTGTTAATCAAATTATGGCAAAATTACACAAATAGTCTCACTGATTTTTTCAGGATTAGGTATATGCTTGGTGATGGTAGGTGTACTATCCCGGAGGATTCGCTGCTCCGCTCGCCTCTCTAGGGAGAGGTGTCGCCAGGAGGAGGCGCAGTAGCTGTGGGGGTTGGGCGGCGGGACGGGGAATCCCGTCGTCCAGCTAGGACCCCCCGAGGCGCCCAACAGTAGTGCTAGTCTGGGTCACTCCACCGACCCAGAGAGGAAGGCCCAAGAGGGCAGACGCGGGGCGGAGACCCGGTAGACTGCTACCCTTGCCCCGGTAGTCTCCGTCCGGACGCGAGGAAGGAACACCCAGGGGGTTTTAATGGGTCCGAGTCCCACATAACCTCTCTGTCTCCCCGGACGGGGGGGTATGCGCGGGCATTTCCCCCTGGAAAAAAAAAGGATTAGGTATATGCTATAGCTAAGACTAGCCGCTAATAGAACTGATAACATCGTGCTTCTCAAGTAGATTTTAATCAATTTTAACTCTGTGAAGATTCTGTCAGCTGAAGCTGTACTGACTACTGACTGAAACTGAGAATATTGTGAGTTGAAATTTTTGTTGCGAGGTCCCCTTTTGTGCGAGGCCGTCGGCGGACGCCGACGTCGCCGACGCCTAGCGCCGCTACTGATTGCCATAATCGCCACGCTCGGCAGGCGGGTTGGGTATCGCAGTATGGCCAAGTTTGTAGGAGACGCTGCTGCCCGCCTCCTGAAGGCTGAGTCCCTAAGTCGCCTTTACGACCCCCACGGGATGAGAGGGGGTAGTGCTATTCTAAGCCGATACTGACGACCTGTGAATACAGTTACGTAACTACTCGTACATGTTTAGAGATTTTGTTGTGACTTTAAGGAGTACCTAGTTCAATGGTTCTTTTTGAAGTGAAAACTTCTTTAGCGGCGTTGAGCACTTTTTCTGTAATGGGTATAAAATCTTAAACTCGCGTCAGGACACGTGACCTGATCGAAAAAGCGTAGGACGGATGGAGAATGTTGAGGTGACAGGTTGACTATGGTCTCGGTTGCTTAGCGACAGACTGTTGATAATGTCTTTTACTTGTCTCTTGTTTTATTGTCAATATATATTTTTCGATTCTCTATAATAATTAATGTTTTCTTATATCTTATTACCTAACTTAACGTTCACTTTAATATGGTTTGTCATGTTTGTGTACGATAGCGCAATAAATGAATATTGTATTCTACCACATAAATGATAGTACTTTTATACTGATAAAGCAATTGGTGCAAAATTATTCCCTAACCATTCCAAAATATCAAACATGCTCAACGTTAATAATCAAGTTTTCACTTCTGCCGGCACTCCCGGAGTGCAACCCGTCTTTTTTTTTTTTGACGGACTCCTAAAAAAAAGGAAGTGGTTATCAATTCGTTGCGTATTTTTTTATGTACGTTCACTGATTTGATTACTTGAAGACAACCGATTGAAAATGATCCAAAAACGGCAAAAACGTTATCTTATCTGGGTGCTAATTATCTTATTTTAAAATCTATCGCAATCCCTTTCAATTCGTCATTTGAAAAATATTTAAATACTTCAGGCCGTCACTATTTGACATTTAGGCACAATGGTATTGAATGAACGAAATTGAAATATGACAGACGAAAATATCTTTCATATGTATGGAGAACTGTCAAATGAAGTGCCATTTAAAACATCATTCGTTCCGAAAGGGATTGCGTCTCTAAGTTAGACAATTCCATAAATCGCTATCACAATCACAATACTTTTCAAAGGGATTGTGATAGATTTTGAAAGTAGACAATTAGGGGGCAAATTCTTGTAGGTCATTTTTTTTTTAATTTGGAAATCGGTTTCGTAGTTTCAGGCAATCTTGAAAATAGGTAGGTAATATCGTTTTCGTAAGAGTTACACAACTTACACGGATGACTTATTGTTTCTTGATTCTTAATGTAAGTATATTGAAAATAGGGACTTATTAAATAAATAACATTAATAAATAAATATTTGCAGACAATCACACCAATTATCTAGCCCACGTTAAGTTTCATGAAGAACTTGTGTTATGGATACTAGATAACGGATAAACATACTTATATACTTTTTTTGTAAATACATACATAATATACATATTAATCACCCAGTCCAAAACAAATAGACATGTTCATGCACACAAATATTTGTCTCGTCAGGGGGTCGAACCCGGGTAGAAGCATGTTTAGTTGTCTATTCAACATTACCGATGTATTAGTTAGTGGTGGAAATGCTTTTGGCTTAATGTACTAAAATTATGTTTTACATTTATTGTACTATTTAATGCTGTATGTTGCCCTTAAATAAATAAATAAATCTGAAGTCGATTGGAGTTATTTGACAGATATGTAAAGCGGCTGCTGTAGACTGTACCAACATGTTGCAATAAACGATATGACTATGACTAAACTTCACGTTTTTATTATTATTGGGAATTTGGCACAAAGCTCTCACCAATAAGCTAGCGAGACCGATGTCCGATGTTCGAGTCCCGTCTTTATGAGACAAGTTGGCTTTTTCTAGTATACTTACCTCTAGTCCCAAGTTATGAGACACAATAGATATTCCGTTGTTCTCTGGACACAAGTATCCTGCAAGCAAGTGACGAATTTAATCATAATAAATAATAAATATTTCTTACCCTCACACCAATTAACCTATACCCAAAGTAAGCACTGTAAGGCTTGTGGGATGCTAAGGTAAGTGATATAAATACATATAATTTTACATATATAAGTATTTATGTGTAGAAACATATATAAACGTCCATGACTCAGCTACAAATGCTCGTATTCATCATAAAAACATTTTCCCCTAACGGGATTCGAAAGTCGTATAAAAATAGCATTATAAATGCATTTTTTTTTTCGTTTAACACTTGTTCTGCTATTTGTACACCTGTACAGCAGTTCAAGGTCGAGAGCGAGGTCGTAACATAAATCCGGTTCTTTCCAGTTCGAAGCTTATAATATGTCAAACAAAAAATGGAAACTTTTTACTTGTCTGGTGTTGTAAAAAACCGAAGCAGAATGCAACGGTTCGAAAGTCAATCATTATTTGACAACCTGTTTCGCGCAGGGGTACTAACCCCGCCTTCTGCGTCAGAGGTCCCGGGTTCGATCCCCGGACAAGACAAATATTTGTGTGCATGATCATGTCTATTTGTCTTGGTCTGGGTGTTTAATATGTATATTAAGCATGTATTTACAAAAACAAGTATAATAAAGTATGTTTATCCGTTATCTAGTATCCATAACACAAGTTCTTAATGAAACTTAACGTGGGCTAGATAATTGATGTGATTGGATGCAAATATTTATTTATATTTATAATAACTTGACATACATTTGATCACATATTTCATAGACTAGTAACAGCCCACGATTTCACTTGCGCCGTTTCCATTCCCGTGGGAATATCTTGATTTAATGTATCCTATGTGTTAATCTATGCTATCTACTGTGTCCCAATCCAAATCCATCGAGTGATTTTTGTGTGAAAAGTAAAATGAATCCGTCCATCCATCCTTACAAACTTTTATATTTTACTAGTTTCTGCCCGTGGTTTCACCCCGCGTGGTTCCCCGTTCCCGTGGGAATATCGGGATAAAAAGTAGCTTATGTTACTCTTCGCCCTATCAACTAACACCGTGTCAAAAATCAAATCGATTGGTTACTAGGGCGTGAAGAAATAAATGAATAAATATTTGCATACAATCACACCAATTATCTAGCCCACGTTAAGTTTTATGAAGAACTTGTGTTATGGATACTAGATAACGGATAAACATACTTATATACTTTTTTTTTTGTAAATACATGAGTACTTAGTATACAAATTAAACACCCAGACCAAGACAAATAGACATGTTCACCACACAAATATTTGTCTTGTCCGGGGATCGATCCTCTGGCGCAGAAGGCGGGGGGTTAGTACCCCTGCGCCAAACAGGTCGTCGAAGGAAGGCCAAACAAACACACTTCCACATTTAAAATAATAATTTGAAGTCGGATAATATTAGAAGTCTTATGATTAGTAATTATGTTGTACTACTCATAGGATATTATCTTTTTTTTTCTTTTTATGAACGACGGGGAGTCTCTTAGCCTGAAGATGGAAGCGAGCCTCTCCCGGAATCCTCAAGCACTGAGGAACTGGCTATCTTATCTCTACACAACAATGCTGAAAACATTGTTGTTATGGCGTCAGACTTAGATAAGATGGTGGTAGCTAGCCCGACGGACTTACAACAAGTCCTACCACCAACCAAACCGAATACAATATGTACCCCCGCTGGGAATCGAACCCAGGACCCCTGGGTCTGATACCAGTGGTTGTACCACGAGACCACAGAGGCGGTTAAAACTGTTGTACTACTCATAGGATATTAACTAAAAATATGTAGGTATTTGGTGGTTTTATTATTTCTGGTGAGAAAATAACGTAATATTAAAGTTTTAGCGATAGTTTCCGAGATTCGCGCAAAAGAATGGCGACACGTGACCGCAAACATACAAATTTAAACCTCTTTCTTGTGTTATGTGGTCATCTATGTTTAGATTTACAAGTAAACTTTACATTTGTCCTGTTAGCTCATAGTATAAAAATGGTGGCGCCGCACAGGTCTAACGGACAGTTGAATACACCGTTGATTGATTAAATGTTAAAGTACCTACTATACTTATTTAGAAACTTGTTTCTTCGCGCACTGTCTATTTATGATATGTCTATTGAAATAAAATAACATTAACGGATTTTTAGGATTTGATGTTATCGCGGGTGACGCACGATCACGTCACGACTCCAGAAGTATAAAAAATACAATGAAAACCGCTTAAAATAATAAAAACTTTGAAATAATAAATTTGATTACAAATACAATAGTTATTTATGAATAATGAATCTACAATATTAACGCCATCTGGTACCATAGTATGAAACTCTAATTCTCCCTCAAGGCACAGACTCAATCTCATCAAGTATCGAAAAATTAGTGGCAACTATGTTTCTAGATGGCGTTGTAATGAAAGAAAAGAAAATTCCTCCCTTGAAATTAAAACTGACCAGACATCAATATGAGAGTTGGTAGTAATAAGAGATCTTTATATAATTGTTGTTATTAACTAATACACGTAGATCTTCCAAGTGTAAGACTTTATGTAATTAAAAATAGGTCAACATTAAATGGTCTTACAAATTTTCGATCAGGGTCACGTGTCTGACTTTAACATTTTTTACCCATCCCAAAAATATAAAACTGATGTGCACAACGCCGCTAAAGAAGTTTTCACTTCAAAAATGTATAGGAAAGTGTAGTTCCGTTTACGTCTGGTAGTACCCTGCCTTTTTCGTGCTGGGCCTAGGCTCAAAACTTCTAAAATAACACCAAATACAACCGCCTCTGTGGTCTAGTGGTACAACCACCGGTATAAGACCCAGGGGTCCCGGGTTCGATTCCCAGCGGGGGTACATATTGTATTCGGTTTGGTTGGTGGTAGGACTTATTCTAAGTCCGCCTGGCTAGCTACCACCATCTTATCTAAGCCTGACGCCATAACAACAATGTTTTCAGCATTGTTGTGTTCCGGCAGTTCGAGATAAGATAGCCAGTTCCTCAGTGGCTGAGGATTCCGGGAGAGGCTCGCTTCCATCTTTCAGCCTTATCAATACTTAACATCAAGTATGATGAAGGCTAAGGGCCTACCCGTCGTTCTTTCTACTTCTACTTCTCTTCTATGCCAGAGGTCCCGGGTTCGATCCCCGCACAAGACAAATATTTGTGTGCATGAACATGTCTATTTGTCTTGGTCTGGGTGTTTAATATTTATATTATGTATGTATTTACAAAAAAATATATGTATAAGTATGTTTATCCGTTATCTAGTATCCATAACACAAGTTCTTCATGAAACTTAACGTGGGCTGGATAATTGGTGTATAAAAAAAAAACACAATCTACTTTTGCTGTGGACTGTACATTTACAGACAATGGCTTATATAAGGAAACCCACAACGATTAAATTATCCTCATTACTATGTCATGTTGTTTTCAATAGGCATTGATAAACACCAGAAGAATTGCATTTTTTATATAAGTATTTATTTATTTATGCACAGAACAAAAATCTATACATGTATGGGTATTTGTACGTATTCGCATATTATGAGGAATTAATAAACAACAACAATTTAAGTATGTTTATTCTAAGTTATGTTAATGTTTATATTATTGAATAACCGCCTCTGTGGTCTTGTAGTACAACCACCGGTATCAGACTCAGGGGTCCCGAGTTCAATTCCCAGCGGGGGTAAATTCTCCAAGGTTAGGGCATTCATTGGAACGGATTTCCAAAGGTTCGAGTCCCATCTGAGAAAACACTTTTCCAATATTTTTCTTTTAATTTTTTTTTCCTAAGTATAAAAAATGCATTGAAAAAATGCAAAAATTTAAAAATCCTGAATTTTGATAAATTTTAAGCAGAGAAAGAAAAACACACGACATTACACATGCCAGACATTAACTTTGCTGCAGTTAGGCACTCTTATTTTTTAGTATGACTAAGTTTCCCACGGGAACAAAATACAACGTGAGATAATTTACGCATATAGCTAAGTACTGTTTTTCCCATTTTTTTTAATCGAAGGGGGAAATGCGCCCTATGCATACCCTATCGCTGGTGGGCGATAGGGTTATGTGGAGCTCTCCTTTGGTAGGCACATCAAGTACTGTCTTTCCCTACAAACATTTTAAATGCGACAATAACTGTGTCTCCTAAGAATACTTCTGCAAGTGGATCTCTAAAGCTATTTTTGCGGCCGTTTTTTCTTTGTCAGTTAAGAGTCTGAAACGGATGGTAGGGCAAAATTGATAAATTAAAATGGCGTGGCGTGTAAAAATTTTATTTTTATTTTTGATAATCTATAGTAATATTATAAAGCTGAAGAGTTTGTTTGTTTGAACGCGCTAATCTCAGGAACTACTGAAACAATTTAGAAAATTCTTAGACCATTAGAAAGCTACATTTCTCCCGAGTGACATAGGCTATATTCATCCCGATATTCTCACGGGAACGGGCACCACGCGGGTTAAACCGCGAGGAACCGCTAGTAATTGAATAAAGAAAATTTCATTTTCATTAGTGGACACACTACACACTAGCTTTCCCCTGCGACTTCGTCCGCGTGGACTGGAAAATCCTTTAGCTAAATTATCCTATATTGTAATCCTATAAACTTAGTGTACGTCTCAACGAAATCTGTTTATATATTTCTTATATATTAAATAGGCTTAATCTTCGCCTCATTCTTGATCAAAGATTAAGAAGAGGCCGAAGATTGAGCGACTTTGCCTAGAGAAAGCCTATTCAATAGAGCAGGGTTAGGAAAATGGTAGCCCGCGGGCCAAATCCGGCCCGCGACGAGATTCGATCCGGCCCGCGACTATCTTGATTAAATCGAACGGCTGAAAACAATCTATACTAATATTATAAAGCTGAAGAGTTTATTTGTTTGAACGCGCTAATCTCAGCAACTACTGGTTCGAATTGAATAATTCTCGGTAAAAAGGAGCTGGATCACATTTTATCCCAATATTCCCACGGGAACCACATGGAATAAAACGCGAAATCCTAGTTATTATATATTTAAACGTCACAAAGCAATGCCACATGGCAAATATCAATATCTTTATCAAAATTACGTTCGATAATCGTTGAATAGGTAATTATTAAGATAGCGTGTCCAGCAAATCGGATTTTTCCATATTCTAACAGATATCTAATTGTTCGCGGCAGCCCTGACAGAATCAGATCAAATCAAAAAACGAAACGTAAAAACAATTTCACTAACCATCACGTATTTTGTTAGTGTAACAACAAAACAGCTCAAACAAAACTAGTAACGCATAAAACCTACTCGTTTTTCCCGTTTCTATTCAAATTAGGCTACGGTTTGTTATCTATCAAACGCCAAAAGCATATTTACTAAACAACGTTTCTTGTTCAGTCTGCCGGCGAATGCGGCAAGGAACGCGCGCGCCGCCATTTTGAAAACCATTTTTACTTTTAAATTTTTTATCGTCGCGAGTGCGTGCGTTGAAGTTTTGAATCGTTTTTGTTCTTAATCTGTTTAAGGATAAAAGTTATTTTATATTTTTTAAGGTTTGTGTGAAAGTTAAAGCCTGCGTATATTTTAACGGTGCTGTGTTTTTTTTATTAGTTTTTCGTGCATTGCTTGCACTAGCTGTTACGGGTTATAAAGTTTCTTTTTTTTTTATAAATATGCATTACTTACTATAGTTTTGGTAGACTACTAAATAAATTCTTTTTTTTTACTCACAAAACGTATGCATTATTATCTGATTAAGTTTTTATAACAAATACTTTTTAAATTGGTTTTTAACCAACAAAAAAGTGTTTAACTTTCGAGGTTGAGTGGTGTTTTTTTTAAATCGAATATGAAAAGTAATAACTAAGCTATATCTCTTTTGATTTCAACTTAAGTATTAAGTTATTCTACTTATATTAGAAAAGTATCAACATCATTTTAATTTCTTTGACCGATCGATAAGGATTTTTTTTACTTACATAAAAAACATACGTCATTGTTCGTATTCAAATAAATCATATAGGCATGAGACGTCACTTTTTTTTATAAAAAAGAAAGAACCGGTAATCTGGCCATCGAAAGCCCTTCTGTCATTTTTGGGGTTGCGTACTTCAAAAGGAAAAAGGAACCCTTATAGGATCACTTCGTTGACCGTTCGTCCGTCCGTCCGTCTGTCAAGACCTTTTTTCTCAGGAACGCGTGGAGGTATCAATCTGAAATTTATATCTAATACTCAGGTCTACTGTCCCTTGGAGCTGTGAAAAAATCAAACTTCTAAGCCAAAGCAATCAAAAGATACAGCCATTTATGTCGCAAATTTCCGCAAATTTTTGAAACTCGCACGGGAATCAAACCCTACAGGGTACTTCCTGTGAACTTAGAATCTTGAAATTTGGTACGAAATAACGTCTTATAGTACAGATAAAGTAAAAATTGTGAAAACCGCAAATTTTTAGTTACATCATATAGTAAAAAATATATTACGGAACCGTCGGTGCGCGAGTCCGACTCGCACTTGGCCGGTTTTTTTTAACTAATGCTTCCGCCACTTTGTCTACGTAGTCTCCCAACTGCAATTTTCCCGCAGTAAAACCTATTTAATTTCTCGTAGTAAAAACAGATTTACCGCAGTTAAAAGCTCTTATACGAAATAGGTAGGTACATGGTTAAAATAGCAAATTTTGTTAAAAGCGAACTGATGAAAGACAAAAAAAAACTTACTGATAAAACCTTTTTTTATTAAAGCCAGGCGTGATTTTAAATGTACAAGAGTTATACTGATTTAGAGAAATTGTAATTTACCGCGACTTTCTTTAAATCCAACCGGTTCGTATTAAATCTGGAAGATCTTGATAGCACACTGGATTGATCAGAAATTCTCGTTATGGTTTATCATCTGATGTGTGACCAGCAGGTAATTTGAGTTTCTTAGTTTACAAATTTTGCATGATTATTTGTATACAGTGCTAGTTTGAACTTTGAGTACTTAAAAGAACTTTTCCCGGTTTTAACGCGCAGTTTATTGTAAACGTTAGTTAAAAAGCGTGGTTATTTTAGTTTTTGGATTTAACATCGTTTCAGCACCTTTTCACAATTCAATATCACGGCAATTCTCGACATTTGGCATTCTTAGCCTAATGACCGTAGCGTTTTTATTTTATTTTACATGAAAACAGCGAATCGCAGCCTATCGGTAAAGCGTGTGCTATCGCTATAGCTATCAAACTTAAAACTCTCATAAAACCCTTCAACGATAAGGTTTTTGACTAATTCTTACATATTTCAAATCAAATCGTTTATTTTGCAAACTAAGCGATATACAGGTACATACATGGTAAAGTGCGGCTAAGTAACCGTCATTGACGACCTGTTTGGCGCAGGGGTACTAACCCCGCCTTCTGCGCCAGAGGTCCCGGGTTCGATCCCCGGACAAGACAAATATTTGTGTGCATGAACATGTCTATTTGTCTTGGTCTGGGTGTTTTATACGTATATTAAGTATGTATTTACAAAAAAAAAAAAAAGTATATAAGTATGTTTATCCGTTATCTAGTATCCATAACACAAGTTCTTCATGAAACTTAACGTGGGACTAGATAATTGGTGTGATTGTATGCGAATATTTATTATTATTATTATTATTTATTATGGTGTAGCAAAAAATATTATTATCTGCGGACACTTTACAAAAAGCTAACGTTCGGACACTTAACGAACAAATCGTCGACACCGTTTATTTGCCCGACCAAGGTGCCGCACTGCAGCGGCCGCTCAATCTCCACTTTGCCGACTGCACACTGCCCATAATGCTCTCCTAGTCAGTGTGACCATCTCAGAAACGGCGAATCTGCCAAACCACGAGCAAAAATCTGCCAAATCTGCCAAATCACCAGAAAACCAATATTCCACTTCAAATGACCAAAAAATACTTATTAAGAAACTAATGATCAGTTACATTAATAACAAAATAAACCTTATTATAAATTAATTGCCATACACAGTCATAAATTTAAATCATACAGTGAAAAAAATTGGCAAAATTTGGCAAATTTGAAGGAATTCTAATTAATTTTAAGTATTTTAAAGATTTCTTTCAAATCTGCCAAATTCTGCCACTTTTCGAAATCGTCGGCATAATCTGCCACACTTAAAATTCAGGTGCTAAATCTGCCCAAATGGCAGAAATCTGCCACAAATGGTCACACTGCTCCTAGTCACCTTTCCTGGGGCCCAATTCTGCTAATGCTTAGTCACAATCGTATTCCAATGGTGTTTCAATGGTAGTCCTTTTTTACACAGTTCTTGTTACAACAGTGTAAATAAACACTACTATTGAAAAACCACTGAGAGACGATTTTGACAAAAATTTAGAAGAATTGACCCCTGAACAAGATATTTTTTTTCATCAATGGAAATTGTTAATGACCACTTGTTTGTACACTTTGAAAATATCTGTTAATTTTTACATCATCTATACTTACTAATATTATAAAGCTGAAGAGTTTGTTTGTTTGAACGCGCTAATCTCAGGAACTACTGGACCGATTTAGAAAATTCTTAGACCATTAGAAAGCTACATTTCTCCCGAGTGACATAGGCTATATTTTATCCCGATATTCCCACGGGCACGGGCGCCACGCGGGTAAAACCACGAGGATCCGCTAGTACTTAATAATTATGTAACGTCTCCCGTTTAATTATTATCAATAAAAAGAAAAAACTCAAATTACAGAAGCTAATGTATTTTTGCTAAGGGATGGTGCAGATTCCAATATATTAACATATTTCATGTATTTAGATTATCATTTACGGAGTAGTAACATTTTTGTATGTGGTAAGACTTCAATGACTTAGAGAATGATTTGAGGTTTAGTTATTTTTTTATGGAAGTTGGTAGTTTATTGAAGACTTTAACTGACATAACGGTCAGATGTCAGATGGGTGACCGTAAAGTGGCATTACAACTGAGTGCTTCCGTGCTTCGGAGGGCACGTTAAACCGTCGGTCCCGGCTGTTGTCATCTGATAACAGTCGTTAAGCCAAGTCAGAGGCCTTTTAGGCGGCTTGATAAACTCTGACACCAGAGGTGGCCACTAATCCTCATACGATAAGAAGAAGAAGAAGAAGACTGACATATAATAAGGGCTGGTATTTAGCATTTCATTTCTATTTCTATTATATGAATAGATGGATTCACTATTGCATTATTAGTATGAAAGTGATAGCGTCAGCGAGAGCCCTTGTAGGGGGTTTGAAAAATCAATAGCTATAGCGATAGCATAAACTATACCGTTAGGCGATCGGGGTGCTGTACAGGTTCAGTAGTTTTAGCGTGAAAGAGTTACAAACAAACTGACATACTTTAGTACCTATTTATAATATTAGTAGGACTTTGTGTGTTTTGTGTCTAGTTCTTATACCTACTACAAATACCCAGACTGTTATAACAAGATTCACATTAAAAATATTTTCAAGAAATCGTATAGAAAAGTTTTTCAAATTCCAGTAGTTTAGTTTAGTTAGTTAGTTTCACCCGAGTTCTTTTCGTAATGACACGTGTTGTGAGTAGAGTTGCAGCCGGGAAAGATTCCGAATCATTCTCTTGGAATACTTCCGAAATATTCTGAAGTATTACGAAACATTCGGAATACTTCGATATTGCAAAAATACCCAAGGAAGTAACAATAAAAAAGGAGCAATCGGTCAAAACAGCAGCAGAAGGCAGTTGACACTTATTTTTAAATACCTACCTAGCAAGAAAAAAAATAAATCATTCTCTGATCATAGTAAAAGTACCTATGGATAGATATACCTACCTTACTATCTAGGTAGGTACCTCTTAAACACAATAAAATGTCTGTGGAAGTTTTAAGTGTTGAAGTATGTACCTACACACGGGCGGCGGCACATCAGACTATACATGACCTTGAGACCGCCTTTATGCATTACGTAATAAAAGCTGTTATCGCAGTTCAACTGTTTAACTTGATGTGCTGTCGAGTGTACCTACCTACTTAAAGAGCTTATTACACCTTACTGAATTTAGTCGTCTAAATGAATTTAGAATTCTAAGCAAGTTAGAATTCTAAAAAGAAAGCTAATTAGAAGAAAGTACGGTGACTGACTGCTGAATGCTAGTTAACAACCTAATTAGTCTTAGGTACTTATTTTATAAATAATTACATCCAAATTGAGTAAGTAGGTACCTATTTGGGTAAAATTCATTCGGGCAAATAGGTATCTTGTCTCAAATAAACTCCATATTTTGTGACGAAGCCGTCAAAAAAACGATTTTTGGAGCGCTTACATTGCCAATGCTGGCTGAACATAGGTACCTAGCTTAGGTACATAAAAATAATGTAGTACGGAAATGTTACCTATCATAAAAAGGCCTTTAATTAATTTATAAATATTTCTTTACTTGCAAAGCTAATTTCACCTTATCAGTATTAATCCGTATCCAAATAACTATACCTTGGCCATTTAATGTAGTTCAAAATTGTCCTTTACCTTACCTAATAAAGTAATAACTAGTATAAAAAATAATATTAAAGTTATGCTAACAGTACTTACTTCCCTACTTTTGTTGTTAATTTGGCTTACAGGTAAGTAATAAAATAAACATTCAAATACTTACGCTAAATAACACAATTCACCATCAGTCCATTACTGAGCACATAAGAAGCACTTCCACGTTTCCACTATTTGAATCGAACTACCTAATCCCTCAATTTTCCTCCGACCGGGAATTATTCCGAAACATTATGAATCTTTCTCGGCGGGGACGGAGAGGGGCGAAAACTTCTCCGGGGGGACTCCCGCCACTCCCCGCCGCCACGCCGCGCGGCCCCGCCCGCTACTAGCTAGAATGTTGTTCTGTGACGTGTCGCCGCCGGCGCGCCGCGCACGTGTTTTTCGTTCGTTCGTCCATCTCGTATCGGGCGGGCGGGCGGTACTCGGGCATACGATATTTGTTTGCAACATTATAGATAAAAAAATGACAATATTTCTGATTAAATTTATTTTGAAAAATTCTAATCGAAAGAAACTTTCTGAGAATTATTCCGTAAGTATTCCGAATATTTCAGAAGTTTTGCAACTCTAGTTGTGAGGCTCCATTTTTAACTCAATCTAGCGTACAATTTCTGTATATTACAAAATATATTTACTTGACATTGGCTAAATTCGCGTATTTAACGCGAGCACGCCATTAATTAAGAAAGAAGAAGAAGTTAGTTCCAGTTAAAAGCCAGTTTATATATATATATTTAAGTATTGATAAGGCAGAAGTTGGAAGCGAGCCTCTCCCGAAATCCTTAGCCACTGAGGAACTGGCTATCTTATCTCGAACTGCCGGAACACAACAATGCTGAAAACATTGTTGTTATGGCGTCAGGCTTAGATAAGATGGTGTTAGCTAGCCAGGCGGACTTACAACAAGACCTACCATCAACCAAACCGAATACAATATGTACCCCCGCTGGGAATCGAACCCGGGAACCCTGGGTCTGATACCGTTGGTTGTACCACTAGACCACAGAGGCGGTATTGATTAGATAGATAATACTAATATTCAAGCACATGATAACCCGTATCTCATCGTTGGTAACTAAGTACCTACGTATCATTAAAACATAAAAAAAATATGCATTACTTATTATCATAATTTATTCAGCAACCGCCATACCTTTGTTATCTCTGCGATGTGGGTGTATATTTGTATACAATTTCCGGCCAACGGCGACGTATAAGGCAATACTCGAAAAAAATATGCTGAAGCAATGAGAAAACGACGCGCTCGGGAGCGACACAGATTTTGCAGATTAGGCAAAAAAAACACAAAATCACTTCGTATTAAAAAACTACAGCGATTTAAAAAAAGTGCTTCTATACGATCCTAAATATTATTGGTGTCCACTTATTAAACCAATTTCCAATAGTGTGAACAACCCCATTTAAGAATAATCTTGAATTTTCGTATTTTTAAGAGGTCTTTTCGAAAAGAAAGTGTCGAGGCAAAATCATAAAATCGTGTTTTTGAAACTATACGAATCTAGATAAAGGTATGAAGAAATATATACGAGTAGTATGTTATTACCAGATTTAAAACAACTGTAACCGTGCTATAGTTTTATATCAAAACGTCCATATTTTTCCGAGTAGCGCCTTACATGCTTAAAATGAATACATACCAATTGAAATAAAATTATTCTTATTCAAACTTATTAATACTCGTAAATAAATTAACTGGTAGAAACAGTTTTGGCACGCACTGTTCATTGAAATAAATCCAAAAAACCCCTAAAAAACCTAAAAAATACGGACTTAGGTAGTTTGTGAAATATAGCGCGTTTGATATCCGTAAAAGTTGTTTTATTTCAATGGTAGAAAATGCATATGGCATTAAGTCCGCCTATGTACATTCAACTTGTGCATGAAGTATTAAATAAATTAATTAACTAATGATAAACTCTGCTTGAGGAGCTCGGAGGCGCAATGGTTGGCGTTAAGCAACTTTCGCAATGGTCAATCACGGGATGGGTGATCAAAAATTTACTATTTCGAGCTCCTCCAGACCGTTCGTTAAGCCGTTGGTCCCGGCTGAAATTTCAGTCGTTAAAACCCATCAATCCGCATTGAGCCGCGTGGTCGGTCATGGCCCGTTCTCCTTATCCATCCATAAGGAAGGCCAGTGCCCCAGCAGTGGGACATTAAAAATGGCTGATGAGACAACACGAAACTTTGCTGTGCCCAGCACAGCAAAGTTTCTCACAGTGTGTTTCACAAAGTTGCTATCTTAGCAAAAGCTTACTAACAATAGACAGGGCAATAATATTTTATACCTACCAGACTAGCGGACGCTCGCGGTTTCACTCGCGTGGTACCCGTTCCCGTGGTAATATCGGGATAAAAAGTATCCTATGTTCATAACCAGGATATCTACTATCTGTGTACCAAATTTCATTCAAATGCGTTCAGCAGTTTCGGAGCCTATTCAATACAAACAAACAAACAATCAAATCTTTCCTCTTTATAATATTATAGTATAGATGTTACCTTCATAGGAATTTGCGTTGAAATCTGTGACCAAGACAACTGTCATGTTTTTTTTTTTTTTTTTGCATTTTTTAAATTGAAAATATTGGAAGAAATCAACTCGGCCACAAGTGAATTCTCAGATGGGACTCGAAACCACGACCTTTGGAAATCCGGTCCAAAGCTCTTACCACTAAGCTATCGAGACTTGCGGATCACCGTCGAAATTCTCCAATACATTTATATTTTTAATACGCTGTAGGCGCCAGCGTTGTCACATCAATGCTAGGATCCTTGCATGAGGATAGAGAGGGAGAGAGAGGAGAACACAACAATGCTTAAAACATTGTTGTTATGGCGTCAGACTTAGATAAGATGATGGTAGTTAGCCAGGCAGACTACAACAACTCCTACCACCAACCAATACGAATACAATATGTAACCACAGAGGCGGTTAAATTAAACGTGCTTTGGACTGTTTGGTCAAAAGCACGTACGGCTTTACATTTGCAATACGAAAACGGCCTCTATTACGAGCAACATAAGGGCTCTCGCAAGGTTAAAATGTAAAAACATATCTGATTTTGACTGTACAATAGGTATGAGGTAAGAAGATAAAAACTTTTCGCGTGTCGCCTTCTTTTAAATAATAATCATTTTTTAAAGATTCACATCTAATCCCCTGACGGGTAGATATACAAAATCGATAAACTTGTTTTTTCCAGATAATACTCGATATTGAACCGGTATTAAGTTATCTTATCTATATTTCAGTACGATAGACAGTTACAGACAGATTTATATTTCAATCCACTTAGCGACGAATTTTATGGAAAGATTACAGGAAAAATAAAATGTCTTCAAATAGCATACTATATCAGAAATCTTTAAAAAAAGTTTTATACTTAAGTTTTTATTCTCTTTTGGTAAACTGACCTGGGGTGCGATTACGTAAAGTCAATCGTATTTATTTGACAGTTCATATCGTATTCGATCGGCTGCAATTTGTATGGAATTTGATACTAATGACATACAATATGAACTGTCAAATGAATACGATTAGCTTACGCAATCCCATAGCTGTCCTATGTCGATCTATGGGGACAATATATTTATTTATTCATAATTTATTAATAATAATAAATAAATATTTGCATACAATCACACCAATTATCTAGCCCACGTTAAGTTTCATTAAGAACTTGTGTTATGTATACTAGATAACGGATAAACATACTTATATACTTTTTTTTGTAAATACATACTTAATATTATAACTTTTTAATTTTGCATTTTACAATGCTTTTTTTAATGCAGAGACCTGGTCTCTGTAGCATAATTGGTTAGTGCATTGGGCCGGACTCCCAAGGATGCGGGTTCGAATCCCGTCAGGGCGACATGAGACTAGTTGCTTTTTTCTAGTATATTTTCTTGTTTAATATTTATCACATACTTAATATACATTATTTATTTATTTATTTATTTGAACAATGCCGGATTTACATGACAAAAAAAATTAGATGAATATTAAATATGATGGTACAGAACCCACGGTGCGCAAACCCGACTCGCTCTTAACCGATTTAAGCTAGCCTATTTACTGGAGCTTTAATACCAGGGTAGGCTCCCGGGGAATACAGACGCAGACTAGAAGATCTGTGCACATGATAGAAGATGAGGAGAAGTGCTTTGTACGCCGACGTGAAATATCAACCAGCAGTGACAACCCGCAGTACGTCTGGACTCCTGGTTGTAGAACTGAGCTGGCGGAATGAGCTCATGTAGCTCTATTAGCACACCGCACCGGCTTAAAAAAAGTGGGTTATATTTTTTTTACCTTTTTTATGAATGACGGAGAGACTCTTAGCATTTGATAAAGCTCTAGATGGAAGCGAGCCTCTCCCGGAATCCTCAATCATTGAGGAGCTGGCTATCTTATCTTTAACTGCCGGAACACAACAATGCTTAAAACATTGTTGTTATGGCGTCAGACTTAGATAAGATGGTGGTAGCTAGCCAGGCGGACTTACAACAAGTCCTACCACCAACCAAACCGAATACAATATGTACCCCCGCTGGGAATCGAACCCGGGAACCCTGGGTCTGATACCGGTGATTGTACCACAGAGGCGGTTGGAACCTACTTAAGTGTTTTTATCTATGTTCACCGATTACTCGAAGACTTTTGAACAGATAAAAATTATTCACAAGTTATTACATCAAGCATATAAGGATTTGACGACCTGTTTGGCGTAGGGGTACTAACCCCACCTTCTGCGCCAGAGGTCCCGGGTTCGATCCCCGGACAAGACAAATATTTGTGTGCATGAACATGTCTATATGTCTTGGTCTGGGTGTT
Organism: Chrysoteuchia culmella; assembly: GCA_910589605.1. Taxonomy (NCBI): domain Eukaryota; kingdom Metazoa; phylum Arthropoda; class Insecta; order Lepidoptera; family Crambidae; genus Chrysoteuchia; species Chrysoteuchia culmella. The sequence continues at coordinate 425,220 of OU342671.1, read as the reverse complement.
CAAATGTATATTATTTATGTATTTACAAAAAAAAAATATATAAGTATGTTTATCCGTTATCTAGTATCCATAACAATAGTTCTTCATGAAACTCAACATGGGCTAGATAGTTTAAAAAAAAAACGGATTGTACAAAAGGTTAGGTTAGGTTAGGTAAGATTGTACAAAGTTGCCCCCCTCAATTTGAAATTTTGAAATTGCTTAGTAGTTTTCAAGAAAAATCTTCGTCGTTTTCATAACAGTCTATTTTATTTGTTTATGGACCGCTTTTCAGTTTGTAAGTACGGGACTTGTTCTTACTTTAATAATTGTAAAATTAGAAATAAAAAAAAAGAAAAATACGTCAAGAAGTTAATAGTAAGCCTTTTGGAGTCGGTATCGATCATATACTTAAAAACTTTTATTTTTCCTTTTTGAAGCGCTCAAGGCCGCGCTTTACAGTCTGGCCGTATTCGATCACGTTTGCAAAGCAACCTTCATTCCGACCTGGTGTCGGATGGCTGACCGTAATGTGGCATTACAACTGAGACGTTTTCCGGCTGTTGTCATCTGATAACAGTCGTTAAGCCAAGTCACAGGACCTCTATTTTTGAATCACATGTCGCGCGAGTGGCGAGGCGAACGAGGAGGCGAGCAGGCGATTAGCGACCTTGCTAGACCTTGCTAGAGATTAGCGTAGACATAGCACGCTTTTCGCTTTGCCCCACGCGCGGTCACGTTGGGAGAAGGTACTACAGGCGAAAAGCGAAGCTATGTATATACCTGCAAGGTCGCTTTTACGGAATACGGAAACTCAAATGTCGCACGAAAATCAGTAGAATCCTCGAGACGAGTGAATCAAAAATAGAGCTCCAGGTCCTATAGGCGGCTTGATAAACTCTGACACCAGAGGTGGCCACTAATCCTCATACTTTCTAGGTTTACAGTAAGTAAGTACTTCTGACATTGACATTTATTTTATTGAATAATTTGACATTCCTAATATTGAAATTGATTGTGTTTATATAGCATTATTATTGTAAGTTAATAACGTTATCTGCCATTTATAACAATTTTTGTCACATAATCTACTTTTAAAAGCTTGTTGGATGTATGTCTGATAGCTTTTAAGAAAGTCAAAGTCAAAGTCAAAGATTTTTATTCAAATAGACTTATAGATAAGTACTTTCGAATAGTCCAAAATTTTTTTTCCCTACCAGCCATTCAGGACATCTTTTAACTGATAAGAAGAACGGCCGCAAGAAACTTATCAGCTTTAACAGAAACAACAACATTTACAATGGAACATGTTGTTGCCAAGCACAAATTTACAATTTTGAAATATATTTAATATAAGAGGAAAATTTTCCCAAATTCAATTATTAGACTATTTTCCTTTTATCCAATTAATAATAGTTATGTTTTATGTTAGTATCACATCCATGCATTTTGTTCTTTTAAATAATCATCTACCTTGTAATAACCTTTGCTTAAGAGTGACTTTTTAACATATATTTTAAATTTATGCAAAGACATGTATGAATAAATAAACAAAAACTATAAGAGAGAGATTTTTCCTGACTTTGCTGGTATCAGCTGGATCATTATAGCCTGGAGGTTACAAAGAAGTCTATAGAAATCTTTAGCTTCAAAAGATTCTTCTTACCTATTCACAGCGATGTCTATGTCCCAAAAGCAAAGTCTATTATTATTATTTATTTTATTAAAAAAAACACATGTTTAAATACAATATTTTTTCCTCGCAAAACCAGTTCCATGGTTTGTCTGCGAGTGAAGAGTTCACTAACATCTAAATAAAATAAAACATCGATACGTAACAATTAGAAAGATTATTAACAAGTATTAAGTACAATAGTAATATTATATACAGGGTGGAAATTAAAATTGTTGCTACATGAAAACGTTCTTAGGAAACCATCCTTAATTTTTTGAAAAATATTGAGCTGCATTCACGGATTTAAATTTTAAATTTCCACCCTGTATATATATTTTTTTTATTAAAAAGTAATACTTATTCAATAATGTCCAAATAATGTTTTTTTTTAATTACATTTTTAAGTTTTTTATTATTTCCCATGCTTATAATGTCGTATAGAAGTGCATTTAACAAGTAAGGTAGACGATAATGTCCAGTGTACCGTCACCAAAATAATTGTCAACCCTTGATACCACGTACCTGCCCCTAGACACCACTCTGGTGCGGTGATTGTGTTGTAGTGGAATCAAACGTTCTCTGCATCCATGGTTGTTTGTTAATATCAGTTGTATATGCTTTAGGCTAGCTGGTAGAATATTACAAATATTAAATAATTGATAGATAGATAATAAGATAAATAAAAATTAATTGCATCTTAAACACACATGCATTGAAATAAATAAACAAATACATCATAAAAAAGAATGACAAACAATTGAGACAGGAAATTAATGTACCCGTACAATAAAAACTTACTTACAAATTAAACTAGCATGAGTGTCACAGCGATGCAAATAGACAAAACGCTCAGCGACGTATGTATTTGCCTTAAATTAGAGCAAAACGCTGGTTTTCAGCCATTGCCCATGAAATTAAAGAAATAATAATAATAAATAAAATAAAAATAATCTTTTTTAACCGATTTCAAAAAAAAAGGAGGAGGTTCTCAATTCGACGGAATCTTTTATGTATGTTACTCGATTACTCGAGGACTTGAGATTTGAGTAATTCTTTTTTGTTCGAATGTGGTCCCATTGTCATCATGTCAGGATCAGATGATGGGATCCTGAAGAAATCCAGGGAACCCCTTAAGCGATTTCGGTGTTTTCTATAGTAACTTATGCATATGCTTCCGGAATGCACCATTTGGTGAAATGGAACTGATGATGAAGACCACAAATGGTCATCGGAACTATTAAATACTTAGCATTTCACGGCAGCTATACGATTACTTTAATGAAGTCATAAGCAATTTATGCTCGACTCAATGCATGTGATGAAGTGCTGCTGATGATGAAGTATCGGGAGAACTCCTCAATAAGTAACGTCCCTGCACCGGGAAAAGCAGCATTTTGTAAAAGGTGATGAGGAGTTGTCATAAGGTTATATCAGCGTAGGCACAGGACCTCTTCTACCTTTAAAAATTATGAAATAAAAACTTTTTATAAAAAAAAAAAACCGACTTCAAGAAACTAAAAAGCAAAAAATAAACCCTTTTGGAGTCGGTGCCAGCCAAAGCAAGAAAAATAAAATAGTAGCACCGCAAAGTAGAACGTGTTTGTGTGTGTGTGAGTGTGTGTGTGTGTGTGTGTGTGCATGTTAATGTCTATGTGTATATAGTTATCTTATATATTGTAACAAACCTTCAACCTCATCATAGCTTTGTTGCATTAAAAACATTTTCAATTTCTTTTTACACTCAACATATGTCAAACCGTATACATCAATTTTATTATTTACAGCGTTGTATAAGGTTAGAATAAAGAATAACAAAAAAGGAAAAAGTGGAAAGTACCTCTCGGTGAAAGGTATGGGAATGCATGTATGTGTGTTAAGAGGGTGTGTTGAATCTCCAAAATTTAATAAACGTACAATGAATAAATTGATACAGAAATTATTATATTACTTAAGAACAGACAGTAGGGACTCCGTGTCGTCAACATTTTAAGATAATAATCAACTTGTCAAATTTCGTTTACAGGCAGCTTTACTCATATTAAGGATGTTGTTGATTTTATCATATAAAAATCCGCCTAAAAAGCAGAAAAAGCGCTGTGTAGCATTTTTTTTTAGTAAAACATTTCACTTATTTCATGCTTACGTCTAATGTTTTGGGCCCTTGAGGGATCATAGGACAAACAAGAGTGCATTTTCGAGATGGTATTTAAGATGAAAAGTTTTCTAACAGTGAGAACTTCACACTATTTGTAAAGCAACTCCGTAGGATATCGATACGGGCGAAAAATGCAATTTGTTTTTATAAGGCTTATATTATATTTATAAGGTTTAATATAGATAAGGGATAGTAGTTACCTTTACATTTCTTTTTAGTTCAATTGTCATCCAGAAGTCTAAAAATCCTATAGTAAATTTTAAATAGAAAAATCTAAAAATCTTATCTATGATGCTTCTATTTTATTTAAATAGGATTTGAATGTTAAGCCATAGCTTTCGAGAGCGTAAGATATTACTACGCCATACAACAATGTGTACAGCATTACTGTGATCCGGCAGTTAGTTAAGATAGCCAGTTCCTCAGTGATCGCGGTAACATCGAGAAAATTATTCCTAATTATGGACGTTGTTTTATTTCGATTGTCGCTAAAATAGATTTCTAGAGTATAAAATTACTAAGTAATTCTCGGTAGCTCAGCGGTTAGAGCATTGGACCGGATTTCCAAAGGTCGTGGGTTCGATTCCCATCTGAGAATTCACTTGTGGCCGAGTTAATTTTTCCAATATTTTTCTATTTTAAATTTATCATAAGTATATTTACTAATTTCAAGTATTAATTTTTTATTTAAGTAATTACTTACTATAAGTTATAATTGCTGATTTTTGACATTAATTCAATCCCCCTATCTCCCCCTTTAAAAAGGTAAGGCTAAAATGGCGAAGATGACAACTGTCAAAACAAAAAAAGCTTACGCCATTTCCTATTGACAAGCACAGGTGCGACAATCGCCAAATATAAATTCAATCAAGCTTATAGTTGGCAGGCTGCTGCCAGATGTTTGCCAACGTCTAGAAATACAAACGGAAATAATTGTTTTATCTATTTGTAAGAGATACTTTTCAAACTGTCTGTCGTCATCCATTTTTAATTGTAGTTGTTGGCGTGTCTGCTCTAGCTTTTTAAAGGACACTTTTCAATAAGGGTGTGCCCTTTTTGGCAGAAGTTTTTAAGTCATAAATTTATTCTGCATAACAACGGTTGGCATAAACCTCATTTCGCAGAAAGTAGTTTGGCATACACTCATTTGTCATACATTCAAAACGCATAATTTTGTATGGTAGAATTATCATTAAGCAGAATTTCGATATCCATAATAAATAACCAAAAAGCCAGAATCATCATTTGGCAGAATGTTCACAGACAGAATCGTCTTTTGGCAGAAATTTCATCGTTATAATAATTATAATGCAACATTCTGCCAAATGATGATTCTGCTTTTTTATTATTATGAATATGCTGCCAAGCATGCTTGCTTGCTCCTTGCATCGAGTTCAAAACTACTGTCTCTTGTTTAATAATTGGCAAGCATACAGTTAGCAACACATAGCATGCAAGCATGAAAGCAAGCAGCAGGCATACAAGCATACAAGCATACAGCAAGCTTGCAGTAACCATGCAAGTATGCATCATGCAGCAAGCATGACTTCCATCACGGTTCCAGCGGGCTTAAATTACACTCTAGGGGTAGGGCATATAAGACTGCGTGTAGTCGGTTTTACAGCGATTCGGTTCTGTCACTGGCTAGAATACCGCAACATTACAGAATTTTCAAATATTATTTTTATATAAAATAATTAATGTTTTATATGTTAAAAAAAATCATTAGACACCTAACGAAATTATTCCAAATTAAATTCTGACATCTTCGTAGTATGCCAAGTTAAATTATACAAAATAATCGTGGTATTAAATAAAAGTAACCTATGCGAAACAAAATGATGCGAAATAAAAAACTGCCAAAGGTAATTATGCCAAATGAAATTCTGCTATGTGCAATTGTAAATTCGGACAAATAAACAGACTGCCAATCAACAACTGTGTTAAATAATTTTTATGTCTAAAAAATATTCGTTTAAGAAAGGTTCTGCCAAGTGTGTTATGCCAAATAAGTTTGGGAGCATCTAAATTCTGCCAGATAAAGGGAACCCGGGTTCAATATTCCCCTGACAAGCAGCTGGCATAATGAGAGTTGTAATCGGTGAAGCTTCAAAAACCGAATGTTCTCACGTAATTATTAAAATTCTAAAGCTACTAGCCAATTTTTTACATTCTTTCGATTTCCATTCACTTTGTACTGGCTCAATCTTAGTGAAAAGTCTTTCTATGGAAAGCTGGACCGTCTCCTTAGCCACCGAGCACTAGAGTTTCATGCCGATGGCTGGCGTAGCTTCGTTGACATTCACAGGTGCTTGTAACAGCCCTAGCTAGACTGAATAAATTATATTGAATTTGAATTTTGCGCTATCAGTAGATTTGTAAAGATTTTTTAAAATATTTCTAAGCTCATTGGATCTTGATAAACTCTGACACCAGAGGTGGCCACTAATCCTCACTCGATAAGAAGAAGAAGCTGATGTAAGATGTTACATCAGCTTCTTCATCAGCTATTCTCTAGGCGTTTTCATGGCAGATGTGCCATGACAACGCCTAGAGAATAGCAAAACTGGAACACGCAGGGAAGGACAAAAGAACAGGAAAGTATTGACTAATCAAAAGGACTTAATTACTAGTCTATTCAAATATATGAAAAATAACCATTGTCTTGGGATAATACTATTTATACAAGCGCTCTACGAGCTGTAACCTTACATAATCAATTATGCATGTAACCATTTTTTTTTGTTTGAAAAGTGGGACCAAATGGCACTAGTAAATAAGTAGACTAGGTTAATACCAGGTTTCCGAAAGGCATGTCATCTAAAAAAATACGTTTTATTTTTTATTTTTTTTGTAAACGACGGAGAGACTATTAGCCTTCATCATACCTGATGTTAAGTATTGATAAGGCTGAAGATGGAAGCGAGCCTCTCCCGTAATCTTCAGTCACTGAGGTACTGGCTATCTTAACTCTAATTTTATCGTTTCTTCATCTTCTTTTTATATAATGGCGGTGCCCTTTTTGATTTCGCCAGTATCCAGTTTTTCGGCTGAGTAATAATTTTCTTTCTACAGACTCTGCTTCTTTAAGGCGTCTCGTGAGAATTTCATGAAGAAGTATAGAGGTGGCTAAATTTTAAATTTAGAGGCTGTAGATCCAGCTGTTGATAATTCTAGAAAAGGGACAACACAATAAACTTTAGAATTTTATCGTTAATGGCTAAACGTAGCTGGGTTTGACGTATCTCAGTAATCGACGCGTTCACGATCGACCGTGAGTAAAAAAAAACTCTGAACGAACCAAGTGACCGTTTTTATAACTTTTTAATTTTGCATTTTACAATGCTATTTTTATGTGATAAATATTAAACAAGAAAATATACTAGAAAAAAGCAACTAGTCTCATGTCGCCCTGACGGTATTCGAACCCGCATCCTTGGGAGTCCGGCCCAATGCACTAACCAATTATGCTACAGAGACCTATGAGGACAGGTCGAATCTTTCCAGTATATTCACCGTTCTACGGTGTTGGCCACCGTCGCTTCATCAATGAGAGAAATATCCAGTGGGTGTGTCACTTCATAATATTGTGTGAATTGTAGTAATTAGACGGTATTTGTGACTGTTACAGATATAAACACGTCTGATGATCTGTAGATCGTGATTTGACAATAAACTATGTTTAGTGGTTAATATGTGGTTACAAATATAGAGTTGTAAAATCGAAAAAAAATTACGAAGTAGCCACTAGCCTGACTGTGCGGGACATAATAACAAACTCATTTTTTTAAGTGTGTTAAATAATTTTTTTACGCATAACCATTTATTCAAATATGGTTACATTGTAAACAATTTGTTCCTACTTTTTAACCGACTGCGAAAAACGAAGGTTATTTTATAGTTCAGTTAACAAACAGCAGATACAACTTGACACAACAGGTTTGTTTTAACAATTCTTACATCATCATTTCGGTATGGTTTGAAACCGCATAAATAACATAACATTTTAACTATAACAATATGTATCATTTCAAATGTATTTATAATTATTTTGTATGCGGTACAATATTATATTTTAGTATTATTACCTTAATTCGTGATAACCTTGAGTGTGTGCGTTTTCCTCATTAACCATTGCGATGTTCAAATTAGGGATCCGCAGGTTAGTTTATGACTAGAGTCGGTTAGTTATAGACTAAATACACGCGAACTGAAAATAGGTCGGACGAATCTTTTGATTTATTAAGCCTGAAATTGCGAACCTAATTTTAAACACAACTTTATCTGACATTACCTTAATGCAGATTGCGGCCCCTTATTCACAAACATTCGGAAACGATACCGAGAACGGAATGTATATTGACAAAAACAATAAGCAAGTAATGCATAAAGAAGACGAAAAGAAAGCGTAATAAATATTAAACAAGAAAATACACTAGAAAAAAAGCGACTTGTCTCATTTCGCTCTGACGGGATACTTTACGGGACATGAGACAAGTTGCATTATACTTTCTTGTTTAATATTTATGACATAAAAATGGCATAACAAAATGCAAAATTAAAAAGTTATAAAAAGCACAGAGTGTTAAGTGTGAGTTTTCACACCTTACTCGATTACGCCGCAGTTTACGAATTGAGTTTAATTCTAAACCTTATTTCTATTGCATTAAGGCTATCTGTCAAAATTTGACTCTAACGCGATGGTGACGTTTGGACATTTGCAAGCACGAAACCCGTAGTTTCGGCCTAAGTTACGGACGTTTCCTACTCCGTATAACCTACGGACAGCTTATTAGTTCGGAGACCCGAACTAAGAATGAATGAGAATACGTTTTGACATTGTCCCTACTCCCAATGTGTTTGTGCCGTTTGTCCAAAACTAGTACATCCGAAATCAATAGAGAGTAGGCTCCATCCGTAGTTTCGGGAAACGGACGGGGGCCCGTATCTTAGTTGATGGGCTTAGAGAGTAGGCCTCCAGATTCCGTTAGCGAACGGTTTTGAATCATGAGTCTGATTTGTGGATAAGTAGACTAAAGTTCTAGAGTTCAGAATATCAGAATAAGCGAATTATTTATCTGCTTGAAGAGATAAATAATTGAAAACACCCAGACACACACGATAAACACAAACTCTCAGCTACCATTTGTAGGAGAAGCGAAGACCTTTCATTTAGTTTAACTTAACTTTAAAGTACAAACATGTTTTATATGTACCTACTTTGTCGTCGTCTCAGCCACATGACACCCACTGCTGGGTATAGTCCTCCCCCAAGGATCTACACGACGATCGCTCCTGCGCTCCCCGCATCCATCGGCGACCACGATCTTCACCAGATCGTCGGTCCACTTTGTTGGGGGCCACCCACAAGGTGGACCGATGATCTGGTGAAGCACTGGTGAACCACGGAGCGTCGTCCGGTGCGCGGTCGCCATTCCAGAACCTTTCCGCCCCAACAGCCATCGGTTCTTCTCGCTATGTGTCCCGCCCACTGCCACTTCAGCTGAGCAATCCTTCGAGCGATGTCAGTAACGTTCTCCTGCGGATCTTCTCATTTCTAATTCGATCACGCAGGAAAACGCTGAGCATAGCTCTCTCCATTGCACGCTGAGTTACCTCGCTGAGTGTACTTTGTAAGCTTTTGAAATTAAAAATGTTTTTTAAATAACTTAAGTTTAATGATATATTTTCTGGAATATTAAATACATATATCAGTTAGTTTAAAAAATTAAACTCGTATACACAGACATTGTGGTATACCTAAAATAAATGTAGAACTGTAGAATTTCTTAATATTCTTAATGACAAAATTGTACAGAACCAGTCCATTTTATGAAAGCTCAAGTTACCCATTTCATTTTAATGGTTGCTTCCGTTATGAAAAATTATGCTTGTGTCCATAAATATGATCTATATAGTGATGATCTATATTTAGTAGAGATACGTTACAGACAATCAGGTACTTACGTATTACTTTTACAATATGTCTCGTATTCTGTGATTGTTTTTACCTCTGTGGTCTAACGGTAACATCAACGGTATCAGACCCAGGGGTCTCGGGTTCGATACCCAGCACTAATATTTTAGATGTTTTCCGCAAAAACGACTTTACGGATTTCGATGTTTTCTAAGTCAATTTTCAAATATTTTTATTCAAATAGTCGTAAGGCTTTTAAATCTTTCTTCGGATTCTTCGTTTGGGACGTACAGATTAGTTTATAGCCTAGATTCAAACAAAATACAGTTTTCTTAAGGAGCCGGTGGTGCAGTGGTTGCGCGCTCGGCATGCGATTGTTGAGGTTAAGCAACTTTCGCAGTGGTCGGTCACGGGATGGGTGACCAAAAATTTACTATCTCGAGCTCCTCCGTCCTTAGTAAGGCACGTTCAGCCGTTGGTCCTGGCTGCATTTGCAGTCGTTGAAACCCACTAATCCGCATTAGGCCCGCGTGGTGGGGTCATGGCCCGTTCTCCTTATCCATCCATAAGGAAGGACAGTGCCCCAGCAGTGGTTACCCTAAAAATGGCTGGTGACGACAGTTTTTATTTGAGAGAGAGAATCTTTTTATTTTCACGAAAGACCACACAATAAATATATAACACAGTTAATAAGGAAACGAAAACAAAACATAAAATGATACCTAGTAATAAACAAACAATTGGTACAAATAAATAAAAAATCTTAAAAAAATTTAAGAATGGCCGGGTCAATATGGTCCCTGCCTCAGCATGTGTTGCCATGACACTAAAGTCCAAATTTCAACCGCCTCTGTGGTCTTAGTGGTACAACCACCGGTATCAGACCCAGGGATCCCGGGTTCTATTCCCAGCGCGGGTACATATTGTATTCGGTTTGGTTAGTGGTAGGACTTGTTGTAAGTCTGCCTGGCTAGCTACCACCGTCTTATCTAAGCATTATTGTGTTCCGGCAGTGAAAGATAATATAGCCAGTTCCTCAATGATTGAGGATTCCGGGAGAGGCTCGCTTCCATATTCAGCCTTAACGATATTTAACAGCAGGTATGATGAAGGCTAAAAGCGTCCCCGTCGTTCACAAAAAAAAATGTGTCACGGCAACGCTGGTATTCTGGCAGGGCCTGTTGGTGCGCGATTTGAGAAAAAACAGTCAATAACAACAATAGTTACAGATAACAACCAGACAAACACAAATTAAAGCAATAACAATACGCGTGGCACTCGGGGACTGCCGCGGTAAAGCTATTGCATAGCATTTTTTATCATACATTTTGGTTGCTTAGTTACGATTGTAAATAGCAAAATTTTCAATGATGAAAAAAAACTGTATGAAAATTATATTTTCACACAAATTTTCATACAACAGTATTAGCAATAAACGATATTCTATTCTATTCTATTCTACAGTTTTTTTCATTATTGACCATTTTGACCACGGAGTGGGGGGTGTTAGGTTTTTTCGTTACGGAATTTCTTGAGTCGGTCGCCGCGCTCAAAGCCCGCGATAAAAGCTATGCAATCTAATACTAATCTATACTAATATTATAAAGAGGAAATATAAAGAGGATTTGTATTTTTGTATGTAACGAATAAACTCAAAAACTACTGGACCGATTTTGACGAAATTTGGTATAGAGAATCCTTAGACCATAGTAGATATAGTAGTAACATAGGCTATAAATGATCCCAAAATTCCCACGGGAACGGGAACCACGCGGGTGAAACCGCGCCCGGCCTCTAGTAGCTTATAAAATAAAACATAACTATATTTCATCCCGGGCACATTTTCCCTAGATATTTTACTTTATTTGGTACACAGATAGCTAGTACCTAGATAGCCTTGTTATGAACATAGGATACTTTTATCCCGATATTCCCACGGGAACGGGAACCACGCGGTTGAAACGCGATTAAACATAAAAACTTTATAAAGTTTAGTAAAAAAAAAACTACTTTAAAATACGATTGATATTTTAGGCCCATTTCTGTCCAACTATATATTTTGTTTGACTGTCCAATAAATAGATAAGTAACATATGGTGTCTTGATGTTAAACTTTACGAACTTGCAAAAAACCAGTCGCAACACAATCCAATATGGCGGCGGTGACGTCACCGGTGATCCGGTTCGAACCGGCTTGTACTAGTATAAGGTCATTGACCCCAGTTTGTTGCAACTTAATGTGAAAGCTCTTGGTTTAGAATTACAACTGGGAGAAACGAAGAAAAATTTAAGGAACTTGATGATTATTATTGTTTCAAGACTTTCAAATGAATAATAATAATAATAATAAATTTCATACAATCAAATCAATTATCTAACGGAAAAACATACTTATATACTTTTTTTTGTAAATACATACATAATATACATATTAAACACCATGCATGAACATGTAATACAAATATACATGTTCATGCACACAAATATTTGTCTTGTCCGGGGATCGAACCCGGGACTTCTGGCGCAGAAGGCGGGCTTAGTACCCCTGCGCCAAACAAGTCGTCAAAATGTTAAATTTGGTTGGTGGTAGGATTTTTTGTTGTCTGCCTGGCTGCTGCCTGACTAGCTACCACCATCTTATCTAAGTCTGACGCCATAACAACAATGTTTTCAGCATTTTTGTGTTCCGGCAGTTACAGATAAGAAATAACCAGTTCCTCAGTGCTTGAGGATTCCAGGAGAGGCTCGCTTTCATCATCAGCCTTATGAAGGCTAAGAGTTTCCCCGTCGTGAATAACAACAATCAATTATTGCCAGTGGTTTCAACGTTCACTGTGGATCCCGTTCCAGTGGGAATATCGAAATTAAAAGTAACTATACTCGGAAGCAAAGAAATCGAACCACTGCGTTATTTCCATACAAACATACTCACTTTACAGTCTCATTATTCAAAAAGTATAAACAGTTATAAAAACATTTCGCCGCCTGCAAGCAAAAACATTGTAACTCAGTTTTAGGCAGTATTGAGTTAAGATGATATTCATTCATACTAACCAAAAAATGCGGATTTTTTTTTGTACTTATCATCGTATATAAATTCGTTATAATTTAAAATCTGCAGCGTGTAAAACGTCTTAAAAACATTGTATCTCAGACATAAAATTATTTTATTTAACAATTTCGAATTTAACGAACATATCAGTTTCATACAAATTGATTGTATATCGGAGTTACAATGTAATTTTACAAAGTTTATTAGGACGAATTTGATTGTAACTCACTAATTATATACAATAAATAATTAATTATATACATATATGGTATCAAAATGATACAAGACTTTAGGTCTTACGTTACTTAAGTGGCCAAGATCGATTGGCATTAGGCCTTATCCGAAATTGCTAATGTTTTTTAAAATCTTTGTCGTGCTCTCCTGTAAAATGCCTTAAACTGAGTTACCATGTTTTTCCTTGCAGGTGTCGATTTGTACGTCTATGAGTCGAATACTCGACTTGCGAATAAAGTTTCAAAAATTTAAGAAAACTTTAAATTTTGTGCAAAGTAAGGAAAACAAATTCACTAAATCCGGTTTCTTACAACTTTATATGGAATGAAAATTAAACATTTGTTTCCCTGAAATTTTAGGAAACGAAAAAAATATATTAAAGTTTTTTAAATACTTATTGGAACATTTGACCTCGCCATAACACCCAAATCTTTGCAGACATACTTTTTTATTTATTAGACCGTGAGGTGAGCATGTTGTATGATAATAACATAGTACATTGGTTCGATTTCGTTGCACCCGAGTGTAGGGATCTTAAGTATCTATCTATATACTTTGTGTCATGGGAAGCCTATCCTCATCAGTATGTTCTGAATGGCTGGTAGGGAAAACAAATTGTTGGACTATTCGAAAGTACTTATCTATAAGTCTATTTGAATAAAAATCTTTGACTTGACTTTGACTTTGAGTAGGGACCCAAAAGATGATGATGATGACGATGATTACAATGTAAAGAAAGAAAGAAACAAGTTTATTTAGTAAAATCGGGTACTTTTTTTCGTAAAGTTTATGGATGACTTATAATGAAAGAAAGAATTTCATTCATTTACACCAAAGACCACGAATGACGAATCCGTATGGCAAAACTGCCGTTTGAACAACAAACAAACAAAATGACTGTGCGAACGGATTCCAACCAACTGTAAATTTAGTAAACACGCTCTTGGTGTGGCTTTTACGTCCTGTTTCCTTATTAAGTGGAAGTTTTTGCCAAATTTCCACTGGATTACAAACATTACACTGCCTTACCTTTTTTAGGGTTTCGTGCCAAAAATATGGTCAAAAGGAGCCCTAATGGTGCGAATGTGTCTATCTGTCTGCAACAGCTGGATATATGAAGAACTACTAAAACCACTTAACAAGTACCAAACTATTTTGCAAATAAGAGAAAAAAAAATGTTTTTACAATAGGGACTGAAAGGGGTCTTAATATTTCAAAGTGGGTCTACTAGGGCATGTGGGATATCCCATGAAAAAGCGCTGCTTGCACATTGTCATTTTTTTAGGCCGCATCTAAATACTTATGATGAAAATTGTAAAAAATAAACCGCGAAATAAATAAATTGCGAACCGATGGCGTAGCTTCTTTTACAAGTGCTTGTAACAGCCTAGACTGAATAAATGATAAGATAGCCAGTTCCTCAGTGATTGGGGATTCCGGGAGAGGCTCGCTTCCATCATCAGCCTTATCAATACTTAACATCAAGTATGATGAAGGCTAAGAGGCTCCCCATACTTCATAAAAAAAAAAAAAAAAAAAGATATTGATTTTTTTCATTTCAAATGACGTGTAAAACCACTTGACCAAGGCAAATCTTTCCCCGCTTCCACTGGCGAAACATTTTCAAGAAAAGATGTTGGAAACTTATACTTAATGCGGCCATTGAGATAATGCATTATTTGACAGCTCCTATCGAAAGCCATTTATTTATTTATTTATTTGTTATAGGTACACTTACAGATTAAAGTCATTACAAAACTTATAATCTATGCTAAATATATGAGCCAAGACTTTAATCCAATAATAGCGTACACAGCATGCACAATTATTTCAAACTTATGCGAACCAAAACAATAATAATTGGATTACAAAACTAACTTTTTTTTTTTTTTTTTTTTTTTTTTTTTTTTTTTTTTTTTTTTTTTTTTTTTTTTTTTTTTGACAAATAAACTCACTATCAAAGAAAAAAACAATATTAAATTAAATAATAACGGTAACACTATAGAAGACCCCGCTTTAGTATCAAATATTTTTAATAATTACTTTGTATCCGTGGGGAGTGAGGATGACGTCATGACGCATCCTGCCCCCCAACCAGCCACGGGTCGGCCGGTTATTACACCTTCTCCTAACTCCTTGTACTTAAGCCCTACAGATTACAATGAGATCTACCAAATTATAAAAAAATTAAAAACAAAAAAAGTTTTGGCTTTGATGAATTTCCTCCCATACTAATTAAACATTGCGCTGAAGAACTGGCTCAACCACTAATGATTCTAATAAACCAATCATTTGAAGAGGGCAGCGTTCCTGATTTGCTGAAATTATCGATAGTGCGACCTGTTTTAAAAAAAGAAGATCCTACAGATAAGCGAAATTATAGGCCTATCTCATTGTTACCGGTTTTCTCAAAAATATTTGAATCGGCGATGACGCGACGT
This sequence comes from Chrysoteuchia culmella, assembly GCA_910589605.1. Classification (NCBI taxonomy): domain Eukaryota; kingdom Metazoa; phylum Arthropoda; class Insecta; order Lepidoptera; family Crambidae; genus Chrysoteuchia; species Chrysoteuchia culmella. The sequence continues at coordinate 409,766 of OU342671.1, read as the reverse complement.
TTATACTCTTATTGTAACAAATACAAAATTCTAGATGAAAATCAAAACGGGTTTAGGAAAAATAAGTCTACAACGCTGGCAGTCTATAAATATATACAAGAGGCATTAAACATACTAAATAATAAAAAATATGCAGTGGGTGTTCTACTAGATATGAGTCGGGCTTACGATCGTGTGTCCTATGACATATTACTACAAAAACTTTATGGCATTGGTGTTAGAGGGGTCGTTTTTAAATGGTTTGAATCGTACCTAACTAATCGCACTCAAGTTGTTGAGGTGGAAAACTATGACCAACAATCAGGCTCTGTAACCAAAATGCGATCGGATACGTTAGATGTCAAAATGTCCATACCCCAAGGAAGCGTTGCCGGCTGTTTATTATTTTTACTTTACATAAACGACCTCCCAAAAATACTACCACCAAACACGACAAGTGTCCTCTTCGCGGATGACATGTCAGTGATCTTCCCTTGCGAAAATGAACAAAGCCTAAATTGTAGCCTTAATCAAATAATAAATAACATTTCAGATTGGCTCAGTGACCATAATCTACTAATAAATTTCTCTAAAACTAAACTTATCCATTTTAGACCTTATCAGAAACAGCCACTTAACATAAACTACACCTTTAAGAATAACTGTATATTGGAATGTGTACAGGATTTTAATCTGCTAGGAATTAATATAGATAGCAACATAAACTGGAAGAGTCATGTAATAAAAATAGCAGGAAAATTATCTAGCTTCACCTACGCACTATACCATTTAAAAAAGTCGACTGACCAAAAAACTGCAAAAATCGCTTATTACGCATACGCCCATTCCTGGATAAGCTATGGCATTATTTTGTGGGGGAACAGCACAGACGCCTCTAAGATATTCCTTATTCAAAAAAAATTTATACGAATCCTGGCAAATATAGTTGTAACAGAAAGTTGTAGACCTCATTTTAAAAATTTAAAAAATTTTGACCTTATCCTCACTATATATATTAGAAATCTGCAAATTCGTCAGAAATAATATTCACTTATTCCCGCAAACAAAAGACTGCTACACCGGAACAATGAACCTACGACATAAAAACCGCTTAGCCTTACCACAATCTACCCTTAAACTACATAGCTCAGGAACACACGTTAACGCCATTAAAATCTATAATAAACTTCCCTAAATAATTCAAGACGAAATCAATACAAATTCATTTATAAAAAAGTTGAAGGAGTATTTGTTGGGAAACTGCTTCTACACTATGCAGGAGTTTTTAGAGTCCTCCAAACTATAATGCGCGAGTTGTAAACATAACTCATAAATAAGTACCTATTTTATGTAAAAGTTGGTCAGAATGTTTGCACCATCTTAAATACTTAAGCATAAAAATTGTAGTGCCCTAACGGGGTTCATGATGTTACTAATTATTTACTATACCACCATGTATACATCTACTCATGAAACAATAAATATATTTGTATTTGTATTTGTATTTGGAAAGCACTCTCAAAAGACCCATTTCAAAGCCGTGATACAGGGTAAAAAAAATCTATGGGCTCTGGAGAGGATGTATCTTAAATCCTTTAGTTAGCTCATTTTAGTGAAAGAAAACATTACTTTATTTTCAAAAATAAGCCTGCCCGGGAATCGAACCTCGAACTTTATTTTTCGTTTTAATTTTTTTTTTATTATTATTATATTTTATTGACATTGGTTCCTCAAATAGATGACATGCAAACCACTCAACCAAGACAAATGTTTAAAAAATTGAGAGATAGAGAGATATAATGTTTTTATTCACACCACAGACCACAAAATACAGACACCAAAACAATTTTTAAACGAAGTATAGTCAAATGAACCAACATACAATAATCGAAAGTTATGGACTATGCTAATAAAAGGTTCCTGCCTCAGCATGCGGATTGTGTCAAGGCAGCGCTGTTATTCTGGCAGGGCCTGTAAAGCTGTGAGAACGGATACTGCACCGGAGAAATTGCACTTAAAATTCATATCAGAATAAACAGACAGTTGATTATTAAAAAAAAACTATTCAACCACTGAAATACAGGCTACTTTCACATAAACCTTAAATCCATTATTATTTTGACATCAGAATACTAGGTATATTACATGACTCCTCAAAAACGAAAGGAAAAATTCAGTGCCCAAAAAAAACAAAAAAAATCTACGAAATCCAAGCAAAGATTGGAAACTGGTCAAAAGGAAATGTTATGACATTTGCCTAATTCAAAATGGCTGACATTATTAACAAGTTTAAAAAGAAGAAGAGAGGGGATAGGAGTAGTGTTTACTCTATGGTATCTTCTAGCGACCTGACTCCTGGCAGCTTGGAGATCTGGCTGGATCTACCTGACGAGATCAAGTTCGACCCTTCTTTGGAGCCTTTCAAGAAGTTGTATGAGCAGCAACATGGTAAGTAAATGGTACCTTATTTATTTTAAAATAATAAAAAAAAAACAAGAAAATATACTAGAAAAGGTCAACGATAATCATAAATTTTTAATTTTGCATTTTACAGTGCTATTTTTGTGCAACTAGTCTCATGTCGCCCTGACGGGATCCCGTCAGGGCGACATGAGTTACTTTTTTACTTTTTGACTAGTTGCTTTTTTCTAGTATATTTTCTTGTTTAATATTGTTTAATATATTCAAACGGGACTCAAACCTTAGGAAGCCTGGCCCAATGCTTTAACTGTTGAGCTACCGAGTCATATGACTACCGCCTCTACCACGGCGAGTGCTCTGGAGAATTATTTTCCCTTATCCCACCTTCTCCTTACCTTCATACCACGCGCGCTGGCTTGCGTTGCCACCAATTTACTGTGGCAGCTATTCCAACGCGAACAAAGAAATTTGGTGGCTCATTTCTTTGTCGCACTATCCGCAAATGGAATCGCTTCCCTGCACATGTCTACCCGCCATCCTACAACCCGGGGTCCTTTAAACGAGGCGTGAGGAAGCATTTAGCAGGCCGGCAACGTGAGGGTGGATGTGGCTGTTTGATCTGCTGCACCAGCTATCTTCGCGTCTGGTTCGCGCGTTTTGTTCCTACCTAAATATATAGCACAAGGTTTAGATTATGGGTTACTAGGGTAACGGATATAAATACATTATAATTGTACATATTTAAATATTTATGTGTAGAAATATATATAAACGTCCATGACTCAGGTACAAATTGCTCGTATTCATCATACAGACATTTGCCCCTTCCGGGATTCGAACCCAGGACATCAGAGTAAGCGATACCTTGAAACCGGACCGGACCTACCACGGAAGTCGTCACTTATGATTATTCGCCCGGATTCTTCCGCAGTTGTATGTTTTAACTAGGTAGAATTTCTATAATATTTGCTGCAAGTCCGTTATATTTTCCAGGCAAGATCGATACGCCAGAAGTGGTCATCACCGATGATGCTGACAAGACATTGTTTGAGAAGAAGCTATCAGAGATACCAACGATCGAAGAAAACGTTGATCAAAATCACGAGAATGCGCTGCGAGATTGTGGGAGCAGGTAAGATAGGGGTATTTGAAAACATATCGCATTAAATATCCAAGCAATAACAGTTCTTGACGAGTTTCTTGCCGGTTCTTTTCGTCACAAGGTCTCCGCGCCGTAGGGTTTGTGAACCGATGCATGGCGTAGATTCTTTGATAGTTACAAGTGCTTGTAACACCGTTATTAATAAATCCATTCAGCTAATAAAAAAGAAGAAGAAATATAAATTCGTATTTATTTCCTCCTTGTTTTAAGTATACAGAGTGTAAAAATCTATGGGCCCTGGAGGAGAACTACCTTGAATCCTAAAGTAAACTCATTTTACTGAAAGGAAACATTCCTTTATATTTTTCAATAATAAGTAATTCTGCATTCAAAGATTTTTGATAAATCACATGCCTGCCCCGGAATTCGTACCGGCTTATATTAGAAAAAATAACGCCCTGAACTTTTATGGTATCAATCGATAGTCTTATTCATAAAGATCAATTTAGTTTAAGTACATAGTGTCTTTAAGTCGTTACGTCGTCGATCCCACAGTGCCAAAACACGAAAGTCTTCAATCAGTGCGTCCTACCCGTTATGACTTACGGAGCCGAAACGTGGACACTGACGGCACGGCTGGTCCACAAGTTCAAAGTTGCTCAGCGGGCTATGGAAAGGGCTATGCTCGGCGTTTCTCTGAGAGATCATATCAGAAATGAGGTGATCCGTCAGAGAACCAAAGTTATCGACATAGCCCACCGGATAAGCAAGCTGAAGTGGCAGAGGGCTGGCCATATTAGCCGTAGAACCGATAACCGTTGGGGTAAAAGAGTTCTATAGTGGAGACCGCGTCTCGGCAAACGTAGTATAGGACGTCCTCAGACACGGTGGAGTGATGATTTGCGCAAGACGGCTGGTAGGAGCTGAATGCGAGAAGCCGAAAACAGATCTCAGTGGCGTGCACTTGGAGAGGCCTATGTCCAGCAGTGGACTGCGACAGGCTGATGATGATGATGATGATGACATATTGTCTAAAATTAAAGGGAAAGCCTAAAAAGATAGAAGATCACTCTAAGATTTTATTGCGTGTGAAAGTGAATTCAGACAAAAATGTTTATCTGCATCAAACTTCTTAATTTATTAACAGCAATTTTAATATGCCTGCTGCTGGGGTACTGGCCCAGTAGGAACCGCGATTGATGGAGTACTTAGATAGTTAAAAATACAGCCACTTTCGTCACATATTTCAACTTTTCAACAAACCAGAAAGGAAATGCAAACATTTGCATGTAAATTTTAGTCATGTGTAGTGTAACACGCCTGCTAAGTGTGGCGACTTAAAACATATGTTTTGGTGTGCATTTCCATCGGAGATGGGCTATGCTGCTACGTTGCTATATCCACCAATCACATTCATTAGTCCAATTATAGCTTTACATTGGTGGAAACGTATTCAACTAAGCCATGTTTTTATATAATGATAAATAAATAAATACTTATTTCTTACACTCACACCAATTAACCTAGCCCCAAAGGCTTGTGTTATGGGATGGTAACGGATATAAATACATATGAATTATATTTATCTGTAGTAATAACAACTCGTATTCATCATACAAACATTTGCCCCTGTGGGGAATCGAACCCAGGACCTCGGAGAAGGCGACACCTTGAAACCGGTGTACGTACCACTTTACCATGGAGATCGTCAAAATTAATGCGTGGTATGCACCCTTACTGTTGATAACTACATCGCTTAGCTCGAGCTGCGCATATTTCACGTACAGCTACCTCGCGACGGCACATCTTCATAGCACATCTTACTTACCCCGCTGTCTGTTTTTTCTAGAGCTCAGCAGGACGAACATCTGTGCGATTTTCAGAGCCTTAACCGGGCACTGAAAATTAAACAGGCACCAATTTCACATGAAGTTGAGTGATACTGATATTTGCCGGTACTGTAAACAGGAGAGGGAGGCGCCAAAGCACCTTCTGTGTGACTGCGGACCATTTATGCACAAACGCAGTATTTACGTACTAAACGGCATCGACTCAGAAGAACTAAAATCTCTAAAAGCTAGGATGATTCTTGATTAACTGGAAGCAACCGGGCTAAAAGAGGTACTATAAAAACGAGTAGGTGGCGAGTTACAATAGATCTCTCAGGTCGCAGTGACTACGCCCTCAACAGGGTTGCAAAGAACCTAAATCCTCAAATAATAATAACGCCCTGCTGTATAGCTTAGCATCAGTGGAGGAATGGAGTGTCACATAGTTTCATAGTTTAGCGTTCACACCCTCGCAGCATAGCTAATAGCAGTCTGTGGTGGAAAGACCTTTTGTCTCCAATGATGTTAGTATTCTAGGTCTTGATAAGGCTGTATTTTTTTTTAGGTTGATGGAACATATCACACCAATTGAAGAAAAGAAAATAGACTCGGCAAAAAAGAAAAAGGTAGAGTAAAATCCAAAAACGATAATTCTTTCTTAAAATGATGCCATTATAAGATAATCATTTTTGAACAATGGTTCATCACCTGGAATTCATGTGGAAAGTGGACGTTTTACTCGCGATCAGTATGGGCCATCATTCTGGATTTCTAACGTCCCCACTGCTGGGGAACCTTATGAATGGATAAAGAGAATGAGCCAGGATGACCCACCACGTTGGTTTGATGCTTATCAGTCGGTGTTAACAACTGCTAATGCAGCCGCGACCAACGGCTTAACGTGACTTCGGAATCACGGAGTTCAAGATAGATCACTTTTGACCACCCATCCTGTGACCGACTATAATGTTATTTAATCGCAGGCTGAGATCGTCGCTCACCACTGCGCCACCGAGCTCCTCTTCTCAGAATAGACTAGGCTTAAATAGAAAATCCTTCAAGTCAAATTTTTTAATCCATAATTTTAAATATATTTCAAAGATTTGATTTGAAAACTTGCTAGGTTAGTCATGGCAGAAGGTTAGTATGGCAATTTCCTTTTGTCCCCAGCTACAGTTTATCCTGAGGGTGATAAAGCTATCTTCCCTGGTGGCGTGCTGGGTACTCCTGACTGTGTCCCTCATCATGAATCGGGAGAAGTCGAGTGTGGTCCTGCATACAGCTGTCCAAGCGGGGGAGATGAAAGGTAAGGACCTGATATCGCAGTAGGCGCGACACAAAGCGAGAAGAACCGATGACCGTTGGGACGGAAATGTTCCGGAACGGCGACCGTGCACCGGACGAGACTCCGTGGGTAAACCCCCGGCAAAGTGGTCCGGCGTTCTGGTGAAGTTCGCGCGAAGCCGCTGGATGCGGGCAGCGCAGGACCGTCGTAGAGATCCTTGGGGTTGGCCTATACCCAGCATGTGTCATGTGGCTGAGATGAGTATGATGACGATCATGAGCGCAGTAGAACAATCTCCCACACTGGACTGGGAGCGAAAGAAAAAGTGATTTTATAAACTTCTCTGGATACCGGTGTCCCGAACAAGACACCGGTGGCCAGAGAACAATGGAAAATCTATTGTGTCTCATAATCCGGGACCTGCGGGAAGAAATAGGATTCCAAATCTATGCTTTGTCTTTCTCTATTTTGAAGTGAGTGCCAGTGACAAATGCATAGATTTCGCTTTTGGAGAGTTTCCGAAGGTTTGTGAATAAGGCGGCTGAAAGCTTAAAAGACAAATTGATCGAAACGTTATCCTTCTTTTTCAGAATACGAGCTGCAAGCCTCTGTCGATAAGCTTCTAGTGTCCGTCACTCTAACCGGTCCATTTCGCCAAGTTACGAGCAACGATACGTCGAACGTACTCCAAGTGTGGCTGCATAGGGAATCTGATACGAGGGGAAATGAGCAGGTGAGATGCGATAAAAAAGTTAAGCAATTTTTGCTGAGGTCGGGATTAGGATGGGTGACCGTGCGTTTGTGGGGGAAAAAGTACGTACATTTTGTTATAAAACTATAGGACGGTTAGAAATGTTCAAATCTGGTAATAGGATATTAGTAGGGGAGCCCATGCGGGGATTTCGGGATTTACTAAAGCGCGGCAGATTAATATACAGGGGGACACCTTGTACCCGGTTAAGTACCTCCACCAAATATGAGCCCCATATATAAGGCCACCCGTCGAGGATATTAGTAGGGGAGCCCATGCGGGGATTTCGGGATTTACTAAAGCGCGGCAGATTAATATACAGGGGGATACCTTGTACTCGGTTAAGTACCTCCACCAAATATGAGCCCCATATATAATTCCGCCCGTCGAGGATATTAGTAGGGGAGCCCATGCGGGGATTTCGGGATTTACCAAAGCGCGGCAGAATAATAGGCCGCCTGTCGATAGTAAAAAAAAAATGTTCATCAGAAATTCTCGAGCGCGTCAGATTGAGGTAGGGTGAGTTAATATCATGCTAAAAAGTGTATATTCCACTAATCTGACAATTTGAGAGTGACGTAAAGAAAAGGGAGGGCTACAAAGTTGTAAAAACAATCATCATCGCGACATTCTCGAGCGTGGCAATTTTTTTTTATTGAAGGAAATAATTCAAGGATAACGAAAAACATCTAATCTGACGATTTTCACAAGACAAAATTCGTCGATAAAGTTGTTGACGGAAAGTTAAAAATGATCTGCCCCTGTACCGCACAAGTGTCGTCGACATCGACATCGACTTCATTTGACAGATGGGTGTGACATATTGCTATTAGTCTTTGGTAAGTTTTTATTTGTGTCAAAGAGAAGCAGCAATGTGTCACATACATCTGTCAAATGAAGCCGATTTCGATGCCGATGCCACTTGAGCGGTAGGGGCACTGGTTTGCAGGTGATCAATTGCTGAAAGCGTATGAAGATGTAGTCATAAATCCTGATATTCTCGAGGGTACTCCAGCTTGGCTTAAATGAGAAAATTACATCCTGTACTTTTATGGTACCAATCGATAGTCTTAAGTATAAAGATCAGTTTCATCATCCATCATCAGCCTGTGGACATCCACTGCTGGCTATGTCCAGCAGTGGATGTCCACAGGCTGATGATGGATTTGAATACCTGTGCGAGAGAAGGAAAACTTGAAACAAACCCTCTACCAACCTGTCTGGCCAGCGTGGTAGCAGTAGGCTAATAGCCTCCCATGAACGCCACAATAGGCGTGAGCTAGGAGAGGCTTATGTCCAGCAGTGGACGTCCACAGGCTGATGATGATGATGATGATTTTTCCTTAGTTGCTATTTTCATATCTCTCATACTTTGGCTGGACTGCTATGGTTCCACATCGGGTATTACTTAATGAACGTTCTATAGTATATCGTTCGTCTATCGTATTTGGCTTTTGAGTAGCCCTCATGCACTGCAACTGTATAGACATTAAAAATTACTATTTGATGACTGTAAGCTTTTAGTGTCAGCCTAAAACGATAAAATCCACCTGCCTAGCACTTCTGAACCATAAAACTAGACAATAGCCCATAAAAAGAAGATGAGCAAATCATTCAAACTGTAATACATAAATATTTATGTTGTATGACAAAGTGTATCATTGATGAGTGTCGTCATGTAAATATTTATTGTTTAGCAGGAACTTAGGCACGTATGTTCTGTTGCTAAGTAGAAATAGTTAAAGCCAACAATGAATCAATTGAAAAACATTTATTCGGTTTAGTCTATCACAAGCAATTTTTTGTCTACAACGGGAGCGTGACTCCCGGTATCCCTAACTACTGAGGAGCTGGCTATCTTGAACTGCCGAAATGCGGAAAATAACAATGCTGAAAACATTGATGTTGGGGCAATGGGCTTAGATAATATGGAGGTAACTAGTCAGGCGGACTTAGAACAATTCCTACCACCAACCAAACTGGATACAAAACGTTACCCCATTGGGAATCGAACCTAGGACCTTACTTGTGGATAGATAAGGAAAATGGGCCGGACCGGTGACCGACGGGTTGCGCGCGGGCCTACAGCAGATTCGTGGACTTTAACGTTTGACATCCGATGGATAGAAAAAATCGAGATAATAAATTTTAGGTCACCCATCCCATAACCGACCATCGCGAAAGTTGCTTAAACATCTCAATCCCAATTTATAATGATACAAATTCATTTGTTTTTTTTATCGACGGCGCTTGTCAATAAAGAGAAGAAGCGACAAGATGGAAGCGAACCTCTCCCGGAATCCTCAATCAATGCGGAACTGGCTATCTTATCTTTAACTGCCGAAACACAACAATGCTGAAAACATTTTTGTTATGGCGTCAGAATTAGATAAGATAAGATACGATAAGATGGTGGTAGCTAGCCAGGCGGACTTACAACAAGTCCTACCACCAACCAAAACGAATACAGTATGTACCCCCGCTGGGAATTGAATCCGGGACCCCTGGGTCTGTTACTGGTGGTTGTACCACTAGACCACAGACGCGGTTAAAAAAAAGGATCGTGTTTGACGGTGAAAGAACATATTCTGTCGCCTTTCTTCTTTCAATGCCTCTCCATTACTGAAGGTTGGGCATCAGTTCCACAAATCCCTCTCTGTTTTTCGCCATGCAAAATCATTATTCTGCTTTACATCATAAAAAATATCCTTTGATTGCAGAACTCCCGTCTCTGGTTCATCAATTTGCAGCCTGAGGAGCTGATAGACTTCTCTCCCAGCATCACGGAGACGAGGACTCTGCAACTGGACAAGAGTCAGAATCCAAGAAACTTCAGTGACAACAATGGAACTTGGGACATTGATGGTCTATGGGGTGCAGGGAATAATGGTAAATTTAACTAAACCTAGGCCTAAAATCAAAATAAACTGGTAGACTTACAAAATGTACCTACATAAGTACTTTTGAAAATTTTCCCCCGGTACTATGTAACTCAAAACTTCTTTAAGATTTGATCTTTGAGATGCGGAATGCGAGGATATTCCTCTGATAGATGAAACAACGCTAGCCTACAGCATTGACAAAAGTAAAAAATTAATTTCTAGAAAATTTCGGCGGGTGCTCGCAAGGCTCGTCAGGGTAAATCTTCGGGAGGTTTGAACGCCGTCATTGTCCTCAACATATAAAGTGTCATGCATAAGTGCGAAAATAATAAAGGTTATGCTGCTAAACGCTACTCGTCGGGGACCTATATTCGTAACTGGACACGAGGACAAAATTTTATTACTCTAAAAATATGAAAATTTGTTGAGGACAATGACGGCGTTCAAAACACCCGTAGATTCACCCGTCAGCTCAATTGGAGGCAATATGGACCGAATATTTAAAAATTGCATACAGACGATATCGAAATTATTTGTCGTTTCGCTACATAACGATGTTGCTTTGTCTACATGCCCTGGAAGCTTATGTAGGAGTCTTTACTTTGCTACAGTATTATCAGTCTTATCTTTCTTCTTTCAGATACCAGGGTTACGTTAAGAATGTTCACATCAGGCAACACGACTGTTCCTCTAACTGTCAGCTACCAGATGAACGCTCTGAGCGAAAGGGACGGCATCATATACTCAACTATCCTGCTCTGCACCCTTTACTTCTTGATTATCTTTGAGGTGAGTTTCAAATTAAATATTTGAAACTGAACTTAAAACTTCAAATATTTTCATTTAGGGAAAAGACACATTCAAATCAATATGATAGGGCACAGAATACGGTAGTCACAGCAGTATATAATATTCAACAACATAAAGACTTTTCATAAGTTAGTTACTTCAGAAGAAATACTACACTGCACTGCAACCTGCGCCATAACATTTTAAGACAAGTTCTACTAGCAGTACCCGTTCAAGAGCATGACTCCAACCAGCACCCCGACCGCCTAACGGTATAGCTTCTGCTATCGCTATAGCTTTCAAACCCCCTACAAGGGCTCTCGCTGACGCTATCACTTTCATACTAAGAATGCAATAGTGAATCCAATAGGTGAATAGAAATATGCAGGAATTAGTCAAAAACCCTATCGTTAAAGGGGTTTATGAGAGTTTGAAGTTTGATAGCTATAGCGATAGCACAAGCTATACAGTTAGGCGGTCGGGCCGCAGCTACTGAACCAGCAATCGCTTCTATTTTAAGGAACGTTACGACCCACCTCACATTACACCTTTGCCTAAATCTTCAAAAGAGGGGAAGAGAACTTGCGCAATCGTAAAAAGACACATACCAAACCTGTCTTTCTATTTTGATCTTGCTAGTATTATTTGTACTTAAACCTCGTTTACCATCCGTACTCTATTTCAGGTAGTGAATCGCACCATCGCCGCGCTCCTAACATCCTCTCTATCGATAGCAGTTCTTGCCTTGTGCGGGGCTAGACCTTCGCTTCCCGAGCTGATATCCTGGCTGGATGTAGAAACGCTGCTGCTGCTCTTCAGCATGATGATCCTGGTGGCTATATTGGCGGAGACGGGGCTGTTTGACTATCTGGCTGTCATGGCTTTTGAGGTGAATACTGCAGCTGGCCAAGTGGCGAATTTAAATAAATAAATAAATTATTGCATACAACACACCAATTATCTAGCCCACATTAAGTTTCATCGAAAACTTGTGTTATGGATACTAGATAATGGATAAACATACTTATATATTTAAATACATGCTTAATATACATATTAAACACCCAGACCAAGACAAATAGACATGTTCATGCACACAAATATTTGTCTTGTCCGGGGATCGAACCCGGGTCCTCTGGCGCAGAAGGCGGGTTTAGTACCACTGCGCCAAACAGGTCGTCAATTCAAAACACATGTGGTGTAATCATTACGTAAAAATTTAAATTTAAATTATGTAAAAAAAGAATTGACCTTAACACATCAGTAAGGTCACTTTCCATCACCAAGAAAATACTAAAAGTAAGTACCGAATATGAATTTCCAAATGTTCAAGTTACTATCACGTAAGAGTATAGAGGAGCCCGTAGCGCAGTGGTTCACGCGCTCGGCCTGCGATTGTTGAGGTTAAGTAACTTTCGCAATGGTCGGTCACGGGATGGGTGACCAAAAATTCACTATCTCGAGCTCCTGCGTGCTTCGGAAGGCACGTTAAGCCGTTGATCCCGCCAGCATTTGCAGTCGTTAAAACCCACCAATCCGCATTGGGCCCGCATGGTGGGTCATGGCCCGTTCTATACCTACCGTTCATGATTTTTCGTACTGCCTACAAGGGATCTCGCTAACTCTATCACTTTCGTACTACAAATAATTTTTTTTTGAACGACGCGGAGACTTACCCTTCATCATACCTGCTGTTAAGTATTGATAAGGCTGAAAATAGAAGCGAGCTTCTCCCGGAATCCTCGATCACTGAGGAACTGGCTATCTTATCTCTAACAGCCGAAACACAACAATACTGAAAACGTTGTTGTTATGGCGTCAGGCTTAGATAAGATGGTGGTAACTAGCCTGGCGGACTTACAACAAGTCCTACCACCAACCAAACCGAATACAATATGTACCCCCGCTGGGAATCGAACCCGGGACCCCTGGGTCTGATACCGGTGGTTGTACCAATAAACCACAGAGGCGGTTAATAATAATGCTTCAGTGAATCCAATAGACGAATAGAAATATGTAGGGATTGACAGAAATCCTGACTGAAGCAGCTGATAGCATCACTATAGCTATAGCGATAGCAATTGAGTTAGGCTAGTCTTCCTTGTGAAACGATAATGGATAGGAGGAATGGATGAATATTTTCTTTTTAAAATTTACCATAAGGATAATGGATAGGCCTTAAAACAACAAGAGCACGAGGACCAAGCCACATCTGGCCAAGTGTAGATGATCCTGGCTGAACTGGCAGAGACAGGGCTGTTTGACTACCTGGCTATCATGACTTGTGAGGTGAATACTGCAGCTGGCAAGTGACGAATTGAAAACACATGTGGTGTAATCCAGCTGTATAAGCAGCCTTTACACTAGCCAAGACTGCGAATACAGCTGGAACGACGACGAGCCATTTGAGTTCAGGATCAGTATTTTGATCACTTATGTTATGATGACTGATCATCGGAAAATCGCAGGCTGAATTAGTTCGAAGTCACTGCGCCATTGTTCTACTCAAAAACGCCTCGCTGATCTATTAACAAGAACACATTTATTCATATATCTTATATTCCTCTTATATCATTTTCCTCTTATATTAAATATATTTCAAAATTGTAAATTTGTGCATGGCAACAACATGTTCCATTGTAAATGTTGTTGTTTCTGTTAAAGCTGATAAGTTTCTTGCGGCCGTTCTTCTTATCAGTTAAAAGATGTCCTGAATGGCTGGTAGGGAAAAAAATTTTGGACTATTCGAAAGTACTTATCTATATGTCTATTTGAATAAAAATCTTTGACTTTGACTTTGACTTGACATAGGTAATTAATTTTACATTGTCTACGAAAATATTTTTGAAAATTCAATCAACCCCTGACGCGGGCGATACACCTAGCTTATAATTATCAAATACAAAAATACTTGCCGTGTGGTGGCGGCCTAAGAATACGCGTGTCAGCACTCCCTTACATGCCTGCGATGTCGTCAGAGTCGACCAAGAGGCTTGACGCATTGATTGTGCGAGAGAAGGAAAACTTGAAACAAACTCTCCACCAACCCGTCTGGCCAGCGTGGTAGCAGTAGGCTAATATCCTCCTATGAACGCCACAATAGGCGTGAGCTAGGAGAGGCCTATATCCAGCAGTGGACGTCCACAAGCTGATGATGATGATGGAAAAAATACTTTAGTTTTTACATACATAATCATTGCATCAAATACAAACATTGGTGCTTAGTGCCCGAAGAAGGAAAACCCATGTCACGGGTATTTTTATTGCTGTATTTTCCAAATCTAATGCTGTGTTCTTGTTCCAGGTGACAGGAGGACACACTTGGCCCCTGATGAACTGCCTGTGCTTCTTTACTGCTTTCTTCTCGACGTTTCTCGATAACGTCACAACAGTGCTTCTCATGACGCCAGTGACTATAAGGTAAGTTGCAGTAGCCGCCATAGGGTTTGTGAACCGATGGCGTAGCCTAGACGAGACTGAGACTGTTAAAAAAACGCTCTAAAGGTAGTTTATTACAAGGTAGAAGACCACAATGCATGGATGCAATATTAACATAAAAACATAACTATTGTAAGTGTATAAAAGGAACTTCTAATACTGAGTGAGAGAAAATTATAAAACATTTGTTGCTTAAGTTTACCTAGTATTAGGATAATTTTCTTGTCGTCTACAAGCCGCGTTGATTCGGTTGTTTATGATCTGAGAGCTAATTGTCTAATTTTAAAATCTATCGCAATCCCTCTCAATTCGTCATTTGAAAGGTATTTACATACTTCAGGCCGTTACTATTTGACAATTGACAGGGATTGTGATCGGGACGCGTTTTGAAAGGTATTGAATGAACGAAATTGAACTGTCTAAGCAAAGTGGCACACGAAAATGTCTTTTAAATGTATGGAGGAGTGTCAAATAAAGTTTCATTTGAAACATAGTGATTGCGTCTATAAGTTACTCAACTCCATAAACCACTATCACAATCACAATACCTTTGAAAGGGATTGTGATAGATTTTGAAATTAGACAATATGGGGCTGGTTAATTTGGGGCCTGAAGCCCTAGTATGACCAGGCAGTTTTCTGTATTTGTCATGCCTACTTTCATTTAATAATAAGATGCACTGATGAGAAGTGAATGCAATTCAGAAAAGTGTCTAGCACTAACAACACCTAATATGATATGAATTTCATGGACGACAATAAATGATATTCATATGGTTAATTTTAAATAGAAAAATATTGGAAAAAATTAACTCGGCCACAAGTGAATTCTCAGACGGGAATCGAACCCGCGACCTTTGGAAATCCGGTCCAATGCTCTAACCGCTGAGCTACCGAGACTTGCGAACAACCGTCGTAATTATATTTTTCTATTTAAAATTTACCATACGTATAAAAATAGCATTGAAAAATGCAAAAATTACACAAAATCATATAAAAAAAAAAAAGTTATTCAGTTTGAGATTAAGCTTCTCATCACCAGGCTATGCGAGGTGATGCACCTGAACCCAGTCCCAGTATTGATGTCGATGGTGATCTTCAGCAACGTGGGGGGCGCGGCGACCCCCGTGGGGGACCCGCCCAACGTCATCATCGCTAGCCACCCTTCTATGTTGGAACAGGTATTTGAACTTGAGCAATCTTGTCAATACGAACTCGTCATCACTTCAGTCCATTCAGGGCCCTCGAGGTGGGACACCAGTGGACGTCCAGGAGTGCAGGTGATCGATACAAATTTCTAAAAATAAAAATATATGCTTCTTTTTTTTTCAGAACATAAACTTCACATCATTTACCTTACACATGGGTCTAGGGATACTGCTCGTGTGCGTTCAGACTTACATACAACTGAGATACATGTTCAGAGATATGAACAAACTACGGCATACGGTACCCAGGGAGATATTAGGTATGTAATTAAAAAGGATTTTATAATAATAATAATAAAAACACTTTATTGCACACAAAGACAAACAATAAAGAAATAACAAAAACAGACAGAAAGCATACAAAAGTCGGCCTTATTGCTGAATATCAATCTCTTCTAGGCAATAATTTTAAATAAATAAACAATTGCATACAAACACACCAATTATCTAGCCCACGTTAAGTTTCATGAAGAACTTGTGTTATGGATACTAGGTAACGGATAAACATACTTATATACTTTTTTTTTTGTAAATACATACATAAAGTTTTCTCATTAAGTTTTCTCGTAAACATAACAAATTTTCTAGTAGTTATAATGTGGGTGGAACAGTTTTGAACAGAGTGGACCTAGTCAAAGACCTAGGTATTTCTCTTGATTCTGAAATGAGATTTACTAATCATATAAATAGCACGGTCAGCAAATGCTTGAGAATGTTAGCGTTTATATTTAAAAATTCTAAAGAATTTAAATCTGTCCAGGCAATGAAGGTTTTGTATTTCGCTTTAGTACGTAGCCATGTTGACTATTGTTGTTTTGTTTGGTATCCATTTTATCAGAACAATATTCAGCGTATCGAAAAGATTCAGAGAAAGTTTGTCAACAGAATCTCTTTTATCAATGGTACCTACCGCAGCGTAAGGGGATATTCTGAAAGGTTAGACCAATTTAACATGGTAACATTAAGGCAACGTAAAGAACAGCTGTCCATGAATTTCTTGTATAAATTATTGAACCATGAAGTGGATAGTCCGTCTCTCCTGTCACAAATTAATATATTAGTTCCTAGAGTTGCGGCTCGTCTGCATAATTATAAACCATTCTCAGTAACTTTAAGAAAAAACATGTATGGTAGTTCTTCTCCTTTTAGTTTAATGTTGAAAAATTATAATCTGTTATTTCAAAATAGTAACTTAGATATTTTTTGTGAATCTAAAGCCTCCTTTAAAAAATCAATTTTGGATTGTTGTATGGATAATTTTTAATTTCTGCATTGTATTTTTTCATTATCGTATTTTTTTCTCTATCTCAGTATTATTATTGATTAGTCTAACAATAAAACATAAAAGAAAACGTCTTATACATATAACAATGTTGTGCATACCTTTAAGTTAAATGCATATAAGATACATATTTTGCTAAGTGCTGTAAACTTAATATAATTTGCCTTTATGTATTTAGTTGGTAAGCCTTATTAAATAAATAAATAAATAATATACATATTAAACACCCAGACCAAGCAAATAGTCATGTTCATGCATACAAATATTTGTCTTGTCCGGGGATCGAAACCGGGACATCTGGCGGAGAAGGCGGGGTTAGTACCCCTGCGCAAAACAGGGGGGCTATCGCATAAAAAATCTGGGTATGGATATTGGCTTCATTTGACAGTTGAAGCTCACAAAATTACCATATATGGTCATTTGTCAAATGAAGCCCATGTCCATATCCATATTTTTTACGCGATAGCCCCCCTGGTCGTCATAATAAATATAAATTCTATATCAAACCCTTAATTGCCCTAGAATTAAGACAAGAGATAGCTGTTTGGAGGCGAGCGGCTGCGTCTCTGTCTTCATACTCAAGAGACGAGGATCTGGTCCGAAGAGCTCTGGAGAAAAAAGTGAGTCCCACTCTAAAATTCCTCACTAACCATAACATTAGAATTTATTCTATATTACATTATTTCAAGGCATGAACAGTCCTTACTAAAACGTTAACAAAAAATAATGAAATAAGTATTTTTCTCAAACATGCTTTATTTCTTCGAGATAAATCGATATTGCTGTACTGGCCACATACATGCGAGCAGTGGCCGGCAGAAGATGTATGAAAATCCATATCTGTCGTGTTTAGCGGCTAAATAAATTACACAGTAAACTCATATCTGTCGTGTAATTTAAAAATGAAACGATCTTTTACTCCGAAATACAGCAACCAAGGAGGTAACTTATCAAAGGTGTTATTAATTAAAAAGAAAGCTATTTTTTTTTATTAATAAAGCTACCCGTCAGGGCGACATGAGACTAGTTGCTTTTTTTTCTAGTATATTTTCTTGTTTAATATTTATCACATAAAAAAAGCATTGTAAAATGCAAAATTAAAAAGTTATAAATAGAAAGCTGTTTATTGAAAAAAAAAACAAATGAACATTTTAAATCTGGAAAAATTACTTTAAATAAAAAGTTCTGCCTTGAGACTACTTAGTTTTATTTTCGAGCATTATTTGAGAAAACTACTATACAAGCCTTGGCCACAACTAGGTATGTGGGCCGAGGCGAACGTTCGTCCATCAATGCCTCTTTTGCTGGCCGCTGCAGTAGTGTACTATTTTTCCATGTAGTTTACTTTAATCATCTAGGTGCATTAAGTACCTACACTAATCGTAAATTTTAAACATCTGTACCGCTGGTCACAAAACAGAAGGTATAGGTATATTGAAATGTAAAGTCGACAAAAAAACAGAAATAGAATATTAATTTAGTTTTCGTGAACCGGCCTCATCTCAGCTAATGCTATAATTTTAATATTGAATAAAATAAAATAAAAAATATTTTATGATTTTGTAATTTTTGCATTTTTCAATGCTATTTTTATACTTATGGTAAATTTTAAATAGAAAAATATTGGAAAAAATTAACTCGGCCACAAGTGAACTCTCAGACGGGAATCGAACCCGCGACCTTTGGAAATCCGGTCCAATGCTCTATCGATTCCCGTCTGAGAGTTCACTTGTGGCCGAGTTAATTTTTTCCAATATTTTTCTATTTAAAATTTACCATAACTATATAAATATATATGACTAACACTAGCTTTCCCTCTCGGGTTATTTTGGCTTTATAATTAAATTGGCATTGGCACATACACAATCACACACAACACGCATACACACACACACAAACACGTACACTCACACACATACACAAACACGTACACTCATAAGTACACACTACACAGTCACGTACATAACTGCAAAATTTCTGCATTATATAATGTTTTAGCTGTTAAGTTTTTATTTCTTTCCATTTTTATTTAATACATTTTTTTCTAGCACTTCACATAAGCATACAAATATGTAAATTAGTAGAAAACGAATAATATGTAGCATAATTCCGCAAGAAAAACTTACATGCAAGATGCACCGCCCGCACTCCCACAAAATTAAATAAATGCAGATGCAGCCCAGTGACACACCTTGCACCTTCACCGACTACTCTACACGTGTTTCGCCCACACACGGAGCATCCTCAGGAGTTGTTAGACCGTGCAATACCTGGGCCGTAAATTGGCTTCATTTGACAGATGGATGTGACACATTGCTGCTTCTTTTTGACACAAATGAAAACTTACAAAAGACTAAGAGCAATATAACACATCCATCTGTCAAATGAATTCGATGTCGATGCCGACGACACTTGCGCGGTAGGGGCCCTGCACCGATTTATTTGCGGGCGGGCGGGCGTAAGTTTTTCTTTGCTACATATTTCTACTAAGATATGGATTTCCGCCAAGTAACGCCTGATTCTATCAAATAAAGATGTAAAATTGGGAGCACAATGTATCCTCTTGCGGGGGTGGCCTGGTGACCTGTGTAACTGGTTTCCTAAACCTATTGCAGGCACCAGAGGCCCGACATCGACTTCATTTGACAGATATTTGTGACATATTGCTCTTAGTCTTTGGTAAGTTTTCATTTGTGTCAAAAAGAAGCAGCAATGTGTCACATCTATCTGTCAAATGAAGCCGATTTCGATGCCGACGCCACTTGCTCGGTACGGCAACAGCTTCTCACACTTCAGGCCATAATCTTACTGAAGTGTTTTTAGGGTTTCGTAGCCTAATGGCAAAAAACGAAACCCTTATAGATTCGTCATGTCCAATGTATGCCACAGCCACTTTTGTTAAGTTTAAGTTACCTATTGTGTGATGATGATAAGGAAATAAATTAATTTTATTATTAATGCCACAGCTTGTTGCGGCGCTAGTTTTCAGATGCAGCCAAGTAGTTAGATCACACAAGTTTGTCAAAGTCAATATCTTTTATTTATAACTTTTCAATTTTGCATTTTACAATTCTATTTTTATGTGATAAATATTAAACAAGAAAATATACTAGAAAGAAGCAACTTGTCTCATGTCGCCTGACGGGACGAGACAAGTTGCTTTTTTCTAGTATATTTTCTTGTTTAATATTTATCTTTTATTCAGTCTAGGCTGTTACAAGCACTTATGAACGTCAAAGAAGCCCGCCATGGGTTCACAAACCCTAGGCGGGAGACCTTGTAACGAGAAGAACCGGCAAGAAACTCGTCAAGGGCTGTTTTTTTTCTCCCTGTTTTATTTCATACAGTTTAAAAAAGTTATAACATTCAATGAACGAGCCTTATGATTTCAACCCGGTTTCAAACGGCCTTGGGTGGAGTTATATAGTCTCCTGGACCTCTTTTTTTGAATCACACGTCGCGCGAGGCGAACGATGAGGCAATTGAGCGATTAACGACCTTGCGTGCCTAGACATAGCACGCTTTTCGCTTTGCCCCTCGCGCGCTCGCGTTGGGAGGCGGTACTACAGGCGAAAAGCGAAGTTATGTATATACGGGCAAGGTCGCTTTTACGGAATACGGAAACTCAAACGTCGTATGAAAATCAGTAGAATCCTCGAGACGAGTGAATCAAAAATAGAGCTCCTGTGCTCTCGTGCAATAAGTAAAGAGAACGCCCTCCGCTTGCTTCATTCGGTTAATTAGTATGTTTTTGCTCATGGGGGTGAAATAGCGGAACGGCCCTCTGAATAATATAATCCTTGTGTTTGTTTTTAGGTTAACAAATTAAATACCGCGTTGGTGAAGAGAGAAGCAGGAGGAGGCGGCTCCAGGACTGATCCCAAGTTCTGCTCGACCCTCGCTCAGATGAAGGAAAAGGTACATCTAACGTTTTCACTTATAGTTTGAAGCGCGAATGGTTGCGCTTGACAGACTGATCGTATTCGATCACGTTTGTTAAGCAAGATGGGTGATCCTAAAGTGCCATCACAACTGAGCGCTTCCGTGCTTCGGAGAGCACGTTAAACCGTCGGTCCCGGCTGTTCTCATCTGATAGCAGTAGTTAAGCCAAGTCAGAGGCCTTATAGGCGGCTTGATAAACTCTGACACCAGAGATGGCCACTAATCCTCATACGATAAGAACAAATTTTTTCGTTATGTAGAAAGAAATGACTTTCCAAAATACTGTTGCTTTATTATTTTATTTTTCTTTCACCTGTTTGCAACGTCATGTCACCTGTGCAATCAATTAAAAGCAAGCCACATCTGTGTCATCTGTTGTGCAATTTACGCGACTTACAAACACATTCTTCGGTTAAATGTGTATGATCGATGTTTATATGAAATAAAGGAGATACGCCGTGATATTGCCGTGTGGTGATGGCCTAAGAATACGCGTGTCACCACTCCCTTACATGCCTGGGATGTCGTCAGAGTCGACTAAGAGGCTCGACGCATTGATCAACTGTGCGAGAGAAGGACAACTTGAAACAAACCCTCTACCAACCCGTCTGGCCAGCGCGCGTGGTAGCAGTAGGCTAATAACCTCCTTTGAACCCAACAATAGGCGTGAGCTATGAGAGGCCTATGTCCAGCAGTGGACGTCCACAGGCTGATGAAAGAAGAAATACGCAACGGAAAACACAAACAGGACAAATATCCAAACATCTTCTATGCAACTACAGGCACCTAATTCACAAACGCAGTGGGCCGGCACATTATTCACCCGGAGGTACTAAAATCTACAAAAGCTAAGAAGATTCTAGACTTTCTGGAAGCCAAGAAAGTTAGTTTCTGCTAAGAAATGCGAGTTACAATAAACTTATGAGTGGTCGCAGTGACAACAGCGCCTTTTTTTTCTTACTCTCTCACCGCCGTACGTAAATTAGGTTGTTGATAATCACCCCAATGACTGGCAGCCCGCCCGACTACCCGGGCCTCTTCGCGGTCAAGAGCGCCCCACTATAGGGGAATGAGGTGCGCATAACGCCGTCTTCTTTGCCCCACCCGCCTTCGTCGAAACCGATCCGCATCTGCATTTTCCTTTTGCGAGACAACATCCTCGCAAAAGGAGACTGCTGCCTCCCAGGATCTCTCGGTGGCCAGCATGGTTCGTGTCATGCCGGAGTGAGAGATCGCTTCCAATCGCAGCCACCAGAATACTGCGTTGCGGAGCCCAGGCAGGGGCACACCGCAAGCGTGTGCTCCGCACTGTCCTCCCGAGCACCGCACTCGTGGCACTGCGAGGTTGCCTATCTTCTAATTCGAAACAGATACTTACCGAAGCACCTGTGCCCGGTGTGTATCTGCGTCAGCCTGAATGTCAGCGACCCAAACCCCCGATCACTCCATCCTCTTAGAATGGGACGGATTGCCTCCACCGTCCTCCTACCGGTAGAATCCGTTTGGAGCCTCCTCTCCCATTGACCATCAGAGAATCCTCGGCTCTCCTCCTTATCGCCATCCACTCCTCATGAGCCAGGCGTTCTCCTATCTGATTTGTTGCCCTGCGCTCTTGGTACACCTCCCGAAGCGCTTGGGAGTCCAGCTCCCGAGGAGGTGCTCCCGAGAGGTGACATGCCGCTTTGTGTGATACGGTTCTGTAGCCCCTTATGGACCTACCGTATGGCTATAGCCCTCTGGGGCCGTCTAAGCAGCCTCCTGTTTCCGGCACTGAGACGGTCTGTCCAGATCGGCGCCCTAACTCTCACAAATAATAAATGATACGCAACGGAAAATCGGTGACGTAAATTCTTATGATTATGATTTTTTAGTTTATGCATTTTCAATGCTATTTTTATTCTTTTGATAAATTTTGAATAGAAAAAATCGACTCGGCCACAATTTACTCTCAGACAGGACTCGAACCTGGCCTAGCGTATTTAAAATACCGGATACCCAAAGGTCGCAGGTTCGAGATTTATCATAAGACGTAAATTCTATCAGAAGTGGCTTGGTCCTAAAAAGCTTTAAGTTAATAATTTATTAAATAATTATGTTTTCTTCTTCAGTACCAGATCAGAGACAAGCAGTTGCTGGTCAAGTCAGCCATTAGCGTCACGTTCGTCGTTGTGGTGTTCTTCCTCCACGCTATTCCGGAACTACGTAAGTGGAGCAAGATTTACATTGACATTTGCAAAAGTTACTGACTCCAAATTCGAGCCAAGCCAGGAGGCCTACTCTCTAAGCACGAAACCCGTAGTTTCGGCCTAAGTTACGGACGTTTCCAACTCCGTATCACCTACGGACAGCTTATTAGTTCGGCGAACCGAACTAAGAATGAATGAGACTACGTTTTGACATTGTCCCTACTCCCAATGTGTTTCTGCCGTTTGTTAAAACTAGTACATCCGAAATCAATAGAGAGTAGGCTCCATCCGTAGTTTCGGGAAACTTTGGGAAAACTAAACTTGACTCAGAACACAATTATTTCAGTTTTTAATTGAGAAATTATATTACTCAATTGACGATTTTCTAAATGATAAAATTGTATTAAATAGTTTATAACTGACATTTTCAATAACTCTAACATAATTCACTGACATTGTTCTTATTGTAATTGTAATATTGTTTTTATTTGCATAAGCCTTCATGTCCAATATTTTCAATAATTATTTTTATGACATAAGTTTCATTTGACAAGTATTGTTGAAGTTCTCAACAAAATATGCTGGTGACTTTATTATAAAATATAAAATTGTACCATATTTCTGAAAATAAATAAATCTTATCTTATCTTATTTTAAACTTACGGACGGGGGTTCGTATCTTAGTTGACGGGTTTAGAGAATAGGCCTCCAGAACAGTGACGTGACGGCGCGGCGCGCGTACCGAGTTCCAAATCAATTTACACATCGAGTCAACACTAACTTGCCTCCAATTTGAAGTCAGTATATTTTATAATATTTTAATGTATGCAATTTTCAATGCTATTTTTATACTTATGATAAATTTTAAATAGAAAAATATTTGAAAAAGATCAACTCGACCACAAGTGAATTCACAGATGGGACTCGGACCAACTACCGGATTTCCAAAGGTCGTGGGTTCGAGTCCCATCTGAGAATTACTTTTAAGTTGAAGTCAGTACTTAATAGTCAACGTAAATCCTTATTTATTTTGACTTCATTGACTTAATGGTACCAATATGTAGAAATCATGATAACTACTGTACGCTTATTATTATTTAACCGCCTCTGTGGTCTAGTGGTAACAACCACCGGTTTCAGACCCAGTGATCCCGGGTTCGATTCCCAGCGCGGGTACATAATGTATCCAGTTTGGTTGGTGGTAGGACTTGTTGTTAGTCCGCCTGGCTAGCTACCACCATCTTATCTAAGTCTGACGCCATAACAACAATGTTTTAGCAAGATAGCCGGTTCTTCAGTGATTGAGGATTCCGGGAGAGGCTCGCTTCCACTTTCAGCCTTATCAATACTTAACATCAGCACCCCGACCGCCTAACGGTATAGCTTGTGCTATCGCTATAGCTATCGATTTTTCAAACCACCTACAAGGGCTCTCGCTGACGTTATCAGTTTCATACTAAAAATGCAATAGTGAATCTAATAGATGAATAGAAATATGTAGGAATTAGACCAAAACCCTATCATTAAAGGGTTTTTATGAGAGTTTGAAGTTTGATAGCTATAGCGATAGCACACACTATACCGTTAGGCGGTCGGGCCGCAGGTATGATGAAGGCTGAAGTCTCCCCGTTATTCTTTAAAAAAATATTCTGTTACTCTTGACAGCTTAGCTATGAACAACCGAGTTTGACATGGTAAAAGTGAATTGCTGAAACGGCCAATGTACTTACACGCAGACTTACACTACTGAAGCTGTCAGAGTTAGCGGTTGTTAAAAATATAAGATTCTCGAACTAAGCAACAAGTCTAAAACTCTTTATTTGAAAAATTTGAAATCTCTTCTTCCAGAGCGCCTATCGCTAGGCTGGACTGCTCTGCTGGGAGCTTTACTCCTGCTGCTGCTGGCTGAGAGGGAAGACCTGGAGCCAATCCTGGCCCGCGTGGAGTGGTCTACTCTGCTGTTCTTCGCTGCTCTCTTTGTGTTGATGGAGGTACTTATCATTTCATCGGCTTCTGTATTGGGAATTTCAAGTTCAGTCCCTAAACGTCATGGATCAGTTTTTGCTTTGAGACGGGTTTGAGATTGAGACGTTCACCGCTTGAAATTCTCACCTCATAAATCGAGAAATTGTCAGCCATTATCAAGTATAACTAGACCGATGCTTTAACCACTTTAAGGTGGATGGTGGATTCGGCCCGAATGGCGCAATAGTTACAACACCACAAATACAAATGTTCATCACATGAATATTTGTCCAGGGAGGGTTAACCTGGGACGTTAGATGTGGCGATATGCGATACCTTGAAAGATAATAAAGGTCCTAAACCTTATGGTAAATTTTAAATAGAAAAATAGAAAAATATTGGAAAAAGTTAACTCGGCCACAAGTGAATTCTCAGACGGGAATCGAACCCGCGACCTTTGGAAATCCGGTCCAATGCTCTAACCGCTGAGCTACCGAGACTTGCGAACCACCGTCGAAATTCTCCAATACTTTTATATTTTTAATACGCTGTAGGCCAGCGTTGTTACATCAATGCTAGGAATATCCTTGCATTCGAAAGAAACATCTTTTCAGGTGTTTAACGATCGATTAAGATGCAACTGCCAATAATTTATGATTTTGTAATTTTTGCATTTTTCAATGCTATTTTTATACTTATGGTAAATTTTAAATAGAAAAATATTGGAAAAAGTTAACTCGGCCACAAGTGAATTCTCAGACGGGAATCGAACCCGCGACCTTTGGAAATCCGGTCCAATGCTCTAACCGCTGAGCTACCGAGACTTGCGAACCACCTCCTGACAATTCAAAGTGTACACTATTTTTGGCATCTGAAACCTACTTACTGCTCAAAACAGGTGCTGTACCTACCTATTTTCATTTCTCAGTTACCCATCAGATGGCTGAATTTTGTGAACGTTTCGGAGCTTCTACTATATTCTGATATATTATATAATTGGTTTTCATTTCAGGCTCTCTCTAAGCTTGGCTTGATCGCGTGGATCGGAAAGATGACAGAAGCTGTCATCTTGAAAGTAGGCGAGGAATCCCGATTGGCCGTAGCCATTATGCTAGTATTATGGGTAAGTTGTTTTTCTCTTTCTCCGGAATACTAAAAAGAAATAGATCATAGGATCTATAAATATTTTAATAAAAATATGTATCATAAATTTTAAATTATTTCTGACCAAAGTAAGAACCCTGTGGTATGCTGCTCTTTGTGTAATAGATTTGGGATTCAAATTTATAGATTGGAAAGTTTGTTGTTCGTTGTCTAAAAGTATGTACCTACTTACTTTTAGCGTAATAGTAATTGTTTCATCTAGTGATATACACCACATTCAAAAAATATTTAGTGACCAACTTTGTCAAATGCATCTGTGTGATCCTTAGATTTTCGTTAACGTGGCGTGTTCAATTTTTTTTCTTACGCTAACTCTGAGGCATTGATACAAGTTAGTACGTAAGTTAATTTTTAAATTGATTGAATGCCTAAATCATAAATGCATATAGATTAAACCATATAACTCACTCCGGTTTCCCTAGTAAAGTTCTCCGGGTAAAATTTTCTAACGACTCAAAAGCATAAATTTAAATAAATCCATTTTTTATTTTTTCTTTCCCTAGGTATCAGGCATAGCATCGGCGTTCGTAGACAACATCCCCCTAACGACGATGATGGTGCGCGTGGTGGCGGCGCTGGCGGCGCCGGGCGGGCTGGGCCTGCCGCTGCCGCCGCTGGCCTGGGCGCTCAGCTTCGGTGCATGTCTAGGGGGTAAGTCAGCAATACAACAGGGTATATTGTCAAACACTCGTATCTATAGTCAAGTCATGTCTTGAGTAAAAGACAATGTTTAAAATTGACGTTTTTTAACAACGGGGAGACTCTTAGCCTTCATCATACCTGACGTTAAGTATTGATAAGGCTGAAGATGGAAGCGAGCCTCTCCCGGAATCCTCAATCACTGAGGAACTGGCTGTCTTATCTCTAGCTGCCGGAACATAATAATGCTGAAAACATTGTTGTAATGACGTCAGACTTAGATAAGGTGGTGGTAGCTAGCCAGGCAGACTTACACTGGGAATCGAACCCGAGACCCCTGGGTCTGACACCGGTGGTTGTTACCACTAGACCACAGAACATATGAGACAAGTTTAGCAAACTTGTCTCCTATGTTCTGTGGTATGATAATCTTAATTTTCTTTCTTTCCCAGGTAATGGCACTCTCATAGGCGCGAGCGCGAACGTGGTCTGCGCAGGAGTTGCAGAACAACACGGCTACAGATTCACCTTCGTCGAGTACCTGAAAGTTGGGTTCCCTATAATGATAGGCAATCTTCTTGTAGCCTCTGTATATTTACTTTTCTGCCACGTACTTTTCACTTGGCACTGATAGATTGGTCAGTAAAACATCAGCAATTGTTAGTTGCAGAATTCATTAATATTATAATTCATTGTACCAAAAATAACAAATCAAGTTACCGAATCAAGAAATTCCGTAACGAAAATAAAACCTAACACCCCCCACTCCGTGTCATAGATTTTGGTTGCTTAGTTACGATTGTGAATAACAAAATGGTCAATGATGAAAAAAACTGTATAAAAATTTGTGTGAAAAAATAATTTCTTTTTAAAATTACATTTTCACACATCATACAGTTATTTACCTTAATAATCAATTTTGTTGTTCACAATCATAACTAAGCAACCAAAATGAATGATAAAAAATGCTATGCAATAGCTTTACCGCGGCAGTCCCCGAGTGCCACACTTTTTTTTTCTTATAATGGGCCTGCTTTTGATCCCAATCGAGCCCAAGGGATAAGACATACGATCTACGATGGACCGATCTAACCCTGGAGGTGCCTATTCACCCTTGCTTGAAGATGGACGGGTTATCAGTACTCAGAAATACAGACACAGGGAGGGAGTTCCACTCCTTTGCTGTGGGCAATATAAAGAATTTTGAGTAGTGCTTGGTTTGTAGATTATGTTATACTAGAAAAGGGCCCGTTACTGCACTAAGTGCAGTAACATCTAGCAGCATTTATACTATCAATTAAACTAAAATAATTGCGTAATTAAATAGCATTGAGATGTGAAATACAGAGAATAAAAAAATGAGTCCTACACAGACCCAGCTAGGTTCTTCGCTTATGTTCTTTGAAAAGCACAAAGATGTGCTTAGTGCGACAGCTGTAAACATAGAACAGCGTTGCTCTGTCTGTAAAAATGGATTCTTGACAGTTCTAGAAGGGTCAGATAATAGCTTCACATAACAATTATTAAATTATCTGCCAGATTAGCAAGCCAGAACTGATCTTTCGGTGGTAAAACCGACCCTAAGTCTACTAGTTAAGATTCATATTCATAATTCATAATTAATTTATTTGCAAGGACATGGTAATACATGGTTTTATAATATTGGTTATTGCGCAATATGACCTGTCGAGTTTGTCGACGTGCAAATACTATAATCGAGTTATTAGAATGTCAAAATGCTTACAAAAATACAAACAATGATTTTTAAAAAATGTCAAAGTTAATATTATAGTTGTTAGGTGTATTACAAATGTCAAATTATGCAGCCAGTGCCCACTCATTAATGTCAAGTTCTAATCTTAAATCCAAATAGCAATCAATATTATCGTTTATCATCATTTTTGTTTATCATCATTTACCTGATTTGAGATGAGGTCGGTTCCTGAATTAAGAATTTCAAGTTGAGAAGGTTTTAAATCTGCATGATACTGTATAAAATGAACATGAATATGGACTTTGAGTTTAATTCGAGTTGTTCTCAACCTCAATCTCAAAGAGCAAAACGCCCTCTTCTTGTTCAGCAATGGGACACTTTATTACCAACGGCTTCCAATCCGGCTCGCAGGACCATGTAAGTGGTGACCATAAGATTGTTCTGGTGATGATGATAAAACTGTTCTAAACTTGATGAAAATGTACATTTGGAAGCTAATACTATAATGAGTATGCGTAGACGAAATGTATAAAATCAGTAATTAATATTAAGTAAATTAATAATTTTAGCAGAACTTGCTTTTTCTAGGTTTTTAGTATACTTTGCACTATATCACAACTATTTACATCACATTTAAGACTTTTTAAATTCAGTCAACAGCAGCTACTTACGTACATCTTATGTTTTGGCGCGCACTGTTCATTGAAATAAAACAACTTTTACGAATATCAAACCGCTATATTTCCACGAACTAAGTTGTAATTGTCCGTATTTTTAGGTTTTTTAGGGGTTTGACCACGTGACCACGTGGTCATCCCGTGACCACGGCAGCTGTAAAGGTGCCAAAACGTAGGGAAAAAAAAAAAAAAAAAAAAAACCTAAAAAACCAAAAAATACGGACAATTACAACTTAGTTCGTGGAAATATAGCGCGTTTGATATCCGTAAAAGTTGTTTTATTTCAATGAGCAGCTACTTAACTCTTTGACCTTGAGAGCGCCCTTACGTCGCTCGTAATAGCGACGGTTTTCGTAGTGCAAATATAAATCCGTACGTGCTGTTGACTGTACATAGGTACTATTTTATATCTTAATTTATAAACCTGTTGGTACAATGGTTATAACTATGCCTACTGAACCAGGGGTCATTGGTTTGATCCCCACAAACAGACATTACCTATGGTAAATTTTAAATAGAAAAATATTGGAAAAAATTAACTCGGCCACAAGTGAATTCTCAGACGGGAATCGAACCCGCGACCTTTGGAAATCCGGTCCAATGCTCTAACCGCTGAGCTACCGAGACTAAGTCTCTCGGTTCTCGGTAGCTCGGTTTCCAAAGGTCGCGGGTTCGATTCCCGTCTGAGAATTCACTTGTGGCCGAGTAAATTTTTTCAATATTTTTCTATTTAAAATTTACCATAAGTATAAAAATAGCATTGAAAAATCATAAAAAGACATTACCTATTATTAAGAACGAAGATAGTATTTCAATAAGAATAAAAATAGCTTTGAAGCCCACGAAAACGAGCTAAAACGACTGTTACTTTAATAATAATTATTATTATAGGTACCTTGATACAGTATTTTATAAAATATCTTAAAATGTAACTGAAATACCTCAATAAATGCCCAGTAAAAATACAAATACGTAATTTAAAACTAAGTCCTAACTGTGTAAGGTACAGTAGGCAAAACATCGAAAATAAAAATTAAGTTGAGCACTCTCTTAGTCCACAAGACAGAAGTTAGAAAGAAATACTTTTTGCGCAAAAAACAGAAGCAATGATTGGTGGTAGGACTTGTTCTAAGTCTACCTGGCTAGCTACCACCATCTTAACTAAGTCTGGACAATGTTCTCAGTGTTGTTATGTTCCGGCAGTTAGAGATGGGATAGGCAGTTCCTCAGTGGTTGATTCCGGGAGAGGAGCGCTTCCATCTTCAGCCTTTTGATAACTTATGGAGGCTACCCCGTTGTTTAAAAAACTTTAGCGTACCTCAAGCTTGTAGATGCCTAGCTTGTATAGTTTAAAGACAATAAAAATATTTATTTTTTAGTTTAAAACAGTGCGCCATTGAGAGCGGAGCTAAGCGAAAAGAGCAAAGAATTAGTGGAAAAAAAACCGTTTTCTTTCATAATTTACGCAGATGTTTTTACACGATATCTCAAAAAAAGGAGTGTATTGTGTTTGGGTTCCGTGTACAGTGCGACAAGAAATAAAATGGACGTGGCAAAAAAGGAACCAACACCCCTACCCGGTGTTTACGTCAATCAGTTTTGACAGTTACACATCCGTCCCCGTCCACGATCATTATAAGCCTTGTCAGACCGTATAGATGTAGGTACAGTCGGGAGACTTCCCGATTGACCAGTAGAGTTATTTTAGGAAGCTTTATTTTAAAAAGTAATATATATGTCACCGGAAAATACCAAGAACCGTAAATTTATAAAATTACAAAAAAAAATCCTAAACTAAAGTATGCAATGCTATGCAATTGAAACTTTATATGTTTAATAAGACCACTATTGACATTGAATCCCGAGAATTTTACAATAGCATGCAAACCATATACATAATAAAATTTGATTAATACAATATTGATTTATTCCTCCATTCAAAGTTTACAAGTCAGCAAATTTCAAGGATTAATTCTAATGTCAGTAATTTTAATGGTCATCATCAACACAATACGAAAAAGTCAAAAAATATATTTAGGTATTTAAAATGTCAAACTATTATTCAATATTATATAATAAAATGTCCCAAAATTGACTAGTTTATTACCTACATGTCAACTGATACTTATCTAGGCTGTGTGACCAACTAGCTTTGCTTAATGACGTTTTAAATTACGAACTACACGTACGATAAGAACCGCACGATTTCATCTCTTGCGTAATGATTTTTAACAATTAGCAGTCAATACATTTTCTATTATATGATTTTGAATTTCTTCACGTTGTCATGGAAAAACGTCTGTTTTCGAGGCTTCGTGCTTCTTTCCGAGTTCTTAGTGCAACGCGAAGATTTTCGTTTGAAATTAGCAGCGCACCATCTAGCGGATAATGGCACGGTCTACACCAACGCCATACAGAAACCATACGCGCTCACGATCGTGACCGTGAGTAGAAAAAACTTACCCTAAGCACTCTGTACTAAGAGTAGTACTTCATCTTGTATTCTGTGATAAAAAGGATACCTTTTCTTTCTATTATTTTCCATCTTTATTTGTAAATAAGTAAAAAAATAACTCTCTAAAATGATGACAACTTAAAAGTACTTAGTTATTGTTTCAATTATATTAAGGTGGTACGACTTCCAAACATTGCACATTAATTGGTTCTTCATACATTAATAATTTATAAATACATGTGCAACTAACTCGTTTCAGTTATTTGTTTGCGCGAAATTATAAAAAAAAAATACTTTTATACATCAGCTAATTATTGAAATTATAAGATTAGTATTTAGTATATTCGTGTTTTATGTATGAAAGTACAATTTTTTTATTATTTCGCGCAAACAACCTACTGAAACTGTGTATTTATGAATTATTAAGGTATGATGAACCAATAATTGTGTAATGTTTGTTTGTATAGAAGTCGTACAACCTTAACGATGGTTATTTAATTTTAAGAAGGGGTACTATCGAGGAACTTACCGATAAGACCAGGGGACTGGGACTTAATTACTCTACGCATACGGAATGGCAAGATTCCCCAAAGATGGCCCAATTCGCATTTGAATCTGCCACGAGTCCCGACCACTCTTTTTTGATTCGAGCAATAGAAAGTTTGACGTTTAGCACTTAAAATCATTGTCAAATTGACATTGACATGACGGATAATTTGACAACTTAAAAACGTTTCGTTTCATGTGATTCAATTCCGATTCCATATCGGTTTTTCAATATCTATGGAGAGAGAGTTTCCTGTTTTAAAATATTCTTTTCGAAAAAACGTTTCGCAAAATCTCTACCGGTAGACCGGAAGTAGTTTTACCTAAAAACTCGGCTTAGTTTTCGTTTCGTCGCTGTTGCTGCTGTCACACAGTATGAAAAAGTGACAGTAATGACAGCAAAGAAATTGGTTGCTACGTGATTTTTTGTTTCTACAGACTGAGCTAAAAACTTGACATTGGCGAAATCCAAGAGGGCACCGCCATTGGATAAAAAGAAGAAGAAAATGATTTTTGTTAGATAATCAGTCAGCGGGAAGTTCCCCGATTGTCGGTTAGATTTAAATATCTAAATTAAATCAGCCCTTATAGCGTAGAAAATAAGATTGATATGGCATGTTTGCGATGTTGTTAATTGTAGAAAACAGTTATTTTGAAATACATTGTGATATAACTACTTAATTAAAATTAAGGAGATTTATTATTTAAAGATTTCTTAGTTGTTTAAAGCCGATAAAGTAAAATAAAATAATTATCGTTTTTTTAACCCTCTTTTCTAAACACCTTTAGTAATTTGTTAAAACATGTATTCCAATGATATTTTATACTAGATGTGTTAGGTTCACAGTAATTAACGTTGAAATTTGTGACAAGACTGCACACACACAGTAGGATAGGACTGAAGATACGAAAAAAGGCACGGAAATGAAAGAGCAAATTTGCTATGGGATTGCGTAAGCTAATTGTATTCATTTGACAGTTCATATTGTATGTCATTAGTGTCAAATACCATACAAATTACAGCCTATCGAATACGATATGAACTGTCAAATAAATACGATTGACTTTACGCAATCGCACCCTTGATTCGGAACCTATATAATGGTCTTCCCAATTCTCACAATGCGAGTTTCAATGACTTATCTACTTCAAGTACACATATATTATCAAAAATATATAAGATATAAATATAATATGATATTAACTAATTATATTATAAAAACAAATATGTACTTACAAAAATATTATAAAAAATAATTGTTTTATCTTAAATAAAACCCTAATTTAAGTACGTATCCAAAACATACACTCGGTCATCTATTTTGTACATAATGTAACTACAGTTTTTGCATATATTTTTTGTACTATCACAGTATTTAGGTATATTAATTTTAAGATTTCTTCCTTGTATTTAGTATTATTGTGATTAAATAGTGATTTAATGGTTTGAATAAATTAATTATTTATGTTATGTATATTTTGTTTCTTTTATTTTCCTGCTTTTTAGGAACGTTTCAGCAGTTTCGAGATTCCATTCAAAACAAAAAATCTGACTAGAGTAATTGATTTTTAAAGTTATAAAGACAGGTGTCAGGAAACAAAACTGAAAATAGTAGAAAAACCGCTGGAGGTCTATTTTTTAATCGCTCGTCTGACTTAAATCACGCCCTTGCGACTTAAGTCACGCGTCACACGCTTGTTTCGATCGACTGCAATGATTGGGCGAAGGCACTCGTTGCGGTCAAAAATACGGAAATTTGTATGTCGAACGAAAATCAGTAGAAAAGAAGCGCTCGACGCGCGACGAGTGAATAAAAAAAAGAGCTGCCTGAAGCTCTATTTCTGATTCACTCGTCTCGAGGCTTCTACTAATTTTCGTGCGACATTTGAGTTTCTGTACTTTCCGTATTGGTAATTGAATGTATAGACATAAGCTCGCTTTTCGCCTGTAATACCGCGTCCCAACAAAGCGAAAAGCCAGTTTATGTCTACACATGAAAGGTCGTTATTTGCCTGATCGCCTCGCCACTCTCGAGACGAGTGAATCAAAAATAGAGTTCCTGGTCTCATCATCTTATGTCGCTCAGACGGCATCCGATCCCGCAGCCTTAGGAATCCGGCCCAATGCACTACCAATTATGCTACTGAGACTTATGGAGGACCCGTCGTCCACTATAATCCCCTTTCCACGCTTTTTGCAGCATCGTTTCTT
The DNA here is from genome assembly GCA_910589605.1 of Chrysoteuchia culmella. NCBI lineage: Eukaryota > Metazoa > Arthropoda > Insecta > Lepidoptera > Crambidae > Chrysoteuchia > Chrysoteuchia culmella. The sequence continues at coordinate 375,301 of OU342671.1, read as the reverse complement.
CAATGAGAGAAATAATATCCTCGCATTCGACAGTAATTTTTTTACAAATGTTTGACTATCGGTTAAGAAGAAACAGCCACCTATAAAATTTTAATTTTGCATTTTACAATGATTACAGACGGGATCCGTCTGAGCGACATGAGAGACCAGTGGTTTTTTTTCTAGTAAGTATATTTCCTTATTTATATTTATTACATAAAAGTACTAACAAGATAGAGGTTACAATTAAGTAGACTGTGATAAGTTTGTACCCTTTTGCGTAAAACACAGAGGCACTCCATAGATTTCCCTTAGTACGAGTTTGAATTTCTTCACGTTGTCATGGCATTTTTTAGGCAAACTTTTACTTTGATTTGGTAGGCCTAGAACTAGCAGTGGGTGGCAGGCTGAGATGATAATGTAAGTAGTATCTTGGCACAGTTGATCAGGCCTAAGCCAGAGGTCGCGTTTGTTCCCAACGAGTCACACTGTTACATTCCCAAAGAATCACAGTGTTACTCGTTGGGAGTACAAATCCACTCGAGTCACAGTGTTACTCGTTGTGAGAGCAATTCCCATCGAGTCACAGTGTTACTCGTTGGGAGAAAATTCCCATCGAGTCACAGTGTTACTCGTTGGGAGAAAATTCCCATCGAGTCACAGTGTTACTCGTTGTGAGAGCAATTCCCATCGAGTCACAGTGTTACTCGTTGGTAGAACAATTCCCATCAAGTCACAGTGTTACTCGTTGGGAGAACAATACCCATCGAGTCACAGTGTTACTCGCTGTGAGAGCAATACCCATCGAGTCACAGTGCTACTCGTTGGGAGAACAATACCCATCGAGTCACAGTATTATTCGTTGGGAGAACAATTCTCAACGAACCACAGTGCTACTCGTTGGGAGAACAAATACCATCGAGTCAAAGTGTTACTCGTTGGGAGAACCATTTATAAAAATGATTCCCAAAAAAACAGTCACACACCCCGAAGGTATGTAATATTTTAGATGAAAGTACGAGGGTCTCATAGATAACCAGGAGTTATTTTTTTAAGTTTTGAGAAGTTACCTACTAAATCCTTGTTCAGACCTTATGGTTAGATTGAGAAGTTTTTTTCTCTAACGCCGAATATCCTACCTTCGGAGTTTGACTCGTTGGGTATTTTTTTAAATAATCGTACTCATAACGAGTAACGCTTGTGATTGTGACTCGATGGGATATTTTTTTCCTAGCGAGTAATAGTGTGACACGTCGTGGTGTGAGTGTGACTCGTTGTGAACAAACGAGAGGGTGGATTTGAACCCCAACCGACGAAACATTTACTTATAATGATGAAAATTCATCTAAGAATGAATCGTCGTCTCAGCCACACAACACCCACTGCTGGGTAAAGGCCTCCCCGCCACGCTTGGCAGGCGGGTTGGCGATCGCATTACAGCTGAGCTTGTAGGAGACGCTGCTGCCCGCCTCCTGAAGGCTGAGTCCCTTAGTCGCCTTTTACGACCCCCACGGGATGAGAGGGGGTAGTGCTATTCTAAGCCGATACTACACAGCTAGCCGACACTAACAGCTGAACGAATGAATATTGGTAAAGAAATAGATGAAACGTTAAATAACAGAGAAAGGTGTGCCTTTCTCTGCTAATTTTTTTGCTACGAAATGTAGCCTAGATCCATAGATCTAGGCTACATTTCGTCGCAAAAAAATTAAGTGATCCATGTGCGATATGAATATGACTGAACTAGCGGCCGCTGCGGTTCCACCCGCGTGATTCCCGTTCCCTTAAAAATATCGGAATAAAAAGTAGCCTATGTTTTAATCGAGGCTATTTTCTATCTGTATGCGAAATTTCATCCAAATCGGTTGAGTAATTTTTGCGTGAAAGAGTAATTAAAAATAAATAAATGCATACAATCACACCAATTATCTAGCCCACCCACGTTGTTTGGTGAAGAGCTTGTGTTATTGATACTAGATAACGGATAAACATAACATACTTTTTTTGTAAATACATACGTAATATTCATATTAAACACCCAGACCAAGACAAATAGACATGTTCATGCACACAAATATTTGTCTTGTCCGGGGATCGAACCCGGGACCTCTGGCGCAGAAGGCGGGTTTAGTACAACTGCGCCAGACAGGTCGTAGCCAAACAGAGTATCAAACATCCAAATGAACATCCTCACTAATTTTCGCATTTTTAATATTAGTAGGACAATATTAGTAGGGTATGATATATTATGATCCCACGCGAACGAAGTATTTTTATTTTATGTACTACGGTGGGACTCTTAGCCTTCATCATACCTGATGTTAAGTATTGATAAGGCTGAAGATGGAAGCGAGCCTCTCCCGAAATCCTCAATCACTGAGGAGCTGGCTATCTTATCTCTAACTGCCGGAACACAACAATGCTGAAAACATTGTTGTTATGGCGGCAGACTTAGATAAGATGGTGGTAGCTAGCCAGACGGACTTACAACAAGTCCTACCACCAACCAAACCGAATACAATATGTACTCCCGCTGGGAATCGAACCCGGGACCCCTGGGTCTGATACCGGTGGTTGTACCACTAGACCACAGAGGCGGTTAAAAGTAGAAAGTACTAGGCGGAACGTAATTAACAAAAGTAGAAGCAAAGTGAGGAGCCCGTAGCGCATTGTTTCGCGCGCTCGGACTGCGTCAACTTTCGCAATGGTCGTTCACGGGATGGGTGACCATAAATTTACTATCTCGACCTCCTCCGTGTTTCGGATGGCACGTTAAGCCGTTGGTCCCGGCTGCATTTGCAGTCGCTAAAACCCACCAATCCGCATTGGGCCCCCGTGGTGGGTCATGGCCCGTTCTGCTTATCCATCCATAAGGAAGGCCAGTGCCCCAGCAGGGGGGGACATTAAAAATGGCTGATGACTAGCAAAGTAGCGTAATTTAAAAAAAAACAAAGCCACAAAACGAAATCTAATCAATCAATAAATCAATCAATCAAATACTCAAACAGGACCATTTAATCCTAAAACTTAAAAAGTATCACACGCACACTCGAGTACCACCTCACTCACTCACTTCCCCCTGACTTGAGGTCCCATCCTATGTAAGGTAACATTCTAATATAATACATCATTGCATGTAGAAATGAACTCTCAAAACATTACATTACAACATACATCAGTTATACGAAAACATTTTATAAAAAAAAAATCAAACCGACTTCAAAAAGTAAAAAATAAAACTTTTGGAGTCAGTTGAGGTCAGGCTCAGGTGCCAGCCAAGGCATTCTACATTGCACTTTGATTAACTATATATTTTTGTTGGCCTTAGCTAGCTAGCACCGACTCCAAAAGTTTTATTTTATACTTTTTGAAGTCGGTTTGATTTTTTTTTTATAAAATGTTTTATTTCAGATTTTTTAGTTACATCATGTGCCGTTACTTACACTAAAAATCAGCCCATACACAACAATGATGTCATCTATGTAAACGACTACTTGCCAAAAGGTGATTGACATTTTTCAGGATTATGAAAAAACTACTAGCCAGATCTTCTTAAAAATTATATGGGTCCACACGTAAACCATTTTCTTTCAGATAAAAAAAGAATTATAAAAATCTGTTAACAACTGGCGAAGTTATGGTAAAACCTACATAAAAAAAAACCGTCGACTTGAGAACCTCCTCCTTTTTTTGAAGTCGGTTAAAAAGAGAGCTCGTCGATGTCACTTAAACGAAAAAAAATATACTTTGATATTTAAGGGTTCCGTACCCAAAGGGTAAAAACGGTTACATACTAAAACTCCACTGTCCGTCTGTCTGACAGTCACTAGGACCCTATTTAATAAACGTTACAATTTGTAACTTTTCTGTTTAATAATAAATAAAATTTACTACTTTTCCATGCTAGAAAATCTACTAAATTGTAGAACTATTAGTAGCTACAATTCTACATATTTCTGATTAATAAACATTTTCTCTTTACAGGTGAAAATTTATATAAGTATTTGTAAGGAAAATTGCTTTATTAAACGCAAAATTGTAAGTACAAGTTTACATATTTGTAAATTGTAGAAAAGTTCTGACAGTGGAGTCATTCTGTGTCAGAAATGTTCAATTTTTCAGAAAACGTGATACGTAAAGAATTTAAATCAATAAATACAAAAAAGGGTTTTAACGACTACTTCGGAAAGCAGCAGATTTAGGGAGGATTGCAGATTTGTGTTTGGTAACAACGACATGTTCCTTTGTAAATGTTGTTGCTTCTGTTAAAGCTGATATGTTTCTTGCGGCCGTTCCTCTTATCAGTTACAAGATGTCCTGAATGGCAGGTAGGGAAAAAAAATTGGACGATTCGAAAGTACTGATCTATAAGTATATTTGAATAAAAATCTTCGACTTTGAATTTGCACTGAAGACTATGTGATTGAAACGCAGCTAAAATTTCGCCAAAGAATTAACTTTACTTTTGATGTGACAAATTTCACATTTAATGAAAAATTTCGAGCCAGCAAAACAACCGTCGAAAATAGAAATTCACGTCAAACATCGGGATTTATACCGTTTTTTTGCTGTTTTTTTCCACGAAATTTTTTTATATTTTATATACTTATATTTATTGCAAGTCACTCACATGTTTACCCAAAAAAAACCTTTCCTTGCGAAAATTCTTGTATAAAGCAAAATTTTTAACATATCCTAACTTATATAAATGCAAAAGTATGTTTGTTTGTCTCTTCTTTACTCTTTAATTCAGAAACCGATCGATTTGATTTTTGGTAAAATGTAGAGCTAGACTTTTTGTCCCGATATTCCCACGGGAACGGGTAGGTACAACGCGGGTGAAACCGCGGGCAGAAGATACTACGATAAAAAAGACATTAGCTAAATTTAGTAAATAAATTGCACAACTTTTCAATTCAAAACGATGAGAACTTTCACTAAGTACCTATATTATTATAACCAACAATACCTACAAAATGAAACAAGAAAATCTTATAAGAAAAATTCAACTACATTCATTTCTTATTGAAAAACAAAGATTTTATTTTCACTAATGTATCCATCAACTATAATCAAACGAACTTACACGAAATACGTATTTATTCCCGCCCGCCATTTCAAACTCATACTTTAAAATATTGCCACTAAAAAAAAACAACTTTAGATACAACTACAGTGTGTATTTGAGACATTGGTAGAGTATACTTTAAATGTAAAAAAAAACGAAAGTTAAGTACCCAATCAACAAAAAATATACACAAACAATTTCAGTATCAATTTTTTTTAAAAGAAATGCAAAATAAATCAAAGTTTCCGTCGTTTATTATGGCAATTGGAATCCATAGGTCAACGAAGTGCTCTGAACTTAGCCACAATCCAATAAAATGCATGCGATGTAATGTGATTGCATATGGCGTCCGCGTGACGGGAGCGTTCGCCGTCAAAAATGCATTCGCGATGTTGTAAACGCATTTAAAATACAAAAACCTTAAAAAAAGTGTCACTACAAAACAAAAAACCACTGGTAAGTACCAATTTAATCTTAAAAAAGTGTCATTACGTAACTATTTTGTTTTTGTTAACACGATTTTTACGCTGTATCTTCCGTCTCGCTCTATTGTTATGATTTGCCTCCGTCATTATTTACAATCGGCGACGTATATGTGTCTCTTTCTTTCGCGGTCTCCTTGCAGTAGGTTTTTCATTTTTATGTACACTAGACAGAAGGAAAGCGAGGCCCCCAGTGGAAAAATATGAACAATTTTGTGCTCTTAAAAATTATTGATTTTCCATCTTTAAAAAAACAACAAGAGAGTTTAATTGCATACGTGATGTGTCGTCGCGAGGTCTGCTGTGAGTATTGAAAGCTATTTTTGTATTTTTCCTCCATATTAGAGGTTGTGGTCATGAAAAATAGTTTTTCAGTAGAACGAAAATGACCATTTGATACCGTTTTCCACGCGTGTTTTTTATTCTGTGACGTTTGGAGCAAAAAAGTGTCTCTAATTATTGATTTTTTTTTAATGTGGGGCTGTGCATGTGTTTGGGACCTACAGCCTGCCTACAGCATGTATGTTTATAACATTAGTTGGGTCTTCAGTATACTATTTTTGGAACATATTCGTTCGTTTTGTGATCATGTTCTTACCATCATTATGCTGCTAGTAGTCTCACAGAGTCACTTGGCAAAGGAACACCAAAATATTTAGCTTATACGATTTCCTGTGCGTGTGTTTTCAACATTTTCGGATATTTTACGGTGAGTCTCTACGTTTTGGTAAATTTTTTATCGGTCAGATATACTAAAGTTGTGTTGTGCGTTGTTAAGATAAGATAATGATAGAATTTAAAATTTTCGGCCTATAAATTTGCTTTGAAACTTACAATTATTTTTCCCCATACTCTTTTTTTACCAATTCTATGAAAGATTAAATTGTAGGTACCTACTACGTTTTTTTTTTTCAAAATATTTCATATCATAATATCAATCTTTTGAGGTCGTCAATAATTTCACGTATTTTCGTTGCTTGTATTCTGATCAATAATGGTTATGTATCAATATTTTTAGTTTGGAAAGTCCTTGGACGTAGGTATTGTTATGGACTTCTATGAGAAATAGATCATACAAATAATGAGTCATTTTCTTAGCAGTTTAACTTTTGACTTAATATATTGCTAATAAAATATAGCTTATGTACTTATTACTTATCATGGTACCTTTATGATCTTGTTTCACTATGTTATGCAAGTACAGTTAAGATCTTAAAGTATGAGTAAGTACCTAGTGCATATTTTCGGAATTAATTGTATTAGAAACTCATTTTATTAGAAACTAGCGGATCCTCGAGGTTTTACCCGCGTGGTGCCCGTTCCCGTGGGAATATCGGGATAAAATATAGCCTATGTCACTCGGGAGAAATGTAGCTTTCTAATGGTCTAAGAATTTTCTAAATCGGTCCAGTAGGTCCGGAGATTAGCGCATTCAAACAAACAAACTCTTCAGCTTTATAGATTATCTTAAAAAAAAAATAACTTGTAGAACCCTAAGTAATATTATAAAAATTGCGAAAATGTGTTTGTTTGTCTCTTCTACACGCCCTAACTAAGCCCTAAGCACCAATCGACTTGATTATTGGCAAGAGTAACATAGGATATTCCCAGGCGAACGGAAACGCGGCCAAAACCGCGGGCCGCCGCTAGTAAGATATAAAGTTAGTGCCTATCTTTTCATTTGGTAAGAAAAATCTTATCAGTTTTTTTTTACCATGTAACGATAGGTACAAATCTAATATGCCATACAACAATGTCACTTTTATCTTTGCTAAAATCTTCAAACCATTTGTAGAAATCAATAAATGTAGGAATAGTAAACGTTTTGCACTGAATTCGCAGAAAGAATCAGATATAAGTACCTATCTGAAAAAAAAATTAGATCTGCATAAGTACCTAAACGTAAAACAACTGGGGCCCAATTCTGCTAATGCTTAGTCACAATCGTATTCCAGTGGTGTTTCAATGGTAGTGCTGTTTTACACAGTTCTTGTTACAACAGTGTAAATAAACACTACTATTGAAACACTACTGAGAGACGATTATGACGAAAACTTTGCAGAATTGACCCCCTGAAATTTTTCACGATTTTGGTTGCAAATGGGCAGTTTTTTTGTAATGAAAGTTCATCAAAACTTTTTTATTCGTAAAATAATTGCATAAACTAGTAACCAAGTCAAAAACATCGAAATTCCTGATGATTGTAGACACATATGTAAACAAATGAAAACATGGTCAAATCCCGCCTCTGTGGTCTAGTGGTACAACCACCGGTATCAGACCCAGGGGTCCCGGGTTCGGCACTTATGAACGTAAAAGAAGCTACGCCATCGGTTCACAAACGCTACGGCGGGAGACCGCGTAACGAGAAGAACCGGCAAGAAGGGCTATTTTTTATTTCATACAGAGTCGTCAAATTGAAAAGTGACCTTAAACGTCAAAGTCAAAGTCAAAGATTTTTATTCAAATAGACTTATAGATAAGTACTTTCGAATAGTCCAAAACGTATTGGTAAGATCAATTTTCATCACAAAAAAAAACGAAATAAAAGTACTTTATCCTAAGCGTAAAAAATTTCAACTCGCAAGGAAGGACTTACCATACAATATAACATTTCTCGCATTACAAGGTTACTATACTGCAAGCTTGGCGTACATACAGGTCTATAACAATTTATTTTATATGAAAATATTTAAGCTTTAAGCGCAACGTTAAGACGAGTAGACCCATTTCCGCTGGCGGCACCCGTTCACGAGCATGACACACTGGGCTTGTGTGGTGGGGTTATTAATGGGTCATAAATGCTGCAAATGCAAATGCAGTCGGCATCACGGCTTAACGTGCCTTCCAAAGCACGGAGGAACTTGATATAATACATTTTTGGTCACCCATCCCGTGACTGACCATTGCAAAGTTGCTTAATCGACACAATCCGCCGCTCCTAAGGTTATACTTATTTTCTAATATAGAGGTAGTTCTAATAGAAATCTACATTATTCCTGACCTAAATGACATAGGCTATATTTATTTATTTAGCGAAGCGATGGCTGGTTCATGCGTCATGCTCGTGAACGGGTGCCGCCAGCGGAAATGGGTCTACTTCAGTCTGCTTATCTTAATCTTGTGCTTAAAGGTTAAATTTTTTTTTTTCTTTAATAAATTGATACTGACCTGTATGTTCCTCACAACTTGCAGTACAGTAATCTTGTAATGCGAGAAATGTTGTAATGTATGATAGATAAGTCTTTCTTTGCCAGTTGAAAATTGTTTACGGTTACAATAACCATAAAATTTAATATTATAATTAGTATTTATTTTTGTGATGGAAATTGACCTTACTGATATGTTAAGGTCATTTTTCAATTTGACGACTCTGTATGAAATAAAACAGGGAGAAAAAAACAGCCCTTGACGAGTTTCTTGCCGGTTCTTCTCGTTACAAGGTCTCCCGCCGTAGGGTTTGTGAACCGATGGCATAGCTTCTTTGACGTTCATAAGTGCTTGTAACAGCCTAGACTGAATAAATGATATTGATTTTGACTTTGACTTTATTTATTTATTTATTTATTTCCACACTTACATCTGATTGTACGAGTAAGATAATTTAAGCGCAAGTAGATACTTAATTTTACTTAAGCTAGTAGATCTTTTGCGCGTTCTTTAAAAAAAAAACAATTTTTGCGGATCAAAACGCGCTGTTTAATTTCTTCTATAGCACCTTCTTTATTTTCCCACATTTTTTGTATTATTTTATAATAAAATTATACAGAGGAAAGATTTGTTTGTTTGCATTGAATAGGCTCCGAAATACCGAATGGATTTGCATAAAATTAGGTATACAGATAGTAGATAGCCTGGTTATGAACATAGGATACTTTTATCCCGATATTCCCACGGGAACGGGAACCACGCGGGTGAAACCACGAGCGGCAGCTAGTATTTTATATATTTTTTAATTTCCCGACGTTTCCTCGCCTTACACAGCTAGAAACATAAAAAAGCATACATACACTACACATAATGTGTTTGAACTTAAACATATGTGTAGTGTATGTAGTCATTCATTTGTATGAAGAATTGTTTATAGATGTAATTCAATGTTCTCGTGTTGTTTTTTTTAAAAACACTTTTGTATAATTCGTTTCTTCGTATACGCACTAAAGAGATGTTGTTATGTCAAAATAACAGTTACAAAGTATACGTATATCATTGTTTTCACGCGATACATTTTGTAACTATTACCTGTATCAATGTGACAACTGACAACATTGTAGTACAATTATTGTTATGCTAACACGATATTGTGTTGTAGTTAGATAATCGGTGAATAAACATGTATTTTTTGCGAATTTAAGAAGCGGTTTTGTTTGATGTTTTTGAGGGAAATCTGAAGTGAAAGAAATAGTCTGATGAAATGTTTTAAAACGATTTTTAACGAAGTTAATATAATTATAGGTCTTATATACAAGTAAAATAAGTGAGTGAGTAATAATCGTATAATTTGTATTGCCAGGGCAAAATAATAGATAAACAAGGCGAGGTATTCGAAGATTTTCCATGAAACGTCCAATATTTAACTCTTTATAATATAAAAAAATCGTAAGGCTAAATAAAAAAACAAAAATCAAATGATAAATTTTAAATAGAAAAATATTGGAAAAAAGTGAACAAGTGAATTCTCAGATGGGACGCGAACCCACGACCTTTGGAACTCCGGTCCAATGCCACTGAGCTACCGCTGAGCTACCGAGACTTCAAGTCAAGACATGTCTCGATAACTCAGTGGTTAGAGAATTCACTTGTGGCCGAGTTGTTTTTTTTCCAATATTTTTCTATTTAAAATTTATCATAAGTATAAAAAAAGCATTGAAAAATGCAAAAATTCACAAATCATAAAAAAACAAATTTTTCGTTGCATTTTCAAAACGTTCTTTTGAAATTCTTTATTAAAAGCAAGGGAAAGGCAAATATATTTTATGTGTGTGTGTGTGTGTGTGTGTGTGTAAGGTCAAACAAATATTAAAAGTTTTTTCAAAAATGTCGTTCTCGGCGCCTAATCCAAATGAAAATTCCACATTATTCAAATCGTCTAGGACTACAAGTAAAGTAGGACACACTGTGCGTTGTGGCGTTACCAAGAAACACGTCTGCCCTCAAATCGGTGTATAAATACAGGGTCGACGCGCAGACCCCCGCGCGCTGACTATTTTCGGCGCGCCCCTAGGGTCGATGACCCGTCAGACCCTCGGGAAGAGTGTTTTTTTACTTGTCTGTCAGCCCTCGGTAGTCGATAAATTTTGAATTTGGAATTGCTTATTCTATTCTTTTCTCCGATAACTCCGACTGAAATAATTACGCAAGGTTTGATTTTTGTTCTGCTTTTTTTTTTACGATCATGATATGAGTACTTAAAGCATAGAGGTTACATTTTTGTATATTTTTTCAAATGTTTCTTTTTTCTATTTTATCTCATCATCATAATCTGTGGAACTTTTCGACCAGTGTCGTGTTTGAAATTTCTAATATATTGGAGTTATAGAATTAACAGAAGATACAGAAATTTAAGGCTCGGTTACGATATGAACATTTGTCCCTGTCTTTTCTTGAATAAAAATAAATTGAAGCAACTTCACAGTTCTTTCTACTGTATTTTGAATTATAATTCAATATAACTTTTTAATTTTGCATTGTATAATGCTATTTTTATGTGATAAATACAACAAGAAAATATACTAGAAAAAGCACCTAGTCTCATCCCGTCAGGGCGACATGAGACTAGTTACTTTTTCTAGTATAATTTATTATGTTTTCGCTATTATTTACGTCAAAGAGATGAACTTACGCAAGCGCTCTTAGTGATTTTCTGTTTTTTTTACAATCATCTGTGAGGTTTATACGCAATTTAATATGTGTAGCAATTAGAGAACCTCTTTATATTGTAATGTTTTTTTTTTTGTGGCTGTACCTTTACGTTTTCTTTATAAAAGATCGGGCTCCCACACCATGTCCGTTTATAGATAGATAGATAGATAAAATCATTTATTCGCATCACAAACACACATGCACATAAACAAAATAAAAGAAAAATAAACAAACTACTTACAGACTAACAAAAATAAGCGGGCACATAGACCTACCCATGAAATCAAACTATTGTTTAATTTCATAAGTACCTATATCTGTGCATGTGTGTCATAGCGATGCAAAGAGGCAAAAGCTCAGCGTATATTTTTGCCCCGAAGGAACAAAACACTGGTTTTCAGCTTTCACCCGTAGAAAAACGCGAGAGACGCATTAACAAAATCGGACGCCCTGTTATTAATTTAAAAAAGATTCTAACATTTTAATTTTGCATTTCAAATAAAATAAAATAGGTGCAGCAAATAATCATAAATAATAAAATAATTTTTAATACAAAAAAAATTGAGCGATTAATATAATATAAATAAAATATATTATCATGCCTTGAATAAATTAATTGAAAGTGAGTCTAAAATCTAATAAATCATAAAATTAATATCAGTTCAAAATTAATAAATTCTATTAAATTAATAATATGCAAAAAATTCAATCTCATTAAAATTAAACTAAAATTCCATCATCACCAGAACCTGCAACCAGTCGACTATTTTTGCGTACTTAGAATTTGTAGTTCCAATAGTGCTATTTTAATATTGTTTTTGAATGTATATTTTGATGTTAATTGCCTCATTGGGGGCGGTATATTGTTCCAGCACTTAGTCGCCTGGTAGCGGAAACTACCTGTAAAAGCCACAGTCCTATGCACGTGAGATGCCAATAGAGGGCGAATTGACCTGCCATCGCCTGACCCATATTGTGTGTGAAATTTGCGAAAATTCAGCTTATCGTACAAATACTCTGGGTTTTTAAATTTCATAAGGTCAAACATTAAAATCGCCAGATGCAACCGTCTGCGTGACTCCATATTAAGGATAGAGGCTTTATTTTATACTTACCCTTAAGTCAAAATATTTCGATAAGTACTAAATAAAAAAATCTAAATACAGGGTAATTTTTAAAACACTATCCAAATTTTAAAGTTCATCTCAGAATCTGTAAGTGAACAAATTTCTCCAAGGGTCGAAATATGACAAAAAAATGTTGACTGGTCATACAAATCAGACTGATCACGCGAGCGATTTAGTTATGGGGAGTCCAAAAATTGTTCTAGTATTTCGACCCATGTTTCTATTCTAGGAGAAAGTTGTTCACTAACCCAGTCTAAGTCGAAATTTAAAAAAATTATCCTGTATAGATAAAATAACCTACTTTTACGGATATCAAACGCGCTATATTTCACGAAGATGTAATTGTCCGTATTTTTGGTTTTTTAGGGTTTTTTTTTATTTTCCCGACGTTTCGGCACCTTTTCAGTTGCTGTGACCACGGCAGCTGAAAAGGTGCACGGCCAATTACAACTTAGTTCGTGAAATATAGCGCGTTTGATATCCGTAAAAGTTGTTTTATTGAAATGAACAGTGCGCGCCAAAACATAAGATGTACGTATAAAATTACCCGTTGACCTGAAATCATATAAAATTTTACTGAAAGCAAGGTTTCACAACAAGTGTCAAGTAGAGCTCAAAAACCTCTTTTTGGACCTCACGCACAGTTTTCTATTTTTTTCTTTGATTTTCACTTTTATTATGGACACACGACAAATCAGATTTTGACAGGTTGACCTAGGCCTTATGTTACTCGAAATAGCCGCGAGTTTCTTAGTGCAAGTTTAAAGCTTGACGTTCTTTTGACTCTACATTGCTCTAATCCCATAGTACTTCGTCGTCGTCGTCTTAGCCACATGACACCCACTGCTGGGTAAAGGCCTCCCCCAAGAATCTCCACGACGATCGGTCCTGCGCTGCCCGCATCCAGCGGCTTCCCGCGACCTTCACCAGATCGTCGGTCCACCTTGTGGGGGCCTACCCACGGAGCGTCGTCCGGTACGCGGTCGCCATTCCAGAACCTTTCCGCCCCAACGGCCATCGGTTCTTCTCGCTATGTCTCCCGCCCATTGCCACTTCAGCTGAGCAATCCTTCGAGCGATGTCAGTAACTTTAGTTCTCCTGCGGATCTCCTCATTTCATTTCCCATAGTACTTAATTAATAATTATTGCCGAAGGACTAACATAAGTCCTGAAACGACAATACCTCCAACTCGACCTTAACTCTTGTCTCCCAATGGGGTGACAACAATCTGGGCAGTTTTAACGCTGCCAAAACACGTGTGTTTTCGTCATCAGCTATTTTTAATGTCCCCCACTGCTGGGGCACTGGCCTTGGAGAATGGGCCATGACCCACCACGCGGACCCCATGCGGATTGGTGGGTTTAGCGACTGCAAATGCAACCGGGACCAACGGCTTAACGTGCCTTCCGAAGCACGGAGGAGCTCGAAATAGTAAATTTTTGGTCACCCATCCCGTGACCGACCATTGCGAAAGTTGGTCACGGCTGCAATTGCAGTCGTTAAAACACACCAATCTACATTGGACCCGCGTGGTGGGTCATGACCCGTTTTCTTTATCCATCCATAACGAAGACCAGTGCCCCAGCAGTGAGGACATTAAAAATGGCTAAAGACGACGATGAAGTCAAAATATCGTAATTTAATGAATGAATGAACCTAGGCACACCACTGCTGCCTAGGAAGAGATATGCACCCTAAGAGAATGAACCCTATATAGTATCCATCCATCATCCATCATCTGCCTGTGGACGTCCACTGCTGGACATAGGCCTCTCCTAGCTCACGCCTGTTGTAGCGTTCATAGGAGGCTATTAGCCTACTGTTACCACGCTGGCCAGACGGGTTGGTAGAGGGTTTGTTTCAAGTTTTCCTTCTCTCGCACAGCTGTTTAATGCGTCGAGCCTCTTAGTCGACTCTTACGACATCCCAGGCATGGAGTGGTGACACGCGTATTCTTAGGCCGTCACCACACGGCACATGAGTATGACAAAGAATAATAGTTTTTTTTTTTTTGTGCCTTTCCCGAGTTAAAGGCAACCCTCCGAACGCGGGGGAGGGAGGCGGTGAATCCTGCATTGGATACCCCACAGCAGGCTGTGTCGAAGGTTATGTCAGACTCTTACTGACTAAACACCACCTTATGGCTGGATTCCCCGGAAAGGGACGGCAGCCTACGTCTGAAGCGACCGTAACCCTGGGGAGGGATACGGCGCGAGCGTCACTCACCTAAGTGAAGTGCGGTATGGAGAAGTACAAATACGTCCGACACCCAGGCGGGGCACCGGCCGGAATCTAAATGAAAAGTGATCGGCTCCCAGAAGGGGGACCGTCTGAAATCGAATAGCTACACGGCTAACACCCTGAGGGGGATCTTCCCAGAATGGGACTTCAGCCGTATGAGAGAGGACGGGGGGTGACCTGAGGGGTCAAGACTGGCGGGCGGTTGTGGCTTCGGCCTCCTGAGCCTCCAATAGGCGGTTCAGGGTGGCCGAGAGCTGGTCGGGAGGGCCCGTGAGGACCGATCGGGGTCTACGGGAGTAGAGGTGTAAGGAATCGGGAGGGGTGTACGCCACTGCGTCGCGGATAAAGGGGTTCGGATGGCTCTCTGCTGATTCGATGAATCGCTCGGAGGCCTTGTGGAGGAATTGTTGGATGGTAGGAAGATCTACGTCCCTGTGTAAGTCCGCATTGCGAACATACCAGGGGGCATTGGTCGCTCGGCGACAGAAGATATTTTGAACTACTTGCAATTTGTGCAAGATGGAGGGCTGGGCATGGGCAAATACGGGAGATGCGTAAGTCATGACCGGTCTTATGCAGACCTTATAGAGGGTTCGCTTGTTTCGGAGGGACATCCTAATTTGTCGGCCTATCATGGGAGTGAGGCGGCCCATATAGAAACGGGCGTTGCGTGTCACCGTTTTGACGTGCGGCTTAAAGGTAAGCTGCTGGTCTAGGGTGACACCGAGGTATTTGGCGGAGGTTTGCCAGGGGATGGGTTTACCCAGTAGGGTAGGGGGGCCTATAGCGTTTGGGAGTGCCAAATCTGCGTGACGAATAGTAAATCAATAAAAATCTTTATATAGCTGACGACTACTACTAAACCCGCCTTCTACGCCAAAGGTCCGGGGTTCTATTCTCGGATCGGACAAGACAAATATTTGTGTGCATGAACATGTCTATTAGTCTTGGTCTGGGTGTTACCAAAACCGAATACAATATGTACCTCCGCTGGGAATCGAACCCGGGGCCCCTGGGTCTGATACCGGTGGTTGTACCAGTAGACCACAGAGGCGGTTGATGAAGATGCGCTTATTTCACTTTTTTTGTACATTATATAACCTGGGCTTTTGGTCTCATTCAGAATCGATATATTTAAAAAGAGGCCGAAGATGGAGCGAGCCTGCCTAGAAAGGCTTATTCACTCGAGCTTTAAATATGCCAGGTTTATAGGCTTCTTCCAAAGACCTATATCTAGATAGACGGTAAAACTGTACCTTCTTGCGTGTCAAAAGTTTGATCCACGCTCAAAGTTTTCTGATCTAAATGAGTCCGCTTGAGACCATTGCCATGAAAACACGCGTCACTCAGAAACGAAAATGGTTAATTGTGCAGTGCTTTCTTGCAAGAGCTCGTCAATAACATTTCCACATCACAAAATCTCGCTCGTGACGTCATCGTAGGTCGCAAATTCGACACGCTAGGTTCTCATACAGTTTGAAGCGCTCTTTTCGTCTATCTCGATGTACGTCTGTGGCTTTTTCCTACAAATCAGCAATTTACTACAAATATACTAGAAAGATGCGACGTGTCCTCATAGGTCTGTGTAGCATAATTGGTTAGTGCATTGGGCCGGACTCCCAAGGATTCGGGTTCGAATCCCGTCAGGGCGACATGAGACTAGTTGCTTTTTCTAGTCATCTTAATCGATAGTCAAACATCTGTAAAGATGTTTCTTTCGAATGCGAGGATATTTCTCTCATTGATGAAACAACGGTGGCCAACACCGTAGAAAAAGGTGAATATACTAGAGAATTTCAACGTGTTCTCGTAGGTCTCTGTAGCATAATTGGTTAGTGCATTGGGCCGGACTCCCAAGGATGCGGGTTCGAATCCCGTCAGGGCGACATGAGACTAGTTGCTTTTTTCTAGTATATTTTCTTGTTCAATATTTATCACATAAAAATAGCATTGTAAAATGCAAAATTAAAAAGTTATAACTATCTAATATTGTAGGACAAATACTTCAACCTTGCTAACAGTCTTACCATGTTAGCGTAGGGTCAGACCTGCCTACTTTGCGCTCAGCCTTATTGATTTTTACGTTTCTACCTTTTTGTTTGTAACTTTTGCTGTGGGGGAGATTATGACAAACGTATAGACGTCTCGCTTGCACTTACGTCAATATTGTGTTGTTACGAATTTATTTCTATGTTGTTTTTGTTGTGTACATAGCCTGCTTTCTACGCATGCAGAAGGTCCCTGGTTCGATCCCCGGACAAGACAAATATTTGTGTGCATGAACATGTCTATTTGTCTTGGTCTGGGTGTTTAATATATTTATATTAACTATGTACTCGTATTTACAAAAAAAGGTATATAAGTATGTTTATCCGTTATCTAAACTTCATAACACAAGTTCTTATGAAATTTATAAATTTATTTATAACTAGCAGACCCTCGCGGTTTTACCCGCGTGGTGCCCGTTCCCGTGGGAATATCGGGATAAAGTATAGCCTATGTCACTCGGGAGAAATGTAGCTTTCTAATGGTCTAAGAATTTTCTAAATCGGTCCAGTAGTGCCTGAGATTAGCGCGTTCAAACAAACAAACTCTTCAGCTTTATAATATTAGTATATGTAGATTGGTTGCTTAGTTATAGCGTTAAGGAAGGACGAATAAATACACTTTCGCATTTGTCATATTAGTTAGTTATTCATATCGTTATTCCGTTATTATCACATACATTTAGCAACAACGAATACAATTTTTAAACACAAAATCTAAAGCTCGTCAATTAGTGACATCATGCGTCAGTAACAAAAATAAAATACAAATACAAATACAAATAAATTTATTAAAATGCAAAGATGTTCCATCACAACATAAATTATCAAAACATTAACGACTACTTATATAAAAACATTATGGAACCTTATATAAGTTTCACAGCGGTCTCTGCACTAGACTCTAGGCCTGTATCGCAGGGGCCAGTTAACGATTGTAATACACAATTATAATGGCGGTTCAGATCAAGTTATAAAAGAAAAACATTTTGGGGAAATATTTTGGGGAAAAAAATTATATATTTATGAAAAAGGTATGAAAAAATAAAATTTTAACATTTTAAAAACCCCCCGACACAAAAAAAACTTCAAAAATATAAAATATCTCTCTCGGTCGGGGGACCACAAAAAGAGAAGTACTAAAAGGGTAAATTTTATTTTTATTTCATCCTTTTTAAATTACACAGAAAATAAAAAAAAACCGCATTGCAATCGCTTAATTCGTTTAGGCACTACGAATATTTATGTACAGAAAGACAAATTTTTTTTTGACGCTATTTTGTTTTTTTTGCTGCACCTAAATTTGCCCAGGGTGTACATTATTTTAGTCAAAGCGCCATCTTTGTATCTTTTACCGTTTCGGCAGGCAGTTGACCATCTCCATAAATGGCCGGATGGATTTTCATCAAACGTGGCTAAGAACCATCTCGATTAATTTAGCTTTCAATTTAAAAAAACCGCATTGAAATCGCTTGATTCGTTTAGGCTCTACGAATATACGTACAGACAGACAGACAAACAGACATAGGCTTCAAACTTATAACACCCCTCTTTGCGCTGCGTCGGGGGTTAAAAATAGCAGCACGATAAAATAGTCTTTTTTTTTTTTTAAATCAGAAATCTATACCCAAGTACAGTCGTCGAAAAAAGAACACGCGAAGTATCGAATTTACGGACAAAGAAAATCAAATCCATTGCAGGAGCGTTTTTTTAATTTGGAACATTACAAAGAGTATTTAACAACTCCAGCACGCCGTTTCATACAACATTGCTGGAGCGCTGTATTGTTCCAAATTCAAAAAGACGCTCCTGCAATGATTTTGATTTTCTTTTAGTAATTATTAAATGTATAATATAAAAAGTATGTTTTATTTCCCTGCATTATTTTGAGAAAAGCACTATATATGCCTCGGCGGAAATGGCAATTGCCTGTCTCGTATTACTAAAGTCCTCGCCTACGGCTCGGCCTTCAAACTCATACTCGACCTGCAATTGCCTATTTCACGGCCTTTGCAATAATGTACTATTATATCACAAATAATAGAACATTAATAGGTATTTCATTTGATTAATCATTATTTCTTTATTCTTAGTACTTTCCGAGAAAACGTTTCCCTAAGAAATTCTACTAGTCAACCGAGAAGTTCCCCCATTGTACGTTTGGTTAGAACTTGTCGTTTGGAGTAATCTATACTAACATTATTAAGAGGAAAGATTTTATTGTTTGTTTGTTTGCATTGAATACGCTCCGAAACTACTGAATGGATTTGGATGAAATTTGGTACACAGATAGTTGATAGCCTGGTTATGAATATATAATACTTTTTATACTTACTGATATGTTAAAGAAATTTGAAAATTGACCTTACTGATATGTTAAGGTCACTTTTCAATTTGACGACTCTGTATGAAATGAAACAGGGAGAAAATAACAGCCCTTGACGAGTTTCTTGCCGGTTGTTCTCGTTACGCGGTGTCCCGCCGTAGGGTTGTGAACCGATGGCGTAGCTTCTTTGACGTTCATAATGCTTGTAACAGCCTAGACTGAATAAAAGATATTGACTTTGACTTATCACGATATTCCCACGGGAACGGGATCTACGCGGGTGAAACCGTGAGCGGCCGCTTGTAGTTAATATGGTACAAAAGTTGCAGGATTACTCTAGGTCAAGTTTTACAAGTTCAATGATTTGTTATTTTCATACATTTACATTTAGGCTCGAAAACTAACGATGTTTTTTTATGATTTTTTAATTTTTGCATTTTCCAATGCTATTAAGAAAAACTAGGGCGGTTACAACCCGATACTCGGATTCGTCGATCGACGAAAAATTCCAAATTATGCGAAAATCTTTAATTGCAGTTTGTGATCATCACGTTTAACATTTTGTATATTTTATAGTTTTCGGAACAAATAGACTCGAGTACCTTTAATTTGATACCTTACTCGGCCGCGTACTACGCGCCAAAGTCCCTATCGAGTCGTCACAAATTTTGCGAACCTGAATTAAGTATATGATATTTGAAAAAGTTAACTCGGCCACAAGTGAATTCTCGGATGGGTCTTAAGTCTCGCTAGCTCAGTGGTTAGAGCATTGGATCGGAATTCCAAAGGTTGTGAGTTCGAGTCCCATCCGAGATTTCACTTGTGGCCGAGTTGACTTTTCCAATATTTTTCTATTTACAATTTATCATAAGAACAATGATCTCTTTTAAGAAGATTTTATTGACAATTTGTTAAGGTAATTTATTTTCTCTTTGTTTTCAGGTATTTAAACAAAACATCAGTTCCAGTATTAAAAATATATACAGTCTAGTCTAAATAGTTTCTACTTAAAAAGTATTGTTTGTACTTAAAAAAAAAACTTAAAACATCTAAATCTTAGCCTGTAGCTGTGATATCGAAACTTTTATGTGGACCTTTTATAAGATAGTGCAATTTAAAAGTAAATATAGTTGATATGCCAAAGATATTTTAAGTAGCATGTTTTTGAATTGAATTGTTGTTGAAAAATCAAAGAAGATGGCTGCTCCGGCGCCGCCTCAGCAGTTTTGTGTCAGATGGAATTCTTATCACACGAATTTACAGGTGAATATTTTTAATAGTGTAATTTTCTTGCATGCGTTATTTGTAGAGATGCGGAATTTTCGGAAATAAAAAACATAATTTTCGCATTTATTTCTATAATGATAAGGAAATTTCGCAACAATTTCGCATTTTTTAATACCTATCGTAGTAACCAGAAAAAGGATAATAACGAAAGAAACAGTATATTAACATGAAATGAATGCTAACATGGTTGTAATTATTTCAACATTCAACTCCCTAAGAGCTGTTCCACGGTCTGTTACGACTACATTCCACTGCACTTCTACTGTCGTCTGCGTCGTCAAACCGTTCCGCATCTACGCTGTTGGTTGGACTCCAGATGTTCTGTAATGTTGCTTAAGCAAAGGATCGAAAGCAGCATTGTGCAGAGAGCAAAATCTATATAAAAAAGTTAAATTCTCCTACTGTTATAGCTAGCGCAGACGACGGATAACGGAGGACTTTTTGTCCGCGACACGTCTTTATTGTTAACCAAATAAGATTGAACTTAGACCGCGTATATCCGCGAAAAGTACGCGATAGTCCTCGTTATATATTCAACTTTATGTTCTTAGTTATAAGGTCGTGTCGCGGACAAATAGTCCTCCAATGTCCGTCGTCTGCGCAGGCCCTTATTGTTATATTGTAAAATTTCATATATTGTAAAATTTCAAAATTCGTATCTATCGCTTTTATAACAAAATTTTCGCATAAATTCGCATCTATTTCGTAAAAACGAAAATTCCGTACCTCTCTAGTTATTTGATTTAATACTCGTAACTTGGTTGGCCTTGAAGTGCGCCATCAACGCCAGAGTTTAAACTTTGCTGTGCTTACCAACGGCTGAAATGACGCACTCACACAGATACGCGCCGTTACACACGCGCTCGCTGCTGTTTACCAGTGAAAACCAGTGAGATCGAGGGGCCGGCCGTTTTTGTCTGTTTGTGTTTAGACTGTGACCACGCTGCACAATATTCTTTTCAGCCTCAGACCTATATCGAGATAGACAGTAAAAGTTTACCTACCTTGCGTGCCAAAAGTTGATCCACGGTCAAAGTTTTCCGACCTAAGTCAGTCCGCTTGAGACCATTGCCATGCAAACAGGCGTCACTCAGAAACGATAATGGTTAATTGTGCAGTGCTTTCTTGCAAGAGCTCGTCAATAGCCGCGTACCCACCTAGCGCACGGGCTCGCGCGGCAGCCTCGCGAGCCAAATGCCTCGGTTGGTGTGGACGTGCCTCGGGCTGCCTCGAGCGCGTGTTTGCTCGGCTGAGCGCGGCTCGACCCCGAGCCAGATGTTGTCGGTAAACTTGACGTGCTCAAAGCTGCCTCAGTGAGCGCTGTGCGTTAGGTGGGTACGGTTATGTTTTGGCTCGCGCGCTAAGCTACTTCAAGTTTGTCTCTTGCCGTGTTTGCCTGTATCTATAATAGTGATATCATGGGCAGTCGAGAGGAGTCCATTCGCTTAATTCAACTGCACAGCACGTACAAAGAGCTTTGCAAAAACAATAAGCAGCTAGGAAAATAGCTGCAGCTGAAAATACACGACTGTCCATTTCGAATACTCGCGGACTTATGACGGCTCAGCCTGCCTCGCGAGGCGGCCTCGTGTAAATTTGACAAAACTACTGAGGCTGCCTCGGGAGCCATCGCTCGCGATCCGGACACCGAGGCTGCTGCGCGAGCCCGTGCGCTAGGTGGGTACGCGGCTAATAACATTTCCACATCACTAAATCTCGCTCGCTCGCTCGACGTCATCGTATGTACGAAAATTTCGACACGCTAGGTTCTCATACAGTTTGAAGCTCTCTTTTCGTCTATCTCGATATAGATCTGTCTTAAGCTATACCGATTCAAAGCCAAACCGTGCATCATTAAGGTACAGAACTCAACAAAATCAAGGTCAAAAGTTTCGAAAAACTCCTTAAAAAATCTTGTTTCCATTTTGTTGGTACTGCTTACCCATCATCCCATGCGTCGTCAAGCTGCTACTCTACAATTTGAAATTCCTTTAAAAATCTCGTTTAAAAATTCTTCACTTTGTCTACAAAGATCTGCTCTTCTTCCAGTCTGTATTCCCTCGTCTGCTGCTTACGGAGCAGTTCGCAGACGTGACACTCGCGTGCGAGTCCCGCCAGCTGCGCTGCCACAAGCTGGTGCTGTCAGCATGTTCAGCATACCTGGAGCGACTACTGCTGCAGAACCCTTGCAAGCATCCAATAGTGTTGATGAGAGATATGAGGTAAGGTTACACTGGTAGACCAGATAATATTTCGTTGTCTTCTTCTATCGAAGAAGTGGCGACTTCCACCAGCTAAGCAACCATCAAAAAATTCTTTAGAAACCTGGCAAAGCACTCAGTAGTCCTCATGGAAGACATTAAGTAAGTATTTTTCTGAGACATTGACAGCAGTGGCACTTGGTAAATGACTGGTTAGAACATCAGGCTTCAGGCCTCAGTAGACTACAGTGTAGCATCTGACAAATTCTATTCATGAGGGCTATGGGGGTAAGGTAAGGTAATCTTCTTCCAGCGGAGACTTTGGTCGAAGACTATAGCATAGAGCCGTAGAACAATGGCTGCAGTGCTGCATAGTTTATACCTTGTCGGATCAATCTTTTGTTTTTTGAGAAGAGTTTGTTTGTTAGAACGCGCTAATCTCAGGAACTACTGGACCGATTTAGTAAATTCTTAGACCATTAGAAAGCTACATTTCTCCCGAGTGACATAGGTTATATTTTATCCCGATATTCCCGCGGGAACGGGCACCACGCGGGTAAAACCGCAAGGATCCGCTCGTGATAGATATGCGGTGATTAGTCCTCTAAGACCTATCATCTAACGCTCTTCTTCGAATGGTGAAGTGGCGCGTTGATATTTCGTCGTCTTCATCTATTAGAGAAGTTGCAAGTTCCACCAGCTACATCGTCGTAAAGAGCTGCTTCAAAACTCTGCAAAGTGCTCAATTGCGCTCATAAGAGTGTGCTCACAAGATTAACTTGTAAGGAATCTCTGAAAGCAGTAGGCTAAGTCTTCTTAATGACCGCTGTGTTCGTTTTAATATAAAAACCAATCATTTGTTACAGACGCTCCTTGAGATATCGAACCTAGGATCTACCCATACAACTTACAAACAGAATTTCTTCATTCAACCCCTAGAATTCCTTGGCAGTTCAGTTCATTAAGTTCTTCACTCATCCGTTCTTCCATTGCAGGTTCAGCGAGATGCAAGCCCTAGTAGACTTCATGTACAAAGGCGAGGTGAACGTCACCCAGGAGGAGCTGCCCAGCCTGCTGAAGTCCGCTGAGGCGTTGCAGATCAGAGGTGAGGCATACTCGTAAGATAGTTATAGTACAAAATAGTAGTGATGAAATATAATTTGAATGTACGAGAAAATTTTCCTCTTATATTAAATGTTTCAAGATTGTAGATTTGTTTTTTTTATGATTTTGTTATTTTTGCATTTTTCAATGCTATTTTTATGCTTATGGTAAATTTTAAATAGAAAAATATTGGAAAAAATTTACTCGGCCACAAGTGAATTCTCTGACGGGAAATTGGACTTTCATACATGAGGTATATAAATGCGATGAGTCACACACACATACGTAGAATTATTGAAACTATAAGATATTAGTTTATTCGTGATTTATGTATGAAAGTACAATTTTTTAATTATTTCGCGCAAACAAATAACTGAAACGAGTTAGTTGCGCATGTATTTATGAATTATTAAGGTATGATGAACCAATCATTGTGCAATGTTTGTTTGTATGGAAGTCGTACCACCTTAAAAGATGTCGTGAATGGCTGGTAGGAAAAAAGAATTTGGACGAAAGCACTATCCATAAGTCTATTTGAATAAAAATCTTTGACTTTGACTTTGTATTGTAGTCACAGAAGTGTGAATTATGTTGTTTGACTTCTTATTTTTAAGAGTAAAAAATTTTGTGAATTTCAGCGTTTAAGGAATAAAAAAATTTGCCATTTGAGTAGAGCAGGGCCTCTAGAAAGCTTCCAGATAGCGCATTGTATGATTTTCTTCCACTTTGAGCCCAAAACAGCGGCTATATTACCAAAAAATTAGCAATAATTACGCAGTAATCGCGCGATCGACGCGATGTGATCTCTGGCTGATCGCTCGCTGATGGTTCGTACAGCGGCGTCTCCCTCTCTCGCGCTCCTTCCTACGAACGAGAGTGAAACGCCGCGTGTTGCTATGACGCTAGCGCCAAAAACGATTTGGTAGCAATAACAGGAACTAAATTAATGCACATTGCAGCTTCAGTGGAGATCGCTGTGAGGAGATGTGTAATATTTGTATGGCGCGATAGAAGCGGAGTGTGACGCGTGAAAATTTAAAAGACAGCTTTTGTATTATTTTACTATTTATTTACATATCGCAATTATAATAAGCTAGCGGCCGCTCGCGGTTTTACCCACGTAGTTCCCGTTCCCGTGGGAATATCGGGATAAAAGGTATTCTATGTTCATAACCAGGCTATCTACTATCTGTGTACCAAATTTTATCCAAATCCGTTCAGTAGTTTCAGAGCCTATTCGATGCAAACAAACAATAAAATCTATCCTCTTTAAGAGTATGGATATTGTTTCAGGTCTCTGCTCTAGTGACACCGGCGGGCTGGCCCCGGATCCGGCCAAAGATAGTAAAGATTACACGGTGGCCAGCGACGCGCTTGTTGCACATGCTCACGCCAACAACGGTCAGTATACACATACACTATGTTTGTCTGTCACTCTGCTCTAAAGGGGTTTGAACCATTTGGCCTCGTCACCGGTTCGCCATTTTGAAAAATTTTCAAAATGTCGCCGCACTATTTAAGGCATATATAAAAGGATAGGGAACGTAAAGATGAACAAAAAATTGTATGCAACATAATGCCCTAAAGTGTCAGGTTAGTGAGATAATTGGAGTTAAAGATACAAGGGTGATACTTTGGGTCGGCATTATTTTTTTTTAATCTTTTTTTTTTATGAACGACGCGGGGTGACACTTATCCTCATATTCTAAGTCGTTCCTCCAAAACTTTTTACACTCCACTCAACCTCATTCGACAAATTTGATATTCATAGTTGCAAAAAATCTCCTCCATTCAAATTTTTCCTCACTTGAGTGTAATATAAATAAATAAATATTTCCATACAATCACACCAATTATCTAGCCCACGTTAAGTATCATGAAGAACTTGTGTTATGGATACTAGATAACGGATAAACATACTTATACAGGGTTACAGGGAAAGTCGTACTGAATATTAAAGGACGTTATTATTTAGGTCATTTCTGATGAATTTGATCCTATAATATAGTGTCCGAAACTTAACCGTTATGGAGATATTGATATCTTTAAGTTTTTTTTTAAATATCCCAATTTTTTTGCTTTTTTGCCAATCTTTTTATGATTAAGACTCCTAGGGTTCGTTTTTTTATGTATTTAGTTAGAAGACATGCCAATGAATAAAAATGATCAACAAAAACTCAACCCTCCATTAACAGCTTAAAATAACTGCACGACAACGGTATAAATTAAATAATTTTTGCTAAGTATTCCTAACTTTGAAGCGATATGATAAAAAAAAATTGTATGGAACTTATTCTGCAGATGATTTTAAAAACTTCTACGTCTTCTTAGCTATTCAAAAAGGTATAACACTAGCTATTAAATAGGCAAAACATTGACCAAATAACAGTTCAGTTAGCAAAGGCTACATTTTTGGTTTGAGGTATAAATAGCTAAATCACGAAAATAAAACAAAAAAATCAGTAATATTTTTATAATTCATGTTCAACATGGCCGCCACTATTTCTTATACAAATTCTCATTCGTTTTCTTAAATTACTTTTTACAACAGATGTTTGCAGGCTCCGCCTCATTTCCTCAGCCGCATCAATAATTTTTTGTCGTAAAACCTCGATATTTGCGATTGGTGTCATTTCGTCGTACACTAGGGTTTTCATATGACCCCACACATAAAAATCCATCGGCGTTAAATCGGGATTTCTTGCCGGCCACGGTATGGGTCCACCTCTTCCAATCCACCGGTTTGGGTAATTTTCATCCAACCATGCTCGAACACTTCTTCTGTAGTGCGCTGGGCGCAGCCATCGTGTTGAAAGAACATATTTTGTCTTATTGCCAGAGGTAAATCGAGCATTAAAGAGTATAACTCCTCCCTTAAAAAGTTCTCGTACATCTCGCCATTCAAATTATCGGGCAAAAAGTATGGCCCTATCAAATAATTAGAAATTATGCCATTACTAGTAGATGTTGAACATGAATTATAAAAATATCACAGTTTTTATTTTTTTATTTACGTATTGAAGCTATTTTTACATCAAACTGAAAATGTAGCTTTTGCTAACTGAACTGTTATTTGCTCAATGTTTTGCCTATTTAATAGCTAGTGTTATACCTTTTTGAATAGCTAAGAAGACGTAGAAGTTTTTAAAATCATCTGCAGAATAAGTTCCATACAATTTTTTTTTACCATAGCGCTTCAAAGTTAGGAATACATAGCAAAAATTACTTAATTTATACCGTTGTCATGCAGTTATTTTAAGCTGTTAATGGAGGGTTGAGTTTTTGTTGATCATTTTTATTCATTGGCATGTCTTCTAACTAAATACATAAAAAAACGAACCCTAGAAGTCTTAATCATAAAAAGATTGGCAAAAAAGCAAAAAAATTGGGATATTTAAAAAAAAACTTAAAGATATCAATATCTCCATAACGGTTAAGTTTCGGACACTATATTATAGGATCAAATTCATCAGAAATGACCTAAATAATAACGTCCTTTAATATTCAGTACGACTTTCCCTGTAACCCTGTATACTTTTTTTTTGTAAATACATACATAATATACATATTAAACACCCAGACCACGACAAATAGACATGTTCATGCACACAAATATTTGTCTTGTCCGGGGATCGAACCCGGGACCTCTGGCGCAGAAGGTGGGGTTAGTACCCCTGCGCCAAACAGGTCAATAATTAGAACTCTTTGCTACAGTCGAGGAAACAACTGTCAAACTTAGCGACAGACTGTGCCTTTGAGAAGCCTTGAGAATATTTACTTGAGAACTTTTAAGTGAACAGTGAGGTTTTCAATGAGGTTTCGTTAAGTCGAGGACGAGTAAGTTTTGGAGGAACGACTTAGAATATGGGTGTTATTGTTCATCATACCTGATATTAAGTATTGATAAGGCTGAGGATGGAAGCGATAGATTTTAAAATTAGAAAATTAGCCCCCGGGACGCGTTTTGAAAGGTATTGAATGAACGAAATTGAACTGTCTAAGCAAAGTGACAGGCGAAAATATCTTTCAAAATGGAGAAGTGTCAAATGAAGTGTCATTTAAAACATCATCCGTTCCCAAAGGGATTGCGACTATAAGTTACAAAATTCCATACATCACTATCACAATACCTTTTTCAAATACAACGTTGTTTGAATCTCCCTCCTAAATTATTTATAATGCATATACAGTAGAGCGCTGACTATCCGAACTAATTGAGGGACATGAGTGTTCGGAAAACCGGTTTATTCGGATAATCGAACTGTATAATAATATGTAGGAATATACCATTAATAATTTTCCCGCAGGCCCCAACCCCCAACTTCAGCAACCACAGAAGAACAACGGACCCCCACTCACACACAACGGACCTAAGAAACGCAAATCAGAAGAGAGAACAGTTAAAGAGGAAACGGTGGAAGAAGATGGACTGTACTACGGCGAACTGGATCATGATAATATGGAATATAATGAGGTGAGGGCATAAATCATACGCATTAAGGCATAAATCATACACAACTAATAAATAGACCACTAGCAAATTATACTCAAACTGTTAATAGCTCATGCAAAAATATGTCACAACTTTATGTAGAAAAAGAACGCTATTATTTCAAACTATGTAGTTAAATATTAATGGTGAACATAAACAATATATAAATAAAGAACAAAATTGATTCGAAAATCACGGAAGAAAATGGATGGATGTACCTACTTTGGCACCATTAACGGCAAAAACAATTTTAGATCCTGCGGCAATTTCGCAAATCATAACCTTAGTTGCAATTGTTGCAACGTGATAAAACATCTATGTAGTTATACCAAAATTCGTTTGTTTATTCAGGCGCGAAATTAAGAGTAAAGTCAGTTTTTTCTTACTTGTCTTAAAATGTAAACAATCTTGACAAGACTTATTATTGAATTGTAACGAAAAAAATTACATGTTAATGTCAATCTATACCTTTCATAACAAAACAACTATTGAGTACAAAGATAACTTTGTAATATCTTTCTTTGTTTTATGTTCTAAGGAAACCTGTAAAAAGACATGTAAAGATTGTTTACATTTTAAGACAAGTAAGAAAAAACTGACTTTACCTAAAGAACCGAGTCGATTTCACATTCTCATTGAACATTACTCACTTATGCAAAAATCTCGCACTTAATTTACTCTTGCAAGGCTTTTGACTAAGTAAACTTTAATATTCGTCTTAAGAAGTTTACTTAAGATGGTTTTAGAAAAGATGTTTTGCTATGTTTTAAGATCATATAAGAATAGATAACATAAAAACATAACAAAAAGTGTTTTGATCCAGGCTTCACTTGTAATAATGAAATAATGGTTACTTTTGGTTTACTTCAAGGATCCATTCTAGTGCCTCTAATTTTTATAAAAGATTAAAACTTTATGAAGTTTTTTATTATGATTTTCGTTTTAAAACATGGTTTTATTTATGAATTCGTGATCAGCAATCCAAGGCTCAACCCACTAGACCAAAGTAAATTTACGAAACAAAGACCTCTGTTTTTTGTATTTATTTCAGTGCACAAAACTGAAGTTATCGTTTAGTCCAAAATCAGTCAAAGGTTATTTCTTTTTCCAGGACGAAGAACCAGGCAAACCAGGCAGTAGCTTAGGACAGACTTCCGGTAAGTTTGTATATTAAAACTGTAATCATAATCTCTTTTGCGGTCCTTAAAAATATGACTTTTCTTGTGAAAAATACTTCAAAATATTGCAAAATTTCAATTTCATTACTTAAATAAAAGTGATTTATTTTAAATATTTAAATAATGCAAATCATTTAAAAGCCATTCTTTTTTAAATAGGTAGGTACTGAAAAATTCTTTGGAAGTACCTACTTAATTATTTGTAAAGTTTTGAATATTTTATATGCTTTTTTATAAAATATGGGTTTAAGTGTATCAAGAAAGGACATTCTAAAAAACCGGAAGAACGAAAACGAAAAAAAAAATGTCTGTAAGGTAGGCTATGTTGATTGGTATTTAGTAGAACAAATAGATGAACCATGAATGTTTATTTATTATATTATACAAAAAAAATCAAAAAACATTTTATTATTTATATTAATCCCAATTTTTCACAATTATTTTTTTTACACAGGACTATCTTACAGACATTTCAGTCTTTTCGGTTTTTTTTTATTTTTTTTCCCTCAGCATTCATGGTTCACATGGCGTTTTAATTCTTTCGACTGTGAATCCGTAAACTTTTCTGAAACCAACCTATCCTATTCTTTCAGGGCGTCGCAATTTTCTCCGAGTGAAACCCGAAAGCGAATTATTCTTCCAAAACAAGTTGCAATCCCTCGCGAAAGCCAATTCTGATTATATAACAAGACTATCCAAAATGAACGCGACGGAAATACGAAACGAATTCACAAAATACGGTCTCAATACTAACACAGAAGACCATCAAAAATCTGAAAACGATTATTACAAATCTTGGTTAGAACAAAACGGTGAACTAGAAGTATCTTTGTTAAAAGCTGGTCAAAAGAAAGTGAGAGAAAAGGTGCAACCAGCAAAATCAGAGGTAGAGCTTATACCAAAGATAAAAGAGCCGGAGAAAGCTCAAATAAGAAGGAGAGGTAGACCTCCTTTATTCAAAGACAAGAATATGGATATAGGAGAGACTGTATTGAAGTCTGATTTGGATCAGTTTTTGGAGGGTAAAGAAGTTAGTTCATCAGGGTTGTCGAGGAAGGATCTGGAGAGGGTGATGATGGGAAAATTCAACCCTAACAGGAGGTACTCGAATGAGGCTATGTGGGCTGCACTGATGGATGTGAAGAAAGGTGGGAGTATTTACAGGTCAGTAGTTCGTTTTTCTTATTGAATTCAATTCATTTTATTTTGCTTGAAAAGTGGTACATATGTTCTTACAGAAAATTTCATTAGAATCACACTAATCACCAGACTCTGGCATGTAAAATTAATTACATAGCATACAAACATATAATCCAATAATAAAATATACAGCAGGTCAGTCAATTATTAAATAAAATACAATTATCATAAAATGTCAAATATGGTCAATTAAAAGAAACTCAATAAAAAATAGGTAGCAAAATATTTGGGTTACTTAAAATTGTGGCTTGAAACTGTTGAAAAACTCGTCAATAGGATATCTTACTTATCTTAGAAAAATCAACTGTGATAAATATTTTTTTACAAGGAAAATATTAGAAAAAGTCAATCATGCTGTTTCCTAGACGAGATCATAATAAAATAGAATTGCTGTTGTTGCCAAAAAACCAACTCTCTCTAATTTGCGCCGACGGGACTCGAATCCTCTACCTTTGGATGACCAAGACTTATGAGGACACGTCGAAATTTTCAAGTACTTTTTCGTCGTTACATCAATGATAAAAATGTGGTTTCTTTGCACTTTTTTATATAGTAGACTAAGGAATTGCAGCTGGTAATGCCTGACTCTCTTAATTTGGACATGATTTTAGTGATTTTGAGTTGAATATTAAAAATTAATGAACTTAAAAAATACTGATTGAAAAATTCGAAAAATTCGAAATCTTTTTGAATCATAGTACTTTATGAAAATGAAAAGTTGTCCATTGGTGTAATTTATACAATTACCTTATTTGTAACATCGTCGTCAGTTCTGAAAAACACAGAATCAAAACATCTTAAACTTAATAAATACTACTTAACAATAAAATAAATTGGAAAAAAGCAACTAGTCTCATGTCGCCCTGACGGGACTCGAACCCGCATCCTTGGGAATCCGGCCCAATGCACTGACCAATAATTATGCTACAGAGACCTATGAGAACACATTGAAATTATCCAGTATATTCACTTTTTCTACTATGTTGGCCACCGTCGCTTCATCAATGAGAGAAATATCCTCGCATTCGAAAGAAACATCTTTACAGATGTTTGACTATCGATTAAGATGAAACAGCCATCTAATTATAACTTTGAGACTATAAATGGTTGCTTTTTTCCAGTATATTTTCTTGTTAAATATTTTTACATTTTTTTTTATGAAGTACGGGGAGACTCTTAGCCTTCATCATACCTGATGTTAAGTATTGATAAGGCTGAAGATTTAAGCGAGCCTCTCCCGGAATCCCCAATCACTGAGGAACTGGCTATTTTATCTTTAACTGCCGGAACACAACAATGCTGAAAACATTGTTGTTATGGCGTCAGACTTAGATAAGATGGTAGTAGCTAGCCAGGCGGACTTACAACAAGTCCTACCACCAACCAAACCGAATACAATATGTACCCCCGCTGGGAATCGAACCCGGGACCCCTGGGTCTTATACCGGTGGTTGTACCACTAGACCACGGAGGCGGTTGAAAATACATAAAAATAGCATTGTAAAATGCAAAATTAAAAAGTTATAATAATCTTAAACTTAACTTATCATCTGTAATTAACGTAATTTTCTTCGCAGGGCTGCCCAAACACACAAAGTCCCTCGAAAATCACTCCGCAACTGGATGAAACGTTGCCACATCAAGTCCTCCTTCCCGATGCCTCAACAGCTGAAGCAATTCGTGGAAAACAGCAAGAAACAAAAAGAATCTGTGAATTACGACAATTTTACTGAACCAGAACAGATATATGAAAAAAGCGGGACCGAAACCGACGTTGCTTCATACGATGCTGAAATGGATTTTGGAAAACATTTCCTTAGCACGGTTTCGAGTGAAGATGAGTTAAAAAATGACCAAAAACCTGACCAAAATGAGGCTAACGCCGTCGATATGTCAATACATGAATAAAAAAAACTAAAAAAAAAATAAGTAAAAAGTAAGATTTTCTTTTTTTTTTGTTAAAAATGTACTTACTTTGAAAAAGAAAATGTCTGAAAATTTACAGCCTCCGTATTATAAATATAAGCTTCTGTAGACTAAAGTTTGTGATGGCGTATACGAAATATGAATACAGCCTAAGAAAAAAAAAACAAAGATTAAAAGAAATTGTATATTTTACCCAACGATAAATTATTATTGTTTTTGTTGTTTTTTCTAAAAAAAACTTCAGCTTATTTGCAATATGGAACCCAAAGATTGTTTTCGTTTGTTTTTTAAAGAAACAAAAAATCAAATTCATATTCGTGCTAAATTAGATGTATTAATGTTGCCAGTGCAAAAAAGCTACCAAATGGTAGTTTTTACTGGACATGTTAAGTTACTATTTACTTTTAAATCGTGTTTTAGTATTTAAGTATTAGTTGAATTTGGTATTTAATTAGAGAAAAAAATGAAACTATATTGGCCTTTTAAAAACGTGTGCTTGTATGGACTTCGTCCAAATGAAAGAAAAGACTTAATAAAAAAAATTAGCGTTAATTTTTAAGCTAAGCAAATGGCTGATTTTTGAATTTAGTATTTCGCAAATAAAACTTAAGGAGAAAATCTTAACTTTTCAAAACCTAACCTTGGTATAAACTTGGTTTTACGAGCGAGATTTTTACATACAACTTTGTTTCGTCTTTACAAATACATATTATATATTTTATATTTCCCACCATATCTTAAGTATTTCAGCTCGCCTTAATGTTTGAAACAGATTTTCCGATTGTAGTTCTACAATAGATTTTGAAGTAATACTTAAATATTTTTTTTGAGTATTTTGTGTTTAAAATAAAGATAAAATAAAGTTGTAAGTATCACAATGTGTTTTGAATGACCCAAGAAATTTTAGGGTGACTAATTTATAGGTAGACTCCCATCAATACAAGTTATTTTTACTAGAAGACCAGAGCCAGAGACAAGACCTTAAAATTTCGCTGTTCTCTACATCATTTTTTGAAGTGGTTATCTTTCGTTACATTACATGTCATACGTATATCTTATGTTTTGGCGCGCACTGTTCATTGAAATAAAACAACTTTTACGGATATCAAACGCGCTATATTTCCACGAACTAGGTTGTAATTGTCCGTATTTTTAGGTTTTTTAATTTCCCGACGTTTCGTCACCTTTTCAGCTGCCGTGGTCACGGGATGACTGATTACATGTCATTATATGTTTTGATTTGAACTTATCTATACTAATATTATAAAGAGGAAAGATTTGTATATTTGTATGTAACGAATAAACTCAAAAACTACTGGCCCGATTTTGACGAAATTTGGTATAGAGAATCCTTAGACCCCAAGTAGTAACATAGGCTATAAATGGTCCCAAAATTCCCACGGGAACGGGAACCACGCGGGTGAAACCGCGCCCGGCCTCTAGTAGTAAATAAAATATTGTATTGGTTTTGGTGGGTATTCCCTTAAATTTCCATTTAAAGCATCTTGGGTAATTCAATATTAATTGTGTATATTTCACCATATGATACGAAACCAAAGTAATATAAAAAGAAAAAATCAGCCAAAATACTTTCGAAAGTATACAAGTGCTTGAAGTTTCAATTGAAATAAAAAAATATACATTATTAGAGAAAAAAAAGATAATTTATTTATAATTAAATTATTTAAGCGTACTTAATTTGTCGGCATCGAATCGCGTCGATAGAAATCGATGGCTCTAGTATTAAATAACGATATGTTCCTTTTTGTGAAGGTATTATGATTTGCGACCTTTTTGTTTTTATTGGTTTTGTTAGCGTAGTAATTAAGCGATCGACTACAAAACTTTTTAAGCGACAATAATAGTAGATGAGCGGCTTAGTCGGCAACCTAACCTAACCTAAACCTTTTCCGCAACCAAACCTAGTATTTTAGTTGCTAATTTATTAATTTTTAGTCGATCGGCTTATTATATTCCGTTTTTTTTTATAGAACTAGCTTTACCCCACTGTTTTCATATGTGGTTCCCGTTCCCGTAGGAATATCGAGACAAAAATATTCTATTCTAATCATGGTCTATTTCTATGCAAAATTTCCTGCAAATCTATTCAGTCGGTTTTACGCGTGATTGAGTGACAGACTTATTTTTCCCTGGGTTTAAATATTAAAGTCGCAAATCATATTATGCTTTTCTTGTTTCCAAAGTGTTTCGTTGCTTTGAATGTGTTTTTTTCACTTGCCGGAGTGGTCAGTAAATTTTTGTAAAATGACAATATTACCATTTATAATAACACTAATAAATCTGTTAAGTAGCGCAGTGGTTCTAGCGTATTCGGCCCGCGATAGCATGCAGAGGCTAAGCGTACTTTCGCAATAGTCGGTCGCGGGATGGGTGACCAAGAATTTGCAATCTCTTATACTTGCATATTTGTAATCTTGTAACTTTGATCACGTGATCGATTTAGGGAGATTTTTTAAAATCTAATTCCATGTTTCTGAAACACTGAAACCACGATAATTTTATTTATAAAAAGTTTTCCTCTTTTTAATTTTGGTAATATTATCATTTTCACTTATAGCAACACTGAAATATTTGGTATCAAATATGCTGACCACTCTGGCAACCCATCAAGTGCCTCCTTAGACTTAATTATACATATTATTATAGATTGAATAGTTGTAAGCTGCTGTAGATATATAACTATTATTAGTATTGAAATACTATTATTATTATATAATGCGAGCAACTAGAGGAATCGGTTTGATAAAGAAAACTCTAACTTTATAGAAAAGACAAATGTATACATATTTTTATTAAAATCAGTATGTATACAAAGATAGAGGAAAATGTCAAATCAATCAGTATAGAGGTATACTGATTGATTTGACATGATAAGTAGCCCAAGCTTTGTTACGAATATAAAAACCGAGCATGTTGTCAGATATTTTATTTTTATGTATATTTTTATATACATAGCCTTTTTTATTATATGAGTGATCGAAACATGAGAATAATTATAAGTTCATTTTTATAGAGCTAAAAATATTATGAAATGAAGATTTTATTTATTTTACACCAGAATAATGTTTGCGATGTGAAATATCAAACCGATTTCTGTGATTGTCCTTATTATTATTATATTATATACATTTTAATATACAGTATTATGTTTGCTACTTAGCTTAAGTTAAAACATTTTGTGTACCCTGTTTGTACTTAAGATATAGCAGGCTTGTATGTTTTTAATAAATATAGTTGAGTTATTATAATAAAATAATACTATATTTCAAACAACTCTTGCAAAATAGTCGTTGCAAATTAGTTCTCCCATACTTTTGTTTTTATTTATGAAGTGGAAATTATATATATTTTTATTTACACCAAAGATTTGTCCAAAGTTGATAATATGTTCGTTTTGTTGCATTGGTTTAAAACTATATTGTTCTTCTGAGGGTTGCCACAGTTTATAAGGAAATGTTGTCAGATTTTAAAAATAACATCTTTTTTATTGTTTTTTTTTTATTAACATCGGCAAAACGCTTTACCTCCATCATACCTGATGTTAAGTGGGTATATATTATCTCTAACTGCCGGAACATTACAAAAACAACACAACATAATAAAATAACGTTGTATAATAAATAAAAATGTTCTAATTGAAAGTGGTAGCCCGAAACTATTTTCATATTTTCCCGACTGTGTTAAATTCTAATTCTTAGATTATTCTTAGCTTAATTTTGCAGATAATATTATTTATGATTGAGGATTCTGGGAGAGGCTCGCTTCGATCGCCTTATCAATACATGACATCAGGTATGATGAAGGTTAAGAGTCTCCCGGTTGTTCATTAAAAAAAATCTTATGAAGTAATTCATTGTATAATTTTAATTATTCAAGTTTTTTTTAACGATGAATGCACGTAAATTTTTTTCTTATTGAAATTATAAATATATTTTTTTTCAGATATTTAATAATGCACTCCTAATTATATGTATACAACATAAATGTGGTATGTATACAAAAGTCACAATAATATTATGTTCAAGATTGAGCGGTTTGAATTTCAGAATTGTTAAAATAACTGCATGTAACATATAATATTATAACAATAAATTAATGTTCATCTGTATACATAATTTTATGATGCGTCTGTTTCCGCCCTGGACTTACTATTGTAAAATAGTTATACATTATTATTACTGAGAAAATTGTACCAGTTTTTGCTATTAAATGAGAGTTAATAAATTAAATAAATGGAAAACTTAAACTGTTGTTTTATTAAATTTTCAATACGACGTAATTCACGTGACTGACTGCCTTCCCTTTTGTAACTATAAAATACCTTTTTTACCTTTTTTAGCTGCAAATTTTCAGAATAGCTTCAGTAACACAATTAAACTTTATTTTTTATATATTGTAGGTATTGACTAAATACTTAATCGCTCAGCTATTGATCGTCGATAATCCTTTTTTTAATTGGCTGCCGTTCCCTTGGGAATATAGGGATAAAAAGTAATGTGATAAATATTAACAAGAAAATATACTAGAAAAAAGCAACTATTCTCATGTCGCCCTGACGGGATGACATGAGACTAGTTGCTTTTTTCTAGTATATTTTCTTGTTTAATATTTATCACATAAAAATAGCATTGTAAAATGCAAAATTAAAAAGTTATAAGTAACATATGTTTTAATCCAGGCTATCTACTATGTGTGACAAACACCCTCACAAACTTTCGCATTTGTTATGTTATAGTGGGATTAGTAGGATAGGATTCACACTCGTTTATATAATTTCGTAGTAACATAATTATTTTAGTATTAGATCATAAGCATTTCTTACGTTTAACCGGGTAAATTAGATTAAAATTTAACAAATACTAGTATTATGTATTACAATTCAATATCACAAATTATAAACGTATGATAATCTTATCATTAAACGCCATTTTATTATACCTACTTTTCTACCATATTATCCTTTAGAGCGGCTTTTCCGAGCTTTTTACATTTGAGTCCTTAGGGTTCTACGCTTGTGAGAAGCAAGGAAAAGGGACGCCCAAAAAACATTAAAACAAAACTATGAAAACTACCATTATTCTGACTTTTGTACTAAGGGCAGATCTCTCCTTGCTTGTTGCAGGCGTTAGAACATCAACAGAGATTGTGACAAGGCATTTTATTGACGTGGACCATGGGATACCTTTGAATATCCACGCGAGACCGAGAATCGTCGGGAGAAGACCAGATGCCATCGTCAACATTGAAACGGACGTTTTTCAAGAGAAATCTTACAAGCAGTATTCTTCGCAGCATTTGAGGGATGCTCTGATCGCTGTGAAGAAAGGGTATAGTGTCTACGCCGCTTCGAATAAATATGGTGTGCCAAGGAAGACTTTGAGGAACTGGATGGAAAAGTATGATATTAAGAGTCAGTTTTCTAAAGGCAGAAGGGGCACAAGAGCTAACCAGATATTAGATCCTCTCGATCTGATGACGGAGACGAGGTCGGAGAGGTATGAGGATCCTTTGTAATTAGGTTAAATTGTGTTATGGGTAAGTTGGTTGTCAAGGTATGTAATGTAGTTGGACTTCTGCTGGTCGTCATCTTCATTTGCCATTTTCATATTCTGTTAGGGCACTGGCTAGTGTTGTTAGAAACTCGAGTGTTGGAGTCTTATTTAATAAGACTTGAGCTTTTTTTGAAGACTCGAGCCTTATAAATAATACTTAGAGCTCAAGTCCTTCAGAATTTGGACTCTTTATAAAAGGACTTGAGTCCTGCCAAAAAGAACTCAAAGACTGAGTCTTTTTAAAAGAGCCATGACTGAGTCCTCTAAATCCATAGCTGTAGTTTGAAGCGTTACTAGTTTTTATTGTACGATTTATTTTCAATCAGACTAGTAATTAAATATGTGTGAATAAATATGGATGACGATATAAAACCTAGTATTACCTATTCTAATACACCAACTCAAGTTCATGACTCAGTCTAGCTCAAAGAACTTAAAAGACTCGAAAGGACTTAGAAGTCTCAAAGGACTCGGGACTCATGTGACTAACGAGTCCTAGTCTTGAGACTCGACTCAAGTCTCGAAATTAAGACTAAAAGACTTGAGTTTTTTACAACACTAGCACTGGCCTTCCTTATGGATGGATGAGGAGAATGGGCCTTGACCTTCCGCGGGTTCAATGTTGATTGATGGGTGTTAAGAGGCCCGCGACATGTCAACAAACAATTTGAGCATAATTGACTGTACTTGTGTTGTTATTTCGATTAAGGCAGTATTTATCTAGATTTATATTGAAATAATAAACCAAAATATGTACCTAATAAAAAAAATATGCGATCCTTATCCATCCCTGGATCTCACTGGTTTTCACTGGTAAAACCGTTGCGAGCACGTTGTACATTGTAGCGCGCGTTTCTGTGTGAGTGCGTCATTTCAACCGTTTATAGGCAGTGCAAAGACTATTTAGACTTACCTTACAACAACATTGTCATTATCATTAACCACGGTAACAGGTGTGAGGAGCCCGTAGCGCAGTGATTCGCGGCCTGCGGTTGTTGAGGTAAGCAACTTTCGCAATGGTCGGTCACGGGATGGGTGACCAAAAGTGTATTATCTCGAGCTCCTCCGTGCTTCGGAAGGCACATTAAGCTGTTAGTCCCGGCTGCATTTGCACTCGTTAAAACCCACCAATCCGCATTGGGCCCCCGTGGTGGGTCATGGTCCATTCTCCTTATCCATCCGTAAAGAAGGCCAGTGCCCCAGCAGTGGGGACATTGAAAATGGCTGATGACACAAGAGGTGTAAATTTTAAATGGCGAAGTGATAAGTAGTTTTAAATAAAATACTGAAGACAATGTTGATTATGCGACAAATATTAAACAAGAAAATATACTAGAATAAAGCAACTAGTCTCATGTCACCCTGACGGGACAATGTTGATTGTTGGGCAACATAATATACTAATTCCATTTTACACCTTTCTGCCATACTGCTATGACTGTGTCCTTAATTTATTATTTTAGTATACTGAAACATTAATCGTCGTCGTCTCAGCCACATAACACCCACTGCTGGGTATAGGCCTCCCCAAAAGGGGGGGTTTGCCATAATCGCCACGCTTGGCAGGCGGGTTGGGTATCGCAGTATGGCCAAGTTTGTAGGAGACGCTGCTGCCCGCCTCCTGAAGGCCGAGTCCCTTAGTCGCCTTTACGACCCCCGCGGGATGAGAGGGGGTAGTGCTATTCTAAGCCGACACTACACAGCTACTGAGACATTACTATTCTGAAAATTGAGTTCAGTTTCCTTAAATAATGGAAAGGTTATATCAACGGAATTTGAGTGTGCAATAAATTCAGATCCTCTAAATAAATTTTGATGGATTTGGGTAAAAAAGATAGTTGATAGTGAAAACATGAGTGGCGCAAAAATTTTAGTAATAATAATGGAATATTGTATAAAGCAGTTAATCTTTCTACCAAACAAACAGTATAACTATTATTATTTATACCTATAAAAATGTCATGCCCTTACCTTCTATTGGTATTGGTATTGGTGATAGGCTCTTTTCTCCGCATTTAGACTCCCATTTGGTCCGTTATGCGTGAACATAGCATCGGTATGGCTAGTCAAGCCATCCCAGCTCCTTCCAGAAGCGCAGAAGCCTCCTGGGGCGTTCACAGGCTTCTAGGAGCGACCTCACGTCTTTGAGGATTTCAGCCCGTTGTGCGGCCAAACCCACGCACTCCAGGATCACGTGGGCGGCTGTTTCCTCTGCGTCCAGGCATCCCCTACATAGGGGTCTGTCGCATTCATGATGAATAGTTGTCGGTTTAATGTTAGGTGACCTGTAAGTGTGCCTACAACTATTCGGAGGTCTGGACGATTAAGGCTGAGCAGCCCTTACCTTCTATGGAACAGTAAATACAGTGATTGTTGCGTGATTAACATGTTGATCCTTACATCTCTAAGAATGTTGATCTTGACCTACCGCGCAAGTGGCGTCGGCATCGACATCGACTTCATTTGACAGATGGATATGACATTAAGTAACTTTTTTTATTTTTTTTATTTTTTTTTTATTACCGACGGGGAGACTCGTAGCCTTCATCATACCTGATGTTAAGTATTGATAAGGCTTGGAAGGGATCCTCTCCCGGAATCCTCAACCACTGAGGAACTGGCTAATATCTTATCTCTAACTGCCGGAACACAACAATGCTGACAACATTGTTATTATGGCGTCAGACTCAGATAAGATGGTGGTAGCTAGCCAGGCGGACTCACAACAAGTCCTACCACCAACCAAACGGAATACAAATTGTACCCCCGTCGGGAATCAAACCCAGGACCCCTGGATCTGATACCGGTGGTTGTTACCACTAGACCACAGAGGCGGTTAAAAAAATGTTTGCAACAGATTAAACGGAATGTCGGACATATTTCTCGTAGTCTTTGGTAAGTTTTCATTTGTCTCAAAAAGAAGCAGCAATGTGTCACATCCATCTGTCAAATGAAGCCGATGTCAATGCCGACGACACTTACGCGGTACGGCCCTTGATCAGTTGGGTGTGTATAGCAATCTGGATCTCCTCCATTCACTCCCTGAATGGCCATTATCAGATCACAGCTTAATAATCCTTGGCAGAGAACCAAGGCTCCAAAGTTAACTACCTCATTTGTATGAAAATCGACTAGTGTCGTTAATTATGTAACCACCACTGTATACTAACCTATATATTTTTGTAATAATCAAATAAATCTATATACTTAATTCAGGTTCGCAAAATTTGTGACGACTCGATAGGGACTTTGGCGCGTAGTACGCGGCCGAGTAAGGTATCAAATTAAAGGTACTCGAGTCTATTTCTTCCGAAAACTATAAAATATACAAAATGTTAAACGTGATGATCACAAACTGCAATTAAAGATTTTCGCATAATTCGGAATTTTTCGTCGATCGACCAACCCGAGTATGGGGTTGTAACCGCCCTAGTATTGAGTTCACAGACGAATATTGAGCTTCTACCAATTATTCGCGGCACGCGTAGTCGTAAAACTTGCCAGCTCCCGTAGCATAGTCACCGAAACACTATATGCATCGCGTGATAAAACGCTGTTTTATCGACATTCAACTCAAATGTCAAAATCAATTGTCTTTTGACAGGTAAACGCTATGAATCGCTAGTCTGTAATCGTGCCACTCGTTATTTTTTCACTTGGTGGTACGACTTCTATACAAACAAACATTACACAATTATTGGTTCATCATACCTTAATAATTGATAAATATATGCGCAACTAACTCGTTTCAGTTATTTGTTTGCGCGAAATAATAATAAAAAATTACATTCATACATAAAACACGAATATACTAACATTTTATAATTTCAATAATTCTACGTATGAGTGTGTGACCCATCGCATTTATACATATAGCTAATGTATGAAAGTACATATTTTTTATAATTTCGCGCAAACAAATAACTGAAACGAGTTAGTTGCACATGTATTTATGAATTATTCATGTATGATGAACCAATTAATGTGCAATGTTTGTTTGTATCGAAGTCGTACCACCTTAATACAAATTCATGTCTTCTGTGTTTTTATTGCCATAGTCAGTTTTTTTTAACGATACGGCTAAATATGACGTTAAGCCAAGTCGTTAAACGTTTCATTCAACATTTTGGCTAGTTGTTCTTTAGCCTTTTAATTGAATCCCGGCGTTTAATGAACGGGCTAGTCGTTCAATTAAACGGCTGGTTTAACCACATGGCTGCGACATAGACATCGCATTAGAAGATATTGCCTCTAGTAAACCCTTTAACTGCCCAAGTGTTCTATTTTTGATTCACTCGTC
This sequence comes from Chrysoteuchia culmella, assembly GCA_910589605.1. NCBI lineage: Eukaryota > Metazoa > Arthropoda > Insecta > Lepidoptera > Crambidae > Chrysoteuchia > Chrysoteuchia culmella. The sequence continues at coordinate 332,909 of OU342671.1, read as the reverse complement.
GCGCGTCGAGCGCTTCGTTGCTACTGATTATCGTTCGACATACGAATTTCCGTATTATTGAATCGCTCGACCGCAACGAGTGCCCTCACCCACTCGTTACAGTCGAGCGAAACAAGCGTGACTTAAGTCGCATGCGTGTGACGTAAGTCATACGAGTGATTCAAATCAATGTCTCCTGTGTTTTTATTGGCATAATCAGATTTTTTATAATTTTCCTCCTTTCCACAGAGCCACCTTTCATTACATTATTAGACAGACTATCATATCGCGTTCTAATGGTCATGCTAGGAGGAGAGTAGCCTTAGTAATTTTATTACATTGGGGTCCGTGATTGCGTGGTAGACAGCAATATGCGTATTGCGTGCTCCGCCGTTTCCACGTTTTATGACTCCACCTGCCACTGGCGATCGGAATAATTTTATAGTAATGTAGATGTAGCAGCCAACTGGTTTAATCAGCCACATGGACATCGCATAAGAAGATACTGCCTCTGTAAACCCTTTAACTGCCCAAGAGCTCTATTTTTGATTCACTCGTTGCGCGTCGAGCGCTTCGTTTCTACTGATTATTATCGTCCGACATACGAATTTTCGTAGTTTTGAAACGAGTGCCCTCACCCACTCGTTGAAGTCGAGCGAAACAAGCGTGACTTAAGTCGCATGCGTGTGACGTAAGTCATACGAGTGATTCAAATCAATGTCTCCTGTGTTTTTATTGGCATAATCAGATTTTTTATAATTTTCCTCCTTTCCACAGAGCCACCTTTCATTACATTATAAGACAGACTCTATCATATCGCGTTCTAATGGTCATGCTAGGAGGAGAGTAGCCTTAGTAATTTTATTACATTGGGGTCCGTGATTGCGAGGTAGACAGCAATATGTTTAATCAGCCACATAGACATCGCATAAGAAGATACTGCCTCTGTAAACCCTTTAACTGCCCAAGAGCTCTATTTTTGATTCACTCGTTTCGCGTCGAGCGCTTCGTTTCTACTGATTATTATCGTTCGACATACTCGTAGTTTTGAAACGAGTGCCCTTACCCACTCGTTGCAGTCGAGCGACACAAGCGTACGACGCGTGACTTAAAAGGCCCTACTCACGATGCAATCTGACTAGCAATTTGTTGCTGAAACACGTTGCAATCGCAGTTGCCAGTGCTCTGCTGACCTTAGCAACTTCAATTGCAATTTCATTCCGCGACCGAGCTCATTAACGTGTACACCCCTACGTACGTTACTGTAATAATGCCACCAACACTATCTAAATTTCAAAAAGTGGCATTTGCAGTTGTTATTGCTGCTACAATAATTCAAACACCAGCTAAGAGAAAGAAAAAGATTTTTGGTAACAAAAGGGGCTACTACACAGAAATAAAATATCGCAAATGACCGACCGACCGACCGACTGAACGGCACACGTGCGACTGAGCCAAGATTGCATGCAACCGCGCTATTCACGACGCAATTTGTTGCAGCGATTAGTCGGTTGCTAGCGCAGATGATGCGACTTGCGATAAGTTGCATGTGATCTGCAACCTACCTATTTACGATGCAATTTGTTGCCTTGCAACAAATCGCAGCAACAAATTGCTATTCAGATTGCATCGTGAGTAGGGCCTTTTAGTCGCATGCGTGTGATGTAAGTCATACGAGCGATTCAAAAACAAAAGCTCCAAGTCTATACCGACTGCTCGCGGTTGCGTCAATGCCTAATTTACTAACAATTGTTTCCAACTTTCGAGAATTTCCAACTGTTTCCAACAACAAACCAGAAAACTAACTTCTGAACCGTGGTTACTAAATAGGCTTGTTCATTAGACACTCGAGGCGGTCGCCAGTCAACGAAGTAATCTCAAAGTAGTACAGTAAACAGCAAGTGCAATGGTCGACCTTGAGAGCATATATTCTGATCATGATCTTATTTTCTTTATGCGGTGTCTATTTCGTCTATGTATTTGTATGTACTAAATCTTGCCAAATATATATATCTAACATAATATTAAATTATAAGTAATTTCTCAACATTTTAATATTATAGGTACATAAAATAATATAAATATGAAATGGGTGTGGATAACTTAATGTTAATACTAAGCGCACATTTAAGGCACCTATTGAATGTAATCAGAGTTAATTCCGCAAATAATTCACATAAATAGATGGGTCTCCCTAATAAATAATGATTAAATATTAAAATAATAATTCATGATAATATAAGAATGCAATATATAATTTTTCAGTTTTATTACTGTAAAAAGATATTCACAATATAAAAATATTTTTCTACACAACTTAAAATAATGTCCTAATTATTGTACCTAAACCTAACCTATACAATTTACGTAAAATAATATTTTAAGCCTCCAAATGTGCGCTGATTTTGAGCTATGTCAGATAATGCAGTTTTTTTTAATAAGTACTTAAATAAGTAAGTAATGTAATTAAGTTTATAGCAAATTTCTCTTAACTAGAAAAAGTGGTTTTTAAACAGTCTGGGGTTATATATTACTGTAAATTATATATAAAAAGTTTTCATTCATGATTTAACGACAACGCCATTTTTTGCAGACTCCGCACGTATAGCGAATAGTGATTTAACATTATGACTTGTATACATACTTGTGATTAAACCAACTTGTATACATAATTTTATATAAAAAGCATGTGTATACAAAACGTTTGGTATAGTCACTGTATATATTTTTACAGGGAATAAATAATTTAGAGCCAAAGATTATGAAAGCATTGTAAAAGATAATATAATAATGTTTAATATTAAATTTATTATAGTACTATGTGTTTGCAATTTAAGATAACTAATTTAATAAGGGTGATGTGGATAATTTTATGGATTTTAAAGCGGAAGTACTTATATATTATTTATTGCGATTGTGATAAAAACATTTCTGTTTATTTACTTACAAACTTTATTATACTGAAATATAAATTGAATTGCTAATTTTTTTTTATGTAAATACATGTCCCTATACATAACTACAAAGCATACCTAATTATAATTATAAAGCTTAGAATCCTTCTGCAGCACTTTGTTAACATTAAATGAAATTCAGTCATCATACACATATTTTTGGACTAGATACAATTTACGTCGGTTTCATAAACTTTCGTATCATACTTTAATTTTACCTATTTTCAAGTTATCGTGTTAAACTGATTCTAAGCTTTATAATTATATAAAATATTAAATAAATTTATAAATATGCAGCGTCAACTTACATTCAAATAATTATTGGCAATGTTTAATATTTCTAGTCTATAAGCCTATAGTTCTTAATATATGTGTTTGTACTTAATTATTATAAGTGAAAAAGAGTTGCTAATTAATCCAAAGTGTAAATGTACAGATTTTTTAATTACTATTAAAACAATATATAGTAAGTAAGTAGTTGCAATTTTAAAAACAAAAAAAATCTGCAGAATTCAATAATATTTCGTTTTTTTCTCTCTTAACAACGAATGATTTTTTTGTATACAAATTGTGTATACATAAAACAATTTCTTTATTTGGTAACAATGTTAGGTTTTTAGTCATTACAGTAAGCATAGTCATAAATTAAGTTCCTATTTCAAATAATTTTATTTCTTTTTAATTATACAGACAGTTATTTGACCTTTAAGAGCGCCCTTACGAGGCTGGCTACCGGTCAGCTTCCCATACTAACGTTATACCAAAATGATTTGAAATTAAAGCATTATTTTCTGTACTAGTGATGATATTCGGATTAAGACGATATTTATCTAGGTTTCCAATGATAAAATAATCCTAAATACTTACTAAATTAAAAATAAATGCGAATTGTGGTTTTGTACGAAACAATTTAATTGCCATAATTTTTTTTATTATTATTAATCATGCTCAAATTTTAAATTATTTTGCCTACAACGTGTATGGGAGACTGACGTGTCGCGGGCCTTAATTTGCTTTGGGTTTCGTAGTGGAAGTATAAAACCTAAGGTGTTGTTGGCTGTAAATTTATAGAAAGATTTCTTGTTTTATTATTGCGGATTTTCACCTATTTTTGTTTGTTTTTGTTATATAAATGAATTATTCGCCACATCGACTGTAACAAGATTAAAATTTCTTGCAACTATAAGTGATAATATTTTATAATATAATAATAATAATGTCTATGATATTGTATTATCTGCATTACTGTGTCATAATTATCGTACGGGTGACTATATTTTTAATTATAAGATTTATGTCGTGATAATTTTTGTTTTATTATAATACAACTAGGTAAGTATTTTTTTTTATAATAGCGCTGACTAACAAAAATCCTTGAATTTGACTATAACCACTCTATGCAATCGCTGATCTGATTCTGAAGAAATATTCACTGAAGCCATGACATACAAAATACTGAAGAAAAATCTAAGTCAGCCTACTTATGATTTTGTAATTATTGCATTTTTCAATGCTATTTTTATACTTATGGTAAATTTTAAATAGAAAAATATTGGAAAAAATTTACTCGGCCACTAGTGAATTCTCAGACGGGAATCGAACCCGCGACCTTTGGAAATCCGGTCCAATGCTCTAACCGCTGAGTTACCGAGAAGTCTCGGTAGCTCAGCGGTTTCCCGTCTGAGAATTCACTTGTGGCCGAGTAAATTTTTTCCAATATTTTTCTATTTAAAATTCAGCCTACTTAGTTTCTACCCTACCGTGTAGTGTTTCAATCGTTCAAGTTTTGGGCTTCCGATCGTGTCATCGTGGATTCGATTCCTACACGAATATTATTTATTATTAGAAACGTCTAGACCGACATAGGTAAATATTTATATTTATTATTATCATAACTAATCAAAAAGTATTTGTTTTTTTATGAGCGACGGGGAGACTCTTAGCCTTCATCATACCTGATGTTAACATCTTGTTACCATTTGTGGATTGCAATAAAATTGAATTAAGTATTGATAAGGCTGAAGATGGAAGCGAGCCTCTCCCGGAATCCTCAATCACTGAGGAACTGGCTATCTTATCTTTAACTGCCGGAACACAACAATACCTCTACTACCTATTCCAAATTCGTAGACATAGACATAAACTTTGTACATGTGGACGAAAATGGTGGTGTCCTGTCGTATTTATTGCAAAGAGGTGCAGGTGCAGGTGAGGTGCAGGTAATTTGAAAAGTTCTGGCAAAAAGCTCTGACATTTTAGTAAAAGTCTGAAGAATAAGAATAAAGTTTATTTCGTTAAAAAGTTTGGTGTTACAATAGCTAGTCTTGGCCACAAAATGTAAACATTACAACCCACGACCCATGAGAAGTAAATAATAAATAAGTTATAGAGATATTGTAATCGAGATGACCATATTCAATAAGTAGTGTATAGGTAGCCCACAGAACATTTTCCTTGTTCTGTGGTAGCTCCGTATACAAAGAGTAACAAGAATGCCAAAAAACAAGAGATGGGCTTTTTCTGATATCATTTAAATGGAACGGACTTACTTCTTCGCTTGCGTTTAAACATTCGGAAGTAGTCCCTTAAGTCGGTGACTGTGACACTAATGAAATATACATACAGAAGATCCATTGTGGATCTGGCCAATGGATCTTCTGGATGGAGAATAAAGGTATGTAACTGGCCCGGTGGCGCAGTGGTCATGTCATCAAGGCATCATGAACCATTCCTTCAGTGAGCATGATAATGCCGCTGCACCATCGTCAGCTGTCGGAGACGTTGGGTCGATCCCCATCTGGGGCGAACAGTCAACAAGTACCCGTTAGTATATTAGAAAAAGCGACCTGTCTCATGTCGCTCTGATGTTCTTGTTTAAGATTTATCACATAAAAACAGCATTGTACAATGCAAAATTAAAAAGCTTTAAGTACCGTTACTTCGTGATCATGGCACGTTAATAATTACCGAAATACAAAGTGTAGCTACCAAAATGTAACGGGTTCGAATTTATTTATTTATATCCCGAAGGAACGCAAAGAAATGGAAGCTCCTGTCCTGTGGGAGTCGTGGAACCCCTTCACATGGCTTCTTCACATTTATTGTGGAATAAATGAATATGAATATGAAAAAAAAACATGGTAATAATATGGTTTTTCATAATAAGTATTACGCATTGTTTAATTTTTATTCAATCCAACATACCTCGTTCCAGAATCAGCAGAGTTCGCGATAGCCAACGTCCAGTGTCACTACGACAGTTCGGACGGCGAGCCGGAGCCGGAGCGCGTGTCGGTGCGCCGCGACGACCACACGTACGACACGCGCGACGAGCCGCCCGCCTTCATCATACAGCACGTGCCGGTATGTCACGCGACACAGCGTGGTACGATGCACGATGGTATGACACATAAACCTACTTGACATGACTTGATGCGACTTGGTATGACTTTTAACTACTTGACATGACACGTCTTGATATGACATGAGTCATTACACGCGACTGATATGAATTGAATATTAAAACTACTTGACATGGCACGTGTAGATATGACATGACACGACTGGGCAATATGACATGTCACGACTTGATATGACATGGCAAGACTAGACACGACGTGACAAGATCCAATGCCACTACGAAAGTTCAGACAGCGAGGCGGAGCCGAAGCGCGTGTCGGTGCGCTGCGACAACCACACTTAAGATACACAGGACAAGCCCTTTGCTTTCATCATACAGCATGTGCCGGTATGACACGTGTCACAACATGGTATGACATGACATGAGACGTGACTTGGCATAACATGCTATGGCATCACGCGACCTGACATGACTTGAAATGATTCGACATGACTTAAGACGGCATAATACGACATGATATGTGTAGTAAGTGCTCCCATCGCTAGAGGTAAGGCAACTTACGTTTAGTTGGCTCGCTACTACACCAGCAGGTATGCAGGTAGGCGTCCGCTCTCGCCTGTGGCTCACACACACGTGACACCTCCTCTCCACTCCACCCGTGCATACGAGACAACGTCATATAAGTCAGATTATAACACTTCCTTTTATAACCCGCTCGTAAGAATGTGTCGGCTTTACAACGAGATATCTGTGAGGCATACGCAAATTGATATTTTTAATCCAAATCCCTAAACTTTTGGAAAGTCAGTTAAACAACTAAATCTATCATAATAACACACCATACGCCCACACCGCTCGCTGTCATAAGTGTAACTACGTATTAAGTAAATTATTGTTTTAAATTATAACTTTTTAATTTTGTATTTTACAATGCTATTTTTATGTGATAATTTTTAATCAAGTAAATATACTAGAAAAAAGCAACTCGTCTCAGATAGTCAAACATCTGTAAAGATGTTTCTTTCGAATGCGAGGATATTTCTCTCATTGATGAAACGACGGTGGCCAACACCGTAGAAAAAGGTGAATATACTAGAGAATTTCAACGTGTTCTCGTAGGTCTCTGTAGCATAATTGGTCAGTGCATTGGGCCGGATTCCCAAGGATGCGGGTTCGAGTCCCGTCAGGGCGACATGAGACGAGTTGCTTTTTTCTAGTATATTTACTTGATTAAAAATTATTGTTTTAAAATTAAGTTTAAAATTAAATTAATGTCTAAGTTAATCAATTTGTTTTGAAGAGTAGATCTTACTCGTTAAATCACTTTGTAAATGATGTGTCAGCATAGTTTGGATTACAGTCTAGCACTTAACAATTATTAATGTACCTATACATATAATTCTGATTGTAATCTGTTTTGTTGTCCGTATAATAATAAATAAATAAATAAATTATATCCTACTATCTATATGGCAACACGAAACGACATAAATATGACTCGATATGCCTTGACACAGCGACATGATGTGATAGGTATGACATGACATGACCCGACATGATATGATAAGACATGATTTGGCATGGCAAGCAGGACATGACTTGATACGAGACAATGACAAATTGACAATACTACTTGACGTTTGTCTACCTTTTCGCCTTTAATCACTATAGCCCACCCAACAAAGTAGTTTCCATCCCGAAATTAACCGAACGAAGTAGTAGGCAAAAGTTAATGTCTGGTAAAACTAGTCTTTTCGAAAAATTAACACTTTTCCAGAAGTGCAGTTTGAAAATGGCTAGGAATTTGAAAAAAGTATTAAAATAAAAGTTGTACAAAATTTTATGAGCTTTAATTACATGCAAAATAATTTTGTTCTACGACGCACCGTTTTGAATATATTAGTAAAATACTGAAAAGTGGGACCATTCCCCCCACTCCGGCGCACTTCCTAGAAGCAGGGATTTTTTAATATCTTTACTCCCTAAGCAACCTGAACAACTTTCTGAAGAAATCGCTTAGGTTCCAGCTCACGCACTCTACAGTCTACACCCCATTTTGGGCTACACGTTGAGTGGACTACTGATATAGTTCAAAATTCAAAATTCAGTAAGTATCATTTATTAAGTCTAGGCTATTACAAGCCCATATGAACGTCAAAGAAGCTACGCCATCGGTTCACAAACCCTACGGCGGGAGACCTTGTAACGAGAAAAACCGGCAAGAAACTCGTTAAGGGCTATTTTTTTCTTCCTGTTTTATTTCATACAGAGTCGTCAAATGGAAAAGTAACCTTAACATATGAGTATAGTCAATTTCTATCACAAAAAGAAAATACTAACTATAATATTACATATTATGGTTATCCTAACCGTAAACAATTTTCAACTCGCAAGGAAGGACTTCCATTATAACAGTTGAGCACATATTTACATATGAATGTCGTCCACCGGCAGGCGACGACGCCGCCGCAGCTGCCGACGTCGTCGCAGCAGTTCGTTCCCAAGATCATGACCATCGGCCCCTCGTACGTGCAGGCTGTTAACGTCATACACGTTGGAGATCGACCGCAGGTTCGATTCTTGTTGAAGGGGTTTAAACTTTTTTGTATCGAGGCAGGCCCCTTCCTAGTCCGCAGTATGAGACGCCATTTTGAAACAAAAAAACAAAATAGCGTCCCACGATAATACCAATATAAATGAACAGAGGACACATTCGGTTGGTGGAAGGACTCGTTGTAAGTCCGCCTGGCTAGCCACCACCATCTTATCTAAGTCTGACGCCATAACAACAAAGTTTTCAGCATTATTGTGTTCCGGCAGTTAGAGATAAGATAGCCAGTTCCTCAGTGATTGAGGATTCCGAGGAGCTCGCTTCCATCTTCAGCCTTATCAATACTTAACATCAGGTATGATGAAGGTTAAAAGTCTCCCCGTCGTTCATAAAAAAAAAAAAAAAAAACAGAGGAACAATAAATATTATGGTACATATTGCCCGAAAGTGTCACGTTAGCCAGATAAGTAATTAGATTTAAAATTTATTAAGTAATGTTTCACTAATCTGACACTTCAGGGCATTATGTTGCGTAACATTTTTTGTTCATCCTTAGATACGTTTTCCCTATCCATTTATCTAAGTATTATCGTGCGTCACCATTTTGAAAAGAAAACAAAATGGTGGACCCTGGACGACCAAAAGGTTCAAACCCCTTTAGCAACTTTAGTTGTATTGTGTTTCAAAAAAGTTCTCTTTACCAACCTTCATTCAAGACTGTTTTAACCGTCGATAAGAACGGCCGCATGAAACATGGAACATTTTCACATATTTTACGAAATAATAAACTTAATAAGCTTAAACTTAGCACATCATACCTAATTAAATACCTAACGTTTCACGTTTCTGACAGTTTGTGAAAAAAAAATCATTTAATTCAGACAAAGTCCATATGTTGTTTACAAATGTCAATTACAAAATTAAATCGGATTAAATCAAAATTAAATTCACCTAAATTAATACATTAAATTAGATTAGATTAAATCAAATTAAAGTTAAAAAGTAAAATTAAAATTAAAATGCACATAAATAAAATAAAATTTAGTTTAAATAAGATAGCTTGTTTAGGTACAGTACCTACCTAGTGTAAAAAAGCACTCACTACTATAAATTGTCCAATAAAATTCCACAGTATATTTGTGTAAGGTTAGATTACTAATCAGTTAATTACCAGTTTTTATTGAATATCAACTCTTCACCCAGGTCCCCCAATCGACGCAGCCCGAGTTCAACATAAGCAAACGAATTCGCCGCAGTGAGGTCGTGCTCCGGCAAGCGGCGGACTGCGTCAGTCGGGGGCTCACCTTCCAGACTGTATCGGAACAGTTCAATATACCTATATCTACTATACGGTGAGTGTATACTTGATGTATACTTGGTGTTTACCACATGTATACATGTTGTATATAAAATAAATATTTTTCTATTTCTATTTTTCTATTGTATGTGTCGCAGGATAATTGGATAAATCGTTATTTTTTGCAAAAATCCTATGAATGTTGCGAAAACACGGATAATTAGACAATGGTGCTGCCATTACTCAAACCTACTGAAAAAAGATAGGGTTTTTGCGGAAAAATGGGTTGCCTAAGTAAGATTGCGAAAAGAATCGCTCGCAATTTATTAAATAAGAACATTGATTGGCTAGTCAGACCGTCCAAAACAACATCTTCTCGGATTGGCTGACGATTTGATGTTTCAAATGTCAATCCATGCTCTCAAGTGTAGTAAAATGTCTGTGAACCAATCAGAATAAGAGTTAGTAAGCAAGCAAAAATTAATCCAAACGCCCCCTAATTGTCTAATTTCAAAATCTATCACAATCCCTTTCAGAGGTATTGTGATTGTCATATTGCTTAGACAGTTTTATTTCGTTTATTCCATACCTTTTAAAACGCCTCCCGATCACAATCCCTTTCAAATGTCAAATAGTGACGGCCTGAATATCTTTCAAATAACGAATTGAAAGGGATTGCCATAGTTTTTAAATTAGACCATTAGCCCCCCTGAGTTTAGAATATCTAATGTTACTAAAGCAACCCGTATTTTTGCAAAAAACCCGTATTTCTTCAATGAGTTTGAGAATAATGTCAACACCATTGTCTAATTATCCGTGTTTTCGCAATATCCCTAGGATTTTTGCGATAATTCTATTTACTATCATATATTAAATCATCCTACGACATTATATATTTTTGACGTGTTCCTTCCAACCTCTTTCTTATGTTCAGTGGCGCCACTATTATTTTACTAACTACGGCCGCTTACGTGGTTCCCGTTCCCGTGGGAATATCGGGATAAAAAGTAGTCTATGTCTTGTTCCAGGCCATCTTCTGTGCCAAATTTCATCCAAATCAGTTCAGTAGTTTTTACGTGAAAGAGTAACAAACATCTAAATATCCAAACATACTCACAAACTTTCACATTTATAATATTAGTAGAACTACTCGTACTTACTCATTTTTTATGATTTTAGAATTTTTGCATTTTTCAATGCTATTTTTATACTTATAATAAATTTTAAAATAGAAAAATATTGGAAAAAAAACAACTCGGCCACAAGTGAATTCTCAGATGGGACTCGAACCCACGACCTTTGCAAATCTGGTCTAATGCTCTAACCGCTGAGCTATCGAGACTTGCGAACCACCGTCGAAATTCTCCAACAATTTTTTATTTTAATACTTACTCTTTTATTTAATCAACTATATTATTTGATATTTTATTTGTATTTTCAGTTTTTTCATGGCCCGGAAAGGGATACTGCCGAGGCGACGGCGCGGCCGCAGTGCTCAGGTAAATATAAATAAGTTTATAAAGCTATAAAATATATATTTTTATGTATGTATATCTCTCTCATATATATTTATATGTATGTATTGTTTAGTATCCAAAACACAAGTTCTTTTAGAAACTTAACGTGGGCTAGATAATTTTTGTGATTGTTTACAAATAATTATTTATTAACAGCTGAAGCCCTGCAATAGCCCGGAGCCCCCGTTCCACATGCAACACTTCAAGCTGCCCGACATGGTGGCGCTGCGAGAGGACTGCGAGGAGGACTCGTCGCATACTTCATAAATATACACTGTGTATATCGTATACATAGCATTATTAGCATACTTCATAAATATACACTGTGTATATCGTATACATAGCATTATTATGCTAATTATGCAGTACAAATGCAATACGAGGGAAATGTGATGAAGATTTTTCACAAACCTCATGAAGTGTATACAGTGGTGATCACATAATTAATGACACTAGCCGATTTTCATACAATCGATGTAACTTTGGAGCCTTGGTTCTCTGCCAAGGATTGACTGAGCTGTGATCTAATAATGGCTATGCAGGGAGTGAATGGAGGAGATCCGGATTGCACACCCAACTGATCTGATCAACCACCACTGTATATTGTATACATAGCCTTATATGCAATATACATGCAAACGAGCAATGTGATGAGGATTTCCCACAAATATCATGAATTACCTACAGTATTATACAGTGTATAATACGTATAATATATTGTATACATACCAGCAAATGCATGTGTGAGAACTTTGAAACAGGTTAATCAGAAACATAATAATTGTACAGTGTATATGTTGTATATATACATAGCAGTATATGAAATACGCATACATGCGAGAAAACTGTGAACAATACTTCTCACTCACATCATCAAATATGCACAGTGTATAAATATACACTATGTATATTAATATATTTTATGTATACAATACATATTAGCATATGGACAGTGAAAACTTCGCATTTATATCAAGTTAGCTCCAATCATGCTTAATTTAATTTTTATGTAAAGTCGAACAATTATAGAAGTAAATATTCGTTCAAGCCATACTCTTGTGAGGCATTTCTTTTAAGGCGCTATACGACTGAAGCAAGGCAACAATGAGAAAACGACGCGCGCGGGAGCGAGACTTATTTTGCAAATTTGACTAATAAAACCACGAAACCACTTCGTAGTAAATAACTATAGCGATTTTCAAGAGAAATGAAGCTACACGATTCTAAATATTTCCTTATTACATGTAAGGGGTTACATTTGGGAATAATTTTCGTATTTTTAAGGGGTCTTTTCGAAAAGAAAAAGTGTTGAGGCATAACCATAAAATTGTGTTTCTGAAACTTTACAAATCTAGATAAAAGTGTGAAGAAATATACATCTTATTACTAGATTTGTAACATCTTAGTTTTATTACAAAAAATTATACCAACCGAATTGAGAACCTCCTCCTTTTTTGAAGTCGGTTAAAAAGTACGTACTTTTTCGGTATAGCGTCTTAAACTGACTCTTATTATTATAGGTTATCAATTGTCAGTTGTTTATAATAATGTTGATCCTTTTTTTGTATAGAAATATCAAAATCAAAAGTCACAAATAAATAGCTTTATTTTAGGATTTTTGATTTTTTGCAATTTTAAATGCTTCTTTGATACTTATGATAAATTTTAAATAGAAAAATATTTAAAAAAACTCAACTCGACCACAAGTGAATTCCAACTCCCATCTGAGAATTCAATTGTGGCCGAGTTGACTTTTCCAAAATATTTTTCTATTAAAAATTAATCTTTCTTTCATAAATAGCTTTATTATTATTTTTCATGTCTCATATTCTGAAAGTAACTCATAACTTGCCTAAAATGTGGGTTGAAAGTGATATGTGGCGGCCCTAGGGCTGTAATAAATTTGAAAAAAGAATAGGTGGTGTCATGTCAAATCGATATCAGTAATCTCTTTGGACTTTTATTTACCAAAGGTATGTAGGCAAAGGCACAGAAGCCTATACAGCTTATTTTGCTACATTATAAAATAATTAAAATCGTAGAAACCTTACAAAATTTTTTTTAGAATATTCTGTTTGTTTTTACTTTCCTTATATTCAAAATGAAAAGTAGAGTGTTTACTTCGGGTGTATGGACCCATACCAGTCTCGAACTATCGGCGCCCTCACTTCGTTCAGGCGCCAAAACACTCGACTGTTATGGGTGTCATACAGCCCTTGATAAACAATCTACTATTGTTCAACTATTAAGACTGCGCCGACATTTTCAGCGAAAAAGGACAGTTACTATAGGTACTTACGGCTAACATGATATAAATAACAATAGTTTATTTCCACAGTGAAAGTTTACATAGTTATTACCATGGATAATGTGTCTATGTACACTGTTTGCGAGTTCAAATTTTAAAAAGGGCAGTTGTTTTATTGATCTCATCTAAAGTTGCACAAAATCTTCAAAAACGTGTCTTGACGTTTACAAGAAGACGTATATTTTTCCTTATAAATGTTACAAACTACATTTTCAATTTAAGGTCTAAAAGATTTAATAGAATTTTATCAAAAATGCGCTCCAAATTCTCTATACAAATTTACTATGGACGCGATGTGTCGTATTTTACATGTGAAACATTTTGACATTGTCATATCATACAATAATGTCATTAGGGTCGGTGTAGTCTAATGGTCGGTTTCAATAACCTATCCTCGTTAAGAGATAGGCTTACTGGAGCTTTGTTGCCTAGATATTTTTGTTAATCAGCCCAAAATAAACCAAAATAACAGCGGTTACTAAGTAACGTAACCAAGATAGGCCTATCCCTTGTTAGGAATAGATTATTGAAACCGGCCGTAAATAAATTCGTTCCTATGAAACAAAGAAAAAAAAATTTTGCGGTATAACTAATAAGTTTCGTTGAATTTTTTAAAAGTTATTTTAACTTTTCTAAATCTTTACGACAACTTTTTGAGTGTTTTACGAGTTTAGTAGGTAAATATTTTTTCTTTACGTTATATTGTAGTCATTACCACACTATATCCCTGAGATTTGCGTAAAAAAATCATATAACATCACAAGTACCTACTTAGAGACAAGATAGATTACGTGGTATCTCTTGGTTTTCTAAGCAGAATAAGAGAAAAGTGGCTTAAATAAATATCACCTAGAATTTGGTAGCGTTGTAAAAGTATACCTCCTTTGTAAATAAATAATAGTTAAATACCTATATGTAAAAAGAAATCTCGTAATGTTAGCAAAGTATTATGTCTATGTAAAAAGTATAGCTGCAGTAGAAAAGACTTTGTGATTGTTTTACCATATTTTTGTAAGTGTAAGCAACTTCGGTATTTATAGTGGAAAAGAGTTCTAAATTATATGTAACAATTAAGATGTCTAGGTTTTATTATATAAGTAACAGGCTTTTATCAGTTATCAAAAAATTTCAAATTGTATGTAGATATACAAAACGGTGTGTATGTACAACACAGGCGTGTATGTACAAAACAGGCGTGTCTGTACAACACAGGCGTGTATGTATGACACAGGCACGTATGTGTGTATGTGTTATGTTTATATTCAGTCCCCCGATCGAGTACAAGTATTTTTTTACTCCTCTTTAATTTTATCTCAAAAGTGATTAAAATTATGTTAAATGTGGACATAGTTAAGTATGGATGATAATAACAGCTAACCGGTCAATGTTTGCTAGTCTTTCTCACTGCTACAAATGACAGTGTATACCTACATAAAAACAAAATATACGTGTTATGACTTAGTATACAAAAAATAACGTTGTATACACCTGTGTGTATACAACGTTATTTTTTTGCTGTATACACAAAGGTATTTAAGTTGTGTAACACAGTTAGTCATACGGTTCACCAAAAATCCAAAACAAATTAAATAGTGAGCTGCCATGTTACGTGTAGGTACAACATATACACGTGTCAGGCAAATAATCAATCGAGCCTCTGCGTTATTTTCTTACAAACATACACACTTTACAGTCTTATTAGTCAAAACGTATAAAACAGTCGTCGCTATATGAGTCGAATACTCGACTTGCAAAAGAAAAACAAATTCACTCAATCCGGTTTCCTACAACTTTATATGGAATGAAAATTAATCATTTGTTATTTTTTCTTTGCACAAAACTGAAAGTTATCTTAAATTTTCGGGACTTTTGTACTTGACGTACAAATGTTTACATAACTGCATAGACGTTTTGAATATCGAGACTGTAAAGTGAGTATGATTGTATGAAAATAACGCAATGGCTCAATTTTTTTGGCGACAATGTATTTTTCTAGCGACCGTGATTAGTCGCAATAGGATATAAATAGCTTAAAGGCAGCTTTTTAACTATAAACCTAATGTGTTTCTAAGATAAAAGTACTTATGATTATAAAATGTAAAATATAGGAAGAACACAATTTTTTGCAGGGCAAATATTTTCTATTATTCAGTGTTAGTTTAATAAATAACGCACCGTGTAATTTACGTTATTTATTTAAAATAATTGAGATTCGAATACCTAAACGATAACGAATTATTTCTTAGTATATCTCGATACTGTAATAAAAACAATGTTGTAATTTCGCAATATTATAAAGCAGCTATGTAGGTATGTAAATACATTAAGTACTTAGTTTGTAAGATTTTGTTTAGCTTTTAAATTAGCAATTCTTATGAAAAATTGCCTAAGTAATTGATAAATAAATATTTAGAGAAAAATTGTACATAAAATAGTATGTATTATAGTGGCGAAATATAAAATGGTCTGGTAATAGTTGACAAATAATACAAAAGTTGCATTTCGGTATGTTTATTATATTAGTTCATAAGCTATTCATTATTATTATGTGTATAGGCAGCAAAATGGTATAATACTGATTGTGGTGACTGAGTATGGTGTTCTGGGGGCCAAATTTTAGTCAAAATCGTCTCTTAATGGTGTTTCAATAGTAGTGTTTATTTACATCGTCGTAACAAGAAATGTGTAAAACAGGCCTGCCATTGAAACGCCATTGGAATACGATTGTGACTAAGCATTAGCAGAATTGGGCCCCTGTTCCAATAGCCATCAGATACTATGGGTTAGATACTTGGAGCCAAGTTTAACAACTGTTGATTAAATAATCGTCGATTAAAACAGCGTTCTTTATCTGTAAACTGCAAACAAACAACTGAAATGCAATCATTTTAACGCCCAGCGTTAATTGATCGGTTATTTAAATACCTAGTTGGTGGTACTTTATTTAAAAAAAAAACCAGTGGGTTTCTATTTAAGTATAGGCGAGAATGGTAGAACTAGAAATACCATATTTTCTCACTTCATTCAAATGAAAATATAAATAAGTAATATACCAGAAATTACAGGAATTGAAGCCAGAGCATTATTTTTACAATCACCAATTCATGAAATAGTTAAGTAGGTATTATAAACTGGCATTTTTTTCCAAACTGTAAAGCGCAGTTTACACTAAAAGCGAAGCGAAACGATTCAAGTTCGCATATGAAAAGGCGTCAAAATTATACACAACGCACTGACATCGTAGCTAAACTACGCGAAAATTATATTACGGTGGTTTTCAGTAACCTATCCTCACTAACGGCCGGTTTCAATAATATATTCCTAATAAGAGATATCCCTATCTTGGTTTCGTTACTTAGCAACCGCTGTTATTTTGGGCTGATTAACGAAAATATCTTGGCAACAAACCTCTAGCAAGCCTATCTTTTAGGTACTGTAGATAGGTTATTGAAACCGATCGTAGGAGATGGCTTACTAAAGCTTTGTTGCATAGATAATAAACAAACCCAAAATAACAGCGGTTGCTTAGTAACGTAACCAAAATAGGCTTAGCTCTTGTTAGGGATAGATTATTGAAACGGCTCTCAATCTTCCTAAAATAATTATCTTTTGGCAATCCGCCCGTTAGGCTGGGAATACACGTCAGATTTTTCTCTCCGATAGTCGGATCTGAGTGTTAAGTGTGAGTTTTCTCACCTTACTCGCTTACGCCGCAGTTTGCGAATAGAGTTTAATTCAACCTTATTCACATTGCATTAAGGCTATCGGTCAAAATGTTATTCTCACGCGATGGTAACATTTGGACATTTGCAAACTCACAGTAAGTAAGATTGTGGTATTTTCATCTGTCATATTGCTTAGACAGTTCAATTTCGTTTATTCCATACCTTTTAAAACGCGTCCCGATCACAATCCCTTGCAAATGTCAAATAGTGACGGCCTGAATATCTTTCAAATTACGAATTAAAAGGGATTGCGATAGATTTTAAATTAGACAATTAGCCCCCAGACAATCGGAAGGCGCTCGTGCCAAACATTTGTTAGAACACTCAATACACATCCGACCCGATAGTCGGATCGGACGTCCGAGTCGGAAAGATCACTTCTCGTTCACGATTTTATTGTCTTATCCAATTGTCTGAAGGCGCTGTATGCATACTTCTGTACAGAGACGAAATAGACGTCCGATTCTCCTTCCGATTTTCCAGTTGACTCTCTAGCGCATATAAATTTACTCTTTGGACTGAGTTTAGAAAAAGTCGGACGTGTATTGAATCCGATCAGATAGTCTGATAAGCAAAATTTACGTATATTGCCAGCCCTTTATATGCGGAACAAAAAGAACCGCTTCGCTCAGTGGCGCTCGCGCTTAACATGTATATATGTCACCGTTTTTTGCAATAACCGATTGTTTGTATGGGTGAAAAAATAAATGACCAAACAGTGCTTAATAACTCTGAATTTGTTGATGAACCAAAATGTAACACACGTACTATTATTTAATGCATGTGTCAATGAGATGGCCGCGAACAATAACAAGTCTATACGTGTTATTGTACCCTATGGTATATACCGATGGTGGTTGTTACCCTATGGTAACCTACGGGTAATTGTACACCGTGCCGCGATTGGTGCATTCGATGCGGGTTCGTTCACAATTAAAAGTTGCTGAAATCATTTGTTTATAATCAAATCACAGCAGGACAATGATTATTTATAAATAAAAGTAAAATTTACCGCTTCATTCGTACAGCCTGTTTACAATATTTCGGTAGTTTATGAACACACCCGATTATTAACAAACAATCGGTTCTTGCAGAACGGTGGCATATACAGTTTGCCAATTATAAAGCCTAGCCGCTGAGAGAATGCATTCTTGACAGGTCATGTCAGTACTCCATATCAAGTGAATAAAAGCTTATTGTCGAATATATTACTTTTCCGGATAATCGAAAATGAACTTTTATTTAGTAAACTTGTAGAGATGATGGTGGAGTATGGAAAAGGTGGTTTGATGGTAAGCCACTTATAGAAAGGTCGAATAGCGAGCTCTTCCTCCGGACTAGGTGTTGGTAGTCCGGGGACCGCGGTCCGACAGTTGGTCGTCGGATGTTGTATATATGTGAGTGGCTGGTGGAATCTCGCTTGCGTGATGTAGGTTTCCATACATGTTGTTACATCCCATTCTGAATTGTTATCAGCGCCATCTATTTGATGCACGGTGGATACAAGTTTCTGGCACCGTCTGTAGTACCTAGTATATGCGGCGTCAGGTAGGTGCCGCCACAGACTTAACGAACTGGCAGAATCCTGCCTGTTAGAAACGCATTCTCTCAAACAGCTGGACTCTAGCTATAGAACCCTTGTAGTGAATCTCAGAATGTTAAAATGTATTTATTTTTGTGACCCGTAACTATAAGTGTCCAGTATTATTTTGAACAAATCTTTTGGTCTGCCGATTACTACTGAAATTTACTTTATTTTTTGCTGTACCTGCTGTTCTCAATACCTAAAATTAAATAAGTTTAAACACTTTTATTATTTATTATTAATTTACACCTAAAAAGGGCGTAAGATTTTGTTAAATAAAAAAAAGAAAAGAACAAATCTTTTTTTTTTATATATATCCCTTTTTACTGCAATTCATTCCATGAAGCTTCATAAAAGCTGATATATACAACGTTCTTTTACCTACATACAATTTGTTTCGCCTTTTTAAATATTCACTTCATGCCCGTAGTCCAGTTAACTGGACCATCGTCGAACTCTCAAGCGTAGTACAGTTAAATGTACCACAGAATAAAAAAAACCACGGTACATAACTCTTGTGCGTAGGTACCTACATAAAATAGGAAAATTCTGAACGGAAGTACCAGGGCAGCATAACCAACCAGTAGTTATTATATTTGAAGAGCTGCTGCTTATAATAAATTAAAAACACACACAAGTACCTACATTTAAAATTAACTTTTTCCACTCAATCAGAATATCTCAAAACATCGCAAAATTGCTACTGGTTGGTTATGCTGCCCTGGTAAAAGTACCAGGTTCAGAATTCCCGTTTTTCTTGTACGTATCAGAGTTCTGATTTCCGTGGTACAGTTAACTTTACTAGTTACCGCATTATAGTTTAACGATGATCCAGTTAACTGGACAATGCCAACTGTACTACGGGCAAGAAGTGTAAAATTTTTGCATTTTGTAATGAGCCGGTTCAAACAACGCCAAGCTAGATCCTCATATTTTTAAATATCTAATGATTTTATTTTTTAATGTAATAAAATCAAATTACAGTAGTAACCGGTAGATCACTCTAATCTAACCTAGTGCCATCTAGCGTTAGCCGCGTTGTGTAGTAGCGTAGCCGTGGCGGTGTGTAGATACATAATTATACATACATACAATACAACAATAAAAGTATTTTGTGTACCATTTTGTTTTATTGAATACCTACTGTACGTACATTTTGTTACCTACTTCTTTTTAGGGTTTCGTATCTTAATGGCAACAAACGGAACCCTTGTAGATTCATCACGACTGTCCGTCTGTATGTCACAGCCACTTTATTCCAAAACTATGAAGATTACACAGTTGAAACTTGGCAGGTGTATTCTGTAAACCACTTTACGGTTTTTACACAAAAATAAAAATATATATACAGTGGTGGTTAGATAAGACTGGCCAGCGTGGTAGCAGTAGGCTAATAACCTCATATGAACGCCTAGCTCACGCCTATTGAGGCGTGAGCTAGGAGAGGCGAATGTCCAGCAGTAGTCGTCTACAGGCTGATGATGATGATGATGAAGAAGAATCTCTTCCAGGCAACCTTAGGTAAGAGACGGCACTCTTCATGTGCGAGTTCGACTCGCACTTGGCCGAATATTTTTTATACTGCAACGCCTTTAATTAACCTCAAAGTAGGTATCTTTTAATCATCATCAGCCCATCTTCCCCAACTGCTGCTGCGTGCCTTGCTTCCCTTGCTTGTGGGCTGCTTCCACGCAGAGTTGTCTACAAATATTCATTTCGCAAGTTAAGTGACCGTTAGTGTGAGTTTGTAAATATCCAGATGTTTACATCGCGCAAGATAAAATTTTGACAGATAGACCTTAATGTAATGGAAATAAGGTTGAGAACTCACTCAGGATTGTAGACACTGGCAAGTACTATCTGACCAAGACAATTAGACGCATCAATCAGTTAATCACTGTAGCGCTAATTAATCACATGATAACAGAAGTGCGGTGATAGAAGTGGGCTGCAGGTGCCAAAAGTGCAAAACCGCATTCCTGTTATGTGACTAATTGTCTTGGTCGTGTAGTACAGTTGGAGATATCAACTTAAGAGGCTAGCGGATCGTCAGTCTCCCATACAAATTTAATACCAAAATAATTTAAAATTTGAGCATGATTCACGGTCCTTGTAATGTCATTTGGATTATGACAGTATTTATCTAGGTTTCTATTAAAAATAATCCAAAATATTTACGCAATAAAGAAATAATGCTAATTCTTTTTTTTTCATACGAATCTGCAATTCGCATTTATTTTTGACTGGATATAAGTATTTAGGATATTTTTTTCAATGGCTACCTAGATAAATATTGTCTTAATCCGAATAACATCACAAGAACAGAAAATAACGCTATTTTCTTTATTTTTTTAGTTTGACTTTTGTTTTAATTGGTGTTGACATTGTACTTAGTTACCAATTTTTTTTAGTGTAACATTTATTTTTTATTGGAGTTGACATTGCAATTTATTTAAGTAATTATTCATTAATTTACCTAATTGTTATTATGTACATTCTATAAAATTAATAATATTCAACACAATGTATATTGTATGGAATAAATGAATTGTATTGTATTGCAAATCATTTTGGTAATACGTTAGTATGGATGGGGAGCTAACCGGTCGCAGGCCTCTTAAGGTGCCACGGCCATCATAGCCCATTGTATATTTTTAAGGAAGTTTATAAATCAAACAACATCTTTCTAAACATGAAGTTTATTTCCTTACATCTACAGTGTTAAGGCATCGAAAGATTGGACACGCACATTGTACCGACATATATTTATTGAGAGACAGTGGTTCAAGTTACTTCACTTTATTTTATAGCTTTTTAATATTTTGTCTTAACATGTATACAGTATGCATAGGCAATTATACACAAAATTATGTCAACAAAAAACGCTGTCTACACAACAAACATGTTATGTATACACGTTTATTAAGTGTACAACGTTATTTTAACGTTTACGGTAAAAATATTCAAAATGTTGTATACAAAAATACCATGTATACAAATTAGGAAAAAGATTGCCTAAAAAGTAAAGTGGAGTAACCTGAATTATTATAATCATTATATTTAGCAGCAAAGCTAATAAACCAACTTTTGATTTGGACAAACATTTTGTACCAACATTGCACTTATTATAATTTATTATAACCAAAGCACTCGACATCAATGATATGTATTAAAATGGATGTACAGTTGACCAAACAAAGAAGTAGACATCTTTATACGAACAACGTTCTTTTATTGTGTTATTGCCATCTCGATATGTGTGTGACTGCGTAAGGAATTTCAAATACTTTAAATAAGTACTTTAAGTAAAAACTACGTGTGTTGTGCCGATTAAGAGTATTTAATAAACCAAGTACTATATTTAGAACAAATATAATTATTAAAATAATTAAGCCCCAAAGTAAGCACTGTAAGGCTTGTGTTATGGGATACTAGGGTAACGGGTATAAATACATATAGTTATACATATATTTTTACTGAACACTTTTTGAGTTTCCTTTAAAAAGGTTTCATTTATTTCAAATATTTTGACAATCGATTAAGATGAAACGGCCAATGAATTATAAATTAAAAAAAAACAGAGAATCACGATTATCCAATTTCAGTTAATTTGTTCTAAATATAGCCTTAAATTTTTAATGAAAAACATTCATAACATTAATTAAGTACATTCCAGAATGTATCACCGCCGATAAAATCACAAAATAATTTCTACCTCTCCATTTTTGCGTTATTAAAATAGTATTTTTAAGCTGGCAAGTTCTACACGTCTGTCTAAAAAGGGACGCCGTATTTTAAATATATTATTAGTTAAAAAAAATGGTAATAATGCAAAATAATATTGCAAATCTAAACTAAATATATTTACAATTTTACTAATTTAAAACAACTTAATACAAGATGTTATCAGCTATTTGATTATGTAACTCTGTTGGTAACAGATTTTGATCGAAATCGATTGAAAGTGCAGTTACATTGCTGTTTTAGTAAGATAGTTGTCACATTGATTTTTACTAAAGCAGCAATGTGACTGCACTTCCAATCAAACGTTGATAGAATCAAGTTACATAATCAGGGGGTGTTTCCTGATTCGCATAAAACATGTGTTTTCAAACGGAACTAAAAAAACACAAATGTCTCACTGAAATATGAATTTTTAGAAGCTCTCCATATTTGAATACCAAAAGGACTAAAATATAAAAAGCCTCATTTTACTGGGACTCAAATTTCAAATTGTAGTGTTACATATTCCAAAACCCAAATTTAATGTGAACCAAGAACCATAATAACATTCTGTCAGCTTTACTGATGAATATTTATTAAAATATTGAACAATTTCCGATCAATACTGCCCGTACAGGTCGGTTATCTAAAGCCGGCACGTACAACACATTCGCACGTGTGTCTGTGAAAGCGCGCGGCATGACGTTGCACCGCATGATAATCAAGAATAGTATGTCTGTCTGTCTGTCTCGCGCGCGGTCCAACTTATGAGTGTGAAGGAGATAATTATCGTTTTGCTTTTGCTGCTAAAGACTGATTTTTTTCCATTTGTCAATTCGTTTTTTTAAATGACATTAGTGCGAGTCAACGTGCCAGCTTTCGTTATAAATGAACTGTCAGAATGTGCACAAAATAAGTTTATTTTTTTAACAACCAAATCATCGATATCTTTAACAGTTAATATAAGCTTATACTAAGCATACAAATTAAATGGTTGAAAAAAAAGTTCTTAAATTTATTTCTTTAAAAAAGTCACGTGACAAGGTCAAATCTCCACAATTAATATAAAACCCAAAGTATTAAAAGTTAAGGTTCAAAATAAAAGGATTTTCATTGATTTGCAGAACCCAATACAATATTGAAAAATAGTTGATCTGTTATATATATTTAATTAAAAAATAATTTGTTGAGTAAAACTTGATTTATCTTTAAATTACATAAAGTCGATATTGATAAAACTAATTAAAATACACAACTTTTTAATAAAACAGTCATCAGTAAAATACTATAACATACTTTTAATGGCGTACGATTTATTTAAGTATGTTATTTTTCTGTTTCTCACAACTGGAGTCACTCCATGAAAAAATATCTTTTATTTATTTCTCTAAAACGAAAAGTAAATTACTGGCTTGTCTTTTCGTGTCGTTAGAAAAAAATTGACCTCCCATCGTCAAATTTTTACAACCGGTAAATTGTTTATTAGTCCTTCGAAAGCGACATTTTATTATTGAAATATATATTTCCATGGAGCGACTTAATATTAAAAATATCGTATGTATGTTTATATGTATATGTTATTAAGTTATTTGGTCGGATATATAAGTGGAGGTAGACAATACACAAGCTCTCTGGCGTCGTTACATAATAGATAACAGCTTAGTTAAAACTCGACCGATTTTGATGTTTTTATAAAACAACACAAAGAAATCATTCTGTAATGTCATATTTCGTCGGTAGCTATAGAAAAAAAACCACAGCTTTTTCGATCAAACTCGATTTCATTTTTCAATATTCTATTTGTGGAAATGGACCAGTTTTTAATGCACAGATAAAAACTATTCCTCGAATATCAAAATATACAGACAAGTTGTACATTTTGTCATTTATGTCTCTTGTCTCTTTGTGAGTGCCATTTTTTGGTAGTTACGAATTAAAATGGATAATAATTTTAATTGAAAAATCATTCCGAAATACAATAATCAAATAATGATCGAATTTTAACTTAGTTGCAAACCAAGCACGACTCTTTCATTTCATTACAACTAAACATCTATTTTTAAGCATTTTTTATTATAATGAATATACACAGTAAATTTTTATTAAGGGTATTTTATGGATGGCTATCCATACGAACAAATTTTTCTATAAGGTCATACGACAAAAAAAACCACGTCCTACTTTTGGTTGTATTATTGTTTTAACTTTTTTTAACCCTGAACTGACATCGTTATTTTTTGTTACACAACTGACATCGTGACAAATAAAAAATTACCTCTAACTTAAATTATAAAAAATAAACACCCAATTATTTTAAACAGCTAATATTTATTATTCTAATGCAATTATGGTCTATCTAGTTGCATTTACGATAAAAAGTAACATACATTTTCATAGGTCGTAGTTCTTTAATTTGAGAAATAAAAAAATAACACGTTTTTCTACACGCAGGATTCAGAAAGGAAACCGAACATAATGCTTGAATACTCAAAAAAATAAAAGGAAATTAATTAGTTGAATTGTAAAAAAAAATACATACGTAATTAACACCATAGGGTATAAACTTACAACGAAAATTGAGAACTTTTATGCGCCACGACTTTTTAAGATTCAAGCTCGTACACTATACTGAGAATACTTAAAATGAGAAGCGACTATATTTGCCAGAAAAGAAAATATTTGAGTTTTATTGCGCCTGGGGTAAAAAAATACCCCATGATGTTAGTTAAGGGTTAACCCAAATAAAAACGTATGGTAAGAACACCAGTTTTAATTTTGTCGTCGGGTTAATGTAAAATTTATTTGTATGGATAGTTAGACCGTTATTACCTATAGAAAATAATATATTGTGTGTCGTCTAACATTTCACAGGTACTAAAAAGAATAATGGGCAAAGTGTGTTTCAGCGTTTAGAATTATAATATTTTAATTAATAAAACAAAACAAAATTGGACGGAATAATAAAAAAAACGCTTGAATAAGAGTTTATACGAGTCATGAAAAAAATGAGTAAAACTTGAAGCTTGATATTTCTTCCTTTGTTTGTTTAAATAGTTATTTGTTATGCAAGGCTGGAAAGGGTAATTTTGCGGCGAATTACCTTTATTGAAACCTGAGCAATCGAAGGAGTCTAGGAAAGCTTCAATAAAACCAACTTAACTGAAAAAAGAGGAATGCCGAATCCACACCGAGCCCGCTTTCAAACAACGTAACGTCAACTTTGTCCAAACATCAACGCAATATGTACACTTATTCTAGTATCACTACACATTATTTGGTGTCCAATCAGCTAATATTAATGTAATAATCTTGTTTTGCCGTGTGGTGAATACACGTGTCACCACTCCCTTACATGCCTGGGATGTCGTCAGAGTCGAGTAAGAGACTCAACGCATTGAACACCTGTGCGAGAGAAGGAAAACTTGAAACAAACCCTCTACCAACCCGTCTGGCCAGCGTGGTAGCAGTAGGCTAATAGCCTCCTATGAACGCCACAACAGGCGTGAGCTAGGAGAGGCTTATGTCCAGCAGTGGACGTCCACAGGCTGATGATGGTATCTTGTTTTCAATATTATAGGTTGGGTAAGTATAGTTAAACAAATAATAAATTTCATACAATACAATCACAATTTATCTAGCCCAAGTTTTTTTATGAACGACGATGAGACTCTTAGCCTTAATCATAACTGATGTTAAGTATTGATAAGGCTGAAGATGGAAACGAGCCTCTCCCGGAATCCTCAATCACCGAGGAACTGGCTATCTTATCTCGAATTGCCGGAACACAACAATGCTGAAAACATTGTTGTTATGGCGTCAGGCTTAGATAAGATGGTGGTAGCTAGTCAGGCGGACTTACAACAAGTCCTACCACCAACCAAACCGAATACAATATGTACCCCCGCTGGGAATCGAACACGGGACCCCTGGGTCTGATACCGGTTGTTGTACCACTAGACCACAGAGGTGGTTAGATTTCAATGTATTTAATTAATAGCAACAGATTTTAGTTTGTATTTCCAGAACTGTAGTTTTTAAATTTTTAGACTTAATTGATACAGTAAATAAATGATTTTGCTAAAATATTTTGTTGACAGTATACGTCATTCGGATAACTTTGAAGTGCCACAGAAGTCATCCTGAAAAAGAGCCAGTTCCTTAGGTAACCCAGTTTCTTACATCTTGATAAATTACCTTTTAATTTGTATTATTTCTATTGTGTTAGTAACAAGCACTATTGAAACACAATTGAATCACCATTGGAACAAGATTATAGCGTTATCATTAGCTGAATCGACACCCTGGAGTTTAAACGACTTGATATGGCAACTGCAACGTAAAACTAGATCGCAAGATATAATTCAAATAGATACATCAAAACATAGTTATTATAAAATAATACAATAGCCAGTGACCTGCTGTTCTACCCACGTGGCTTCCGTTCCCGTGGGAATATCCAGATAAAATATATCCTATGTTTAAATCAAGGGTATAAACGATATGTGTTCCAAATTTCATTAAAATCTGTTCAGCCGTTTTGCGTGATTGAGTTGCAAATGTCCATACAATTTTTCTTATTTATAATTTTAAGCAAGATGAGATACCTTATTTATACAGGGTATTAAAAGACCCATAACGAAAACGATATCAACGCATTCTCTCCGTCGTTACTATAATTTTCTTGTATGGAACCAAACCTGGGAAACTGATAGTTGAGGAGTTATTGAGGGTCAAAGTCATTAAATTTTTCTAAAGATTTTCGTTTAAAGTAACAAAACCCCAATGAATATCAAAACCACTCAATGTTACGGGGCGGGGGGGGGGGGGGGGGTGAGGGGAGGGGGGGGGTCACCTACTCGAACCCTTTAGACACACGCAAACGTTGTTGCCCGCACTCCATTGCGTGTAAAAAAACATATTTTTTTTTTACGTAAAATAAAACTCGTTTCATAGCAATTATTTTTACATCGTCGTCAGCCATTTTTAATGTCCCCAGTGCTGGGGCACTGGCCTTCCTTATGGATGGATAAGGAGAACGGGCCATGACCCCACGCGGGCCCAATGCGGATTGGTGGGTTTTAACGACTGCGAATGCAGCCGGGACCAACGGCTTAAAGCACGGAGGAGCTCGAGATAGTAAAATTTTGGTCACCCATCCCGTGGCCGACCATTGCGTAGGTTGCTTAACCTCAACAATCGCAGGCCGAGCGCGCGAACCACTGCGCCACGGGCTCCTCATTTTCCTCCTCTTATTTAGTTTGATTTACACTACGCATATATCACGCTTCGGTAGGGGTATTCTAACACTCTGTATAATATCGTCCGCTCATCATAATAATATAATAAATTTAGCTTTAGCTATATATTCTCTTTCTTGTTATATATGTATATATAGATTTGTTTTCTATATTTTCTCTCTCTTCTCGTTGCAAGGTCACCCCGTAGGGTTTGTGAACCGATGGCGTAGCTTCTTTGACGTTCATAAGTGCTTGTAACAGCCTAGACGAATAAATGATATTGACTTTGACTTCTTTGTTTATATTTGACATAAGTAACTATGTTTTGACATACCTACATATAACATGAAATAACTACATCAAAAGTATGTGTGGACGCTTAAAAGTGTATAAACATTGATTTCAACGTTTCAATGAAATGACAAATAATATAACTTTTAATTTGTGTTAAATTTTAAAATAACTGTAAACTTTATCACTATACTATTAGCATAAAGTACCTAGTAATGCAAACACAGACGTATATTGAGATGGACGGTAAAAGTGTACCTTGCATGCCAAAAGTTTGATCCACGGTCAAAGTTTTACGACCTAAGTCAGTCCGCTTGAGACCATTGCCATGAAAACACGCATGTTTTTGATTTAAAAAATTTGTCAATCCATTTGTCATTTCATTTAAACGGCTCATTTAATAAACTTATAACACTTAACATTACATCATTTAATAAATGAAATAAGCGAATTATTTCTACGAAATCTGACTATTTAAATATAACTATTTTTAATTCTGATTATTTAACTAAATATGAAAGGAGATCATTCTTTTTGGGCCAATTTCCAAAAATGCCGACCATCAAATAAATGGTACTTACTCATGGTAAGAAAAGGTCGTTTGGAGCAATAGTTGATTTGTCACGAAAGTTGTAGGATTACTCTAAGTAAGTCACGGTATACAAGTTCATAAATTAGCCATTTTCATACATTCCTTCATTTCGAAAAATACTACAAATGAAAAATATTTATACATATTTGTAAAACTAATGTTTCGAAGTCATTGGACAAAACTATTTAGTAGCACATCATTTTTATACCTACAGAGATACTGATAAAAAAACGATTTTTACGTACTTAATCTTTATATCTCATGCAGGGATATTGATAGATGTGTTATTCGAACATATAATTACCTCGCTGCATCATAAAAATGCTTTAGTTCGCGTTTCATAACACTTTCAAAAAACCATAAATGTATGAAAATTTACGAATCTTTGAACTTGTTTACTACTAAGAGTAATCCTACAACTTTCGTGCCATATCAACTATTGCTCAAAACGACCAGTTCTTACCGTAAGTACCATTTTTTATACAATTTAAATAAATTTTTGGGCCCTATTCCATAAAGAAACTTTGGAAAAGGGCCCAAAAATGTATGGAAGCTGCATGATCTCCTTTTATACATTTTATATTTAGTTATATAATGTTTTTTTTATTTAATATAATTATTTGTTTGTTAGTATTTTATTTACTAAGGCACTATCACTAGTAAACTCTTTAATGACGAGATTTAATGCTGAAAACTTATTAACCGCCTTCAAAAAAGAAGGAGGTTATTTTAGAAGTGACTTTTAAGCTTTTCATATTTAAAGAATTCTTCCCAGTGTATAAGATACTTTTATTTTTACACTGAAAACACTGGTTTATGGCATTTTCTTTTCTGGTGAATATCACTGCATTAAATTTTAAGTTTTCATTATCGAATCCCTGAAAGTCGGTATAGAAAATTGTGATACCATTATTACTACAATTAAATATGTATATTTTAAATTAATAATAACAATAAAAATGTTTGTAATAATTTAAATTTTCACATTTGACTTGTTGACGATTTTACTATAATAAAAATAATAGTCATTTAGTAAGTAGGTAGGAGAAGTATATATGAAAGAAAAATTACAATGTTCCTCGCAATTTTTCCATATTTTCTCACCCTTTAAACCCAAAACCAAAATCAGCTAAACCGGCCCAGCCGCGAGAGAGCCAAAAGCGAGATTAACGCGGAGCAATTCATTTTTATATACAGCGTTATTTTAAAAAGAGTATACAAGTCATATTTTTAAGTTCTATTCAGATTTGTTAAATGACCAACTTTCTCCTAGAAACATTGATCGAAATACGAGAACCATTTTTCGACTTCCCATACTAAATCGATCACGTGATCAGTCTGATTTATATGAAGAGTAAATTTTTTTTGTCATAATATTTTCATTTTTTGTTATAGTATTGATAGTACATGTTGCTTAGGCTCAATATGTCCTATTGAGTACGGAATGTTCGCGCAATAAGTCCTAAGCAGGACCCAGAATTGCATTAAGGAAATAAAAAAGTTTATAAAAAATATTACGTTCAATAAAGTGTCCAAAATTACAAATGACGTGTTTTTTTTTATCCCCTACGTACCTCAGACTGATATAAAACACATTTATGTCGCTCGTGAAAAGTTGGTGAAAATGACTTAGGACCTTTTGCCAGTAAACAGTCGATATTTCAACACATGTTTCTAGGAGAAACTTGTTCACTTACAGATTCTGAGACGACCTTAAAAATCTGGAAACTGTTAAAATTACCCTGTATATAGATAATAATATACACAATTTTCATATCCCGACTTTTCACAACTGGCAAGTTCTACGCGACATAATCGCATACTTCTCCGTTCGCATTCACATCACTATCTATAGCTGGTAGATTGTCTATGACCGAGTTCAATGTCTCATTGTTGTTGTTAATGGCCGTTGATTCGTTGTTTAAAACGTTGTCACAGATATCGTTCCCATTATTTGTGACACTTCCGATATCTGTTGATATAGGATTTAAGTTTCCGATATTTGATGATATCGGATTTGGGTTTCCGTTGTTTGTTAGTGTGTTTTCTGTATTAGAAGTATTTTCGACATTTGAAGCATTCTCCGTATTAGTAGTATCGTTAGCAACGTTTGTTGTACTTCCGATACTGGTAACATCGTTTCCGATATTGATAAAATTTCCTACACTAGTAGGACTTTCGATGTTTGTAGAATTTCTGATATTTGTAGGATTTCCGATATTTGTAGAACCCCCGATATTCCCGGATTCATTTTCGCTATTTATACCACTTCCATTATTTCCGATATTCCCACCATTTTCAACCAAACCGGAGCAGTTTCCGTTTCCGATATTAGCGCAATAGAAGCTGGAACTAGGTATATTAGTAGCTTCTTCCACATTCGCGTTCAACTCTTCATAACCAGGAGGCATTTCTATATTACTTCTAGCGTTTTCCTCACTATTACTTCTATTTAGGCGATCTCTAGATAAATATTCTGGGGGTGGACCATACAATTTATACCTCATTGCTTCATTATAAGGTGGGGGGTTATTAAGAACAGGTATATTATCAAAATTCCCGTTTAAAAGTCTGATAGTTCGACCATTCAAGGTGTACGTTTCGTTGGTGTTCAGACGGACAAAGTCTAGATCGTCTATGTTTATTTCTGCTACGTTGGGAGTGTCTGGACGAGGTTCCCGACGAAAACTCGGAATTGTTAAGTGGAATCTACCTAGCTGGAGTGTCAATCTGTGTGGGAAAAGAAAGATAAAGTTTTTTTCATTATACATAATAAATGAAACAAAATAGAAATAAACATATTAGGTATTTTCAAAAGTGTCTCGTATAATATGCAGGGGTCTCTTTAGACCTTATATATCTAGACAGTTTTCTTATTTGCTATAATGTCTTCCTCGAGGAGAAAGCCATCCCTTTCTTTGTATAATGAGTATAAGAAATGCACTGATAGCAATTTCAAAGACCTTAGAATTAAAAGGTCAAAAGTCAGAAAGCTATTCTGATTACTTTCCAATATTTTTTCATCTTTTCTAGTTTAAAATGGATTTTTGAACCGAAATTGGACCCGTACCGCGCAAGTGGCATCGCCATCGTAATCGGCTTCATTTGACAGATGGATGTGATACATTGCTGCTTGTTTTTGACACAAATGAAAACTTACCAAAGACTAAGAGCAAAATGTCACATCCATCTATCAAATAAAGTCGATGTCACAGCCCAGATCATTATTAAGGCAATAATCACCGATGATATTGCCTACGCTTGAGGTACGGATTGTTTTATTGTTTTCCGTTTGCTTACTGTACAGCAGCGGTGAAGGGTCTATACATACCGACTCCCATCGGTTTCCGTTTTAGAAATCCCACCCCAGCGATCCACCATACAGGGGGCTGATTGTCTTATTTTAAAATCTATCGCAATCCCTTTCAATTCGTCATTTGAAAGATATTTACATACTTCAGGCCGTCACTATTTGATATTTGAAAGGGATTGTGATCGGGATGCGTTTTGAAGGTATTGAATGACCGAAATTGAACTGTGTACACAATTCCATAAATCACTTTCACTATCATAATACATTTGAAAGGGATTGTGATAGATTTTGAATGAGGTTGCCAGGTAGGTGCAAAGTGAACTGAACGTTTTCTTTTCAATGTTTTATTTTCTTATTATAACTTTTAAGGCCCGTCGGGGCGACATGGGACAAGTTGCTTTTTTCTAGTATATTTTCTTGTTTAACATTAATTTTATTTTCTTGTTAAGTCGGACCAATTTTTCATGGTCCGACTTACCTTCGGCATATTTCGACCCTTCGCCACTTCTGTACAGTAAACAGTAAATACAAACTTACAATAGAGGGGCATGATAGTTCTCCAGCACATTTGTGGTACTACCGCAAGCATTTCCGCTTCCGAACATTAGCTATTTGTTACTATATATAAATAACAACAATAATACCTGTGACTGTCGTGTAGTTCGTCGCTAGCACATTTATAGTAATACCGGAAGCATTTCCGCTTCCGAATTTTAGCTATTTGTTACGAAATAACATAAATAACAATAATAATACCTGTTCCCGCCAGGGGCGTGACGTACTGACTCATTCTCTCATTCACGCGTTCAACCGTTCATTCGAACCCGCGACCGAACGGTGGCGCGGACGCCGGTCGCCATTGTACAGGAGTGTAATGTATTGCTTTGACCCGCGCACGCGACGTATACTCAATTGCGTTCTACTACCTTTCTCAAGATATCTCTCTCTACTATCCCGGCCGGTGACTAAGTGTATTTAGCGTGAGTGAAATCCCCATCAGTGCGTGAGTGACATTCTTCAGATCAGTGCGCGTTTTCGTCAGCTCATCAATTCCGAATCTCAACCAGCTCATACTCATCTCATTCCACGATCAAAGAACCGTGTGACTACCAGCACATTGACGAGTTCTCCGTCCCATCACATCACGTAAGTCACCAATCCTCATACTTTCCACTTATTCCTCATCTCATAGCCGCGTGTGACTGCACCGCCGTCACAATACCTGTGTCTGTCGTGTTGTTCGTCGCTAGCACATTTATGGTACTACCGGAAGCATTTCCGTTTCCGAACATTAGATATGTGTTACTAAATAACATAAACAATAATAATACCTGTGTCTGTCGTGTTGTTCGTCGCTGGTACACCTGGTGGGAGACGTCTGTCCCGGCGGAACTACCGGAAGCATTTCCACTTCCGCACATTGAGTTGGTACCTGTAAATTTTTGCATCAAACAAATATTTTATTATTAAATAACAAAACTAAGAAACAGCTATACACTTTGTACAAGTCATCATTACAGATAAAATTTTGAATATTGTAATAAAACGGGTATGAAACACGTAGACGAATGCAAATTATATCCATTGTAAAAGATTTTGAATTTTGATACTTTAAGTTGACTTCTAAAAGTCGTGTTTGTTTTAACCGACTTCCAAAAAGGAGGATGTTTTCATTAGAACACCTTATTAAAAGAAGTTTTATCAAAGATGCTTGGAAATTTGAACATTATTTTGACAACCTTCTTCGAGATAAATCGATATTGCTGTACTGGTCACATACATGCGAGCAGCGGCCGGCAAAAGATGTATGAAAATCTATATCTGTCGTGTTTAGCGGCCAAATAAATTACACAGTAAACTCATATCTGCCGTGTAATTTTAAAATGGAACGATCCTTAACTCCGAAATATAACAACCAAGGAGGTAACTTGTCAAAGGTTTATTTAATTTCGAACTGGCTTGCAAATAGAAAGCTGTTTTAGGAAAAAAAATACAACGAATGAACACTTCAACGCGGGAAAAAATATTGTTGTTCGTTTGATTTAGAAAAGTAGTTTTAATTTCCGCGCATTATTTGAGAAAAGTACTATACAAGCCTTACACATTTACACGTTCGTCCATCAGTGCCTTTTTTGCTGGCCGCTGCAGTAATTTACTTGCATAATGTCCAATACGCGAAATGCTAGGGTGAATCTACGGGTGTTTTGAACGCCGTCATTGTCCTCAACATATTTTCATATTTTTAAAGTAATAAAATGTTGTCCTCGTGTCCAGTTACGAATATAGGTCCCAGACGAGTAGCGTTTAGCAGCATAACCTTTATTATTTTCGCACTTATGCATGACACTTTATATGTTGAGGACAATGACGGCGGCGTTCAAACCGCCCGTAGATTTACCCGCTAATTTGGCAAATCGTCAGATATTACATTGTGATTGTAAACTGATGTGTTCGTTAAATTTGAATTGATAGATTTTAAAATTAGACAGTTAGCCCCTGTCTTAACCGGGAGCTGTTTCTTCGTTAAGGCGATACTCGAAAAAAATATGCTGAAGCGAAAAAGCAATTAGAAAACGACGCGCGCGTGTGCGAGACCGATTTTCAAGATTAGGCAAAAAAAACACAAAATCCCGTCGAATTAAAAAACTACAGCGATTAAAAAAAAATGCGTCTACACGATCCTAAATATTATTGGTGTCCACTTATTAAACCAATTACCAATAGTGTAAGTAACCCCATTTAAGAATAATCTTGAATTTTCGTATTTTTAGAGGTCTTTTCGAAAAGAAAAAGTGTCGAGGCAAAATCATAAAATCGTGTTCTTTAAACTATACGAATCTAGATAAAGGTATGAAGAAATATATATGTCATTACCAGATTTGTAACAACTGTAACCGTGCTATAGTTTCATATCAAAAAGTCCATACTTTTTCCGAGTAGCGCATATCTGTTGATTCACATTCCACATTCACACAGCACTGACCTGTCTGTACCGCGAGCTGAACACGTTGGCGAGAGCCGACAGTCTGTTCATTCACATTCCACATTCACACAGCACTGACCTGCCGGTACCGCGAGCTGAACACGTTGGCGAGAGCCGACAGTCTGTTCATTCACATTCCACATTCACACAGCACTGACCTGCCGGTACCGCGAGCTGAACACGTTGGCGAGAGCCGACAGTCTGTTCATTCACATTCCACATTCACACAGCACTGACCTGCCGGTACCGCGAGCTGAACACGTTGGCGAGAGCCGACAGTCTGTTCATTCACATTCCACATTCACACAGCACTGACCTGTCTGTACCGCGAGCTGAACACGTTGGCGAGAGCCGACAGTCTGTTCATTCACATTCCACATTCACACAGCACTGACCTGTCTGTACCGCGAGCTGAACACGTTGGCGAGAGCCGACAGTCTGTTCATTCACATTCCACATTCACACAGCACTGACCTGCCGGTACCGCGAGCTGAACACGTTGGCGAGAGCCGACAGTCTGTTCATTCACATTCCACATTCACACAGCACTGACCTGCCGGTACCGCGAGCTGAACACGTTGGCGAGAGCCGACAGTCTGTTCATTCACATTCCACATTCACACAGCACTGACCTGCCGGTACCGCGAGCTGAACACGTTGGCGAGAGCCGACAGTCTGTTCATTCACATTCCACATTCACACAGCACTGACCTGCCGGTACCGCGAGCTGAACACGTTGGCGAGAGCCGACAGTCTGTTCATTCACATTCCACATTCACACAGCACTGACCTGCCGGTACCGCGAGCTGAACACGTTGGCGAGAGCCGACAGTCTGTTCATTCACATTCCACATTCACACAGCACTGACCTGCCGGTACCGCGAGCTGAACACGTTGGCGAGAGCCGACAGTCTGTTCATTCACATTCCACATTCACACAGCACTGACCTGCCGGTACCGCGAGCTGAACACGTTGGCGAGAGCCGACAGTCTGTTCATTCACATTCCACATTCACACAGCACTGACCTGCCGGTACCGCGAGCTGAACACGTTGGCGAGAGCCGACAGTCTGTTCATTCACATTCCACATTCACACAGCACTGACCTGCCGGTACCGCGAGCTGAACACGTTGGCGAGAGCCGACAGTCTGTTCATTCACATTCCACATTCACACAGCACTGACCTGCCGGTACCGCGAGCTGAACACGTTGGCGAGAGCCGACAGTCTGTTCATTCACATTCCACATTCACACAGCACTGACCTGTCTGTACCGCGAGCTGAACACGTTGGCGAGAGCCGACAGTCTGTTCATTCACATTCCACATTCACACAGCACTGACCTGTCTGTACCGCGAGCTGAACACGTTGGCGAGAGCCGACAGTCTGTTCATTCACATTCCACATTCACACAGCACTGACCTGCCGGTACCGCGAGCTGAACACGTTGGCGAGAGCCGACAGTCTGTTCATTCACATTCCACATTCACACAGCACTGACCTGCCGGTACCGCGAGCTGAACACGTTGGCGAGAGCCGACAGTCTGTTCATTCACATTCCACATTCACACAGCACTGACCTGCCGGTACCGCGAGCTGAACACGTTGGCGAGAGCCGACAGTCTGTTCATTCACATTCCACATTCACACAGCACTGACCTGCCGGTACCGCGAGCTGAACACGTTGGCGAGAGCCGACAGTCTGTTCATTCACATTCCACATTCACACAGCACTGACCTGCCGGTACCGCGAGCTGAACACGTTGGCGAGAGCCGACAGTCTGTTCATTCACATTCCACATTCACACAGCACTGACCTGCCGGTACCGCGAGCTGAACACGTTGGCGAGAGCCGACAGTCTGTTCATTCACATTCCACATTCACACAGCACTGACCTGCCGGTACCGCGAGCTGAACACGTTGGCGAGAGCCGACAGTCTGTTCATTCACATTCCACATTCACACAGCACTGACCTGCCGGTACCGCGAGCTGAACACGTTGGCGAGAGCCGACAGTCTGTTCATTCACATTCCACATTCACACAGCACTGACCTGCCGGTACCGCGAGCTGAACACGTTGGCGAGAGCCGACAGTCTGTTCATTCACATTCCACATTCACACAGCACTGACCTGCCGGTACCGCGAGCTGAACACGTTGGCGAGAGCCGACAGTCTGTTCATTCACATTCCACATTCACACAGCACTGACCTGCCGGTACCGCGAGCTGAACACGTTGGCGAGAGCCGACAGTCTGTTCATTCACATTCCACATTCACACAGCACTGACCTGCCGGTACCGCGAGCTGAACACGTTGGCGAGAGCCGACAGTCTGTTCATTCACATTCCACATTCACACAGCACTGACCTGCCGGTACCGCGAGCTGAACACGTTGGCGAGAGCCGACAGTCTGTTCATTCACATTCCACATTCACACAGCACTGACCTGCCGGTACCGCGAGCTGAACACGTTGGCGAGAGCCGACAGTCTGTTCATTCACATTCCACATTCACACAGCACTGACCTGCCGGTACCGCGAGCTGAACACGTTGGCGAGAGCCGACAGTCTGTTCATTCACATTCCACATTCACACAGCACTGACCTGCCGGTACCGCGAGCTGAACACGTTGGCGAGAGCCGACAGTCTGTTCATTCACATTCCACATTAACACAGCACTGACCTGTCTGTACCGCGAGCTGAACACGTTGGCGAGAGCCGACAGTCTGTTCATTCACATTCCACATTCACACAGCACTGACCTGTCTATACCGCGAGCTGAACACGTTGGCGAGAGCCGACAGTCTGTTCATTCACATTCCACATTCACACAGCACTGACCTGCCGGTACCGCGAGCTGAACACGTTGGCGAGAGCCGACAGTCTGTTCATTCACATTCCACATTCACACAGCACTGACCTGCCGGTACCGCGAGCTGAACACGTTGGCGAGAGCCGACAGTCTGTTCATTCACATTCCACATTCACACAGCACTGACCTGCCGGTACCGCGAGCTGAACACGTTGGCGAGAGCCGACAGTCTGTTCATTCACATTCCACATTCACACAGCACTGACCTGCCGGTACCGCGAGCTGAACACGTTGGCGAGAGCCGACAGTCTGTTCATTCACATTCCACATTCACACAGCACTGACCTGTCTATACCGCGAGCTGAACACGTTGGCGAGAGCCGACAGTCTGTTCATTCACATTCCACATTCACACAGCACTGACCTGCCGGTACCGCGAGCTGAACACGTTGGCGAGAGCCGACAGTCTGTTCATTCACATTCCACATTCACACAGCACTGACCTGCCGGTACCGCGAGCTGAACACGTTGGCGAGAGCCGACAGTCTGTTCATTCACATTCCACATTCACACAGCACTGACCTGCCGGTACCGCGAGCTGAACACGTTGGCGAGAGCCGACAGTCTGTTCATTCACATTCCACATTCACACAGCACTGACCTGCCTTTACCGCGAGCTGAACACGTTGGCGAGAGCCGACAGTCTGTTCATTCACATTCCACATTCACACAGCACTGACCTGCCGGTACCGCGAGCTGAACACGTTGGCGAGAGCCGACAGTCTGTTCATTCACATTCCACATTCACACAGCACTGACCTGCCGGTACCGCGAGCTGAACACGTTGGCGAGAGCCGACAGTCTGTTCATTCACATTCCACATTCACACAGCACTGACCTGCCGGTACCGCGAGCTGAACACGTTGGCGAGAGCCGACAGTCTGTTCATTCACATTCCACATTCACACAGCACTGACCTGTCTATACCGCGAGCTGAACACGTTGGCGAGAGCCGACAGTCTGTTCATTCACATTCCACATTCACACAGCACTGACCTGCCGGTACCGCGAGCTGAACACGTTGGCGAGAGCCGACAGTCTGTTCATTCACATTCCACATTCACACAGCACTGACCTGCCGGTACCGCGAGCTGAACACGTTGGCGAGAGCCGACAGTCTGTTCATTCACATTCCACATTCACACAGCACTGACCTGTCTATACCGCGAGCTGAACACGTTGGCGAGAGCCGACAGTCTGTTCATTCACATTCCACATTCACACAGCACTGACCTGCCGGTACCGCGAGCTGAACACGTTGGCGAGAGCCGACAGTCTGTTCATTCACATTCCACATTCACACAGCACTGACCTGCCGGTACCGCGAGCTGAACACGTTGGCGAGAGCCGACAGTCTGTTCATTCACATTCCACATTCACACAGCACTGACCTGCCGGTACCGCGAGCTGAACACGTTGGCGAGAGCCGACAGTCTGTTCATTCACATTCCACATTCACACAGCACTGACCTGTCTATACCGCGAGCTGAACACGTTGGCGAGAGCCGACAGTCTGTTCATTCACATTCCACATTCACACAGCACTGACCTGCCGGTACCGCGAGCTGAACACGTTGGCGAGAGCCGACAGTCTGTTCATTCACATTCCACATTCACACAGCACTGACCTGCCGGTACCGCGAGCTGAACACGTTGGCGAGAGCCGACAGTCTGTTCATTCACATTCCACATTCACACAGCACTGACCTGCCGGTACCGCGAGCTGAACACGTTGGCGAGAGCCGACAGTCTGTTCATTCACATTCCACATTCACACAGCACTGACCTGTCTATACCGCGAGCTGAACACGTTGGCGAGAGCCGACAGTCTGTTCATTCACATTCCACATTCACACAGCACTGACCTGCCGGTACCGCGAGCTGAACACGTTGGCGAGAGCCGACAGTCTGTTCATTCACATTCCACATTCACACAGCACTGACCTGCCGGTACCGCGAGCTGAACACGTTGGCGAGAGCCGACAGTCTGTTCATTCACATTCCACATTCACACAGCACTGACCTGCCGGTACCGCGAGCTGAACACGTTGGCGAGAGCCGACAGTCTGTTCATTCACATTCCACATTCACACAGCACTGACCTGTCTATACCGCGAGCTGAACACGTTGGCGAGAGCCGACAGTCTGTTCATTCACATTCCACATTCACACAGCACTGACCTGCCGGTACCGCGAGCTGAACACGTTGGCGAGAGCCGACAGTCTGTTCATTCACATTCCACATTCACACAGCACTGACCTGCCGGTACCGCGAGCTGAACACGTTGGCGAGAGCCGACAGTCTGTTCATTCACATTCCACATTCACACAGCACTGACCTGCCGGTACCGCGAGCTGAACACGTTGGCGAGAGCCGACAGTCTGTTCATTCACATTCCACATTCACACAGCACTGACCTGTCTATACCGCGAGCTGAACACGTTGGCGAGAGCCGACAGTCTGTTCATTCACATTCCACATTCACACAGCACTGACCTGCCGGTACCGCGAGCTGAACACGTTGGCGAGAGCCGACAGTCTGTTCATTCACATTCCACATTCACACAGCACTGACCTGCCGGTACCGCGAGCTGAACACGTTGGCGAGAGCCGACAGTCTGTTCATTCACATTCCACATTCACACAGCACTGACCTGCCGGTACCGCGAGCTGAACACGTTGGCGAGAGCCGACAGTCTGTTCATTCACATTCCACATTCACACAGCACTGACCTGCCGGTACCGCGAGCTGAACACGTTGGCGAGAGCCGACAGTCTGTTCATTCACATTCCACATTCACACAGCACTGACCTGCCGGTACCGCGAGCTGAACACGTTGGCGAGAGCCGACAGTCTGTTCATTCACATTCCACATTCACACAGCACTGACCTGCCGGTACCGCGAGCTGAACACGTTGGCGAGAGCCGACAGTCTGTTCATTCACATTCCACATTCACACAGCACTGACCTGCCGGTACCGCGAGCTGAACACGTTGGCGAGAGCCGACAGTCTGTTCATTCACATTCCACATTCACACAGCACTGACCTGCCGGTACCGCGAGCTGAACACGTTGGCGAGAGCTGATAGTCTGGCGCTGCGACACTCGCTGTGCGCGGGGCTGGCGGGAGACGACTCTTCTATGCACTGCAAAACAAATATTACTGTTACGGCCTATAACATACTGAAAGAAAGAAAGAAAATAAAGAAAATAAATTTTTCACCTCACACGCTCTGAAAAGGAGGTTTTGTCAATCAGTTTAGGCATAGAAAATCGCTATTTGCGGCCTAGCGCGGCAAAGTACTTTTTTAAATTAATACCTAAAAAAATATGTCATAATGCGTTCCGAATCGCACTATTGACTTTATTGTTACATTTTATTCTTATTTTAAATAGCTTTAAATCAATTATAATACTCCGTTTTGGTTTTATTACATTATTTTAGTTCATTGAATCATAAAAACAATAACAATAAGATTAAACTATTTGTTATAAGAATTTTATTTTAGGCTGGGTGAGATTTCACAACCTATTATTGGATTTCGGACTGTAACATAAATCTTTATTTTTAATTTGTCTTTGTCTTGTACCTCATGTCAGTGTCAACATTTACGGAATCGTTTTTATTCTTATTAATAAGTAACAATATATTCCTACTTTAAATAACTTTGAATTAAATATAATACTCCATTTTTATAATTTTAGTTTTTATATCATTAAAACAACGAGAATAAGGTATATTTAGATTAAACTTTATGTTTAAAGAATTTTTTACCGGAAGTTGACCGCGGAACAATCATTAAATGTTCCTCGCTGTTGTGAGGTGAAAAATTGTATGTTGCGCTCGGCAGAAAAGTTTTTAGCGTCTTGAACCTTTGAATCCTCGCTTCGCTCGTGGTTCAATCCTAGGATCCTTCACTTGCTCAGATTTCAATAGAGGCAACTCGCCGCTCAATAACCAACTTTCTAGCCTTGCATAACAAATAACTATTATTGAGACAACAAACACATGGACAATTAAACAATTAACACAGGAACATTGTTTGTTGTTTGACGACCTCCGTGGTAGAGTGGTACGTACAAGGTGTCGCTTACTCTGAGGTCTCGGGTTCGAATCCCGGTAGGAGCAAATGTTTGTATGATGAATACGAGCGTTCGTACCTGAGTCATGGACTTTTATATATATTTCTACACATAAATACTTATATATGTATAATTATGTCAATCGATCTTGAGGTATTGTATCTCATCTCGGGGCGGAGCTGCCAAGTCGCACATAATTAAAGTGGAGAGAGCACAGAGAGCCCTCCTCAAGGTGGGTGCGGCGCTTCCCTTTTTATGTCCAACTACTGATGTGTATAAAGTCTGGGAAGTGCTCACGGTTCGTCAGCTCTTTGTACTGTCAACCATCCTACGTCAACACTCTCAACTTAGTTATGATCCAAGTTTAGTAAGCGACAAACGTCGAAAGGGCACCGTGTGCCAATATCGTTGTCTAACGACTAATATGTCAAATAGATTCTTTTGTTTCTTGGGTAGCTACCTATATAATAAAGTGAACTCGATCCTCTCCTTGTACTCGCTTAACAGAAGGGCTTGCAAAATAATAGTGACCTCATGGCTCTTACAGCTAAACTTTGACGAAACTGAAAATCTATTGTTAACTATGGCATAACTGCACCCATACAAACATACACGCATAGATTAACAAACGCATACATACTCGCCCCCCCCCCCCCCCCACACACACACAAATACACACTCACACACTCGCACACACGACACACACACATACATACGCACACACACACACACTTACTCACACCAGCAACT
This sequence comes from Chrysoteuchia culmella, assembly GCA_910589605.1. Lineage (NCBI taxonomy): Eukaryota > Metazoa > Arthropoda > Insecta > Lepidoptera > Crambidae > Chrysoteuchia > Chrysoteuchia culmella. Next base: position 289,782 of record OU342671.1, on the reverse strand, counting down.
AGCAAAACATTAATAAACATCACTTTAGCATATTTTCTCTTTATCCTGTTTATTGTAATCCAAATGTGTTGTTCACTTAAATTACTTGTATAAAATGGCTCGAGGATGTGGGAGCCTGATGACCTGTAACACAGGTATATACCTAGCTCAGGCATCAGTCTCACAATAACTGTTATTTTACCATGTTCATGTTCCTATATTATTAGATTTTGTAAGTTTGTGATGTGAAAATAAAAGCCTTATTATTATTATTATTATTATTATTAATTAGATGTATTTATATCCGTTACCCTAGTATCCCATAACACAAGCCTTACAGTGCTTACTTTGGGGCTAGGTTAATTGGTGTGAGTGTAAGAAATATTTATTATTTAATGTGCCAAAACGGTCCCGGCTCAGCATAATGCATAGTCTACGACCAGCGCTGATCTTCCGCCGGAACCGATTTGTTGACTCCGCACACAGATAAACAAACAAAGTAACACAAAAAATAACAAAAAAAATGAGAAAGAAAACAACAAAAAACCAAACCGACAAAGAGTGTGTGAAAGCACCATAATGTGTGTGCTAGAGGCCAGAGCCGGGGTAAGCTATAGAATAAAAAAAACCTACAAAAAAATACAAAATGGCTGAGGGAAAACTTTCGGTTTTCCAAACAAAACTACATTATGATAAATTTAAACAGAAAAATATTGGAAAAAATGTTGTCGATCACAAGTGAATTCTCAGATGGGACTCGAACCCACGACCTTTGGAAATCCCGTCCAATGCTCTGACCACTGAGCTACCGAGACTTGCGGATCACCGTCGAAATTGTCACTACCCCGTCGTCCCATCTGAGATTTCACTTGTAGCCGAGTATTTTTTTTCCAAAATTCAAAATTTATCATAAAAGCATTATAATGTTATTTTTTTAATAGAAAAATAGTGGAATAAATCGACTCGGCCACAAGTTATTCCAACCATCAGTCGTCATTACTGTAAGTCATCATTACCGTCACTTGTCCTTACCGTCACTCATCATTACCGTCACTTGTCTTTACCGTCAATCATCATCGCCATTAGTCGTCATTACCATCAGTCATCATTACTGTAAATCATCATTACCGTCAGTCGTCATTACCGTGACTCATCATTACCGTCACTTGTCATTACCATTTACCTATCTACTAATAAACTCACCCTGTTATCCACGAGAGCATCAGGCCCATCCCTAACGGCCTGCTCTAACAAATCAGCCGCTTCGTAGCACGGCGGGTAGCGATGACGTTGGACGCCCTGTGGGAATAATAAGATAAAAGTAAATAAATGGCGATTATCATTATTATTAAAGAGTAAAGAACCTTTGACCAACATTGACTCAACATGTGACCTCCCTATTAGTGGCCTATCATCTACCACCCTTATCCATACCTCCTACCATCATTTATATATTTTTTATATATTTATTATAGGGATAGTACACAGCATATAATATAGTATACAACATTCAAATAAACAATTTTTGACTAAAATTGTAGGCCAATTACGATTATCCTGCGGTTTACATTCAGCTATGGGATTGCGTAAGCTAATCGTATTCATTTGACAGTTCATATTGTATGTCAATAGTGTCAAATTCCATACAAATTGCTGGCGATCGAATACCATATGAACTGTCAAATTAATACGATTGACTTTACGCAATCGCACCCCAGCTTGCTCGATATACGGATGCCGGATGTTATTTAATGAGAAAAAAATATATACTCCTATAAAGAGTAGTAGTAATTTTTATTGTATTTTTTTTTTGTATTTTTTCTTCTTTTTTACTGTCATTATTTTTAGTTCATAATTTTTGTTCTAGTGTTTAGTTTATTACCAATTATGTAGTCACTAACTGTTTGCAAGTTCATAGCCAATGCTGTGCATTCTTGTAATTGGGCATAGATATAAGCTGTATCAACCTTGGATAATTTTCTTTAATGTTTTTCTATCTGTTGCCTGTAAGTGTGCCATAAATAAATAAATATATTTTTTTTTTATAAAAATTTTTTAAAGCCAAGTAACAAAAACAAGTGGAGAAAAAAAATAAAAAAAAAGAAAAAAAAAAGAAAAAAAAAACCTCCCCAGACTTACCAGATTAACATTGTATCTGTGGTCGTGCGCATAGCTCCTCAACGCGGCCCGCTTCATGTGCATCTTGCAGATGGCCGACACCAGCAGCACCACCGCGATCATGAAGATGAGGGCGCACGCTGGAACGGTTATACGATATAGTACGAGCGCGCTCGGGTGCGATTGTTGAGGTCGACCAACTTTCGCAATGGTCGGTCACGGGATGGGTGACCAAAAATGTACTATTTCGAGCTCTCCCGTGCTTCGGGAGGCACGTTAAGCCGTCGGTCCCGGCTCCGTTTGCAGACGTTAAAACTCCGCGTGGTGGGTCATGGCCCGTTCTCCTTATCCGTCCATAAGGAAGGCCAGTGGCCCCAGTCCCCAGCAAGTGGGGACATTAAAAATAGCTGATGACGATTATAACTAGCTTCCGCCCCGCCTTCTTCTACGTAATAGACGACTATTTAGAAAAACTTTTGATAAATTTTAAATAGAAAAATATTGGAAAAAATTAACTCGGCCACAAGTGAATTCTCAGATGGGAATCGAACCCATGACCTTTAAAAGTATTGGAGAATTTCGACGGTGGTTCGCAAGTCTCGGTAGCTCAGCGGTTAGAGCATTGGATGGGTTCGATTCCCATCTGAGAATTCACTTGTGGCCGAGTTAATTTTTTCCAATATTTTTCTATTTAAAATTTATCAAAAGGATAAAAATAGCATTGAAAAATGCAAAAATTAAAAAATCACAAAAAATATTTAGAAAAACAAGGGATTTTTTTTTGACCCAATCGAATTGATTTTTTACATAAACTTAGTTGAAATAACGGAGAGCAACATAGGCTATTGTAATTGTATAAAAGGAAAATATTCTAATAACTGAGTATAAGAAAATTTTCCTCTTATATTAAATATGTTTCAAGATTGTAGATTTGTGTTTGGCAACGACATGTTCCTTTGTAAATATTGTTGCTTCTGTTAAAGCTGATAAGTTTCTTGCGGCCGTTCTTCTTATCAGTTAAAAGATGTCCTGAATGGCTGGTAGGGAAAAAGAAATTGGACGATTCGAAAGCACTTATCTATAAGTCTATTTGAATAAAAAATCTTTGACTTTGACTTTGACTTTGGCTATTTTTTATTTCATTGTTTTTGTTGGGCACCTGAGCTTTAGTCGTTTATGTTCTGTTCATCTAACTAAAGTAATCTTTTTTTTTGTGTTTTTAAACCTCTTCTACTTTATAATAGTTATTTGTTATGCAAGGCTGGAAAGTTGGTTATTAGCGGCGCGTTACCAAATCAATGCTAGAATCATTCGCTTACTCAGGTTTCAATAGAGGTAACTCGCTAAATCCAACTTTCCAGCCTTGCATAACAAATAACTATTTATGTTTCCTATACTTGCCTGTAAGTGCCATAAATATATAAATAGGGTAAAATAATAACATGTCTATAGTTCTTATGATAAATTTCAAATAGAAAAACATTGGAAAAAAACATCTCGGCCACAAGTGAATTCTCAGATGGTACTCGAACCCACGACCTTTGGAACCCTTCCAAAGGTCCACCTTTCCACCTTTCCTTTTGTTTTTTTTTTTTCAAATATTTTTTTATTTAAAATTTATCATAAACAGTATAAAAAAAAGCATTGAAAATGCAAAAAATCTAAAATCATAATTTTTTTATAGTTACCAGTAACAGTGTATATAGTGGACTGTATGAACCCGTAGTCGTCGGGCGCGCGGCGATCCTCGAACGGGGGCAGCAGCTCCAGGTCCAGGGATGCTGTGGGGATATCAAAGAACATAAGTGAGCCCCTAGAGAACCTAGCTGGGTCTGTGTAGGACTCATATTTTTTTTTTTCATTGATTTAGTTTAATTGATAGTATAAATGCTGCTAGATGTTACTGCACTTATATTAGACAACAGTTAAGTAATAAACGACCGGTCTACCTTGGAGGTGCGATAGCTCACCTTCTGCGCCAGAGGTCCCGGTTTCGATCCCCGGACGAGACAAATATTTGTGTGCATGAACATGTCTATTTGTGTTGCAATGTATTAGGTTCGGGTGGTTTAAATAATAAGTCTAACTGCGATTTAAGAGCGATTATTAGGCTCTGCAAGAGCTTATATACTAATTGGTAGAGATGAGTGTGTGCATAGGTAATACGCACACTACGTGTCGGTCTGGGTGTTTAATATGTGTTTACACATATAGTATATTTGTTTAACAGTTATCTAGTATCCATAACACAAGTTCTTGATGAAACTTAACGTGGGCTAGATAATTGGTGTGATTGTATGAAATCATTTTTAATAAGACAACTTTTACGGATCACTAGCGCAGTTTTTTTACACGATCTTAGATCTAATTTTTCGTGTTTTTTGAGGTTTTCTTGTTTTCCCGACGTTTTGGCATTTTGAGCTGCCGTGGTTGTTTTATTAAGTGGTAATAATGTTGTTTCAATGAACAGTGCGCGCCAAAACTTAAAATGTCCTTACTACTTAGTTATCACCTCATTTCAGAAAAAAATATTGGAAAAAATCAACTCGGCTACATACAAGTGAATTCTCAAATGGGACTCGAACCCACGACCTTTGGAAATCCGGTCCAATGCTCTGATTTCCAAAGGTCGGGGCCGAGTTGTTTTTTTTTTAATATTTTTCTATTAAAAATTTATCATAAGCATTGAAAAATGCAAAAATTACAAAATTATAAAAAACGCCGATTTTCAGCCGTCATTCTCAGATCCTATTATAAATTATAATAAATAAATAAATGCATACAAACACACCAATTATCTAGCCCACGTTAAGTTTCATTAAGAACTTGTGTTATGGATACTAGATAACGGATAAACATTCTTATATACTTTTTTTTTGTAAATACATACATAACATACATATTAAACACCCAGACCAAGACAAATAGACATGTTCATGCACACAAATATTTGTCTTGTCCGGGGATCGAACCCGGGACCTCTGGCGCAGAAGGCAGGCTTAGTACCAATCAATAATATAATAATGCATATTGTTAATAATAATGTAATGATGGAATAATGGATAATGGAATAATGTATAATAATGAAATGTAATGCATATTGTTACTTACTCCTAGGATAATGCGCCGCGCAACAAGAATGCTGTCTACACAGAGCGTGGGGCGTTATACAACATGCTCCAGCCGGAATGCATCTTCCCAATGAGCAGTTGAGCCGATCCGGGCCTGTTGACAACGCACTTTGTTAGGTGACAAAAACTACTATGGTAAAATCCCATCATACCAAAAACTACCACTATTAATTTTGAATGTACAAAAAACTACTAAGGTTAGCCAAAAACTACCATGGTAAAATAACAACCCACCAAAAACTACCATAAAGTAAATCCTAACATAAAAAACCCAGTTTTTGCAAAGTTGGGATGAGACACCTCTTGCTGGGATGAATCGCCCTTTAAAAAGAGTTAGTAAGTTTCCCCTTGTGATGAGTCGCCCTTTGGGACGTGTCACTCCTTAGGAAGAGTTGCTTCTTGGAATGAGTCACCCCTTGCGATGAGTCGCCATTTAATATAAGTGGCCCTTTTGAGTAGAATCGTCCCTTGGGATCAATAGCCGATTAGGATGAGTCGCCACTTGCGATGAATCAATCACTAGGACGAATTAGCAGGACAAATAAGCAGGACCAATCACCAGGACAAATCATTGGATCGTTGAAGTCGATGCTAAAAGAAAACTACTAAGGTTACCCAAAAACTACCATAACGATATCCTTCTATATCAAAAACTACCATGATCAACCAAAAACTACCTTATCAAAAAATCCTGCCATTAGAAACTACCATGGTTACCCAAAAGCTACCACGGCTACTCACGGTCGCAGGGCGCCGGGCCGCACATGGCGGGCGCCTCGTCCTCGCCGCCCGTCGCACACGCTGGTGGCCGCAGCTAGCACAGGCACACGGCTACTCACGGTCGCAGGGCGCCGGGCCGCACATGGCGGGCGCCTCGTCCTCGCCGCCCGTCGCACACGCTGGTGGCCGCAGCTAGCACAGGCACACGGCTACTCACGGTCGCAGGGCGCCGGGCCGCACATGGCGGGCGCCTCGTCCTCGCCGCCCGTCGCACACGCTGGTGGCCGCAGCTAGCACAGGCACACGGCTACTCACGGTCGCAGGGCGCCGGGCCGCACATGGCGGGCGCCTCGTCCTCGCCGGCGCGGCAGTCGGCGCGCCCGTCGCACACGCTGGTGGCCGCAGCTAGCACAGGCACACGGCTACTCACGGTCGCAGGGCGCCGGGCCGCACATGGCGGGCGCCTCGTCCTCGCCGGCGCGGCAGTCGGCGCGCCCGTCGCACACGCTGGTGGCCGCAGCTAGCACAGGCACACGGCTACTCACGGTCGCAGGGCGCCGGGCCGCACATGGCGGGCGCCTCGTCCTCGCCGCCCGTCGCACACGCTGGTGGCCGCAGCTAGCACAGGCACACGGCTACTCACGGTCGCAGGGCGCCGGGCCGCACATGGCGGGCGCCTCGTCCTCGCCGGCGCGGCAGTCGGCGCGCCCGTCGCACACGCTGGTGGCCGCAGCTAGCACAGGCACACGGCTACTCACGGTCGCAGGGCGCCGGGCCGCACATGGCGGGCGCCTCGTCCTCGCCGCCCGTCGCACACGCTGGTGGCCGCAGCTAGCACAGGCACACGGCTACTCACGGTCGCAGGGCGCCGGGCCGCACATGGCGGGCGCCTCGTCCTCGCCGCCCGTCGCACACGCTGGTGGCCGCAGCTAGCACAGGCACACGGCTACTCACGGTCGCAGGGCGCCGGGCCGCACATGGCGGGCGCCTCGTCCTCGCCGGCGCGGCAGTCGGCGCGCCCGTCGCACACGCTGGTGGCCGCAGCTAGCACAGGCACACGGCTACTCACGGTCGCAGGGCGCCGGGCCGCACATGGCGGGCGCCTCGTCCTCGCCGCCCGTCGCACACGCTGGTGGCCGCAGCTAGCACAGGCACACGGCTACTCACGGTCGCAGGGCGCCGGGCCGCACATGGCGGGCGCCTCGTCCTCGCCGCCCGTCGCACACGCTGGTGGCCGCAGCTAGCACAGGCACACGGCTACTCACGGTCGCAGGGCGCCGGGCCGCACATGGCGGGCGCCTCGTCCTCGCCGCCCGTCGCACACGCTGGTGGCCGCAGCTAGCACAGGCACACGGCTACTCACGGTCGCAGGGCGCCGGGCCGCACATGGCGGGCGCCTCGTCCTCGCCGGCGCGGCAGTCGGCGCGCCCGTCGCACACGCTGGTGGCCGCAGCTAGCACAGGCACACGGCTACTCACGGTCGCAGGGCGCCGGGCCGCACATGGCGGGCGCCTCGTCCTCGCCGCCCGTCGCACACGCTGGTGGCCGCAGCTAGCACAGGCACACGGCTACTCACGGTCGCAGGGCGCCGGGCCGCACATGGCGGGCGCCTCGTCCTCGCCGCCCGTCGCACACGCTGGTGGCCGCAGCTAGCACAGGCACACGGCTACTCACGGTCGCAGGGCGCCGGGCCGCACATGGCGGGCGCCTCGTCCTCGCCGCCCGTCGCACACGCTGGTGGCCGCAGCTAGCACAGGCACACGGCTACTCACGGTCGCAGGGCGCCGGGCCGCACATGGCGGGCGCCTCGTCCTCGCCGCCCGTCGCACACGCTGGTGGCCGCAGCTAGCACAGGCACACGGCTACTCACGGTCGCAGGGCGCCGGGCCGCACATGGCGGGCGCCTCGTCCTCGCCGCCCGTCGCACACGCTGGTGGCCGCAGCTAGCACAGGCACACGGCTACTCACGGTCGCAGGGCGCCGGGCCGCACATGGCGGGCGCCTCGTCCTCGCCGGCGCGGCAGTCGGCGCGCCCGTCGCACACGCTGGTGGCCGCAGCTAGCACAGGCACACGGCTACTCACGGTCGCAGGGCGCCGGGCCGCACATGGCGGGCGCCTCGTCCTCGCCGCCCGTCGCACACGCTGGTGGCCGCAGCTAGCACAGGCACACGGCTACTCACGGTCGCAGGGCGCCGGGCCGCACATGGCGGGCGCCTCGTCCTCGCCGCCCGTCGCACACGCTGGTGGCCGCAGCTAGCACAGGCACACGGCTACTCACGGTCGCAGGGCGCCGGGCCGCACATGGCGGGCGCCTCGTCCTCGCCGCCCGTCGCACACGCTGGTGGCCGCAGCTAGCACAGGCACACGGCTACTCACGGTCGCAGGGCGCCGGGCCGCACATGGCGGGCGCCTCGTCCTCGCCGCCCGTCGCACACGCTGGTGGCCGCAGCTAGCACAGGCACACGGCTACTCACGGTCGCAGGGCGCCGGGCCGCACATGGCGGGCGCCTCGTCCTCGCCGGCGCGGCAGTCGGCGCGCCCGTCGCACACGCTGGTGGCCGCAGCTAGCACAGGCACACGGCTACTCACGGTCGCAGGGCGCCGGGCCGCACATGGCGGGCGCCTCGTCCTCGCCGCCCGTCGCACACGCTGGTGGCCGCAGCTAGCACAGGCACACGGCTACTCACGGTCGCAGGGCGCCGGGCCGCACATGGCGGGCGCCTCGTCCTCGCCGCCCGTCGCACACGCTGGTGGCCGCAGCTAGCACAGGCACACGGCTACTCACGGTCGCAGGGCGCCGGGCCGCACATGGCGGGCGCCTCGTCCTCGCCGCCCGTCGCACACGCTGGTGGCCGCAGCTAGCACAGGCACACGGCTACTCACGGTCGCAGGGCGCCGGGCCGCACATGGCGGGCGCCTCGTCCTCGCCGCCCGTCGCACACGCTGGTGGCCGCAGCTAGCACAGGCACACGGCTACTCACGGTCGCAGGGCGCCGGGCCGCACATGGCGGGCGCCTCGTCCTCGCCGCCCGTCGCACACGCTGGTGGCCGCAGCTAGCACAGGCACACGGCTACTCACGGTCGCAGGGCGCCGGGCCGCACATGGCGGGCGCCTCGTCCTCGCCGCCCGTCGCACACGCTGGTGGCCGCAGCTAGCACAGGCACACGGCTACTCACGGTCGCAGGGCGCCGGGCCGCACATGGCGGGCGCCTCGTCCTCGCCGCCCGTCGCACACGCTGGTGGCCGCAGCTAGCACAGGCACACGGCTACTCACGGTCGCAGGGCGCCGGGCCGCACATGGCGGGCGCCTCGTCCTCGCCGGCGCGGCAGTCGGCGCGCCCGTCGCACACGCTGGTGGCCGCAGCTAGCACAGGCACACGGCTACTCACGGTCGCAGGGCGCCGGGCCGCACATGGCGGGCGCCTCGTCCTCGCCGCCCGTCGCACACGCTGGTGGCCGCAGCTAGCACAGGCACACGGCTACTCACGGTCGCAGGGCGCCGGGCCGCACATGGCGGGCGCCTCGTCCTCGCCGCCCGTCGCACACGCTGGTGGCCGCAGCTAGCACAGGCACACGGCTACTCACGGTCGCAGGGCGCCGGGCCGCACATGGCGGGCGCCTCGTCCTCGCCGCCCGTCGCACACGCTGGTGGCCGCAGCTAGCACAGGCACACGGCTACTCACGGTCGCAGGGCGCCGGGCCGCACATGGCGGGCGCCTCGTCCTCGCCGCCCGTCGCACACGCTGGTGGCCGCAGCTAGCACAGGCACACGGCTACTCACGGTCGCAGGGCGCCGGGCCGCACATGGCGGGCGCCTCGTCCTCGCCGCCCGTCGCACACGCTGGTGGCCGCAGCTAGCACAGGCACACGGCTACTCACGGTCGCAGGGCGCCGGGCCGCACATGGCGGGCGCCTCGTCCTCGCCGCCCGTCGCACACGCTGGTGGCCGCAGCTAGCACAGGCACACGGCTACTCACGGTCGCAGGGCGCCGGGCCGCACATGGCGGGCGCCTCGTCCTCGCCGCCCGTCGCACACGCTGGTGGCCGCAGCTAGCACAGGCACACGGCTACTCACGGTCGCAGGGCGCCGGGCCGCACATGGCGGGCGCCTCGTCCTCGCCGCCCGTCGCACACGCTGGTGGCCGCAGCTAGCACAGGCACACGGCTACTCACGGTCGCAGGGCGCCGGGCCGCACATGGCGGGCGCCTCGTCCTCGCCGCCCGTCGCACACGCTGGTGGCCGCAGCTAGCACAGGCACACGGCTACTCACGGTCGCAGGGCGCCGGGCCGCACATGGCGGGCGCCTCGTCCTCGCCGCCCGTCGCACACGCTGGTGGCCGCAGCTAGCACAGGCACACGGCTACTCACGGTCGCAGGGCGCCGGGCCGCACATGGCGGGCGCCTCGTCCTCGCCGGCGCGGCAGTCGGCGCGCCCGTCGCACACGCTGGTGGCCGCAGCTAGCACAGGCACACGGCTACTCACGGTCGCAGGGCGCCGGGCCGCACATGGCGGGCGCCTCGTCCTCGCCGGCGCGGCAGTCGGCGCGCCCGTCGCACACGCTGGTGGCCAGCACGCAGCGCTTGCCGCAGCGGAGCGCGCTCGGGGCGCAGTACTGCCCGCCTGCAACGAAGGGACGTTATTACACTACTTGCTAGCTTTGCATTCCTGTGGGACATGAAATGAACTGAAAAGTATCCTACATCCTGTTTCGTGTCATGCGAAATTGCGATTAATAAGTGAGGCCGCACACCAGAGATACATTAGTATTACAGTAATTGTGGCGAACGCGACACGTTTATTGCCCCCCTATATTTGTATGTAAACATGCACATCTAGGGTAGACATGTGCCGAGTCAGACTGACTCGAGTACTGACTCGAATACCTAACAGGTACTCACGTACTGGAGTATTAAAATACTATATTCGGATCCACAATATTCGAATACGGGTTTCGAGTACCTACTCACGAGATTCGAATCCAAAGTCGAGTACTTTAATAGCAACCTTCTAGTTATAACTGCATGCGTACAATCGAATTTTGAATGCCCACTCCACTTTAAAGAGAATTGTGAAGTTAATTACGAGACGAGAAGTGTTAATGAATCGTTGCAGGTTTGAACGTTTATGTTTCCTACGACTACGGTAAGTTTAATGAGATATATTAAAGGTTTAAATAATCATTTCTTTCTTAAAAGTTATCATTTTAATCTGTCGAACGGTCGGTTTGTGACTTTGTGATATGATAGGATGGCCCCGAAGAAAAAATCCAAAGTATGGAACTTATACAATACAAAGAATGAATTAAATGACTAATTATACAATAATCTGTTATGATTTACATATTACACTTTTTTAGCGTACATATTTGTCGTCAAAAGCAAACTACGAAATTCGACTCAAAGAGTACTCGAGTCCACTGAAGTATACGAATACTCGTGCTAGTACTCGAATACATGTCCAAGTCTTCGGACTCGAGTCCTAATTCGAATATTTTTTTAACGATTACCGAAATATTCGAATACTAAAAAGATCCGACTCGGCACATCACTAATCAAGGGCACATTTGTAGTAGGTACAGTTTGTGGCGAGACGTTTGCCGCGCCACACGAATTCAATCTCGAACACGTTCGTTTTATGTGGCGCCAAAATGAAAGACAACATTGAATTTTATAAGGAGTTTATTGCAGAAGTTGAAAAAACCCTATTTTATCACACACTCTATGACTATATTATCAGACAAATTATTTGGACTATGATCGACGAATAATTTAATGAAAGGGGCAATTAAATATACCGACCTATACCGTGTAATTATTTTGCCATTCATTAATCGCCACATCAAAAAATCGTCATCGTCAGACGATGATGTCGACATTCTGTTGCTAGTGCCACGCTACAACTGTGCTTCCGATGTGCGCATACACAATATATTTGTCGCGCCGTAAATTGTGGCGGAATAATTGTGGTGCCGTAAATATATGTTGCTTATAGCGTGTGGCGCCGGTGTGCGGCCTCACTAAGAGGTAATAGACTATACTAGTTTCGTAACTACGTCTGGCTCGGCGGGAGCCGTTTTGGTATATCGTGTAGATTTTAGACTACTAAATTCGGTCACTATTTGTATATAAATAGTCTAGATTCTAGACAAACAGATTTTAGATTGAGATACTTCTACGAACAAATAAATCAATTATCAATAAGTTACCGTGCTAGAAACTACCACGATAGAATAACACCAAAACAAAAACTACCATGGTAAGCCAAAAACTACCATAAATAAATCCTATCATAAAAATACCTTGGTAGAATAACACTACAGTAAAAACTACCACGGCTACCCAAAAACTAGCATACCAAAATCCTTTCACATCAAAAACTACCATACTCACGGTGTCAACTTACCCGGTTGCTGCACCAGTATGTACTTGTCATGGCTGTGCGGCGGCGCAGCACAGACATACCGTCCGCTGTCCGCTTCCGAAACGCGGGCGCGGAACAGCTGGCTCGATCGAGAGCCGTTCTGGGATATCGTGTAGGGCTCGCTGGGAACAATAAGAGAAAAATATGACAGAGAACAGAACAGAAGTAGCAAGTCATATAATTAATGTGTTATTTTACTAAATGAAATCACATGATTGTAACTATTATTTTTAGAGTTTAAAAAAAAACTTTTAATCAAAATTTCTTTTCTAACTACAAAATTTTTATCTATATACTTAATTCAGGTTCGCAAAATTTGTGACGACTCGATAGGGACTTAGTACGCGGCCGAGTAAGGTATCAAATTAAAGGTACTCGAGTCTATTTGTTCCGAAAACTATAAAATATACTTAATTCAGGTTCGCAAAATTTGTGACGACTCGATAGGGACTTGTGATAATCACAAACTTTTCGCATAATTTGGAATTTTTCGTCGATCGACGAACCCGAGTATCGGGTTGTAACCCTAGCCCTAGTTCTTATTAAGTTATAAAACTTTAAGAAAACCGGCCAAGTGCGAGTCGGACTCGCGCACCAAGGGTTCCGTAAAATATTTTTTATTATATGATGTAACTAAAAAATTACGGCTTTCGCAATTTTCTATAAGACGTTATTTCGTACCAAATTTCAAGATTCTAAGTTCACGGGAAGTACCCTGTAGGTTTTGATTCCCGTGCGAGTTTCGAAAATTTGCGGCATAAACGGCTGTATCTTTTGATTGCTTTGGCTTAGAAGTTTGATTTTTTCACAGCTCCAAGGGACAGTAGACCTGAGTATTAGGTATAAATTTCAGTTTGATACCTCCACGCGTTCCTGAGAAAAACGGTCTTGACAGACGGACGGACGGATGGACGGACAACGAAGTGATCCTATAAGGGTTCCGTTTTTTCCTTTTGAGGTACGGAACCCTAAAAACATGTAAGTACTTATTTTTTATTTCCAACAATTTACTAACATTTTAAAACTGTATTTGCTCTGTAACTGAACTCCTCCGCCACAGTTTGTAGTGGTGAGTAAATTAAATATCATGTCTTTTATAATACTTTTGGTCAATAAATGAAAAAATACTTTTGTAATACTTTTGGTCAATAAATGAAAAAAGAAACAGCCGATATTTTTCTCATGATTAACATATTATACCTTTATAATAGGTTTTCGGAAACCATATTGACTTGAAGCCAATAGCCCACGACTTTCTACATACCATTCTAATCTATTTGTTAACTAGATGTTCAGCCAACTTAGGTAGAACTGATTCAAGAGCTATTGGTCTGTATGAATTAGGGTCTAAGGAGGTTTATTGTATTTTAAAATAGGTATCACTTCCTGGGATTTCCATGAAGTAGGAATGTCACCAGAACTCACAACAGAATAATAAGGTTTAATAAATTAACTAAAGAACTATCATTTAAGTGAGTTAAAAAGGAGTAAGGTATACCATCAATGCCAGGAGTCGAGTCTTTAACATAGGACAGCACGCCTTTCAATTGAGACAAACTAAAAGGAGAGTTAAGGCCGTCTAAACTTTCTAAATTATAATTACAGGAAAGCTGGTGACATGGAGATAATAATTCTTGTGGCACAAAGGGTGGAGCTAATTTGTCTAATATTTTTTCCGCTGCATCTTCAGCGATACATTTGGGTACGCGTTCCTTATATGCAGATCTGAATTTACGGATATTATTCCAAACAGCTGATGCATTTAACCTATTATAAAGTTGCTCGCTTTCACCTTTATAATTACTTTCTGATGATAATAAGCCCTTACCTGACAGCACTATCATTGGCCTGGCCTAATTTTTTTAGTTACATCATACAGAGCGGGCGGGGGCCAGTGGCCCCACTTAATTTGACTTAATTTTGACAGCCGACGGCGTTTTCGTACAGCGCAACTTCAACGTTATCGTCCTAACAATAAGATTCCTTTTCAATTGTCAGTTAATATTCAAATCTGTGTGCTGATGCAAGAGTGACCAGTAGCCCACTGGTCAGCTCGCAGAAAGTTATAGTCCACTCGCTTCACGATCACGTCTATGAAGTCTAGCGAGCATGACTTACCCAGCTTAAATAACCAACGTCAGATTACCGCCCATTCGCTTCACTATGACTCTTTAGGCGCGTTTGGTCAAATTAACAAAAATATTTTATTTGTCGTTGGTACAATTCGCGGTCGGTCCAATTTGCTGTTAGTCCAAGTCGCGGTTGGTCCAATTAGCGGTAAGTCCAATTAGTGGTTGGTCCAATTCGCGGTAATTCCAATTAGTGGTTGGTCCAATTCGCGGTAAGTCCAATTAGTGGTTGGTCCAATTTGCGGTAAGTCCAATTAGCGGTAAGTCCAATTAGTGGTTGGTCCAATTCGCGATAAACCCAATTAATGGTGTGTCCAATTGGCGGTAAGTCCAATTAGTGGTTGGTCCAATTCGCGGTAAGTCCAATTCACAGTAAGTCCAATTAGTGGTTGGTCCAATTCGCGGTTGGTCCAATTAGCGGTAAGTCCAATTAGTGGTTGGTCCAATTCGCGGTTGGTCCAATTTGATGATTCATGACATAAACGACATTTTATTTATTTATTTATTTATTATTATTATTATTATTAGTACATACATTTATACATACATAAATACCGACCATAAGCCCCTTTCAAAATAAATGCGTCTTTCTTCTTCTTACCTAGCAACACTGTCATTGGCCGGCAAGTAATTCCACACGAACAGAGCGGGCGGGGGCGCGTCCCCCCTCAGCTCGCAGACCAGCGTCAGGTTGTCACCCACTCGCTTCACGATCACGTCTGTGAAGTCTAGTGAGCCTGGACTGTACAGGAACAGCGAGGAAGGGGCCACTTCTGATACACCTGAAAAAGGGAGAGAAAATAATTATTGATTACTTATCTTTATCCAAATATTATTCTTCATGCCTAATGTAAAGTAATTGTGTGTATGTATAGTCACCATCAGATATATCGTAGCAGACAAGGTGACCAAATGCATCTAAACATTTAAAATGTCAATACGCTACCTCGACACGACTAAGACTTGACTGTGACACTACACTACGCTACTGTTACAACACGTACGTCGACACGACTTCACTGCAACACGACTTTACTGGTCGAACATTACACTGCGCTACTGCAACAACACATTATGCCAACACGACTTAACTGAGAGCGTAGTGAAGTCGTGTAGCAGTAATGTTTGTCGCTGTTCAGTTTCATCAGTTCATAGCACATCTTACTCGTTTCGCTACCGCTACATAGCTTTGCACCAATGGAAAAGGTTAGATATTTCTGATATAAATAAATGTTAGCTGCATAGCACATCTCTGATGGAAAGGCATTTTATGTTATATTGTTCATATATTTTTGGTTTTATGTCTGTATAGAAATTATTAACAAGCGGCTGTTCAGATACTAATGACGTTATGAATGTTCAGATATAAATGATTTATTTCTTTTTGGAGAGGGGACGCCAGCAAGGCCGGACGGGTGATCAGTCTCCCTAGTTGGAACCATTTCACCCAGTTCCCCGGAGAAGAAGTCCCCTGAAGAACAGGGGGGGCGGGTTATCGTTCACCCCACCGGCGTCGGACCCTCGAACCTTCCTGTGCGCTTACAATACCTGTTGAGTTCACTTATCGTCAACTGCTTTAGATCCTCTTCTTCTAGCTTGTCCGCTTCAAACAGCTCCCAGCGCATAAAGCTATATAAATGATAGTTTAGAGTGTAAGGAACTTATTGGCATTTTGATTGTGCAGAAGTATTTGGCACTATTATATAGTATTGCCACCTTATCTGCTACGATATACCTGATGGTAACTGTACATACATGCGTAAAGGGGTTTGAATCTAATCTCAGTTAGATTTAATTATTTTAATGCTTATTTACCTTTTGGCTGTTTTGGCATCTATTCTATCTATTAGAAATAGAATAAATAAATAAGAAAAGTATAAATTAATATTTTGTTGGAGTCGGTCCAGCCAAGGTCAGAAAAATAAAAGTAATAGAAGTTCAATGTAGATTTCCTTGGCTGGATTGACTGCAACAAAAGGTTTATTATTTACTTTTTGATTTTTGAAGTTGGTTTTTATTTTTTTATAAAAAGTTTTTTATTTCACAATTTTTAAAGTTAGGATTAAGTCCCGCACTTCGGTTTGACTCAAACTAGTAGTGGCAACTACTAGTTCGAGTCAAACCGCTTGACCGATAAGCAGCGCCATCTAGTGAGACATTATTGCCATCTTGCGGTTTTTACAACAGTATTTTTGAGATTTCCTGAAAAATACTGAACTGATTTTCAAATTTTAGAAAATGGGACCCACCTGGGATCACACCAGATCTAATAACTTTTGAATCATTACAATCGGTCCAGTCGTCTTCGAGTAACTAAACTGCAATATATTATTGGAATACAATTGAATGCATACATAAATTCACACCACATTTTTTGTTGTTGTTAATGAGTTGTAATAAACCGTTGAATATATGGAATATTCAACGGTTATATCTCGTAAAAAGGGCAGTATCATCATTTAAGTATGTAAATCAGAGTCACATATTCATGACATCACAGATATTTCTTTGTTCACAGGCTTACACTATTCATGATATGTCGCAATCTACTTTGTATGCAATTATAGAGTAATTGCTTATGATATGAATATGTTAATTATCTATCAGTGACAATTACGTAAGCATTGAATGACAATATCATAACTTCTCTAAGTACAGACTATACTACATGTACCGAACATGAACTAGTCTTACTTAACCTTATCATATCCGACTAATATTATAAATGCGTAACTTGTTGTTTGTTACTCTTTCACGAAAAACTACGATTCTAGGTAGCCTGCGTTAAAACAGGATTATTATTATTACTTTTTAATTTAGCATAAACATGTAAATATACTAGAAAAAAGTAACTTGTCTCATGTCGCCCTGACGGGACGCGAACCCGCATCCTTGGCAATCTAGCCCAATGCACTGACCAATCATGGTACATAGGCGGATGACAACACATTGAAATTCTCTAATATATTCTCTTTTTCTATTGTGTTGGCCACTGTCGTTTCATCAATGGGAGAAATATCGTCGCAATCGAAAGAAACATCTTTACAGATGTTTATTATTTGGAAGGACGGACACCGGGCGGCGAAGCCTGACGGGCGACCAGTCACCATAGTTGGAACCATTTCACCCAGTTCCCTAAAATCTCCTGAAGACAGGGGGGAAGGCGGGTTATCATTTACCCCACCGGCAAAAAACATAGATTACTTTTTATACCGATATTCCTACGGGAAGCATGTGAGTGAAACCATGGACGGCCGATAGTAAACTTATAAGTTTATACTCAGCTTAATATACCAAATGCTGATATTTTAAAATTAAAAACGGCAACAAAATCGGACAAGTAGTTTTGGAGGTACGTAAATGGCAACATTGGTTTGCACAAACAAATGTTTACTGCAGCGCCCCCTGGTGAGTTGTCACCGTAAAACCTATCTAAGAACATGCACCAATCAAACCAACCCATCACTGAAAACTGCATTCAAATCGGACTAGTAGTTTTGTAGATAAATGGCAACATTGGTTTGCACAAACAAATCCTCTCACCCCAAACGCATACAATTTCTCCGTACCATTGTGGGTAAAATTAAAAAAAAAAGTAAGAAATGTCAAAATTTTGGGTGTTGGTAAAAGCATACCATTCATAAATCTCCTGTCATAAATATCTGTATTTGCCTACATTTCCTGTTTTTAACTGTTATACTGACTATGTCGTCGCACCTACACATTTGTGTTGTGGTCTGATGACAGCCTGTTTTCCTGGAAGGCCATTCAGTGATGTTTAGTAGTATAAATAGGATTTGTTTATATTAAAATACTAAAGACTGAAGAGACAGACTAAAGGTCATAATATTATGATGTTTTTTAGAAAATAAACTTGCTCACAAACATATTTTTTAAATCTGATGATTTGTTCCTGTATAATATTCAATCAAACCACCAACTCTTCATCATAAATTACTTCAAACTATGTACAATCGGGAAACTTCCCAGTTGGCCAGTAGTTTTTTGGAGCTTTATTTAAAAGTGATAGATATTCTATATGTCTGTGGGCTTGATCCTGTTATGCTTGTGTAATAACATTGCTTGTGATATGCTTTGTAATCCTGTCAATTGTTTGGCACATTTAAAGAAAACATGCAAGTTTTTTTTTTCATTTTTCAATGCTATTTTTATACTTATGATAAATTTTTATTTTATTTATTAAAATAAATTTAAGTGAATTCACTTGAGAATGTCCCATCTAAGAATTCACTTGTGGCGAGTTGATTTTTTCCAATATTTTTCTATTTAAAATATATCATAAAAAACTTGCAAGTTACAACAAAGTCATGCTTCAGCAGCTTGGTAATTGCTTGTGTACTCCTTTCTTTCACTGAGCTGATAAAGACGCTGAAGACTGATTTCATTGTATCTAGTAGATATTTTAAATAGAAAAATTAGATACTATCTACCCATACTATATACCTAGGTACTACCATATAAAGTATTTTATTTAATTTCATTATTTATAAAAGACATTAAATAATTAAACTTTGTCTTTGGTTGGTTTAACAAAACAAAGACAATGTTTAATTGTTTATAACTTTTTTTCACCTTTTTGTTCACCGGTGAATCTTGATACAAAGAGTAGATACAGTAAAGCTTAGATTCAGGCATTTACATGTTGTGTGAGTGATAACAAATGGCAGTTATTAGTTGTTAATGTGACAAGGTAGCTTAGTGTTTCTGTCATTGCATGTTACTAATTATTTAGATATGTTAAACATATTTTTTATTAGGAAGGCAGGAAAGATACTCAACATTTTAATAATAATGGAATAGACTAAGCTGCTGATCACACTGTGCTAAATGTTTAAACATACTACTTTTCATTCAGTAAGTTACAAGAATAAAACAGAATTTGATCAACATTATAGAAACTTTTATGAAGATTATTATAAACTTATTATCATATTTGTAATAGTAATTGACTATTCAAAACAGTTTTCTAAGTTATCAATACAAACTGTATGGGGTGTATTTTTGATTATTATTTTATGATAATAATAATAAGGTGAAACTTTTAATGACTTTTGAATAATAATAGGGAAACACCAATCAAGATTACAATAAAATAATGAATGATAATGCCTAGTATCATTATCATTGATTAATCTATGAGCTAAAGCAAAATAATCTCACACAAAATTATAAAATCCTTAGCTCTAACAGCTTTCTTTACAGAATTTAGATAAAATTTGCAAAAGTGAAAGGGTCATTTGCCAAAAGAATCCGCTTTTCATACAAGGCAAATCAAGATTTTATGACATAAAAATTAAAATTGATCTCAAGACAACTGGTTTGACCAATAACTTCGAATACAATAATTCAGCCTTGAGTTTTATTGCTTAGTTGAACGAAGAGGAGCAGCAGGTTATTAACATTGCACAAGGATTTTAAGAGGCTCTAAATGGTAAAAAATTGAAAAAAAAATAGACAAGTTTATCCTGCCAAATCTCATGGAGCGAACATCTCAATTTCCTTACTTCAATAGAACTTTGTTTGGTACTTACATGTTTCAGGTGTGAATATGAACAAGATAACACTAATTAACAAGAACATATTTGAGGGTAACATATTTATTTACTGTACATTTTTTACTATAACTTTGACATAAAACAACTTTACGCCATTTTTGTTTAGGCCGTATATACTTTTCTGAACACGCAGTAACCACTTTGCGTTCTAAAATGAGGGGAGCTTTTATGTCTGCATGCATTAATAACACTTCAAAGGAGTTACAACATTTTATTTGATTTTTATATATTATTCTACATATCTTCAGAATTTAAACGTACTTGTTACTAGTTATTCTTTATTCAATTATTTTATAGATTTCAATAAGAAGATTGAGTTGAATGGAACGTAAGTCTTGTTTGTGTTCCGTTTGCGTTTAAATGTCATTATGTTATGTCAGATATCTTTTTAGTTTTGCAAAATTACTGACCACATTTTCATTTGATTCAGTCTACAAAAATATTATTTATTTATTTATTTATTATAGTTTTATTGCCTATCCAATTTTTATTAGATATAATTTTATTCTATTACTTACTTTTTTTTACTTAGAAATTTGTCAGTCGGTAAAAGGAACGTTCAATCAAACATTAAAAAAGAAAATGTTAAATGTCAATGGCATTGTTTGTTATGTCAATGTCAGTCAAGTCGACAACATTCATTGTATTTTGGGTTGTTGTCGTTCTAAATAAAAAATAATATAAGTTTTCTTTTTAATAATCTCTTTAAACTGTTTAAATAATAATGGATCTTAACAGACTTCCTAATGATAAAAAATTACAACTTTGTCGGTGGTACTTCAAAGGTAAAAAAATCATATTTTTCACGATCATATTTTAATCGAAAATCACTGCAGTTTCATTGACTCATAGGTATTATGATCTTATTATTATCATTCGTCTATCTATCACGCCTCCCATCCAACCATATACACCATCTCATCTATAACGATTAATTTGAAGTAGGTAAACTAAAACTCCTGAAGTTACGTTTCACTGAATGAACTGTATCTCAATTTTTCTATTATAGTTGGCTGTCTGTTTCTACCTTTTGTGTGGACTGTAAACTGTATATGGTTTTTCAAAGAAGCGTTTATGAAGCCGCCTTTTGAGGAGCAGAAGCAGATCAAGAAATGTAAGTCTTAAAGCAAGTATTTCTTTACTTTTCTTATTATAATTGATGACTCTGTATGAAATAAAACTGAGAAAAAAACAGCCCTTGACGAGTTTTTTGCTGGTTCTTCTCGTTATGCAGTCTCCCACCGTAGGGTTTGTGAACCGATGTGGTAGCTTCTTTGTATTTTTCTACGTTCATAAGTGCTTGTAACAGCCTAGACTGAATTAATGATATGGGTGAAATTATATGACTGGGTTTGAGATTGAATTGTAAAATTAATAAAATAACTTGAAATCAGGCTTTACGATAACCGTAAGAATGTGTAGTCCAGCAGGGCTTTCATTTTTCAAGTGCTGTTGACTGATCTGTGTTTGGGTGACCACAAATGTCCAAGTGCACTTTGTTGACTTGTTTACACACTGCAAGTAGCATTTGAGTAGGATGATTACTACGATGAGCACACTCAGTCTGCGAACACTCCTATAGTGAAAACCTTGCTTTGTATTTTTTTTTTTTAATCTGCGAGCAGCCCAATAGCCATGAACAGATGAGTTGTACGTCAGTAGCTTTGTAATGGCAATGTTTTTTTATTATAATTGTTATTAGTTAACAGGCAAGCAGTTGATACAACTGGTATACCGTATTTGTATACGTACCGTGTATCCAGTGCGTTGCTTATTGGTGTGGTTGGCTGAAATTACATCTTGTGGGAATTTGTTTCAAGTATTGACAACTCTGTTGCTCAGAAGTCATTAACATTTAAAAAATATCTTTCGTAGATAGTCTTAACTAACTTCTTTATGCCATTTTACAGATGTGGTGTTGAGCGGTGCTGGGGCGTTAGCATGGGCTGCGGCGCTGGCCTGCTGGGTGTGCGTGTTCCAGCTACGACGCGCCTCCTGGGGCGCTACCGGGGATGCGCTGTCCTTCATAGTGCCCTTAGGAAGGGCTTAGGTTACACTAAGAACTAATTAATCTAACTTGTAAGGCATTCAACCCGAGTCAAACATTAATATGCCTTTTTAAAGTCGAGTTTGCTAACTATTGAATAGATAACCATGTTAATCATTGTTTGTCTTTTGTAGCCAATTTCAAGTATTGTCAGTGAATAATCATGGTTTAAAACATAATTTTGTCACATGAAAGGGCTAATTTACATACTAATTTTACCAACTGTGATATAAAACATCGGTATGTCCATTAACCTATAAAGAAAGAACAACTGAAATGCAAACAATCAATTATATTTATTTATTGACACTTTATTGCACATACAGCAAAAGGCGGACTTAATGCCCTTAGGCATTCTCTACCAGTCAACCGGAAAGGATGCGGAGGAAAAATCACGGCGGCAATAGAAGTATAGCATTGTTATAATGCGCAATATAATAAAATTGATTGTTTAAGGCTCGCCCAAGTTTTGTATTCTGTGAAAAACAAATGGTTTTAAAATAATTATCTCTGCGGCGAAAACAGGGGTACCATTTGAAAATCGTAATTATCATAAATGAAAATGAAAAGATTGCTTCCATGTTCCACGCAAAAGGGCGGCGACGCGTGATAGCTAGCTTACTACTTTTATTCTCTTTCTTGTTCTGTGGGCTCTGATGTGCATTCCAATCAAAAACAGTACTACTTAATTTAATAAATTGAGATAAGCTTATTTATTAATTTTGTAAATATAAGTTATGTTATATGAATTAACTGAAAAATAAAACAATGACTTTATAAAATGACTTTTTATTTATATTTTTACAAACCAATAGCTTTTTTTTGTCAAATACATGAGTCCTCTAGAATCTGAAATTAAGTATATAAATAATTTCTTTAGTCATTTTCATTTCAATAGATCAGAAAGGTAAATATACAAACTGAGCGAGATCTCCTCCGCCTTATTATTATTTAATAAAGACAAAATAATGTATTGAAAGGTTGCAGGTTAAAGTCTTATTTGATTTAAAGAAGTTTTCATAAGTTAACATTTATGTGATAAATATTAAACAAGAAAATATACTAGAAAAACATTTTATAAAAAAAAAACAAACCAACTTCGAAAAGTAAAAAATAAAACTTTTGGAGTCGGTGCCAGCCAGGGCATTCTACATTGCACTTCTATTAACTATATATTTTTTTGGCCTTAGCTAGCTAGCACCGACTCCAAAAGTTTTATTTTTTACTTTTTGAAGTCGGTTTGATTTTTTTTTATAAAATGTTTTTATTTTAGATTTTTTAGTTACATCATGTGCCGTTACTTACACTAAAAATCAGCCCATACACAACAATGTCATCTAGGTAAACGACTACTTGCCAAAAGGTGATTGATATTTTTCAAGATTATGAAAAAACTACTAGCCAGATCTTCGTAAAAATCATATGGACCACACATAAACCATTTTCTTTCAGATAAAAAAAGAATTATAATTATTGCGTGAAACTTCAGCTCGAACAAGAATCTAACAATTACCTGGATGATATAATTGTTTCATGACTTCCATGACATGAGGCCCCATATCTCCGAAGATTATCATCGGATCTCAATGAGACTTATATGGGACCAAATTGACAGTGTACCCGATCGAACAAAAAAACAATTATTAAAATCGGATCACCAACACCGGAGTAATCGGTATACATACATCAGACAAAAAAAATAAAAAAAAAAACGCGTTGAATTGAGTACCTCCCTCCTTTTTGTTGAAGTCGGTAAAAAGCAAGTATACATACATCAGACAAAAAAAATAAAAAAAAAAACGCGTTGAATTGAGTACCTCCCTCCTTTTTGTTGAAGTCGGTAAAAAGCAACTTGTCTCATGTTGCCCTGACGGGATAAGACAGACACGGGACATGAGACAAGTTGCATTTTCTAGTATATTTTCTTGTTTAATATTTATCACATAAAAATAGCATTAAAAAACGCAAAATTAAAAAGTTGATATTTAAAATTTATTCTATAAAACAGCACAGTTAACCCAAATTTTATCATAAAATAGCATCATCAGGTTTACAATTAATTATGAACCTGGTAACGTTCAAAGCAAGACGAAATTATTTGGAAATGGACTAATGTGGTCATTTAAAAAACAACACTAGTTGGTTTTCATACAATCGAGGTAACTTTGGAGCCTTGGTCCTCTGCCAAGGATTGACCGAGCTGTGATCTGATAATGGCCATGCAGGGAGTGAATGGAAGAGATCCAGATTGATATACACACCCAACTGATCTGATCAACATTCTAAGATATATAGCGAAAATGCCATAAAAATGTATGGAATTCTTGAAACTGAAAAATACACACCCAACTGGTTCGAACTACATTTTAATACGTCTTTTAAAATGTAGTTGGGACCAGTTGGGTGTGTATAGCAATCTGAATCTTTTCTTTTGGCTCCCTTGATAGCCGTGGTCAATCCTAGGCAGAGAACTAAGGCTCTAAAGTTACCTTGTTTGTATAAAAAATTGACTAGTGCCATTTGACGACCTGTTTGGCGCAGGGGTACTAAGCCTGCCTTCTGCGCCAGAGGTCCCGGGTTCGATCCCCGGACAAGACAAATATTTGTGTGCATGTACATGTCTATTTGACTTGGTCTGGGTGTTTAATATGTATATTATGTATGTATTTAAAAAAAAAAGTATATATGTATGTTTATCCGTTATCTAGTAACCATAACACAAGTTCTAAATGAAACTTAACGTGGGCTAGATAATTGGTGTGTTTGTATGCAATTATTTATTTATTATTTTATTTATTTATTTATTAATAATGTGACCACCACTGTATCAGTAAGAAAAGAATTAGAAGCTCAGAGATCCATTTATAAACTCATGTTTATAAACAACAATGTTTAGGACACGCGTTAAAACTCTACTATATACAGTTACAGATAAGATCCACATTCCATCACATGCGATTTTATATCATTTTAAAAACAGTATCCAAATTCTTAAGTTCCACTCAGAATCGGTAACGCCCGAAATTAATAACCTATCTGTAGATATAGAAAGGGCTATCTGATATAGTTTTGTTAATATGACCAAAATAACGACGGTTGCTATGCAAAGACACCAGTATCCTAGACAAGATAGATCTCAGATAGCCCTATCCATATCTACATATAGTTTTTTTTAATTATTAACGACGTGGAGACTCTTAGCCTTCATCATACCTGCTGTTAAGTATTGATAAGGTAGAATATGGAAGCGAGCCTCTCCCGGTATCCTCAACCACTGAGGAACTGGCTATCTTATCTCTAACTGCCGAAACACAACAACGCTAAAAACATTGTTGTTATGGCGTCAGACTTAGGTAAGATAGTGGTAGCTAGCCAGGCAGACTCGCCACCAACCAAACCGAATACAATATGCACCCCCGCTGGGAATCGAACCCGGGACCCCTGAGTCTAATACCGGTGGTTGTACCACTAGACCACAGGCGGTTGAACACACAGGAGGTTATTAATTTCGGCCGTTAGTGACTAACTTTCTCCTAGAAACATGGGTCGAAATCGAGAACCATTTTGGACTTCCCATACTAAATCGATCACGTGATCAGTCTGATTTATATGAAGAGTCAACAATTTTTTGCCATATTTCGAGCCATGTTTGTAGGAGAAACTTGTTCACTTACAGATTCTGAGACGAACTTAAAAATTTGGATAGTATTTTTAAAATTGCCCTGTATAATTAAATGTTATTTTGTTCCGAAATGTGGCCATTTTCAGCAAAAAAGCTATCCATATAGCTTTGAGACAGAATTGGGAATGATTTAACGCTGTAATTACCCCAAAACTTACTCGGAGTGCACTACAGAGATTTTTACAATGGGGATTAAAAACAGGTTCATTTTTTTATTTTCAATGGGCTTACTCTTGACCTCAATCTGGCCGAGGAGCGTAGATTGGTTTAAGATGGAGTGAGTTTGCCCAAAATCGGTTGAATATAATTATATCGGTTGAAACTGTAGTAATTAATTGTAGGATATAGGGGCTATGCAGCTCCAGTCGGAACTGTAGTCACTGCGACCTATAAGATCTATTGTAACTCGCCACCTTGTTACAGTATCTCGTTCAGCCTGGCGGCCTCCGAGAAGTCTCAAATCTTCCTAGCTCTGAGAGATTTTAGTTCCTCTGGCCGAATTATATGCCGGCCCAGGTGAGTACTACGTTTGTGAATCAGGGGTCCGCCGTCACATAGGAGATGTTTGGGTGTTTCTGTCTCTAATCCGCAGTGACGGCAAACGTCAGTCTCACTCAATTTCATGTGAAATGTCACTCATTTATGTAGGTACAGCTGAAACGTATAAAAACTGAACTCTTTGTTTTATTCAAATACGATAGGTAGTTATGGTTTAAAAGTTTTCAAACTTTATGATTCGCGCTTTTTGCGTGACGTCATTGTATAGGTACGTTTCCTACAAAGAAGGCAATTCTGACCGACGCAAGCTGCATACAAAGTGTTATACAGTGACGTCACAAAATAAAACGCCGACCCGAAGTTAAATTATTAAATATCTCTAGAAATATACAACCACATGTGGTAAAAATAAAAACACAGTTTCATGTCACCCTGACGGGATTCGAACCCGCATCCTTGGGAATCCGGCCCAATGCACTAACCAATTATGCTACAGAGACCTATGAGGACACGTCGAATCTTTCTAGTAGATTCACCTTTCTACGGTGTTGGCCACCGTCGCTTCATCACTTTCAATTTCCCGTCAGGGCGACATGCGAATATACTATCCTCATAGGTCTCTGTAGCATAATTGGTTAGTGCATTGGGCCGGACTACCAAGGATGCGGGTTCGAATCCCGTCAGGGCGACATGAGACAAGTTGCTTTTTTCTAGTATATTTTCTTGTTTAATATTTATCACATAAAAATAGCATTGTAAAATGCAAAATTAAAAAGTTTTAAAAACACAGTTTCTTTTTTCATGTACTAAATACATGATGGCATATAATTCTGAAAGTGCTAAATCCCCATTTCATCTAGTTTTTTTTCAATGACGCCGTTAATTTGAAAAATACACCATCTTAATATTGAAAATACTGGACGACTAAATTAATAATAACATAAGACTGCAAATTAATATTTTAAAACTCATTCTCACGAAATATTTTACAGATTCTCACCGTTCTCAAAAGAAATAAAATAGATACATTACAATATAAAACCAACTCTGTCCCTTTCACAATAAGAGTCATAATCCAATGGCAGGTAAATAAAACTGGTAAATTCGTTTCATATGTCACAATTGATATAATTATTTATAATTTCCGTATTAAAGTCCATCACTCTATCCGCACGCCGCGCGTGCTTCGCCTCTCCTGTCGCAGCTTCACTATCTCGGATTTCACTATCCTGTAGGAGAAAAAAATACAGTGAAAAAGATGATATCTATTTGCTCACAAAACAGGAGACTTTTGAGGTATTTTTCTAATGAATAGAACCGACAAGACACTTCTGATCATACATTCAATACAATAATAACTGGGGGTAAATGTCTAATTTAAAATCTATCGCAATCCCTTTCAATTCGTAATTTGAAAAATATTCAGGCCGTCACTATTTGACATTTGAAAGGGATTGTGATCGGGACGCGTTTTAAAAGGTATGGAATAAACGAAATTGAACTGTTTAAGTAATATGACAGACGAAAATATCACAATCACAATACCTCTGCAAGGGATTGTGATAGATTTTAAATTAGACAATTAGGGGGCTGATCATCTGCAGAAATGGAAAAAAAATACAGTTTTGTATTTTGAAAAGTACCTCCTTAATCTTTTACAGCGCGTTGTCAAGTCATCTAAATTAATTATTCTACTGCTATCATTATCTATTTTAGTTTCCGATTGACATTTATTATAGTTGGTTATGAACTTAGAACTTTTATCCGAGGAGGAAAAAAGAAGACAGTCCTTAGGACACAATGTAATTTTTTTAAAGAAGAAAAATCGACCATCTTGGCCTTTTACACAATTAGCACATAACTTCAATACCCTTAGTACAAGTTTGGCAAACAAAGTCAAAGTCAAAGTCAAAGTCAAAGATTTTTCAAAGTCAAAGATTTTTATTCAAATAGACTTATATATAAGTACTTTCCAATAGTCCAACATTTTTTTCCCTACCAGCCATTCAGGACATCTTTTAACTGATAAGAAGAACGGCCGCAAGAAACTTATCAGCCTTAACAGAAACAACAACATTTACAATGGAACATGTTGTTGCCAAACACAAATCTACAATCTTGAAATATTGTCCCCTTAGTGGTAAAACCGATTATCTGCACTTTTTTTTTGCAAAATTTTGTTAAAACCGAGTGGTAAAACCGATTATCTGCACTTTTTTTTTGCAAAATTTTGTTAAAACCGAGTGGTAAAACCGATTATCTGCACTTTTTTTTTGCAAAATTTTGTTAAAACCGAGTGGTAAAACCGATTATCTGCACTTTTTTTTTGCAAAATTTTGTTAAAACCGAGTGGTAAAACCGATTATCTGCACTTTTTTTTTTTGCAAAATTTTGTTATAATAAATTCTCAAATTATTGTCAAGATGGCAAGGTAATATACACCTTAACACAGTTAACAGTTAACACGATATATTTAATAAAAGAAGAAAGATACACAGATACACATATAGACTCATCTGCGACTGATCTGTTACGTAAACACCCCTCACCTCAGCAGCAGCAGCAGCGCGCAGGCGTCGCACGCGATCAGCATGTGGAACACGCGCGACCAGTCGCCCCTGGCCGACACCACGCCCGCCAGCATGGGGCCCAGGGCCGCCCCTATGGGGGGGAGATAAGGGTCAATATTGCGTGGCACAAGGTTTTTTCAAATCAAATCGTTTTATTGCACTCATGTGGTATACGATGATATTTAAAAAACAGAACCAAATATGAACCGTGTAAGGGAACTGATGTCATTGGAATTATTTATTTACTTATTTAGCACCAACAAGATATACATCAGTAAATACAATAATATAACTAAAATGCAAAGTTACAGAGCTAAATGCTATAATAAATAATAATAAACAATAAACAATCATCTTTATTCACAAACACAGACTTTGAATAATACAGTGGACTCCTCCCTTAAAGTATAACCTGTGTTGGGAGGGAGCCGCTCTTCAACATAATCTACATTACACCTGTGTTAGAGCTAGAATTTTTGATTTTGAAGCTAAAACTTATTCTAAGAAATTGACAAATAGCAAAAAAAAAAAAAAAAACTCAGTTACAGATACTACACAAATGCATAATGAGAGTAGCCGCTATTAATTTAATACCTATGATAATAGTGTAATTTAACATTATGATTTTACAGTAGTACATACATTTTATTATTGAAAATTAGAAAAACATAAATGAATGTCAGAACGATTAAAAAATATATATATCAAATAGTCAATGTCAAAAAAAAAAAAATAATAACAATGTCAATTATGTAATAATAATATAAAAACAGCAAAATATCAATGTCTAAATTACGATGTCAGATTTATGGATTACATATAAAAAGTTACAATAATAATAGTAAAAGCGAAATAAGTTTACCATTAAATTACGTCCATTAAATTATTTGAAAACAATTACCTATACTTAGGTGAAAATAATAAAAATAAAAAGGAGAAAAAGAGAAGTAAATAAAATAATAATAATTTAATCTATGTCAAGACACAATATAACGTTTTTCTTAAAATGGTCAAATAAGAGTGAACCTTATGGCAATTCATATAAGCCCGAAATTAATAACCTATCAATTAATATCCTAGGCATCATCTATCTCAGATTGCCTTATCTCTAGAGATAGGTTATTCCGTAGAGGCATTCACCGCACTCATTCGTTCACCAATCTTGCAGTGATAATACACCCCTTCATTCACAGCTTAGTCATTTACAACTCATGCATCATTCATTTTTATACGTCACTTATTAATTCGCCACTCTCATTAATTACTAATGATTCATCAATGATTTATTAACATCATAATACTAATATGTCGTCGTAATACAGACCGACGGTGCCGGTGCCGTCGGTGATGGCGGTGACGGCGTCCAGCGCTTGGCTATCTCCTGCCACTCCGTCATTCAGCACATAATCATTTACCACGAATTCATTTATTATTCACTAGCGGCCGTCTGCGGTTTTACCCGCGTGGTTCCCGTTCCCGTGGGAATATCCGGATAAAAAGTACCCTATGTTTTAATCTAGGCTGTATACTACTATCTCTGTGCCATTTTTTTATATAAACGTCGGGAAGACTTTTTAGCCTTCATCATACCTGATGTTAAGTATTGATAAGGCGATGGAAGCGAGCCTCTCCCGGAATCTGGAACTGGCGGAACGGAACTGGCTATCTTATCTTTAACTGCCGGAACACAACAATGCTGAAAACATTGTTGTTATGGCGTCAGACTTAGATAAGGTGGTGGTAGCTAGTCAAGCGGACTCACAACAAGTCCTACCACCAACCAAACCGAATACAATATGTACCTCCGCTGGGAATCGAACTCGGGACCCCTTGGAAACCGATGGTTGTACCACTAGACCACAGAGGCGGTTTCAAACTCGTTCAGTAGTTTAGCGTGAAAGAAAGGGAAAGAAACAAATAAACAATCTGACATTCTTTCGCATATTTATTACTAGCAGGATTAACCCACCATTTAATCGTCCTTATTTTTTTATCCTTCATTCATACACTGATTCATTCATCACTCAACCAGGGGCCGTACTGAAATCGGCTTCATTTGACAGATGGATGTGACACATTGCTGCTTCTTTTTGACACAAATGAAAACTTACCAAAGACCAAGAGCAATATGTCACATCCAACTGTCAAATGCAGACAATATCGATGCCGACGACACTTGCTCGGTAGGGCCACAGTATATATTCCCGTAACATTAATCATTTCGTGTCCATCACCATGTCGTCGTAATACTGACCGACGCTGCCGGTGCCGTCGATGATGGCGGTGACGGTGGCCAACGCTTGTGCGTCACCCGCTAAGCTCGAATGTGTACCTGCGAATTAATAAATCAATTAAAATAAAACAACCTTTTAAAACTCATACAATATTATGTACCTTAGTGATACATTTTTTTTTTACATTAAATAGGCTTACTCTCGACCTGAGCTGTGTAGCTGTGTAGTGTCGGCTTGGAATAGCACTACCCCCTCTCATCCCGTGGGGGTCGTAAAGGGCGACTAAGGGACTCAGCCTTCAGGAGGCGGGCAGCAGAGTCTCCTACAAACTTAGCCATACTGCGATACCCAACCCGCCCCTGCCAAGCGTGGCGATTATGGCAAACCCCCCCTTTTGGGGGAGGCCTATACCCAGCAGTGGGTGTTATATGGCTCAGACGACGACGACGACGACGACGACGACGACGACTCTTGACCTAATTCTGAATCGTTAGATTAAGAAGAGGCCTAAGATGGAGCGAGCTTGCCTAGAAAAAGCCTATTCACTCGAGCTTTAAATATAGCAGGGTTGTAGACACCCGGGAATACAGACGCAGGCAGGGAATTCCACTCCCTGGCTGTGCGCATAATAAAAGATGAGGCAAAGCGCTTTGTACGCAGACGAGGGATATCAACCAGGTAGGGGTGATAGCATGCAGTACGTCAGGATTCCCGGTGGTAAAAAGGAGCTGGCGGTATGAGCTCAAGCAGCTCATCGGGTTATAAACAGTGTGCACTGAAATCAGTAAAAGTTGTTTAATTTTAACCGCCTCTATGGTGTAGTGGTACAACCATCGGTATCAGACCCAGGGGTTCCGGGTTCGATTTCCAGCGAGGGTACATATTGTATTCGGTTTGGTTGGTGGTAGGACTCGTTGTAAGTCCACCTGGCTAGCTACCACCATCTTATCTAAGGCTGAGGCCATAACAACAATGTTTCCAGCATAGTGTTCTGGCAGTTAGAGATAAGACAGCCAGTTCCTGTGGCTGACGATTCCAGGAGAGGCTCGCTTCCATCTTCAGCCTTATCAATACTTAACATCAGGTATGATGAGGGCTAAGAGTCTCACCTTCGTTCATAAAAACAAAAAAAAACTTATTTCTTCCTTTCTATAAGTGGTTCCTCATCTTACCACCACCACCCCTACAAAACATTGGTATTGGTATTGGTGATGGGCTCTTTTCTCCGCATTTAGACTCTCATTTGGTCTGTTATGCGTGAACATAGCATCGGTATGGCTAGTCAAGCATTCCCAGCTCCTTCCAGAAGCGCCCCCTACAAAACAATACCAGTGCCTCACCCAGCTCGGCGCTGACGGCCGTGGTGATGAGCGCGTAGGGCCCGTTGACCAGCGCGCCCGCGCCCACGAGCAAGCCCAGGTTCAGCCAATAGGACGACGCGCCCCACCACTGGTACGCGAGCAACTGCGGAAGGTTATACAGTGGTGGTCACATCGTTAAAGACGCTAGCCGACTTATCTATACTAATATTATAAAGCTGAAGAGTTTGAACGCGCTAATCTCGGGAACTACTGGACCGATTTAGAAAATTCTTAGACCATTAGAAAGCTACATTTCTCCCGAGTGACATAGGCTATATGTTATCCCGATATTCCCACGGGAAGGGGCACCACGCGGGTAAATTCGCGAGGATCCGCTAATAACATATATATACAAAATACATAAAATATCTGTATAAACAAGATGAAGGTAGTTGCAAACTACGATTAAGTAGATGTGAATGTCATTGAGTTGTGGTCATGACAGTATAGCGGCCGCCCGCCGTGGTTCCCAGTCCCGTGAGAATAGCGGGATAAAATGTAGTATATGTTACTCGGGATATGTGCAGCTTCCCAACGGCGAAATAATTTTTCAAATCGGTCCAGTAGTTAC
Source organism: Chrysoteuchia culmella (assembly GCA_910589605.1). Classification (NCBI taxonomy): domain Eukaryota; kingdom Metazoa; phylum Arthropoda; class Insecta; order Lepidoptera; family Crambidae; genus Chrysoteuchia; species Chrysoteuchia culmella. Next base: position 256,742 of record OU342671.1, on the reverse strand, counting down.
GGGGCCTATTCAATTCAAACAAACGATCAAATCTTTCCTCTTTATTATATAGTATAGATATAGAGTAAGATAGCGAGGTTTCCTTCTTTTGTGTTTTACAATAAATGACTCTGATTTGGACTTCTTTTTAACCGACTTCAAAAAAGGAGGAGGTTATCAATTCGACGGTTTTTTTTTTTTATTATTTTTTTTTATGTATGTTCCACCATAACTTCGCCAGTTGTTAACAGATTTTTATAATTATTTTTTTATCTGAAAGAAGATGGTTTATGTGTGGTCCCATATAATTTTTACGAAGATATGCCTAGTAGTTTTTTCATAATCTTGAAAAATATCAATCACCTTTTGGCAAGTAGTCGTTTACCTAGATGACATTGTTGTGTATGGGCTGATTTTTAATGTAAGTAACGGCACATGATGTAACTAAAAAATCTGAAATAAAAACATTTTATAAAAAAAATTCAAACCGACTTCAAAAAGTAAAAAATAAAACTTTTGGAGTCGGTGCTAGCTAGCTAAGGCCAAAAAATATATAGTTAATAGAAGTGCAATGTAGAATGCCCTGGCTGGCACCGACTCCAAAAGTTTTATTTTTTACTTTTTGAAGTCGGTTTGATTTTTTTTTATAAAATGTTTTTAACACATCACTTGAATAAAATCTTTAAGACACTATTGGTATAAAGTGTCATACATCCTGTCCATTACGTGTCCTCATAGGTCTCTGTAGCATAACTGGTTAGTGCGTTGTGCCGGACTCCCAAGGATGCGGGTTCTAATCCCGTTGGGGCGACATGAGACAAGTTGCTTTTTTCTAGTATATTTTCTTGTTTAATATTTATCAAGCGTCTTACATTTTTATGGTCACTGGAATAAATTAGTTGTCATGATATATAGTACCTACATTACTGCAGCGGCCAGCAAAACAAGCATTGACGGACGAATGTGTAAATGTGGGCCGTGGCACAAATACATAAGTCCAACTTTTCTCAAATAATGCGCGGAAATGAAAACTAGGTAAGTAGTAGGTAGGTAGAACTTTTTTGAATAAAATTACTTTTTAATACAGTTGCTTAAAAAGTGGCGTATGGCAGGGACTAGCGTTTGGGATGTGGGCTATTACATACTCGAGCATTTTCTTTACCTTTTCCGAACTAGTGCGTTCTCTTTCCCAACTGTCAAAATAATTTAGGCGATTGCGTAAAGTCAGTCGTATTTATTTGACAGTTCATATTGTATCATATTAAATGTAATTCCATACAAATTGCAGCCGATTGAACACAATATGAACTGTCAAATGAATACGATTACCTTACGCAATCGCACCCAATGTCTATTAAAAAGAAAAATCCAACCACGAAGTTTTAACTAAAAAATAATCATAGAAGTTTTTATGAGTCATGCAAATATTTCTAAAAAGAAGCTACGAATTTGTTTCAATATCAGATTTAATGATTTGATTCAATAGTTAGTTAGTTAGGTTAGGTTTCATTTCATTTCTTCATCTCATTAAATTTAATTTTCAACTCATATCAATAAAAAAAAATTACTGAAGACTTGGCTGTATGGGCATAGTTCCCTTTGCCTACCCAGAATGGGTGAAGAAAACAAAAAAAAACTGCTTATATTACGGTTGGCGCCATTTTCCAAAAATGTTCTTTGCGAGTTTAGTTGTTTGTTGCACAAAATGAGTAATTTCGACGATATTTTATTTGAATTAACACCGGAACTCAGTATAATTGCACAAAATGCTTCGGAGAACATTTTACCGGAAAAGTCAAAAAGTCGCTACATATTTACATACGACGAATTTATTGCGTGGAGAGAAGAGAAAAAAGCAAATAGTTTTTCAGCAAATGTTATGTTAGCAACTTCTCCGAACTCTCAGCAAAATCAAAACCTTCTACGTTATGGTCGAGGTTTTCGATGATAAAAAGTATGCTGAAAACAAGGAACAACGTGGATATATGTGAATACCCAAAACTAAATGCTTTCTTAAAACGACAATCAGACGGTTTTACAACTAAAAAGTCGAAAATATTAACATCGAATGAGGTGGAAATGTTTTTGAACGAAGCTCCCGATGATCGTTATTTAGCCACAAAGGTAATGTATTATTAATTTTTTTTTTTCGAAATGGATATTACAGTCAATATATTATTTTAAAAAATATTAATCAAATCCCTTTTTTTGTAGGTTGCGCTGATTTTTGGCGTTGTTGGAGCTTGCCGCAGAGAGGAGTTAGCCAATATTACTTTAAAAGATCTTGAAGCCCATGGAAAAATGCTACTAGTCAAAATTCCGAATACAAAAAATAAGATACCGAGAAGCTTTGTTGTTGAAGGAGATTTTCTTAGAATAGTGCAAAATTATATGAATCAGCGGTCCCAAAAACCAAAAACCGACCGTTTTTTCCAAAATTATCAAAAAGGGAAGTGTACAGCTTAAACAATCGGGTTAAACAAATTTGGTAATATACCAAAAGAAATGGCTACGTTTTTAGATCTGCCGGATGCTGTGTATTATACTAGGCACAGCTTCAGGAGGACTCCTGCTACATTATTGGCAGATTCAGGAGCCAATTTGACGTCCATAAAGCGACTAGGAGGTTGGAAGTCAGACAAAGTTGCAGAAGGCTATATTGCTGATTCATTAAACAAACTAGAAACTGGCTAAAAAATCACACAATCCATTAATTTAAAGTCCAGTCCGTCTCCTTCACATGACAATACTGAAGAGAACGTTCGTCGATCTACCTTCGTTGATAATGATAATTTATCAGATCGAATTCCATCAACTAGCAAACGCAATTGTATAACACCTTTGACAAATATACATGAACAATCATACGAAATTAATAATAGTTTGTCAAAACAGTAAATATGCAACCAAAAACTTCCTCAGTTAGTATAAAAAACTGTACCAATTTCAATGTATATGTGAATTATAACTTTTATAACAAATAAATGATAAGTTAGTTGAGTTTATTGTGTTTTTATTATTTTATTAAATTGCTTCATTTTTTCTCAACTGTATTAAAAATAGTTGTCCAGTACACGTGCGGAACCGTCATTGCAAAGAGTTCCAACTGTCTGTCAACCCTCACCTCCGGCTGCGCCTCGGCGCGGGAAGACATTTGTCAGACCCCTTTGCAATGACAGGCTTTCCGCACACGTAATGAAATATACTATTTCGAAATCAATGATGAACAACGAACAACAATATTTTAATAAAGTAAAGTATACTCACGGCGGGCGCGGCGAAGATATAGTAAGCCACACACACGGTGGCCGGGCTGTTGGTCCTGTCGGCGAGCACGCCAGCGCTGATGGCGCCCAGCACATAGTACAGTATACTCACGGCGGGCGCGGCGAAGATATAGTAAGCCACACACACGGTGGCCGGGCTGTTGGTCCTGTCGGCGAGCACGCCAGCGCTGATGGCGCCCAGCACATAGTAAAGTATACTCACGGCGGGCGCGGCGAAGATATAGTAAGCCACACACACGGTGGCCGGGCTGTTGGTCCTGTCGGCGAGCACGCCAGCGCTGATGGCGCCCAGCACATAGTAAAGTATACTCACGGCGGGCGCGGCGAAGATATAGTAAGCCACACACACGGTGGCCGGGCTGTTGGTCCTGTCGGCGAGCACGCCAGCGCTGATGGCGCCCAGCACATAGTAAAGTATACTCACGGCGGGCGCGGCGAAGATATAGTAAGCCACACACACGGTGGCCGGGCTGTTGGTCCTGTCGGCGAGCACGCCAGCGCTGATGGCGCCCAGCACATAGTAAAGTATACTCACGGCGGGCGCGGCGAAGATATAGTAAGCCACACACACGGTGGCCGGGCTGTTGGTCCTGTCGGCGAGCACGCCAGCGCTGATGGCGCCCAGCACATAGTAAAGTATACTCACGGCGGGCGCGGCGAAGATATAGTAAGCCACACACACGGTGGCCGGGCTGTTGGTCCTGTCGGCGAGCACGCCAGCGCTGATGGCGCCCAGCACATAGTAAAGTATACTCACGGCGGGCGCGGCGAAGATATAGTAAGCCACACACACGGTGGCCGGGCTGTTGGTCCTGTCGGCGAGCACGCCAGCGCTGATGGCGCCCAGCACATAGTAAAGTATACTCACGGCGGGCGCGGCGAAGATATAGTAAGCCACACACACGGTGGCCGGGCTGTTGGTCCTGTCGGCGAGCACGCCAGCGCTGATGGCGCCCAGCACATAGTAAAGTATACTCACGGCGGGCGCGGCGAAGATATAGTAAGCCACACACACGGTGGCCGGGCTGTTGGTCCTGTCGGCGAGCACGCCAGCGCTGATGGCGCCCAGCACTCCGCCCGCGTCGAAGGCCGTGCTGAGGTCCCCGGACTGGGCCGCCGTCAGGTGAGCTGCCGAACGAATCACTGGTTGGGACATTTTATCATTGACAGGTCTTTGTGGTGATATGATGGTGGAGATATGGAAAAGGTGGTAGATGGTAAGCCACTTTTAGGAAGGTCGAATAGCGAGCTCTTCCTCCGGACTGGGTGTCGGTAGTCCGGGACCGCGGTCCGGTTTCCATACGTGTTGTTTCATCCCATATTGATTTTGCTGTCAGCGCCATCTGTTGTCACGGTAGGTAAATTCCGTGTGAGTAGTATGTGCGGCGTCAGGTAGGTGCTGCCACATCTTCTTCTTCTTCTTCTTATCGAGTGAGGATTAGTGGCCACCTCTGGTGTCAGAGTTTATCAAGCCGCCTATAAGGCCTCTGACTTGGCTTAACGACTGTAATCGAATGACAACAGCCGGGACCGACGGTTTAACGTGCCCTCCGAAGCACGGAAGCGCTCAGTTACAATACCACTTTACGGTCACCCATCCGACACCTGACCGCGCCGAACTTTGCTTAACAAACGTGATCGAATACGATCAGCCTGTCAAGCGCGGCCATGAGCGCTTCATTGACAGGTAAGTTCTGGGGGCTAATTGTCTAATTTTAAAATATATCGCAATCCCTTTCAATTAATCATTTAAAAGGTAAAGTCTGTTATTCTTACTTGTCGTAATATGTAAAGAATCTTTACATGTCTTTTTACAGATTTCCTTGGAACATAAAACAAAGAAAGATATTACAAAATTATCTTTTCATCCCATCTATTTGAAAAACGCTGATTGATTCGCCTATAAGTGCGAGCAAAGTAAGTCTTTTCTCCAAGAGACTTTTTCACGGGGCAGTAATGAGATTTTAATTTCGAACATTAACATCGTCCCTTAGTGCTCCGTGACCAAAGAGATCGCACGAAAATAATGTATGAAAAAGTCACTGGCCGATTATTAGGTGCCCGGCGCGTGCAGCGCCGCAACAGAAAAAAGAAAAAGCGCGAACTACGTATTACCCTTGTATTGGACTTTATTGGAGTAAACAGTGTTTTGTGATATTTGCAGTGCAATAATTGCGAAAAATGAGTTCCACAAGCAGCGACAGTATTTTTTATTTTTTTAAACTATGACTATAACATTTCAAAATTGCACAAATGTTTCAAATATTAATATTAATTTTTAAGCTGTTACTTTATATTTTTTTTAACATTATAACATTATATTGGTGTTTAATATTTTTTTTATTAATACGTTTATTAGTTGTATCTAGAAACGCCTCTTATTTCTTTTTGTCATAGACGGGGATGAAAAGTAGAGTGTATCACTCGGCCGCAAAATATATTTTTGGCTCGGGCGACGTACTTAGAATCCCTCGCTACGTTCAGGATTCTACTAAAGAATCCCTCGCTACGTTCAGGATTCTACTAAAGAATCCCTCGCTACGTTCAGGATTCTACTCTAGAATCCCTCACTTCGCTCTGGATTAAAAAAAGCGCCCTAGCCGTAAAAATATTATTTTGCTCCCTTATGGTACAATCTACTATTTCACCTCACACGCTCTGAAAATGAGGTTTTGTCAATCAGTTTAGGCGCCAAAATCGATTTTCGCATTTTGCGGAGTAGCGCGGCAAAGTACTTTTTTAATTTAATACCTAAAAATATGTCATAATGCGTTCCGAATCGCACTATTGACTTTATTGTTACATTTTATTCTTATTTTAAATAGCTTTAAATCAATTATAATACTCCGTTTTGGTTTTATTATATTATTTTAGTTCAATGAATCATAAAAACAATAACATTAAGATTAAACTATTTGTTATAAAAAAATATATTAGGCTGGGTGAGATTTCACAACCTGTAAATCTTTATTTTTAAATTGTCTTTGTCTGTACCTCATGTCAGTGTCAACATTTACGGAATCGTTTTTAATGTTATTATAAGTTACAATATATTCCCATGATTTATAACTTTGAATTAACTATAATACAGGGAGTATTATAGTTAATTCAAAGTTATAATTTTTATTGTTTTAGTTTTTTATATCATTAAAACAACGAGATTAAGGTATATTTAGATTAAACTTTATGTTTAAAGATTTTTTTAACGGAAGTTGACCGCTGAAATAGCTATAAAATGTTCCTCGCTGTTGTGAGGTGAAAAATTGTGTGTTGCGCTCGGCAGAAAAGTTTTTATTGTCTTGTACCTTTGAAATCCTCGCTTCGCTCAGGATTCAATCCTAGATTCCTTCGCTTGCTCAGCTTTTAATAGAGGTAACTCGCCGTTAAATAACCAACTTTCCAGCCTTGCATAACAAATAACTATTGTACTCAATAGTTGTTTTGTCATGAAAGGTATAGAATGACATTAACATGTAATTTTTTTTTATACAATTCAATAATAAGTCTTGTCTCCTCCTCTTATATTAAATATATTTCAAAATTGTAAATTTGTGTTTGGCAACAACATGTTCCATTGTAAATGTTGTTGTTTCTGTTAAAGCTGATAAGTTTCTTGCGGCCGTTCTTCTTCAGTTAAAAGATGTCCTGAATGGCTGGTAGGGAAAAAAAATGTTGGACTATTCGAAAGTACTTATCTATAAGTCTATTTGAATACAAATCTTTGACTTTGACTTTGTCAAGATTGTTTACATTTTAAGACAAGTAAGAAAAAACCGACTTTATGAGCTATATTTGACATGTAATAGGGACAGTGATCGGGACGCGTTTTGAAAGGTATTGATCGAATGAACGAAATAGAACACAATTCCGTCAATCGCTATCACAATCACTAAAACTTTGAATGGGATTGCGATAGATTTTAAAATTAGACAATTAGGGGGCTGGATTATTTATACGGTAGATAATTTGACACCTTTAGGGTTGGTTTAACTACCGACTGATAAGTTCTGTATGACTGTCAAATTATCTGCCAGATAAGCGATTCAGAACTTACCTGTCGATCGAGGAACAAGTCCTAGAACTCAATTTCTAATAGACCTTTCGTTTGATTTGATACCTTTCAGATCAATATTTTTTTTTTCATATAAGTATGCAATAGGTAGTCCACACGTTAAAAAAAATGATCTGAAACCTAACGTGTGTAGCACAAATGAAAGGTCCTTTTATGCTGATTCCAAAAATATATCACTTAATAAAATTTCATTTTATTATTTTTATTAAAATTTAAAATAAATTTCAAAACATACCATGTTTGGGCTCCTCCAGATACAATATTGTCGAATATTTTTTTGTAAAATATACATAAAATTATACGTAATATCCTCAAATTTAACCCCAAGAAAGCAATTTTGAAATTTCTAACATTAAGTTTTTTTTTCGGAATAAATGTTTTGTTTTTTTGGCTCGGTCGTCCTTGGCAGAGAACCAAGGCTCCAAAGTTACCTCGTCTGTATGAAAATCGGCTAGGGTCGTTAATTATGTGATCAACATAATAAACCAACTAGTCTAGTCTAGTCTAGTATAGATGTAATATTATAATTAGTATTTTCTTTTTGTGATGGAAATTGACCTTACATGTTATGTTTTGTTATGTGCACCTGATATGTTAAGGTCACTTTTCAATTTGACGACTCTGTATGAAATAAAACAGGGAGAAAAAAACAGCCCTTGACGAGTTTCTTGCCGGTACTTCTCGTATATTCGGAAAAATAAAACTATGAAACTAAATGAATTTAAAATATGCCGCCGGTTTAAACAAAATACATTTTACGACGTCATAAAAAGTATAACGTAATTTGCTTGTCAAAGGTTTCAAATTCATTTTTAACCGACTTCAAAAAAGGAGGAGGTTCTTAATTCGGTTGGTATATTTTTTTTTTTATGTATGTACACCGATTACGCCGAGATTTCTGAACCGATTTCCGTGATTCTTTTTTTGTTCGATGCAGAATAGTTGCCAATTGGTACCATAAAAATTTGGTTTCGTTTGACCCAGTACTTTTTATGTTATGAGCATTTTTATATATTTCATTTCATTGTTGACTTGGACGATGTAGTGTTTACGATAATTTTGTTTATAATGTACATGAAACCTTATCTAATCTAGAAAAACCCTGCTGTAGTTTACAAAACAGCCTATTACAGACACTAAAAAGTAAAAAAAAAAAACCGACTTCAAAAACTAAAGTTTTTTTACGAAATTGCGATACATCATACGAATTCGGAAAATTAATAAATTAACCGGCCAAAAATGTATTCTAAGAAGTAGATAAAATGCCTGGAAGCAATACCAAATTCTTTCACAATTCCTTCTCTGTCCGAGCGGTACAGCTTTGGAATAAACTCCCAACAAACATTCAGGAATCCCCAAGTATTCACTCATTCAAGTCCAAAGTCAAGTCGCACTTTCTATTGCAATTATCTGAGTCTGAATCATGAGTCACTTACTTTACCCCGTCTCTTTTATGTATTTATTTGTATGTATGTATATTTTATATTTATGAGTATGTGTGTATATTTATGTATAGGATAGGTAAATTATGTAGGTATTATATCTATTTATGTGTATATGATGTAGATATTAGTTTCACCATTTTCTTATTTAGTTTTGCATTTAGAGTCACCCGCTTAATATTATCATCTCTTACACGTCTCAGGTTGGCTGGAAGAGATCTCTTTTAGAGATAAGTCCACCTTTGTACATATGTCTCAAATTTATTCTGTAAATGTATTTTCTAGTGCAATAAAGAGTATAATAAATAAAACTTCATACTCACTGCTAGTATTGATATACAACGGCAACCAATACAGGAACGTGTAGCTGACCAGCTTCGCGAAGAACAGCGACAGGGAGAACTCCACCACCCCGGGGATGAGAAGCGCGCGAGAGAGCGAGACGGCGCTACCCCGGGAGGGAGACGACCGGCGGAGGAGAGGGGATGTTTCCGCTAGATCTTCTGAGTACTGGCGACAAATCAAAATAATGTTCATGGTTTAAACACGACAAATATTTGTGTCAAAGTCCGAATGAATGGATGATTGTTGAGTGTTAAACTGAAGTAATGAACGAGTGAGAACCTGAATGTATATTAGTACGTTCAGGTTCTCACTCGTTCATTACTTCAGTTTAACAGTCGCAGTTAATGCGCAAGTATGTTATGAGTTGATTAAGCAAAGTTCGGCCCGGTCAGGTGTCGGATGGGTGACCGTAAAGTAGCATTACAACTGAGCGCTTCCGTGCTTCGGAGGGCACGTTAAAACCGTCGGTCCCAGCTGTTGTCTGATTACAGCCGTTAAGCCAAGTCAGAGGTTTTAAAGACAGCTTGATAAACTCTGATACCAGAGGTGGCCACTAATCCTCACTCGATAATAATAAGAAGAATGAGTGAAGTGAGTTGTTTAGTGAATGAATGACATACAGATTACATAATGAATAAGTTGACGTATGACTCACCGGCGGGTTGTTGGCGGAGTGGCGGTTGGGCCGCCAGCTCGCCGCCTGCGGGACAAACGCTGGTACAGTGCAGAGAAAGGACTTGTGCTTACGATACATTATTAATCAAGAATATTCAAGATCAGCTAGGCGATTGCGTAAAGTCAATCGTATTCATTTGACAGTTCATATTGTATCATATCGTATGTCTTTCCATACAAATTGCAGCCGATTAAATACGATATGAACTGTCAAATGAATACGATTACCTTACGCAATCGCACCCCTGGTCACGTGTCCTGAAGCGACTTTAACATATTTTACCCATCCCAAAAATTTTAAACTCTGATGTGCACAACGCCTTTAAAGAAGTTTTCACTTCAAAATAATCAAAAATTTCACTAAAATGTCAGTTTACAGTGATTTCAATAAGTTTCCGACTTCTTCCTTGACAGTTGATATCTCCAGGTATTGGTGTATATATTTCAAAAATACAATACTTATCAAAGTATATGAAACAGTTGTGTCACTTGTGACCGAATTAATTTTTCCAATATTTTTTTATTAAAAAATTATCATAAGTATAAAATTAGCATTGAAAAATGCAAAAATTCAAAAATCATAAATCATTGGCAGTTGCATCTTAATCGATCGTTAAACACCTGAAAAGATGTTTCTTTCGAATGCAAGGATATTCCTAGCATTAATGTGACAACGTTGGCCTACAGCGTATTAAAAATATAAAAGTATTGCAGAATTTCAACGGTGGTTTGCAAGTTTCGGAAGCTCAGCGGTTAGAGCATTGGACCGGATTTCCAAAGGGTTCCATTCCCATCTGAGAATTCACTTGTGGCCGAGTTAATTTTTTCCAATATTTTTCTATTTAAAGTTTATTATAAGTATATGAAACAGCTTAAAAGTCGCAGAAAAATGCTAGTGTAGTTTAGTGTTGAAAATAACTCACCTGATCCCCGACTAAGACGTGCGGTTCTTCATCGTCGCTGGAGCGCGACTGGCGGGAGGGCTGCGAACAATAGATTAATTAAACTAATAAAAATAACTACCTTAAGGGTCACAGCTTCAAGCTCAGTACTTCAATCGCAAAGTCAAAGTCAAAGTCAAAGATTTTTATTCAAATAGACTTATAGATAAGTACTTTCGAATAGTCCAACATTTTTTTTCCTACCAGCCATTCAGGACATCTTTTAACTGATAAGAAGAACGGCCGCAAGAAACTTATCAGCTTTAACAGAAACAACAACATTTACAATGGAACATGTTGTTGCCAAGCACAAATTTACAATTTTGAAATATATTTAATATAAGCGGAAAATTTTCCCATATTCAATTATTAGAATATTTTCCTTTTATACAATTTATAATAAAAACCCAACAACCCATGCAAACATTTAATCGGTAACAGAGTCGTCAAAGAGTGGAATAAGCTTCCAGATGATGTAGTCCTCGCATGTAACGGCAATCAATAGAAAAATCGACTAGATAGATATTTAGAATTTAAATAATGAACAAAATGCATAGATAGCTGGTTATAGGCGCTATCAGTTGTAACAACTATTGGCCCGTCAATAATAATAATGATAATAATAAAATTTAGATTATTTTTATAATATTTTTTTAATATAATTAAGGACTTTTCCGAGACCCGTCTGAGGGATATAGACACTAGTAAATCTTTTTAGTTTATTTTCCAATCTATCGTTATTGTTGACTCACCAACTCTTACCTGATTACTTAGCTTTAACATTAGGTATAAATTTCGAAATTTCTCCCACAAGGTGTTTGCATTACAGCGACAAAACTTCAAACTCTCATAAAACCCTTCAACGATAGTGTTTTTGGCTAATTCCTACATATTTCTATTCATCTATTGGATTCACTATTGCATTTTTAGTATGAAAGTGATAGCGTCAGCGAGAGCCCTTACGGTTTGAAAAATCGATAGCTATAGCGATAGCACGAGCTATACCGTTAGGCGGTCGGGGTGCGGGTATAAAAAAAAACAACATGTCCTATTATTATCTTATAACAAGTATGTGTCGATTGTATTGTACAATAGTCTTTTAACCGCCTCTGTGGTCTAGTGGTACAACCACCGGTATCAGACCCAGGGGTCCCGGGTTCGATTCCCAGCGGGGGTACATATTGTATTCGGTTTGGTTGGTGGTAGAACTCGTTGTAAGTCCGCCTGGCTAGCTACCACCATCTTATCTAAGTCTGACGCCATAACAACAATGTTTTCAGCATTGTTGTGTTCCGGCAGTTAGAGATAAGATAGCCAGTTCCTCAGTGATTGAGGATTCCGGGAGAGGCTCGCTTCCATCTTCAGCCTTATCAATACTTAACAACAGTATGATGAAGGCTAAGAGTCTCCCCGTAGCTAATAAAAAAAAAAAAAAAAAAACATTCTTCGTTGGATATTTTTTGCCTAAATTTAGAAGAGAAGTAAACAGTATTTTGTTGTAATTTATCGTCTTTTTTCTGTACCTATTAGTGTTTGTATTAATAATTGTGATGTTTTAATATTAAGTTCCAAAAAGAAAAATGTTTATCTGTATGTAATGTTTAGATTTTGTGGGCTAAAAAAATAAAAATAAACATTAATCAAATATATTCATACAATTTCCCCGTCTAGCCCAAGTTTAATTATGCTATAATGGATTCTAGAATAAAACAATACATTAATATCGAATGGATGCTGGGCGAACGAATGAATGAAGAGATAAGGTGATGACTAGATCAGTGACATGAATGAATGATAATCCGCTGAGCTTATCTCCTCGGGAGCTAGTTAACTTATTTATTTTGAGAACACAATACAGCTTAAAATCAAAGTTCATAAATTATTATTTATTTAAGCTTGGGAATTAATAAAACATGAATGAATGATGAGAATGAATAAATTGGTGAATTAATTAGTGAATGAGCAAAGAATGTATGTATGAAAGCAGGAGTGAGTGAAGCGGTCCGTTTGTGAGTGAATGAATGAAAGTGGCGGGCACAGCTAGTATTAAATATATTTCAAGATTGTAGATTTGTGTTTGGCAACAACATGTTTCATTGTAAATGTTGTTGTTTCTGTTAAAGCTGATAAATTTCTTGCGGCCGTTCTTCTTATCAGTTAAAAGATGTCCTGAATGGCTGGTAGGGAAAAATTGTTGGACTATTCGAAGGTACTTATCTATAAGTCTATTTGAATAAAAATCTTTGACTTTGAAAAGGTTGACTGGATAAAAGGCATGAAAATGTGACCAATAAATGTCATTCCACTAACCGAGTTCCTTCCTTCGGGCGCTAGCACAACGCCCACACACTTGGGTTCCGGCGGCAGGAACAGGAACACCAGCACGGCGATGGCGCCCATCACCAGCGCCGGGTACACGAACGAGAGCGACCAATCGCCTTCCACGTAGCGAGCCGCTAGCACCGTGCCTAAAAGGGAAGAAAAACCTTTTATGAAAAAAAAAAACCAACGTCAAAAAGTGAAAAATAACACTTTTGGAGTTGCTACAAAATGATTTTTATACTATTGATGAGTTTTTTAATTATTTACCTGAATGTAGGTACTTAAATTATATTCTATTCAATCGCCTTGTTGAACCGCCTCTGTGGTCTAGTGGTACAACCACCGGTATCAGACCCAGGGGTCCCGGGTTCGATTCCCAGCGGAGGTACATATTGTATTCGGTTTGGTTGGTGGTAGGACTCGTTGTAAGTCCGCCTGACTAGCTACCACCATCTTATATAATTCTGACGCCATAACAATAATGTTTTCAGCATTGTGGTGTTCCGGCAGCCCGAGATAAGATAGCCAGTTCCTCAGTGGTAGAGGATTCCGGGAGAGGCTCGCTTCCATCTTCAGCCTTATCAATACTTAACATCAGGTATGATAAAGGCTAAGAGTCTCCCCATCGTAAATAAAAAAAATCATGATGTTAATTATTGATGAGGTTGAAGATGGAAGGGAGCCTCTCCCGGAACCCTCAACCACTATAATAATATTCTGTAACAGAACTATTCGTTCACGATGAGACTAACCAAGTTGCTCCTTAAGGATGTGTGTGCGTTCCATATGCCGAATATGAGCCTCTTCTTCCCTCGGCCGATCTATTTGCTGGCCACCGCACCCGGCCACCCTGTAGTTTGGCCAATTCCTTGCTGTGGCCACCTTCTCTGACTTCTGTGCCAGATTTTCTCGAAACATGTATGACAGTTTCTTGTAACATTTCTACACTTTCCCAGTATGTTCCCTAGTGAGGTATTCGCATTCCAAAGCCCAAGAAGGGGCTCCTTCTTGTCGTATAACAATGTAAACAGTGAACGGAGCTCTTGTAAGATCTCTAGACCCAACAAATACACTATGACATTTAGGTCACTTACCCAGTATGTTCCCTAGTGAAGTGTGTGCGTTCCATATTCCGAATATTAGCCCCTTCTTCCCGTGGCCGAACCACTTGCCGACGATGGCCACCGTGCCCGGCCAGCCTGTGGTTTGGGCGATTCCTGCGCCGGCCTTAGGAAAGAAGAAGAAATATTTCATATTTCATACTGAAGACAAATCAATGACATAACCCAATAGGCACCGCGTCGATGAACTTCAAACAAACGATATAGCGGTGCTAGGCCAAAATGTAGCATTTTTTTATAATTATTAGGTAGGCGCTTGCCGTGTGGTGACGGCATAAGAATACGCGTGTCACCGCTCCCTTACACGCCTGGGATGTCGTCAGAGTCGACTAACGGTCGGTTTCAATAACCTACCCTTAATAAGAGATAAGTTTACTAGATATTTTTGTTAATCAGACCAAAATAACAGCGGTTGCTAAGTAACATAACCAAGATAAGCCTATCTCTTACTACGGTTAGATTATTGAAACTGGCCGTAAGAGGCTCGACGCATTGAACACCTGTGCGAGAAAAGGACAACTTGAAACAAACCCTCTACAAACCCGTCTAGCCAGCGTGGTAGCAGTAGGCTAATAGCCTCCTATGAACCCCACAATAGGCGTGAGCTAGGAGAGGCCTATGTCCAGCAGTGGATGATGAGGCTCTTGACCGCTATCTCACCTGATCCAAGATGTAATGCGCTTGCTTCGAAAATATGTCACAATGCCATCTATTGTCACGTTTTGTAAACACTAACCTGCCCCACCATATACAGATAGTGCCCTCCAGGAAGACGCGCCCCACCAATTTTTGGTCGAGGGGTGCGGGGAGTTTTACCTGAGCGTATTGTAGTCTATTGAAGTGTGCGCGTGCACCTATAAGTAATTAGATGTATCCAATACAGCACTCAAATATTAGCGGAAGCTTGCACACATATATTATAAAAGATTAGGACGAAATGGTGGGGAGCGGCTTCGTGGATGGCACTATCTGTAGTAAGTGATGTTTGAAACAACGTCATCTATCGCCACGCTTTGTAACCACTAACCTGCGCCACCATGTAGTAGGAGATGTTGTGTATAGCGTAGGTCCTCCCCACGCCGAACATGTAGCAGAACAACGCTGATATGAGCATGCCGAAAGTGAGGAAGTACCGGAGATCTACGCGTTCCGCCACCATGCCTAGGATAAACGAAGTTAAATAAATATCAAATATCATCATGCATACAATTGACAGAAAACGTTTTAATCACAAATAATGGAACAGTCACATACAGGGTGTTAAAAGACCCAAAACGAAAGTGAAAACCACGTATTCCGCGGCCAAACCTGGGAAACCTTATTTTTTATATATTTTCGTTTAAAGTAACAAAACGGCAATGAATATCAAAACCACTCAATGATACGGGGCGGGGTCGCCTACTCGAACCTTTTAGAAACACGCAAAAGTTGTTGCACGCGTTCCATTGCGTGTAAAAAATAACACCCATTTCTTTACTGTAAATAAAAGCCGATGGAAAAAGGGAGATGGTGGAATTAGGTTGTGCAATTCAGCCGCACACTCACCGAAATGTATCAGACAGAATACTAATAAACTTGCAACTTTTCGTCTATGCTCAAGGATTTTAAGCTTATTATAAAAGAGGTCATTGTTGCCGATGAACTTCTTGGCCCTCTGCTCAGTGGACACAAGCGTCTGGAGCTGGTATTAGGCGGTACCAACCCAAAGATGAGAACAGTACTCCATACACGATCGAGCTTGCGCTTGGTATAGATTGAGTAACTGTTCCATTGTTAAGTACTTTCTCACCTGTGCAAGAACGCCAACCTTTTTTTGATGCTAATTGTGCTTTACTCTTAATTAATGACCCAAAATTGATTGGTTGGGTGTAAGTAGGTCGCCAGCCCATCATCGCCTACAAATAGTTTCCGAATATCCCCCTGTCTACTGATGGGCTTTTACTATCTGCACTGGCAAGATCAACTCGCACATTCTATGTTTTCTTTCCCTCCAAGTATAGTCGTCATCAGCCATTTTCTTATGTCCCTACAGCTTCCTACCTTATGAATCGATAAGAGGAACGGGCCACGACCCAGCACGCGGGCCTAATGCGGATTGGTGTGTTTTAACGACTGCAGCCGGGACCAACGGCTTAACGTGCCTTCCGAAGCACGGAGGAGCTCGAGATAGTAAATTTTTGGGCCCCCATCCCCGAGACCGACCTTTGCGAAAGTTGTTTTAGTTCAACAATCGCAGGCCCAGCGCGCGAACCAATGAACCAACTCCCAGTATAGTTATAATTGCCGAATATGCCATGTCCGTTGATTGATTTAATAAACACAACTTGTAATTAGTACTAATTAGATATACAAGTTGTACCGATACGGCACCTCTGTGTAGTGATAACGTCGGGTCAATCACGAGTCAGGGAGTTATCTGGCGAACGTTATTATATGCTTATCCTTGTACTTAATCCGGAGATAATGTTACTTCCGTTTACTTTTTTGTATATTAATTATATTATGCATTAATAAATTATGCAGTTATATTATTTTTATTTTGCGCTTTGGATGACTAATATATCAGCTTATAAGATTGCTGTTCTGTATATATAAAATACTTACCGGAAACAAACATGGCTGCCGCGTATGAGAACAGGAACGCTGAGTCCAGCGCTCCCAGCAGTGTGTTAGCATCGTCAGTGTCTGGAATAAACAGACAAAATAAATCAAATAAATCGAACATCATCCAGTCGGAGGGACGGACTCTTCCGAAGCACTAAGCCTACTGAGGGCGTCAACATGAAGCGCGACACGCGCGCGTGTATAAGAGCTTAGCTTACTCATGCACAGCAAGCATCTGTCCGTCAGAAAGCCAGCAATCTACCTTTACTTAGCGTAGCTTCTTTGACATCACTTCTGAATGTCAAAGAAGCTACGCTATCGGTTCGGAAACCCTACGGTTGGAGACCTTGTAATGAGAGGAACCGGCAAGAAACTGGTATATGGCTGTTTTTTCTCGATGCTATCAATTCAATTATGGTGACTGATTGAGAATAAACAAGTTGGCGCCCTAGAAACTAGTATTATGACCTCTTATTTTGAGTTTTCTGAATTTCTATAATGCCATCCCTTTTCATTAGCATAATAAGTAACACTGTTCTTAGCTAACTCACTGAACGGTGGCCAGTCCGTTTCTGCAGAATCGACTCCCGGCAGCGGCACCAGCTCGCTGCAATTGAACTGTAGCAGACTCGTACAGGACCATATCACAGCAGACTCGGGCAGACCCGTGGCATGGCAACGATACGATACTGGCCATTACGTGGAGCGACGATCTTCGCAAGCTGACAAGAGCTGGATGAGTAGCCGCGGATCGTCCTCGGTGGAGAGAACTTGGAGACAACGATGTCCAGCAGTGGACGATGGACTGATAATGATGATCAGACTAGCTTACTTACTGAAAGGCGGCCTGACGCACCAGTCCGAGTTTAAAGGATCGACTCTCAGCGGAGGAACCAGCTGTCTGTAGTTGATCTGTATGTTAAAGACTCATGGCCATAACTGACATTCTGAAATCTGAGCCATCGAGCTCCTAAGTGGTGCAGTCTTCAGATCTTTAGTGCTTCGGAAGAGACCTTAAGCCGTTGGTCCCAGCTGTATTGGCTGTCTATAAAACCCACCATCCAACCAATCCGCATTGGGCCCAAGTGAATCACCGTGGTGAACACCAATGTGCTGAAATTGAGGCTCTAAAGCAGACTAGTTGACTTACTGAAAGGCGGCCAGTCGCACCAATCCGGGTTTACAGGATCGACCCCTGGCGGAGGCACCAGCTCGCTGCAGTTGCGGTGAAGCACGCTCTTCACCACCGAGATCGGTTTCCGTGTGAGATGGTACGTCATATATGTCAGGAACGTCAGCACGAGGACGCTGGCTTGGTAGCTGGGGACAGGACAATAGAATTATATAAAACTAGCCTTCATATTCAAATTCATTTATTCAGTCTAGTTAGCTAGAGCTAGAGCCTCGACTCGAGGCCTGGGGTTCTAGGATTCAGGCCAACCAGTGGGGCACGCCCCTCTTGGGGGGCGTAGAATGATTCAACTGCTGCGCTGGTGCAAAATTGGTCTTATTTTCGCGTTTGACTGCCCATTCGACCCTTAGGGGGACGAAGTATTTTTGCAAAACGTTGGGTGAGGCGCCTTTACTAATGAACAACCAAATGTGTGCCGTGCCAATCTCAGCACCGAGACCGACCGACTCGGTGCTGAGATTGGCACGGTCTAACAACTCCTGAGGATGCTCCGTGTGTGGGCGAAACACGTGTAGAGTAGTCGGTGAATGTGCAAGGTGTGTGACTGGGCTGCATCTGCATTTTTCTTGCGGAATTACGCGACATATTTTTCGTTTTCTACACAGAATACTTTTTCATGTTTTTTATGTCATAAAAAATTACTCTGTGTCCAAAAGATAACTAAACTTTACGATAACTCTTTTTAGTCGTTCCCATAGTGGCGCTAGTTTCTGTAGAAATATTCTAAGAGTATTTAATCACTATGGAATGTTTTTGTCGCAAGCAACTGGTTAAATCGATTGTTCAATAGGAGGGCTAGCCCGTTAATTAAACGCCGGTATTCAATGAAATGGCTTAGGGACAGCTAGCCAAGTCGTTAATGAGACGGCTAAATAAGACGTTCAGCCAAGTCGTCAAACGTTTCATTTAAATGAGATATCATTATAGACTCAAACTTTTCGTGAAACTTGTAGCCGGCGGAGTAATATCAGACATATTTTCATCACACATTTTTTTATATCAATATTGATATTAGTAAAACACTGTAAGCTATGTTGAATTGAAAATAAAGCACATAAAATTATACTAACATAATATCTGACGCCATATTGGAGACTACCAGCGCCCCAGTGGCAAAAAAGAACAACTAAATTTGAATCACGTGGCTGAATTAACGTCAGCCATACTCCTATTCATTCTCTGTTCAAAGTCAAAGTCATAGTCGAAGATTTTTATTCAAATAGACTTATAGATAAGTGCTTTCGAATCGTCCAATTTTTTTTTTCCTACCAGCCATTCAGGACATCTTTAACCTGATAACACAAATCTACAATCTTGACCCATATTCAATATAAGAGTTTCCTCTTATATTGAATACGGGTCAAGATTATACTCAGTTATTAGAATATTTTCCTTTTATACAATTACAATAGTCATGTTTTATGTTAGTATCACTTCCATGCATTTTGGTTTTTCGAATAATCATCTACCTTGTAATAACCTTTGCTTAGAGCGTTTTTTAACATATATTTTAAATTTATGCAAAGGCAGCTCAATTACTTGTTGTGGAACTTTATTAAAAAAGGCTATGACTTTCCCCAAAAACGAGCGACTGCATTTTTCAAGCCGAAATCTTGGAACGGCAAGCTTATTCTTGTTTCTAGTATTAAAATTATGAACATCGCTATGCTTAATAAATAAATCGTGATGTTTCCTTACATATACTATATTATCATAAATGTTATGTTCTATCTCTGTATGCAAAGTTACAGATCTTTTTGCAAACAAAATATATTAAAAAATTATAATAATGAATACCCTGGCTCTTGCGTTATCTCTAAATGAAACAGCCGTCGCATTCGTCACCAGACCTTGGACGAATTCGTCCAAGCACCAGACACAAAGTAACATAATGTAACACGAAACCAAATCATACAATGCTCAGCGGTGATTCATCGGATGTGCTCAATTATAATCATATATTTAGTGGGAATATCGGGATAATCTTAATATATATAAATCTCCTGTCACGATGTTTGTCTGCGATGGACTCCTAAACTACTTAAATGAATTTATATTAAATTGGCACACCGTGAGCAGTCTGGTCCAACTTAAGAGATAGGATAGCTTTGATCCCAAAATTCCCACGGGAACGGGAACCACGCGGGTGAAACCGCGCCAGGCCTCTAGTATAATATAAACCTATGTTTTTAACCGACTTCAAAAAAAAGGAGGAGGTTCTCAATTGGACGGTATCCTTTTTTTTATTATTATTATTATTATTTATGTTACTCGATTACTCGAAGACGGCTGAATCTATTTGAGTAATTCCTTTTTTGTTCGAAAGGGTATACTTCACATGTGGTCCCATTGTCATCATGTCAGGATCTGATCATGGGATCCTGGAGAAATCCAGAGAACTCTTCAAATATTATAGGCACTCCTATGGCGATTTCGTTGTTTTCTATAGAAACTTATGCATATGCTTCTGGAAAGCACCATTTGGTGAAGTGGAACTGATGATGAAGACCACAAATGGTCATCGGAACTATTAAATACTTAGCATTTCACGGAAGCGATACGATTACTTTAATGTGGTTTATAAGCAATTGATGAAGTGGAGCTGGTGATGAAGTATCGGGAGAACTCCTCAATAAGTAACGTCCCTGCAAAGGGAAAAGCAGCATTTTGTAAAAGGTGATGAGGAGTTGACATAAGGTTATTAGCGTAGGCACAGGACCTCTTCTACCTACAAAAATTGTGAAATTATAATCCAGGCTTTCTATGTCTCTGCATCTGTGTGTCAAATTTCATCCAAATCCATTCAGAAGTCTTTGCGTGAGTGAAAGAGTAACAAGTATCCTCACAAACTTTCGCATTTATATTACTAGCAGCCGCCCACGGTTTCACCCGCCTGGTTCCCGTTACCGTAGAAACATCGGGATAATAAATATTTTGAAAGAAGTGTGATTCATTCCACCTTCAGCCTTAGATGCTGTAGGCTGTTCCTTGCGAGTTTAAATAGTTTACGGTTAGGATCACCATAAATGTACTTTTATATTAGATTTTTTTTAATGAAAATTGATCTTACACATGTGTTTAAGGTCACTTTTCAGTTTGACGACTCTGTATGAAATAAAACAGGAAGAAAAAATAGCCCTTGACGAGTTTCAATACAATACAATAACTCTTTATTATAACACCATGTACATATTACATTTACAGTAAAGGTTTAATAAATTGAAGCGTTATAAGGGCGGTCTTATCGCTTAAAGCGATCTCTTCCAGACAACCCACAGTATGGAGAGATTGACACGAAAAAGCAAGCAATGTATAATAATGGACGGAAACAATTATAAATATTTGTTCCTTGCCGGTCGTTCTCGTTACGCGGTCTCCCGCCGTAGGGTTTGTGAACCGATGGCGCAGCTTCTTTGACGTTCATGAGTGCTTGTAACAGCCTACACTGAATAAATGATATTGAATTTAGTTTTTTTTTTATTCAGTTAAAGAACTTACAGTCTGCGAGTTACTCACGCACGTTCGCTCACGACCACGGCAGCTGAAAAGGTGCCGAATCGTCGGGAAAATAAAAAATACCCAAAACACCCAACCAAAAAACATTTTATAAAAAAAACAAACCGACTTCAAAAAGTAAAAAATAAAACTTTTGGAGTCGGTGCCAGCCAACATTGCACTTCTATTAACTATATTTTTTTGGCCTTAGCTAACTAGCACCGACTCCAAAAGTTTTATTTTTTACTTTTTGAAGTCGGTTTGTTTTTTTTTATAAAATGTTTTTATTTCAGATTTTTTTGTTACATTATGTGCCGTTACTTACACAAAAAATCAGCCCATACACAACAATGATGTCATCTAGGTATACGACTACTTGCCAAAAGGTGATTGATATTTTTCAGGATTATGAAAAAACTACTAGCCAGATCTTCGTAAAAATTATATGGGACCACAGATAAACCATTTTCTTTCAGATAAAAAAAGAATTATAAAAATCTGTTAACAACTGGCGAAGTTATGGTGGAACATACATAAAAAAAAATAAAAAATACAGTCGAAAATACGGACAATTGCAACTTAGTTCGTGAAATATAGCGCGTTTGATATCCGTAATAGTTGTTTAATTCCAATGAACAGTGCGCGCCAAAACTTAAGATGTACATTTACAACGAGTAATAACTGTAAAACTGCTTTGGATTGTACTGTCGAAGATTATCATAAGCTTTATAATGTTAAATACAGATTAAATTTAGACCGCGTGCTACCCGCATGGCACATATTGATTAAACAAGGGCTATCGTATGAATTAGCCGATAATACTGTTATTGTTAACATGTTATAAATAAACATGATCCATTGAGGGAAATAGGTACTCATTGAATTATCATCACAACGAAGCAGACGTTTTCGAAGTTAGGTACCTTAATGTGGGCCCGTTGGCAGTAAGCTAATATCCCTCGTGAACTTTTCTACAACAGCTGTTGTTTTGGCGTGTGTACCTGTCCGCATGTTGTCTGCAGTGGATTGTGTTCATCAATTATTTCAGATTTGATGTATAGTCAAGAGCACGTCAAGCTTTACAAAAATTAGGCAGAATAAGAAAAACACATCTTAAGTTTCTTCGCGCACTCATAAAACAACTTTTGCAGACTATTTAGTGCGATTTATTTTTCGGTTTATTTGCGGTTCTTTGGTTTCCCGACGTTTCGGCACCTTTTCAGTTGCCGTAGTGACGGGTTTACTGCAGGGAAGGCAGAACATCGTTGAGCGGATCATTTGAACAATTTTTGTGCAAAAAAAACGGGTTGCACTCCGGGAGTGCCGGCGGAAGTGAAAACCGCTTAAACGAAACGTCTGAGGCATTCATTTTCGATCGTGACCTGATCGAAAATTCGAGTCCTGACCTGACGCGATTTTAAAATTTTTTACCCAATCCAAAAAAATTTAAACTCTGATGTGCACAACGCCGCTAAAGAAGTTTTCACTTCAAAAACGTTAGGTTGTTACAGCAGGACTACGTAACGGTATGAAAGTATATGCTACGCTATTAGCGACATAATGCATTCTCGAAATTAAACTGTTAAGTCTGACCTGCAATCGTGTGTACATACATACCTATGCCATTCAAACAAGAATAGGATGAAACATGCCGAACATGCGACATTTTGTGTCGTCATTCTGTCAAACTAACTTCACTTTAGTACGGTATGCAAAAAATAAATCAAGAAAAAATTACATGAAAATTTTAATTCGTTAGAGTATGTATTGTATGTAAGCCGAATTTACATTACTAAAAAGTTTCGTAAAATTACTGTCATCATACATGACAATAGTTTCGTAATGTAAATTCGACTTTGACAAAGTCCTATCTGCAAAAAAATTGTGTTACATCGATTAATTAATACATTTTGCAAACGGTACTTTCGCGTCTGAAGTTAGCCAACGGCCCGTCCTATTCTTATTTGAACGGCATTATAAAATCGCGGACGTTCTCGGTAGTCCGTTTACGATATCCCTTGAACAGCCACCAGTGGACAGTGGGGGTACCTTGTAAGCCTATACGACTGCCGAAATCGAGCGCAAGTTGCGAACATGAAGGTATAGCGAATACTGCTGATTCTCTTAAGGATTTGTTTAAAGAGATTAATATACTAACTTTGGCGGGACAATACATCTATGATAATATAGTATATGTAAGGAAACATCTTGATTTATTTATTAAGCATAGCGATGTCCATAATTTTAATACTAGAAATAAAAATAAGCTTGCCGTTCCAAAATTTCGACTTGAAAAATGTAGACGCTCGTTTTTGGGGAAAGGTATAGCTTTTTTTATAAAGTTCCACAACAATTGATAGAGCTGCCTTTGCATAAATTTAAAATATATGTTAAAAGGTCACTCTTAAGAAAAGGTTATTACAAGGTAGATGATTATTTAAAAGACCAAAATGCATGGATGTGATACTAACATAAAACATAACTATTATAAATTAGATAAAAGGAAAATATTCTAATAATTGAATATTGGAAAATTTTCCCCTTATATTAAATATATTTCAAAATTGTAAATTTGTGCTTGGCAACAACATGTTCCATTGTAAATGTTGTTGTTTCTGTTAAAGCTGATAAGTTTCTTGCGGCCGTTCTTCTTATCAGTTAAAAGATGTCCTGAATGGCTGGTAGGGAAAAAAAATTTTGGACTATTCGAAAGTACTTATCTATAAGTCTATTTGAATAAAAATCTTTGACTTTGACTTTGACTGCCTAAAAGTCGACACATGCCGAATCATTACGGGCTGTCCAAAACCAACGGGAGTTGGTTTGCTGTATTCACTGGCTGGTGTTGCTCCCCATGAGGTCCGCAGTGATGTGTCTAGCTCTTTGGAGTGTCTCAAAAAAGAGACCGATCCACGGCACCCCTTACACCACCACGTGCCGGTGTCCCAAAGGCTAAAGAGTCGCCACAACTTTCTCCATATAGCTCTGGAAGTAGAGATATTCCATAGACTCATTTACTGAGCAGATTGAGCGACTCCCCCCTAGTCAAAATCTACCCTGGGCAACTTAGAAGTCCTTAAACAGGTTGCGGACCCAAGTTGACCGAAGTCCCTACATCATAATATGCGCAGGTTGGGTTACAGCTCGGAGAGCGCGTGTCTATGTGGTATCTCTCCCATGGTGCCATGGTCTGCCAAGGACACGCTAGGACTTTTACAAGGTCACTTACAGTGCCGTTTCGGTGGTAAAATTTTGGTCCTCACAAATATAGCCAGAGTCGACATGATAAGAATAAGAAGCCTAATAGCCTGCGCAAACGACGGACATTGAAGGACTTTTTGTCCGCGACACGACCTTATTACTAAGAACATAAAGTTGAATAAATAACGAGGACTATCGCGTTCTTTTCTTGGATATACGCGATCTAAGTTGAACGTAGAAATATCGTTATATAATCAGCTGGTGACAACTATAACAGTGACTAATGATAATGACTAACTCCATTATTTAACCACGGCTTTTTCAAGTAGGTACTTATTTATTTCTGTAATTTTGTAAAGATATTGTATGTCATTGAATTATGTTTACCTCGCGTTTAAAAATAATCGGTTTTCGTTAAAAACTTAAATAATGTTAGCGCAAGTCTCATTAGAAGCGAAGTTAAGTTCTTTTCAGCCTCTTTTTATACTTTGGGATAATTTTATTTACCTACCTTTTTAATTATTCACCTACAACAGGCAAGCTTAAGGATTCGGATCTTGGGTCGCGCGAAATTGCCGCGCCGCCGCTCGTGCCACGGTCACTTAGGAACTTCGCATAACGTACCCTACATTCTTACAAATCTTGACCAATCTTTAATATATAGCTACGATCCTCTTACGAAGCAGCAATCCACGCAATGGGTGATGGAAGAGGACGATTTGCCCACAATAGTTGTTCGAGGTCGGAGCGTTAATAAAATAAATGATATCGCTTTTTTTTCGACGCAGTAGACCAGTAGGAGTAATTCCGCTAGAAGACCGTAGAACAGTAACTAGTGAATGGTATAGCGAAGTTTGTCTGCCTCAAGCTTTCGTGGAGTTGGATAGCGAGTGCCCAACGAGCGGCGTCCGTGGCTTCTTTTCCACCAAGAAAACGCGCCCGCTCACAAAGCTGCTAGAACCATGGACTATTTGACAACTTTGGGGGTACAAATGTTACCCCATCCTCCGTACAGCCCATATTTAGCTCCATGCGATTATTTCTTATTTGTCACGGTTATAAAAATTGCATCGTGAGCGAAAATTAAGCACTGCAGACGAGGCCGTCAAAAAATTTCGTCGGTTATTTTTCGACCTCCGTGCAACACACGTTTTTGAAATGTTTTGAAAGCTGGTTCATCCGAGTCCGAAATGCATAAATGCATTGGAGGGGGATATTTTGAAAACCTTTATATAAACTAATACCATTTTTATTTTGACGATCCGTGTCGATAGCGCGATCACTGCGCGATAATTGCTAATTTTTTGGTAATAACCCCACGGTATCATTCCGTTGCTTGCGACCGCGACCGGCGCGACCGTCTGTCTTTACGCAGTTTCACTACATAATATAAAACAAAGCCGCTTCCCGCTGTCTGTCCCTATGTATGCTTAGATCTTTAAAACTACGCAACGGATTTTGATGCGGTTTTTTTTATAGATAGAGTGATTCAAGAGGAAGGTTTATATGTATAATAACCTTCAATATAGCGTATAGATAAATACTGTAATTTTTGAGGTTTCTAATGTGATGTCGTAAATGATTACATTTTTTCCGCTTACATTGCAAACGCAGGCTGAACCCTACCAGATTTATCAAAATAATGTACTAAGTATTTGTACACCTTGAAAAGGTCTACAGAAAACTCCGCGGTGGTATATGTTTATCTCTTATGGATAACCCACAATAGCATAAGTCGTGTAGTCCACGCGGGCGAAGCCGCGGGCAGGAAGCTAGTTTATTATAAATGGTTGTACTCTAGATAGCGCTCAGTATAATTTTAACGTGCAATTTACACCGTAAGAAAGAAAAGAGCTGCCAGCTGTTGTTAGAGGACGGAAAAAATTATGACATACATATTTTGTTGGTTTTGCTTTCAGAACAAAGAACAAATTATCGAATCGAATATATTATACGGGTTAAATTAGACACTAAATCTATTAATAATTCGTCATCAGTGGCAGAAAATAACGACATTATGACGTGTTAATTGACTGGGTCGCGCGGCCGCAATGCTCTCGGAGCAGTAGCAGTATGGTCGCCGCGCCGGGACTGAGGTCGCGGGTCGCGGGCTGGCCACGCCCACCGGTCGCGCGACTGTTGTGGCTCGCATTGTTTAGTTAGTGCTTCATTAAATTCATACAACGCAGTGGCACAGATTAATAAATAGTTACCAGTGGGTCGCGCGGCAAGGCGACCGTGGTCGCGGTCGCCAACATCCGAATGTTACTTTTACTTAGCCTTCGTCATACTACCTGATGTAAAGTAATGATAGAACCTCTCCCGGAATTCTCAATCACTGAAGAAGTGCCTATCTTGTCTCTAACTACCGGAACCAGCCCCCTAATTGTCTAATTTCAAAATCTATCACAATTCCTTTCAAATGTATTGTGATTAGGGATTGCGATATAGATTTAAAATTAGACAATTAGCCCCGTCTGGTTTGAACAAGGAATCGCTAAGTGGTCATAGCGAATGCAGGCCCTAGTGTTATCAGTAGACCACAGAAGCGGTCAAGCTGGTGAAAAACCTCCTTTTTAACCGACTTCAAAAAAAGGAGGAGGTTCTCAAGTCGACGACTTTTTTCTATTTTTTTATGTATGTTTTACCATAACTTCGCCAGTTGTTAACAGATTTTTATAATTCTTTTTTTATCTGAAAGAAAATGGTGTATGTGTAGTCCCATATAATTTTTACGAAGATCTGGCTAGTAGTTTTTTTTATAATCCTGAAAAATATCAATCACGTTTTGGCATGTAGTCGTTTACCTAGATGACATCATTGTTGTGTATGGGCTGATTTTTAATGTAAGTAACGGCACATGATGTTACTAAAAAATCTGAAATATATATTTTTTTTTATAAAATGTTTTTATTGATTAGATTATCTATTCTATCTTTCATCGAATATAATCAGTAAAGACCATTTCTTATGAACAAGACCTGCAGAATTTGATAACGTTTTTATCGTGATAATGTACAAAATATGTAAGTAGTTGATAAGAATCCATTAATTAAACTTTTTACTTTTGAGTGCTACACAATCCAGGGCTGTCACAGTAAAAGCGCGTTTACAATTGCAGTCAGGGTTCCAACCGTCCGGTTTTCGACCGGACTGTTGGGTTTTAGAAGGAATTGTTGGGACCAGGGACCAGGGAGAAAAAATCCCAAAGACTAAAAGCAATATGTCACATTCATCTGTCAAATGAAGTCGATGTCGATGCCGACGACACTTGCGCGACAGGGGCAGGTCGACAGGCAGGTGTTGGCAAATTTCCTACCCATGTCTCAGACACCAATATCAATTTCGACCAACTGAATAGTCATTTCACAACGTTACTGCCTATAGATGGCGCTAGTAAAAATAAAACTTTGCAAATCTTTCAAACCTGCCAACCCATGAACCATCCTTTTTAGGGTTTCGTAGCCTAAAAGCAAAAAACAAAACCCTTATAGATTCGGCCAAACCGATGTATGTCACACCCTTTTTATTCCAAAACTATGAGGATTACACAGTTGAAACTTGGTAGGTAGATGTATTCTGTAAACCGCTTTACAGTTTTTACACAAACATAAAAATATATATGAATTAAGGGGGGGCTCGCCATACATGGAACTGACACTGAATTTTTTTTTATCAAACCTATTCGTGTGGGGTATCTATAGATAGGTCTTTAAAATTCACACATTTTTCCACTTTGAAAGTTATACACTTACAAAGTGGAAAAATGTGTCCCTCCTCTAACTTTTAAAATAAGAAAGTAAAAAATAAAAAAAAAATATGATGTAGATCTTTATAAAAACTTTTAACGAAATTTGGTTTGAACGAAATTTATTTAGTAGTTTCAGAGCTATAGCACATATTCCGCAAATATAACTTTGTCATTCATACAAACATTATGAAAAACCAAACTTATTTTTGCAGACGAAAAATTATAATGGCATTTTGGCAATATTAATAATAGAAACTTTATTGCATACGATACAAAAACAAACACATACAGAGAAACTGTCAAGAAAGAGGAACACACAATAGGCGGCCTTATAGCTACGTAGCAGTCTCTTCCAGGCAACCTTTGCTGAGAGGCGAAACCCTTTATGTGCGAGTTCGACTCGCACTTAGCCGATTTTTTCTTAATCAAATTGCAGATTGTGATGTCAGGAGGGCTATTCTGTCTATCAACTGGTGCTGATTCAATCAGTCGTAAAATTATCCTACCTATCCTTGACTTCCTTGCTCCTATAGTTACCCATATCCTTAACACATCCATTTCCACTGGAACGTTTCCCTCATCCTGGAAAGACGCAAATGTCATTCCACTCCCTAAAAAGTCAAAACCAACTACATTTTCTGACTTTCGCCCAATTTCAATTCTTCCCTTCCTCTCGAAAGTCCTCGAGAAACTTGTTCATCGTCAGCTTTCTGATTTCCTTAATATAAATCACCTTCTTAATCCTCTTCAGTCTGGCTTTCGCAAAGGCCACAGCCCATCTACAGCACTTGTCAAGATCACGGATGATATACGCCTTGGTATGGAAAATCGTCAGCTCACGGTAATGACATTACTCGACTTCAGTAATGCGTTTAACTCCGTAGACTTTGATATCCTACTTGGTGTTTTACGCTCTCTGAACATATCTCCAGCTGCAATTGATTGGTTTCAAAGTTATCTGCTAGGGCGACGGCAGCGTATTTGCACCAGAGATTAGTTCCTATCACCTCTACGCAGACGATCTATAGATCTACACTCAAGCATCACTATCAGAACTATGAAATGCAGTCAATATAATCAACTCCGATCTTGCTCGAATTAGTTCCTGGAGTAAATCTTTTGGTCTGATTCTTAATCCAGCTAAGACTCAAAGCATTGTCATTGGTAGCTCTCATTTAGTTTCGAGGATCGATTTCAAACAAATTCCGGTTATTTCCTTAGACGGCATAGTTATTCCATTCTCGAGCACCGTCAGGAATTTATGAGTCATTTTCGACGAGAATTTAACCTGGAAGCCTCATGTCGATCAAGTTAGGAAGAAAGTGTTTGCGGCGTATGGTTCACTAAACCGGTTACGTAATTTTCTGCCGACCAGTACCAAAATATCTATGGCACAATCTCTTTTGCTGTCAATCTTAGACTACGCTGATGTCTGTTACATTGACCTGTCTGAGGCACTACTTGATAAGTTGGAGCGTCTGCAGAATGTTTGCAACAGATTTATTTTCAATCTTCGTAAATATGACCACGTGTCACACTTCCGCATCAAACTCAACTGGCTCCCTATTCGCCGGCGCAGGGACACTCTTAAGCTCCTCTACTCTATTCTTTTCCTACCTACTTCCCCACCTTATCTGAAAGAATGCTTCTCCTTTCTTTCTTCTTCCTCAAACTGTACCTTGCGTTCTTCATCTAACCTTATTTATTTTTTATTTATTTTTATTTTTATAATTTGGGACATTAAACAGTTATATGCTAAGTAATATTAACTTAAATTAAAATACATCATTTTTATACCAGCATATAACCCACACCAATGTCCACGAAATAAGAACTGTAACAACTAATAATAAATAAATAACGCGCGTCGAAACGAACAGTAAACTAGGTTCTACATAATTATATATTAAAGTGGGAAATGTATGATATTCTAGCCCAGTTTGTCGATCATGATCTTATTCGCCATTTTTTTAAATGTCACTGTCGAAGAAGCCATGATGTCGAGTTCCACGAAGTGTGTGTTATATACATCCAGTAGGCGACGGGTAGGTGCGCGCAGCCCGGCATTAGTTCTACACTTGGCAGTATAGAACAGCCGGACTGCGCGAACCCCCCTGTACAAAGCTGTTCTAGGTACTACAAAACACAATCTGTCTGTAAGGTTGTTGCAATCGAATTTGTTATTACATATGCCGTGTAACATCATGCCCATTAATAAAAGACGCCGTGACTCCAAGCCTAAGAGTCTGTAATGCTTAAGTAGGTCTGTATAAGGAATCCTAGTGTGATGACACTTGAAATGAACTCGACGTAGAAACTTTTTTTGGACCATTTCCAGTCTGTCAGCGTATGTGCTGTACAGAGGACACCATATCGGTACTGCGAACTCAAGTTGGGATCTAATCAAAGTTTTGTATAAGGTGATAAAGGTATTAGGACGCTTGAAATCTCTAGATGACCGCATTACAAAACCGTACATACGATAGGCCTTCGATATAATATTAGTTATGTGCTGGTCAAAATGTAACTTCGTATCGAGCACAACTCCAAGGTCACGAACGCTATCGACTCTTTTCAGGGCGACACCGTCAATACCGTAAGAGAAACTCAAAACTTTTAGCTTTTTCGTGAATGTTATTGAATTACATTTAGCGAGATTAAGATGAAGTTTATTTCTAACACAATATTGGAAGAGTCTATTTAAGTCTTCCTGAAGAAGCAAGCAGTCTTCCATGCCCACGCAAGATTTGTATATTTTGATATCGTCTGCATACATAAGAAATTTTGAGTTTTTAAAACAAGTTTTGATGTCATTTATAAAGAGAACAAAAAGGAGAGGTCCCAGAATCGATCCCTGAGGAACGCCCGAGGTAACGTACACAGATTCAGAATCAAAGCCATTAACAACCACTTTATGCGTTCTTCTATATATGTATGACGAAAACCAACGCAGCAAATTACCTCGGATCCCATTGTAAGCTATTTTTTCCAAGAGCAGTTTATGATCAACTTTATCGAAACACTTGCGAAAGTCGGTGTACACCGCGTCCACTTGAACTTGGTTATCCATGTTTTCAAATAAATAGTTTGTGAATATCATTAAGTTGGTTGAGGTGGAGCGGCGTTTCACAAAGCCATGTTGTTCAGGTATAATAGTGTTCTGTATATGCACGTATAAATGACTGTGCACCAGGCTCTCAAAGATTTTCGCCATCGCGGATAATATGGATATTGGTCGGTAATTCTCAATGTCACTTTTATCCCCACTCTTGTGCACAGGCGTTATAAAAGCGCGTTTCCAGATATCCGGAAAATAACCCTCACGTAAACATTTATTGAATAAGATGTGGAGCGGTGTGACTATGTTATCCGCAGTAAGCTTTAAAAAGAAGGGAGGAATGCTATCCGGTCCTGCACCCTTATTTATGTCAAGACTTTTCAGTGCGGTTAATATTGAACTGGCAGTCAAGTAGATATCACATAAACTATTAACACTATCAGAGTAAGTACTAGAAGGCTGCCAATGATCAGGGTCAAAATTGGAGGACTCGTATACTGAAGTAAAGAATTCAGAGAATAAATTACTTATTTCAATGGGGCTACTGCTGGAAGTGTCTTTATAATGCATATTTGCAGGAATACCCTTACTCTTGAATTCCCACAACAGTCTTCCGATTTCTTTTCCTATTCCTTTTGTGCATGCTGTTCGTTTGTGGAACGCTCTTAAAGAGGGTATCAGAAAGGCTCAGACTCTGCAATCCTTTGGTGAGCAAGTCAGAATTCACTACCTTTCTCTTGCCTAAAATTTATCATTATCAGCTAAACTGTGAGCGACGTTGAACAATGAACTAGTTGTTTGAACGCCGCGCGAACATTGAGAGACAAAAAGTTAGTAAAAGAGTCGCACTGCATTAAATAAGGACGAAGATTGCGAGAAATTTCTCTCTCGGCCGCTCGTGGATTGTCGGGAACGTTCGAGAAGCATACGTCGCGAATATTCCATGCGATTCTCGACTTTCCGCTTGCGGTATAAAAGCGGCACGCAGCGCAGCGTACAGCGCCCCCCACTACCACCTAATTATAGCCCACACCCTGTTTGCACAAGCCGTGGCCCGTTTGCAGGAACTCGCTGGGCCTCCCCCATTATTGGGGTCTCACCCGGTGCGGTAGACCGCGCAAAGGGCCGCGCAGCAAACTCCGGCGGGGGCACACCAATCGTCACATGACGGCCGCCAAGGTGCATCTAACCACCGTGGGGCAGTGGCCCTTTTTTTTTTTTTTTTTTTTTTTTTATACTAGGAGAAATGCTTTTACGCATCCCTCGCCCCCAGGTGTAGGGGCGATTCGAAATAATGGACTCACCTGGAGTACACGGCCTATACAAATATATAGGCCACGCACTCCTTAGGGTACTACCAACTAAAACTCCTAGTACTTGCCCTCCAGGCCGCTATTGGTCACGGGGGGTAGGGTTCGCAATCACCCCTAAGACCAGGCGGCCGTGGCCCGATTACCCGGGCCCCCTCGCGGCTGGAAGATGGCCGAGCAAGTTTAGCCATCTTCCCAGACGGTGGAAACCGTGCAAGGCCAGCGTTGGCACACCCACCAACGCCAGCGTGGTTTCACTATAGGGGAATGAGTCGATCATACCGACGCCTCCTTCCCCTTAACCGCCTGCGGCGGATACGAGCCGCATTAGCGTCTTGCTCGCGAGCCCTCTCCGCTGTCTCCTTCTGATGGATCACATCCTCGCAGAAGGAGACTGCCGCCTGCCACGATCTGTCACTACCCAGCATCTTACTGACGACGCTGGGTAGGGAGAGATCCCCTCCCACCACTGCGGGGGGGGCAGTGGCCCTACGAGATGAAGCCCGGGGAAGGAGCAGATGCTCGAACCCGCACCCGCCTAGAGCGGAAGAACCCGAGTGTGTGTGTGCGTACAGCATAGTGATTAAAAAAATGTATTTAGTAAGCGCATCCGGAAGTGTTCAAAGAAGAGTTTGAAAATAAGTGTTCAATAAGAGTTCTGAAGAGTAATAAGAAGTGTTCAAACAAGTGCAGCGACTAAGAAGTGTCAAGCGTGAACTGATTTTAAGGAATAATAGATTTTAAATTATTAAAATTGTTGATAATTTTGTGATCGCGGATTTAGCCGGTTTATAATCTTTATTGAAGTGACTTTGTTAAGAGCATTTATTTAGTAATAAAATATGTAATAAAATATACAGAGTTAAATAATAAATAATAGTTTATTTGTACTGATCAACGGTTCTTCAGCGTATCATTGGAAATAATGGTATTTTTCCAGCCAGCGAATATTTAAGCGTCAGTTGTGTGACTAAGCGTTCGTCCACGACATATACATTTCCTCATTCGTATTTATTTTATTAGTATATAACTATATTATTTCGTTACCTCTTTACACACCCATTCCCCTACAATCTACATCCTATTATTTATATTTATCTCTCTCTCACCCAAGGTTGCCTGGAAGAGATTGCTATGTAGCAATAAGGACGCCTATTGTGTGTTGTTCTTTTTCGTCATTCTCTCTGTATATGTCTGTTTTTGTATCGTGTTCAATAAAGTTTATTTTGTTTTTGTTTGTTTGTAGCAGTTTATGTGCAAACAAATTACTATTAATTGGCAACCTTATACAAAAAGATAAGATGACATTACGTACATTATATTCAAGTCACGATAAAGATACACAACTACAAGGTTTGGGAACTGAGATATGAGAATACACAAATGTAATATTAATGTAATATTAATTGACGCAGTGACCCTGAAATATCTTTTACTTTCATGTTCCTGCAACTGCAAAGTTATGTCTGTCTAGGAGGTATTAGGTCTAACTTTGAAATATTTAAGATTTATTTATCCTGTCCTTTTCAAACGACCTATCCTATAATTTTTTTCTTAAAGCTTGATAAGTTAGCAGACAAACATTCATACACACTCTGACACCAGAAGTGGCCACTAATCCTCATACAATAAGAGAAGAGAGAGACACACATTAGATAAAGATTAACAATAATTGCAGTACTTACTTTAAGCTTGCTTGATAACCTGATTTAAAAGCTCAATAACCACATTTTTAGATATTAATGCTACTGTAATAATGAATCATTGATCATGAGTCATGACAACACAAAGCTGGGGCAGGACCTAATTTGACCATTGATGTAATTTGTTTCCATTTCTTTTTCATTTTCGTATTTATGTTTTGTTTGTAATTGTGTCTTTGGTTAAAAAAAATGTTTCTCTCTCTCTCTAAATTAAATTAAAGGGTATGAACAAAGTGAGTGCATGCAAACTAGATTAAGTGTGAGTATATGTATGTCAAAGTAGTTTTGTTTGTTTACACGAGTGGGCATGTGTGAAAAATCAGTAAAGCAATATATGGCTATGAAAGAGACAAAGCGACAGATTTGCAAACTAGAAGGATACCGAAGAAACTTTGAAAACTAATAGGTAATAATCGAATGAATTAGTAATGAACATGAGTCAAATCATAGATATACAAAGATGCAATGATCTAAAATGAATTAGGAAGTGGATGAGATAGGATAGTGGACCAGTTAGGAAGTGGACGAGATAGGAAAGTGGACGAAGTTGTCCTGAACGATCTACAATACTTACCAGTCATAAATATCAAATGAGTTCAAACAAAAGTTCATTGATATCGCCATAATAAATAATAACAGCAGTAAGTTAAATATGTATTAGATATTGATTAAATTGATTAATTGTAACCAAAGTTGTTACCAAAAAATGTTATAAACTATAACTTTTTAAGTGGTAACTTTTTAGCCGCCTCTGTGGTCTAGTGGTACAACCACCTGGTAGGACTTGTTCTAAGTCCGTCTGGCTAGCTACCACCATCTTATCTAAGTCTGACGCCATAACAACAATGTTTTCAGCATTGTTGTGTTCCGGCAGTTAGAGATAAGATAGCCAGTTCCTCAGTGGCTGAGGATTCTAGGAGAGGCTCGCTTCCATCTTCAGCCTTATCAATACTTAACATGGTATGATGAAGCTTTTGAATATAATGCTTTAATAAACCTTTCACTGGCAATGAACGAGAGACAATAAACTATTTAGTGTTATAAATTATAATTTGTCTGCTTGCCAGTGCAGGGAATAAGTACTATGAATGAATGACCATTTAATGTTTTTATTAAATAAAAATAAAATGAAATAATAATACTGTATGGGTTGAGGATACACCAAAGAAAGATATTTTATGATGTAACAAAGATATACTTTTATTGATACAAAATTACTTATTTAGTTGATGAAGTGTGAATCGCGGTTTGATGATCTACTACGACTGACGTGTTAACTGTGTGACAACTTAAGTGTTTATTAAAATTATATTTAATTATTCTGTTGTGTTTTCTACTGTAATGACTCTCTACTGTAATAAGTTGCAAATAGTTTCTTTTTCATTTAAGTCTGTAAATTTTAAACAAAAACTAAAGATGCAGTGACTAATAAAATTGCTATTCAATGCCTCTAACCTTTTACAATTTGTTATTAAGGTCAGCTTGCCTTTTAAGTTTGATTACTCATGCAGTTTTTCATTTCATAGACAAATTGATAAACTTTATAAAGATTTATCAAATAAATTCATAAACAAATAAAATATCAGTCAGTAACTGGGCAGTAAATAATAGAAAGGTGTTGTAAAGAGCTCGAAATACAAAAGAGATTAATAAATAGAGTATTTAAATTGAACAGATGATCAAACAACAAATGACCGTGGCTGAAAACAATTAAAAATTTACAATGGCCTCTGATAACGCTATCGAGCGCGAAGAGCGTCATAAAAACCGCGAAAAATTATCGCCACTTACCATCTCAGCCTGTTTATTTGCCATCGTGGACATAGTTTGTTGCTAAGTCTTTGCAAACACTGTATGCCGAAGGGAGCGTCTCTGCTGACTCCAGTCATCTTGCAGCACCTTTGAAAAGTCTTCAAAATCCCTACCAAGCACCCCTTCATTCACAATTATAACTCTACTTCATCACCACACGCATTGTTTTCACTAAAACAACTTTGTTTATACCATTTCGCGATGTTATTTCGAACTATATTTACACGTCGTTCACGTCAGAAACTTCGATCACTTATATTATATATTTTCAAGATTATAATCTTTTCTAACAAAATATTCGATTAAATGCAGTTTTATTATAAAAGCATGTTATTTAAATTTAAAATCGCGACACGTCTGCTCCGCACAAGTGTTGATTTTACAAATGTCAACTGACTGTCAAAACCATGTCAAAACGACGTTTCAGATTTCAATTTCGTTTCGTTGTTTGATATTTTTAGGAGATCGAGCGTTTAGTTTCAAATATTGCTTTTTAACCTTTCAAAATTCTTATTGCAAAAAGTGAAAGCAAAGCAAAACGATGCAGAGATTCACTTTGACCTTTA
Source organism: Chrysoteuchia culmella (assembly GCA_910589605.1). Taxonomy (NCBI): domain Eukaryota; kingdom Metazoa; phylum Arthropoda; class Insecta; order Lepidoptera; family Crambidae; genus Chrysoteuchia; species Chrysoteuchia culmella. Next base: position 219,866 of record OU342671.1, on the reverse strand, counting down.
TATACTGAGTATAAATTATTACGTTAGTGTTGTTGTGAGAATCTATTACGTAATTTAAGCATTATGTGTTAAGTATTGGTCATACTGCATACATAATACATTATGAAGTGGGTAGGTAAGTAGGTACTTAGTAGGTACGTAGCTGTAAAGTACTAAACTCATAATTTTATTAGTTTTCTATGTGATTATCGAAAATGCAAATGAACGTAAATAGGCGTTTAATACAATTATTAACAACCCATGTAATTAAATACGGTGTTAAAACATAGCACAACGCATATTCTTTCCTTTCTTATTAGGTATACTAAGTAGGTACCTAATAATTTTGCAGGTTTCATCATGATTTTAATAGTAAGTAAAAACTAAATTATTTGGAAGTTTCCCTTGATCAGAAAATCTATTGATACTGCATTTAAAAGTACTATTTGCAAAATTCCTACAACTTGAAGATCGCAACTGGGAACAAGCCAAGCCACTCTTCCAATTAGATATGGTGGACTAGGCTTACGCACGACACTTGTACTATACGACACAACCTCTAGAGTCTCACTCCCTGCTTTCCTGTCCTCCGCCTACAGCACCTTCTCACTCATCAGCGAGTTAATAATCTGCCTTACACTCGTTGACGAAGAGGTGTCATGCTTGTCGGAGGCCAGACTTCCGTGAAGTGCTTCATTCTCGGAAGAGGATTTTCCCTTTGAGCTGGAACACCAGAGCGCTTGGGAGTCACCAGCTCTCATTGCAACTCACGCACAGCTTCTGGCTGCATGTCCGTATGACACTGACCGAGCCCGACTGGCTCCACGCTCTTACCTCCCTCCCACAACCTAGATACCATCCTCGATCCCGCTACCCCTCTCATCTCCATTTGTTTATGCTTGGGTGCTAAGCTGTGCGAACCTCATCACTGTTCGTGTGACAAAGATATGGACTAGTTCGGATCGGACGCCATAGGCTCACTTGCGTCAAGAGCCAGTCGCGCCTATCGCAAGGTGCGATGAACTATTTGGCGCAAGGGTACTAACCCCACCTTCTGCGCCAGAGGTCTCGGGTTCGATCCCCGGACAAGACAAATATGTGTGTGCATGAACATGTCTATTTGTCTTGGTCTGGGTGTTTAATATGTATATTATGTATGTATTTACAAAAAAAAAGTATATAAATATGTTTATCCGTTATCTAGTATCCATAACACAAGTTCTTCATGATACTTAACGTGGGCTAGATAATTGGTGTGATTATATGGAAATATTTATTATTTATTTATTATTTAACTATTTAGTTAAGCGGGCCCTCGGCACTGCTTCGATCCCAACATCTCTGGAACCTTGTGGTTTAATCAGGGATGATGGTAAAAGACCCGATGGTGCGACGTTAGTGCCATGGTGCTTGGGACCTTGAAATGGAATGCAACCTGTGTAGACACCCTATGTTTTTTCCATATACGTTGTACGTCCTCTAGAGCTGGAGCCGCGGCGGAGCAAGCTCAATCCCTCAAGCGCCGAAAATATGCGTCGCTCACAGTAAGCCACGAATTTGCGACGCTTGCAGTAAAGACAATGGGCCTTTGGTCGTCTGACACAAAACAATCCACGATCGGTTATTGAATGAACATTAAATGCCACGTAAATAAGGGTTAAATTAAATTAAAGTAGCCTATCTAGAGCTTAGAGTGGCCTGGCCACAACGCCGCATACTTGCGCTTTGCGTAAAATAATCCTTAGAAGAAACCCGAGAGATTTTGAATTTCTTAACGTTGTAATTAATGGCAACGTGCCTATTTTCGAAGCGATTTCTTATAGTACAATTGCTTAATAACAAGAAAGAGCTGGAAGCAGCGTTGTTCAATTCAATAACTCTAAAAAACTAAATTAGCCTAGTCTAGGTGTTACAAGAGGAGCCCGTGGCGCATTGGTTCGCGCGCTCGGCCCCACGATTGTTGAGGTTAAGCAACTTACGCATGTTTGGTCACGGGATGGGTGACCAAAAATTTACTATTTCAAGCTCCTCCGTACTTCGGAAGGCACGTTAAGCCGTAAGTTCGGGCTGCACTAGCCAGTAGTTAAAACCCACCAACTCGCATTGGGCTCGTGTGGTGGGTCATGGCCTAATCTCCTTAGCCATCCTTAAGGAAGGCCAGTGCCCTAGCAGTGGAAACATTAAAAATGGCTGATGACGAGGCTGTTACAAGCACTTGTGAATGTCAAAGAAGCTATGTTATCGGTTCGTAAAACCCTATGGCTGCGACTGGACACCTTGTAACGAGATAAATCGGCAAAAACTCGTCAAGGGTTTTTTCCTCCTAGCCTTTTGTAGAGGTCTTGTGATAAATTATTTCCCTTTTCTCAGCCAACGCTAGCCATAGCCTTCACCACGTGGGGCATGGCGGCTGGCAACCTGGAGCTGCGGCCGGCCGGCTGGCTCGACAAGCTGGTACACTACCACCGGGAGAGACTGCTGAAGGACGTGCGGAAGGAGGCGCCTATCAATATCAAAGGTAGGAGGCACTTATTATCTTATTTTTTATATACGACGCGATGGGGAGGCTCTTAGCCTTCATGATAGGTACCTGATGTTCATAATAAAAATGGTAAGTATTGATAAGGCTGAAGATGAAAGCGAGCCTCTCTCGGAACTCTGAATCCACAATCACTGAGGAACTGGCTATCTTATTATCTCTAACTGTCGGGACACCTCAATGCTGAAAACATTGTTTCTTGGAAATGTTTCGCCAGTGGAAACGGGGGGTTAGGATGACATCTGGTTAACGGCGAGGTAAAAAGGGGATACGGTGGCAATATGTTTCAGAGCTGATAACTGTGCCATAACCGCCTCTGCCGCAGGCCGTGCACGTAATGTAACAGCTTAATTTTTCACCTTAACTGTCGCAGCGACTCTCAAGCCCCGTCCAGAAGGCTACGTGGACTCCCCTGACTGGAACCTGACGTCTGTGGCGCGTTTGCTGACGCTGCTGCATCGCAGCGAAGGAGCTAAAGACGTGCGCCGCGCGCTGCGACGCGCCATGGGGCCCTCGCGACGGTTCATGAGCCGACCCGAGACTTTCAAGTACTTCCCGAGCTTGGCTAAAGTAAGTGTCCGCTTGGCCGCTGACAGTTCGATAAGTCTACTAAATAAAAATCAAAAAGTAAAAAATAAACCTTTTGGAGTCGGTGCCAGCCAAGGTAAGAAAAAATAAAAGTAATAGAAGTGCAATGTAGAATTCCTTGGCTGGCACTTTTGAAGTCGGTATTTTTTTATAAAAAGTTTATTATTTCACAATTTTTAAAGTTATAAGTTCCGAACTTCGGTTTGACTCAAACTAGTAGTGTAGGCAACTACTAGTTTGAATCAAACCGTTGTTTGTATCAAACCGCTTGACCGAAAAAACGACAGTTTTTTTTTTCAAGATTCTTCAAAACTACTGAACCGATTTCAATATTTCAAAAACTGGGACCATCTTGGAAACATCTCCGATGTTATATATAACGTTTGAATCACTTCGATGCGGTCATGTGATCCTCCTGCATGCAGGTGTCAGGACACGCAGGGGATGATGTTAGGTGGGCCATCGTTTGGACTGCACCGCAAAGGCATTCCGCGGAACCAGCCGAAAAGACCCACTTGACCATGTTTTCTTTGCTCCGGCAGGTCTGAGTCCGAAACCGATTTAAAGGCTTTTAGATAGGCCATGGTAGATCATGGCCAGGGGGGAGGCTTTCAGTAATGAGGACGTAAGGAGTTGGTAGGGTCACTTTTTCACGTCATAGGTTGCACCTCGTATGTTTGGGTTCGATGGACAAGGTTCGACGCACCTTCGTCGGCTTTTCAGCCTCGGACGCGCCACAATGTGACCGTACAAAGGGTGTCGTGAATCGGCTGTCCATCTTAGCTCTATCAGAGGAGCTAGCTACAGCTCTCTGGAGGCGCCATACCAGCTAGTGGGTACAGCAAACCTCCCGGGGTCGGCTTAAGGCAGCCCGTAATGATCCGGCATGTCTCATTTAGCGCTGTATCCACCAGCATGGGCAGAGCGACTCCACACGGGATTGATTGATTTACGTGCTATTGACCGTACACTTTACAGGACTCCCCGAACTACTTCTACTACCAAGCGTTCTCCGAGGAGATGTACTTCGAGGAGCCTGAGGGAGGCGACACGCTGGACGAGGACTCGGTGCTGCTCATCAGCAACCCGGTGGAGTCGCGACTGCCCAGCGCGCAGATCAGCGTGCGACTACTCAAGTACGGACGGGCTACTACCGTTACTATGGAAACTATGTTTCTCATATATTGGCAACCTCTTAAACCCTCTGCCGGCCCTACCGGCTGAGTTGACCGTTTTGTTTGCTGTTCATACCTTTTATTATCGAAAGCGAAATCGTTTACATCTACCGCAAGGTTCGTAGTGCCACTTGACTGTCGAACAGTATTAACTCACTGTAGTCCGTGCCAGATAAGTTGGCGAAGAAGGTTATTGCCCTCTTGTACCAATGTAACCTATTTACTCAAAAAGGAACGAGAGTAATCTATGAAGCGTATCGCTAAACACAGCTAAACAAAAAGAACCGTGGTACAAGACAAGTTGCCTTGAAATAAACGAAAAAACAAAAGCAAACTTTTTACGAATTATAAAATAGCTGACCGCTGAGAGGTGAATGACCTTCTTTACACACTTATCTGGCAGGGACTTGGACGAATTACCACACGGACCGAGAGAGGGGGACAAGCTCGACGAGGACTCAATGCTACTAATCAGCAACCCGGTGGAGTCGCGGCTGCCCAGCGCACACATCAGCGTGCGACTGCTCAAATACGGACTACCAGCAGGTCTCGCATGAACACCGCTATACACATATATAGCGGTGTTCATGCGAGGCCTGGTAGTCCGTCATATCATATGATATGCCGCATGATGCCGTCTTGCGGTCCTGCACCTTTATATGTTTGTTACCGTGCGTTCGCACTGCCTAAAACTTATTTATGTACGGTAGTACGGCAAGTACTTACGTCGCTCTCAAGGTCAAAGTGTAAAGCCGTAGCTGATGATGACTGTACATCTTAAGTGTTGGCGCGCGATGGGGGCCTACCATCAACTGTCATGCGATTCATTTTAAGTTATTTTCAAGTAGTAAGAGTGAACTACCTACCTATATCTATAATTTGTGAAGAGTGAAACGCCGCCGCCCCGCCATATGGCACCATCTTACTCTCACAACCTAAAAAGAATCGCAAAGAGATGAAGAAATAAAACAACGGAATTTAAGCGCGCTATAGTTCGCATTTTTAAGGTTTTCTGGTTCCTGACGTTTCGGCACCTTTTCAGCTGCCGTGGTCACGGGATTTTTCTCATGAAATAACGCGATTAAAATCCGTAAAAGTTGTTTTAAAACTAATTTAGTCTTTATTTATTTTTTTATAAAGTATTGCTGTTGTCTTATCACAGGAACATATTGGAGGCGAGAGCGATGGCTGCTAGAGTTCTGCCAACTACTAAGCGGCCTACCATGTGAGTCCACCAGTTAAAAAAAAAACACTTTTTTATGTAAGCTCTGTTCATAGAGTTGTTGATTTCCATGGTTGCCACCGAGCTGAAAACAATGCTGTTATGTTGTAGCTAGAGCAATCTAACCGAATACAATTTGTACGTACACTTGGCATCGAACCCGAGACCTCTGAACCTGATTCCGCGGTGGTGCTATCGCTACACCATAGAGGCGATTTATTATGCAAGACGATTAATGTTTTTTATTTGTATTTCAGCAAATGGAAAACCCATGTAACCACGACCAAGCCAGGCAATGGTAAGAATAAAACGTAGTGATAAGATTTAGGGCCCTGTTTCACAATCTAAAAGTAAGTTCCGAGTAGCTTACTTGACAACTAATTTCATACAAATTATGTTCCTTTTTTAAATTTAACCAGAAGTTAGTGCCTAATCATAGATGGTGAAATAGGCACTTAGTGAGACAAGGCTTATAATGAACGTGGTTAAAAGGAACTAACATGAAACGTCATTTTTGACAGCTGTACAGTGCTTAAAATTAAAAACCTTGTTTCACGTGCGATAAGGCTTTTAATCAATGTGGCTTAAAAAGGTACCTACTAACACCGCCACCTTGTGTTGACGTCAATTTTGACAGTTACAGCGCCCCCGTCCACGTTCATTTTTAAAAGCCACAGACCTATATTGAGATAGAAGGTTAAAGTGTACCTACCTTGCGTGTCAAAAGTTTGATTTACGGTCTAAGTTTTCCGACCTAAGTCCGCTTGAGACCATTGCCATGAAAACACGCGTCACTCAAAATAGAAAATGGTTAATTGTGCAGTGGTCTCTTGCAAGAGCTCGTCAATAACATTTCCACATCACTAAATCGTCATCGTAGATACGAATAATTCGACACGATATGTTCTCATACAGTTTGATTGAACCGCTCTTTTCGTCTATCTCGATATAGGTCTGTGTTAAAAGCCTTGTCGGATTTGTACTGTTTGGCTAGAATTTCAGAACGTAACAAATTGCCCTTGACGAGTTTCTTGCCTGTTCTTCTCGTTACGCGGTCTCCCGCCGTAGGGTTTGTGAACCGATGGCGTAACTTCTTTGACGTTCATAAGTGCTTGTAACAGCGTAGACTGAATAAATGATATTATTGAATTGATTAGCAGACTGATATTTTATTTAGTGTTGAAAGAAGTGCTTCCCTAAAATAGGAAATACTACTACGTAAAAACATATTTCTATAATACGACCAAAATAAACTATTATTATTCGTTAATTGTTACCGTTGCCCTTTTATTACCAACAAAACAATGAACTAATAGAAATCTGCGATAGGTAAAGTAGTTTGTCTTGGTCAATTAATAAGTTTTTCAAATTTAGTACGTCTGAACTTCTTGAGATTTGTATTACTTTATAGCAAAAAAATATGTTATATTACCCGATAGAGAGACAGTCACAGTTCAAAATATTATTTTCAAATATCCTTTAACATCTGAGATAAAAAGCTTTTGAGCCGGAATCTAGGTTTTTTGTATGGGATTTGGGCCACATCTTTTATATTTATTTATTTATTTGTTTAGCCACCAAAGCGGGAGGTGGTAATGGCGATACCACTATCGCAGCTGATGCCAGCCAAAGCGTTGGCTCTACAGACACAGCAGGCACAGACACAGACGCCCCTACGACGATTCCCGCAGATGCGTCGCCGCCGGTGCGCAAGCTCAAAGCTGACAAACAACCAATAACAACAACAACGCAGCCGAAAACAACAACAACTCCAACGACAACAGCATCGCCGACAACACCAACGACAACTACAACACCAACGACAACTACAAAACTAACGACAACAACAACGACGACGACGACAACTACAACAACGACGCCGCCACCAACAACAGAAGTGACTACAAAGAGAAAAAGGGGCAAACAGGAACATTATAACGAGCAGTTTTAAAATGCCAAAAGCTACTGAGCCAATACCAACCATAATCATTCGTTCGCATTGCAAAAACATTTACATAGAAACCTTTTTGTAAATTATAATGCGGCCTAAGTATATTAGGATGTCCAGATAGTCCATACTCGATAGAATCTGTCAAATAATTAATTCTCTCAGCGGCTGGTTGCATTATTAGACGTCTTACATCATGTTTTCTTGTAAACATTTTGCAGTGCGAACGCACGTTAAACAACTGTAACAACAAAAGAATCTTCTCCGAAAACAAAATGCGAAAATCGGACGATCAGAAATTCCGTACGTTAGGTTTAAAAGATGTTAGTTCGTTAGATTTTATCGGCATCAAAATAAGGTCCAATATTCAGTCACTATCTTTAGCAATAAATAACCGTTTAAATCATTTCCGTCTTTATTGATGTTACGAATAAAGCAGGTTCACTGTAAATATTGTTTTATTTTTATGTAATGCTGGATTTACACACTATATTATAGTGGCGAGTGGGGAGGCAAACGATCACGCGAATAGCGACCTTCCTTGTTTAATATTTATCACATAAAAATAGCATTGTAAAATGCAAAACTAAAAAGTTGTAATTTAAAATTTATAGTATAAAACAGCACAGTAAACCCTAATTTTATCATAAAATATCATATCATCAATTAATTACGAACCTGGGGTGCAATTGCGTAAGGTAATCGTATTAATTTGACAGTTCATATCGTATTCAATCGGCTGCAATAGGTATGGAATGACATTTATTATATATGATACAATATGAAACTGTCAAATAAATACGATTGACTTTACGCAATTCCATAGCTTGTAACGTTCAAAGCAAGACGAAATTATTTGGAAATGGACTTATGTGGTCACATAATTAACAACACTAATTGATTTTCATACAATCGAGGTAACTTTGGAGCCTTGGTTCTCTGCCAAGGATTGACAGAGCTGTGATCTGATAATGGCCATGCAGGGAGTGAATGGAGGAGATATAGATTGCTACTGATCTGATCAACATTCTAAGAGATGTAGCGAAAATAGCATAAAAATGTATGGAAGTCTTGAAACTGTAAAATACACACCCAACTGTTTTTTTTTTTTATGAACGACGATGAGACTCTTAGCCTTCATCATACCTGATGTAAAGTATTGATAAGGCTGAAGATGGAAGCGAGCCTCTCCCGGAATCCTCAGTCACTGAGGAACTGGCTATCTTATCTTAACTGCCGGAACACAATAATGCTGAAAACATTGTTGTTATGGCGTCAGGCCTAGATAAGATGGTGGTAGCTAGCCAGGCGGACTTACAACAAGTCCTACCACCAACCAAAACACCATGAACGGTGGTTCGAACAACTTTAATACATTTATAGCACACAAATTGGCCTAAATGGTGATTTTTTTTTCAAGCAAATCGGAGACCGTGGCGCTCCTGGAACGATGGACACACCTTCCGTGTGTGGACATAAGCGGAATTAGCTTTGCCACTCGCACGCTCGCGTTAGAAGAGCGGTATTTCAGGCGAATAGTGAGCTTATGTCTATATGTGGAAGGTCGCTATTCGCCCGATCGCCTTAACACTTGTCGTCTTCAGCCAATTTTAATGTCCCAACTGCTGGAGCACTGGTCTTCCTTATGAATAGATAAGGAGACTGGGTCATGACCCACCACGCGGGCCCAATGGGGATCGGTGGGTTTTACACCTGCAAATGCAGCCGGGACCAACGGCTTAACTTGCCTTTCGAAGCCCGGAGGAGCTCGAGATTGTAAATTTTTGGTCACCCATCCCGTGACCGACCATTGCGAAAGTTGCCTAACCTCAACAATCGCAGGTCGAGCGCGAACTACTGCGCCACGGGCTCCTCTTAACACTCGTGCGAATGTTTATAAAGGTAATATTAATTTGTAAGTACTATTTTTTTTACTTTTTTTTATAATAGGCTATTTGACAATGCGAAAAATAAAGTGTCAATTACTGTTATCAGTAAAAATTATGAGTTTAAAAATGGCTTTTTATTAACGTACTGAAGTTGAAAATAATTATAAATTTATTTAAAAATCCGTAAATAAAAAGGCATTTTTTAAACGTTTTGTCACGTGACACAAAACGCTCTTGATTCGTCGAGTTTATAATGACGTCACCTGCTTGTAAACCTCGTTTGCCTACGTATGTGGATGATATGCAGAATACAGGCAAGTGACGTCACCGAACCCATTGCAGTGCCATATTGTCAAAGTAGCGTTTGGCGAGCTTTATAAATATTGTATTTTTAATTTGATATATTTCAGCAAATATGTACCAGAATTAAAAAAAACTACTTTTACTGGGTCCTTAAACTCCACTACATAATCCAGTCAAACAGCCTATTGGGCAGGCATTTGACCACCATCGTGCTTAACAAACAGGATGTGGTCTAAGGTGTTGCATGCTTGCCCAGCCAAGGTTATAGGAATCGGGGAACACATGAGCAGGCAGCGCATTCCATTCTTTAGCGGTTCGCATAAGAAAATTTTTAATAATTTTTAATAAATAATTATTGGTCCAGTGTGACTTAAACATTGGAATGACAAAAAAAAAACACATTTGTTTATTAATTCACGTTTATTTATCTAGGCCAGTCCAGATGCACAGTGGTCACATCTAGCGCTAACAAGTCCAGGGTAGCGTTGATGGCATCTTGTAAGGCGGGCTTAGTTCGGCCCAGTTCCCCGTGGACTGCTTCCTTCACGTAAGCGCCAGCTGAGGTGCGGAGGCGGAGGGCTAGTAGTTGGGGATGGTCTGGAAAATAAAAAGAATATAAATCCTACTAATACACAGACCTATATCGAGATAGACGGTAAAATACCTACCTTGCGTGTCAAAAGTTTGATTTACAGTCTAAGTTTTATGACCTAAGTCCGCTTGAGACCATTGCCATGAAAACACGTGTTAGTCGAAATGAAAATGGTTAATTGTGCAGTGCTTTCTTGCAAGAGTTCGTCAATAACATTTCCCATCACTAAATCTCGCTCGTGACGTCATCGTAGGTACGATAAAATCGACACGCTATGTTCTCATACAGTTTGAAGCGCTCTTTTCGTCTATCTCGGTATAGGTCTGTGCACATCTATACTAATATTATAAAGAGGAAAGATTTGTATTTTTGTATGTAACGAATGAACTCAAAAACTACTGGACCGATTTTGACAAGTAGTAACATAGGCTATAAATTATCCCAAAATTCCCACGGGATCGGGAACCACGCGGGTGAAACCGCGCCCGGCCTCTAGTATATTATAAATGCGAAAGTTTGTAAGGACGTTTGGACGTTTGTTACCGTTTCACGATAAAGCTACTGAACCGATTTGGATGAAATTTGGCACACAGTTAGTAGACAGCTTAGATTGAAACATAGGATACTTTATATCTCAATATTCCCACGGGAACGGGAACCACGGGCGGTCGCTAATGGTTTATAAAACAATATACAGTGATGGTCACATGATTAACGACCCTAGCCGATTTTCATACATTCGATGTAACTTTGGAGCCTTGGTTCTCTGCCAAGGATTACCAAGCAATCTGATAATGGCCATCCAGGGAGTGAATGGAGGAGATCCAGATTGCTATACACACCTAACTGATCTGAACAACATTCGTAAAAGTTGTAAGGATCAGAGTTATCAGTTTCAGAAATTCCATAAATCTTTCTGCTATTTTCACGTTTTTTTTAAAACATATCCATACATCTCTCAGAATGTTGTTCAGATCAGTTAGGTAACTATAGCAATCTGGATCTCCTTCATTCACTCCACAGATGGCCATTATCAGATCACATCTCAGTCAATCCTTGGCAAAGAACCGAGGCTCCAAAGTTACCTCGATTGTATGAAAATCGGCTAGTGTCGTTAATTATGTGACCACCGCTGTATATAATTTTTTATAACTTTTTTGTTCAGTGTCTGGGTGTTAAGTACTTACCCGGCACAGCGCTCGCCTCCATATCGTATATATGCCTCTCCCTAGCCAGCAATGGCCTTCGATGTAACACTCTTATAGGCGTCTTCTGCAGTATAGTGATTTTTGCGGGATTGTCTAAAGGCGTGTTCCGGAATGTGTTTAGACGATGAATGTCTTCGGATGTCACTGCTATTGGTGTGTCGCCGTTTAGCTGGGGAGAACAAATAACTACTGTTAGGCATTTCCGAACGCAACATTTTATTTAACGTGTAGCGTTTCCGAACGCATCGGTTGAATACGCGCGCTCCGCGCCGTGATGTTTTAAAAAATGTATCTCTCTCTCTCTCTCTCTGGCAATTTTCATAGTTCGCAGTGTAATTGTGTGTTACAAAATATATTATTTTAATTATTAAAATAGTTGTTTTTATGAGATCCCTTTTACTACTGATATCAAAATATTTCTCAGCTTTCTCACAACCATACCACAAAATATATAATAGTAACAGAAGAATACCACAAAATATATAATAGTAATTAATGTAATAATTGTATAATGAATTTTAATGTATATTTGTTTCTAATTCTATGACATCTCTCTCTGTTTTTTTATTGATTTTATTATTATTATTATTAATTATTAATTTATATTGTAGCGTGCGATTTTTGATGTTAAATGCCTGTCATGCTGTGTACACATACTTGTGGAGTTGCAGCCTATCATAAATCTTTATCTGTTTGTACTGGTCTTCATGTATTTGCTGTCACTCTGTTTTGTGTACCTAAATAAATAAATAAAGAAGTTGCACTCCTTTGATCTCGAAGCCGTCATTTTAATAGCCTAAAAATTTCGAAATTGCGCCTTATCATAAAGCACACAAGAGCGCAATTCCTTTGTGTCCAGAATTTACCTACACCACAGCTCAACCGTCAGGGTTGTACAAGCGAAGTAAATTAAAGAACAACATAATTTTATGAAGCATTTTTGTATTTACAATTTGTTTAAATTTAATGTTGTATGCATTTCTTACCACCTCTAAAGTACCTGTTATTAAACTTCAGCGTTGCGAAAATTCGAAATCGAACAAACACTCTTACCGCCTCTGAGGTCAGGTCACTCTTACAACCACCGATATCAGACCCAGAGGTACCGGGTTCGATTCCCGCGGGGTTTACATATTGTTTTCGGTTTGGTTCGTTGGCCGCCTGGCTAGCTACCACCATCTTATCTAAGTCTGAAGCCATAACAACAATGTTTTCAGCATTGTTGTGTTCCGGCAGTTAGAGATAAGATAGCCAGTTCCTCAGTGATTGAGGATTCCGGGAGAGGCTCGCTTCCAACTTCAGCCTTATCAATACTTAACATCAGGTATGATGAAGGGTAAATCTCCCCGTAGTTCACAAAAAAAAAAGTTTTAGTGTCGGAAAACATGGAAATGGTGCAGGTAATGTTTAAAATTAATGTTTCGCAATATTTCGTATGTAAGTTTAATGTTTTGTAAAGTTCATATTTCAAATTGTACGCGTCTAGTCACAAGCGCGGGGCGGCCCTGACCGATTAACAACTTCAAGTTGCCGCGCGCTGCAGGCGCTTATCGCGGTCGGTACAGGCGAGTGACGGAGGCCTGCTCACACTAATAGGTACAGTCAACAGCAGCTACGGCTTTACACTTGGACCTTGAGAGCGCCCTTACGCCGCTCGTAATAACGGCGGTTTTTGTAGTGCAAATGTAAAGCCGTACGTGCTGTTGACCGTACAATTAGGTAAACTTCCCGGTATTTCAGTAGAGCTTTTTTAGGGAACATTAATGTCTATGACAGAAAATAGCCTACGTCCATGATGGTCAGGTGATCTTCTAACTAGACAATGGGAGAGGTGAAAAACCTGAATCATCGTGTTCTACTGTCTATGACGGCAGCCATATCTTTTCTCGCTTCCTTGAATCCACTACTATACTACGACTAAGTTTCTCGCTTCTAATATTTATTTATTTTACACTAGTGGCCGCCCGCGGTTTCACCCGCGTGATTTTTTTTTTGGGGGATTCCCCCAATATGGCATCAGTGGTATCAATTATATCAAAGGAATATCGGGATAAATGTAGCCTATGTTATTTGGGGATAGTGCAGCTTACCAATGGTGAAAGAATTTTTCAGATCAGCCCAGTAGTTCCGGAGCCTATTCAATTCAAATAAACAAACAAACAGTCAAATCTTTTCTCTTTGTAATACACTCATTTGCAAAAAAACGGGCGGTTTTGATTTTCATTCATCTTTAAAAAGATACAATACCAAAAAGGTTTCAATCGTTTGTACACGTTACTGGCCGGTTTTAAAAATGCTGTGGTATTCAAAAAAGTACGTTTTTCATTTGATGCTCATTTTTACAGAAAACCCCTTTTTATCCTACATTTTTGGCGCGAAGTTCCAGAAGTTAACATCGACTTTCATAACTTTTATTCAATTTTTATCTATTAATTTCATATCCTTGACTGTCAAAGCTTTATTTATTGCTGTTTGGCTGTATCAAAAATGGTAGATAAAGTGGTAAAAGCTACCAAAATTATCGCGCTGCTTGAAGAGGGTTGCAGCCAATGTTTCGTGGCTAGGAGGCTAAATGTTAGTCGCTCGACAGTCCAAAGGACCTGGCAGCGATATCAGGAGACTGGTTCCGTCGAGAGAAGGCCTGGTTCTGGAAGAAAACCATGTACCCAACCACGGGATGATCGTTTTCTTGTGAGTCGCGCATTGAGAAATCGCAAATCTTCGTATGTGGATCTTAAGAACAACCTCCAAGAAGTAAGAAATGTGCATATTAGTCTATGGACGCTCAGGAGGAGGCTTCTCGCTGCCAATATACGCAGTCACCGCCCGGCCCGCGGCCCCAAATCACTCCGTGAGCACAGAGTTCACAGGCTTAGGTTCACTAGAAATTGTGAATCATGGACTCTAGAAGATTGGAATAGGGTTTTGTTCTCTGATGAAGCCAGGATATCTCTGTTCGGTGAAGATCGATGTCGGCGAGTGCTAAGAAGACAAGGAGAACGCTTTGCAGAGGCATGTTTCGAAGAAATCACACCTTATGGTGGGGGCTCTGTTATGTTTTGGGCAGGAATAAATTCAATGGATCGTACAGAGTTAGTCTTCATTGAAAACGGCTCACTGACTGGGCATCGATACATAACGGAAGTTCTAATTCCTCATGCACAACCCGCCTTGACCGCTCTAGGTGAAGACTCGATTTTTATGGACGACAATGCTCGCGCCCACCGATCCCGCGATGTTAATGCGTATGTGCAAGAGGTCGGCATTCGTCGTTTGGATTGGCCAGCTCGAAGTCCCGACCTCAATCCCATAGAGCATGTCTGGGACGTTCTGAAACGGCGTGTGAGACAGTACACCCGGCTCCGCAGACCATCAGAGATCTGAAGAATGTGATTACTGCGGAGTGGGAACGTATTCCGCAAGCAAGTATCCGGGATATACTCGCTAACATGCCCAGACGAATTCAAGCTGTGATTTTAGCTAGAGGGGGTCACACTCGATACTAAACATTTATCTGCTTTTACTTTATTAAAGAAAAACAAACAAAAAAACTTTTTTATTTTTACTTCATGAGTATATGCACTACTAGCGAACATACACTACTGGCGAGGTTTAGCATTATTTCCATAAATTGTATCTAAATTTTATGAAATACTGATGAAAACGATTAATTTCTTATTAATTTACCAAATTGTGAGGATAAAACTACCTATAATTATCAAACAAAGCAATATTAACATTTGAGATGGTTCATTGCTTAGGTGCCCGTTTTTTTTGCAAATGAGTTTATTATAAATCTATACTAATATTATAAAGAGGAAATATATTTTGATGGTATGTTTGTTTGCAACGAATAAACTCAACAACTACTGAAGGTATTTGGATGAAAATTGATACCCAGATAATAGATAGCCTGGTTATGAACATAGGATACTTTTTATCCTGATATTCCCATGGGAACGAGAACCGCGGGGGTGAAATAGTATAGAAGTATAGATATCCGTCTCAAGAACCAATCTTTGAACAAGCTACCATCGAGAGGATCTTGTTATATACATATTTAGAATTATCATAAAATCAAATCTATACTTAATATTATAAAGCTGAAGAGTTTGTTTGTTTGAACGCGCTAATCTCAGGAACTACTAGACCGATTTAGAAAATTCTTAGACCATTAGAAAGCTACATTTCTCCCGAGTGACATAGGCTATATTTTATCCCGATATTCCTACGGGAACGGACACCACGCGGGTAAAACCGCGAGGATCCGCTAGTTAAAAAATATACAATTACAAATATTAATATTTTGATTAAATTGAAAGTAAAGATATCTATAGAAATAAAAATCGCTAAGCAGACGACAAAGTCACTAACCTCTTTTAGATCGTAATCCGAGTGCGACAGCTTGATGCACAGCGCCTCGTACGTCTTGCACTTGGTTTCTTCGCCTTTCTTCAGCTCGGTCAGATCATCCCTTCGAAATAACTTTAATATAAGTCAGGGTACTGACTATAATAGCAACTACATTTATCCAATATTGCTTCAACAGTAGTATCGATCAGTGTTGCCAGATGACAGTATCGCGTTCTCCCCAAATGATCCCCGGAATCTCCCCAAAATAAACGTTTTACAGAAGAAAAAACCCCAAAAGGCGAAAAGAGATTAAACATACAATTATATAGCAAAACAGGGTCTAGCAAAAGAAAGCTGTCACTAAGTATTTCTCTGAAGTTCAATGTCACATGGTGGCAGTATTTTTTTACTTGCATTTTTATAGGAATTAAAATATAATGACGGCAGAAATTAAAATGTATGTTATTAAACAATGTTAATAATGTTATAAATACCAAGATTAATGTAAATTTCACAGATTATATATATAATACTATATGACATATTTTTGCAATTATGTTCGGTAATGTACAATTTATTTAAAGGACGTGAGTATTGTTAATTAAAATGAAAAATAATTATATGTTTTTTTATAAGTAAAAGGCAATAGTTGCCCCGCATGTTTGCTGTGCCCTAACAGGGCGTCACTCGTACTGTACCTACCGATTTATGTAACACCTTTTTTAACTTGTGACTTGCAATAAATAAATCTGAATCTGAATCTGAATCTAAAATCATTTTTTTAATTCTTACTTTTTTTCAGTGTCAGCTTTCATTAGCCAGACTCTATGATGTTTTTTTTTTACTTTTAAGTCAATTTGATGTCCACTTACAGTTTATTTACAACAAATGAGATACAATTTTGTCCCTTAAAAAATCCCCCCAAGTCTCATCCCCCACAAGGATTAAAACTCACCAAATTTGGGGGGATTCCCCCAATCTGGCATCAGTGGTATCAATTATATCAAAGTAATATATAAGTCAATGTTCTTTGGATGCTATAAAGGTATGTAATAAAATAACATCCTTACCTATAGAATGTTTAATTCTAAATACACTTCAAAATTAATTATCAATTGAAATTCAAAGGTAAGGTAAATATATATAGATGCAATAATGCAAATGAAATATATCGGAATGTTAATATTAGGTCTTTAACTATAAATTTGCCGATTTGTATGAAGATTTTCAAAGAAAGTTTGTTTTCCATACTAACAATTTTGGTTATAGTTACTACCGCAAATGATAATGCCACAATTTTTTTATGTACAATCATTGTTTGAAGACTAAGCAATCTAATGCTATATTTTTATAAAAAAAAATATGAATAATTTATAAATTATATTTAATAAAGTAGTAAATTTTGCTAACATAAAAAGGAGAACCTTTCGAGGTATTTTTTATCGTATACGAAACGAAAATAATAACCATGAGATTAATTATTCTTGATCATTATGATCTTAATTTAATTTGAAATCAAGCAATAGATGTACATTTTAATCACAGAAGCTAGAAGTAGTGAGATGAAAATCATACTTTAACCCCTATTAATTTATCAATACATTAGCAAGTCCACACTTACTTGGTAACAAAGACTAGCTTCTTGACTATCACTTGCTCACTCTTGGATATCTCTTCACAGATCGATTGCAGCTCTTCTGGTGTCAATTCTCTTCGAGGATCTGTCACCTGCAGAAATCCATATCTCTTTATACGTGTGTACTTTACGTCAGTGTCTTTATCTGTGTTTGTAAGTGAGAAGAGTGTCTCTTTTGTTAGGTATACCTCTATAGCGAAGGGCGGTCCGTCCTCGCGTCCGGCTGACACGAACTTGAGGCGGTGTTCATCAGTTGATGAATGTTTGTTAATCTTTCACGTAAAAACTACATAACGGATTTGAATAAAATTTGCCACACAGATAGTAGATACCCTGAATTAAATAAAAAAATGCTTTTTATCCCTATATTCCCACGGGAATGGGACTAACGCGGGTGAAACAGCGAGCGGACGCTAGTAGGTAGATACATAGGTTTGTACGTCTATATGTATGTGTAATTATGTAGTGTATGTTTGTGTACTCACCTCGATAGGAGGCGGTGCATGTGTGTATGTATATATATATATATATCTGTTTAATTGTTGAGTATCTCGGTGACAAAGGACTGGAGGGATGATGGTGTAACTATGGAAAAGGTGCATGTAAGTCACTTGCAGGAAGGTCGAATAGCGAGCTCTTCCTCCGGACTGCGTGATGGCAGTCCGGGGACCGCGGTCCAACTGATGTGCATCGGACTTAGTATATAGGTGAAACGGCTGGTGAAACTTTGTAAGCGCGATGTAGGATTCAATCAATCCAATCCCATATTGAGTGGTTGTCAGCGCCATCTATGGTCTCGGTGGGTAGGTTGTTTCTTGCGCCGTGTGTTGTTGTATGTATTTGTCTTGGTCTGGACGTTTAATATGTATATTATGTATGTATTTACACAAAAAAAAAGTATATAAGTATGTTTATCCGTTATCTAGTATCCATAACACAAGTTCTTCGTGATACTTAACGTGGGCTAGATAATTGGTGTGATTGTAAGGAAATATTTATTTTATTTATTTATTTATGTGCGGCGTCAGGTGGGTGACGTCACAGGGCCGTCAGTCGCCTAGACAGGGCCCTTAGCCAACAATTCAAAAACGATTACGAAGTTTTAAAATAATCAAATGTATGGGATTGGCGGATTGGCATAAGCCGCGCTAAATCACGTGGTCTTACCGCAAGTTAACTGGCGAATATAGACCATAACGAATCGAATTATCGATTCTCTACATAACAATGTTACTTTGTCTACGAGCCCAACCTTGTTTGTGTCCTTATATCCGCTAAAATAATTGTCTACGACTGTGTCTACATCTGTTTCTTTCGATCTCTAGGTGTGCATCTATGACTGTGACTATATCTTTGTTTTTATGTCTGAAACGTGTGTGTGTGACTGATGAGTATTTCTCGATGGCGAAGCGTCGTCCATATATAGACTGTGTTTATATCTGTTCGTATGTGTGTTAATATATGACTGTTTGTTTGTCAGTAGTTTCCCCATTAATTCATGGACGATATATAATTGTGTGTGTCTGTTTGTAATATGCGTGTAAATCTATGACTGTGTATAAATAAATTTTATACAATCACACCAATTATGTAGTCCACATTAAATTTCATGAAGAACATACTAGGTAACGGATAAACATACTTATATACTTATTTTAACATGATATACATATTTAACACCCAGACCAAGACAAATAGACATGTTAATGCACACATATATTGTTTTGTCCGGGGATCGAACCCGGGACCTCTGGCGTAGAATGCGGGTTTAGTACCCCTGTGCCAAACAAGTCGTCAATGTATGTTTGTTTGTTAGTAATTGTGTAGTGTGTGTTTGTGTAGTGTGTGTTTGTGTAGTGTGTGTCTGTGTAGTGTATGTTTGTGTAGTGTGTGTTTGTGTAGTGTATGTTTGCGTAGTGTGTGTCTGTGTAGTGTGTGTTTGTGTAGTCATAATCACCTCGATAGCGAAGGGCCGGCCGAGGCCGAGGCAGCGCACGTCGACGTCCTCGCGTCCGGCCGACATGAACTTGAGCCGGTGCTCGGCGTCGGCGGGACTCATTCTACAGAGTATTGTTTAACTTCATGTTCATGTTTGAAATAAAACAACTTTTCCGGATATTACCGGTAGGACTCGTTGTAAGTCCGCCGAACCCAAGGGTCCCGGGTTTGATACCGGTGGTTGGACCACTAGACCACAGAGGCGGTTTATATCCGGAAAAGTTGTTTTCTTTCATTGAACAGTACCCCTATTACGAGTTTGCTTAACATGACATTTACAGGACTCGTGAGCGTAGACTATCGGATACACTGCTCATGTCGGTAAAACCGTCGCTAAATATGAAAGAGACGGAGCTACATTTTACATTAACGTTTACTGTAACGTCGAGTTTGCCAAACTCGTAATAAGCCTACAGTGCGCGATAAAACATAAATGGTACGTTCATGTTGTTTATTTGCTTTAATTATATTACAAGAGGTATAAAACAAACAAAAATAAAAAATGCTCATGCTCATAGCCGCGCTTGACAGACTGATCGTATTCGATCACGTTTGTTAAGGAAAGTTCGGCCCGGTCAGGTGTCGGATGGGTGACCGTAAAGTGGTATTACAACTGAACGCTTCCATGCTTCGGAGTGCACGTTAAACCGTCGGTGTCGGCCGTTGTCATTTGATTACAGTCGTTAAGCCAAGTCCGAGGCCTTATAGGCAGCTTGATAAACTCTGACACCAGAGGTGGCCACTAATCCTCACTCGACAAGAAGAAGAAGAATAGGGATTAACAATGGGTTTATTAAATCGCTTGAAACATTTTTACAATACAGATTAAACATATAAAAATTAAACTGTATTTTTTTTTATTCAAGTACGATAAGTAGTCACGGATTTACAAGTTTTCAATCTTCAAGATTTGCGCGCTCTTTGTGTGACGTCATTGTATACCGTTTCATACAAAGAAGGCGACTCTGACCAAATCGGTCAAACGTGAGCCGCAAGTTGCACACGGTGTTATACAGTGACGTCACAAATTAAAACTCCGATCCGTAGAATATACGACATATAGAAAAAATATAAACACAGTATGTATTCATATAAATTTTTAATTGAAAAATATTAGAAAAAATCAACTCGGCCACAAGTGAATTCAAATTTTAAATAAAACCTTTGATAAGTTACCTCCTTGGTTGCCATATTTCAGAGTAAAAGATCGTTACATTTTTAAATTACACGACAGCTATGAGTTTCATGTAATTTATTTGGCCGCTAAACACGACAGACATGGATTTTCATACAACTTTTGCCGGCCGCTGCTCGCACGTATGTGGCCGATTTTATATTATACATTACGAGCAACCCGTGTGCGCATAATGCGCAAAAAACACATAATAACATTCAAAAAAGTTTTTTTTTTTGTTTTTTTTATTTTTTTTTTTATTTGAGTTTTTGCTAAATTTCTCGACTTATCCGACCACTTCAGACAAATACCTTTCTAACGGTGTATTGCACTTGATTGTGCGACTTTTAGTTTAGGAGGAGAAGCGGCTTCACTGCCATATTATATATATAGATTACTAAAAGAAAATCTAATTAATTGCAGGAGCGTCTTTTTTATTTTGGAACATTACAGCGCTCCAGCAATGTTGTATGTAACGGCGTGCTGGAGTTGCTAAATACTCTTTGTAATGCTCCAAATTAAAAAAACGCTCCTGCAATGGATTTGATTTTCTTTGTCCGTAAATTCGATACTTCGCGTGTTCTTTTTTCGAAAATAATGCTCCTATTTCCAAGCATGTGTATGATACTCACTCATAAGCCTTGGCAATCGGGTCGAACATGATCTCCTGCACCGAGGACGGCATCACGCGCCGCCCGCCCACCAGCCACGGCGTCTGCGGCAGCGAGCGGGACCGCTTTATGTACCTTATTCCAACCACATAGAGCCTATCATCGTTTGAACACCACTTCAGAGTGAGAGCACTCGTGCAGGGTCTGCTGCCATATAACTACATTTGTCAGCAAATCAATCGAGCCACTGCGTTATTTTCATACAAACATATTCACTTTACAGGCTCATTATTGAAAACGTATAAACAGACGCATGACTTTATATGGAATGAAAATTAAACAATTGTTTTCTTACTTTGCACAAAAATTAAAGTTACAGAATTTTTGGTATTTTTTTTTATGAATGACGGGGAGACTCTTAGCATTCATCATACTTGAGGTTAAGTTTGATAAGGCTTAAGTGGCATTCGCGAAGTTTCAAGGGCGTTGTCCCACTGTTCATTTCTTGGTTACGCTGTGCTAATATTATGAACTAGCGGATCCTCGCGGTTTTACCCGCCTGGCGCCCGTTCCCGTGGGAATATCGGGATAAAATATAGCCTATGTCACTCGGGAGAAATGTAGCTTTCTAATGGTCTAAGAATTTTCTAAATCGATCCAGTAGTTCCTGAGATTAGCGCGTTCAAACAAACAAACTCTTCAGCTTTATAATATTATAGTATAGATGTGCTGTCACGCAAAAACTAGTTAACGGATTTTAATGAAATTTGGCACACGAATAGTTTATAACCTGGATTAAAACATAGGATACATTATATCCTTATATTTCCACGGGAACAGGAACCACGCGGGAGAAACTGCGGGCGGCCGTTAGTCATTCAAAATTGTACAAAGAACAGCGACACGTGACAGTCGTCAACCTACAATTTCTTATTTATTTCTTGTGTTGTGTAGTTATAAATATGTTACAATAAAAAGCGCGAGCATAATGCAAAACACAACACATTAACATATCGCTCCAACTTTCAATTGAAAATCGATAAAACTAGATCACGTTCGCGAGCATGACCTAAATAATATAACGTAATTATTTGTGCATGTTTTAAAGAATAGATGTATTTTGTTTTTGATATACATGTGACCGATCACTGATTAGCCTTAAAATAAAAACCACGGGAACGTGCCCGAGCATGACTCACCTGCCTCCCAAATAAAGCGGCGAATGCACAGTCCCCACACTGACGCACTCCATCCTCCCCCCCACTCGCTTGGGCTCCCCCCACCCCGCAACTCTCATCTTTGCTAAAGTAACGCCATCTAGCGCCTGTTCCGCAGACCGACGAGTGAACTCTACGGTGAAACGACGGCGCTGTTGGCTTCGAGATTCAAAGAGTTGAGGAGAGATTGTCTTGAGGATTTCTAGTTCCTGTGGGCAATACATAAGTTGAATATTAAAACAACGGGACTAAAACGCGACATTTATTATGTAGTACAACTATGTACTTACATTATTATGTTTTAGTCCAGTTGTTTAAATATTTAATTATAATGGAACGCGAAGGTTTAAAATCTTATAATACATAAAGTTACATTAATTTTAGTTTTTGTTGATTTTTACTTTAGATAAATACTAGAAAAATCAATTCATCTTACAAACAAGTTGTTTTTAAATATTTCATACACTTACACCAATTTGCGTAGCACCAAAGTAATGTATGTAATGTCAGGCTTGCTTGTGTCATACGGGATACTACGATAACGGATAGAAATACATACTAATAATACATGTATCATCAAGCCACGATTGTAACACGATTAAGACATGATGGAGACACAATTGTGACACGGCCGTCACCCGAGATAGACACCTATGTATCGAGATTTAGAACACAAATTGTGACGCGTCACAAGATTGTGACACAATTGTGACACGCACGACTGTGACACGATCATGATACAATTGAGACGCGATTGAGACACGATTGTGACGCGACCGTGACACGGTTAACACTCACGAGCTTCACCTGCACGTCATCTTCGTACTCCATGTTGAGCGTGACGAGCAGCGGCGCCACGTGGCCCGCGCCCAGCGACATGCCGACGTGGGCCGACAGGACGGGCCCGTACGACCACTTCCATGCCTCCTTTAGCGGGGTTAGCACGCCTGGCGGATACAAACACACGGATATTTATTTATAATAAAGAGATGCGATCTAGAAATAGAAAATCCTATTTCCTTCCTACTTCTATTATTACTTAAGATACATTTTATCCCCATATTCCTACGCGAATGAATATTCCCACTACTAAATAAATAAATTAGAAAAATGTGACCATTCAAAAGTCCTTCCCGTAATTAACTTGATTCACTTTGATTTACCTTCCTCATAGCATTCGAAGGCGTCGCTCAGTCGCAGTGAAACCACTTTCTCCCTCACAATAGTAACAATAGGTGCCGACAGCGCACAGGCAAACGTCGAGCATTGATACCTGAAAATGTAAGACAAAAAGAATAATTTTAATATTGTGAGTCTAGTTGATTTATAATAATGTAAGTAAATGGAGGGTATGCAGACACTGCTGTGACATTTCTATTCTTGCTACTTAGCTGAATAAACATCATGTGTTTGTTTGTAAAGAATAAACTCAAAAACTACAGAACGGATTTAGATGAAATTTGGTAAACAGAAAGTAGAATGACTGGTTATGCATATATAGGATTTTTTTTATCCGGATATTCCTAAGGGAACGGGAACCATGCCAGTGTTCTGCTAGATAATGACAAATTTAAAATCTTTTAAGAAAAGCTTTGTTTCCTTTTAAAAATCAAATAATGATTTTATTCGGTATTTGCTATTTTCAGCAAGCATTAAAATAATTAATTTAAGAACTATTATAGATGGATACTATTATAGGATCTTTCTTTTGTTATCCTTATTACTAAAGAATGCTTTGATAAATTGAATTATATGTTACTTTTTTTTATCAAGCACTTCCTTGACTTTCTGGTTGCATTCCAGCCAAATGTCTTCCTGCAGCAGCCCCAGGCAGGTGACACAGGGGTTTGACCTGCGTTTCTTCCGCGGTGGAGCATCACCATTGCTTGTTGGATGCTCTGAAGCTTCCGCACGGGCAGTGCCATTTGATTCTTCAATGTTCTCTGAATCTTGGTCATCTTTATACTAAAATTATACAAAAAATAAAATACTGGCCAAACTACTGAGCTCTGCTCAGTAAAAATGTTATACTGAGCAGAGGCCTATTTGGTACTTAGGTTAAGTTTTTTCTTACATCTTTGCTTAGTATGTTTTATCAGACCCAATTAAACATTCTATTCAAAAAGGATAATGCATCACCGGTTGCAAAAATTGGTTTCAATATATTTAACCACAATGGAAACAGCAGCCTTAGAGGTCACAGTCTTAAACTCCGTACTGGCATGTCGAATAGCAATTCATCAAAGAAGTTCATCTGTAATAGAGTTGTAAAACAATGGAATAAGCTTGCAGAAGATTTTGTTTCAGGGGCCAACATCAAATTTCAAGAACAGACTGGACAAGTATTTATATAACACAGAATGAATTACTTGTGCAATACAACATGTAGTATCAGTTGCATCAACTGCTTCCCATAATTATACATTTGTAGGTTATGATTTTGTTTACATTTAAAAAAATTACAAGTACTCAACTTTGGATTTAAATAACGGCAAATACAATTATGAACGTGTATTTTTAATTAAATTAATATAGTAATTTATATATATAAAGCCTCCGACAAAATTAATAAATATAAAGCCGTGAATCTACTTACTTTCGCAGAAAATTCCTTAACATTTTCGTAGGCTTTTGGATTCCTTATCCCCAAATAGCGAAGACCACAGGCGTCACAACAGCCTAAGATCTTGCATTTACTGAATATTTCTTTCTGATCCATTTTATTTAGCTTGAATTCTAAACATGCGTTTTACGTTGATTTGATTTCCTTGTGATTTCCACCCACACAACACAACACAATACACACACAACAATAAATGCACAGATTAGGTATTAGTTAAATGTGATGTGAATACAGCACAGCACAGTAAACAGTATATTAAAAAGTACTCTGTGACAGTAAACATAGATTATGAATATTCTATATTTCTATTCTATGGTAAACTTTTACAGTTAACTTTATTTTTTTCATGCAAGCCAAGCCAAGTTCTAATTCTAATACGAATAGAGTTCAAATTCTGGCAGAAATGTAAAAACTGATTGTTTTCCGTTTCAAGCATTCTTATTCATGGTCAGTTTCAATAACTTATCCTCAGTGACAGTAGATGGGCTTACTAGAACTTTGTTGCCTAGAGATTTTTGTTATTATTAAGTCCAAAATAACAACGGTTGCTAAATCTATGATGCATGAAATAAAACTTACAAAGCATTATTTTATAAAATAAATTCTATCAGAAAAGCGAACAGTTTCGTTTTGTTTTGACTTTGACATTGATCACATCTTACTTGCCAGTCGAAATAATCGTTTTTCGGATCAGCTGACTTAAAAAAGGGAATTCTTTAAAACCGAAACATAGTAATATAAAGCTTTTCAAAACGATCCTGCTTGTACTTTTAAACCAATTATTAATATTATATTGTGAAATCCTCATTTCACACTTTGAAAAAAAATTAAATAACATCACGGTGAATTGCCAGTTGTCAAAAACTTTTTCAATCTAATTTTCGGTGTATGTATGTATGTACTGCGCTGTCAAATCTGTCGCGAATTTCTGTTTTTATGTAATTCAAAATAAAAAAATTCAAAATTGTTTTATATTGGCTCCGGTAAAGTGTTAAACAGACAGTATAGCAGATTTTGCAATTCGAAATGGGAGCAGTACACGCCAAGGTAAATTATAAAATTAGATTTTAAAGGATATTAGCTTGGAGGTTATAAATGTTGATGATTTTATTTTGAAACATTTAAATTAACATTATAAACTCTTTGGAAGAAGCGTGTGACAGAAACTAGTGGAAAATGTTAGAGAAGGCCTATGCCAAGAGGCACACTGAAGTACGGGACATCTTATCATTAATACCAAGACCATTGCATGCAACTTAAAATATTAGTTAGAATTAAAGGCTTATTTTTATTATTTTAAAGCCTTCCGTCCGCGACTTCGTTCGCGAGGACTTAGGTTTTCGCGCGCATTTAGGATGTCGCGTGGTGGTGCCAATTCGACGTCTCAGCCACAAATAACACCCATTGCTGGGTAAATGCTTCCCCCAAGGATCTCCACGACGTTCGGTCCTGCGCTGGCCGCATCCAGCGGCTCTCCACGACCTTCACTAGATCGTCGGTCCACCTTGTCGGGGGCCTACTCACGTAGCGCCGGCTGGTGCGCGGTCGCCATTCCAGAACCTTTTCGCCCCAACAGTCATCGATTCTTATTGCTTAGTGTCGCGCCCACTGCCACTTCTGAGTTAATTCTCCTACGGATCTCTTCATTTTCCTCTTTGAACATAGCCATCTCCATTGCATGCTGGGTGACCTTAGGCCTTCTTATCAGACCTATAGTTAGCGACCACATTTCATTACCGTAAGTTTGCCATTTATCTGATTAAAAAGTATTTTATGTCCATCTCCATGGTTCAAGTTAAGTCCATACCAAATTTCACTAAAATCAATTCAGCGGTTTACGCATGAAAAGGAACAGCCAGAAGTGCAGTCTTTTTTAGCACTTATAATTTAAGCACATGGATAAGTATGAATGGAAAAGTAATCGAAAATGCTCCAAAGCTATCGCAACTGAAGTTGCTATGTCTATTTTACATTAACTTTTCTATACAAAATTTGAATCCTTTTCTTAAACCATTGAGGGTTGATTCATGTCCAGTGCATCATAAAGGACTTTTCATACATAATTTCATCCCCCCTTTTCACCCCTTTGGGGGTAGAATTTTCTAAAACGTCGAGATTGGTCAATGTTCATTTTTAATCGACAACCTAAATACAAAATTTGAAAATCCTATCTTTAAAACTGACAGACTTTTCATATAAACTTTTATTTCACCCCTTTAGAGGTTGAATTTCGAAAAATCCTTTTTTAGTGCATCCCTGCGCCTTATAAGGAGCCTATGTGCCAAATATGGAGTTTCTAGACCCAACAGTTTGGGCTGTGCATTGATTATCAGTCAATCAGTCAGTCAGGACATTGAATTTTATATATATTTATATATATTAATAATTAATATAGATAAGTTGATTCATCTATCTTGAAATGAGTAGGTTCCCAATATTTACTAAGTCTTTCGCATCACGTAAATAATGTTGGAAGACCCATAAGTGCTCATAGCATAGAACCCCACTATATCAAGCGATATGATAACGGCGCATGATGCTGTCTTGCTTACTCCGCTAAGATGTGAGCAGAACGGTAAAACGTTATCGAGTCAATAAAAGCCGTTAATGCTAGGGCTACAGCCATATTATCCAGTACTGGAGTGATTCTAATAGTGTGAATCAGCACTGGAATGGAATATACCCACTCCAGGTCCAGTCAAGTGGCTAGATTTGCTAGATTACTGTAGAATTGGTATCAGTGCATCTTTTTTACTCATCATACAAAGGGATGTCATTATAGCAATACAGAAAACAGCTCCCCGTATATAAGAGGTCATAATATTACACACTTAGCGGACGCCCACGGTTTCACCAGTGAGTGGGGATATTGGGATAAAAAGTACCCTACTTTAATTTAGGCTATCTACTATATTTGTGCCAAATTTTATCCAAATCTGTTCTGTAGTTTTCGCTTGAAAGAGTGTACCATTAATTGGTAAAAGGCTATGGTTTTCCAAAACTAAATAAATGTTATAAAATAATCCTTTTTGCAGTATTTAATTACATATTTGTGTGCACAGTCTGCTGAGTCGAATGAGGTGGGGGGTGGGTTGTTCGAGTTCGAGGAGCCTATTGAGCTGGAGGAGGAGCCGTTGCCCAAGCCACAGATCAAACTGGACGGTGTCCGGGTAAGCCACTAAAGATATTACTATTTTTTATAGATATGTCAGATAGAAAGCAGATAAAAAATAATGATGTATGATCAAATGATTCCACCTTTGATTTGAGGTTTGGAGCCTTTTTAACTGAATCTTTAATTTGGGTCAATCAACTATTTCTTGTACCTAATTATGTCCCTGCAACAAAATTTTGATATTTCCAATACAATCAGCCCCTAATTGTCTAATTTAAAATCTGTCATATTGCTTAGACAGTTCAATTTCGTTTATTCCATCCCTTTTAAAACGCGTCCCGATCACAATCCCTTTTTTAATTATTTTTTGAGTTGAAATTATGAGTTGAAAGGGATTGCGATAAATTTAAAATTAGACAATTAGCCCCCAGTTTGCTATTAAATTTATTACTTTTCCAGATCCTTATTTATACAGATCCCTATAATACATTACTTTATATTTCGTCAATTAAATGTTACTAAAACGATAAAAATTATATCGTTTTATTGGTAACATAGGGGACTTTAGGAATGCGCATTATTGGGATCTGTATAAATAAGGATCTCGATAAGTAATAAATTTTATAGCAAGCTGATTGTTTTGGATATTTCAGAATTTTGTTGCAGGGACATAATTGGGTACAAAATAGTTGTTGACCCATTTATCTAGATTACCTATAGTATGGCCATAACCGCTGTGCACTCCCCTCAGTATGCGCGCGGTGAGACGGGGCGGGGGGGACGCGTGACTGTCAGTCCGCCGTCAACGCTCGTGGCGGCAGGTAGCGTCGCAGACGCACATGAGATAAAAATTCAAATATGGGTCGTGCGTTATCTCGTGATGTAAAAACCGTAATTTTTAAAGTGGCTGAATATTTTTAGAAAAGAAAAGCTGACAGAGAAAGCATTGAATTCAAAAGTGATGCGAATATTGCCAAAATCGTTGCGGAGGCTACGGGGTACTCTAAAAGAACAGTGCATAGTGTTATTTCTGCGGGTTATTTATCAATGGAAAATTCAAGCCGTTTAAAGTTTCAATCGCCGAAAAAACCAAAAGTTATGAAGAAAAAACATGTTGTGGATGATTTTGACCATGGAGTTATCAGAAGAAAAATTCATCAGTTTTACGAAGTCGAAAAAAAAAATACCAAGTGTCCGTAAGTAATATCAAGTTTGAGGCAGGATGGCATGTTGAATTGTGAAAGGGAATATTTAAGACAGCTTTTACACAAAATGGGCTACCGTTACAAAAAATGCAAATCGAAGAGACTACTCCTTATAGAGCAGCCTAATATTACAGTGTGGCGGAAAAAATACCTTACACAAATCAGAAATTACAGAACGCAAAACCGCAACATATATTTTCTTGATGAAACATACATCAACGCCAGTCACCATGCCAGTAAATGTTGGCAATCATCTTCAGAATCCGGAATTCATGCTGATATTAGGAAAGGACGGCGATTGGTAATTCTCCACGCTGGGAGTCGAAATGGCTTGGTGGATGACGTATTGACTATATTCAAATCAGATGCTAAAACTGGCGACTATCATGGAGATATGAACGGTCCTACTTTTTATAAGTGGGTAGATGAAAAGTTAAAAGATAAGTTGCTGCCAAATTCTGGTGTTGTAATGGACAATACGTCTTACCATAGCGTTCAGGTTGAGAAGAAGCCAACCATATCAAGCATCAAAAGAGAAATGCAAGACTGGTTGCTACGCCACAATGTAAAATTTTCAGGAACAATGACAAAGGCTCAGCTGCTAATTCTTATCACAAGTACACAAAAAGAACCCGTGTTTAGAATTGACGAACTCCTGAAAGCCCGTGGACACACTGTTCTGCGTTTACCTCCGTACCATCCAGATTTAAATCCTATTGAGTTGGTCTGAACTGATGTTAAAAACAACATAGCCCAAAACTATATAAATTCTTCTCTAGACGAAAAGATAATCATATTGGATAAATTGTTTTCGGAATTCACGGCAGAAAAATGGCAGAGATGCGATGATCATGTCCAGAAAAATGAAAATGATTACTGGAATCGCGATATTAGGTTCGATAATATTATCGATTCATTCATAATAAATTTGCAAGACTCTGATTCAAGTTCCAATAGCGATACGGACGATGAAGATGATGACGAAATGGAAGATGAAGTTGAAACAGAATCTATGTCGGAATAACTATTGTAATTATAATAATTTTTTAAATAAAACAAATCCTCATTTGAATTATAAGTTTAGTTCTTATTCATCAACTGCCTAGGTATTTTAATACAATATCGGATATAATGAAGATTACATTTTTATCAACTAATAAGATAATACAACTAATACATTTTTATCCACTAAAGAGCCTCCGACCACCGTTCCGCCACAAGTCTTGCCTTAAAAATGTAAACTGATATCGTAAGATTTGTCTGACGTGTATTGATCTCATGTGAACTCATGCTCTTTTTTCCGCGGCTCCCACCTCGCCGCGCATACCTCAGGGAGTGCGCAGCGGTTATGGTCATACTATAGTAGGTAATGTAAAATACACATAACCATTTATTGCTGTGTATGAGACTTTTAGGTACTATAAAGAAACTCTGGAGCTCTATTTTTGAATCCCTCTTATTTTTTAAATCATACACATGCGACTTGAGTCACGCGTCGCCGTCGCACGCTTGTTTCGCTCGACTGCAACAAGTGGGTGGCACTCGTTGCAGTCGAGCGATTCAAAAATACGGAAATTCGTATGTCGAACGAAAATCTGTAGAAAAGAAGCTGTCTATAGAACACCATCATGTCTGTCCTAAGCGGAAAATTGTATGTAGGCCAATAACTAAAAAGGGCATAGATGTATTTAGAAACAATGTGATTAATAAAATTGAGTCTTTACCAGTTCCCATTATGGAATCTAATTAC
The DNA here is from genome assembly GCA_910589605.1 of Chrysoteuchia culmella. Classification (NCBI taxonomy): domain Eukaryota; kingdom Metazoa; phylum Arthropoda; class Insecta; order Lepidoptera; family Crambidae; genus Chrysoteuchia; species Chrysoteuchia culmella. The sequence continues at coordinate 188,741 of OU342671.1, read as the reverse complement.
CTTTATAATGATTTATTTCATGTGGTTGAAGGCGAATTTAGTAAAACGTTTAAGAAAAAAGTGATCAATGGTAATTCGGATAAAGTAAAGTTTAGTGATTGGGCCACACCGGGAATTTATACAAGTAGAAGGAAACTATATGACCTTTATGCGTCAAAGCATACTTCCTGTGACCCAAATTTTATTGAATATGTCAGGAAGTATTCTCAAATGTTTAGAAATGTATGTGTAGCTGCTAAGGCGATGTTCTTTTCAAATAAAATAAAATTAGCGGATAATAAAATAAAGGCTACTTGGAATATTATTAACCAAACAACTGGGAAAACTAAACATAATGTAAACTCCTTCTCCCTTAAAGTAGATAATAAATTAATTGAATCTGACGTTGAGGTTGCCCGTGTTTTTGAAGATTTCTTCTCTCCCTTAGAAACTACCAGTAATTTAAATTCCTGTCCAAACGTTGCTGCTGCCCTCTTAGAGTCATGTGTTGATAAGTGTTATAAAGTTTTCAATTTTAAGCATATTAATAGTGAAGACATTTTAAAAGCTTTCAAGTCTATAAATATTAAAAAGACTGAAGATTTATGGGGCATATCAACCAGCGTTATTAAATCTATAATTGAAATAATAGCTCCATATTTAGCTTTCATTTTTAATCAATGCATAGATGAAGGTACTTTTCCCGATTTAATGAAATATAGTAAGCTTATTCCTCTTTTTAAATCAGTTGACAAAAGTGACCCCACAAATTTTAGGCCGATATCAGTCTTACCGGCACTTAGTAAAATTTTTGAAAAAATTATATACTCTCAATTATTAGACTATTTAACAGTAAATCAAATCCTTCATAATAATCAGTTCGGCTTTTCTAAAGGTAAAAATACTACAGATGCTGGAATAGCACTCCTCAAACATATTTTTGAGGCTTGGGAGGGCAAGCAAATATTTTGTGACCTGTCTAAGGCTTTCGATTGCGTTGATCACGTTACAATTTTAAAGAAGCTAGAACATTATGGTGTCTCTAAAAAATCAGTTAGCCTTTTGCAGTCATACTTGCACAATAGATATCAAAAAGTAATTGTAAATAATACTGCTTCTACTGGAGCCCCCATTATTATGGGCGAGCCCCAAGGTTCAATATTGGGCCCTCTGCTGTTCTTAATATATATTAACGATCTCCCAAACTACGCGAGTAATTTATGTGAGACAGTACTATTTGCAGATGATACATCTTTAATTTTTAAAATTGATAGAGGAAACAATTGTTCTGACGAAGTAAATAGTGCTCTCTCTCAAGTCGCACACTGGTTCAACAGTAATAATTTGTCTCTTAACCCTACCAAAACGAAATTTGTTAAATTCACATTACCTTATGTAGGGCAGGTCGACATGCACTTCAATTTGAATGGGGATGTAGTAGAGTTAGTTGAGAGTACTAAATTTCTTGGTATTACATTAGATTCAAAACTACAATGGGATCCACATATTGAAACCTTGTCGAGTAGACTTAGTTCTGCGGCTTTCGCAATAAGGAAAATAAGGCTCCTAACTGACATTGAAACGGCAAGACTAGTTTACTTTAGTAATTTTCATAGTGTAATGTCCTATGGCCTGTTGTTGTGGGGCTCAGCAGCCAATATAGAAAATGTTTTTATACTTCAAAAAAGAGCTGTGCGCGCCATTTACAACCTTCGACAGAGAGATTCTCTTAAAGAATTGTTTAAAGAGATTAATATACTAACTTTGGCGGGACAATACATTTATGATAATATAGTATATGTAAGGAAACATCACGATTTATTTATTAAGCATAGCGATGCTCATAATTTTAATACTAGAAACAAGAATAAGCTTGCCGTTCCAAGATTTCGACTTGAAAAATGCAGTCGCTCGTTTTTGGGGAAAGGCATAGCCTTTTTTAATAAAGTTCCACAACAAGTGATTGAGCTGCCTTTGCATAAATTTAAAATACATGTTAAAAAAACGCTCTTAAGCAAAGGTTATTACAAGGTAGAAGATTATTTGAAAGACCAAAATGCATGGAAGTGATACTAACATAAAACATGACTATTGTAATTGTATAAAAGGAAAATATTCTAATAACTGAGTATAAGAAAATTTTCCTCTTATATTAAATATGTCTTGAAGATTGTAGATTTGTGTTTGGCAACGACATGTTCCTTTGTAAATGTTGTTGCTTCTGTTAAAGCTGATAAGTTTCTTGCGGCCGTTCTTCTTATCAGTTAAAAGATGTCCTGAATGGCTGGTAGGAAAAAAAAAATTGGACGATTCGAAAGCACTTATCTATAAGTCTATTTGAATAAAAATCTTTGACTTTGTCGACGCGCGGTGAGTGAATCAAAAATAGTGGCAGAGGAAGTTTAGATAGTAATTCTCTGTAAAATATTTAATACTAGCGGCCTCCCGCGTGGTTCCGGTTCCCGTGGGAATATTGAGAAACTGTCCTATGTTTTAATCCAGAATATCTTCGATCTGTGTGCAAAATTTCATCCAAATCCGTTCAATCGTTTTTTTTAGCTTTATGTTTAATTGCGCTAAATGTTGATCATTTGACTTGTTTATCCATCCAGGCGCGAGTGGACCGCGTGCACGTGGACGGCTTAAACCGCACCAAGGACGACATCATCCGCAGCACCGTCGACGAGCTGTTTCAGGCGACTGACTTCGAGGATGTCATCCTGAGGGCACATAAGGTGGGTCCAACGTTGATGTTTTATAGATTGTACTTCTGAGAGGCTCCTTTCTACCAACGAGAGTCCAGAACTCTAGAGCCCAAAAAGCGTGTTGGCTTCCGATAATAAGAGCTTTTACAAAAAAAAAACTTTATTTCTCCATAGACGAAAAGAGTGCTTCAAACTGTATTTAAATCTAGTGTGTCGAGTTTTTCGTACCTACGATGACGTCACGAGCGAGATTTAGTGATGTGTAAATGTTATTGACGAGCTCTTGCAAGGTTGCACTGCACAAGTTTACCATTTTCGTTTCTGAGTGACGCGTATTTTCATGGCAATGGTCTCAAGCGGACTGACTTAGGTCGTAAAACCGTGGATCAAACTGAGATATGGCGATGCTGTCTTGATATGAGTGGGCCAGTGACGTTAATACCAGTGGTGTTGCCACTAGACCACTGAGGCGTAGGTATGACCACCGGTATCAGACCCAGGGGTCCCGGGTTCGAATCCCAGCGGGGGGTTCATATTATATTCGGTTTGATTGGTGGTAGGACATGTGAGTCCGCCTGGCTAGCTACCACCATCTTATCTAAGTCTGACGCCATAACAACAATGTTTTCAGCATTGTTATGTTCCGGCAGTTAGAGATAAGTAAGCCATCAGTGGTTGAGGATTCCGGGAGAGGCTCCTTTCCACTATCTTCAGCCTCATCTATAATTACTGAACACCAAGTGACAGGGTAAAACCAAGTAAAACTGATGCTGTCACTTTTATTAGCTAGGAGAACATCAGATATTCACCTCAAGTCGGCTGATTGATTCAGTAGAGTAATTTCACAGGTAAATGGAATATTGTAAAAATAATGCTTTTTTTTTATTAACGACGGGGAGACTCTTAGCCTTCATCATACCTGATGTTAAGTATTGATAAGGCTGAAGATGGAAGCGAGCACCTCCCGGAATCCTCAATCACTGAGGAACTGGCTAACTTATCTCTCTGCCGGAACACAACAATGCTGAAAACAATGTTGTTATGGCGTCAGACTTACATAGATAAGATGGTGGTAGCTAGCCATGCGGACTTACAACAAGTCCTACCACCAACCAAACCGAATACAATATGTACCTCCGCTGGGAATCGAACCCGGGATCCCCGGGTCTGATACCGGTGGTTGTACCACTAGACCACAGAGGCGGTTATGCTGTTGTAAAATGTAGCTATAATGCTAATATTGAATTTGTGTCGTCGTCGTCTCAGCCACATGACACCTACTGCTGGGTATAGGCCTCCCCCAAGGATCTCCACAACGATCGGTCCTGCGCAGTCCGCATCCAGCGGCTTCCCGCGACCTTCACCAGATCGTCGGTCCACCTTGTCGGGGGCCTACCCACGGAGCGTCGTCCTGTGTTGAATTTGTGTACGTGAATGGAATCAATACTTACTAAATTTGAACTGGATTTAAGCAAATCATTGCGAAAAACGGTTAAAAGCAGGGTTATATTTACGAAGTGACATTGGCACCTGGCAAATTACTGTTAATTCATTAATTTGACAGGTGCCAATGTCACTTTGTACTCCGACTATGGGTGTAAGTTTACTCCACGTTTATTAATAAGAGTGTGTGATGTTGTGTAACGTGATCGGTCGTGTCGCGCAGGTGCGCCGCGCGCTGGACTCGATGGGCTGCTTCCGCGACATCGGCGTGTTCATCGACGTGTCCTCCGGGCCCGACGCCACGCCCGAGGGGCTCGAGGTGATATACATATCGCATTCCCATTTCGTCCCATCCCCATTACGTCCCTTTCCTATTTCACCCCAGTTCTATTTTGTTTCATACCGTCCAATTCCTATTTACGCCCCATTCCCAATTTGGTTCCATTATTCCATTTTACTTCATACAGCTCGATGGGCTGCTCCCGCGATATCCTCCAGGCCCGATGCCACGCCCGAGGGGCTCGAGGTAATATACCTTAGCACCGCATTCCCATTTCGTCACATTGCCATTACGTGCTATTCTTATTTCATCCTATTCCCATATCACTCTAGTCCCATTTTGTTCCATTTCTATTACGCCCCATTCCATTTTCATCCCATTCTCATCTCGTCCCATTCCCATACGTCCCATTTCTACTTCGTTCGTCCCATTCATGTTTCGCCCCATTCCCATTTCGTCCTTTTACCATTACGTCCCATTTCAATTTCGAGCCATCGTTCCACTTCACTCCATTCTCGTTATGATCCATCCATTTCGTAGTACCAAACTACAGAATCTGTTTTTTCGCATATCCATCACATTTCATTTCGTCCTATTTTCATTTAGTCGCATACCCATTTCGTCCCATTTTATACTTAGATACATAATACATATAATATTGTATGGGCCAAGATGCCTGAAATAAATAAATAAATAAAAATAATGACATCGGCGTGTTTATCGACGTGTCCTCCGGATCCGGACCCGACGCGACGAGCGAGGGCTCGGGGTGATCATACACTCACATACATATCGAATACCCATTACGTCCCACTCCCATTTTGTCCCAATCCCACTTCGTCTCATTTTTTTATATTTAAGAAGGTGCTATTTTTTTAATACCGAGTGTACCAACCAACAACATTTTGATAAGATTTTGTGATTATTTATTTTGAGGGTGTGTTACAGACTTTCTTTGAAACCTATTTCAGGCACCAGTCTCTCACGCCACAGGACAGAGATTAGCCTTATCTTTTTTTTGTTGTATCTGGATTTTCTTTGGGTGATGCGTAAATATATTTTTTATTATTATGTGTCTCAGCTTGGTTTTCTCGGGATAAGCCCGGTCCTTTTCCCAGACTTGCGTGGGGACATGGGCCCAACACGTAGAGGCCCTTTGAGACATGTTTAATACAGGGTGTTAAAAGATCTATGACGAAAACGAAAACCACGTATTCTCCTCATCGTTTCTATCATTTTCTTGTATGGGGCCAAACCTGGGAAACTGATAGTTAAGGAGTTATTGAGGATGAAAGTCAATATTTATTTTCAAAGATTATCGTTTAAAGTTACAAAACCGCAATGAATATCAAAACCATTCAAATAAACTGGATCCCGGCCGCCTACTCGTACCCTCTAGACACTAGCACACGTCGTTGCACGCGTTTTTTTCATGTAAAATACACCCATGTTTTGAAAACGAAAAATAAAAGTCGTTTCCCAGCAATTTTTTTTTAATGAATGACGGGGAGACTCTTAGTATTGATAAGGCTGAAGAAGGAAGCGAGCATCTCCCGGAATCCTCAATCACTGAGGAACTGGCTATCTTATCTCTTACTGCCGGAACAACAATGCTGAAAACATTGTTGTTATAGCGTTAGACTTAGATAAGATGGTGGTATACCCAGACGGACTTAGAACAAGTCCTACCACCAACCAAACCGAATACAATATGCACCCCCGCCGGGAATTGAACCTGGGATCCCTGGGTCTGATACCGGTGTTTGTACCACTAGACCACAAGGGCGGTTAATTTTCACAAATTCGTATGTAGTTTAATGTACACTACGATAATAATGCGGTATGGATCTTTTAACACCCTATATATCGTGCAATGGGTGATGCACACGCCGGCCGGCATCCGCCCCCCATTATTATCATTATTGTTATTATTTGTGTTGTAAAGTCTGTTGTTGTCTGGCCAGGTGACGTTCCAGGTGAAGGAGCTGTCGAGGATAGTGGGCGGCATCAACACCACCGTCAGCGAGAACGAGGGGAACCTCGTGCTTGGTGAGATACACTTTCTCTGTTCGCTTTTAATCTTTTTCTGATTTTTAAGGGCCAGCTTACATCTATCTAAGAAATTTACATTAAAATCGCGTTGGTTAATATTAGTAACCACTAGAATTTTCTTCTCGACTCTTTCTTCTAGTTCTGAAGATAGCTCATGAGCTCGAAATCCCAATTCGGATTCGGACCCACAAGCACGATGTATATTGATTGAGATAATAAATGCATCTATACTAATATTATAAAGAGGAAAGATTTGATTGTTTGTTTGTTTGCAACGAATAAACTCGAAAACTACTGAACGAATGGATGAAATTTGGTACACAGATAGTAGATAGCCTGGTTATGAACATAGGATTTTTACTATTAGAAATTGTGCAGTAACTGTAAATTACTCGTTAATACATTTTGTTTTATCGTTTAGCATTTCTAACCCATTCATTTGAATTGTTTTTTTTTTACTATTATTGAGAACCGAGAGTACCGGTTCTCCGATACGATGGTACCGGTAGCAGCTAATGTGCCTCAGTACCGGGATTCCCAGGAAATTTCGGAACCGGGAACTCCTGGTACTATGCCCTATTCTGTATGAAGCTGTGGCTCTGTTTTATTGGAACCGAGATTGCCCATGCCATGTTCCGCTAAAAATGACTACAAATAATCAGTTATGATGACAAGACAACGTTTACCATTGATAATGGTCGGCGTCCTATCGTCTTCAAAACAGACTTGTCTAATGAGTATCCGTAAGAAATCCGCCCTAAATGGTCTCGCGTTGGTTGCGCAGAGGTTCTTTATGGATTAACTGAGGGTTTTTAAAAGTGTCAAACCGACAGTTTCGTGTGGTTTCGTTTTCTAACCCAAATCATTAGCGAACATCAAGCCTCGTCACTTATGACGAATAGTTATCTAAAATCAGAGTCGGTTTAAATGTTAACTTGTACATTATCACGAATTTTCGTGGCGTGTACTGTTCTATAGTAGAACATTGCAAATACCACCGACGACGCTTCGAAAATGGGCTATCTGATCTGCCCCTGTACCGCGCAAGTGTCGTCGGCATCGACATCGACTTCATTTGATAGATGGATGTGACACATTGCTGCTTTTTTTGACACAAATAGAAACTTACCAAAGACTAAGAGCAATATGTCACATCCATCTGTCGAATGAAGTCGATGTCGATGCCGACGACACTTGTGCTGTGCGGCACGGTCCCTGAAGACCGGCGTGTCAAAGTTAGAGGGTTTGAAAAGGCTAACACATTAATTGGGCCACCCTGTATTAATTGAAAATGTTTTTAATGCAACAAAGCTATGATGTGGTTGAAGGTTTGTTACAATATATAAGATAAATATATACACATATACATTAACATGCACACACACACACACACACACACACACACACACACACACACAAACACACTCATACGCAAATTATCTTTTTTTTTTTTGTTAATAAAGATTTAATAAGTACATTTTAGAGAAATTATATTAAAGTGCACTTACATTTAGAAAATTAAAACTAAGTAGATAGTTTCTGTCGTGCTAATGCGGAGGAGCGGGGCTCCTCTACTACAGGTATTACTATACTTAACAGAGGGCCCCCAACACTATAGTTAAGATATCTACCCTCTGTTAACGAAATTAATATTTTTCATTTTTTTCATTTTCACCCTGTATCTGTGTGTGTATCTCACCGACGCATCACTGGCACTGCAGGCGTGAAGCTGCCCAACGCGCTGGGCCGCGGCGAGCGCGTGGCGGCCGAGTACAGCGTCGGCCACCGCTCCTCCTCCAACTACAGCCTCGCCGCCACCAAGCCCTTCCCCAACAAACCATTATCGCCACAGTCAGTAATACTACCTATTTGTTGACAATTTCTAGAGAAAAAATGTGAAGGTCATTTCTAAAGGTCAAGGTCAAAGTTGAAGGTCAACGTCAAAGTACAAGGTCAAGGTCATATTCATGGCTGGATATCGATATCTAATATCAAGGTCTAACATTTAAATCAAGGTCAATGTTGAAGGTCAAGGTCAAATTCTCATATAGATAACGAAATGTATGCTAGGTCTAAGGCAAATGTCAGTTAAAGAAAAGTGGAGTGGAGTGGAAGAAGTGGAAGTCAAAATCAAAAATCAACAGGTTATTTCTCAAAAGTGAGAATATTGGTATGAAAAGATTTTTTTGTTTATGATTATAATTTGCATCGTCAGGGTGACCGCGACGGTGTATCAGCAGAACCATGAATACCCTTGGTCGGGGTACAAACTGCTGGATAGAGGGCTGCTGTTAGATTTGGCATTCTCCACATCGCCTGCGGTGAGTGTTCTATACTGTAATGTTAAAAAAATCACCCAAATTGTCAAACAACACCCTATCACATAAATTGACTTGATTCTGAAATCCACCACGATCCCTAAATGTACCCTAATCAAATGCAAATAAATAAATTTCAATTTCAATAAAAAGGTTTTTTTTTAACTTTTAAATACAAATTCATTCGGTTAAACTACGTTTTTTTATGATATTAAAAATAAAATATAAAAAAAAAACATTAGAAAGTAATTTGAAAAATAATTTATAATTATGCCATTTTAAAGGGGTTTGAAATTGTTTACCTCGTCACCGGTTCACCATTTTCAAAATGGCGCCGCATAATAAATACCTAAGTATATAAATGGATAGGAAACGTAAAGTGAACAAAAAATATTAAACAACATAATGCTCTAAAGTGTCTGGTTCGTGAGATAATTCGAGGTAAAAAGACACAAAGATGATACCTGTTGATGATACCTGTGATAAATGATAAATAATAAAATATTGGAAAACATGAAATCGGCCACATTGAATTCTCAGATGGGACTTGAACCCACGACCTTTGGTAATTCGGTCCAATGCTCTAACCACTGAGCTACCGAGAGTTGCGGACCACCGTCGAAATTCTCCAATAGTTTGTGGCCGAGTTCATGTTTCTAATATTTTTCTATATAAAAGGACAATGGGCATGTTTATATGAGTTGCGTTCCAACCCATAACAAGTTCCGACTAGTGTAGTGTGTGTGTGTGTGAGTAATAGAATTAGTTATTAAAATAAGTTAGAGTAAGCACTTTTTATATATTCCGATCGCGCATCGATAGATGACGCATTACTTTACGTACTCGTCAACTGCTAACATGTAATTTGCCTTTTACCTAATAAATATTATAATATAATTGAAAGTCTAATGTTCTAATTTATCATCGAACACCCTACATCCCTGGATGGCGACCCTTTGCCAGTCGAAGGTTGGATCAAGACTGAGGTGAGGTGCACAATACATTTTAATCGAAGATGGGCGGCCACACCAGCAAGGAGGAAGTTGTTATAGCTCAAACCGCATCCGGCGGCAACAACCAGTCCCAGCTGGAGCAACTGCAGCATCATGTCAGCGCCAACAACATTGTCATGTCCATCGTGGCCATATTTTTTCTCATTGCATTGCTCATAGGAGGATGCTATCTTTACCGGAGGTGTCACAGGAGCTGGGTACGCGAGGAACTGCGTAAACAGAACATTCGACAGATACTGGGTATCAAGAATCCAGCATACGAAGGAGCATAATCTGTGAGTTTTAATGAGTTTACGTAATCGATGATCCGTGCGCGAGTGATTCTTGTGTCCGCGTCGATAGAAAAAGACAATGAACTTTCCGCGTGGCAATCGTTTAATTAGGTCATACGTATTACTAAGTCTATTTTTATAATATTTTACTTTGTTGTTAATTACGATGCGTTCTTGTTTAAATATTGATATTTTTCATAGAATTTTATTATTTTTTCAATTTAAATGGCGGACGATTTATTAGTTATTTACAGTAAATTGGTAATTATAAAAGAATATATTTGTAAACTAGGTGAAAAAAGACGTATTGGACCATCATACGACGTTCGTATTAATGAAGCGAAAGAATTATTTCATAATTTCGAACATATTATTAAAATAACGAGTCCATTGAACATTACTAAAGAGTTCCTTGAAATAAGTATAAATATAAGAAAGTATATTCGTCAATAATTCATTATTCCACTCCAAAAATGGCGACTAATAATAAAGAGTCTTTTTGTTTGAAAACGGCAGTAAGCCTTTTGCCAAAAATGAACGGTAGTGAATCTGTAACACAGGATTTGATCGATGCCATTGATCTATATAGTTCCATGCTTGATGGTGATAGTAGGAAGCTATTGATTGATTTCGTATTGAAAACGCGATTATCTTCGAGTGCTAAGATGCGATTAAACTCGGCATACGGTGACGTAAATAGTTTATTATCAGACATGCGTACTCATTTATTAACTCGGAAATCCGACACAGCCTTGCAATCTAAGTTACAAAACATTAGACAGGGAAATAGGTCTATAAAGGATTTCGGAGCCGAAGTAGAGAGACTCTTTGTTGACTTAACAATATCTCAATCTGATGGTAAGGAGGATGTGTATAAAATACTCACTCCTATTAACGAGAAAAATGCAATTAAGCGTTTTGCAGACGGGCTTCAAAGTCAAAAGCTCAGTACCATAATAACCGCTAGGAATTTTCTTAGTTTAAAAGATGCTATTAGGGCAGCGGAAGATGAATCGAGTGTTCCCGCTCCGCAAATTATGTCATACAATAGGTCCTATCAGAATCGATCTAGGGGTAGCTTCGTAAGGTATGGTACTCCTAGTAGGATTTTCAACAGGGGTAACCATACCCAAAATTTTCATAATTTGTATAATAATGGAAATCAATTATTTAGGTCGAGTCAACAGCGGCCAGTGAACCGTACCCGCACGTCTAGTTTCCGTAGTCAGCAATTTCGCGACCGACAGCCAAGTCGCAATAATTACGTAAATCATAATAAAAATAACTCGATGAATTACTTTGTGGAAAACAATTATTTATCATCATCAGACAATCAAACAAATGATATGTCTTGTACTCGAGATGAAAGTAATTTTTTTCGTCCTTAATCAGATATTAACATGCGATAGCATAAATTATGTAAAATTAAATTTAGATAGTTATAGTTTAGAATGGTTAATAGACACGGGGGCCTCCTTATCAGTTATTAAGTATGAATATTTGCTAAGTGTAGGTATGTCATTTCATACAAGTAATATTAAAGTAAATGGAATCGGTGGAAGTTTAGTTTCGGTAGGTTATGTTTATTTAGAGTTAGAATATAATAATGAACGGTTTCAGAATAAGTTTTATGTTTTTAAGAATTTACCATGCAAAGCAGTAGGTATTTTAGGACAGGATTTCATTAGGAAAAACCAAGCTATTATTAATTATGAAACTAATATTTTAACTTTAAAAGGGGAAAATAATGTTTGCATACCATTGCAATTTTACGATTATAATTGTTCGTTATCAATTGCACCTAGATGTGAAGTAATAAAGTATGTTCCTGTTAAAGTGAACTATGATTGTTTTGTAGCGTCAAGGACACTGCAGGAGGGCGTATTTTTAGCGAGTGTTGTAGCCACACCGAAAAATGGAAATATTCCTATACGAATAATGAACACTACTGATAAGAACGTAACTTTGAATTTATCAGATATAGAGTTATATAATTTACATGATTATGACTATTGTAAATTTGAAAAACCTAGCATTACAGTAGAAAGGGTAAAATCATTATTTTCGCTCTTAAAATTAGATTATTTGAAAGATGAGGAGAGATTATCAATTGAACAAATATGTGCTAAATTTGCAGACGTTTTTCACTTGCCAGGTGACAAGTTAAGTTTTACAAACGTCTATAAACAGTCTATAACTTTAAAGGAAAATGTATCTCCTGTTTATAGGAAACAATATAGGATCCCGATTGCTCAAAAACAAGAGATAAATAGACAGATCGAGGAGATGTTACAAGACAATATAATTGAAGAGGCAAGTAGTGAGTGGTCGAGCCCACTACTGCTGGTCCCTAAAAAAGCGGATAGGTCCGGCGAACGAAAATGGCGTGTCGTCATAGATTATAGGTTATTAAATGAGCGGATTCAGGACGATAAATTCCCGCTACCCAATATTAACGAAATATTAGATTGTTTGTCAGGTGCTATGTACTTTAGCCATTGTGATTTATCACACAGTTTTTACCAATGTAATCTTCAAGAAGAGAGTAGAAAGTATACTGCTTTCACTACAGACAAAGGACAATATCAGATGTGTCGTTTACCAATGGGTTTGAAGATAAGTCCAGCAGCTTTCAGCAGACTAATGACAGTAGCCATGTCAGGTCTTAATTATGACAAATGCCTTATTTATTTAGATGATTTGATAATTTTCGGGAGAACGTTAAATTATCATAATCAAAATTTAATGTCAGTTTTAGGTCGGCTTAGAAAGGTTAATTTAAAGCTTAATCCATCTAAGTGCGAATTTCTAAAGCGTCAAGTTTTATATCTCGGTCATGTAATTAGTTCAGAAGGTATTTTACCTGATCCTGAAAAGATAAGTGTAATAAATAGTTATCCACGACCAGCATCAGTCGAAGACGTCAAACGCTTTGTTGCTTTTGCTAACTATTACAGAAAGTTTATTCGTAATTTTGCTGAAATTGTTTTACCTTTAAATCGTTTATGCCGCAAGTATGTCACATTTGAATGGACAGATGCTTGTGAGAAGTCATTTTTGTGTTTAAAGAATTTTTTGTCAAGCCCACCAGTATTAGATTATCCAGATTTTAGAGATAGTAACACATTTATTTTACAGACAGATAGTTCAGGATTTGCTATAGGTAGTGTGTTATGTAATCAGAATGGTAAACCAATTGCCTATGCAAGTCGTAGTTTAAATAAAAGTGAAATAAATTACCCGATAATCGAAAAAGAGTTGTTAGCAATAGTGTGGTCAGTAAAATATTTCCGTCCGTATTTGTTTGGTAGAAAGTTTATCATAAAAACTGATCACAAGCCTTTACTTTACCTTTTTAATATGAACGACCCGTCAAGTCGTTTAACAAAATTTAGACTATGTTTAGAACAGTACGACTTTAACGTAGAGTATATTAAAGGGAAAGATAACGTAACAGCAGACGCCTTGTCTAGAATTACTATTTCATCAAAAGAATTATCGGAAATGCACGAGAAAGTTATGTGTGTGATGACTAGGGCGCAGTGTAGGAAGTTAAATGAAGTCGAGGGAGGAAACAACGAGATAGACTCCAGAGTATCTTCGAATTTTAGGCCTGATCAACCTAGACTCGTAGAAATTCTTAAAAAACGCGATAACGACATTGAACTGACCTTAATGTCAAAACAAAATCTACGTAGATTATTAATTAAACTATCGGAAAGTGACAAACAAAATAAAATTATTTATTCTGACTGTAGGAGAATGATATATTTACCCATGAAATCTCTATTTATTATTAACCAAGATACTTTATCAGGAATCTCGCGAGACGAATTTTTGAAAGACTTGGTGAAATTTTGTAAAGAAAATGATTTTAAAGAGATTATAATTATTAAAAATGAGTGTAATAAATATTTAATTGAATGGCTAGCTAGCAAAATAAAAAGTTTTGAAACATGGGAAGGTCCTACATTTTGTATAATAAAAGATGTACAAAGAATAATTAAAGAAGACGAAAAGAAAATAATTATGAATGATTTTCATTTATTAGCTTCTAGTGGACATACTGGAATTAGGAGAATGACCAATAATATTAAAAAATATTATTATTGGCCAAACATGGATAAAGACATCAAGAATTACGTTGCAAAGTGTAGTAAGTGTCAAACGCAAAAATACACTAAGTTCGTAAAAGAACCATTGCAAATAACGTCTACAGCTTCTACTTCTTTTGAGAAAATTTATTTAGATATCGTTGGGCCCCTCGATCGAGACGATTCTGATAATGTTTATATTTTAACTTTACAATGTGAAGTTACAAAATACGTTGAAGCGTATCCTTTAAAAACTAAAAGTAGTCAGGAAGTAGCTAAAGCTTTTGCAGAGAATTTTATTTTACGTTATGGAGTGCCAAGGGAAATCGCAACCGATAGAGGTACCGAATTTATTTCGAACACTATGCAAGAATTGTGCAAAATATTAAATATCAACCAGTTAATGGCAACCGCTTATCATCATGAAAGTATTGGATCTCTTGAAAATACACATAAATTATTAGGTTCATATTTACGTATACAAACTAATAACCATCCTAGTTCATGGAGCTCTTGGGTTCAGTATTGGTGCTTTTCATACAACACCACAGTTCACTCAGAAACTCGTTATACGCCACACGAGTTAGTATTTGGTCATTTATGTCGTTTGCCTACTAACTTAACTAAGTCCGTAGATCCATTGTATAACTATGATAATTATCCTATGGAATTTAAATTCAGACTTCAAAGAGCACAATCTGATGCCATACAAAATTTGTCAAAAAGTAAACAATTAAGAAAAACTATGTATGATAAATGTATTAACCCTGTTACATATAAAGAAAATGATTATTTATTGTTGAAAAACGAAACTGGTTCCAAACTTGATACTTTGTATACTGGTCCGTATCGTGTTGTAACTGACCTATCTCCTAACGTAAAGATTGTTAAAAATAATAAGGAAATAATTGTCCATAAGAATAGAACTAAGCCTTTTGTTTGTAGTCTTATATGTTAAAAGAAAATACAAAAAAAAAACTAGAATGTAATTTTTTTTTACTTTTTGGGGGAAGATGTAGTGTGTGTGTGTGTGAGTAATAGAATTAGTTATTAAAATAAGTTAGAGTAAGCACTTTTTATATATTCCGATCGCGCATCGATAGATGACGCATTACTTTACGTACTCGTCAACTGCTAACATGTAATTTGCCTTTTACCTAATAAATATTATAATATAATTGAAAGTCTAATGTTCTAATTTATCATCGAACACCCTACATCCCTGGACTAGTATAAACATGTTTATTTAGTTATAACTTTTTAATTTTGCATTTTACAATGCTATTTTTATGTGATAAATATTAAACAAGAAAACATACTAGAAAAAAGCAACTAGTCTCATGTCGCCAGGTCTCATGTCTCATGTCATCCCGTCAGGGCGACATGAGACTAGTTGCTTTTTTCTAGTATATTTTCTTGTTTAATATTTATCATGTTTATTTAGGCTTTTTTATGACTAATAATCCAAATTTCTATTATAATTGCGTGCAGGTCAAAAGTTATAGGGCTTAAAGTGAAGTATAGTTTTTGTAGTAAATAATGTTTTAATCTTACTTTTTATACATTTTGTGTTTGTACCGTTTGCGACCTTCGGTACTAAGGTTTTGATCTACTATCGTGGTCTATATACTGTTTAGAATCCAGAATTTATTTAGGACTTGGAAATTAAAGATACTTTGCGTTGAAAACCATTTGGCGTCTATATTCGAATTGAAATTTTAAATTGTACAACGTTCGAGGAGAGAGGGTTAGGAACAACGTATTGCTACCAATGGTAGCGGCGCGGTTCGGTTCCCACGTGAGGTAGCGCGAAGGTGGTTGGATGAAGACGATTTGCGTTTCGTTCTTGCTGTTGCCTCCGATCCGAAACAGTGTTACATATCCTTATAATTCGTTCGCCTCAGCGACATAACACCCACTGCTGGGTATAGCCCTCCCCCAAGGATCTCCGCGACGATCGGTCCTGCGCTGCCGCATCCAGCGACCTTCACCAGATCGTCGGTACACCTTGGCGGGGATATTCACGGAGCGTCGTCCTGTGCGCGGTCGCCATTCCAGAACCGCCCCGCCCCAACTAACATCGGTTCTTCTCGCTATGTGTCCCGCCCACTGCCACTTCAGCTGAGCAATCTCTCCTTGGCACGCTGGGTGACCTTGAGCCTTCTTATCAGACCCATAGTTAGCGACCACGTTTCACTGCCGTAATCATCACTGGCAAAACAGACTGGTCATAGATTTGCGTCTTGAAACACTGAAGTAAGTTGGACGTGAAGATTTTGCGGAGCTTCCCGAATGCTGCCCATCCGAGTTGGATTCGACGAGAGATCTCTTTCTCGAAGTTGGACTTACCTAACTGGATTGTCTGTCCAAGGTAAACGTAGTGATCAACAACTTCGAGTGTAGTGTTCTCAACGTGAACTGAAGTGGGTACATCATGGGAATTTGACATGATTTTCGTCTTATCCACGTTCATCCTAAGACCTACTCTTTGGGAAGCAGTACGGAGATCTTTGAACATTTTGTTCTGGTCCTCCAAGGTCTCCGCCATAACGACTTCATCATCGGCAAAACGAAAGTGTCTTAGGTACTGGCATTAATGTTGATGCCGAGTCTTTTCCAGTCCAAGAGTTTAAAGATGTCCTCCAACGCAGCTGTAAACAGTTTCAGAGAAATGACGTCTCCCTGTCTCACACCTCGCTGCAGTTGGGTGGGACTTGTGCTCTGGTTCTGTAATAATACCGACATGGTGGCATGTTCATATAAGTACCTTAAAACCTCGATATACCATAGTCCACTGGGCACCTCTGGAGAGACTGCAGCAGCTCTATCGAATCAAAGGCTTTCTTGTACTCCACAAACGCTTATTAAAGTGGCAGATTATACTCCTCGGTCTTCTGAATAACCTGCCGCATAAACCACTATAACTCATTCCCTGCACGAGATACAGAATTATGCCTATACAAAAAAAAAACTACACTCATTGAGATCTTTGTTACAGAAAGAAGAGAATAATGTTACAACACTTGGGACGAAACCGCCCATTGTCCTTTATCATAGGTATAAAAATAGCATAAAAAAATCACAAAGGTGATACTTTAGGGCGGCATTATTCATTTTTAACTTTAATTATCTGACTAACTTGACACTTTAGGGCATTGTATATCATAACATTTTTTGTTCCTCTGTGTGTCCCCTGTTCATTTATATATGTATAATCGTGCGACGTCATTTTGTTTTTTTTTTAAATGGCGTCTCATACTACGGATTTGGACGAAGCCAGCCTCCAAACAAACAAGTTCAAATCCCTTTGAATTGATTTGAATTTGATTCTGACTTTGATTCGTTCCCAGGCTAGCTGCCATATATTTTTGTCTTGTTTAAAGTAATTACAAGTATCAGAGTACAACTTTACTTTAGCCAGTGTAGTAAGTAAGTAACTTTATATTTGCAGACCAAACACAGCATCCAATGGGAGGGCTTAGTTCGAGATACCTCCGTCCTCAGCAAGACTACTAGCTTCAAAGTGCGGGAAAGTAGTGGTGAGTACGACTTATTTAAACTAATAATAGGAAATCTCTATATAAAAGGCTCGTGTTATCCATTCTAATGCTCCCTCCAGCGCCATGAGTATAACACCTACAGCCTTCACTAATAGCTTAAAAAATTACAAAAAGAGTGTAGACGGCCAGATTTTTTTTTTAAATTGACCTTATCAAGGTCAAACGTCAGAAAAACTTTTTTCTCAAGTGATCCCAGTGAGTACACGTGTAGCACGCGCTTAAGTCTTTTTATCCCGATATTCCAACGGGAATGAGAACCACGCGGGTGGAACCGTGGGCGGCTGCTAGTTATTGCAGTTACTGCGGAAGATCAGCGCTGGTCGTAGACCATGCATTATGCTGAGCCGGGACCGTTTTGAGACAATGCTTTTGTGTTAATTATTAATAATATGTTCAATTGTCCTTGTTTTTATTGTCTCAATAAAAATAGTTTTCTTTCTTATTTTTATAACGTATTTTATGTTCTCTCAAAAACATTAAAAAACTCAGGAACAACCATTCACCACCGTTCATTCAAAGTCAATCTATTTTATTGTACCACCCCTATCCTAATCCAAACTAATATTATAAATTCGAAAGTGTTGTTTGTCCTTTCTTGACGCCCTTGTAAGGATGTGCCCCGAAAGAAAAGCAAATTTTCGTGTACTGGGATTTATTGTTCGGTTATCACAGGAAGAGGTTCGCAGACAGAGTGGCGGCGCTCGTGAAGCGGGCCCATATTCATATTCAACTAATTTACCGCAGGCACCATCTGGCGTTTTCTTAACCACTAGCGCGCTACGGTTGCGCGATAAACGTACAAAAATCAATGACTAATAAACTACGACGTTGTTCAAGCCATCGTTAGATGGCGCTGTTTTACAGCCCTAACTAACCAATTGACTTGATTTTTGGCATAGAGTTAGTTTAAAGGGCGGAGAGTAACATAAGCTGACACTCCCAAACATCTGTGTGACGGCGGACCCCTGATTCACAAACGCAGTACCCACCTGGGCCGGCACATAATTCGACCAGAGGAACTAAAATCTCTCAGAGCTAGGAAGATTTTAGACTTCCTGGAGGCCGCGCTGAAAGAGATAGTATAACAAGGCGGCGAGTTACAATAGATCTTATAGGTCGCAGTGACTACAGTTCCGATTGGAGCTGCATAGTCCCTATATCCTACAATTAATTAAAACATAAGCCTCTTTTATCCCGATACCGGGAACACACGGGTCAAAACCGCGGGCGGAAGCTAGTCTTCTATATTCCATTCCATCCTATTCTATTTGGCTATTTTCAGTCCCCATTGTAGGTAGTCTATTCTTCCGTTCTTATCAGAGCTGTACGATTATATTATCTTGTCCATTTTCTCTCACTTTAGTACTTATTTATACCGTTTTTTACTACCTTTCATACCATCCCATTCCCTTCTACCCTATTTCTACCTATTCCATAGCACTTTATTCCATCAAATACAAATACAAATATTTTTATTTGCTCCCCTTACTATCCTATCTTTTCTATATCATTCTACGTCTATCCCAATTGTTTTTTTATTTTTTTATATATATGATCTCAATTTTTAGAGTGATCCATGGGCGGTCTAAAAATTAAGATTAAACAGAAAAAAAATAAAATATTTCAGACAAGTAGTGTACATATTATTACTGTTTTTTTTCTACAGGTCCCCAAATGAAATCGGTAGTCCGCCACATAGTGAGCGTGGAACATCGCGATGAGCGAGTGTTCCCAACGCGAGGGTCGTGGGTTCAGTTCTCGTCTGAACTCGCTGGGCTCGGTGGGGGGGTTGCTCATCTCAAGACTGAGTTGCAGCTGCAAGCAAATGCACCGATCACTGAGGATATTGTGAGTTGAGTTAGATTTAATATAATTGATATATTTAAGACATTCTTCTTGGCGGAAAGGTAGGAGTTTGGTGGAATATAAACGAGGTTGTATGCTGCAACTAATAAATAATGTAATTTTGAAAGAAAAAAAGAAAAAATTGCGCTGATAGCTTGATGCAAATCGATTAGGAAATATGGTTACTTACAAAGTTAACTAAAAGGCAGCCATTTTGAATTGATATTTGTATTTTATTGTTGAAATATAGGCACGGTTGTATGGTACAACTATTAAATAATGTGATATTGATACAAAAATCTTGAAAAAATATTGATGATGGTGTGATGCAAATGGATTAGGAAAATAAGTGGTTAGTATCTAATACTACACAAATGTACGTCTTCGGCTATATAAGATGTTAATTTAGTAAGTGCCGATCGAGCAGGGGCTGCCCAGGTCAACGATATAGAACACAATTTAGACAAAACATTTTTTTTTTATAAATGTATTTTTTTTATTTAATTTTAGCATTTGTTTTAACTTTCATATTTTAAGCATTAGATACCTATTGAATATTAAGCTTAAGCAAAACGTAAAACCAAATTTGTTTTAAGTAAGTAACCAAGGAAATGGGTGATTTAGCTATTTGAGTCAGCGGTCGAAATAAAAAAAATATTAAAAAAATAATTATAATTTTTTTTGCCAAAATTGTATATATTCTATATCGTTGACCTGGGCAGCCCCTGCTCGATCGGCACTTACTAAATTAAAATCTTATATAGCTGAAGACGTACATTTGTGTAGTATTAGATACAACTTAACAAAGATTAGATTTAACAAAAGCTGAATAATAATAATTTAAAAAATATGTATAATGAAAAGTATATATTTATCTTTGAACATATATCATATGTACACACACACAACACACACACACACGCTTTGGATTGTTTAATATATTTAAAGATTTTACCTACTTACATTAATTTAGTATCATCTTAGTGTCCTAGACTAGAGAATTCATTGTTAAGGAAGAGCGGTGCCCCCTGACACAGGCAATTGAGCTTAAAAGGGGAAGCCGGTAACTTATGTTATGTACATTTAAACAGTTAATAAAAATATTTTTCTATTTAAAATTTACCATAAGTATAAAAATAGCATTGAAAAATGCAAAAAATACAAAATCATAAGTTAATAAAAGTTTACTAGGGCGGTTACATCCCGATACTCGGGTTCGTCGATCGACGAAAAATTCCAAATTATGCTAAAATCTTTAATTGCAGTTTGTGATCTGTTCTTCTGATCTGATCTTGTGACACGTTTAACATTTTGTATATTTTATAGTTTTCGGAACAAATAGACTCGAGTACCTTTAATTTGATACCTTACTCGGCCGCGTACTACGCGCCAAAGTTCCTATCGAGTCGTCACAAATTTTGCGAATCTGAATTAAGTATATAGATTTAAAAAAAAAAAACACTCATTTTCATAATCCATTTGCATCACACCATCGATCGGCACTTACTAAACGAACACGTTATATAATGTATATATTTGTCCGCGAGGTGGTCCAAGCGTCCGGCTGGGCGGGCGTGCTGCACGACGTGTTCGGGTCGTCGCTGCCCGACCGCCTGTTCCTGGGCGGGCCCACCTCCGTCCGCGGGTTCCGCCAGCGCGGCGTGGGCCCGCACGAGAACGGCCAGGCCACCGGCGGGAAGGTGACACTCGACCCATATGTGGTTGTTCAGTTAAATATAGGCAGGGTTACGTGCTGGAACTAATCAATCATGGGATTTTGAAAGAAAAACTACAAAAAATACGAATGATAGCGAGATGCAAACGGATTACGTAGGTAAGTATCACAGTTTCTTGTTTTTAGGCAGCCATTTTGGATTGATATTTGTATTATGTTGTTAAAAATAAGTGGTTATGATCATTGAAGTAGCAACGGTTACTAACTAGAACTATTAAATAAAACTGCATAAAAAGTAATCTATACTTATAATATTATGAAGAGTGTGTTTGTTTGAACGCGCTAATCTCAGGAACTACTGGACCAATTTAGAAAATTCTTAGACCATTAGAAAGCTACATTTCTCCCGAGTGACATAGGCTATATTTTATCCCGACATTCCCACGGGAACGGGCCCCACGCGGGTAAAACCGCGAGGATCCGCTAGTATAAAATATTATAAAAAATGACAACCACAAACCAATTGTACTGCACGCGTGGGGCCCGCTGCCGTTCGTCATAGAACAATATTTTTTTAAATATCTTTTTGAAATATATGAAAGGTTGCATACTAAAACCATTATTTATTCTGATTATACAAGAAAAAGTCGGAAAACCAGTACCAATGTCGCGATGAAAGTGGATTAGGAAACGTAACGTCGTGTTGATGTATCGTCCCCAGCTGTACTGGGCGGGCGGGCTGCACGCGTGGGGCCCGCTGCCGTTCGCCAGCTCGCGCGCCGGCCTCGCCTCGCTGTTCCGCACGCACGCCTTCCTCACCGCCGGCTGCCTCGCCGCAGGTCTGTCTCATACATTATGAACTACGGGGAGACTCTTGTGACATTGGCACCTGTCTCAGCACGACTCAAATTTAAAATTCAAAATCATTTATTCAGTGTAGGCTGTTACAAGCACTTATGAGCGTCAAAGAAGCTACGCCATGTTCACAAACCGTACGGCGGGAGACCGCGTAGCGAGAAGAACTGGCAAGATACTCGTCAAGGGCAATTTTTTTCTCCTTGTTTAATTTCATACAGATTCGTCAAACATATCAGTAATGTCAATTTCCATCACAAAAAGAAAATACTATATAAAACTATATAAAACTATATAAAACTATAAAACTATTTTCAACTCGCAAGGAAGGACTTACATCATGACATTTCTCGCATTACAAGGTTACTGTACAGCAAGTCGTGACGTACATACAGGTCGATAGCAATTTATTTTAGATGAAAATATTTAAGCTTTAAGCACAACGTAGATAAGCAGACTGAAGTAGACCCATTTCCGCTGGCGGCACCCGTTCCCGAGCATACTGAAATCAAAATCCGACTATATTATGATCTCGTGCAGAAGAGGAAGGCGTCTCGTGGCTAGAAGCCCTGTCGGCCGTGCGCGTGTCCGTGGGCGCGGGCCTGGCGCTCCGCCTCGGGCGCGTGGCGCGGCTGGAGCTCAACTACTGCGCGCCCCTCAGGGCCAGGCCGAGCGACATACAAGCGCCCGGATTGCAGTTTGGGGTCGGAGCGGAGTTTTTATAAGGTAACAAAAGAGGCGAGAATAAACAAGTGTTTCATTCGTTGTGTTTTCGTACCACTTGCTCAAAAAAGTGACATTCTATGCCACAAAAAGCGAACGTAACAATAGTCATTTTTAATCTGTTAAAAAGAGGGAAAGAAAATTATACTGAATTTCATTCATCCTCTAGGGGGAGAATGTGATCTAAATTTGGAATACTTACCGAAATTTATACTGAACTACATCTTTTTGAAAAAGGAATACGCATTTATTATGCAGTTATGATTATTAAATAAAATTACGAAAACCGACGAGGCCGTATGAGCTTGATGCCTTTGCTTTTCCGACAAAAAAATATTAGTCTAGGAATTTGCCGCGTTTTTGTTTTCTTCAAATACATCTCATATTATTATTGTGTTAATTTTTTCGCAAATGGTACGAAAAGTAGACTATTTTCCTAGGTGATAAAGCTGTCTTAGTCTTGGATGAACTTAAATCCCTCGCTACACTCAGGGATTTAAGTTTTTAACACCCTCGCTACGCTCGGGAGTAAACCTCGAGTCCTTCGTTACGCTCGCGATTTAAATCGTCACCCGCGACAGAAGACACTGCTTTATCCCCTTGGTTAATAATCTACTATTTATTTCAGTGAAAAAAAAAAGAAATATAGGTTTAGTTGTGTTCTTAGACTAATAAATGATATGATTTTAAATGAAAAAAATAGAAAAGTACCGCTGATAGTGCGATGCAAATGGATGTAGTTCGGGGTTGGCGCAGAGTTTTTATAGATAAGATCACTTTGAAGCGATTTTTATCTAGCTGTCATGTCATACTACTGCACAGAGTTAGAGCGAATGATATACAAGCGTCTAGATTGCAGTTTGGTGTCGGATCGGATTTTTTATAGATAAAAAGAGGCGAGAATACATAAGTGTTTTTTAAGTTGTGTGCTTTATTTTCAGCGAAAATATAGGCATCGTTGCGTGCTTGAACTATTCAAGTCTATGATTTTGAAAAAAAAGGCCAAGTGCGAGTCGGACTCGCGCACCGAGGGCTCCGTTTTATTATATGATGTAACTAAAAATTTCGCAATTTTTCCTTCGTACCAAATTTCAAGATTCTAAGTTTACGGGAAGTACCCTGTAGGTTTTGATTCCCGTGCGAGTTTCGAAAATGTGCGGAAATTTGCGGCATAAACGGCTGTATCTTTTGATTGCATTGGCTTAGAAGTTTGATTTTTTCACAGCTCCAAGGGACAGTAGACCTGAGTATTAGATATAAATTTCAGTTTGATTTATGAGCTCAAATACTGCGCGCCTATCAAAGCTAGAACAAATGTTATACAAGCGCTTGAAGCTCTATTTTTAAATCACTCGTCGCGTGTCGAGCGCTTCGTTTCTACTAATCTTCGTTCGACATTTGAATTTCCATATTTTGAATCGCTCGACAGCAAGGAGTGCCCCCACCCACTCGTCGCAGACGAGCGAAATGAGGCTAGTGACGCGTGACTTAAGTCGCATGCCTCAACGCTATGTCATACGAGCGATTCAAAAATAAACCTCCTGGACCTCTATTTTTGAA
This sequence comes from Chrysoteuchia culmella, assembly GCA_910589605.1. Classification (NCBI taxonomy): domain Eukaryota; kingdom Metazoa; phylum Arthropoda; class Insecta; order Lepidoptera; family Crambidae; genus Chrysoteuchia; species Chrysoteuchia culmella. Next base: position 164,367 of record OU342671.1, on the reverse strand, counting down.
TCACTCGTCGCGCGAGTGGCGAGGCGAACGAAGAAGCGATCAGGCGATTAGCGACCTTGCTTGCGTGGACATAGCACGCTTTTCGCTTTGCCCCTCGCGCGCTCGCGTTGGGAGGCGGTACTACAGGCGAAAAGCAAAGCTATGTATATGGGTAAGGTCGCTTTTACGGAATACGAAAACTCGAACGTCGCACGAAAATCAGTAGAATCCTCGAGACGAGTGAATCAAAAATAGAGCTCCTGGATGGCACTTTGGTGTCGGAGCAAAATTTTAATGGGTAAGAAAAGAAGCGAGTTTAAAGCAGTGTTATTTTATTTCCGTGAAAAATAATAATAAAATAAGGCAAATTGTATAATGATTTTGAATGAAAAAATTGGCGGAGCGGTGTTTTTCAGGGAATCACCAGTCACTGAAACGTTATGTATGACATTATCCTTATGACTCAAAACAGGTAATATTGTCTTCATAATTATATTGGGAATATAAACACAAATCTCCCATGTGAAGAGATTACTTTGACAGGTAAATGCGTCGAATGTGACCCGTCTTGTTACTTGTGATTAGAAAAAAAACAGAGGATTTAGTTGTGCACGGGGAATGTTATCGACATGTTTGATAATTAGTTAATATTAAATGTTGTTGCATGTTCTATTTCTTACTTTTAACTATAGTAATATAGAAAAATGAGTAATGGGGATAGTGGGAAAAAACTTCCCACATTCTCCATTGATGGATATTCATTATGGGGATAGTGGGATGTATTGGACTTTGACAGGGCGGTATGGTAATGGGTGACCGACAATTGGTGTAAATAATGAATGTTCAGTTATTTTTGCAGTGGTTAGAAGTGAAATGGGTTACCAAGATAGGTGTAGATTTTGAATGTTATGGGTATTTTAAATAAACTATGGATTCATACCGGCTTTGTGATTTTTTAAATTAAAATAGGTATTGTAGTTAATCTGTAATTTATGTCTTAGTTTTTAAAACAATGATTTATGATTTAAAATAATTTGAACAGAATCTCTCTTTCTTTCCAGATGCCATTTGCCCAGCGAGATCTCCTAACACAAGACTTAATTTATTTAAAACCGACAGTTCGTTCAACCTACAGTTTTGGGTGTATCTGCTATTAATATGAAATTTTAAGTCCAAGACTGAAATGCTAAAGTCTGTTCACAGAAACGAGCTAGTATAGAGATACATTTGGTCACTTGTTATTGGCTGGAGTTACGGCGCATTGCCTATGCGTGTTATATTCAGCCAATCATGAGCGAGAAAATTCTTTCACTACTAGCCAATGATGATTTATAATAGATATGTTACCTTCATCGTAATTTACGTTGAAATCTGAGACGAAGACTACACACATGACAATTGAGTAGGACAAAAGACTCGAAAAAGCATGGTAATGAAAGAGCTAGCAAATTGAATCGGACCCCAATATAGGGTCTTCCCAATTTTTCATAATGCGAGCTCTATGACATATCTGCTTCAAGTACGCACATTAATATCATTTGGTACTCGCTAGTTTCGTTGAACAGACTATAATATCAATTGACTATAGATTTGTGGAGTAACATTGTGATCAGTGGCGATCCCTGGTGTGTGGTCTTGGGTTGGCTCCAGGCTCCTCAGGTAAGGTACCTTTTTTTATCAATAAGAAACTAAAATAGACTGTTTTGTGTTTGTACTTTTTTCTATGGAGGCTGGCCTCGTCCAAATACGTAGTATGAGACACCATTTTGAAAATTTTTCAAAATGACGTCGCGCGATAATACCTAAGTATATAAATGAACAGGAGATACATAGAGGAACAAATCATATTATAAGATATATAATGCCCTAAAGTGTCACGTTAGCCAGTTAAAAATGAATAATGCCTCAAAATCTTTAACTCCAGTGATTTTACAAACCTGACACTTTAGGGAATTATGTTGCATAATATTTTTTGTTCATCTTTACGTTCCCTATCCATCTATATAGGTATTATCGTACAAAATTCTTATTGGCGTCATTCAGAGCGCCAACTAGCACAAACAGCGAACGGGAGGCGGGCGCTTCAATGAAAATCGTTGGCGCCGATGGTATCGCCAAACGTAGTCACGTGGTCGCGACGAGATTGCGCACGCCGGCCGCGAGGGAATTTCAAATAAGTCCACGGCCGGGTTTCGTCTGGTAAATTCAAATAATGAGCGTACCTACTTATGTTTATAAATAATTTACGACTATAACTTGCTTGTTTATTTAGCAAGTTTAAAATTATTCAATGTAGATAAAGTTATATATTTATTTAGTTCATGTTTGGTTTGGCGGCGCCAACCTCGCCAACTTACAGAATCGCCACTGATTGTGATGATGATTGTAAAACGTAATTTATCACCTAGAAGTGCGGCGGCGTGTACAAATAGATTAATTGTTGGTTAAAATATACAAATGTTTAGTTTTCGCTTCGATGTTTTATTTATTCAATTAATAATTTCCTATAAAATATCAACATATTATAATGACATCTGTGCCCTTAGTACAAGTTTGGCAAACTGTCTGGAATCACGACAGACGAGAGGTTAACTTACTATGTTAGTTAGAGTTGATCCTTTTGATTGACCCTATTGATTGATTGTATAAAAGTACAGAATGTTATTTTTTACAGATTTTAGCTAATTCGATTCTTAGGTGTGAGAAGCGTATTTTTGATAATGATTCAATGCAGTTGTGTTTCTTGCACATAAATATTTGTCATGTCCGGGAATCGAACCCGGGCTCTCTTGCGCAGCAGGCAGGTATCCCTACGCCAGACAGTAAAAAATGTGCTATTAGGAGATTATACTATATTTATTAAAACAACGAATTCACTCAATAATGTCATTTAATAAATAATAAGTTACATTCTAACATTATGTAGCGTTATTTGTACAACTCGCCTAAATTACTATTTAATTATAGGTAACAATATTTTAAAGATGATACAATTTTAATTGTTTTATAATAAATTAAATCACAGTTGTAACTATACTTCAGCCACTTTACGGAAAAAATGTTTGAAAATACACCGCCTATACGGAAACTCAAATTTATCTATTAGGTACCTACTCGTTTTAGATTAATATGTGCTTGTCATAAATAGCTTACTTATGTTGTTCAAGTTTTAATCAACTGTGAGGCGATAGAGGGGGATGAGGGGGATAATTACCGTAAATTTGGAAGCTATCACAATTTGATGGAGTTCTTAATCTCTATTTCTACCCTTCATTTCCCATTATATAATGGGAAATGAAGGGTAGAATAGTGAGATCGCTGTCATTGGCAGCCTTCTTTCAATTTTTAACTACACCTCATGTTTTAGCACAGAAAATAAGACAGATGTTTTGTGTTTTGTTATCTGTGGAATAATTACGAAAATTGCGCAAACTATTTATTTACATTAAACAAATCAGAAATTAACTGGCTATTATTATGTACAGAGACCATTACATCGTCCTAGTCTACGACAGCTGCTTGTTGTAAAGATCAGTGTAGTGCAGCGTCGCCCGCAGCATGTCGTCCTCGCTCATGTCCACCGTCAGGGGCGGGATGAGGGCGCCCGCCACGCATCTGATGACAAATATTATGATTTTTTACACTAGAAAAGTATTGCAAAAAAGTGACTAATAGAAAAAATATTAGAGTGGAAGTGGATGGCGATACGGTGGATGATGAGGCTAGAGAGATGATAGATTAAGGGATAAGGTAGATGAGAAGGTAGGATGGGCGATGGGTGATAGGCGAGATGGTGGATGATGTGGCGATAGGGTGAATGCGTGGATAAGATGGACTAGGGGATAGTGTGGATGATGAGACTGCGTTGATGCAGGGGATATGGTGGTCAAGCAAGATTTTTTTGATAAGAAGGTATGGTGGATGAAGGGATAAGATGGATGATGGAGTTAATTACCGACCTCCTTTCTGCGTCAAGAAAGATAGAAGGTAGCACAAGCATGCTCAGTACAGTAGGCAGAATCTCCATGTTGAGTAGTCTGTATGGGGTTATGATTGTTGAATGGTATGAGGGGGAAAAAAGGCGGATGAAGAGGATATATTGTATGTAATAGGTGATGGGATATGATGGATGAGGAAATACGAGAAATCTTTATTTAACTTGATAAGTAAAAAATTGAAGGAGATAGTCGAATCACCCATCTGCCTTCAGCATTAAGAAAGTTGAACATAGAGCACAACCGTGTTCAGTGGGCGGAATTTCCGCGTTTTTTAGTCATGTGGGGGATAAGAGTGGTGTATAGTGTATGGGTGTGTGTGGGATAGAATGGATAAGCAAGAAATAATGCTAGTGACCAAAATAAAAGAATAATATTATTTTTATTTTATTGAAATTGATACATAAAAGGGATATACATTTACTCACCTGCCCTCAACGTTCAGAAAGTTGAACATAGCACAAGCGTGCTCAGTGGGCAGGATCTTCACGTTGTATAGTCTAGGGCGAAAAGGGATAGTCGCCCACCTGAATGAGTGTAGCGTTGTCGTCTGTCTTTGTGGAGTTATAGGAGCTAGGGTGGATGAGGAATATGGTTGATGGGGGGTTATGGTGGATATTACAGATAGCATAGATAAGGGATATGGTGACGAAAAAATACAAGTTACCCACCTTCACCCACCTGAAACGTAGCACAAGCGTGCTCAGTGGGCTAAATCTCCACGTTGAGGTTGGCTTCGCACCAGGCGCGGAATACACCGCTCATAGCCGAACGGTTTTTGCAAAAAAAAAAAATTGTACTGCTCCATTTCAGGAAGTTGAAGTTAATGCAGTTGTGCTCAGGAATCGGATAGTCTGTCTGTTGGATAGGGTCGATTAGGGGGATAGTCACCCACCTGCCCTCAGCGTTCATGAAGTTGATATTGCAGGTGTGCCCGGTGTAATTTGTGTGGGGGGATATAAGGTGGATAGACACTCATTTCCAGCATTCAAGAAATTAAATGTAGCGCAGATCTCCACTTTGCATAGCATGTCTGGAGATGAAGGTGGATAAGGGGGATAATCACCTACCTGCCCTCAGAGTTCAAGAAGTTGAAAGTAGCACAAGCGTGCTCAGTGGGGAGTATCTCCACATTGAGGTCAGCTTCGCGACAGGCGCGGAACACATCGCTCATGGCCGTACGGTCTTTGCTCTCCAGGCCGACCACCTGTGGACGGAAAATATAATACAATGTAATTCGTCGTTGTCGTAGTCTCAGCCACATAACACCCACTGCTTGGTATAGGCCTCCCTCTCAAGGGGGGGTTTGCATTAATCGCCACGCTCGGCAGGCGGGTTGGGTATAGCAGTATGGCCAAGTTTGTAGGAGACGCTGCTGCCCGCCTCCTATCGCCGCGACGCGTCTATTTAAAATTTACCATAAGTATAAAAATAGCATTGAAAAATGCAAAAATTACAAAATCATAAATTATTGGCAGTTGCATCTTAATCGATCGTTAAACACCTGAAAAGATGTTTCTTTCGAATGCAAGGATATTCCTAGCATTGATGTAACAACGCTGGCCTACAGCGTATTAAAAATATAAAAGTATTGGAGAATTTCGACGGTGGTTCGCAAGTCTCGGTAGCTCAGCGGTTAGAGCATTGGACCGGATTTCCAAAGGTCGCGGGTTCGATTCCCATCTGAGAATTCACTTGTGGCCGAGTTAACTTTTTCCAATATTTTTCTATTTAAAATTTACCATAAGTATAAAAATAGCATTGAAAAATGCAAAAATTACAAAATCATAAAATAATACAATGTGTCAATGGAATTGCACAAACCATTTCTAGAACACGTCATCCTAATGAAATCCTAACTAATATTATAAATGCGAAATATAAATCGCTCTCGCGCGTGTCATTTTCACATTACTATTTGCTTCAGTCGAGTAGCCCCTTAAGCCATACCACCAACCAAACCGACCACATTATGTACCCCCACTGGGAGTCGAACCTGAACTCACCAGCAAGTCAATCTTGGGGTCGAGCAGCTTGAACAGACGCAGAGATTGCCCCGTGATCTCGTCCGACCCGCGCACCTGCCACGACAGCACTGTCCTGGGAGATGGTGCAACAGAAGCTAAAGAATGTTACGTACTTTTCATCATATTCCCTTTTTCGTTGGGTTGTGGGGTACCCCTGTATTTCTGTCAAAAGGTTAGGTTAATTTAGGATAATAATTTGATTGAGATTTTTTATGCTTTGATCCTGTGTTAAAATTAAAAAGAAAATTGGTTTTGAAATGATATTTCTAACGCATTCGTGCCTTCTTGACGTACAAGGGTACCATCTTATCAGAAAAGGGAATATTATATACGATGTAACGCACTACATTTTCTAAATAAAAACTTTTCTGTTCTTTTCAATAGCCAGTCAAAGAGGTTTAAGTATATCACCGTTCCCAGTTTTTCGTTTTTTCAAAACAAAAACAAAACAACTGGGCCATTCCCAGTGGACATTATACAGGTTCCCTTATAATTACTTTACTCTTTGACTAACGACCTCTGCAAATAGCAACATGCCATTTGGATTTTTATTTCGCATGTATATGGCACATTTGAAAGAAATCAAAATTGTACATAATTTCGCACAAAAGAGTGGCGACGACGTGTGACAATCAACGCTTTACTTCCAACCTTTTTCTTTTGTATGGTTAGATTTTTTTTATATAAAGATACCACACAGACAAGAGATTTTTTTTAGCTTCTTTATACAGTCAAGAGACGCGGCTTTACATTTGCATTCCGAAAACCGCCGCTATTACGAGCGACCGACGTAAGGGCGCTCTCAAGGTTATTTTTTATTTATCACATAGATAAATATTAAACAAGAAAATATACTAGAAAAAAGCAACTTGTCTCATGTCGCCCTGACGGGATTCGAACCCGCATCCTTGGGGGGTCCATCCTCATGCCCTAAAAAAATATTCACATAAGAAAAATTCGACCTGTCTTGGTAGGTCTCTGTAGCATAATTGGTTAGTGCATTGGGCCGGATTCCCAAGGATGTGCGTTCGAATCCCATCAGGGCGACATGAGACAAGTTGCTTTTTTCTAGTATATTTTCTTTTAAAGCTGTAGCTGCTGTTGACTGTACATTACTATTAGCACAGAAGAATATACATAGACTATTGTTTGTAGTATTACCTGGGAAAGATGGCCATGGGTCCCAATACTGTGATACCATTGTTGAGTCTGAAGCCGTACTGAAATATGTATATACAGGGTTATTTTTAAACAGTATCTAAAATTTTTAAGTTCGACTCAGAATCTGTAAGTCAACAACTTTCTCCAAGAAACTCGATTCGAAATATGAAAAAAAAAATTGACTCTTCATACAAATCGGACCGATCACGTGATTGATTTAGTATGGGAAGTCCAAAAATAGTTTTCGTATTTCAACCCATGTTTCTAGGAGAAAGTTGTTCAATTACTGATTTTGAGTCGAACTTAAAAATTTTAGATACTGTTTAAAAATAGCCGTGTATAATGTAAATAATATAAGGATTACAAGGTTTGAATTAATGTCCAATATAAATAATTTAATGTTTTATTAAATCAAAAGAAATTTAGAATTAAGTTAATTTCATTTTACAAGTCTTTAAATTAATTATCCAAACAAGCTTAACTTCAATTTTCATTCGATAAAATAATCTCTCAGCAGAAGGCTGGTATCTCAATCCTTAACCACTGGGAACTGGCTATCTTATCTCTAAATGCTGGAAATGTTGTTGTTATGGCGTCAGACTTAGATAAAAGCTAGCCAGGTGGACTTACAACAAGTGGCACCTCTAGGACTTTTTTCTTATTTTATTTATTTAGTCTTTTACCTGTATTCAGGCTCCATCATAATGTTATCTTATATAACTTCCAGATGCAGTTAATAACAGAGGAAATGGAATCCGAGTTCACTAGTCTACTCACGGTAGCATAGGAATCAATCATGAGACCCAAGTCCTGCTCTTGGTTGATGATGCGGACTGTCGTTTTGCCATCGCCCTCGTAAGCCGCTTTGTGTCGAACAGAACTGCAATATTAAAGTAAACACTTAAAAATGGCTGCTCTTTGGTGAGGAGGAGGGCTATAATAAATTTTAAATAGAAAAATATTGGGGAAAAGTCAACTCTTTCATTCAAAAAGAAAGTCGACTTATTCAAAGAGAATCCACGACCTTTGGGAATCCGGCCCACAGCTCTAACCAATGAACTACCGAGGGATAACTTAACTCAGGAGGCATATGTCCAGTAGTGGACTTTTAAATGGGCGATGATGATGATGATGGCACTTAAAAAGTGGTTTTAGAACTTGGTTGGAGTTCTCCAACCTATAACTTGCCAACTCATTTCAATTCAAAACGTGAAGTTCCTGATAATTAAGCACACATAATTTAGAATCATTGTTTATTTAAATAAAAACCTTTTACGCGGATTCCAACGCGATCTCAAACATAATAACACAACTAAACATTTAGAAGATTAAGTGTGAGTAGGAATCCGGAAAACTATTTTAACTGATATCGAGGACAACTTCACAACTTGTACTTGCTGTACCACCAAGTACAAGTTATAAAATCAACATTTAGAGCACAAATTAGGGATATTTGGAGCTAAACAGCACTGTTATGAAAAATTCTAACCTCAACAACGGTGCAGTTCTTCTACAGATTTTTTTTACAGGTTGTATCAAATTCGACAGCATTGCTTAGTTTCCGATTATTTAACTTTTTAACAACTTTATATAATTAAAATATAATTCAGTAATTTTAAGAATTTAGTAAAGGTATTTTTGTTTTTTTTTAGGAATTATTTTTGAGTTGTCATTGTCAATTTGACTTGTGTTGTGACATTAAAATTAAAATGTAAATGTCATGTCATGTCAGTCGTAGAAATAATATTACGTAAAACGAGACGCAGCCATTATAAAAGTTGGATGAAACTGAAGATGGTAATTATAATAATAATTAATAAATAAATAAATATTTATTTATATATGTGGTTGAAAGTTTGTTCTGATGTGTTTGGATTAGTTAGTGGCTAAAACAATTTGATACCTATACAAGTACCTACCTACCAACTATTTTTAAAGCTAAAACTAAAAACCTTAAAAAATATAATATAATAATTAATAACTAAAACTTAGAAACATACTACACTATCTTATACTAACTATAACAAGAAAACGCCGTCCAACTCGCAACTTATTTATTTATATTAATTTTAATAATCCATATTAATTATATTAGTCTTTTTATTATGCCATATCTGCCTATTTGACATTTAATTTATTTTTTGACCATGGAATAGTCTAATGTTTTATTAGAGCCTTGGACGGGTTAATTCGTCCAAGATTAGAGCCTATGTTTTTTTTTACAAAATGTTTACTATTTTTAACCAATGTTGCCATTTATCTCCAAAACTACTAATTCGATTTTGATGCGGTTTTCAGTAAAAAGATAGAATGACAAAATACAATTTTGTAATTAAAATGATATGATAAAACTAAGGACTATTATAAATATTAGCATGAATTTAAAAAAATCCAATCATTCACGTTACTATAAAACTGCAAAAATATAGTTCATTTAATGAGAGAGAGGTTTTTATATTATTTTATAACATCTACATGTACATTATGGTTTTGCAATAAACTATTGAGTATTGAGTATTGAGTATCCTTTTTCAATTACGTTTTAACCGTCGTAGGTTTTATATATTTTTTTAATTTTGCTTTTTAAAGTTATGAAACTAATTCATTATTTTATTTCAGGGTAGGGTGGGTATACTAAACTAAGTAAATAAACCTAGTGTTCGATTCGGAATTCGGATGATTGATATCTACGTCAAAGTGTCAATTTGTCAAACAAAGTCGTCTCGTCCGTCAGTGTCATAGAGATACAACAAGTCAATGGTCAGTGTCACGTCAAATTGAGGTGACATCGATTACGGCAATGCAGATGCGCGCGATTTGAAAATTCTTACATAAAACACATTGATTTTATCCAAATTTCTTTAGGTTTGTTAAATGCAAAGTGAATTTGACGTGTTTCTGTGTTTTCCTTGAACATGTGTGTATATCTGCAAGTCAGTGATATATCAGTATAATATATTCACAATGTGTTCGGTGAATATCTCATAATCAGAAGCACAAAGTAAAGCGTATATTTTTTTTATAAAAATGGACTGTGTTATGGTGCCCGAGGACGAAAATGACCGGAACAGACTATTCAACAAGTTTAAAGACGATTACAATTTGGATTTATGGCTGGAGCTGAAGAAACGTTGGTTGATAGTTGGTGTGCTGATATCCATCCTCCTGGCAGTGGTGTCGCCGCGTGTTGGAGCCCCCGGAGGCAACTAGTGCATGCTCACGTTAAATAGATCATTATAGAACGCATTGCACCCCATTCGGCCATGTAATTGAAATTTTTACTATTCGCTTAATGCATTGTCAGCCAATTTTTCATATCCAATGTTTTTCAAGTAGCAGCACTTTCATTTGTGCAAGTACCGAAGTTAATACACACACATTTTTATGGAATTTGGACAATTGGTTGATGAAAATGTAAAGTATTTTATAAAATATACTAAACTAAACTATACTTAACTCTGAAACGTTTTATTCAGGGAGAATTGGTTCTACCCTATCATAAGTCGCAATACATGATTAATTTATTCTTGTCTACATAGTTGCTAGTCTTAAAACATTGACCGACAGCTTAAACTGTCTGTCCGGGTTTCCGGTGGGTCCGGAGGATAGCCCGGGCTGTCCTAACCATTCGACCAGGGTGGAACGGCTCCGGAAAGGTTAAAGATTAAATTAAGAATACATTACATTACTTTACTTTTTTGCTGTGCATATAATAAAGAATTTAATTTAATAAATACTTAAGTATTTTGTTGGAAAATTAATTCAAATCATAGACATACCATAATTTATATACTAAATAACTATCTTGGAATTGACACCAATATTATATTTGCAAAGATATAAAACTTCTATTTAAATAAAGTTTTTTATTTAGAATACAAATATCACAAAACATTAAACTGCTATTTAATTTTACTAGATTTTAAAAGCTAGTTTTTCACTTAGTTTCATATTAGGCAATATGCAAATTTTCTTCTTGCCACAATGTTGCCAAAATGTATGCCAAATGTTCTTGCCACAGTAAAAAGTTCAAAATCTCGTAGATTTTTTTGAATTTGAGCATGTAAAAGAAAGTATTTGATGAGCAAATATTTTTTAAATTACTTTTTAGTAAATTTCGATTTTCAAGTACAACTTGAAATTGTTTTTTATATTATTAGAAAGCATCTTAGTGGTGGTATGTCTGAAGTAAGCACATTTAGATATAAAGTTTTAACTAATGAAATATACTGGTTCTGAAAATTAGTTGTTTTTAATGTGTAGTTTTTTTTAAAATAAATACTTAACTCATAATTATTTTAGTATAGAACTGTAACCCAAAGTTATTATAGGTATTTCTTCTATATGTATATCTAATTATACCACCTCTGTGGTCTAGTGGTAACAACCACTGGCATCACATACCCAGAGATCCTGTGATTCATTCCCAGCGAGGGTACATATTGTATTTGGTTTAGTTGGTGGTAGGTCTTGTTGTAAGACCACCTGGCTAGCTACCACCATCTTATCTAAGTCTGACGCCATAAAAATAATGTTTTCAGCATTGTTGTATTCCGGATGTTAGAGATAAGATAGCCATTTCCTCAGTGATTGAGGATGATTTAATAAACAGCCTATAGTTATTAGCGGTTCGTATAAGAAATGTGTCAGCATTGTTGGAATTAATGAGATTTTAGAACCTCTTTGTTGTGAATCTGACAGTCACCCACAGTGGAGTCGGATCGAGGTAATTTAGGTGGCACTTTGCTACCGAGACGTCTAGACGCGAATTCTCCGCAAAAAGAGAGGCAAATAAGTTTGCTTTCTCAGTCACAGTATGAGCGAGCGATCAGGCTTCAGTAGTGGTGGAAGGGTAGGGCGACAGAAATTTTGTTTGGCTGCTTTGACAAGGGACCTCTCTTTAGTTACAGATGGGTGAAAAGCAAGTTTGGTTCAAAATTTCCAATGCGGCCGATGTGGTCAAAACTTGCCCTGCGCAACATGCGTTTGCTAGACTTGGCGGCTCGGTTGAAGGCTCTTCAGGGTTTGGGTGTCCGGAGATTTGCGCGCTCGAGCATCAGCCCAGGCTAAAAAAGCTGACTATTTTACTGCGCTTCAACACTCCGACAGTCAGCATTGAACCAGGGGCGAGAACACTAGTGCCCGACGGAACATCGGAGTAAAGAACGTAGTATTCCACACCCCGAAGAATGATTTCGGTAACAGCGTCATCGCACTACGATGGATTCTCTGCAGAGAAGCATCATTGCCGCCACGGGAAAGATGCAAAAAAGTGACGCATTACATCCCAGTCTGCCAACTTGTGTCGCCACACCCGTCTCATATCCCACTAGGGCCTTGATCGGGTGGGCAGTAGACGGATACAGACTTCACCACACAGTGATCGGATGACCCCAAAGGGGCTGAAACGGGTATAGAATGTCTGTCTGGATCAGTTGTCAGCAGAAGGTCTAGGCAGTTCGGGGTGTGTGTCTATATCTGGCACCCGCGTAGCGCAGTTAACAAGATGAGAGAGGTTCAAAGTCAAAGTCAATATCATTTATTCAGTCTAGGCTGTTACAAGCACTTATGAACGTCAAAGAAGCTACGCCATCGGTTCACAAACCCTACGGCGGGAGACCTTGTAACGAGAAGAACCGGCAAGAAACTCGTCAAGGGCTGTTTTTTTCTCCCTGTTTTATTTAATACAGAGTCGTCAAATTGAAAAGTGACCTTAACATATCAGTAAGGTCAATTTCCATCACAAAAGGAAAATACTAATTAAAATATTACATTTTATGGTTATTGTAAACGTAAACAATTTTTAACTGGCAAAGTTGTGCGAAAAAACTAGTTTTCGCGCCTCTCTCTCAGCATGGTCGGTCATCCGGTATGGGAACAGCCATTCCCTGTGATGCCCATCCCCCAGAATGTTGAACCAACTGGGCCGAGGGATAACGAGCCAGAGCTAGATCAGCCGCCTGACTAAGATGGTCAATGAACCTAGTTGTCTCCTGGTCACTGCTGTGCGAGCGGTAGACAGCGGCGTAGAGAGTAATTTCCACTTCGGTGTCCACAGTACTGAAAATTTTGACCCCTCATAGGTATTGAGACGCTTGAAACAAATGTCGTCGCGGACGTACACACAGACTCCGGCATTGGGTATGAACCGATGCTCCAGTGTATAATACCCGGGGGGTACGTCGCGTCGGCTGACAGTTGATTTGTGTCTGGATGATAAGCTGTCACAAACAATCACACAGAAGATGCAACTACCCAGACTCTCCTATATTGGCTACTCCGGACTGCACAACGGCACACGGCCTAAGTAAGTAGTTTGGCAATGCGACTTAGTCCGGAAGGTGGTGACCAGCCACGGCCGAAGCCTACCACCGGAAAGAACTGCTCATTTGGCACCACCCAGGGGTCACTTGTGGGGTCTCGCGGGTAAACCCACGGAAGCGAGTAGCATTAACCCCCGCCATTCCAGAACAGGCTCGCTTCCATCTTTCAGCCTTATCAATACTTACTATTAGGTATGATGAAGGCTAAGAGTCTCGCCGTTGTTCATAAAAAAGGCATCTGTCATACTAGTCCCTCTCCCTCCAGTTTGTCTTAGCCAAGGGCTGACAGGGAGTTTTACCTAGTAGGGTACTTAATAAAGTATATTTTTCCTGTTGTAGTCTCTGGAACAATCTGACAGATAGGAATAAACTTTATTCATCATTTGCTAGCAGGATACTGGTATTTAGAGAACAATGGAATATCCATGGCTCATAATCCAAGGTTTAAAAGGTCTCTCTCTTATCGTATGAGGATTAGTGGCCATCTCTGCTCAGTGTTTAACACAGAACACAGAAAGGAGCCTAGCCACCAAGCCGCCTATTAGGCCTCTGACTTGTCGACGACTGTTATCAGATGTCAACAGCCGGGACCGACGGTTTAACGTGCCCTCCGAAGCACGGAAGCGCTCAGTTGTAATGCCACTTTACGGTCCATACCCATCCGACACCTCGCTGGACCGAGCGTTGCTTAACAAACGTGATCGAATACGAGTCTTTCAAGTGCCGCCACGAGCGCTTCAAACTGGGAGGTTAAAAGATTTTCGCACTTGTCTCGATGGTGACAAATCGGTGGCAAATGGGAATGTTGGTGAATACTTTCCCAGCTGTTGCCATAGGGGTTATTATTAAAATGTTATTTATTTATGTCGTTTGTTTGAAGCTTAAAAGGACAGAATGCTGTTTTAACATGATTATAGTTAATCGTGATTAGTGAAAGTTGTTGCTTAACCTGGGCTCTGTCACTCTGGCCGCATCAGGCCTATATGACTGACAGATTTTTATTTATAATTTATAAAAAAGTAAATCTTACTTTTAATCAATGGCTACTTAATTTCAAATTAGCAATATCTATATTAACAGCAATATAAAAAAAAAATTACGTGTGATAACTCCTCCAAGTGGCAAGCCGTGGGATGCTCTGTTTAAATGCCTCGGTGAAAGAATTTTTTTTTTCTGAGTACAACTGAATCATGAATAGAAACAGCTCATAAAAGGCCTTTGATAAGGTCCACTCTGTCTGGATTATCTGTTGCTCGCCGCTCTCCTACACCTATTTCAGGTCAGGCCGATGCACTCGGCCTCCAGCCCCACTGTAGAAAGCGCGTGCGCGCTGACGGCGACGTACGCTCACGTGTATCTAGAGGCTCTATAATCTAAAATACAGCTCTTAACTTAATGATGAGATAGACCAAGCGTTCTTTGAGCTGTGACAACAGTCGAATGTGGTGTTTTTGCCCAGACAAGCAAGACACATCTATTCTACCTACACTGCGTGTCTCAAGGATCATTACAAAACCTCTGATAGTGTTTGGGTGGCTGAGTTTTGGTCCAAATCTTGAAAACTTAATCCAAGCCTAAGTACAAAAACTGTTACACCACAGGTCCGCTGTGCCCGGAGTATCTGTCGCTCGCTCCGCTTTCCTACATCTACTTCAGCTCGGGCCGTCGCGCTCGGCCGCCAGCTTCGCTATGGACGGGTATAAGCGCGTGCGTGCTGACGGCTACACACGCTCACGTGGTCGCGCCAGCGTTGTGCGCCATCGCTGCTGCGTCGGCTGCAGACGCGGGGTTGCATCATACGTTGGTTAAGGGGTTAGTAGATATAGGGTCACTTTCACCACCGACAGAAATCAGAAATCATTTATTTGCTGAAAGACTATGTAGATACATTGCGATAGTCGACTGCATATAATCACAATTTGAATCAATAGTTTTCTGCCGTATACAGGTTGGAATGCAAACATTAGCATAGTTACAATCTATCAATATAGTAATTAATTTATAATTTCATTCATTTGAATTCTATGTCAGTTAATAATATTTCATGTCAGTTCAATAATATTAAGCTACAATTATAATGATGTCAATTGGTTTTAATTACAGTTATACATATACAAGTATATTTTTAGTTTGAAGTCAACCATTATTGACACGCGATCCTACATGAGGCACATTTTCTTCATAGTCAAGATATTCTTCAATAGACTATTTTTTTTTATTTGTAAGGCACTGATAAAAAGTTTTTTCGAATGTTTCGGTCAATGGGAAAGTCTACGAGATTCATTGGTAATTTATTAAATATTTTAATGGCTATGTAAAATACATTTTTCTGAAATAATATCAGATTACATTTAGGTATACAAAGGAGATCATTATTTTTGAGCCGTTTCCCAAAAAGTGCCGGCTAGCAAAAAAAAATGGTACGTATGTAAGAACTGGGCCCTGTTTCATAAAACTTGACAAGTCGACAATTTGTCAACTATGCTCGAACATCCTTTTTTTGTCACTGATCTACGCAATTTTGACCTTTGTCATCATTGCAGAAGGTAGGTTTTCTATAAAAAGCAATCATACATTATAAAATTCTCTTTTTAAAAGTCCTATTACGAACTTTTTCGATCATGTGAAATTTTTAAAAGAAAAATAACTGTCACTCCTGGTCAGACACAGACCAAGAATGCCTATCAAAAATGTGCGGCAATTTGACAAATATGTCAGATTTTCCGATTACAAATATGTCTTACCAAATGTTTTGTGAAACGTCTAATTGCAGAATTTTCGCGTCAATTTGACAATTTTATTATGTCGGCTTTATAAATAGCACCAATAATGTTTTATGAAACGTACGTATGAATTCTCACCTGTCACCTGTCGCTGACAATTGTAATCTTTATGAAACAGGGCCCTGGTCGTTTGGAGCAATAGTTGATATGGCAAAAAGTTGTAGGATTACTTAAAGTCGAGGCATACAAGTTCAAAGATTCGTCATTTTCATACATTTATGAATTTTTTTAAGTGTAGAAAAACTTGATCTGAAGCATTTTTATCATGACCTTTGGAAATCCGGACCAATGCTCTAACCGCTGAGCTACCGAGACTTGCGAACCACCGTCGAAATTCTCCAATACTTTTATATTTTTAATACGCTGTAGGCCAGCGTTGTCACATCAATGCTAGGAATATCCTTGCATTCGAAAGAAACATCTTTTCAGGTGTTTAACGATCGATTAAGATGCAACAGCCAATAATTTATGAATTTCGACGGTGGTTCGCAAGTCTCGGTAGCTCAGCGGTTAGAGCATTGGACCGGATTGCCAAAGGTCATGGGTTCGATTCCCATCTGAGAATTCACTTGTGGCCAGTTAATTTTTTCCAATATTTTTCTATTTAAAATTTATCATAACATCTTACAATATCACTGCAACAAACATAAAAAATACGTATAATTAATTACTTCTTTAATACTTATGTTAAATTTTAAATAGAAAATATTGGAAAAAATTAACTCGGCCACAAGTGAATTCTCAGATGGGAATCGAACCCATGACCTTTAGAAATCCGAGCATTGGACCGGAAAAATTCAAAAATTAAAAAATCACTACTTCTTTAATTTTAGTATTTTCCTAGAAAACGTTTCTCAAAAAAAACTGTGCTAGTCAACCGGGAAGTTACCCGATTGTACATATAGAGTGGCTAATGGTCGGCTGCCGTCGTGCCGTCGTCGTCCCCAGCGCGCTGCTGTCGGCGGCGGGCGGGCCGTGCGCGTGGCTGTCGCTGGCGGCGGCGCGCGACGCCGGCACCGCCGCGCTCTGCCTCGCCGCCTGCCACCTCGCCGCCGCGCCCGCCGCGCCCGCCACGCTCTACTTCATAGTGAGATATAGTCCGAAAAGGCTTATTATTAACGTGGACGGGGGCGCTGTAACTGTCAAAATTGATATAAACACAAGATGGTGGTGTTAGTTTTTTTTGCCACGTTCATTGAAGGCCATAAGGCACGTGCGACAAGGCTTATAATTAACGCGGGCGGAGGCGCTACAATACTGTCAAAAAATACGTTCCATGTTTGTTCCTTTTTTTGCCACGTTCATTATAAACCTTGTCGCACTGTAGGTACCCATAATTATCAGCTATTTTAAATTTACTGATTTATGGATTGATAAGGAGAATGGGCTATGACCCACCACGCGGGCCCGATGTTGATGGGTTTCAACGACTCCAAAGCCGGGACCAACGCGATACATCATAGTGACTACGTAGGGTGACGGAACCACTAGCAGACCAGTCACCTAAAGCTGTCCAAAACGGGGTTTTATTGCTATATTAAAAAACCAAAGCAGGCCAAGTTGGTAATTTTTGGTTTTCCAATAGCGGCAACACTATATCTGTCAAGCCTCAAATGAATTTGCTTCCTATTGGTGGAAAAATGTTGTACATTACTATATAATTTGTGTGTTGCACAAATGCGCCGCGAGAGTAGTCACGATTTTTACTAAGACTTAAACGTATTACTTTGGGAATCGTGATCCATCTTGAATTATATTTAAGTTTATGAATTAATTACGCATCAAAGTTAATAAGTAGCTATGCTTTTAGTTTAGACATTTTTTACAATGTTTATGCCATTTCCTACATAATGTGGTTTTTATAGCCCTGGTTATGTTTTGGAGCACCAACATTTAAATTTTCCTTAAGCTGACCAGACTGGTCAAATAAGGGAAACCATGATTTGTATAAAGTTCAACTTTCTCATTGATTTGAAGTCCAAGATTTGAATATTTACTAAACCATATTGTGGTTTCTTTGAAATCAATATAAGTGATGGGCTGATGGGTATCCAAAGAATGATCAAAGTATATTTTGTATTTATTTTGAGTGTTCAGGCTTTGTCGTAAAACATATGTATAGATAGGTGGAAGTTGTTTCCAAAACCTGACCACACTAAGGTTTTGATTAACTTGTCTGGTCAAGCATATGTAATGCCTTTAAAGTTTAAACTTTAAGCACTTACTCAAAACTCTTTCATTTGCATTTTTTTTGTTAGGCTTTTTTGCTTTTATTAGGCAAGAAAAACTGCAGATGCAAAAAATTTGAAGTACCTTGACTGATTTGAAGGATTCAAGGTAGATTTCGTTATATTTGAATTTTTTAACGTATCGACGTGATGATGGCGCATGGCGTACTGATCAAGTCAATGCATAAGTCACTGAATAATTGGAGATGGTCGAACTAAGACGATCCTATTTTGTACCGAAGATTTAAAAGAAAAGATCCAGGAGCCTCGAAAAAAAACGGTGTAGTCACAGCGTTCCAGAATTCGAGAAGTACCTACAGAGAATTTATTTAATATAAACTAAGGTTTAAAGACC
Source organism: Chrysoteuchia culmella (assembly GCA_910589605.1). Lineage (NCBI taxonomy): Eukaryota > Metazoa > Arthropoda > Insecta > Lepidoptera > Crambidae > Chrysoteuchia > Chrysoteuchia culmella. Next base: position 145,516 of record OU342671.1, on the reverse strand, counting down.
GAACCTTAATTCATATTAAATAAATTATCTGTAGGTACTTCTTGAATTCTGGAGTTAGATACCAATCTAACCTAATGAAGAAGTTAAAGATTACTAATATAATGTAAGTTTCATAGTGTTCAATTAAATAAAAAATAAAAACATACTAATAATAACAAATTCTTTCATTTAACATCCTATGATATGTATATGTATAACTATCTTGAATTGTGCAAGGTAATTTTGCAAATTAATTGACTTATTGAGGTGGTCAGGTATTGGGTAAAGTAGGTGGTCATCTGTTGGTGAATGGTGGTCAGGCAATGGTGACTTTTGATTTTTTAACTTTGGGCAGGCCTAACAAAAAATGTAAGGTAATATCTGAATAAATGTTTGCCTCATTTGTATAGGTGTGTATCTAAGAATCAGTGTGCTAAGGGCAGCATCGCTCAAATTAAATTTGTGAACACAGTGACCGCTGTAAAGTCAAAATCCGCTTAAGTGGTCCTCTATTGGTTCCGTCACCACGTAGTCATTGCAAAGATGATCGACGTTTGTGCATTAGACATGTTATAATATTAGGCACAGATTTCAAGCACCTGGTGCTAAAGATATACTTTAATGAACGCGCTCCGATCAGCGCCTGAGTCACAGTAGTTTCTCGTCAATTCTGATACGATTTCTTATATAAAGTTTATGAAGTGCAGAGACTAAATGATTACTTTAATTTACTTTACTCGACTAGTATGACTTCTGCGGCGTGCTTGGTGTTCATAAAGTCACCAGATTTCTTTTGTATAAAAATTATCACTCGGTTGGTGTTGCTTCGGCAGCTTTGTGGATGAGTGTAGAAACGAATGTTTTAGCTATCATTTTAAAATCATGTTAATGATTTTTATGTTAACAACTACGTTTTCTTCCCCACAGTGTGGTCGCGCGCCTATTCCAGCGCTAGGCCCATCCGTCTGGTCAGCTATCTGCATCCTCCCGCCTTTCTTCGGCGGCGTTCTCTACACCCACTTACTGCACAAAAACGCAGCCGACTTGCACAGAAACGCAGCGGACTGCACAGAAACTTTGTGCGCTCAAACGCAGCACTGCGCGGAAACGTTGTGTGACTGCGTTGACGTAGAAAGTTGTCGGTTGTGTCAGCCGTGTGTGCTGTCGACGAGATTGTGTGCGTTGGTGCTTGTGTATTTTGATTGCTGTGAGAGGCTGAGGGAAGCGGAAGGCGGGTTGCATGTTGGTGATGTACTTGGGACTCTGGTTTTTGGTAAGTTGGATTTCATCAATCACTCATCAATTTCATCGTAAAAAATATTTTTATAAGAATAAATGGCCCAGTTTTATATAAAAGTCGATCTTCCTCTCTTTTCACAAGTTGCTCGTTTGGACTTGTGACTTTGTGAGTCAAGTTGATTTATCTAGCAAAAATCATCTAAATGAAATACAGTTTTGGGAACAAACTCCTTAAATATTGATCTTTAGATTTGTATTATAATAAGAATTATAGTTCAGAGAAACCACCGAAGATAGTATTTAAAATCTTTTATTTTGCACACTTCTTTTATATTACGTACAGCAAATACTTGAAAATAGGAACAAGATAATTTTGTACACTTTTATTTTTCGTCCGCTCACTTCGACGACCCGGAACAGAATGCCCTTGTCAACCTCGACTAGTTGCTTTTCTATCTCCGCACTTTCCCGCCATTTCTCAACATACGCGCCATTTTTGACATTTGGTAAAACATTATGTTTGATTCATTCGTACATTCGTACATTCATCCGAAAGTCAAAGGAATTACTAATAACGTTAATTTTCATTTCGATTGGCAAACAGTTTATGTAAAAACTTAATATATTAATTTAAAACCTAACACTCGACCATCCTGATAGCGTGTATGTCCCCATACACGTATCCTGTGATAACCTAACACTCGGCTGACAAAGACATTCTATTCTACATACAACCAACAACAACAACAAAATAGTATAACAATTTTATGTTTGTGATGTTCTGTCAGTCTTTTATAATTTTATAATTTTATAATTCGGTAATATATTTAATTTGACATAGTTAATCTGGACAAGTAACTGCTTAGCAGGCAACCCTGATCCTGTTTAACAAAACACTGGCAAGCAAATCTTGTCTCGCTACAAATTCCGTTCAGCAAGCAAAACTGTTCCTGCTTCACAGATACCACTAAAGAGCGAGCAAACCTGGTCTCGCTACAAATTCGGTTCAACGAGCAAACCTGGTCCTGCTTCACAGATACTCATTAGTGAGCAAACCTGGTCTCGCTACAAATATTTACTGTTCAGCAAGCAAATCTGTTCTTGCTTCACAGACACTAATCTGCGAGCAAACCAGGTCTCGCCATAAATTACTGTTCAGCAGGCAAATATGTTCCTGCTTCACAGTCTCTAATCGACGAGCAAACCTAGTCTCGCTAGAAATTACTGTTCAGCAAGCAAATATGTTCCTGCTTCACAGTCCCTAATTGGCGAGCAAACCTGGTCTCGCTACAAAACTTTTATTTAAGTTACATACAATGCATTATAGAAATAGTAATTGTATAATATCAACACATCTCAAACATCCAATATGAAGATACATTTTTTTAAAATCATTTTCAAATCATCATAACACACATAATTGTTATTTTAAGGTAGGTGTAGGATTAACGAGCTATAAATGGAAACACAAATTATAATACTATACGAAGTAAAATCCCAAAGTTAGGTAGTATAGCATACATTAAATAATGTCATTACAACCACATTATGGAGCCCTGCTAAATACCAATATGTAGAAGAAATATGTAAAACATACAAAAGATAAGTAAAAAAAAATTGTAAATTTAATATGAAAACTATTCATTTTTGTCTGCTGAGCTGTCCATGTCATCATCCTCATCGGTATCGGTGTCATTAACTTGTAGTGCAGCAACATGAATCCAAGGTCTCATGCGATCTGCAGCCACAATAGAACCTCGCTTATTTTTCATGTTACTAAACCCTGATATCGATTGAATCTTATAGCGATCGTTGCCCAAAGCCTTTACTACACGGAACGGACCTGAAAATGGAGGAAGTAATTTCTTGCTTTTGCCGTCATTGTTAAATGCCGTTTTCGTAATTTTAACTAAATCCCCCTCTTTATACATACGCGCGGGTCGTCTACCCTTATCGTAATAGGCTTTTTGTTTCAATTGCTCCCTATCAATTTTTGTTTTCACTTCCTTCCTAATGGCGTCAATTTCCGATCCAAGAACACGAGCTTCCTGCGAGACCTCTTCCAAAGAAGGGTTTAAGTCACTGATCATACTCATTCCGAACATTACCTCGGATGGCGACCTACCGGTAGTCTTGTGAATAGTGTTGTTCATTCCCCACTGAATTTTTCCTACCTGGCTATCCCATTCTTTCTCATTATTATTAAGATTTTGTGCCGTTAACGAACTGAGGATTGTGCGATTGTAACGCTCTACCTGCCCATTTGATTGTGGACTAGCTACTGCATTGAGGACGTGCTTTATTCCTTTGTCAAGGCAATATTTTCTAAAACAATGTGAAGTAAAACAACTTCCACGGTCAGTTACGAGACGTGTAGGTGTCCTAAAAGTAAAGAAAATATCATTCAAGACTTTTATTACGTTTGCGGTTTTAGTGTTTCTTACAGGTCTTATAAACACGAATTTAGTAAAAGCGTCAACTATCACCAACAGATACGAATTCCCCTTATTAGACTTAACAAACGGGCCAAGGTGATCAGCATGCAGAGTATGAAAGGGTACCTCGACTTTTGCTATGGGATGTAATAACCCTTCACGAGAATTACTATTCTGCTTAGAATATGCGCATTCGATACAAGCTGTAACATATTTCTTTACAAAACGCGACATTTTCGGAAACCAGTACTGTTTTTTTATCTTGTCTAAGGTCTTCTCTACCCCAAAGTGTCCAATATCGTCATGGTTCATTTTACATACTTGCCACCTTGCCCCCTTTGGAACTACCCAACGGACGTCATCTTTATTACCATCGACACATTTATATAATTTATTATCTTTGATAATATAATTTTCTTGAATGTGCCGAAGGTCCTTTGGATCTAAATCATTAAGGAGAATTTCCCGAGTTCTGGCCAATTCTGTGTCTCCAAGTTGGAGGGTTAGCAACCAATCGTCATTAGTAATGTTCATGACAATAGGGAAAACATCAGTTTGGACTTCAGTATCGGGAATCGGGTTACGCGATAAGGCGTCTACGTGCTGCATTTTGTTTCCAGCCTTATATTCAACCGTACATTCGAATTCCTGTAACTTAACCACCATCTAGCTATTCGAGGGATAAGATCCTTCTTCGAGAAAGTCGATCGAAGGGCACTACAATCAGTAACAATTTTAAATTTCTTGCCTAACAAATATATTCGGAATTTTTTTAAAGAGCATACTACGGCTAATGTTTCCAGCTCATATGAGTGGAAGTTCTTTTCTTCCGGGGATGTTTGGCGACTGTAATAAGCAATAGGCTTCAAATCATTAGTTCCTAGTGCTTTCTGTAAAAGTATACCCCCAATACCATACTTGCTGGCATCCGTGTGTAACTCAAATTCCGAATTATGATCGTAGATAGCTAATACCGAATTTTATCAAATTTAATTTTTATCTTAAGTAATTCAATTGTATTTTTATTTTAGCATATTTTTATTATTTATTTTATTTTTTCTCTAATTGTATTTTTACTGTTGAGAGTGACTTCTAATGCATGATGTGGCTACCTTTGAAAGAATTTTACATTTTGATAGTGATCTCCATAATTTGTAGTATTTGTAAGCTTTATTGTAATTTTCCCTGGTGGTCCAAATAAATAAATAAATAAATAAATACCGGCCTATTTAACAATCGTGACTTAAGGTTTATAAAAGCTTCTTGTTGGGAGTCTGACCATTCCCACTTGGTATCCTTTTTTAATAATTTTGTGAGAGGATAAGCTATGTGTGCAAAACCTTGGATGAATTTACGAAAAAACCCAACTAGGCCCAAGAATTGCCTCACTTTATGAACATCAGTCGGTTGTGGGAAATCCTGAACACATGAAATTTTCTTTTGCCCTGGTTTGACTCCGTCTACACTGATCTCGTATCCTAGATAATCTATTTTGTCTTGAAGGAAATTACACTTAGACAAATTTAAAGTTAATTTAGATTTCTCGATTAGTTGTAGGATTTCTTCAAATCTATCTAAGCATTCAGCTGGATTTCTGCCGAAAATCAGCAAATCATCGATGTAAACCATAGCTTTGGTGAATCTAGCAGATCCCAAAACCCTATTCATCATGCGCTGAAAAACAGCCGGCGCATTTGCTAAACCAAACGGCATTCGGTTGAATTCGAATTGTCCGTCCGGAGTGACAAACGAAGTTAGCGGTTTGCTGCTCTCAGCTAAAGGTACCTGATAGTATCCTGATGCAAGATCTAATGTGATGAAAGACGCTTGTTGTGACAAGCGTGCTATCTCATCTTCTATTATTGGCATTGGGTACCTTTCTTTTATTGTAACCGAGTTCAATTTCCTATAATCTATACACATTCGTATACTACCGTCTGGTTTTCGTACTAAAATTATAGGGCTAGCATAATCTGATACGGATTCCCTAATTATCCCCGCGGCCATCATGTCATCTACCATGTTGCGGACCTTTTCCCTCTCATGGTGAGACAACCTGTATGGTCTACAAGCTATAGGACGTTTATCACTCAATTCGATATTCATTTGAGTCTCACTAGTACAACCTAAATGTTTTAATTTAGAGGCAAAACAGTGTTTATAATCATTCAACAACTTAAGGAGTCTTACTTTGTGGTCTTCCGAGACTGTGTTCCCTATGCTAAGCATTGATTCTGTTATTTCCTTTATATCTGTCTGTTCAAGTGTTATTGTATGTTGTTTAGTAAGTCTGTTAACTAAGTCTACACGTTCAGCTCGGCATAACAGAATATTTTCCATTACTAAACAAGGAATAGAAGTTAACGTTATAGTGATATTAACGAAGCCCTTTGTAACCCGATACAATCCACCACATACAATAAATTGCTGTCCAGGTTTTCCGATGAGCCTATCCTGTACTATAATACTCCCACTAAAACCTCTGTCTGTCTGAGCCCTGATAGTCGCGGATCCGAATAACTCTATATTCTTCCGAACAAAGATCTTAATTGCCCTATCGGACTCATAGTCGCATTGAGGCATCTCATCAACAATATTGAGAAAACGCAATTGCGATGCGTCTTTATAGACTAGAATATGCGGTAACTCTGTAAAGGTCTGTCCTATTAACGCAGTTTTCTCTAAAAGGGTATCTTCAACTATCTTACAGGGGACTTTAGCTTTGACACCATCAATTTCAAAATCTACGTCTATACCTCCTAAAGACTTTACCACACCATTACCAAAACCTTTTATTGTAGTTTCCAATAGATCATGTGCTAGGCCTAGAGAAACAGCAAAAGATTTTTTTATTAAAGTCACTTCACTTCCAAAGTCAATAAATACTTCTACAGCTATGCCATTAAGATTGGCATGTTTTATATATTTTGAATTTAGTCCTGAACTGGATATACACATAGTCTTGTGGACGTTCTCAGAACTAGTTTTGTTTTCAGAGCGTCTAAAACAACTGTCAGTCTTGTGACCTATCTTGTTACAGTTATCACATTTAACAAGAGCTTTAGAACAAATGATGGCCCTTCTCCTTACAATTATAGCAATATATTAACGCTACCGGTTTATTGTGTTTAGCTGAATTAAACCGATTAGAGTTTTCAGACCAGCTTTTATTTCTAACCTGTCCACGATCTATGAACGAATTAGATTCCTTATGACTCATTAAGAATTGTAATAATTCATCAGGATTTGTGCACCGTAAGGCCAATGCACCAGACTTCATAGTCCTATCACCGATACCGTGTATGATACAATCGACAGCCCGCTTCCCGTCAATTTTGCATTGATTGAGAAGTGACAGTTTATCATAAAAATAAACATCTATGGGTTCATTAAACTTTGTTTTTCTTCTTAGCATTTCTTCTAAGAGTTGGCCATAATTTTGTTCACTAGGAAAAGCACTTAACAATTTATTTTGCCATTCTTGCCATGAATACAAAATAGTTTCCAAACTTTCATACCAAATTTTGGCCAACCCTTTTAATTTTTGCATAGCAAAGTGTATGGTAGTTTTATCGTCCCAGCCGTATACAGATGCACATTCATTTACCTTTTTCCACCAGGTGTGAGTGCGTTGATTTTTAGAAGAGGGATCAAAGTCAGGTAGAATATTTTGCGGGTCTTTAGTTTGAGCATGAGACGGCTGAGAAGGTAAACTACCCTTAATAGAATTAACAATTTGTATGACATCTTTAGCAGAAAAATTAGGAGTACGTGACCTTGCGTGGTGATCCATGTTGACTCGTGCCTCGGGCCTGCAGCTGCGAAGACGACTCCGTGATCTTGACGTAGCATTGGCTCTGCGTCTTGTAGAACGTGAACGTGTTCTGCTTTCACGGCCTTGCTGCATCTCCTCTTCTAGAACTTTCAGGCGTGTGCGCAAAGTTTCCAGTTCTTTGTCGCAGTTTATAATACTATTCTGACGCCTACGACGAGAGTCTTGATCCGTGTAACGGCTTGTCATCGGTCGCTCCACGTTGCTGCGACTGCGATTATCACGCATCTCCGCATCCTCCATAGTATGGCGCGAACCCGTACGCTCGGGCGTCCGTAAACTTCGCGGCGTTCGTCCTAGCTCTGGAGTGTTGCGTTTCATTGCGTTTTCTGGCGTCGTGTATCCCACTTCTGAACTATAATAAGAATTATAGTTCAGAGAAACCACCGAAGATAGTATTTAAAATCTTTTATTTTGCACACTTCTTTTATATTACGTACAGCAAATACTTGAAAATAGGAACAAGATAATTTTGTACACTTTTATTTTTCGTCCGCTCACTTCGACGACCCGGAACAGAATGCCCTTGTCAACCTCGACTAATTGCTTTTCTATCTCCGCACTTTCCCGCCATTTCTCAACATACGCGCCATTTTTGACATTTGGTAAAACATTATGTTTGATTCATTCGTACATTCGTACATTCATCCGAAAGTCAAAGGAATTACTAATAACGTTAATTTTCATTTCGATTGGCAAACAGTTTATGTAAAAACTTAATATATTAATTTAAAACCTAACAGTATAATTATATCATTCATTAGTAGATATGTTTATTGGACGCGTGTCTTCAGTGAAATTTGTTGAATATATTAAATAAACGAGAGTTCGTTCCAAATGTATGAAAAAGCGTTGTAAACGAAAAAACATAATACTTAATCGTAAACATTATTGTTGGCGATACAAGCCAACCTCTTTTTTACATAGTTTATTGTCTATACCTTTATATGTTTTTATATTTCATTGTATTATCAATAAACAGTTTACGACAAATTCGTCTATCAATTACATGTGGTGTCAGAAGTGAAAAATATAAAATAATAAGAAAATAGGGTAAAATAACCCATGCCACAAGATGCCCATCACAAGATCGCACAGTAAGTCAACTGCAGCTTTAGTGTCAGCTAGGCAAGATCCTCAAATCTTTGGCGCTTCCGAAGACGGTGCCACTACACACGACGCTCCCGCGTCGGCTCCGTCCAGCGCCCTGCATAATAAAGAGAGGTTTCCCGCCCCCGAGAGTGCGGCTTCCATGAGCACCGCACCAAAAAGTGCTCGCTCATCGCGATCTTTTGAGACTATTAAAGCTCAAATACTTGCGGCCAAAGTTGAACACGCTCGCCGCCTCGCCTCGCAGAGGCTCAGGCTGAACGCGACCGTATAGCAGCTGAACGAGAGCTTGCTGCGGCGGAGCGCGACCGTGAGCTGAGCTCTTATCGAACCAGCTGCAGCTCTTACTCCCCTGGGCTGGGCTCTTTTTGGCTTTATTGGAAGTGGAGCCCATCCGGTGGAGTTTGTTAATAATGCCGAAGTCATTGATCACGACTCTCATCTAGACAATCTCATAAAGTATTACTACAAGTTAGACTCCATAGGCATAGAGAAGAAACCTCACTGTAGCCTTAGTGATAAGCGCGCTTTAGAAATTTTGGAGGAAACTGCTGTGCGTTTACCTTCCGGCAGGTTTGAGGTCGGACTCGTATGGAGGAATGACTGCAAGGATGTCCCCGATAGTAAACGCCTCGCCTGGTCCCGATTTTCTAGCCTGGAGAGGAAGATGATCAGAGACCCCGCTTACGCAGCCTCTTATAAACAAAATGTGCAGGGCATGATAGATAAGGGTTATGCCGAGCTGTGCACCGGTCCTCCACAAGGTATAGTTATCTGGTATTTACCACATTTTGGCGTAGTCCACCCGCACAAAAAGAAGCTACGCGTTGTCCACGACGCCGCTGCCAAGTGCAACGGTGTCAGTCTGAACTCGATGCTTTTATCAGGTCCAGATCTACTTCAGCCTTTGCTTGCTATAGTGATGAGGTTTAGGGAAAGTCAAGTTGCGTTTACAGCAGATATTAGGGAAATGTTCCCTCAGGTAAAAATAAGAGCCCAGGATCGAGATGCCCAGCGTTTTTTCTGGCGAGACGGCCCTCAGCATCCACTCGAGGAATATCGAATGTCCTCCATGATTTTTGGAGCGACATCAAGTCCATGCACGGCACTCTTTCTCAAAAACAAAAATGAGTCAGATTTTCAGCATCTTTTTCCTGAGGCCGCACGAGCCGTAGTACAAAACCATTATATGGATGACTACCTCGGCAGCGTCAATAGTACAGAGAAAGCAGCGCGCCTAGCCATGGGGATCGTTACCATCCATAAAGCAGCAGGGTTCGAAATGCGCTCATGGGTCTCTAACAAACCTGATGCCTTGGCTTTAATACCTCCTGACCTTTGCGCCACTGATGCTGCCGAAGTAGGCTTAGGACCATCATCACCTTCCCAAACCGCGTTTTAGGATTAACCTGGTTAGTCAATGACGATTCCTTGCGCTTCATAAAATCCATTCCAAGTCTCCCTGAAACATACACTAAACGCTCTATCTTGTCCCTTCTTATGTCAGTATATGACCCCCTCGGTCTTATGACTCCTCTAGTAATAAAGGGCCGCATTATTTGTCAGAAGACTTGGAAATTAGGACTAGACTGGGACCAAAGCCTACCTGAGGTACTGTCTAATAAGTGGAAGTCCTGGTTTCACGAACTTAAGAGTCTGGCCGAGTGTTCAATTCCCAGATGCTATTCCGCACTGAAGGTAATTTCAGAAGTTCAACTTCATGTCTTTGCAGACGCTAGCGAGTTGGCCTACGCCTGTGCCGCCTACTGGCGTTTTACTTACGCGGATGGATCGGTGAAGCTAGCTTTAATCGGAGGCAAGGCCAGACTCGCACCTCTGAAGCCATCGACTATACCGCGATTAGAGTTGCAGGCAGCTCTCATCGCGGCTCGCTTTGCTTCGTATGTTTCTGAGGCCCATAGGAGAACCGACAAAATATTTATGTGGTCCGACTCCATAACAGTGCTTAAGTGGCTGCGTAGCGACGCTTGCTCTTTTAAGCCTTTTGTTTCTTTTCGGGTTGGGGAAATTTTAGAACTCTCGGATAGAAAAAATTGGAAATATGTTCCCACGGGCTTCAACTTTGCATACGACGCTACGCGTGACACTGGAGATTTCTCTACTCGGTCGCGTTGGTTCACTGGACCATCCTTTTTACTCCAATCTGAGGATTCATGGCCCAGCGAACCAATTTCTATCGTCCAACCGGTATTGGACGAATGTAAAAATGCTGCCGAAACCATTGTATTGTTGGTAGTCGCTCCTACTTCTTTACCGCCTGTTGTTGACTACTATCGGTTTAGTAATTGGTTACGTTTGCTAAGAGCAACAGCTCGCGTCTACCAGGCAGCCAAATTGTTTCGGTCTCTTTTACCTCAAAATTCCCATTTCCTTGCGGCATCACTTGCTTTAAAGAGTTTCCATATCATGGTACCCTCCTTTGCTTTAGGACCTCGGCGGTCGGTTCTAGGGTGCAGGGACCCTTGGACTAACGTGCAGGCTGCGGCCAGCGCTGCACGGACTCGCGGACGGGCGTAGGCCGTCGGAGTTGCACTTGGCGACGTAGGCGTCGTGTATCAATCAACAATAGCTCATCGGGCGTATCGCATCAAGAGTGGGGCAGATTTAGAATAGCTCTTACTCCCCTGGGCTGGGCTCTTTTTGGCTTTATTGGAAGTGGAGCCCATCCGGTGGAGTTTGTTAATAATGCCGAAGTCATTGATCATCTTCCTCTCCAGGCTAGAAAATCGGGACAAGGCGAGGCGTTTACTATCGGGGACATCCTTGATGTCATTCCTCCATAAGAGTCCGACCTCAAACCTGCCGGAAGGTAAACGCACAGCAGTTTCCTCCAAAATTTCTAAAGCGCGCTTATCACTAAGGCTACAGTGAGGTTTCTTCTCTATGCCTATGGAGTCTAACTTGTAGTAATACTTTATGAGATTGTCTAGATGAGAGTAGACCGCGACCGGAAGCGCTGGTTGAAGTCCAAACAATCTCTGATCAAGTTGGTGAACTCGCTGCCTCGCAGGCCGTCCACCCGACCGCAAGTCAGTCCGCTATTGTAGCGCACAGCGCCGCACCAAGTGACGTTACCAAGCCTCTTCTTAAGGTCATTCCAGTAACGTTAACTGGACCAACAGCTCGCGTCTACCAGACAGCCAAATTGTTTCAGTCTCTTTTACCTCAAAATTCCCATTTCCTTGCGAATTCGCTTTGTTGCAATCGTAATTATTTCCTTTTAACTCACGATGAGCTGCATTCCGCGGAAGTCAATCTCTTCAAGAGAGTCCAATTTGATTCTTTTTCCGACGAACACACGTGTGTGAACGCAGGACGCCCCGTTCCGAGCCACAGTAGGCTTAAGAACTTGTCTGTTCTCATCGATGAGGATGGTCTCCTACGGTTATCTGGCCGCACCTCTGCATCCAGCGTAATAGAGTCTCGTCCCATCGTCCTGGATGGTAAACACCAAATCACCAAGCTGCTGATTCATTCTTACCACACCAGGTTCGCACACGCTAACCATGAACTCGTAAACGAATTACGGCGGAGATTCCATGTCGTCGGATTAAGACCGACCGTCAGACAGATTTCTGCGAGGTGCCAAGCGTGTCGAGTACAGAAAGCGAAGCCCGTTACACCACCTACCGGAAATTTACCTGATGTCAGGATGACCCACAATGAGCGACCTTTCACCTACGTAAGGCTCGATTACTTTGGCCCGATAAATGTCACTGTTGGTAGAAGGACAGCCAAGAGGTGGATCGCATTGTTTACCTGCCTTACAGTTAGGGCAGTCCACCTTGAAATCGTCGAAAGCCTATCCTCCGACTCCGCCATAATGGCCTTGCGCCGTTTCATCGCTCGACGAGGTTGCCCTACTTGTATCTACTAGGACAACGGGACTGCATTTGTTGGCGCCGCTAAAATCTTGCCCGAAATCTACGAGTTTGCTACCACCAGAGAAATTCGATGGAAGTTTATTCCTCCCTCGGCTCCATTCATGTGTGGATGCTGGGAGAGGCTGGTGAGGAACATAGAGAGCGCTCTCGTCGTCACTCTCGCAGAGAAAGCACCTAGGGAGGAAGTATTAGCGACCTTACTATCAGAGGCTGAAGCTATTGTTAACTCCAGGCCGCTGACGCATGTGTCTGTAGACCCAGACTCTGAGACAGCGTTGACGCCTGTAATGTGGTTTTCCAATTTTCAATAATAATAGGAACTTACTTAATAGACTTACCTTTTTCGGCTAGGACAACAACGGGGAAATGAGACAAAACATTATCCAGTGACAAGTAAATTGATCTTTATTATTATCCTGACTCTATACAAACCAAAACTAAAAAGGTGTCCTGTAATCCACACATAAAAAACATAAAAAATAGGTACACTTTTAAAACAATTAATTTAAAGTTACTGTTTTAGTGATATCTTAAATAAAATTGAAGGTTCATGAATGCCTGCCCAAGGATATCAGAAATGGAACTTAATTGAATGTGATGAGAAATTGATGATGATGCTACACTATGGGTGAACTCCTAAGCTTGCTGATGTGAATGAATGGTGGTTGTTGATATGGATATATTTATATATTTAGATAAACTAAATGTTAGTTTTTTTGGGTTAATTTAATAGAGGAATGGGGTCACCGCTCTATGTGTGATCCTCTGATTATATTTTCACTGCTTGATACTAGCAGGATAGTAAAACAGCCGGAGGCGACTCCCGGGCTTCCCTGATCTGTCCTCTAACGCCGAGCGTACTGAATTTTCTGCTTCGCGGGCGGAGTGGTGTTTCGGAGGGGCGCCGTATGCGTCTCGTCACCTGCGAGAGTGGATTATGAACGGAGGTGATTTCAGATATTATTGTAACCGGTGAATTCTCACAAAGGGGGCCTTACTGTAATGTCTTTACAACGAAGCCTGAAGGGCCCTATTTCATCTAAAAAGCATCAGAGCAAGGGGAAGGTTGATACCCCAGACTTGACCTCTAAAGTGGCCACTTGCATACCGATTATGATACTGTGACTTATTTTTAATATTTCTTATTTGTAAGTAAATGTTTAATTTGTTAATAAATTATGTTCCACAGTATGATGCCTTTCTGTTTATATTACAGGGAAGCTCTGGCTACAGAGATTAGCCCAAATTATGTTTACATGAGGGCTTCCATGCCACATGGTGTGCACTCATGAAAGCATACTTGAAGTGACTTATTTATGAAAGTTTACTAATAAAAAGAGAAAGTAACACCCTTAGGGGGTCCCTTTGTATCAATTACAAGGCTTAACTTGATAATTTAGGTGGATTAGGCAAGTATAATGGTAAGATCAAGTAGGGACACTGATTATGAAATTCTGATGTGAAGTGCACTGACACTAACCTGCGGCTTCAGCTATTCGTTCATCAATTTTTATATATTATGATATAGTTTATAATTTTATTGTGTATCAATAAAATTCTATAATTAAAGTAACCTTAAAAAGCAAGGACCTGCAATTCTGTCATATCAATCGCAGACCATCTGACAATCTCCTGTCAGTGTCATACCTGTCACTGTCGATCTGACAGATGGGGCGTTACGTGCGTTCGCACTGAATTAAAAACGTAAATCAGTGAAGATAATATTCCTGGTGTACTATGGCCAAAATTAAAAGCCAAGGCTGATGCTACCTCTGAACAATGAAAACCTGTAAAGTTAACAAGGTTCGAAGAGCCGTTTCGGCCACCACAACAAAACATTTAAATACAGTCATTCACCGAATTAAGCATCTCTCTTCCTTTACATTTTTTTTTCTACTAGCTCTCACCCATCGTACCTACCCATCCACCTCACCTACTATATATTTATATCTCATATATATATATATATATATATATATATATATATATATATATATCTTAATGAAAGGAAATTTTAAAATGACCGAAGTCTGCAGACATACTGCCTTATACAAGAACCGACATTACACGCCTTTCACTTTTTTAATTGGCTCATCTTCGAACGACCTACAGAGCCGGGCGTTTGACGACACCGACCTGTCTAGCCGAGCCCAATGGAAGAAGTCCCAACGGCTGGCGGATCATTTTTGGCAACGATTTGTCGCAGAGTACCTGCCAACTTTGGTGCCACGCCGTGCCTCTCCCGAATCCCGGGCACTTAAAAATGGAGACCTGGTGTGCATAGCGGATGGGACTCTACCCAGACGTTGCTGGCCTAGAGGACGAATTGTTGCAACCTACCCCGGTAAAGATGGCATAGTCAGGGTTGTCGACGTGCCAACGAAAGGGGGGGTCCTGCGTCGATCGGTTAGGAAGCTCGCACTATTGATCGCCTCCTAATTTGGTGTCCACACCGTCGGGGGCCATGTTGGCGATACAAGCCAACCTCTTTTTTACATAGTTTATTGTCTATACCTTTATATGTTTTTATATTTCATTGTATTATCAATAAACAGTTTACGACAAATTCGTCTATCAATTACAATTATATTTAACTCAGTGTTACAAATATTTCCTTGACTTGGCAATCTCGACAAGTATTTGTCGTAAATATTTTTGTCCTTTATATTTTCTAGCTTTTTGACGTGATATCTGTTATCTATCCCCCGTCTAGCGGTGGTGTACGTGTCCCTGAGCGCGGGCGCGTGGTGCGCCTACAGGCGCGGGGGACTCGCGCGGGGACACGCCGCCACGCTCGCCGCCTGCGCCGTGCCGAAGGCCATGGTCACCGGTGAGTGCACATATTGACACTGACCGACACTGATACTGACTGACTGCCACAGGCACGCGCACTAACTTAAATCTGACACTATCACTAAAAGTGACACACACTGACTCCGTCCTGACACTGCCCGATACACACAACTAACAGCCTTGATACTGACACTATATTATGATACTGACAGTGACACTGACCTAACGGAGTCACACTGATCTGACACTGACACCGTCCTGACATTGACACTAACCCTGACTTTATCTTGACGCTGACCCTGACACTGACGTTTACACTGACCC
The DNA here is from genome assembly GCA_910589605.1 of Chrysoteuchia culmella. Lineage (NCBI taxonomy): Eukaryota > Metazoa > Arthropoda > Insecta > Lepidoptera > Crambidae > Chrysoteuchia > Chrysoteuchia culmella. The sequence goes on along the minus strand of OU342671.1, from coordinate 129,899 downwards.
CTGTACCGACACAATATATGTCAGCTAGGCTGGGAAGTATCCACGGCGTGCGTGGCGCCTGCAAAGGCGCTGCTGGTTGCCGCTATAGCCGACTGCCAGCCAAGGAGGCGGAGCTAACTACCAACCGATGCCGCGTTGGGGGACCATAGACAGACACAGATACTGTGCTGAATTTTGACTCCGACATACCTCTGACTGATACAGTGAGACACACACCCACACTGATACTCATCTGACACTTACCTGACCCTGTCATACTGACTTGACACTAATCTGACACTGACTGAACTTGACACTGATCCGACACTGACCTGCCCCCTAATTGTCTAATTTAAAATCTACCACAATCCCTTTCAGAGTTATTGTGATTGTGATATTTTCGTCTGTCATATTGCTTAGACATTTCAATTTCGTTTATTCCATACCTTTTAAAATGCGTCCCGATCACAATCCCTTTTAAATGTCAAATAGTGACGGCCTGAATATCTTTCAAATTACGAATTGAAAGGGATTGCGATAGATTTTAAATTAGACAATTAGCCCCCTGACCTTGACCTGTTACTGAACGCAATGACTTGACACTAGCCTGACACCGACCTGACACCGGCACGGCTAACACACTAACCTGACATTGACCCTGATCTGACTCTGAGCAGACACTGACACCGATTTAGACACACCTTAATTGTCACTGACACACTCATAAGTCATGAGATATGTCATGATCATGACATTATTTCACACACAGGCTGGGAAGTATCCACCACAAAGACTTGCGCGTCTATCGGCGGTGTTTGTGGCGCCCGCACAGGTGTTACTCGTCGCCGACTGTAGCTGACTGCCAGCCGGGTAGGCGGAGCTATCAGCTTCTGCCGCATTAGGGGACCATAACATAAGTCTGATACTGACACACTCTGACCAGTCTGTCAGGACACACTGACCTCGGTCTCACCTGATGTAAAATTGACCTGACACTGTTTAGACACTGACGATACCTCTGATCAGTGTCCAGACTTGTCACTGACCGGACACGGACACTCGCTTACACTGTCACTAACTTACACCGACACTGATACTAAAACTGACATTTATGTATGTACACTTAGGTTGGGAAGTGTCAACAGCGTGCGTAGCGGGCGGGCTGGCGCGGCTGCCGGCGGTGTTTGTGGCGCCCGCACAGGCGCTACTCGTCGCCGCTATAGCCGACTGCCAGCCCGCCCCAGCGAGGCGGAGCTATCAGCCGCTGCCCCGCTAGGGGATGACGGACTTTTAGTTCGAATAAGTTAATTATTTTGTTGAAAATAGATTTATGCTGTTTTCTATATAATATCAACTTTTAAGTGGTTTTTTTATATCTAATGCGTTGGCAGTGTTTCCAATTTAGTATCGTTTCTACGTACGTAGAAAGCCTGCGTACACAAAATAAAATGCCGAAAATAAAGTATTGTTTAAAAAAAACCCTGATTCAGTCAGATAGTTTTTATTGTGTTTTAGAAATACAGTAGGATTATAAATTTTTATTTATGCATTTTACAATGCTATTTTTATTAACACACATAGAAACAGTTCCAAATGTTACAATAAAACAGTTATTTGAAACGTGTTTTATTTGGTTGTTAAAGTCTGCGGATCATAGTAACGCACACAAATAATGAATTATAGCGCGCAGGTTGAAGACAAGGGTCATTCATCAAACATTTAAAATCCAATGTATTAAATATTAAACAAGAAAATATACTAGAAAAAAGCAACTAGTCTCATGTCGCCCTGACGGGATAACATGAGACTAGTTGCTTTTTTCTGCAGACTTGCAGACTTTAACAACCAAATAAAACACGTTTCAAATAACTGTTTTATTGTAACATTTGGAACTGTTTCTATGTGTGTTATCATAAAAAAATAACTTTAATAGATACTGAAACAAATTCACTAAAAGACGGTGGGGTACAGGGGGATCGACTAGGTTTGAAATTTTAAGTTTGAATTTGGTTTATCACATTTTGATCTATCAAACCTGACAAGTATTTTAAACTAATCCATTTGTAGGCGATTCTTAAGTTTATAGTCCGATTTTTAATTCAATAGAGTAACAGTTGTCAATGTCACTTTGTAAAAATAATTTTGTTTTAAAATGATTTGTTCAGATCCAGTTCAAGATCAGTAAGTATTGATTCCTTTCTAGTACACAAATTCAATATTAACATTAAAGCTACATTATAATGACCGCATTATTTGTACAAAATGACATTTGGAACCTGTCGAATGACTCTCTACTGAAATTAAGGCTGGCTTTAGTGCAAATGTGTGTGAGTGTAGGGTCAACTTTATTGCACCACTTTGTAATGTCACTGTTTAATGTTCTTTGTTATAATCCTACTGTAAACGATATTATAGAACTAGAATAAAATGGTCGATAAAGTGGCCTTAGGACAGCCTTACGCTAGATCGGATATTGAGCTCTGTGACATAATAAATAAGGTCCAAGTTAGTTTTCAATGTAGAATAGTTATAGTTTTATAGTTTTTCCTTTAGCGTTATGAACGATTGACTGAATGGAATGTCTTCATGGTGGTTATTACATATAATGTAATTTCTTAATTAGTAATATAAATTATTACTAGAAATTATCGATGTCTCACATATTTATCAGACGGACAATTTTTCTTATTAAATAGAGCTCAGAATGTTTCGCCGAAACACTATTATTCGATAGAACGTTTCGTCAAAATGAATCTCATTGGTCATTCGGTCAACCGAAAGCGAATGCCGAGCTTAATGAAAAGATCACATTATCTAGGCTACATACAATGATTTCGGCGAAACGTTTTTTCGACAAAACGTTTTATCTACTAAGGGTATTTCGACGAACCATTCTGATCTTTAGCGTTGTAAATGCAACAATTAAAAATCATTAATAGGTAGTAGATGCACTTCGTTAACTCTTACTACTTTGAAAAATGGGTCCGTTTCGCCCTACCTAATATAACAGAGAGCTTACAGAACACAAGGAAGATGTTAGATAATGGACTGGATTTCCACATTCATTACAGTGTTGAGACGAATAGTCTACTATCGACCTTCCATGTTAATATAAGCGTTATTCGCTTTGCAACTCGCGCGCTTGCGTCGGGAGAGAGAAATTTTAGGCGAATAGCGAGCTTATGTTCATAAATGGAAGGTCGCTATTCGCCTGATCACCTCGCCACGCGAATGTATGTGTAAATCCAATAAGAAGCGCGTTGCATCTGTTTTGCGCGGAACACAGAAGCAGTCCATACATTTCCTTTTGTACGATTTTGAATTTCTTCACGTTGTCAGGTTGTCAACGTGCTTGTTTTGAGGTGAGGCATCTTCCAAGTATAAAATAAAATGTGATAAAAATATTGTAGTAGGTAGTATAATAGGTAGATAATATTTTTTTTATATTAGAGTCAAAAGATTTGTTATAAATTACCAGCTCATACTCATAAGACTTTCATTCCAATTTACTAGTCATAGGTATAAGTTGTTTAATAATTTGTAAGTACCTAAGTATGAATAAAAGAGATGAGTTTCCAAAGAAAAATGTTTTATTTGAAATTCTAATAATATCACAAATCGTCCAAAATCGTTTCTATAATAACTTTAATATAAATAGAATAAGAGCTAAAATAAAATTAAATCTAATCACAGTCATAGAATAGTATATCTTACAATTTCATTCTTAAACTTAACATCTATTTGGTTTTGAGTAAAAAATAATTTTACTAAAGTATATTCCACGAAACGAACTTATAAAGAAAATCGTCCATGGGCGCCCATCATTGGTTAACGCGCGTCACCTTCAATAGCCACTGCATTTCCTAAGATTGTCTTACATGTCGCATTCGCATTTTGTTCAGTACTTTCATAGCTCTCGCTGTGATCGGACGTCGGTGTTAGTGATAAAATATTTAAGATGTCTGATAGTAAAAAATTTGAAGTTGTAATGAAGAATTAAGAAATAACGTAGGTAATATAAATCTTCGCTTATTGTTATTATGCCTAGCCGCGCGCATTGACCAATGAGCTGCGAGTATTTTGTTCCCTATGAGTGCGACTCGTGGAACGGACTATAAGCGAACTAATGTCATCACAACATTAAGTAGGAGAAGCGACACGAATACGTTTCTAAAACTAGTTATTTTATTTATTTAATATTTGCAAACATTTCGTTGTTTTATCCAGTTTTGTTAGGCTGTCGTCACACTATGACACTTGTCGCAGCGACAAGGCAGCTCGGAGAAATGAGAGAAACTACGGGAATGTATACTAATATTGTGATTTATAAAGATAAATTGAAAAAAAATCAATGCGCTTTATTGCTAGCAAGTGCTATGTTTTTAAAAATAAGTATAAAAAAATGGAAACTTCCTTATTGTGTAAGACTACCTTAGTAAAAGTTTATTGTAATTGTTTTTGCCTCTGTGTTTCTTTTCTCGCTGCGACAGGCGTTACCGTTTGCAACCTACATAAATATAGAATATTTCGAAATTGAATTTATTTCATAACCACTTTTAAGATGGCACATTGGATAATTATTATAAAGGCAATTCGATTTTAACGCTTGTCTTGAATGGAAAACATGAAAATAAATAAGAATTGTTCAAGTTTCTAGTAACTAACAAGACAAACGTAGCTAACTGCTAAATTGTGCCTTTCTTTAAATAAAAAACTTAAAAAACTAATTATAATGCTATGAGCAGTGAACACAATATCTAAATAGCTCTCTCTAGCTGGGGCTAGTTAACTTATTATAATACGAAGATTTTCGAGACTCATATTCGAGAAACAATTACTTTTAATCATCTCCGGATGATACAATAATTGACATAAATTACGATAAGGCGAAATCATTATAATACTGATGGATTTTGAGTCTTATCAAGTTGAGATAAAGTCAAAAACCATTTTAATACTACCTATGCTACAAAAATTTCACTAGTTTTAGATTTTTTTAAAATCGTCCACAGCATAAAAAGTGTTATCTCGTATAACAGATTCATTTATATCACTAAAATATACAACAGTGATTGATTTAAGACCTTGGCTTACAACAAGACATTATCACTGGAATAATAAAATAATTAAAAAACTGTGGACGTAAAATCCAAATTCGATTGCCTTAAAAAATGTCGTGTAACATCAAATGGCGCGGGAAAAGATAGCGTCGTCAAGATGGCGGCATCAAAATGGCGTCCTCAAGATGGCGTCAAAGATGGCGGCTACGATGCTTCCGCTGGCGCTTGCTGCTTCAGTAGTTCCCAGTACAAGCCGCGTTTGCGGACTAATTCCTCGTGAGATCCGATTTCTGCTACTACACCTGAGGGGAAATGTATAGCGTTAGAGATTGGACTTTTAAGGTTAAAGTTTTCAAAGACATAATGCCAAAATGTCGTGAAGGTGATGTAACGTTGAAATACAATAATATATTATTAGTAATAATATAATATAATGGTAACTAAGTTTTTATTTTATGCCATGCTTGACTGCGACTCAAATTGTGATATAGACTGTGCTAGCTGCTAAGACTCTATATGCTCATGCTCATGGCCGCGCTTGACAGACTGATCGTATTCGATCACGTTTGTTAAGCAAAGTTCGGCCCGGTCAGGTGTCGGATGGGTGACCGTAAAGTGGCATTACAACTGAGCGCTTTCGTGCTTCGGAGGGCACGATAAACCGTCGGTCCCGGCTTTTGTCATTTGATTACAGTCGTTAAGCCAAGTCAGAGGCCTTATAGGCGGCTTGATAAACTTTGATACCGGAGGTGGACACTAATACTCACTCGATAAGAAGAAGAAAAATATATTCGAAAACTAATAGGCCATGTTGCGAGCTGGCAACCTGCCACCTGCCCTGATCAGATCAGTTGGGTGTGTATAACGATCTGGATCTCCTGCATTAATTCCCTGGATAGCCATTAGATCACGGCTCGGTTAATACTTGGTGGTGAACCAAGGCTTCAAAGTTGTCGTTTACATGAAAATCTACTGGTGTCCTTAATTATATGGCCACATCGGGCAACCTATGTGTAAGTCCCTGTTCTCCTTACCTTGGTGCAGCACAGCGATGTGGTGCGCGCGGCGGACGGTGGCGAGGCGATGCGCGATGATGACGGTGTGAGTGTAGGTATGTATGTCATCAGTCCCTGTTCTCCTTACCTTGGTGCAGCACAGCGATGTGGTGCGCGCGGCGGACGGTGGCGAGGCGATGCGCGATGATGACGGTGTGAGTGTAGGTATGTATGTCATCAGTCCCTGTTCTCCTTACCTTGGTGCAGCACAGCGATGTGGTGCGCGCGGCGGACGGTGGCGAGGCGATGCGCGATGATGACGGTGTGAGTGTAGGTATGTATGTCATCAGTCCCTGTTCTCCTTACCTTGGTGCAGCACAGCGATGTGGTGCGCGCGGCGGACGGTGGCGAGGCGATGCGCGATGATGACGGTGTGAGTGTAGGTATGTATGTCATCAGTCCCTGTTCTCCTTACCTTGGTGCAGCACAGCGATGTGGTGCGCGCGGCGGACGGTGGCGAGGCGATGCGCGATGATGACGGTGTGAGTGTAGGTATGTATGTCATCAGTCCCTGTTCTCCTTACCTTGGTGCAGCACAGCGATGTGGTGCGCGCGGCGGACGGTGGCGAGGCGATGCGCGATGATGACGGTGTGAGTGTAGGTATGTATGTCATCAGTCCCTGTTCTCCTTACCTTGGTGCAGCACAGCGATGTGGTGCGCGCGGCGGACGGTGGCGAGGCGATGCGCGATGATGACGGTGTGAGTGTAGGTATGTATGTCATCAGTCCCTGTTCTCCTTACCTTGGTGCAGCACAGCGATGTGGTGCGCGCGGCGGACGGTGGCGAGGCGATGCGCGATGATGACGGTGTGAGTGTAGGTATGTATGTCATCAGTCCCTGTTCTCCTTACCTTGGTGCAGCACAGCGATGTGGTGCGCGCGGCGGACGGTGGCGAGGCGATGCGCGATGATGACGGTGTGAGTGTAGGTATGTATGTCATCAGTCCCTGTTCTCCTTACCTTGGTGCAGCACAGCGATGTGGTGCGCGCGGCGGACGGTGGCGAGGCGATGCGCGATGATGACGGTGTGAGTGTAGGTATGTATGTCATCAGTCCCTGTTCTCCTTACCTTGGTGCAGCACAGCGATGTGGTGCGCGCGGCGGACGGTGGCGAGGCGATGCGCGATGATGACGGTGTGAGTGTAGGTATGTATGTCATCAGTCCCTGTTCTCCTTACCTTGGTGCAGCACAGCGATGTGGTGCGCGCGGCGGACGGTGGCGAGGCGATGCGCGATGATGACGGTGTGAGTGTAGGTATGTATGTCATCAGTCCCTGTTCTCCTTACCTTGGTGCAGCACAGCGATGTGGTGCGCGCGGCGGACGGTGGCGAGGCGATGCGCGATGATGACGGTGTGAGTGTAGGTATGTATGTCATCAGTCCCTGTTCTCCTTACCTTGGTGCAGCACAGCGATGTGGTGCGCGCGGCGGACGGTGGCGAGGCGATGCGCGATGATGACGGTGCTGCGGCCCGCCGACGCCGCCTCGAGCGCCGCTTGCACCGTCTGCGATACAAACACGAACGATTGGTTAGTGTTATATTTTTATTTAAATAAATAAATATTTGTATGCAAATATTTATTTATCACACCAATAGCCCACGTTAAGTTTCATGAAGAACTTGTGTTATGTATAGGTACTGATAACGGATGAACATAGGTACTTATATACTTTTTTTTGTAAATACATACTTAAAATACGGTCGCTAACTATGGGTCTGATAAGGAGGATCAAGGTAACTCAGCGTGCAATGGAGAGAGCGAAGCTCGGCGTTTCCCTGCGTGATCGAATCAGAAATGAGGAGATCCGCAGGAGAACAAAAGTTACTGGCATCGCTCGAAGGATTGCTCAGCTGAAGTGGCAGTGGGCGGGACACATAGCGAGAAGAACCGGTGGCCGTTGGGGCGGAAAGGTTCTGGAATGGCGACCGCGTACCGGACGACGCTCCGTGGGTAGGCCCCCACAAGGTGGACCGACGATCTGGTGAAGGTCGCGGGAAGCCGCTGGATGCGGGCAGCACACGACCGATCGTCGTGGAGATCCTTGGGGGCGGCCTATACCCAGCAGTGGGTGTCATATGGCTGAGACGTCGACGACGATGACTTAAAATACGTATTAAACACCCAGACCAAGACAAATAGACATGTTCATGCACACAAATATTTGTCTTGTCCGGGGATCCACCGGGGATCCGGGACCTCTGGCGCAGCAAGCTGGGTTTGTACCCCTGCGCCAAACAGGTCGTCTTAATTACTTGTAATGGGCTTGTTCTTGATCCCAATCAAGCCCGAGGGCCAAGAAAGGAACCACGATGAAGCGAGCTAACCCAGAAGGGAAATGCACCCTTGCTTTGAAGGTCGCGTTTTAAGTACTTGGAAATACAGACGCAGGGAGGGAGTTCCTCTCCTTTGCTATGCGCAATATAAAAGATGTTGAGTAGCGCTTTGTGCGACATTTTAGAATATCTACCAAGAAAGCGTATAATTGTGGGATGTTATTATAATTATGGGAAATGATACCATGTGAAAGATCAGTGCCATGGTACTGAGAACATTTAAATAGCTGATGATGCAAGAAAATTTCTTGAACAAAAATAAATGTGTTGCTTAACGAAAACTATTCGTCGATTTATATTTCCATAATTTCGTTTTGACAGAATGAAGTTTCTTATAAATGGAAACGTAAAAAATGTGAGAAAAAAGTAAAAACAACATGTTTCTTTTCGCATACAAGTTACGGAGTAAATTAAAAATAACTTTTGATAGAACAATGTTATATAAAAATTAAATCCTTACATATTAATAGCGGCTTCCTTAAAATTATAACGGTATATGAAAATTACTAACCTTCTCACTATTGGCATCCAATGCAGATGTAGCTTCATCAAGTAACAGCACACTGGGGTCTCTCACTAATGCTCTCGCGATGGCCACGCGTTGTTTCTGTCCGCCCGATAAAGAGGCACCGCCACCGCCTAGTACTGTGTCGTAGCCCTGAGGATGATAACGAGTCATATTACTACTAATACGACATAAAAATAGGCTTATAAAAATCTATCATAGTAGAAATCATCTCAACTAAAAACTACCATATCAAAAACCACTTTAACCAAAAACTACTATACCAAAAATCATCCAAATCAAAAACTATCATACGAAAAACCATTTAAATAAAAAACTACTACCCCAAAAATCATCTAAACCAAAAACTACCACACTAAAAATCACCCAAAGCAGAAACTACCATACTAAAATCCATTCAAACAAAAAACTACCATACTAAAATTCACCCCCACTAAAAACTACAATACCACACTAAAACTACTATACCAAAAAACTACTATACAAAAAACTACCAAACTCACCAAAGGCAATCCCGCTATAAACGAATGTACATTTGCTTGCTGCGCAGCCTTGATAATTTCCTCCAAAGGAACGTCCCTAGAGTTGTCCCCATACGCGATATTGTCTCGAATACTCCTCGAGAATAGCGAAGGCTCTTGTTGAACGAGACCGAACTGGGCCCGAAGTTGGGGAAGGGTTAGGTCGCGTTTGATGTCGAAGCCGTCCAGTTTCTGTGGAAGATCGAGGGTTAGATCATGATGATCTGATACAGTTTGATGATTTTATTACTATAATAACATGGTGGTAGCTAGCCAGGACAACAAGTCCTATCACCAACCAAATCGATAATAATACGTATCCGCCTATTGGGAATCGAACCCAGGACCTCTGGATCTAATACCGGTGGTGTTACCATTAGACCACAGAGGCGGTCGTTACCACAAGGCGTGGTGTAGGGATTAGACCCTTGGTTCAGAATTGGACTGACTGGGTTTACAAATTGTACTGAGGCTCTTTGTAGTGTATTCGTCTATTAGCGAATGAACGTTCGGCCCGATTGTTACCGAATGCTCGCACAGAGCACGCCCACAATATGTACTTTAGATAATAGTAGGAAAAAAACAGCCCTTGACGAGTTCCTTGCTGGTTCTTCTGGTTACGCGGTCTCCCGCCGTAGGGTTTGTGAACCGATGGCGTAGCTTCTTTGACGTTCATAAGTGCTTGTAACAGCCTAGACGAATAAATTACATTACATTTTGAATTGAATTACTCACCACAGTCCCATCGGTCGGTTCATAAGCTCGCTGCAACAGTTGCACTAACGTAGATTTCCCACATCCCGAAGCTCCAACGAGCGCGAGCGTTCGGCCCGCTTGTAACCGAATGCTCGCGCCGCGGAGGACCGCGGCTTGAGGCCGGGAAGGATAGCGGAAATTAATGTTCGAGAATTCAAGTTCGCCGCGGGCTCGCTGTTGATAAAAAAAAAACAATAAATAACTATAAAAAGTAACCCCTATTTCCCTAAAGCTTTTTTGAATATATTTTTTTATTGGACTTATCGAATAGATGTACAGTTTTATCGTTTCCTACACAAGATATAATTAACACAGTAGAGATGAAGATATTTAGAATGACGAGAAAATAAAACTGGGTTTCCCATGGAATTAGCGGGTGCGGCCGCGGCGAGTGACGACTCTAGTAGTAAGTAATATAATGTGTAATTTAGAATAATCAAGACACGGGCCACTAGCTGGCTGGATACTTCTTCTTCTTTTTATTTAGTGGCGGTTGCTTTTTGGATTTCGCCAATGTCAAGTGAATACGGTGGATTGAGTTAAAATGGAGTCTCACAACACGTGTTATTACGAAAAGAACTCGGGTGAAACTCCTCAAGTCAAGTTCTGGATAGCTTATTTGGTAGTTATTTGTACAATAAGCTATCTAAGTACATATCTGTCTTGTGTGTAAAAGAGAATTATTGTTCGGGGTAAGCCGAAGCGAAATGATTGATAAATGATAAAACTTGGTTATGATAAACTTGATTAACCGAATTATATTTGCACACTAAAACTTGATACAAAATAACTAATGTTAAACGAGTTACGCGCGGCGCTATCGATGGCTAATAGCGAACTGATTTGATCGAGTACATTATTTGAATTATGTGTAAATGAGGTCAAACGTAAAATGCTGATTTGACTAAAATGTACGTAGTTCGTACAATCATCAATACTTGGAGATATTTGATTTCATAGTAAGAAGTGAACTATTTGAAGTCATAACTCACCCATTCTGGCATTTCCTGAGCACTGGGCTCGCTCTCGATGGCCGGCGTCCGCCGCAGCGAGTGTATGATCCGAGCCCCGGCGCGTTTGGCGGCGGCGAAGTTGGGCGCGAACGAGAGCGCCTCCGCCAGCATCCACGCGCCGTAGATTAGGGCTTCGGCCACGCTGGGGACAAACAACCAATGTTATTCATTCATTTATTTAGTTTGGGCTGTTACAACTACTTGCGTGTGTCAGGGAGGCTACGCTATCAGTTCACAAACCTTACGACAAGATACCTTTTAACGAGAATAAGACTAAAATGTAAATGTTAGTGCTGGTTCATTGTAACTTACATAAAACATAAATACAACAGTAACAATTTTCACATTTGTACATGTTGCTCTCGGGCTACCATGTTCAGCTATTTTCATAAATATAAATATATTTTTTACGCAATTTTGTAAGAATAATTTTGCTTATGGTTTACATCACCAAAAGTCGTTTGTCACAAAATTATTGGTTTATTTAAGGGAAACCTGTTATTGGCTTACTAAAGATTTACATAAGTTATTATATGTATAGGCATTGTTAAAGCTGTTGGTTTTCCAAATAAAGAAAAAAAAAATATATAAAAACTTTTTATAAAAAAACAACGGGTTGCACTCCGGGAGTGCCGGCAGAAGTGAAAACCGCTTAAACGAAACAGCAGGAGCTGGCATACATTTTCGCCGCGCGGTAGAAAGGAGGGGGATATTAAGAGATAGATGGCGCTGCCCGTCTAGTAAACAATAGCTCCGTGCATTTTGTCTTGATAAAATAAAAATCTATATTGATTCTCGCAGCAAGTGATATCAGAAGACGCATTAAGTGATAAAGATTGTGTGGAAACGTTATCTTGAGAATTACCCCGTGCAAATTTAAACCTTTGTTTTTGTAGTCGGTTTTTGAAGTTTTCACTTCAAAAACCGACTACAAAAAGTAAAAAATAAAACTTTTGCAGTCGGTGCCAGCCAAGCCATTCTACATTGCACATCTATTAACTGTATTTTTATTTGTATTGCCTTGGCTGGCATCTACTCCAAAAGTTTTATTTTTAGCTTTTGAAGTCGTTAATGATATCTTACACAAGTAAAGACTGTAATTTAACGCCAAAACCCACATCACTGCTTCTTACAAGACAGTCAACAAAAAATTATAAGCAGGTACTTACAGAATAACAGAAGCATAAGGCAGGTTTCTTATAGAAGATTCCAATGTAGGAGCGTTTATACGGGTCCACGACCACGTATTAGTGACGTGAACCTGGTGCCTCTTGATGATAAAGATTCGTTGTTTTTAGTGGAATTTATATCTGTGGCCTTTAATATATTAAATTTTACAAAATTACTTCAAAGTACTTACAGCAGTACTTGGGGGAGGCCTATACCCAGCAGTGGGTGTCATGTGGCTGACACGACGACGACTTACAGCAGTAAAAGTAGACGTATAAGGCAGGCCTTCCCTTCGTTGTCAGATCTTCTCGGATAGATGTTAGTGACAGCCATTTTCAGTGTTTGTCCACTATTATGCTAGCAAAATATACCACAAAATACTTACAGAATAGCAGAAGCATAGGGCAGATCTTCTCTCGCAATCAGATATCCTCCATAGGCCAAAGACACGGCGTATCCAAGTGTAGGAGCGCATAGACACAGTCCATAGACCGGACCACGAATGAGCGACGTGAAACTGATGCCTCTCGATGCGAGGGCCTCGGTGTAGCGGTCCAGCATCGTTTGCTCCACGCCTGGGGGAGGCATATTGGAAAATTATAGTTAAATATATTAGAAGACAAGGTTAATGGTAAACACAAAAAGGGTAAACAAAGTAAACGATTCTATCCTGCTAATAAAATTATTGTGAAAGGTTGGATGTTTGTTTGTATTCGTGATTGTATTTGAATTTGTAATATTTGGACCATGGCCTGAAATAAAAGTACGAGTATTTCATTTAATTTTTATTCGTTAATCAAGCACGCAAAAACGGCTAAACGGATTTAGATGAAATTCATAATAGATAATAATAATTATATTATAAGAAATACCTGAACGCTAGTAGGATCGAGCTCTCGAGGCCCTATCCTTTAATCGTATCTCAACACAATCGTGTTTCAATGACATTTCAATTGTGTTTTAATCGTGTTTCGATTATATCTCAATCGTGTTACAGTCGTATGTCAATTGTCTTTCAATCGTATTTGAGTCGTGTTGAGACCGTGTCTGGCAATAGTACTTACCGAGTGAGTGAACGGTCCTGACGTGTCGGACGGCGTCGGTGGCGACCCTGGCGGCGGCCTCCAGCGCGAGCGCCTCGTCCCGCTCCGCGCGGCGGGTGATCACGCTCTCCAGGCAGATGCCGCCCATCACCTGGCGAACGACGGGCATGTTACAATAGCAGCAAACAAAAACGAGTGTATAATCATCAAAATAAAAAAAAAACTATCTTTTTTCCTCAAGTGGAGTAATCGAAATTCTTAAATTTTTAACCCTGTAGCTGTATAAAGTGAAGCTGTATTATAAATAATTTCAGATAGGTACGCGATATCATGAAACCGAGGAATATACTTGAATAAACCAATTTTTATTTCTTCATTATACAGTTGATGACTTGGTATATTATATTTGTATCAAAAAGCGAATGGTTTTTGGTCCCACTAAATAATAGTTGCCCGAATAATAAACTTATTCTAACACATAAACTTACTGCCTTATGATGCTGCCGCGTTAAAAGTAACAATGTTAAAATCTCAAAGATTTTTGTAGATTTGATGTCATTATAAAGTCATCTAAATGTTTGATCACATCACATTTTTTTTACTACTTCTGTAAAAAGTGAATACTCACACAAGGTACGCTAAGTAGACTGACGAGTGTCATCTTCCATGAGTAGAACATAGCGAGAGTCACACCAATACTCATCGTGCTCACCCCTTGTAGTACAGTACCGAGACGAGTACCTGTGGAAGATATTAACATGTCATCCATGTACACCAAACACTTTTTTTTATATTGATATCATATATTTAATTCTTTTGTTTTTTATAGTTTTTTTTCTCATGTTAGTTAGTAAACCCAAAATACATGCATTATCGTTATAACTTTTTTATTTTATATCAGTTATATTACAATAGTATATGTTATTATGTTTTATAGGCAGTTGGAAAAAGGTGTACGATATATTTAATGACTTCAAAATTGTCATCGTAAGCAAATCGTTTTACTAAAATTATTATCATTACCATATAGTTCGGAAACATCATTTGTTGGTTATGGTTTCGCTTGGAGTGAATATGTTTTTATTGTGTAGTATTACGTGTTTAATAAGGGATTACTTTGTGTACGTGTGTTTTTGTGTATCACTTTTTTTTGTAGTATTGTGATTTTTGTTTAGAGTGGTGTAAGCGTTAGCAGTAACATCTATCACAAACTAATAAATGAATTTTAAACTTTCGCGTTTTGCGTATTTATAATTCAAAACAACACAGCCATAATGTCAAGTTGTAACTACTTATGTAATAACTTTGTGTTTGAGTCCCGTTGCTTTGAGCTATAATTAAAATGCTTTGCATTAGTATAATGGTGTGTATGAGCCTGATGGCATGTATGTGTGTATGTATGTGTGTATGCCTCACCGGTGGCGCCCTGCACGGCGGCGGCGTCGGCGGCGAGGCGCGCGCACAGCGCCCCGACGCTGTTCTGCGGCAGATCGAACCACGCTTGTTCCTGTAATAACATGATTATGTTAAACTAAAAACAACAAAAATCTTTTAACCGCCTCTGTTGTACAACCCCCGGTATCAGACCCAGGGGTCCCGGGTTCGATTCCCAATGGGGTACATATTCGGTTTGGTTTGTTGTAAGACTTGTTGTGAGTGCGCCTGGTTAGCTCCCACCGTCTCATCTAAGTCTGACTATAACAACAATGTTTTCAACATTGTTTTGTACCAGAGATAAGATAGCCAGTTCCTCTGCGGTGGATGATTCCGGGAGAGCCTTATTGATACTTAACATCAGATATGATGAAGGCTAAGAGACTCCTCGTAGTTCATAAAAAACCCATTAATATCGTATTCTATGTACAGATTGCAACACAAATTATAATTAGTGTTTCTTTTAGCGTATGATTGTCGTATACTTAATTTACCAAGTTATGATATAAAATAACTGATATTTTAATCGGTCGATTGAAAAATTAAAACATAATTATTACAAACAAGATTTTTGTTTGTTAATCATCATAATCATCAACAGCCATTGAAATAAAAATTTACTGCAGGACATAAGCCTCCTCCTTAGTGCGCCACAAACAGTGGCTGTTTCTGTTCTTAAATGTTTAATTCGTCCTTTCGTCACATACAGCAAATCCCTTAGCTGTTTAGAGCCTAATGCATATCTTCATACCACATTTTTTCGTAGCACCATACTAAAAGAAGTTAATTTTTCTGATTTTTTTTAATGAAATTTACCTGTTTAAGATAGTTTTCGAAGCACAACTTCCTCAATCGATCAGTCAGCGAAACGCCAGCCTTTGAAAACAGCCATGTTTGTAGGAAAGTAACGGCACCACAGATAGCGGCTGCTAACAAGAAATATAGCGCGTAGCGACGAGACTCGGAGAGGATGAGCGAGTGGTCCGTCCACGCGAACATCTGGGGAGGGAATATTTAAAATAATGAAACATATTTCATTGGTATCTTTTATGAATCACAATATAGTTACAGTGACAAGCAATGAAATGTATACAATATACAACCTTATAGCATTGACACACGGAAAGAAAGCTCTCTGTGTCCACAAATGTCATTCATTATAGAATGAATGATGAAAGTACAGGTGTTTAGGACTTGAAATTAAAATTAATGTTTGTAATACGAAATATTTGAATCCAGTAAATTTTAAGTCTATTGATTCTAGTAGGAGATAGGTCCACCTTGGTTAAGATACTTATCAAGCACTGTTATTTTTACATGATTAACAATAATAATTAGGTAACAAAGTTCTGTAAGCCTATCTCTTATTGAGGATAGGTTATTGAAGTCCCAAAATCTACTCACCCCATACAACTTGGAGAGCAAAAGCGCAAAAGTAGGCATAGTTGCGCCGACCAATAGCGAAGCGACCGCTCCTCCAACTAACAACCTCCATTCTGGAGAGTTCAGCTTCAGAAGCGACCAGGTCGATACTTCAGGGATCTCTTCTTGTGGTTCCTCTGTCTCGTCGATAGATGGCGTTGTTTCTAAAGGAGTGGTTATGCTGCCCATACGTTTGCTGCCGCGGATCATGGAGTCTGCAAAAAAAGAAAGAAAAATCAGACGATTGTGAAGTAAGAATGAATAATATTAACTTATAATTAGGCGCCTAAATTGAAGAAAGTATGGAGGCAATATAAATTTAATAAAATGACAATGTACAATACTGTCCACAAGCCATCATGGACATGTAGTAGATTCAACACGTCTTGTGTTACTAATTGATTCAAATACAGATTTTTTATCCCTAGCTTAAAAAAAACAAACCATTTTTAACTAAGAATGATAGTACCAAATATATATTTTGGGTAAATAAATCGCACTAAATAGTCCCCAAAAGTTGTTTTATTGTAATTGGTATTAATAAAAATATTACTCCTATAAGTAGACCTTCTGTGAAAAAATGGTCTTCTCATCTTTTTAACTTCCTCGACTACTGCAGTTTTCTACCTTTTGTTATAAGAGAATAACTACCTTCGCGTAGACCTTGATAAAACTAACCTCTAAGCGTAGACCTTCTCTGGAAAGACGGTCTTCTCATCTCCTTAACCTCTTCAAATTCTTCCTCCAAATCGTCATTCTTCACCGCATCAGCGCTCTGCTGCGTCATATCTTCCTGAACTAGTTTCCAGTACAATCCTTGCTTTTCTAGGAGTTCTAGATGAGTTCCTTCTTCTAAAGCAGCTCCTTGTTGCATGTAAACTATTCTGGAAGCGTTCACGATTGTGGAGAGACGGTGGGAGACTACTAAAGTTGTTCGGCCTTTGCTTGCTGCGTCTAGAGCTGCTTGTACCTGGGGAAGATAGTTCAGTTTAGCGTGGGAGTGCAAGTTGTGTACTTCAAGACTTAAGGTAATGTATTGTAAATCCTCAGTGATTGAGGATTTCGCGAGAGGCTCGCTTCCATCTTCAGCCTTATCAATACATAACATCACGTATGATGAAAGCTGAGTCTCCCCGTCGTGAATAAAAAATAATCTAAATGAAAGTGGCTACAAGTGAGGCTTAGAGGGCACAACCAGATTGTCTACCTTAAGGATTTATCATTGTTTAACATGAAAGGGTGAATATTCTATTGATGCTTAGTCAGAACCGTATTTCGAATTTTAGTGTTATTATAACATTATAATAAGAAGAATTGTGTAAATGAGGACCGCAATTGAAACCCGACTGAGATACAATTATAAGAGAATTGAAACACAATTGAGATACTATTTAAGGCAATTGAAGCACGATTGCGATACAATTGTAAGACTATTGAAACACTGTTGTGATACAATTGTAAGACAATTGAAACACGATTGTTATCTAAATTTGACACTACACATTAACAGAATATGATAAAGTCTAAACATTGCCTATAGTTGATATAAGTTTTAAAAGTGATTAGCAACGTTATATATACCTGTCTCTCAGCAGTCGGATCCAAAGCAGAAGTCGGCTCGTCCAGCAGCAATATGCTCGGGTTCCGCAGCAGCGCGCGCGCGATGGCCACTCGCTGCTTCTGTCCGCCCGACAGCGACGTGCCGCTGCCGCCCAGCATCGTGTTGTAGCCCTGGGGAGAACAAATCGTAAATAAATAAATATTTCTTACCCTCACCTCAATTAACCTAGCCCAAAAGTAAGCACTGTAAGGCTTGTGTTATGGGATACTAGTGTAACGGATATAAATACATATAATTATACATATACAAAGTTATTTATGTTAACCCAAAACCTCAAAACCATTGGACTCGTCGTAACAAATAACTTTTTGTATGGAAGTTAGCCTGAAGTCGCGATAAAAATATCAGTTGTTTCATAGAACATTTTATTTGAACTCTGCTAAAATGTATGAAACGGCTGATTATTTTTACAGGGTGGGTCCCATACTGAAAGTTGTTTGTAATAATAAGTAATAAAAATAGATCGAGGTTTTGGGTATATATAAAATAACGTTGTATACGTATTTATATAAAGAAATATTTATAAACGTCCATGTCTCCCCGTACGAATGCTCGTATTCATCATACTAACATTTGCACCGGGATTTGAACCCAGGACCTCAAAGTAGGCGACACCTTAAAACCGGTGTACCACCACTCTACCACGGCGGTCGTCAAATAATCATTTACACGAAATTATTTCTTACTTATCTGTAAGTAAACGATCTAAGCTGGACAAAAGAGACTGAAGAAAAGTGGTCATAAATGGGCATCAAAATCTGACACGGCAGTTTTGAGAAAAAGATTATTACTTTGCAAATAAGGTAGCGAAGACTTAGTTTTCCAAAACCTTTAGGTATATAATTTGAAAACAACATGAAAAGTTACCAAATTCAAATTTTCGTCATTACCCAAAATGGAGACTGCATTCATGACATGTATGACCATATTTTATGCAAATAAATAAATAAAATGAATATAATATTTTTTGGCAATCAAAGCCCGCATCTTTTGTAAATATAATAGTCATTTTATGACTTTTGCATTTTTCAATGCTATTTTTATACTCATGATAAATTGTAAATAGAAAAATATTGGAAAAAACCAACTCTGCCACAAGTGAATTCTCAGAGGGGAATCGAACCCACGATCTTTAGGAATCCAGGATGGTTTTTTATTCAGATTCTTTGGGAAAAGCAATAGGCCGGAATCCCAAAGGTCGTGTTATTTTTTTTATTGTATTTTACAGTATATGGATTATTGCGACCCGTTTTTGTTATATGTGTTCTTAAATAATATTTTTTATTTTTTTACCTAAAAGTACACCAACAGTTTTACATGTAATTTCATACAAGTAGGTCATATCGTTAACAATGGTTAAGTCATGCGGTCCTCACCTGGGCCAGCCTGGAGATGAACCCGTGCGCGTGGGCGGTGCGCGCGGCGGCCTCCACCTGCGCGTCGGTGGCGGCGGCGCCGAGCGCGATGTTCTCGCGGATGGAGCCCGCGAACAGGACCGGCTCTTGTCCGACCACGCCTGCACCACGACAACACATTATAAACGTCGCATATAACAGTCCACTTTTATGAATGTGCAGGTTATATAATGATAATGTCAATGGTTTGGAAATATTCTCTCAGAGCTCACACTCATATTATAATAAATAAATAAATATTTCCATACAATCACACCAATTACCTAGCCCACGTTAAGTATCATGAAGAACTTGTGTTATGGATACTAGATAACGGATAAACATACTTATATACTTTTTTTTTGTAAATACATACATAATATATATATTAAACACCCAGACCAAGACAAATAGACATGATTATGAAGCTATAAAACACCTTTATAGTAAAACACCTACAGTTTGATGTTAAACTTTTATATTGTTTAAGTGTTAGAGTAAGTATCTGATGTTGCAATTCGTTTATACTCTCAATGTTTCTAAAAATGTATTAAATTGTATTCTGTAGTTGTGACTATAAGTAAATAAATAAAATAAATAAGCTGCTATTTACTATTATCCTTTTGGAAGTAGTCATGGATAATATTGATCACCAGAGTAATTGTCTAATTTTAAAATCTATCGCAATCCAGTTCAAGTCGTCATCTGAAAGATATTTATATTCTTCAAACTGTCACTATTTGACATTTGACAGGGACTGTGGTCGGTATTGAATGAACGAAATTGAACTGTCTAAGCAAAGTGACACTCGAAAATATATTTCAAATGTATGGAGAAGTGTCAAATGAAGTGTCCTTTTAAACATCAATCGTTCCGAAAGGGATTGCGACTATAAGTTACACAATTCCATATATCACTATCACAATCACTGACCAATACCGGTAAAAAGTGGTGCAGATCCAACACGACAGCAATCTTACAGTACAATTCTTTGCAATCACCTATAAGTCACTTATTTCAAAGTACAAGAATAAAAAAGACATGCCGTCAACTGTACATTATTAACTCACCAATACTAGTCCTGAAGTGGTGCAAATCCAGATCATTTAGAGGATGTCCATCAACCAACACACGACCACTATCCGGCTCGTATAAGCGTTGTAACAGTTGTAGTAATGTTGATTTGCCGCAACCAGAACTGCCTACTAGGGCTATGGTCTCGCCTGCTTTCACTTTGAGGGTTAGACCGCGAAGCACCTGGAGATGATAGTACAATATTAGTTATTTATAATGTATTGTTAAAATAAATAAATGTGTAATAATTACGTTTAACAAGAAAGCTTTGAAAGAGTCATTATAAGATATTTGCTAGGTTATGATTTTTTCCTCGAACCTTTGCAACTCAAACAGTAAGATTACTCAACGCTCCAGCGTCGTTTACGTAATTTAGGTAAAATTATTAATAACCTTTTTAATTTATAAATATTGTCGCAAATTGTTATACTTTATAAAGAAAAGGGGTCATAGTAAAAGCCTCCTTTATTGAAATTTCAAGTTAATAAGGAGAAGTTGACACAAGACAGACGTACATGGACTCACTGAAAGCCGATAGTTACCTACCTACTCTTTTTAATTCGCAGTCGTAACTTGGAGAAGAAACACGTATTCAAATAGACAGACCTTCTAACTTGTCCAAATAAGAATGTATTTCATCGGTATTCTAAGTCTATTATAGCTAGTAAGATTATGATTACCATCATATAGAAGAAACAAGTCAATTTACACAAAGTAACACGATAAAAGGAAAATAAAATGGTCCATCAGAAGTATCAGAACCACCAAAAGAAAGATAGAAAAACGTACCTTAACATCGGGCCTCGAAGGATAATTGAAGTACAAGTTCTCAAACGTGATATCGCCCTTAAACTTGTCAGGTTTAACCCCCCTCTGTTCCAGGGCGTTAATCTTGGACTTGCGTTGGAGGAGCTTGAACAGGGCCTTGGCGGCCCCGCGAGCGGTCGAGAAGGTTTCCAGGTGCGGTTGGCACATTGCGATGTTTTGGGCTGCCATGAAGGTGCAGAACAGGATCTAGAAGGGTTAGATAAAGTTGATCTCGTTCTTTGTTAAAGTCAGCGTGGAAAGTTTAAGTTATGCGGTGAAATAAAATATACAAAGCGAAAATCTGAGACGTGTCACTTTGAACAAAAAGTTTGAAACATTGATGATGTTCTACTTATTGTAAATTAAATATAAGATCCTCGCCCTTTCTTTCATTAGTTATTGTTAAATAATATTTCTTTTAAGTTGAACTATCAAGATACAAAAAATCTTTGCATTAATCGCTGAATATATACTATTATATTATACTATTTGAATAAACAAACTCTTCAGGTTTACTACGTGAGATGCTAAAAAAAAAAAACTAATGTTAATTTATAATAAAAAGAATGTTAATATGATATATTATATGATGAATGTTGAATTAAAAATATACAATGCATGTTAATTTAATATGATAACTATAATAACTATATTATATAATGAATATGAATATGAATTAAAATATGAATCTAAATTGAATATAAAATTAATGTTAATTTAAAAAGGTACATAATTAATTTAAACTTGTCATACCTCGTACAGATGTTACATTTAATCAGCAAATAAAAGTTTGAAGTAGGAAGTTTGATGATTGACTGTTCGACTCACCGTGAGCATAATCCCCGGATGGTACTGCTGCTCCGCCGCCGGCAGCGGCATGTCCCGGACGCACAGCGCGGCGCCGTACAGGAACACGACGGCGTTGAGCGCGTACGTGAGCAGCCAGCCCGCGCCCGCGCCCGCGCCCGCCCACGCTCCGCGCCGGGAAGCCGCTTTGCGAGCCCCACCGAGGCCTGACACGTATCTATATCAAAAGATAATTGTAGCATATAAAAATAACCGATATTACAGTGCTTTTGAGTACTATTGAGATATAATTGCAAAAAAAACGATTGAGATACGATGGAAACACGATTAAGATACAATTGAAACACGATTGAGTTACAATTGAATCACGATTGAGATACAATTGCAACACGATCGATATACAATTGAGACACGATTGAGATACAATTGAAACACAATTGAGATACACTTGAAACAAGATTATGATTAAACGTAAGCAGAGTTGACGTTAGACGCGTACGTGAGATCTAACACCCACCCGTAAGCCTCGGAGAGAAGCTTCTTTACGAACCCCACCAGATCCAGATACGTATCTATAAAGGTCATCGTCATCCGTTAGTCTCTTTATTCAGTCAGGCCAAAGGCACATATTTTATTTCAATTGCATAGTACAACTTCTGTACGTTACTACTATTATTATTTTAAGATTGTGTATATACTGTCAATAAACTATAGTGGCACCACCCGCACTCGCTCACGCGTTTATTAAAAACCATGACTTAATTACGAAATGATTTTAGACAACGATTTCTGTATGGCTTTCGATAGAGTATTCCACCATGATAAACTATATCTAGTTTATTCTATTGTTGAAGGTTTCAGATAAAAGTAATACGTAATTGTGAATACATCATCTAACATATTACTTACTGTAAAATCATAGCAGAATAGCTATGATTGTTAATCAAGATAACTCAATTAGTCGATTTTAAGCATACCCCAAGGGTCACATCTGGGACTCATGTTTTTTCTTCTCAATAAGAACATTTTTATACGTTACCTGTTAAGTTCCTTCTCTTCGCCAGCATATGCGCGCACGGTGCGCACAGCGGTGAGAGCTTCTTCTACCACTCGCGCCGCCGAACCGTATGCACGCGTTTCTTCGCCCGACCAGTGGGTTTGATACTATGGGATGGAACAGAATCATTAGACTGGTAAAAAAATTATGCTATTGTTAAAAAATACTTCAAAACGAAACAAATTGTTTAAAGTAATACAATATTTGATTTAAAACGACAACTGTTTAATAACACTATATTTGCTCCAGAGTTGCTAACCTGAATTGATTTTAATACACAATTTTAGTCTCGTCACCCAAACAATGCTATTTTATACTTATGATGAATCTTAAATAGAAAAATATTGGAAAACATCAACTCTCATCTGAGAATTCACTTGTGGCAGAGTTGTTTTTTTTTCAATATATTTCTTTGTTTTTTATAAGTATTGTAAATTGCGATATTAATTTAAGTAATTTAATGTAAAAATAGAGAGAAAATTAGGGTCTCTTCAACTTGTTTTTGCTGCTTGCTTGCTTCCTTTAATCAAATCAACCTGCAACCTTTAGCAGTGCGACCTAATCTTAACAGTCTACTGACATCTCAGAGAGGAAAGGGAGAGAAATGGAAAGTAAACTATTACTACATTTACCTTAGAAACCACACCAGCAACGATGATAGACACAGGCACTACTGATAATCCAGCTAATGTAAGTTCCCATCCATAGGATAGAGAGAGAGCTGCTCCAAGCACTACTGTTCCGCCTAAAAATGCCGTCATGGCCACGTGCTCGCCGACACCGGCTTTTAGCTTGTCCATGTCCCTGAGAAGAAAAAAAACAATTTTATTTAATGTGGATAGGGATATTTCATAATCTATGGCGCTATAACTCTCGCGCTGTGAAGTTTCGAATTCGTACAGCTTTTGGAGCCACAAATCTGTGTAAAAAATTCACTGAAATCAAGCTTTAACATTATAGAACTGTAGAAAATCATGGAAACAAAAACATTTTGACAGCAGGTAGTAATCATTTCACTTTCATTTTTAATAAATTATGGACAGAAAAATAGATATTTCAGCGCGAAAATAGGCCCTCCAGATCGTTATTTTTTAATGGCAGAAGCCATTAGATGGTTGATCCTCAAAAGGTTTCCTTTCTAGTATAAGTTTGCTTGTAACTATTATCTAGGTGTGGCGAGGGGTCAAAATATGGACAAGGTAAGACGGACCAACAATTATCCGAAAATTCTCCTAACTGTATGGTGGATCGCTGGGGTGGGATTTTAAAAGCGAAGCCGATGGGAATCGGTATGTATGGACCCTTTGTCACTGATAGCTACAGAATTTTATGGACAATAATACCTTTAGTACGGTTTGGAAAACTTTAAACGTCATAGAAAACTATTAAGTATACTGTCTTTTTGATATCCTTACATACTGCTTTACCGATATTGAAAATTGAAACGGGTATTAAACGCGTAGAACGTGATAGGTATTTCACCTACCTAATTTTCCCGACGCTTCGGCTGCGTTCACGGGCTGCCTGGAGATGCGATGCTCGCCGTCGTTCGAGATGGAGTCTTCATCCACTTCATCTCAAAATACCGGTTTCAATTTTCAATATTTTTAATGCAACGCAAAAGTTGAAAAGGGCACTGATTAATAGCGTTCGATATTAAAGTAGTTTTCAATATGAAAATCACGATGCTGATTAAATTAATAATGAATCCTACCGTAGCTAAAAACAATGTAATAGTGGTTGAAACAAATTAGATGATAATACTTTACTTTAATAAATACGTACTCTGTGAGTGCGGACGCGAAGTTCATATTCGTGTTGGTGTCGAAGAAGGCGACCTCCTGCGTGATCACCGCTCGCAACATCCGCCATCTTAGTCTGGAGACCTGCGGATAACATACGGAGGTCAGAGATAACACATATTGAAGAAGAAACGCAGTAATTTAACTCAATAACTCTACTGGTGATTAAACTTGAAACAGTAATCATCCTAGTTAGGACTGCGCAGTAGGACCACGGGCGAGGAAGGTGATAACGACTATAAGTAATAGCTCATCACACAGAACATCTCGCTTTGGTGTCAAATCTACTAATCTACTTGTCAAAGGTAATGAAAGTGTGTTAATTCGCTAGAGAGTCTAGTATTTGAGTAAAGTGAGCCAAACATGATGTTCCTAGTGAGATTTCAAATGGTTTTTTAATATTTAAAATTTCAATCTTAAAGTCATTTTTTTATCAAGTATGATAAAAAATTACTTTTAAGAGTTGTTTCTTACCATTCTGTTAGCGGCCCAGTTGGCGAGCGTGACGGCGATGGCGGCGGTGGCGAGCTGGCCCGCCATGATGGCGACCGACGCGACGCCGAACGCCACCGAGTCGTCGACCAACGCGTCCATGTGCAGTGTGCGGTTGCCCGCCGGCCTGTGTACAGAGGGAGTTGGTGAATGACTGAACGTACGCAAACATATAACGGAAGGAAAGTCTGTCCGCTTGAGAATATTGCCAGGAAAACACGCGTCACTCAGAAACAAAATGGTTAATTGTGCAGTTCTTTCTTGCAAGAGCTTGTCAATAACATGTCCACACCATTAAATCTCGCTCGTGACGTCATCGTAGGTTCGAAAAATGCGACACGCTAGATTCTCATACAGTTTGAAGCGCTCTTTTCGTCTATCTCGATATAGGTATGTGCCTCAACCACTGAGGAACTGGCTATCTTATCTGTAACTGACACTCAATTAACACTCACAATATCCTCCCTCCCCCGAACAGCTTGAGCACGTAGACGTGCGGCGCGGTCTCCGCCGCGTTGTGGCGCTGCACGAACAGCGCCGTGATCTCGCCGTACGCCACGATGGCGGCGAGCAGCGCGCACGAGCACAGCGCTGCCACCACCGTGGAGAGGAGGGTTGCGGTGACCTCGAGGGGGGTTGCGTAGCGCCACTGTGGACAAAAAGACAAGTGTTCAAAAAGTTATATCTCAACAGCTTTGGAGCGTGGCTAGCGCTAAAGAGACAGAGCTACATTTTACGTTAACGTTTACTGTAACGTCAAGTTTGCCAAACTCGTAATAAGCCTACTAATCTACTTTAAACAAACAAAAAAATAACGCCAAAACATTTTATATTATCACAATTCTTGTTTATGGATACATTGTTTTAATTTATAATTTGTAATAACGTCTGAATTTTCGTTTTTTGACTAATTTGAATTGATTATTGTCTTTAATTAATGTTATTGGTGTAACCGTTTTAATTAAAGTAAATAAATGAATAAAAAATAACTAATAATCAGATTTTAATAATCTCTTTACCAACTCAATACCGGTAATGTAAAACGAAGGTTAGGACTTACAAAATAGTTAAGTACATAATTATTTAAGTGTTATTTTGATTGACCAGCTGTTAACTAATTATAAATAATAATAATGAATAAGTTATCAGATCTAAAAACAATAGTCGCGGCGCTTCCTACTCGGTGTTTCGTTAACAATTATGAAAGATAATGAACAAGAATGGGCCAAATGAGAGTTTGACTGAATACTAAGTGTTCAATATCTAAGGCATCATTCATTACTACAAAAAAATATCAACAGAAAAAATGAAACGAAGTCGCGGACGGCCGCTAAATATGTCTCGATCAATGTATTCAGAAAAACTTTTGCAATTCAAGTCCTAAGCCATCAAACCCAAAAAATAAAATTCGGGACAAACGAAGTAGAGAAGAAGAAATGTTTTGGTATTTTCGGGAAAGGGTTTCTCATAATACTAACTTTAAGAGGGTAAGAATTTAGAAAAATATATAACTTGAAATAACAACTTTTGCGGAATTTAAGTGTCGTCCCGTGGCCACAGCATCTGAAAAGGTGCTGAAACAAGGTTACGGAGTAACTATTTATTAATTTGTGACGAAGCGTCGGGAAACCAAAATACCCTAGAAGACCCAAAAATATAGTATAGTAGCAAAATATTTTTCGAGTAAATATAGAAAAGCACTTAAAAACGCAATTAGTTGTTTTATTTCAATTATCAGTGCGCGAAGAAACTTATTGAAAAAAAAAAGATTTAGTTCCGCTAGTAAACGATTCAAATATGTTGTTAAGTACCTGCCTACCAGGAAAGCATAGCGTCGTTAGAGTCGGTCCCACGCTCTTGACTTTGGATATTGTCCACCGAGGCTCAGGGCATTGTGCAAGGTTGACACTTGGACACAAACACGATTTGACATAACAATCATCATAAGAGCGATAAAGGTTGTAAGAAACCTTGTTTTGTAGTTTTTTTTAAAGATCGACGGGGAGACTCTTGACCTTCATCATACGATGTTAAGTGTTGATAAGGCTGAAGATGGAGGCAAGCCTCTCCCGGAACCCTCAAACACTGAGGGACTGGCTATCTTATTTCTAACTGTCGGAACACAACAATGCTGAAAACATTATTGTTATGGCGTCAGGCTTAGATAAGATGGTGGTAGCCTTGTGACAACTCCTACCACCAAACATAATCGTAAGGTTTCGGTTTAAAAATGCTGTTTTTAATCCTCTTTTGACAATTTAAGGAGCGTTTTGTATCAGAACTTTTGACTGGGTTAAAAAAGAAGTTAATAAAATGGATCCTAAATAACATTTTAAATGGATGTTATATTATTAGAATTGTAAACAAATTGTGTCTAAATGTTGTACCTACTTGGAAAAACAACATCTCCTACTTGCTCAGACGGGACTCGGATATTGTGTTGTGTAGACAGACAGGCAGGCAAAAGTTTTGTCGTTTCTAGAATTTTACCTGTTACAGTAAGCTAGCCTTTTCATTACGATTAATATTGGTTTTTATGGCTCCTATAATGATGTTGACGATTTATGATTTATAAGAAATACTTAAAAAGAAATCTGTTTCATGTAATTAGATCGGCATTAATTATCATGATTTGCCTCCACGTTCTTCCCTGAAAGCAACTATTCTTTATTCTTCGAGGAACTAGCTGTCATGATAGCCAATTAGTAAGATCTGGTGACATTTATACCAATGATTGTCGCATAATGATTGTTCTAAATTAATCAATGACACTCATTAAGATTTCTTACTAAGTCATACTAAAGCAATGAGACAGTTAAAAACCATCTGCACGAAGATTAAGTTTTCTTTATATATTGTGATCATTATAGTAAGAAAAGTAAATTAAATAATATCTTGCCCAAAAATGTAATAACTATTGAACCTCTCAGGCCCCGGATTGTGTATGAGACACAATAGTTATTCTATTGTTCTCTGGACACCGGCGTCTTTGATATTGTGTGTTTGATAAATTAGGTTTAAAAGATTATTTTTTGGATTAGACGGTACATTGCGTACTTAAATCGTAAAAAAATTCTACATCCCCTTCAAAGCGTTTTTTAACTCCCACAAGAAGACTCGCAAGATACTTGCCAGTTTTAAGCTTCAATAATAATTAATAACCAATTATAAATAACCCTTGTAAAAGTTATTCAACTTCCTTCCTAATACCAATTTAGTTTACGCTCTAACTTAGTACAAAAATCCAGTTCCATACTAATCACCTGCGTAATGTGGGTATTTCACCGAAGCGAACGTTTCCACTGCAGCGATTATGAACCATTTTCCTCATCTAATGCACTTAGAAAGTAGTGTCCAGTGCACATGCAGGGCAGTATGCCATCACCAGGCCATCACCGAGAATGCACAACGTGTTGTATTAACCAACCTCATCATCAACCTTTTTAGGGTTCCGTAGCCTAATGGCAAAAAACGGAACCCTTATAGATTCGTCATGTCTGTCTGTCCGATGTATGTCACAGCCACTTTATTCCAAAACTATGAGGATTACACAGTTGCACTTTGGTAGGTAGATGTATTCTTTTAACCGCTAAACGCCGGAAGCGCGCCTCTCCACTGAGGAACTGTCGGAACACAACAATGCTGAAAACATTGTTGATAGGGAGTCGACATCGGTCGTCAATGAGCACAGAATTGCAGAGAAAGGATTTATTACACTATTTACAAGGCAATAGAAGAAGACACAAGAGAAAATCTTCCTAGTCGTCGCGATCTAGTCGATAGCCGTCTTTTTTATTGTCGGCTTTGGGGTATTGAGAGTGCAGTGGTATTAGAGTAACTGCAAATGAAAAAAATTCAGTTGTAATTTATCAAGTGCCGCGAGCAGGGGCTGCTCAGTTCAAAGATATAGAACACAAATCTAGCAAAAAAAAAAAAAATTTGAATATTTTTAAATCATATTTCTGATTTCGACCGCGGAAATAGCTAAATCACCCATTTCGTTGGTTACTTACTTAAAACAAATTTTGTTTTACGTTTGGTTTTGCCTATGCTGAATATTCAATAGGTATCTGATGCATTAAATATGAAAGTTAAAATATTTTTTTTTATATATATAAATCGTGTGCTATGTCGTTGACCCGAGCAGCCCCTGCTCGATCGGCACTTGATAAATGAACACCTTATATATCGCCAGACTCTGCTTTAACTGGGTTTACCCGTAGCCATGCGTATTTTGAGGTTTCCGTCAGTTATTGTTGTCCCGCTGCATATTGCATTTTATCCTGCGCTTACGCTTATACTGCGGTGAACGAACGCGGTGTGATTCCCCGAGCACTGCATTAAGTAAGTTGCTTTACGAGTTGTCTGACTGGTCTGACCTGGGGACGAGCCTACATCTTTCAAACCATAAAAAGTTACAAGTACTGTGTAGGAAAATGACTTCAACTTCTGCTAGTAATTAACCGTCTTCCAAAAAGAAGGTTACACACATACAAATTAATAGAGCAAAGGTAAAAACATTATGTATGTTCTTCGACTATTCGAGGACAAAGTCATTGTAATGATTCAAACGTACATTTATTGTTCCCAAGAGTCCCATTTTCGAAAATGATGAAATCGGTTCAATAGTTTTCAGAAATTTTTAAAATAATAGTAAAGGCTTGTGTTATGGGATACTAAGGTAACGGATATAAATACATATAATAAATTATACATATACAACTAATTTATGTACAGAAATATATATATAAACGTCCATGACTCGGGTACAAATGCTCGTTTTCATCATACAAACATTTGCCCTACCGGGATTCAAACCCAGGACCTCAGAGTAAGCGACACTTTGAAACCGGTGTTTCGTAATCTGATACAGCTACATATAACTCGATTTTTGGTGTAAGTACGAGACTTATTCTAACTAAAAAATATATGAACTATAAACCATAAAAAAAACCGATTTCTTAACATAAAAAATAAGGCTTTTATGATAGAATTAATGTTTATAAGCCACGATTATCTATTAAATTTAAATCGTTATTAAATGTCAATATTTATCAATGAGTTGATTCATTCCGAAAAGTAATTTGGGAAATACCTTTATGATGGTTTTCTTTAATAGTCTTTTTATCTATACTATATAATATTATAAAGCTAAAAAGTTTGTTAGTTTGAACGCGCTAATCTCAGGAACTACTGGACCGATTTAGAAAATTCTTAGACCATTATAAAGCTACATTTCTACCGAGTGACATAGGCTATATTTTATCCCGATATACCCACGGGAACGGGCACCACGCGGGTAAAACCGCGGGGATCCGCTAGTATTTTATAAGGATAAGAAGTATACTAGAATTTTACTCCATTTTCTTTGGGATTATCCTACTGTCCTATCCTTCGTTTTATTCCTACTAAATGTTAATTTGGATGTTCAGATGTTTGGATACTTTGGATGTTTATTACTCGATCATCACGCAAAAATGGAATTGGGTGGAAGTTGGCCCACGGATAGTCATCAATAACCATGTTAAATAAATACAAAATCAACATCTTCCATCTTAATATCGCATTAACCTATGTATGTATGCATAGTTGACCGTCCATCCATGCTAACAAGTCCACTACAAAAGTCGTTCTTATCACAAATGAAATAAAGGCTCCAGGTTAGTATGGAGCGGTATATCTGCGGTCATCTGTACAAGGACAAGGAAGCATTGCAGCGCTTCAACCTAATTATAATTCGTAAATGTCAATGTATGACGTCAGCTTTCTCAACAAAGAAAGGCTGTAAAGAACTTAAAAAAAAAGAATATTGAAAATTGAAACGGGTATTGAACGCGTAGGAACGTGATAGGTATTTCACCTACCTAAGTTTCCCGACGTTTCGGCCAAGTTACATCGGCCGTGGTCACTTTTAATACCCGTTTCAATTTTCAATATTTATAATGCAACGCGAAAGTTTATAAGTGTATATTAAAAAAAAGAAGTGTGAAGTATGTCGGCTGCCATGTGTCACCAACCTTTTACGTGAAATAAACACAGAAGCAGCCCAATGTTTTTGCGATTGCTCTTTGATGTGCCTTTTAAATCTAAATCTGTGTAAATCAAAATCGTGCCCCATCCAATCCATACAATGCAGTATTTAAATAAAAAACAAAGGAAGTCGTTATAGATCCACTTATTACTATTGTTTTTCATTATTGCCTTTCAGTATGAGAAAAACATTTATATTCCAGAAGTAACTAAAGTAAAAGGGTTCTTCCTACTAATATTATAAATGCGAAACTATGTCAGTTTGTTTGTTACTTTTTCACGAAAAAGCTTTGAACCGATTTAGATGAAATTTGACACAGATATAGTAGATAGCCAGGATTAAAACATTAGGATACTTTTTATCCCGATATTCCCACGGAAACGGGAACCACGCTGGTAAAACCGCGGGCAGTACCTATAGTAACAATTTCTAAAAATATTCTTTGACTATAATTATGAGCTTAAATATCAAAATTTGTTCACATAAAAACAAAAAGCCTCGTCCATCATAAATTAATTCATAAAATCTCGCGACCTTTAAAAAACATAACCTTTACTAAAGTCGATAAGAATTTTACAAAAATTCGCACAGTCGTCGTGAGCGAACGAAGGGAGCAATGTTAGCCACAGGAAGCTCACAACCTCCCAGACACGACAAAAATAGTCACACGGTTACAATTTGCAATGGTTTTATGGTTTTATGCTAAAGATAATCGACACATATTTTGTAAATACATGAATATAAATTCTGACAATTGAAAACCCTGTCCTAAAGGCGTGCCTTAATTTCAAATTTAACTTAGCCGTTAAAATGTATTTCTTTAATTTCTGAAAGTCTACAAATGTCTCAAGGTCACAAGTAACTAAAGTATGACAAGTTAAAATGTCTCCTTGTGTATTATCATGGCAACTGTTCAATATTGATCGGCGCAATATTGAACAAGAGTTTTCAAGGACTTACAGCGATGCCATTGTAAAAAAAAACATAAATACAACATAATAAAATAGATGAACTCAATGGATAACATTCTTTCGAATTTTGCAGTCGATTTTTTTTATTTTATTGAACGACGGAGAGACTCTTAGCCTTCATTATACCTGCTGTTAAGTATTGATAAGGCTGAAGATGGAAGCGAGCCTCTCCTGGAATCCTCAATCATTGAGGAACTGGCTATCTTACCTTTAACTGTCAGAAAACATTGTTGTTATGGCGTCAGGCTTAGATAAGATGGTGGTAGCTAGCCAGGCGGACTTACAACAAGTCCTACCACCAACCAAACCGAATACAATATGTACCCTCCTGGGAATCGAACCCGGGACCCTTGTGACTGATACCGGTTTCGCGATAAAAAGTAGCCTATATTCTCTCCTAATCTATCTTTATGGCAAAATGCACCAAAAGGGCTTTATTTTTGACGATAAAAGGTGAAAGACAGAGTTACTGCTTTCGCATCTGTAATATTAGTACCTACCTACTTATTTTTCATTTTCATAATTTCCTGAACCAAATAAATTTCATTTCAGCAAGCACCCAAGCGATTCGCTTCACCCGATTATCAAACTGTATTCGATACATTTCAACGCGCCGCAGAAGTATTGTTTAATAAACAATATTTTATTTCAACCTCATATACCATTATTACGCAGCCGTGGAATAAAATAACAGTTAAAATGACGATTTAGGCCCGTCGTACACAAGGCTATGAAAATCTCCGATACTAATAATGTAAACTTATGTCGCGGATAATTATAACAGTGTGTACACACGACCCGACCTTGAATCGCCTCTATGAATTGGTATTGCGGTACACAGACAGATAGATAAACCCCTTACTTATAAATGTGCTGTAAGCTGGGAATAGTTATTCCGCGTTTTGTCTCTGTCGTTTATGGCATTTCGAACTCGAGTAAATAAGCGCGGAACAAAACGCGGAATAACTATTCCGAGCTTAAAGCACATTTATAAGTAAGAGTTTATTTGCTACAACACACATTCGCACATGTAACTGTACTTTTATAAAAGAATAAGCACAGACAAACAAAATTGACATGTATGAAACGGTAGTAGCTTCGTGCGCGACTAAAGTCGTCGGGTATCGAAGATTTGCGTTGCCTTGTGGACGGCGGCCCTCCGGCCACAAGGCAACGCAAATCTTCTACTTATGATGGTTTGTATTAGAATGATTTCGTAATTTTGATGCGCGCACGTCGTCGGTCGGTCGCCGTTTGCCGCCTTTTTGCGTGACGTCAGATTCAAACTTTGTGACGCATTTAGTTATGAAACTGGCGATTTGGTTATTTTATTAAGACACGGTCTAGAGATCTGCTTTTGTAATAAATGATGATGTTAGACTGGCTAAACTTCTTAAGAATGCCCACTCTATTGGACAGACATTGGTTTTATTTTTTATTTTATTCTAAAAAAGCAAAGAAGTAGTTTTAAGTTGTTTAGAAGCGAATTATTTATCTCAGAATAAAATAGCGTTGTAATTTAAAAAGAAACAAATATTTATTTTACATAAAAAATAACAGATGTCATTTCATGAAAGATTCAGCGTGGATTAATTTATCGAATGATAAATAAACTAATAAAAATAATAAAAACATTGCTTAATGCAATTTATATTATAACAATCTGCAACTCTAGTCCATAAAAAAAATAAAAACAGCTATTTTATTTTCATCATAAAGACTATTTACGAAGAATGAATCACAATTTTAAAATATCATTGGCCATATGGACGGGTCTCCAAGACCGTAATAAAAAGTAAAAAAATAAATAAATGCCCGCTAATGATTCTCAAGTTCATTAATTTTACGTAACATTACGTCTGGACTCCCGGTGCCCTGCGGAGCTGACGGGATGAGCTCATGTATCTCAATTTTGAGCTTTGACCGTACCTACCTATATGATTATGATTATGATTATGATTACCTATGTTAGAATACCTGGGGCCCAATTCTGCTAATGCTTAGTCACGATCGTATTCCAGTGGTGTTTCAATGGTTGTGCTGTTTTACACAGTTCTTGTTACATCATTGTAAATAAACACGTCTTTTGAAACACCATTGAGAGACGATTATGTCAAAAAATTTGCAGAATTGACCCCCTGGTCTATTGCATCTTTAAGGAAATAAATTAAATATTGTTGACTACGTTGTAGGTATTCTCAATACAATGATGTGGTCGTTTTATTAGCAAACGGCATTCGTTAGTAAACATAAACAATGATATGAGCAATAAAAATAAATTGGAATCTTACTGCTTTTGTACATTGATATTTTTTACGCGATCAAAAAAATTACAAAGAAACTTCCAGTAGGTATTACGCAGGGATCACTTTACCCTTTCACGGACACTCAACTGCTATTATATAGCAGTGATAACAATAATACATCTATTTATTTAATTATTGAATACTTAAAATCAGAAAGCTTATACGTAAATCAATGAAGTCACCACTTATTCACTAAAAATATAAATCTGTTACAGTGCTGGATGCTATTTAAGCTCCGATCGTAGAACAAAATATGTCAACTTCATCAAAATCCTTATTATAAAAATTATAAATTATAAAAAAATTAAAAGGTATTACTGGTATAATTAATTGACAATACATGTACAAGTAGGGAACCCACACAAACATATTGTGCCTCGTTCGTTGTCCGTGAAAGTGTAAGTGATGGTATTTACAAATAATATACTCGTACTAAATACAAATCAATCCATGTATTATTAGATTTCACTGATCCGTAACATGTTTATTATCAGTTCCATGCATTTCAGTCATTTAGATAATCTTATACCTTTGCTCATGAGCGTCTTTTTAACATGTTTTTTTTTTAATTTATGAGAAGGTAGTTCAATCACATCTTGTGCAACTTTATTAAATAATGCTACGCCTTTCCATAAAAAACGAACCTCTACTTTTTCAAGTCTTAATTTTGAAACTTAAGTATAATATAACTTTGGATCGATCTAGGTATATTTGAATATATACGAACTTAAACTCAATTTTTCCGACAAATAGGCATGACTCGTGTCGCGTTGATTGCTTTTTGTTTTGTTGATATTTTTTTATGCACCAAACACCGAGTCACAGCGACAATCCGAATCAATTCAATTGAAATGAGCCGTTAGTGAGGGGACGCGTTCGGTTTCGGTTCAATTTGGTCGACGATACTGATGAGATCTAAACGAACTGTTTTTTTTAAATACTTTTACTGAAATCGGCTGACGATAACTATAATTATTCATGTCGAAATCTTAAAACCTCCTTTGAGTAACTTTATCGGAAATGAGAAACACCTTGAGGACTTTCTTTTCGGTTGCCCTCGTTACAAGATCGGTACCGCCGCCGCCGCCGCCGCCGCCGCCGCGGCCAGAGCATTGTGACCATGATCATCTTCAACATGCTGATATGTTTACTTTTCCTTCTTAGAATACCAAGTTTTATTCCAATAATAAACAGCTTATATTGGGACATAATACATTATAAGATTCCGAATCTTCGTCATATTATCATCAAAATTACGAATCAAGCCGTAAAATTCACATCCCTAAAACATGTCATTGCAACAAACATAACAATTAAAACGACCATCTCATCATCCATTGCTTCTTAACCAAATCATTTACAAAACAATCTTAAACTAAGCTAGTACTGTAAAGCGTAGTTTTTTGTGAATGTCGAATGTCATAGCTCCCACGATGACAATGGCCAATTTGGTGTTTCCGTCATTCATTTCGGAATTGTAACTTTATTTTGGGACTATTGTTGTGTCAAAGTGGCTCTCTGATACGCCATAGAGTATGTAGACATTACGATTGAATAATACCTTCCATAGTTATAATTACATCAAAATCAAAAAAAGCCAAAAATACTTATGTACTTATAGAAGTGCTTGTCTTACCTATTCAAGTTTTTTTTTCATCCTTATTATATTGATCCTGTGCAACTGCTTATAGATCAGCAACCTAACCACATGAGCACACAGTACAAGTGGTATAGTAAGTAATTAGGTGAAATACCGCCCGCATGCGCCGAGGTCTCTGACCTGATGCAAAAACCCGCTCGCGATATATATAATAAGGAAATCGGTAAATAAACATTATACTTAGCTAAATTTATAAACATAAATTTAAAACTTTTTAATTTTGCATTTTACAATGCTTTTTTTATGTGATAAATATAAAACAAGAAAATATACCAGAAAAAAGCAACTAGTCTCATGTCGCCCTGACGGGATTCGAACCCGCATCCTTGGGAATCCGGCCCAATGCACTAACCAATTATGCTACAGAGACCTATGAGGACACGTCGAATTTTTCTAGTATATTCACCGTTCTACGGTGTTGGCCACCGTCGTTTCATCAATGAGAGAAACATCCTCGCATTCGAAAATAATTTCTTGTTTAATATTTATAAACATAAATGTTGTTAAATAGAATTAGGCTATACAAAAATGTTAAAATAATAAATCTAGATTAAAAAATGGCATAGGTATTTGTAGAGCTACATCTATTACATTTGTAGAGCTACATCTATTACATTTGCTGGATCTTAGACGGGTAACGTAGCGTTTGGCGCAGCAGTGTAAGCTTCTGTTTTCAGACTGTGGCGTATAGATATACGATGTTTTTTTGTGCCCAAAGTTAAGGGGGAGGTTATGTTACCTGTTTGGAACAAAATAAGCAATTTTTTTTATCAAGTGTTAGCGTCGTTTATTAAGATATTTTTTGGCATATAGTTGAATAATATTAATATTTTTCCTTGTACTTTTTTCTTTTAGATAGGTAATAGTTATTTTTTTTTCAAAAGTATGTTGAATTTACCTATAGGTAGCGGATGAGCTCTGTCTCCATAAAAGCCAACGGTAGCAGCCACAGTCCTAGTCAGATGGAGTACCTGGCATTCGCCAAGACGCGTTGAGCAAGCGGGTGTGTTAATTTGCCTTGCCCCTTCAAAAAAATGAGATTGTAGGAGGCCTACACCCGAGGGTCGAGACAGGCTGATGAGAGATGATTTTAAAACAGCAAAAACATGTTAATCTACGCAAACGATGTTGCGGATAAAAACTAGTTTACAAGACCTAAAGATTCGTTTAGCTCTTTTTGTAGAAAAATAACAAACAAAGATGGAGGTCGGCCCGCTTTCGCAGTTTTCTTGGCGTTATCTTTCTTCGAAAGTCCTCCCAATTTGTGAACTGCCAGTAGAATCATTAGTTTTTCTTTTATTAATAATAAATAATTTAAATAGCAAACAAATCAAAATATTAAACTCAATAATTGTTGCCATAGTAAAAATTATAACTTTTTATTAATAATTATCTAACCGTTTCCGAACGCAATAATAAATCAACTTTGTGAAGGTAAACTTATAACTTGCTACTCAACCCGTGCCCACGGCAACTGAAAAGGTGCCGAAACGTCGGGAAAACAAAAAACCTCAAATAAACCGAAAAAATATAGTACCAAATATATATTTCGGATAAATAAATCGCACTAAATATTCTGCAAAAACTGTTTTATTTCAATTAAACTATTTTCTTTGTGAAGTCTATAACTCGTCGTGGTAACCCCTGAAAGCTGTCAAACGAGAATGCACCAGGCTGCAACCGGTAGACGCAACGTTTTGCATAACGCCTACGCTCATACGCTGATATTAATGTAATGTCAGATTGACACGTGCATAATCATAGTATTGCGTTAAAGCATCAAGCTGATAAGGAAATATGAATAACATTATTGATTGACTATAAATTCTAAGACTTAAAATGCTTTTAAGGAGTTAAAAGTGCGTTTCGTTATTTAGGTAAATCAAATCAATACATTTTTGAATAAAATAAAAATTGCCCTGCCATAAATGAAGACTCCATTAGCTGACAAGAAAAAAATATTTAAAAAAGGTGTTTACGTTCTGTTTCTGTTATTTTGTATTAAATTTTTCAAAATTCTAAAACATTTTCAAACCAAATTTTATTTTATTAAGGACGAGGTAATCTAAATGAGTTTTCTTGCGAGGTGGTCCCAAAGAAATTTATACCTAAATATGTCTTGGAGTTTGAGTAATAACAAATTTATTATTATTAATACATTTATTAGTATTATTATTATTATTATGATTAATAATAATATTACTTTATTAACTCAAAAAAAACAAAACATTACTTTGATGATCTATTATTCTAAATTTATGTCGTTTAAATACAGACAATTTCCTCGTAGGGATCTATGACTATATTTTGTATAAATTATATTATATTCTAGGAAATAATTTAAATACAACAATTTGCGTAAACCGTCGTAGGTGCGGAGGTGTTTTGATGATAGGGTCGTCAACGGTAAATTATTATTATTATTTTTTACTAAATAATAGAATTTAGCACAACGGCGAATAATATAATAATTATGTTCTTGTTATCTTCATGTTTTAGGGAGATAAATTTAAAATAAAAATTTAGAACTTTTCGAAAACTAAAGTTTGAAGTTTGATAGCGATAGCACAACTAGTAGCAGCTCGTCACACTAATAGCAGAGTGGTCTTGCTTAGTTTGATTGAGGTTATGGTGTTGTGTTAAACGTCCCAAATATTTATTAATTTATTTTAATAGCTATCAACCCTACCTGCGATATACTTAGTCACCCGTCAACCACTTCCTTATTTGCGCGCAGTACCGCGGGAATCCCTTGCCATATTATATTATACTAAATACAACTTTAAAACTTTCCTTAAACACAATCAACATAAAGTACTGTAAACAGTACGTCAGGCTCAATACACTCAACGGCACATCCACAGACCTATATCGAGATAGACGAAGATAGCGCTTCAAACTGTATGAGAACCTGGGCCCGTAGACAAAGTAACATCGCTATGTAGCGAAACGATAATTCGATTCGTTATTGTCTACATTCGCCAATTAACTTGCGGTAAGACCACGTGATTTAGCGCGCGGCCTATGCCAATCCGCCAACCCCATACATTTAATTATTTTCGAATTTCGTTATCGTTTTTGAATCGTTACTTTGGCTAAGGCCCCTGGCGTGTCGAATTTTTCGTACCTACGATGACGTCACGAGCGAAATTTAGTGACGTGGAAATGTTATTGACGAGCTCTTGCAAGTAAACACTGCACATTAACCATTTTCTTTTCTGAGTGACGCGTGTTTGCCTGGCAATGGTCTCAAGCGGACTGACTTAGGTCGTAAAACTTTGACCGTGGATCAAACTTTTGACACGCAAAGTAGGTACACTTTTACCGTCTATCTCGATATAGGTCTGTGGGCACATCTAATCACCCATTCCGTTATTTTCATACAAATGTGCTCACTTTGCGACTCTATACATAAAAAATGACAATATAATTCTGCAAAGATCTGTATGCTAAGTTTAGGTTAAGCATTTGACTGTACAAACCAAGTTCTGACTAAGTTTTTTCCGTTGTATTGTTATAACAGACAAGAGCATTTCAGTCAAAAACTACTGAATGGATTTGGATGAAATTTGGCACAGGTTTTTAGATAGCCTGTATGTTTTAACATAGAAAACTTTTTAATCCCGATATTTCCACGAGAACCGGAACCACGCGGGTGAAACCTAGAGCGGCGGCTTGTACTGTATGAGCAGTTGTTTTTTTTATGAATAACGGGGAGACTCTTAGCTTTTATCATACCTGATATTAAGTATTATAAGGCTGAAGATGGAAGCGAGCCTCTCTCGGAATCCACAATCATTGAGGAGCTGGCTGAGGACCTGGAAGGGCTCATGGCTGCGCTTGACAGACGGATCGTAGTCGATCATGTTTGTTAAGCAAAGCTCGGCCCGGTCAGGTGTCGGATGGGTGACCGTAAAGTGGCATAAGAAGAAGAAGACTGGACTGAAGACTATCTTACCTCTAACGGAACACAACAATGATGTTGTTGAAAACATTGTTGTTATGGTGTCAGGCTTAGATACGATGGTGGTAGCTAGCCAGGTGGACTTACAAGTCCTACCACCAACCAAACCGAATACAATATGAACCCCCGCTAGGAATCGAACCTGGAACCCCTGGGTCTGGTGGTTGTTACCACTAGACCACAGAGGCGGTTAGGTGCTGTTAACTGTAGGTACATCAATCAATCAATCACGACAAGACATGTTTACCAATATGGTAATATTGCAATATTAATGAACACTTCTTGAGGAAAATTTGTATTTGTTTTTTTAGTTCGTCACCATTTTCTTAGTAAGTTTACAGATTCTAATTAAAGTTTTGTTAAAAATGTTTGTTCTTAAAAATTAGCAATACCTACTGGGAAATTCTACTGTCTACCAAAAGTTGCGTGTGCTAAATACGTTAAAGGAAAATGACCTTACCTATTTATAATCTTATGATACTGATATGTTAAGCTCACTTTTCAATTTGACGACTCTGCATGAAATGAAACAAGGAGAAAAAATAGCCCTTGACGAGTTTCTTGCCGATCCTTCTCGTGACGCGGTCTCCCGCCGTAGGGTTTGTGAACCGATGGCGTAGCTTCTTTGACGTTCATAAGTGCTTGTAACAGCCTAGACTGAATAAATGATATTGAATTGAATGTTATGTATCCCAAGTTTGATATTGGCCTTAATTAACTGAAACTCTCCGTATTCGTATCCCATAAAAACACAAAATTATGTCAACAAACATTATTTCCGTAATTTTTGTAAGTGTAAATTTTATAACAAAAATACGTAACTACGTAATAAATTTTCTCTTTTTACATTGAACAGTAATCCGTAAGCTGATTACTGAATGCCTGTCTAAGATAATCCTATATACATCGAGGCTTCTGTATGCGAAGTCACGAGGTTTAATGCAAAAGAAAAAAAACGTATTCACATAAATTCTAAAATAAAATTGAAGTACAGCGCGAAAGTTTGCAGTCGACCACTTTTAGGCGATATTCGCGTGCGCTGGAATTGGGCGGTCGTAGTCTGGTTACAACGCCACTATCGGGGATTTCCGCGATTGTACAACCATCGAATACTGAGTACCATCATCACCAGCCTTATTGACGACCTCCATGGTAGAGTGGTAAACCGGTTTCAAGTTTCGAATCCCGGAAGGGGCAAAAGTTTGTATGATGAATACGAGCATTTGTACCCGAGTCATGGACGTTTAAGTATACACATGTGTTTCAACACAAATATACTTGTATACATATGCATAACTAGCGGGCGCTCGCGGTTTCCTGTTCCCGTGGGAATTATGGGATAAAAAGTATCCTATGTTCATAACCAGGCTATTTTCTGTGTACCAAATTTCATCCAAATCCGT
This sequence comes from Chrysoteuchia culmella, assembly GCA_910589605.1. Lineage (NCBI taxonomy): Eukaryota > Metazoa > Arthropoda > Insecta > Lepidoptera > Crambidae > Chrysoteuchia > Chrysoteuchia culmella. The sequence continues at coordinate 88,196 of OU342671.1, read as the reverse complement.
TCAGTAGTTTCGGATCCTGTTCAATGCAAACAAACAAACAATCAAATATTTTCACTTTATAATATTAGTATAGATTAATGTATTTATTTATATCTTTTACACTGTCCTCTGTGCTTACTTTGAGGATAAGTTAATTGGTGTGAGTGTAAGAAATATGTGTTTATTTTATAGTTCCAATTGAATTCCTCAACTTAAATGAGACACTGGCTTTTCTTGAGAATGACTAAGGATGGCACAATGCGGATTGGTAGGTGTTGAAGCGCTTTTCAGACTACATTATAATATAATAGCATATAGCTTATAGCTCATAGCACAACGATATCGCTCACCATACATTTACTTAGAACACGTTCACACTTAGCTATATATTATTGACTTACTATACGCTATCTAAGTAAATGTATGGTGAACGATATCGTTGTGCTATGGAGCTATAAGCTATATGCTATTATATTATACCGTAGTCTGAAAGGCGCTTAACAACCGCAAATGTTAGATCATGGTGCGTTTCAAAATATGGGAGAATTTGCGAGAAATTTTTGATCACCCATCCCGTGGCCAACCAAACAAAAAGTAGCTTAACTATTAAGAAATAGACGTTTAACTCTCATATTCTCTTGAACTATCGATACTTAGAACTTGTTACAAAATCCAGTTTTCATCTGGTTTTTTTTTCAAAATACTAACATACGTTTTTAGATTCTACATTAATTCTTAGCAACATACAAATAAGGTTCGTTATAACCTGTGGCCCTCCCTGTGGTATAATAGGCCATAAAATTATGTGGCTTGGGGCCTGACCAGAATAATGTTAAAGAAGCGCTGATAGGGGTGGCACAATCCACTTTTTATACCTTTCGAAAAAAGAAGACTAGGTTCAATCACTATTAGAAATCAAAATTAATGTTTGCATCACTAGGTAAAAGTTGAAGAAAAATGCTACCTGTTAATAATAATGAATTCATCACTCCATCCATCAAAAAAAGTTCTTTAAGTCAAATAAAGGTATAGTAATAGGTTGGTCAAAGTTAAGAAAATTTTAAAAATTATCGTTAGAATTTGTGTAGGTGTTTGCTTGTTTCACTCAATTATTTTATAAGCATGTTGAAAATTTGATGCACATGTTTTAATTTTTTTTATTTAATGTATTTTTGTGATCACTATTTTTTACCAAATGAATCTAATTCCAATAATTTTATTAATTTGAATTTGTATTAACTAAATTATTTTGATTTAAAAATGTTGACATTGCTTTAAATAACGGATCTATTTCAATGTTTAGTTTTTAATTTTTTTTAACAAATCTATTTTCTGTTTGCCTCGAATTTTAATTTTATAATTATTATCGTCATTGTTTGTCTTGTTCATGTTAAAACAGTATTTTTAATTTTTATATTGCTTATGTGTAACATCTATAATTAAGATTGCAATTAGTTTAAAAAAAAAAAATTGTAAAACAATTCGAGAAATTCTTAATTTGCGCCAAGAATACTCGCATGTTCGTTAGACTTATTATTATTTTGGTTTTATTTTTGTCACACGAGTTTGACTATCAAACTAGGCGATGTTTTCCCCTGCAACAATTAAATGTAGAAACTCACGAAAAGCTAATATTTAGGATTTTATATTTGCTTTAATAAAAGTGTCGAGCGTTTTACAACATAACAACGAGTTATTTTGCAATATGTTAAATATTTTCTTAAATATAAAATCACCCTTTCTAATCACCACAATTATGGAAGTAACAACCCTAGCTCACAGGACCATTTTACAAGGAAAGCGTTAGCATTTTTAATTGCATAAAACATTAAGAAAAGGAGCCCTATTCTCAGAATCAAGAATACCCAGACTTTCCAGAATGCATCGTGGCTTCGGTGAAGATCGTGAATCAGAAACAGTTAACAATAAATATTTGAGATTTATTCTCGTTTCGGTCGCTCATTTTGAAACTTCGAACAACAATATAGTTTGCGATAAATTTTAAATAGGAAATCATTTATATTTCGCCGACAAACTGTTACGCAGTATGGTGAAAATTAAGTTTTGTATTTTTTGTATATTTTTAAATAACAAATAAATAAAATAAAAAAATCCACTCAGCCAGAAGGTGATTTTTCAGATGGGACTCGAACCCACGACCTTTGAGAATCCGGCCTACTGCTCTAACCACTGAGCTACCGAGACTTAAATTTATCATAAGTAAAAAATACAATAAAAAATTTAATAATCATAAAAAAATGATATATAATTGTTAAAAAGTCACATATATGTATGAAACACATATACACTCCTGTTTTTGGGGTGTTGTGTAAAAAAGTAGAAAAACACTAGCTGCCGTTTCATCCGCGTGGTTGCTGTTCCCGTGGGAATATCGGGTTAAAATCCTATCCTTTATCTATCTCTGTTGCCTTCCATCCAAAGCCGTTCAATTGTTTAAGCGTGAAAGAGTAACAACAAACAAACTGACATACTTTCGCATTTATATTATTAGTAGAATAGGACAGGATACAATACAATAACTCTTTATTATAACACCATGAACATATTACATTTACAATAAATAAAGTTTTAATGAATTAAAGCGTTATATTTTCGGTCTTATCGCTTAAAGAGATCTCTTCCAGACAACCCACAGTATGGAGAGATCGACAGAAAAAAGCAAGCAGGGTGTATAATAATTGACGGAAACAAATAAAGTTATAAACTTACATAAACATTAAATATTATACATCAAAGTCTGCAAAACCAATGAACAATAGGTATATTTTATTGGGAAAGGTAATATTTCTTCACTTCATTTTTAAGGACGCTCAGAGATTGAGCCTAGTTAGAGACACATATTTTCCCCTTTTTAATGCATACGCATCAAAATTGTTTACATCTTGCATCACTGAACTATTTAGTATTCCATCGTTACAGCCGGCTGTAGTACTCTTGCACAGCTCAGTCAAGTTCAAGGAGAGCGGAACCGGTTGCGAAACTAGTATGCGACGCGCAAACTCTACTTATATTGATAGTGTTGAAGACTTGGGTACTGTTATGAAGTATTATTTCCTGCCTCAATAATGTATTTTAAGGTCATAATTTTTTTTCATCACTAGAATTATGGTTTAAAAAAAAAATGAGCCAAAACTAATGGCGCTAAAGGAGTAGTAGTAGTAAAACAAACTTCGAAAAATCTCCAGGCAACATTTTACGAGGTGAAACAGTTTTAAAGTTGTTGGACTACCTGTGTGCCAACGTGGTTGAGTAACATAACACTTGAACATCCAAACACATATGGCACCCAAAATATATTTGATGCATACAAAATTTTTGATTTGATGAGAATTTAACTTCGTTTAATTTTATCACTTATAAAAAATACAACTTGTCTATTTTCCTGGTATTACTCTCTAAAAAATGTCAGTGTGATAATTTTCGCCATGTAAAAAACTAAAGTTAATAATTTAGAGAGTTCTTGACGAACTCTTTGAGTCTTCCATCAGCCTACTTTCGCTTGACAAGTTAAAACCGCGACTCCAATGCAGTTTTTGCCTCGTAAGAGCAACGCGGTCGTTGGCTGACGGTACAAAGACAGGGGTGGCTAAACTAAGACATTAGATATTTATATTCTTATTTTTCTACTAAACTAAATATTATAATTAATGTGAAAGTATGTCAGTTTGCTTGTTACTCTTTCGCGCAAAACCACTGGACGGATTTGGATGAAATTTAGTACGGGAAACCAAGTAGTGGGCGAACACATAAGCTACTTTTTTATCTCGAAATTCCCACGGGAATGGGAACCACGCGGGTAATATAGTCTAGCTAGTATATTCTAATTATACACCTACAAAACTTTAATCTATGCACAGCCCGTGATTTTATACACATTTAATAATAATTCGGTCCCTCCTAAATTATATTTGACGACTCTGCGTGCGGCCAATGCAATGCAATGCAATAAGCGAAGATTTCTTATAGGCAAAATACAATCGACGAAGAACAATTTTAAATTTTGAGATAGAGTATATCTTATGATTTAGAGTACTTATAAAAGTTCACATAGCATACTATTTATAATTCTAACTTTGCACTAGTTGCAATCCTCCACAGGTATCCCTATTTGGGACCGATGAACTTGCACAAACTCGTTCGCGCGACACACATCTGACGCGACTTGCACGTACGCGCCGCGCGGTGCCACGGCCGCGTGTCATGTGCGAAAAGGAGATGAGAAATTTTATGGCATAATTTAAAAATGTGTAAGTATAAGAAGTTTATTTTTAAAAATAATTTTTTTTATACTAAAACTTTACTTTTTATATTATATATAACTTTTTATATTATACGGTTTTACTTACTTTACAAATTGAATACATACGATAAAATAATTGTTTTCTTTTGAATTTTCAATTACTTATTTAAAAGGTATAGATTTTTAATAGTTAATTTGATAAATTAAATAATCGATATGCCTGTTGCTTTTAATTATTTAGGTCTCTACACTGGCATTAAAGGTGAATCGCAAAATGTAAAGACACTGTAATGACTGAACGTTTTTCAGCAGTTGTAAAGAAACGATTTGTTGATGTTTCAAAACAGAGTTTTAATCATGCCCACACAAATATAATTATTATACACAATATAATATAACTATTACTATTATTATTACAATAGCAACCCTGTCAATAACAGGATGGGACACGTATCGGTTTTTGCTTTTGCACTCTTTTTATCGAAGAGCGCGCGTCAAGGTCATCATTGTTAAAAAAAACTGCTGATGACTTGTTTGAGACAAAAAAAAACAATTGTACATATTTTTTTAAATAAATTCACATCTTCTGTTCGGAAGTAACGGGCAGTGCTGATTAAATTAACATAATTTATCGAGAACGAGTTGTTTTATCACTGATTTTATATAAAAAATTACACTAATTGACTTGAATTGTAAATAAAAAAGTTTTCCAATTAGTAAAATACGCATTTATATGTAACTAGTTCCCGTTCCCGTGGGAATATCGGGATAAAAAGTATCTTATGTTCATAACCAGGCTATCTACTATCTGTGTACCAAATTTCATCCAAATCCGTTCAGTAGTTTCGGAGCCTATTCAATGCAAACAAACAAACAAACAATCAAATCTTTCCTTAGAACTTTTTAATTTTGCATTTTACAACGCTATTTTTATGTTATTAATATTATTGAAACAAGTTGCTTTTTTCTAGTATATTTTCTTGTTTAATATTAATCACATAAAAAAAGCATTGTAAAATGCAAAATTAAAAAGTTACAATTCGATGGCTGTTTCAACTTTATCGATAGTCAAACATCTGTAAAGAGGTTTCTTTCGAATGCGAGGATATTTCTCTCATTGATGAAACGACGGTGGCCAACACCGTAGAAAGGTGAATCTACTAGAAAGATTCGACCTGTCCTCATAGGTCTCTGTAGCATAAATTGGTTAGTGCATTGGGCCGGAATCCCAAGGGTGCGGGTTCGAATCCCGTCAGGGCGACATGAGACAAGTTGCTTTTTTCTAGTATATTTTCTTGTTTAATATGAATCAAATCTTTCCTCTTTATAATTATAGTATAGACTATCACTTGGATGAAAAACGGGATTTTTACCATGTTTGTCTATGTTGTCGAGTCCCCGATGACATGCCAATGAAAGTTTAAAATATTATTTCGTATTTATAATGTTTAAAAATTATGTTGTTAATGATAAAAAGCGTCTACAATTTGATTGTCTGAAATGTTTTTTACTTATTATGACACACTAATCTGCCTTTTACAAAATTGCATCATTTTAATTTTCGCTTAGGAACCTGATATCGTTTTTAAAACATTTTATTTTGACAGTTAAATAATTGATATACTATTTTTGATCGTTATTTCCAGTTTTTTTATCCTATGTTATTTGAAGTTGTTATTATTATTTGAAATAGAACTTGTTCGCGTCGATTTTATAAGTCAAACAGGAAATGTCTATTGTTATGTCATGTTAATGATATTTCATCATCATGAGCAATTTTAATGTCCCCACTGCTGGGGCACTGGCCTTCTTATGGATGGGTAAGGAGAACGGGCCATGACCCACCACGCGGGCCCAATGTGGATAGGTGGGTTTTAAAGACTGCAAACGCAGTCGGGACCAACGGCTTAGCGTGCTTTCCGAAGCACGGAGGAACTCGAGAATAGTAAATGTTTGGTCACCCATCCCGTGACAGACCATTGCGAAAGTTGCTTCACCCCCACAATCGCAAAGAGCACTGTAGCCCTAGGCATTGCATGAGCAGCTTTTGTTGGTACTTATAGCTCAATAACGTACATGTCAATGTCAAATTGTCAAACTCATATCATATCGCGTGATATAGTGATGCTTATATTAGGGCCACTGGTGACATTTTTATCTTGTACACTGCGTTACCGAGTTCCTCTATAACTAATTGACTTATGAAATCGCGACCGCAGTCAAGGCAAGTCAGTAGTTACAAATGAACTTGATCTTGACCGCGGCAAACATTATTTTGTTTTAAACTAATTAAATAAGTTATATAGTTCTTTTTATATAAGCTGTGCTTAGTTCTCATAGTTTAAATGTTTTAATGAGTTATTAAATTATTGAAATTATTCGAGATCGCGTTAATTAGTCGTTATTGTTTGTTTCACGACTTCTATACGGTCTACTGATTACGATTATGTAGTTTATATTATTGTCACTGACAGGTTCGAGTCCCGACTGCAACATAAAAAACCGCATCGAAATCGAACTAGTAGTTTTGGTTTTGCTCAGACAAATGTTTACTGCAGCGCCCCCTGGCGAGTTGTCACCGTAACACCTATCTAAGAGCATGCACCAATCAAACCCGAACCCATCACAAGAAATCGGACAAGTAGTTTTGGAGATAAACAGCATCATTGGTTTGCACAAACATACATCCTATAACCCCGAACGCAAATACCGTCTCCAATACCGCCTCCAAATAAAATAAAAAAATCTTATTAATTCGCATACCCTCACGCCATAATATACGTTTAAATTGCGAATCATTTTATGGCTTTTTGAACGTATTCCTAAGGGTCGAGGATAACTTTCAAAATTATAATTAAATCATTACTATTTTTTTTGTTACAAATGAAAAAGAAAAAAAAATGCAGTTTGATTTTAACGCTGACGCGTTGATGTCTTTTTGAGGACGCTACAAAAAAATGCGAATTGATGACAACGCTCTCAACTTGATCACCGGCCATTATAATATTAAGTCCTTCTTTAACTTAATAAAATTAGTTAAATAGGTAATTCATCACCGAATAAACAGACAGACATAATTACTTTCGTATTTATTACTGAAGATTCACTAAATAGGTTAAGTGAACAAAAAAAAGAGTTACTTCATAATTTAGTAATGCCAATGACCGTGAACTTCATGGGCAAGTTTTTTTTATTATTGACACAAAAAGTGTTTGAACTGCGATTCGCAGATAACGAATAGTAGTGGGAATACAAAACTCATTGGTGAAGCGTACGCGTGGACGGGTTTAAAAACAATAAAATTATGCACCCGATACATCCTTCGATAAAAAAATGGGGAAATCTTGTGCGTGCTTCTGTATTTAGAAACAATCATTGTTATCGGTTTCCTAATGAATATTTAAGTATAGTATTTGTATATTTATGTATGCACTAGCAGATCCTCGCGGTTTTACCCGCGTGGCGCCCGTTCCCGTGGGAATATCGGGATAAAATATAACCTATGTCACTCGGGAGAAATGTAGCTTTCTAATGGTTTAAGAATTTTCTGAATCGGTCCAGTAGTTCCTGAGATTAGCGCGTTCAAACAAACAAACTCTTCAGCTTTATAATATTAATATAGTATAGATTAAAGTGATATACGTTTGTATATCAATGTTGACAAATCGCATTTTGTTTACCGCTTGCGCTGCTCTCTGTTTGACTGGTAGAGAATACTTTTGTATTAAGTCCGCCTTTTGTATAACTAACTTTGTGTTTATAAATAAAGAGTATTTTATAGCTATGGTTTTCTAAAGTTGCTAAAAGTGTCGCATTCTATTCTAACTATTATGAAGAGCTTTTCGGGTCGATTTTTTCTAAAAGATAGTCATTTTCGGTTTTGTATTGTAAGATCTAACTGACGACCTCCGTGGTAGAGTGGTGTTTCAAGGTGTTACCTACTCTAAGGTCCTGGGTTCGAATCCCGGTAGGGGCAAATGTTTCTATGATGAATACGAGCATTTGTACCTACCTATAATATATATATATATATATATATTTCTACACATAAATACTTATATGTATAATTATATGTATTTACATCCGTTACCCTCGTATCCCATAACACAAGCCTTACAGTGCTTACTTTGGGGAAAGGTTAATTAGTGTGAGTATAAGAAATATTTATATTTATTTATCTCTTTATCGGGCTTGCAATTTACACTAATATTATAATGAGGTAAAAATTGTATGTTTGTAGGAAGTACTGCTCCGATTTTGAATTACAAAGATTGGTCACCCATCCGCTTAGCGACCTTCGTCATGCTTCACTTTACTCGTCAACCAAACATGGAACTCTTACGTCAAATATTTTGATTACGTCAGAACTTAAGAAGACATTACTTTTCCTCTCGAAATTACGTGAAGATAAGTAAAGTACCTATATTGAGTAAACTGGGAATTTTACACATCACCGCAATTGGTCATTGTTTTTTAAATTAATGACAACATTTTCTACACTTAATAATATTTAAAACAATAATTCTGACGTACAATTTGTCATTTTTTAGGGTTTCGTAGCCTAAAGGCAAAAAACGAAACCCTTACAGATTCGGCCAAACCGATGTGTCACACCGTTTTTATTTAGAAAAGGTTTTTCCTTTTTTGCTAGGTGCCATTTCAGTTTAAAGTATAATTTAAATAAAGTGTACCCACAAATAGTCACTTGATTAATAAAGTACATTTCCACTTCCATTTTTTACATTCGTTTAATTTTATTTAAATAGAAGTTACACTATTTTTTTATGAAAAGAAAGAACATAATATTCCTAACATAAGATAAGATAGTTGTTTTAAAACAAAACACAACAAAGTTTTTTTTCTTTTTTGCCTGTGAAAACAGCACATGTAAATCCTCTATCAATTTAATAAAAAAAAAGTAAGTGAGCTTGTAAACTTTTTGCAAGTAAAATATAAAATAAATTCACAGAGGTTTTATTACCAGCTTCTTAGGCTTCTTACCTCTTTTATAAGTTTTGCGTTTAAAACTTCTCGAAAAAGTTTTAAATCTATTCTCTACACTTAAAAAAAACGTCATGACTCGCCGGTATCGATTCGAATCAGAACACATTCGGTTTTCCGCCATCCAACAATAGTTTTCCGCGCAGCCCTTTCACCAAACGCCCTCCAAAAACTATACTCAAGCCTACAGATTTAGCAGAAACGATACAACAAAGTATTGTAGCAAAACTGACGGTTTGATTTTTTAATATAGAAATTTTGGCGCGGAAGTCCGGCCGTTGCCATTTTGATTTTTCTATTGTCAGTTGTTGCGACAGCTTGTAATGAGTTCGCTACCTTGGACCTTTTTGTATTGTGTATTCTCCTCTCGTACAAGTTGCGTATTGTAATCGGTAATTAAATGCATATTTATAAGCTTCCTCTTTGCTATAATTGTTAGTTCCGATTTACTTTTCGTTGACCGTGAATACAAGCCGAAAGTTGAACTAAAATAAGTGTCCATACTAACTTCATAAATGCGAAAGTGACTATCTGTTTTTTTTATGCCTAAACGACTGAACAGTTGTATTTTGGCATAGAGACAGATCAGATCTTTAAGAAGAACATAGGTTACTTTTTGTCCTGATCCTATGAAATTCGACGCGCACGAAGTCGCAGAAAGAACCAAAAATGTATATTTACCGACGATTTAATACTAAACTAGTACTAAAATACTGATGGTATAATAATTCCTAGCTACTTTTTTGAGTGATTTCAACTTAAGATGTTACAAGCGAAGTATAACGTCAGCATAAACGATCTATTTTTGGTACAAACACAGATTTTTCCACAGAAAAGATTTATTATCTTGTCCCAAAGTAACTTAGATTATTTCATTTGTTATCTTGATAATAATTTAATTGTCTACGTCGCATGATATTATAGTGTTAATGGTCTGTGCAACACAAATTAAATAATTTAATTTAAAGTATAACTACTTAATTACCATTTAGTGTCATGAAAACTTCTTATTATCTAGTTAACCCTGAATTAAAAAAAAGGCATCTAAAATACTTCTTAAAAGGAGAAGGACTTAAATCTTTATAACATTTGTGGCGGCACCTGACGCCGCACATACAACAACACACGACGCAAGAAAGATCCTGGCTACCGCGATAATGGACAGCGCTGACAACAACTCAGTATGGGCTTGAGCAACATGTATGGAAGCCTACATCGCGCTTACAAAGTTTCACCAGCCGCTGCACATGTATACCAAGTCCGCGGCACTTCAGTCGGATACCCCCCGTTTGTATAAGCCGTGGCCCGTTCGCAGCGCTCGCTGGGCCTCCCCCACTATGGGGATCTCACCCGGTGCGGCAGACCACGCAGAGGGCCGCGTCTCGAACTCCGGTGGGGGCACAACAACATCGTCACATGACGGCCGCTCAAGCGGCACCCAACACCAAGGGGCAGCGACCCCTTAAGAAGAAGCCTGGGGAAGGAGCTATCGCTCGAACCCGTACAGCCTTGGAGGCTGAGGAATCCCGATGGTTAGTCGGACCGCGGTCCCTGGACTACCAACACCCAGTCCGTAGAGGAAGGAAGAGCTCGCTATTCGGCTTTCTTGCAAGTGGCTTACCTTACCGTCAACCACCTTTTCCATACACGTCCATCATCATCTCTACACATTCATAATGGTGTTATTCCGATTTTCTTCTATTTTATCATATCCACTGGAGAATGCTTCAAATATGCTTCAATTTAACTGCTCAATTAACTTTGGCCTGAGACCATCGTTTTCACTCCTTGTTCACTGGGTAGACCCAACCACTGTGATTTTCGGGCGACGAGGAGCCCGTGGCGCAGTGGTTCGCGCGCTCGGCCTGCGATTGTTGCGGTTAAGCAACTTTCGCAATGGTCGGTCACGGGATGGGTGACCTAAAATTTCCTATCTCTAGCCCCTCCGTGCTTCAGAAGGCACGTTAAGCCGTTGGTCCCGGCTGCGTTTGCATTCGTTAAAACCCACCAATCCTCATTGGGCCCGTGGGGTGGTTTATGGCCCGTTCTCCTTATCCATCCATAAGGAAGGCCAGTGCCCCAGCAGTGGGGATATTAAAAATGGCTGATGACGATGACGACTGAAGGTTGGCATGGCAACTCGTCACCATTGTTTCCGGACAACATCTGACCCATGCCAAATGTGGCTAGGAGAGGGATGTTTATACATTTCACGCTTGCTGCACCCTTGATGCTCTGCCAACCGCGCAACGTATTTATGGCGTGACTTTTTTATTATAATTATCGTATGAGGATTAGTGACCACCTCTGTTGTCAGAGTTTAGCAAGCCGCCTATAAGGCCTGTGACTTGGCTTAGCGACTGTTCAGTTGCTCAGATGACAACAGCCGGGAAGACGGTTTAACGTGCCCTCCGAACCACGGGAAGCGCTCAGTTGTAGTCACTTTACGGACACCCATCCGACACCTGGCCAGACCGAACGTTGCTTAACTAACGTGATCAAACACAATCAGTCTGTCAAGGGTGACTGTTATGTATCAATGTATGTAGTTTAGTAGATGTTAGATCTTCGAATATACCCAAGAAATAATGCTAGAAGTAGAGATAAAAGATAAACACAGAAGTAGTCTATCTAATAATATAAGTACTGTGGAGACCACCCATTTCAAAAACAAAACAAGTCAGCAACGGCGGTGTAGCGGCCTCCTGGTAGTGCGGAGACATATACGATCTCCACAGTACGTACCTCTGAACGATTTTAACCCGGGAACTCGTATCACTCAGCCATGACGTCAATAAGCCACACTAGATCTTATCTCGTTTTTTTCTGTATCACGTTTTTTTTTAATTCCGCGATATAGTTCCCTTGCGGAACCTTTGACACAAGGTTATGTCAAATTGAATATTAAATTGTAAACAATAAATGACAGCTTTATTTGTCTACTAGCTTCCGCCCGCGACTTCGTCTGGTGGACATACGGACATGCGGAATTTGATTGACAAAAGTATTCTGCCTTAATTTTGGCTATAATATTTCTGTGTGCTAAACTGCATTTGAATCCGTTCAGACATTGTTGCTGAGAAACAAAGGTCCAAACTTTCACATAATATAAAGAATGTGTTCGTCCTAGTTAGACATTAATTTGTTATAATTTCAACCGCCTCTGTAGTCTAGTGGTAACAACCACCGGTATCAGACCCAGGGGTCTCGGCGGGGGTACATATTGTATTCGGTTTGGTTGGTGGTAGGACTTGTTGTAAGTCCGCCTGGCCAGCAACTAAGTCTGACGCCACAACAACAATGTTTTCAGCATTGTTATTTTTTTTTTATCCTAAAAAAAGTATGTTCAAAACAGCAAATCACACATAGTTGTAAATAACGCAACGGTTTAACAATAATATTTATTTTTTAAATATTATTTGTTAGCTTAGTAAAGTTTTATTTTTTACTCTATACATTCTAGCATTTTGTAAATGAGGTACAAAAATTGTTCGGCAAAATATTTCGCCTTTGCTTTTGTGATGTGTTACATTCGCTTGCGGTCGTTTTGCGGTCAGCCATTTAGCCATGCAGTCAATATGTATCGTACTAATATATATGTTTACATATTATTCAAGGAATGTAATGTACTTGCGGAAGATTTTGATTTTAAAAGTAAGTTTCAAAATATTTACTGTTTTTTTTTTGTTTAATATTTACGTTTGGGCTCTTATTCGCATAGGCGGCTTTATAAGTAAGTTATTATGTTTTTTTTTATATGGTAACACTTTGCTACCGTCGTCGGTCGATTGGACTACAAAATAGATTTATTTTATTAGAAATATACTAAATAAAAACAACTCGACTCGCCAGTACTCGCAGAGGCTAAAATCCTAGTATATATTTAAAGCTCGCTCCATCTTGGGCCTCTTCTTAATCTCGTCGTCGTCGTCGTCGTCTCAGCCACATAACACCCACTGCTGGGTATAGGCCTCCCCCAAATGGTGGGGTTTGCCATAATCGCCACGCTTGGCAGGCGGGGTGGCGATCGCAGTGTTGCCAAGTTTGTAGGAGACGCTGCTGTCCGCCTCCTGAAGGCTGAGTCCCTTAGTCGCCTTTACGACACCCACGGGGCGAGAGGGGGTAGTGCTATTCCAAGCCGACACTACACAGCTTCTTAATCTAACGACTCAGAATGAGGCCAAGAGTAAGCCTTATTAATGTAAATAAAAGTTATTCTCGGGCGGGACTCGTGAGTCGAGTCGATTTTAGACTAATATTTTTCTATTAAAATCTATACTAATATTATAGAGCTGAAGAGTTTGTTTGTTTGGACGCGCTAATCTCAGGAACTACTTTACCGATTTAGAAAATTCTTAGACCATTAGAAAGTTACATTTCTCCCGAGTGACATAGGCTATATTTTATCCCGATATTCCCACGGGATCGGGCACCACGCGGGTAAAACCGCGAGGATCCGCTAGTTCATTTATATAAAACATAGAAGATAAAATTCATTAATCATAGGTATTACCTTAGTTGTTACAAAGGTTATTTATTTAAACTTTAAAATTATTTCAGTAGGTACATATTAAGTACTTTCAACACCCGTTACCACAAGTTTTGAAGTTTCCTTAAATTAGTCAAACTTCTTATTGTCTTCACGATTTTTTTTTTAATTAAAGATCTCCTGTGTTACATCATCCAACGTACACTGATCGAGTCAATATTGAATGTTGGCTAACGTGTTCTGTATTCTATATTTAATTTTAAAAATGACTTCGTTTGGTGTTGTGTCTATAAAATTGATTGATAGTACTGCCACTACAAGTATACCGTACTTGTACTAGTAGATACCACAGTCTGTCTGCACACAGTCGTCTAACGGACACGTTTTGCAGAGCAATCGTGCGGGGTTCGCGGGGCGAGAGGGGGTGCTGGCAAGACCGAGCTGCCACTCGGCGGGGTTGCAACAGCAACGCGACAGCAGAAATTGGGCGATAATTGCTTTACGTTAGTAGCAACAGTGCGGCCTCTACCGAACAAACCATGAACTATAATGTGTATTCATTTAGTTCCTGTTATTGCTACCTAATTGTTTTTGGCGCTAGCGTCATAGCAACACGCGGCGTCTCACTCTCGCGCCTCGGTAGGAGCGCGTGAGAGTGAGACGCCGCTATACGAACCATCAGCGAGCATTAGCCAGCAATCACATGCGTAATACCATTTTTATTATGGCGTTCCGCAGTTCCAACTTGTTGTAAGTCCGCCTGGCTAGCTATCTTATCTAAGGCCCGTATTTATAAACTGCTCTCAACTCTGAGTTCGATCTTGAGAGCGAACTTGAGATGCTGTTCTAATTAATAGACCAAACTTGAGTACAGTCTTGAGTACATCGTATCAACTGAGTGACGCCCATATTAATAAACCAATCTCGGCACTTAAGCACTCTCTCGAGATGCATCCCAAGAGCTCATTTCCCAAGTGCCGTCAAACCGTGACTTGAGATACAGTTTTGCTGCGACGAACGCGCGAAGTTTTGGTTTTTGTACTTGTTATTATTATTATATTATCGTATTATATTATCGTATTAATGTTTATGTTATATTGTTGTTTGTGTTTATTTGGAATCACATCACAGATCACATTGGATGTCAAACCCGAACGCGACACACAGCACGTCCGCAGATGAAATACATAGTTTTTTTTTTGACGTCATTCGGTTAATTACTCATTCATTAAAAAAACAAACAAGATCTCTTGAGTTCATGGTCTTGAGATAAATCTCAGTTGATACGATATGATGATGATTTATTAATTAGACACGATCTTAAGATCGTGATCACATCTTGAAAGTGTATCAGCTGAGATCGCTCTCAAGACCGGATAAGGAGAAACTAATAAACGATAATGACCAACCACGCGGGCCCAATGCGGATTGGTGGGTTTTAACGACTGCAAACGCAGCCGAAACCAACGGCTTAACGTGCCTTCCGAAGCACGGAGGAGCTCGAGATAGTAAATTTTTGGTCACCCATCCCGTGACCGACCATTGCGAAAGTTGCTTAGCCTCAACAATCGCAGGCCGAGCGAGCGAACCATTGCACCACGGGCTCCGCAATCGGCCACAATAGTCTTCGAATATGCTCTAGGCTTTTACTATCTGCACTGGAAAGATAGCAACAGGCACATTCTGTGTTTTTCTTTCACTCCCAGTACAGTATGGAACACAATCTTACTATTTTAAATGAAAAATTAAAATATTCTTTTCACCTCACACGCTCTAAAAAAGGAGGTTTTGTCAATCAGTTCAGGCGTAGAAAATCGCTTTTTGCGGCCTAGCGCGGCAAAGTACTTTTTTAATTTAATACCTAAAAGTATGTCTTAATGCGTTCCGAATCGCACTATTGACTTTTTTGTTATATTTGATTCTTATTTTAAATAGCTTTAAATTAATTATAATACTCCGTTTTGGTTTAATTATATTAGTTTAGTTCATTGAATCATAAAAACAATAACAATAAGACTAAACTATTTGTTATAAGAATTTTATATTAGGCTGGGTGAGATTTCACAACCTATAATTGGATTTCGGACTGTGACATAAATCTTTATTTTTAAATTGTCTTTCTCTTGTACCTCATGTCAGTGTCAACATTAACGGAATCGTTTTTATTCTTATTAATAAGTAACAATATATTGCTACTTTAAATAACTTTGAATTAACTATAATACTTCCTTTTTTATTATTTTAGTTTTTTATATCATTAATACAACGAGAATAAGGTATATTTAGATTAAACTTTATGTTTAAAGAATTTTTTACCGGAAGTTGACCGCGGAAACAACCATAAAACGTTCCTCGCTGTTGTGAGGTGAAAAGTTGTGTGTTGCGCTCGGCAGAAAAGTTTTTAGCGTCTTGTACCTTTGAAATCCTCGCTTCGCTCAGGATTCAATCCTAGAATCCTTCACTTGCTCAGATTTCAATAGAGGTAACTCGCCGCTAAATAACCAACTTTCCAGCCTTGCATAACAAATAACTATTATTCAATTGAGCATATTACATGCATTTTTGAATCGTCAGTTTTGCCTTACCATCCGTTTCAGACTCTTTTAGCCGTCTTTCGTGAACCAGCGGAAATGGGTCTACTTCAGTCTGATTATCTTAATGTTGTGCTTAAATATTTTTATATAAAATAAATTGATACTGACCTGTATGTTCCTCACAACTTGCAGTACAGTAATCTTGTAATGCGAGAAATGTTGTAATGTATGATAGATAAGTCTTTCTTTGCCAGTTGAAAATTGTTTACGGTAAAAATAACTTCTTTTTTTGTTGTGATGGAAATTGAGCTCAGAGTGGCCACCTTAACTTTGACTTTAAAAAAATTACACTTTAGAATCGATTTTGAAAAAGTATTTTATGTCAATGGATAGGGAATCTAATAAACTTTTATAAAGTGTAATCGCCTTTTGCAAAAAACTTGAAAATCTTACTACTATTTGCAAATTAAGAAAACTTAAATTATATTAACTAAAATAATTTACGATTAAGCTCACTTTTCAATTTGACGACTCTGTATGAAATAAAACAAGGAGAAAAAAACAGCCCTTGACGAGTTTCTTGCCGGTCCTTCTCGTTACGCGGTCTCCCGCCGCAGGGTTTGCGAACCGATGGCGTAGCTTCTTTGACGTTCATAACATAAGTGCTTGTAACAGCCTAGACTGAATAAATGATATTGACTTTGACAAGAAAAAACTTACTATAATAATATTATAAATGTGAAAGTATGTCAGTTTGTTTGTTTGTTTCTCTTTCACGCGAAAACTACTGAACGGATTTTGATAAAATATGGTACGTAGATACTTCAAGTAGTGGACTGAAACATAGGCTACTTTTTATCCGGATATTTCCCCGGGATCGCGAACCACGCGGGTGAAACCGCGGTCGGCCGCTAGTCTACTCAAACTAACAACTAGTTATAAAGATTAAACAAACATTATAAAAGCTTATTAAGTTAATTGATTCCATGAAACTCTCATGACGTATTGCCGTCGGTAATGACTTTAATAATCGTGAAAAAATCCCAAAAAGAACAGAGTTTCCACCAAATTAATGACAATAACATTTAATAAAGAAAAAAGTTTTTTAGGTTAATGCAGTTTTGTTGCAACATAATAATGAATTAGTACTTAGTTAATAATGTTTTTGTAACTGCAAATGAAGCAAATTATTCTTTTTTTTTTCATGAAACTTTTTTTACTGCAACAGGTGAACACTGAGGAACTGGCTTCCTTATCTCTCAGAAATTTACTTTAGCGCCTCTTTTAGTCGGCCCTTCCAGCATGTTTGATAAACAAACATCCATTCAAACTTTCGGACTTCTAATATTAGTAGGATTTGTAAGATTCTATATGTAGTGTTCAATAATTTATGACATAATTGTTGATATCGGAAAAAAACATGAAATAACGCAGTTTTTTTTTTCGTGTATGAGTAAGTGTGACAGATAACAAGTAAAATTCCTAATATTGTTATGTATTTTTCAGAACATTTATAATTACTCTTAGAAAAGCTGTAAGTTACACTCTAAATATTTTAGAGATTGTATTTTTAGTAACTTCTAGAAAATACATTAAAAAATCGACTCGCGCACGAAGGGTTCCGTACCATTATTATTAATATAAGAGTTTCAAGGTGTCGCCTACTTTGAGGTCTCGGGTTCAAATCCCGCTAGGGGCAAATGTTTGTATGATGACTACGAGCATTTGTACCTGAGTCATGGACGTTTATATATAATTCTATACATAAATACTATGTATTTACATCCGTTATAAGTGACGTTCATAAGTGCTTGTAACAGCCTAGACTGAATAAATGATATTGACTTTGTTACCCTAGTATCCCATAACACAAGCCTTACAGTGCTTACTTTGGGGCTTAATTGGTGTGAGTGTAAAAAAAACAAGCACCAGAGGCGAAGGGTCCATACATATTCCCATGATCATCATAATTATGTCATTAATTTTTGTCCCAATTAGTTGAATATTTGTGGATGCCAGGCAGCTTCAAATTAAACAAAATGTTTTATTTCCTTTATATTATAATTTTGTCTGATTTGTGGATTTTTGTTGGGCCGGCTCACCTTTGCCACATTTCAACCCATGGGCACTGGGGAGCACCACTTAAATATTTATTTTATTCTGTTTTTGTTATAGCGGCAATAGAAATACATAATCTGTTAAAATTTCAACTGTATATCTATCACGGTTCATGAGATTCAGTCTGGTGACAGACATACGGACGGACAGTGGAGTCTTAAAAACGGAGTCCACTTTTTACCCTTCGGGTATGGAACTAAGACTGCCCACCCTGTGTGCTAATTATACACTAGCTACATGTGATATAATTTTACAGGAATAATGAAAAAAAAACGGGACAGCGTGTTAATATTCTATTACCATTGTTTTTTTGACCATCTATGGTCCTGTTATTTTCTTAATAAAATACAGGACACGGTCAAGATGATAGGTTGAAAAACAGGACGTCCTGTAACATACAGGACGGTTGGTTAGCCTAACGGACCCCTAAAAAAGCTCTGTCATAATAAAAAGCTTATATTAGGACATAATTTCAGCTTTAACGATATCTACTAATGTCAAACAGAAACTAGTATTTATTGAAATATTAGTTATTCTCAAAAAGGTTTTTTTTTTTTATTTTCAATCAACACATAAAAAGCATCAATTTTCGCGTCGTTGATCATTAAATAATTAAAGTCTAAATTTATAACGTCTTAATTAGAAATCTTTTAACACTACATTTACTTTTCGCTTCGAAATAATTAAAATAACTATAAAAAAAAAGCTTACCAAATCTAGAAATCCAATGTTGTCATTGTGCTCCTTTTTTCTCGCTCGCATCTTGAATGCTTTGCCGGTGTGGTCCACGAATCTCTTTGCTTGCCCCTTCATCACTTACAAATTATTAAAAAAAACTTCAAAATATAAAAAATAAACTTCAAAAAACAAACGACTCTAAAATGGTTTGAACTGTGTCACGATTTCCCGCGCGCTCCCGCACTTTAAAACTCAAAATTAGGTTCTTTTTAGTGTCGCGTTTACGTGCGCGCGGTCCGCGGTCACTCGGTATACTGGGCCGGCGCGGTCAGAAGCCTGCATCAAATACTCAATTCCGTTGCTGTGGAATCACCACGAAAACCTGTATAAGGAAAATAATATATTAATTAGTACAGCATATAACGCTGGTTTGTTTGCTACAAGTTTTAAAGCTTGCTTTACAAACGCCTCAATGGATGGTGAATAAGTTATTTTGAACCGTTGTTGTGTCGTTCGCCGGTGACTGCGCGCTGGGAAACCCTTCCAGTGCGTAAGCTTTCTAACCATTCACATCTGCGTGTTTCTAGTGACGTCACGCGTCTGCAGATTCGGCCGAACCGAGTTTGTTTACATGCAAATTAACCGTTGATCAACTTCGAATACTTCGATGGAACATATTTTAACAGGAAAATTTTAACTCGAACTTATCGATGACCTGTTTTTCTAAAATATGCAGGTACTTTTTGTTGTTTTTTGGTGGTTTAGTTATCTACAATTTGATTGTGTGGTTGGATTACTTAGAAGTCGCTAATAAAGGACTGACGTCTATAAACTGGGAAGTAAATCTTTTAATTTATTATTAACTATATAGGGAAAAATATTTAAAAACATTATGTAGGCATAAGAGGATGGAAATGTTTATAATTTATCAGATATTATATAATATAATAACAATGTTAACAAAATACATAGACCCGGAAATATAGGAGACAGCTTTTTGTCCTATATCGACCCAAACGGGGATCGAAAACCCAAGATAAGAAAATGGCGACACCAAAAAGCTTATTGTCACCTCATCAGCACGGCAGCTGAAAAGGTGCCGAAACGTCGGAAAACCAGAAAAACCCTAAAAAACATAAAAAGTGCGGACAATTAGATCTTGGTTCGTGAAACATAGAGCGTTAAAAATCCGTAAAAGTTATTTTATTTTAAAAAAATATTGTTTAACCACGGAGGTTGTCAACCATCATTTTCTTAAAATATTCATAGATTCAAAGAAATGTGTTATTGTTATAGCTGACCCCCCACCGCAGCCCGCTATGCGCCACCTTTCACTTCTTAGCGTTTTTTTTCGCAGAAGTCCATTGATTCATTAAAGGGTGTCAAGTAATGTTTAAATTAGATGTATAAACGTAATACGCAGAACTGTTATTTAAAGTAGTTAGCTTTTAATTAACTATCTAACAGTGTCGAGGGGTCGGAATATGGTAAAGGCAAGCTGGACCCAAAATTTCTTCAAAAATGTCTTAACTATATGGTATATAACTTATAAAATTATTTTATAAGGAAGCCGATGGGAATCGGTATGTATGGACCCTTCGCCACTGCTACCTTTTAACATATAAATCTAGTTTTTTTTTTTTGTGGTTTTAGTATTTTTATTTTAGACTCCTGTTGCGAATTGACTATTTATTTATTTTTTAATACCACCACCCACGTGGTTCCCGTTCTCGTAGAAATATCGGGATAAAAAGTATACTATATTCTGATCTAGTCTATAAAGTACATTTCCGCCAAATTTCACCCAAATCCGTTAAATCTTTTTTGCGTGAAACAGTACCAAACATTAATCCACGTATCTTCACAAAGTTAAGCTACCCGAGGTACTGAGTGGGTGAAACCGCGGCGGCCACTAGTAAATAAATAAATAAATAAGGGTGGAAAAGTTCTATTGTATGGTTGCACAAAATTTGTTATCTAAATTGATATCTAAAAAAGCTTGTACAGTTGCTATGGGTGACGGCGGCACGCGTCAAACAGACGTCCAGTAAAGCCCCGGACTGACTCAATGCTGCAAACGACAATTGCGTGACGCACTAACTAACCGTTCACCTTGAGATAGTTAAATAACTATTAACGAAAAAACCAGATCACTTATACCTAACTTTAATTTAATTAGTCTGATAAAGCTAGTACTGTGGACTTACCGATTGGCTACGTACATCATTAATATACGATCAGAACTTGGGGTATTTACTTGTACGTACACAAACGTAAGTTTAAGTTTCGTTGCGTGGGACTCGAATCCGTGGCCATAGATTTGACAAAAAAAATATAGGCACATTATAGATTGTTCATTGAGAAGAAAATAATTAATTAAATAAATTACATTTAACAAGATTTTAAAATTGTATAAAACAAGGACCGTGAAAACATTGAATTTTTGTCTTTAATAATAAGTATTTTATAATATTGAAAATAAAATATTTTTTGAAGATTATTAACTAATATCGTACTTTATTAGTGACTTAAAAGTTTCTAACTTATTTAAAGTTTTGTTGACATTAAAAGCACCTAACTTAACGAGAAATTCACTGAGTCTATATTTTTACGTTTAGCTTCTTTTTAATTCCAATGTGCTGTAAGAGTAGAGTTGAATATAGAGTAAAACCAAAATAATTTTAGTATGATTAGTTTACTTTTGATGTTGTTGTTATTATCCTTAATTCAACCCTTTAAGATTTATTATCGGGAAGAGCTAGCTCTGTGTTCATCTCTGTCAAAATTATAAGCATAATATCTTAGATTAGAATAAGTGGCTATTCATCCCGTGTGACAAAGAGTCGTAACCCTAGGGAAATCCAAAAAACATGAAATAACTAACACGCAAGTAAAAAAAAACAAACAACGCGTTTATATCCGGAAAAGTTGTTTCTTTCACAAATTATGTTTTACTATTGTTTATTACGTGTGAAGTACTTTAGATGCCATTGCTAAGTTACATTTATTTAATACTGTTTGTTGAGAACTGACAGCTATACATCTAGAAGCCGTAAAACTTGTTCAGTTATTTAAAAAAAAGTAGCGATATAAATATGGCAAAATAAACAAATATGCGTTTGGCTACACAATTAGAAGGACCAGGTAAACCTGAGGACGTTAAATGCGTAGACTGCGTAGGTAAGTATAGGTACAGGTAGTGAGGAAAACCGCAGGCGCTCGGTAGTTACCGGCAGTGGTTGACAGCTGACACACGCGGTGACTGACTCAGAAAGTGATTCTGGAAGGCTTTTGCAGTTTAGACGGAAAATACGTACCAATGTAAAGAAAAATAAACATTTCAATTTAGCGTTTATGCTTACGCCGTTTGGTGTACCGCCGCACCGGTACTTAGACGTCATGTCGACAAGACACGATTGACAGTCTGATTTTTTATTCATTAGATAAATTTGCACAGACCTATATGAGAACTTAGCGTGTCGAAATTTTCGTACCTACGGTGACGTCACGAGCGAGATTTAGTGATGTGTAAATGTTATTGACGAGCTTTTGCAAGAAAGCACTGCACTATTAACCATTTTCGTTTCAGTGACGCGTATTTTTAACCGACTTCAAAAAAGGAGGAGGTTCTCAATTCGACTGTATTTTTTTTTGTTTTTTATGTATGTTCTACCATAACTTCGCCAGTTGTTAACAGATTTTTATAATTCTTTTTTTATCTGCACCTGTCAAATTACTCTACTGAACTAAATATCCGACTATAGCGATGTCGAAGGCGGATTGTGAAATTTGCCGTTTTACATAATTCCTAGGCAGATTGTAAACTCATACAAAATCCTAATTGTTTTGTTAAAGTTCCCAAATTGGGGTAGAAGATTTAGAAGGTTATTATTAGGTTTCCTGGTACTACAATATAGCGATTTGGTGCAACGAGTTCGCCTAAATCAGGTTTTTTTTAACGACGGTTATACTCTTAGCCTTCATCATACCTGATGTTAGTATTGATAAGGCTGAATATGGAAGCGAGCCTCTCCGGGAATCCTCAGCCACTGAGGAACTGGCTATCTTATCTCAAACTGCCGGAACACAAGGCTTTTAAAATAATGTTTTACAATCTGTCTAGGCATTTTGTATAACGCCATTATACATTAACTTTTCAATTAATTTAATGGTGCGTAACCGCACAAGTTTACAATGATTAACAATTTGTGATTATGATTAAACAAGTTTGTACTTTGGCTGAACAATACATTTATGATAATATAGTATATGTTAGGAAACATCACGATTTATTTATTAAGCATAGCGATGTTCATAATTTTAATACTAGAAACAAGAATAAGCTTGCCGTTCCAAGATTTCGGCTTGAAAAATGCAGTCGCTCGTTTTTGGAGAAAGGCATAGCCTTTTTTAATAAAGTTCCACAACAAGTGATTGAGCTGCCTTTGCATAAATTTAAAATATATGTTAAAAAACGCTGTTAAGCAAAGGTTAGATGATTATTTGAAAGACCGACATGCATGGAAGTGAAGTGAAGTGAAAACACGACTATTGTAATTGTATAAAAGGAAAATATTCTTATAAGTGAGTATAAGAAAATTTTCCTCTTTTATTAAATATGTTTCAAGATTGTAGTTTTATGTTTGGCAACGACATGTTCCTTTGTAAATGTTGTTGCTTCTGTTAAAGCTGATAAGTTTCTTGCGGCCGTTCTTCTTATCAGTTAAAAGATGTCCTGAATGGCTGGTAGGAAAAAAAATTTGGACGAAAGCACTTATCTATAAGTCTATTTGAATTAAAATCTTTGACTTTGTATATCTAGTTACCTATGACATAGTGCGTAAATGATGTTTTGTCAGTTTGGTCAGTCATCAGTGTTTACCTCAATGGTGACGTATAATTATATTAATCACTGTAACCATAGTGATGCGGTACGGGTTTATTTATGTTGTTGTTGCTTTAAAGTGACAGCATTATAAGATAATTGTAAAATATCCTGCCAGTGTCTAAGGCCGGGTACAGATTGGTAAAATGTAACATGCAATGTAACACGAGAAGTATAGTGCGCTCGCGAACACCTTAAAATGTATGGATTGCATGTTACATTTCATCAATCTGTACCCAGCATAATACTATATAAAAAAAATGTATTTGTAACTACACTCGAGTGCAAAGAAATCCTACAACTTTATATGAAATAGAAATTAAACATTTGGTTCAATTCAATTAAATTCATTTTATTTTGCTTGAAACGTCGTACATAAGTTCTTACAGAAAATTTCATTAGAATCACACTAATCACCAGACTCTGGCATGCAAAATTAATTACGTAGGATACAAAACACATAATTCAATTAAAAATTCAACAACAAAATATACAGCAGGTCAGGCAGTCAATTATTAAATAAAAAAAACAATTATGATAAAATGTCAAATATGTTCAGTTTATTAACAAAAATAAAAAATACGTAGCAAATATTTGGACAACTTAAAATCGTGGTTTGAAACTGTTGTAAAACTCGTCAACAGAATAATAGTTATTTGATATGCAAGGCTGGAAAGTTGGTTATTTAGCGGCGAGTTACCTCTATTGAAAGCTGAGCAAGTGAAGGATTTCAAAGGTACAATACAAGACGCTAAAAACTTTTCTGCCGAGCGCAACTGCGCAACACACGATTACAGCGAGGAACATTTTATGGTTGTTTCCGCGGTCAACTTCCGGTAAAAAAAAAATTAAACATAAAGTTTAATCTAAATATACCTTATTCTCATTGTTTTAATGATATAAAAAACTAAAATCATAAAAAACGGAGTAGTAAAATTAATTCAAAGTTATTTAAAGTAGGAATATATTGTTACTTATAAATAACAATAAAAACGATTCCGTAAATGTTGAAACTGACATGAGGTACAAGTACAAGACAAAGACAATTTAAAAATAAAAATTTATGTAACAGTTTGAAATCCAATCATAGGTTGTGAAATCTCACCCAACCTCATATAAAATTCTTATAACAAATAGTTTAATCTTATTGTTATTGTTTTTATGATTCAATGAACTAAAATAATATAATAAAACCAAAACAGAGTATTATAATTAATTTAAAGCTATTTAAAATTAGAATAAAATGTAACAAAAAAGTCAATAGTGCGATTCGGAACGTAATGCGTTATTTAAGGCGCTACTCGGAAAAAGTATGGACTTTTTAATATTAAACTATAGCACGGTTAAAGTTGTTACAAATCTGGTAATAACATATATATTTGTTCATACCTTTATCTAGTTTCGTATAGTTTCAAAAACACGATTTTATGATTTTGCCTCGACACTTTTTCTTTTCGAAAAGACCTATAAAAAAATACGAAAATTCAAGATTATTTTTAAACTTGTGTTGCTTACACTCTTGGAAATTGGTTTAATAAGTGGACACCAGTAATATTTAGGATCGTATAGAAGCATTTTTTTAAAGTCGCTGTAGTTTTTTAATACTAAGTGATTTTGTGTTTTTTTTGTCTAACCTGCAAAATCGGTCTCGCTCCCGTGCGCGTCGTTTTCTCATTGCTATCTCGCTTCAGCATATTTTATTCGAGTATCGCCTTAACATATTTTTAGGTCGCAAAAAGCGCAGAAACTGATTGACAAAACCTCGTTTTCAGAGTGTGTGAGGTGAAAAAACTATTTTGTATCAAACAATTTTTTTACTTATTCTTAGATAGTTCATTGAAAGTTTAGGAAATCAAGAAGTATTATATTTTTAGTTGTTTTAAATGTTAATTGCTTTGTTGAACATTTGACCTCGCCTTGGAACAAATATTTTTTTATTATTACGCTGTAAAGTGAGCATGTTTGTATGAAATAACGCCACTGTGCTATTTCTTTGAACCCAAGTGTATTTGTATTTGCCGATCTAAATTCGTTAGCATAATGAACTTCGCGGTTTTACTGAGGAGGCCAGCTAATTAGATCAAGTGTACAGAGCAAGCTCTTCATTCAGCCATGCGCACTGTCTGAATTCGGTGCACGGGACTTAGCCAAATGTAAAGGGTGCGTGAAGGTGGTCGACGACGACTTCCGCGACTGTAGGTGCTGTAACGGGGGCGCTAATACTTTCATATCAAACAAATTATTTATTTGCATAAATGTGGTAAACAATAGGTGACACATTTAGAGTAGTGCAGCACATTTACCATTTCTGGCTTACACTATTACAGTAGGAAAAAACATTAAAAAATGGGTTGTACCATATTCATCCCATGACGTCACATAGTACGTCTAGCTCAAAATAAAGAAAAAAAATATGCAAAGTATAACGTGCAATTAATAATAATATTTAAAATACCGAAAATAATTAATATATCTTGTTATGTCAAATACAATAAAGCTATGTTACTTTCATAGAATTCTGCTATAAAATAAATTGTTAAAATATAAATTTCAAACAAAATTAAAACGATGTTTAACTGGATACTGTTTTCATATTGAATCAATTAAGTAATTTTACTATTTATAAATATTTTATTTGACAAGGCGACCCTCCGTATCTACGCACGACGGGCCTCTCTTTTTTAATTTTTCTAAAAGCAAAACCAGCCAGCAATAGCGGTGTAGCGGCCTGCTTGTAGCGCGGAGACATATACGACCTCCACAGTACTGTACTTTGTGATATCGCCGACTATTTCATGAAGTGTGACAGATCAGACACGTCTAGTTAAAACAAGTGACAGTAAAGATTTTGTTTTATTTTTTATTTTTTGGAGAACACGCATCAGAATACTGCAGCGCCGTCTAGTGGTATAAAGAACCAGTTATAAAACATGATTATATGACATACTTTGAAATGTCACATATTTAATGAAAAAAACCGCATCGGTTTAATAGTTAGTTGAATAGTTTCTGAGCAGCCCTCAAGCGCCACGCATTCTGGCTGCTGCAGTGGCACCTGGTGATCAAATGATGCCTGTTGAATGCAAAAAGCCGCATTGAAATCGGTTTAGTAGTTTTGGATCTATTTACTGGTTGCTGCAGCGCCCCCTGAAACATTTCTAAAAACCTACTCTGAAATGACACCTTTCGATTGTGTTGAAATGTAAATAAAACTTATAAAAGCCTGTGTACTGTAATATATTTGGTACTTAACTAGTCAAAGAATAAACAAAGATGGAACGTCTAAAGTGACAGAGAATAGATTGAAATTTTGATTAAAGTATATCGCCAGTATTACAATATTACAACAGATTGCAACAAACCGCATCGAAATCGGCCCGGTAGTTTCCGAGAAAAATGATAAAAAAACAAACAAAAACGCAAACAACCTCTAACCCCAAATGCATCCACCTCCGTTCCGTCCGTCGCGTGGGTAAAAATACGCTTTATCATATCGCGCAGTGGCGAAGAGTGGATATTATTAGGAGGAAAGCGGCCTAATGGTATAAAATAAAGAGGGAAGCTGGAGTATACAAAAAATCAAGTACTTATTTGACGTAGACAAAGTTTTATAAAAGGAAAGTATTTCTTCTCAGAAATACCTGTCCTGTGAAGCGAACGGGGAGGCAATCGGGCGAATAGCGACCTTGCATGTGTAGACATGAGCTCGCTCTTCGCTTTGCCCGTCGCGCGCTCGCGTTAGGAGGCAAATTACAGGCGAATAGCGAACCTATTGTATACCCATGCAAGGTCGCTATTACGGAGATAGGGAAACTCAAAAGTCGCACGACAATAAGTAGAAACCTCGAGGCGAGTGAATCAAAAATAGAGCTCATGGGGCCTGAACGCCGCATCGTCACACCGCGTGCTTCATTAACATGAACCCTATTGTAAGTCGTAGTGGAGGTCGAAAATAGTTGGATCGATATTGTTATACACCTTCACGCACAGTCAAGGACGAAGGCGAAGTTGCGTCTAGGCGATCGATAAGGAGCGCCTTCGTTATTTATCGATCGCCTAGCCGTTGCTGGCAAAAAGGTACTAGAAACTTTCGACGGTTCTCAATGGGGAGTGCAGGTTTTTTTTACGTTGGTCTTGGTCTTGATCCCAATCAAGCGCAAAGGCTAAGACAGGATTCCAGAAGGTGCCTATGCACCCTTGCTTTGAAGATGGTCGGGTTGCAAGTACTCGGAAATACAGACGCAGGGAGGCAGTTCCACTCCTTTCCTGTGCGCAATATGAAGGATGTTGAATAGCGCTTGGTGCGTCATTTAGAAATATCAACCAAGTGCGGGTGGTAGCCCACAGTGCGTCTGGATGTCCGATGGAAGAAAAGGGGGTACATGTTATTGCGGATTCAAAAAACTTTTTATAAAAAAATTAAAACCGACGGTCCTACTATTTTATTTTTCTTGCCTTGCCTGGCACCGACTCCAAAAGGTTTAAGTTTTGCTTTTTAGTTTTTTAAAGTCGGTTTTCATTTTTTTGACAATCTTATGACAACTCCTCATCACCTTTTACAATACTGCTTTTCCCGGTGCAGGGACGTTACTTATCCCGATACTTCATCACCAGCTCCGTTTCATCACATGCATTGAGTCGAGCATAAATTGCTTATGAACCACATTAAAGTAATCGTATCGCTTTCGTGAAATGCTAAGTATTGAATAGTTCTGATGACCATTTGTGGTCTTCATCATCAGTTCCACTTCACCAAATGGTGCTTTCCGGAAGCATATGCATAAGTTACTATAGAAAACACCGAAAAATTTCTCTGGATTTCTCTAGGATCCCATCATCAGATCCTGACATGATTACAATGATTACAATAAAATTAATTACTTAAATCGGTCCGGCCGTCTTCGAGTAATCGAGTAACATACATAAAAATAAAAAGATTCCGTCGAATTGAGAACCTCCTCGTTTTTTGAAGTCGGTTAAAAATCCTATCTGAGAATAGTGAGACGTGTGAGACGAGTCAACTTTTTACAGTATTTTTCCATTAATTATTGATATTTAGTTACAAAGGATACATACGTAAAATGGTAGTGATTCATTTGCCAGGGAACACCTCAACAGTCGCAAGTTTCCTTCCCGCCGTAGTTGACGTCAACAATTTTAAATCACTCATATTTGACAATATTATGTCAATCATGAAGTCACTAGGAAAATGTTATTGGGGAAAAAACACCAACACCAAAGTGACGTTTAATCGTATTAAACTTGGTGTTTTGAGATCATTTTAACCAACTTCCTAAAAGGAGGAGGTTCTAAATTCGGCCGGTATATTTTTTATGTATGTACAGTCAATAGCACGCACGACTTTACACATTGACCTTAAGAGCGCCCTTACGTCGCTCGTTATAGCAGGCCTGTCTCACTTCCATACAAGCGGCGCAAAATCCCCGAGATATTTACCTACTATTCTGGAAAACAACCTAATTTCAACCTTTTGCATTGCGTATAGCGTTCATAGTACAATAACTGTCTGCCGTCTCGCTGCGTGTGCGACTAGTCGAGCGAGTGCCAGCTTATTGAGACTAGTCCGGTGACCGGACGCTTGCGTTTATCATACCTAAACTCGGGAGTGAAATTTCTGTACCGTAAGGTACTAATATATATTCTGTGGTTATAGCGACGGCGGCGCGGCGGTTTTCGTAATGTAAAGCCGTACGCGCTGTTGACTGTACACTGATTACGCCGCGATTTCTGGTCTGATTTATGTGATTCTTTTGTTGTTCGATGCCGAATAGTTGCCATTTGGACCCATAAAATAATAATTCAGTCTAGTGATGAGCATTTTTACCACGTTTTTATTAGATAACTTTCTTGCCTGTTTGTCTGTTAAGTACAAATGTTGTATGTACACGGATTATGCCGATTTGGGACCGATTTTCGTGATTCTTTTTTGTTCGATGCGGAATATGTAGCTGCAATTTGGTCTAAGAACAATTTATTCAGTTTGGTTTAGTACTTTTTATTTTATGAATCAGAATCTGAATCAGTTGTGAGCATTTGTTGACTGGACGATGTTATATCACGTTACTTTGTTTATAATTTATTTATTTATTTATCGTTTATGGATAGCTAACAGCTTATAAACATACATATAACAACAAACATATAAAACTAAAAGCTATTGACAAGCTACCACATGTAGTATTCAAAAGAATTTGATCTTAAAGTAAACGTAGCCCAGAAGGGACAGGTGCGCAACAATATTAAACTAATCAATAAAACATTAAACTAAATTTTAAACAATAACTTAATAACAGTCGTGATGCTGTTGAAAAATAAATCAATATTGGCGTCAGCGTTATTGATGGCGGAACAAGCTCTCATAAGGAAACTGTTATGCCTGTAGTTGGTGTGCATAGAAGGAATACTAAATGGTCTATATGAATCGTTGCGGGGTGCTCTTGTAGGTATTTTAAAACGAATCCTATCAAGTAGATCAGGACAATCCACTGAACCAACTTGAGTAGAAATGTAACATCTGCAATATTACGTCTAACAGAAAGTGGTAGCAAGTGGAATTTAGTACAACGGTCTTCGTAAGATGCTTTATGAATTTTGAATTTGAAATTTAGGAACCGAGTAAATTTTTTTTGGATCTTCTCTATATCATTTATGTAAGTTGCGTAACAGGGGTTCCAAAAGGATTTTAATGGTTTTCATGCGTTTAAAAGGCTTAGACAGACGCATAATAAACCCTAGTGAACGAGATGCCTTGTTGATAGTATTGACAATATGTTTATCAAATAGCAGTTTAGAATCAAGGATGACTCCCAGGTCTTTAGCTTCTTGACGAATTGATAATTTTTCGTTTTTGATACTGTAACTACTAATAAAGGGATTGATTTTACGGGAAAAACTTATAGAAAAATATTTTGATACGTTCAAGTCTAGTTTATTTAAGTAACAGTATGAGTCCAACCTTCGGAGATCATCCTGAAGCCGAACAGCATCGTCATTATTATTAACAATTTTAAAAAATTTCATGTCGTCTGCAAATAAGAGATGATTAGAATGATGGAAACACTGACCTATATCATGAATAAAGATAATAAAAAGCAAAGGACCAAGCAGAGAGCCTTGCGGAACCCCAGAGGGTATGGTAGACCACGTAGATGTAACAATGATGAACATTAAACCTAATCTAATCTAGATAATTCCTACAGTAGTTTACAAAACAACATATTACAGACACTAAAAAGTAAAAAACACTGTGAAGTATATATACTTACAACATTTTCCATATTGGTTACCGAGCCATAGAACACGACACTATGAAAATAACTTAAGTAAACTGGTTTTGCCGTTTCAATAACAGTCAAGAGCCTTATTTTCCCTATTGCGAAAACCGCAGAACTAAGTCTACTCGACAAGGATTTAATATGTGGATCCCATTCTAGTCTCGAATCTAATGTAATGCCTAGAAATTTTCTACTCTCAACTAACTCTACTACATCCCCCAATCAAATTGATATGGCTTATTCGCAAAATGACTTCTTCGCAAAATGTCTCCACGTCGCAAAATGTCGCTTTCTCATAATGCCTCTTTCGCAGAATGTCGCTTTCTCATAATGTCTCTTTCGCAAAATGTCGCGATTGGGACTTAAAATATAGGTTACGTTTTTTAAAGAAAAACATTTATCAAAGATAAGCAAATCATACATGTCTTCATGTTAGTACATAAATTAACACTTCAGTATTGTTGTTGCAGACTCCTTGCACTTTTATGTTTTTTTATAGTCTTTTTAATGTTTTGATTGATGAATTTGTCATTAAGACTTTAAGACGAAAAGTTGTGAAGTTTTGTTTCCATTCGGTTGTTGTCCTGTTTTTCTACTTTAATATTCAATTAAAACTTAGATAATACCTACATCTGCTTTCCATTCACCCATCCCATTAACCTACAGTCCACATCGTACGTAATATTTTGGTCCTTCTCCCGTAAATAGATTTTCACAGCACGTTTATAATAGTTGTCATCATTTGTATAGTTTTTCACGTAGTATTTATTTGCAAATATTTTAGATTTGTATTTCAATTTTCGCCTCATATGATTACGCGTAGTAAGAGCAAAACCATGGCATCCAACAACATCCCCATCTCTACCGCACCTCATGTCGAATCATCGTCTGATGCTCACGTAGTGCCAACGGAAGTAGCAGCTATAGTCTGTACAGGCGATGGTGATAACGGTGCCCACGCCGGCAGTACTCACGGCGGAACGTACTCCTCACACACTTCTGCAACAGTGAAAGCCCGAAAAGCCACTGCAGAGGCCGCATTCAAGCGACGTCAGTACGAGCGTGCCGAGCATCTCGCCCGGCAACTCGCCCGGCAACTCGCGGAGGTCGATGAAGCAGAGTATCGTGCAGAGCTTGCACAAATTGAAAGAGATTCACAGGATGAAGGTAGCCATCAAAGTAGGCGTAGCTCTACACGCATGAGCAGGACACAACAGTGGGTACAAAATGTTTCTACTTCTAACTTACTTCATTGTCACAAAGCGGATAACGAACTCGAGGTCTCGCAGCCTGGCCAGTGGGCGATCTCGCCACTGCTGCCTCTTCAGGCTGCTGCTCCATATTCAGCAGCACACCTCTCGTATCCAGCCAAGCCACACATCGCTTCTCAAACGCCCGGGTTGGCGGCCGCTGCGTCGCACTTCTCTCCCGTGGGGTTTAAACCACAACGCGTTCCAACGAATGATCGCAACGAATTGTCCTCTTCATTGGTCTTACAAGCCATCGCTGATACTGCAGCGGCAACCAAAGCGTTGGCTATCTAATGGAATAGCACTCCTCAAACATATTTTTGAGGCTTGGGAGGGCAAGCAAGACGTAATTGGTATATTTTGTGACCTGTCTAAGGCTTTCGATTGCGTTGATCACGTTACACTTTTAAAGAAGCTAGAACATTATGGTGTCTCTAAAAAATCAGTTAGCCTTTTGCAGTCATACTTGCACAATAGATATCAAAAAGTAATTGTAAATAATACTGCTTCTACTGGAGCCCCCATTATTATGGGCGTGCCCCAAGGTTCAATATTGGGCCCTCTGCTGTTCTTAATATATATTAACGATCTCCCTAACTACGCGAGTAATTTATGTGAGACAGTACTATTTGCAGATGATACATCTTTAATTTTTAAAATTGATAGAGGAAACAATTGTTCTGACGAAGTAAATAGTGCTCTCTCTCAAGTCGCACACTGGTTCAACAGTAATAATTTGTCTCTTAACCCTACCAAAACGAAATTTGTTAAATTCACATTACCTAATGTAGGGCAGGTCGACTTGCACATCAATTTGAATGGGGATGTAGTAGAGTTAGTTGAGAGTACTAAATTTCTTGGTATTACATTAGATTCAAAACTACAATGGGATCCACATATTGAAACCTTGTCGAGTAGACTTAGTTCTGCGGCTTTCGCAATAAGGAAAATAAGGCTCCTAACTGATATTGAAACGGCAAGACTAGTTTACTTTAGTTATTTTCATAGTGTAATGTCCT
This sequence comes from Chrysoteuchia culmella, assembly GCA_910589605.1. Taxonomy (NCBI): domain Eukaryota; kingdom Metazoa; phylum Arthropoda; class Insecta; order Lepidoptera; family Crambidae; genus Chrysoteuchia; species Chrysoteuchia culmella. The sequence goes on along the minus strand of OU342671.1, from coordinate 54,687 downwards.
ATGGCCTGTTGTTGTGGGGCTCAGCAGCCAATATAGAAAATGTTTTTATACTTCAAAAAAGAGCTGTGCGCGCCATTTACAACCTTCGACAGAGAGATTCTCTTAAAGAATTGTTTAAAGAGATTAATATACTAACTTTGGCGGGACAATACATTTATGATAATATAGTATATGTAAGGAAACATCACGATTTATTTATTAAGCATAGCGATGTTCATAATTTTAATACTAGAAACAAGAATAAGCTTGCCGTTCCAAGATTTCGACTTGAAAAATGCAGTCGCTCGTTTTTGGGGAAAGGCATAGCCTTTTTTAATAAAGTTCCACAACAATTGATTGAGCTGCCTTTGCATAAATTTAAAATACATGTTAAAAAAACGCTCTTAAGCAAAGGTTATTACAAGGTAGAAGATTATTTGAAAGACAAAAATGCATGGAAGTGATACTAACATAAAACATGACTATTGTAATTGTATAAAAGGAAAATATTCTAATAACTGAGTATAAGAAAATTTTCCTCTTATATTAAATATGTTTCAAGATTGTAGATTTGTGTTTGGCAACGACATGTTCCTTTGTAAATGTTGTTGCTTTTGTTAAAGCTGATAAGTTTCTTGCGGCCGTTCTTCTTATCAGTTAAAAGATGTCCTGAATGGCTGGTAGGAAAAAAAAAATTGGACGATTCGAAAGCACTTATCTATAAGTCTATTTGAATAAAAATCTTTGACTTTGAAATCTTTGACTTTGACTTTGACTTTGAATGCAAACAGCCAAGGATGGATAAACCTAAGATCGATCTACTTACTTATTCTGGTAGTGCGTCGCAATGGCTTCATTTTAAAAGGTCGTTTGATAGTACTAAACCTGCATTTTCCCCTGTAGAGAACGTTGCGCGTTTACAAAACGCGCTTCGAGGACACGCGCGGGAGGCCGTCGCGTCGCTTCTAATCTCTGCGGAGGATCCCGAGGAAATCATGCACGCTCTCGAGCCAAGCTTCGCGTGCCCTGAGATGATCGTCCTCGCCGAGGTTCAAGAGATACGTTCATTGCCACGTCTGGGCAACGATCTTAAAGAGATAGGTACAATAGCTTACAAGGTACGCAACTCTCTTTTTATCATGAAGTTATTAAGCCAAGGTGAGTATGTAACTTCACCGACACTCTTTTATACCATTTTAGGAAAGTTGAATTATAATACGAGACAACGTTGGTCAGACTTCGCCGCTGATTATGATTATACACGTTTTCCAGGCTATAAACTGGAAGTTATGTCAAAATTTTTGACTCGCGAACATGAACGTCATGCAAAATATGGTTTGTCAACAGAACTTTTACATGCTACGCAATATTTACAAACCGCTCCACCTGTGCAACATAATCTTTATAAACCTTTTAAGCGCGAAAACGTACATTCTGTGACTGTTACCAAAAATAAACCAAATAATAAGTCCTCGGAATGCGCGTATTGTAGAAAGGATCACGGAATTAAGTCGTGTGACAATTTTAAAACTTTATCTGTTGACGACAGATGGCGCTGGTTGCGGGAAAATAAAGTATGTTACAAATGTTTACGTCGATACTCGCATCAATGGAAAACATGCAAGGTGAATCCTTGTGGGATCGATGGCTGCTCACTACGCCACCACCCTCTTATGCATGGTAGGCAGGACACGTTAACGTCAACGCAGTCACACGATACACATCTTTTTAACAATACAGTGTGTGCTGCTGCTATTCACAATGATGTTCCTGTCACGTCGTCATCTGCCGCTCCTATTGAAGAGAAGCTCGTCGTCTCCAGTACAGGACTTCAGCTCGAATCAACTTTCGAGTCATCCGTCGAGAGCAGCACGCTATTAAAGGTGGTGCCAGTTACTGTTTATGGTCCCGCAGGTTCGTATGATACTTACGCACTACTTGATGATGGCAGTTCTGCAACGATAATTGATTTAAATGTGGCTACTCGTGTTGGTTTATCAGGGCCTGAAAAACATATCTTAGTTGAAGGTGTAGGTGGCCTACAAAAACATACTAAAGACACACTTGTAGATTTTCATATAAAAGGCAAACATTCAACTGAAATCTATCTTGTAAAGCATGCTAGGGCGATGAAGTCGCTCAACTTACATGCGCAAACAATTTCAAAAGAAAAACTGGTCTCATATAGCCACTAAAGCGAATTGAGCGAAGTTTTGTGTTACACTAGCGCCACACCCACTATTCTCATTGGTGCTCAACATTGGCATCTTTCTATAACACGAGCAATTCGCAGTGGCACGACTTACGAGCCAGTAGCCTGCTATACGTCATTGGGCTATACGGGGAAGTTTCAAGTAAGACTAAACCCACCGAGTTTATCAACCACTGTTTTGTAGGTTCAAGCAAATCGGCAGAAAACGAAAGTTTAGAGAATTTAGTGAAAGAACAGTATAAACTCGACTCTCTAGGCATCTGTAAACGCGACACATTTCATAGTAAGCAAGATATACGCGCTATAGAGATTTTAGACTCTACCACTAGGCGACTTCCGTCAGGGAGGTATGAGGTAGGGCTTCCATGGCGTGACGACATTGGGGTTGTGCCCGATAGTTACCCTCAAGCTTTATCCCGCTTTTACAGCTTGGAGAGACAAATGATTCGCGATTCTATTTTTGCTGATGCGTTCAAGAAATTCTTAGACAACATGGTCGACAAGGGATATGCAGAAAAATGTGATCCCAGTACATATTACAGTTGTTCAAAATTATCTGACAGTTCCATTTCTACTTCTGAATGTTTATTAAACACACACAAAATAAGATTATATTTACCTCATTTTGGTGTCTACCACCCCCAAAAACAAAAAAATCGTGTCGTTCATGATGCGGCAGCAAAGAACCAAGGTGTGTCATTGAATTCTTTGCTTCTACCGGGACCTGACTTATTAGAAAATCTCTTAGGTATTCTCTTTAGGTTTAGAGAAGGTCGCATTGGTTGGTTGGTTGGTTGGTTGGTTGGTTGGTTGGTTGGTTGGTTGGTTGGTTGGTTGGTTGGTTGGTTGGTTGGTTGGTTGGTTGGTTGGTTGGTTGGTTGGTTGGTTGGTTGGTTGGTTGGTTGGTTGGTTGGTTGGTTGGTTGGTTGGTTGGTTGGTTGGTTGGTTGGTTGGTTGGTTGGTTGGTTGGTTGGTTGGTTGGTTGGTTGGTTGGTTGGTTGGTTTTTTTTTTTTTTATTAATCTTGTTTGATTCCGCTAGTTACAATGGCTATTCACAAAATTATTGGTTACAGTGCTTTCTTATCTGGTGGGCAACGAAGCCAGGCGTCGCTATTTGATACGACCGTCCCAACTCCGTTCCCCTCAATACATCAGAATGTAAAGCTAGGTGATGTACAGTTTGACAGCGAATTATTTACAAAAATGGATAAATTTATAACAAAAAGAGTTTAAGTGAGTTAGAAAGATTTAGGTGTAATACAAAATATGAAATTATTTGCAAATGGAATTTAAGATAGTGATGAATTGATGAATCAGTTTTCCACGCCATAGTCGATTCGTTGCTTGACCTTTATGAGCATGGCTTTCACACGAGGACATTTCGCAGATGTTGCGCGGTGCTGTGTGTTGTCCTTTCCTTTGAAGCGCGCGTTATGCGTCTTGCAGTTTAGACACACGGATTTCTTTGAGTCCTCTTTAGTCGGACAGTGATCCAGATCGTGCGTTTCGGCACAATGAGGACACGTCGCGACTTTGGCGGAGCATTTGTTCTTCGTGTGTCCAAACTGCAGACACGTGAAGCACTGGAGGAAAGGACTAAATTCTTCAGCATGTACTCGCATGTAGTCCACGCTGATCTTGCCCAATTCGACTATAGCACGGAAAACGGGTGGTGTCACAATGAATACGGCGTTGTATAGATTTTCATTCCGGTTTTTTCTCTCGAATTTAAAGCAGAGATCACTATCTTCATCGCTTATGGCTGCTTTCACAGATGGGTTTTGTTGTAGGATCAAGGCCTTAAGTTCTTGATTGGAGACATCTTTAGATATTCCCTTTAGGACTATCATCGGCTTCAACTTTTTCGCAGTTTCGGTGGTGAGGTTCGGTTCCTTATTCAGCCGCTTTACAGTTTCCGCCTTCTGCTCTTCGGAGTCGAACTCCACGCGGAACTTGAGCTTCGAAAGCTGCTGAACTCGGGATGGTGCGAAGTTTAGGGATTTGAAATCCGCAGCGGATCGGAAGGTGCGTATAGTCTCTTCACGAGTGGCGGTTTCTTTTTTATGCGCTATGACAATAGCCGGTTTAGTTGGTGCAGGTGTGCTGATTGCAGGTGTTTTCGCAGATCTGTCACTATGTTTAGATGCTATTGCAGCATATGACAGGGGTCTTGTTTCAGATGTGGGAGTTTTTAGGATCGGGTAGTTTTTAAGTTCTTCTTTGAGGGAAGCTCGCACGATCTCGGTGATATTCTCGGCGGTGAGTCCAGTAGAGGGTGAAGAAGGTGCGGGAGGAGTTTTCTCTTTGGATGAAGTAGAGCTAGCGTAACATGTTGTTACGGTCATTTGACACAGCTGGACAATACGTGCCTTGTTATCCTTGGAGATTCTCCCTTCTCCCTTTCCCTTTTGGGCGTTCTGGACGATGCGCATGATCTCGTCCACGTTGTCTTTGATCTTAGCGAAGGGCCCAGATAAGGTCGGCTCGCCTTCGTCTTCAGACTCCGAGACGGGACACATGGCTCCGCCAGGCATATATTGGCTTAGAAATTCGTCGTCTGCGTCGTCCATTCCGTACATGGCTGAGGATGTTGAGTACATATGGAGTCAGTTATTCGCTGTGGATGTTGTTAGCCGGGCTAGGACACTGCGTTACCGTGTACCTAGTTACCGTTTGGTTGGTTGGTTGGTTGGTTGGTTGGTTGGTTGGTTGGTTGGTTAGGTTAGGTTAGGTTAGGTTAGGTTAGGTTCGTTTTGAGAAGCGTGTGACTGGGCAATCTTAGTGTCGTGTTTTTCGTTTTTGTCTGTTGGATTTGTTTTCTTGTTGACTTGGCTTGTTACTATTGGACTCTGATCTTGCTTGTGATTGGATATTCGGTGTGTTTGGACGCCCATCTGTTTTGTCTCCATGCTCCCCGGCTATGTACGGGGACGGGGAGACACATTCTGGTGGGGAGTCTGAGCCGGATGGCCCGGATGGGGCTATGGAAGAGGACAATGCTGTGGTGACTAGCCGAAAACGTCCTGGAGAAGGCTCGCTTGCCGAGATGGAAAGTTCAGAAGGTGAAGAGGGGACTGTAAAGTCTTTTGCGGGCGTTAACAAAGTTGGGCATACTAACTCTGGGGGAAGGGGAAAGCCCCAGGGACCCGGAAAGTTTGTCGCCCACGGTGCCCTTCAAAGGCGTAATGCTCAAGAAGGCCGCGAACAGTACGAAATTGAGGAGATGGAGAGGATGCATTCCAAAGAGATTGCTAGAGAGAAAGAGAAAACAGCACAGGAAAAGGAAAAAGAGGAAAATAAAAATAAAAAAGGGAAAGGAAAGGGGAAAAATAAAGGGTCGGTCCCAGAGAATCGTCCCCCGACCCCAGGGTTTTTCCGCGATAGGGAGTCTTCGCCGGCTGATTCTGAGCGGTCGGTTAGCTCGATGGGTAGCAAAAAGTCCTCCGTCTACATACGCAAAGAGATTGATCGTCACACGCAGAAGTTGCTAGACGTCGTCGCCCAGTCGGGGAACTTGAAACGCGAGTATAAGCGCGATGTGACGGAGGCCAGTAAAGGCATTAAGATTGTAGTAGAGGAACTGATGTCTCTATCCGCCACTGAGGAAACCCGCCGTCTCAAGGCGGACAACAAAAGGCTCGAGGAGCAAGTTAAGCTCCTTAAAACAGAGATGCAAGCCCTTAAACGGGCTTTTGAGGAAAGATGCTGCGAGGATGTTCAGCGTGAAAGGTCGAACACTGCGAGTCGTATGGGTCAGGAAGACAGTTCTTCCACCCAGATGTTACCGCCCTATAGCCCAGACGTTCCCGAATGGGTAGCGATGCTGGAGAAATCCCTGACGATCACCTTCGGGAATATGCTCAATGCCAGGATTGAGGGCATAGAGCAAAGATTGCCCCCAGCACCAGTTATGCGACCCCCGCTGCAAGCGGATAAGAAGAAGCAAGGCATCCAGCCTGCGAAGACGTCTGAGCCACAACCATCAACCTCACAGGGGGCGAGGAGGCATGAGGCGGAGTCTAGCCGTTCGTATGCTGCAGCTGCAGCTACACAGGAGACTCCTTGGACGACAGTGGGCAAGAATGGTCGTCCCATAAACCCCAGAACTGCTGCTGGCCCATCGGCACCAAAGACGTCATCAAAGGCGCAACCCCCTGCGCCCCCAGCTAAGAGGAGCCTTAAGCTAACAACCCCTAAATCGACGGCTGTGATCGTGGCGATCACTCCAGAACAGGCAGAGAAGGGATCCAGCTACATCGATGTCATCGCCAAGGCCAAAAAGGCTATAAAGATAAAGGATTTGGGCATAGAGGAGGTTACGCTGAAAGTGTCGGCGACGGGAGCTCGAGTTTTTGAAATACCTGGAGCCGCCACCGGGGACAAAGCCGATCTCTTGGCTGCAAAGTTACGGGAGACCCTCGGGGACTCGGCCAAAATTACGAGGCCGGTTAAGACCGCCGACATGCGAGTCAGCGGCCTGGATGACTCGGTGGATGCGGACGAGTTACGTGAGGCAGTGGCAGCGAAGGGGGGTTGCCCTCCCGAACAAGTGCGGGTTGGTCCCATTCGAGTGGGGGAAGGAGGTCTAGGGTCGGCGCTTATAAAGTGCCCCATTCCCGCCGCGAGGATTTTAGCTGAGTCGGGTCGTGTCCTGGTAGGTTGGGTGTCAGCGAAAGTAAGAGCACTGGAGCCTCTTCCACTCCGGTGCTACGGATGCATGATAACGGGGCACACCAAACAACTGTGCCCCTGTGGCAAAGACTATGGGGACACATGCTATAGGTGCGGGAAAGTAGGACACAAATCTGCGTCCTGCTCAGCGGAGCTGAACTGTGTGGTTTGCAGGGAAGCAAATTTGCCGGCTAATCATTTTATGGGAGGAAGCAAATGCCGACCCCCACCGGTTAGGGGCAAAGCCACCTCTAACTTCGGGGCCGCCTCGCGACAGACAGGGAACCCAATGGTTCAAATGCAGGTTGAGGATGGTCATATGTCATCTTAATGGCCAGCAACCTCAACCTACTACAAGGTAATCTCAACCACTCCGCCCGTGCGCAAGATCTTCTGTTGCAGCACTTGGCGGAGTCGGGTGTGAGCATAGCCGTCATCGCGGACCCATATTTTGTCCCCCAGCGCCCTAATTGGGTGGGAGATGTCAATGGCTCAGTGGCCATCGTGGCCCCCCTTTCTGCCGCTTACTCCCCTCCCCTCTCGGTTATAGAGAGGGGACCGGGCTATGTAGCGGCCTCCTGGGGAGAACTAACGCTCGTGGGCGTATACTTCTCCCCAAACCGGGCCTTGTCGGAGCTGGTACAGTGGCTCAATCAGTTGCAGGGTGTGGTGGGGCGACTCGCACCAGCACAGATGCTGGTTTTGGGCGACTTTAACGCCCACCACACCGCTTGGGGAATGCCTAGTGACACTCCCAAAGGTGAAAAGGTCTTTGAATGGGCGACTACGTCGGGTCTCGTCCTCCTGAATAGGGGACGAGAGTTTACGTTTGTCAGAGGCGACGGCGGGTCTATCGTGGACCTGACCTTCGCCACCCCTGCCTTGGCAGCGAGGGTTAAGGAATGGCGGGTCCAGAAAGACGTGATCACTTTGTCGGATCACCAGTACGTGTCCTTTAAGTTGGTGTGTTCTCCCGGTGGCAGTTCTTCACTGCGCCCTGGGGAGTCTCGGCGTCGTTTCCCCCGGTGGGCTATTAGCAAGCTTAACCGAGAACTGGCAGAGGAGGCAGCGTTGGTAGAGGCGTGGAATATGGAAGGTCACAGCTTTGAGGGAGAGGGTGTGGAAGCAGGCGTAAGGCGTATAACCGCCTCACTTACCGCGGTTTGTGATGCTTCCATGCCACGGGTGAAGGGCACACCTACCAAGCGCTGTGTGTATTGGTGGTCGGAAGAAATGACATTCCTTAGAGCCGCCTGCCTGGAGGCCAGGAGGGTACTACAGCGTTGTCGGCGCAGAATTAGGCGCGACCCGGTTGAGGAATCCCGGCTCCGCCGTGCCTTCAATGAGGCGAAAGTGTCCTTATGTGACGGCATCTGTAGGGCAAAGTCCTCAGCCTGGGACGAATTCCTAGAGGAGATAGACCGTGATCCATGGGGGCGCCCGTACAGAATGATCAGGAGCAGACTCCGTAATCAGGCGCCTCCTACCGAATCGATGGATCCGCACCTCCTTTCCCGGGTGGTGGGTGGATTATTCCCAGCGGAAGCTCCTTCAGTGGCTCCTCTGATAGAGCCGGCCAACTCTGAGTCTGACATGCCTGATGGATTCACGCCCGTCACCCCGGAGGAAATGGAGGCGATCTCTGATCGCCTGAAAGCAAAAAAGAAGGCACCCGGTCCGGACGGAATCCCTGGGCGAATTATACCAGTAGCCCTAAAACATCTGGGCGAGCATGTAAGGGCGCTATTCTCTGCCTGCCTGCAGACCGGGCACTTTCCTCGGGCGTGGAAGAAGGGAAGACTCTGCCTCCTAAAAAAGGATGACCGACCTCCGGACTCGCCCTCGGCGTTTCGACCCGTTGTCCTGCTGGACGAGCCCGGGAAAATGCTCGAGCGAATAATAGCAGATCGAGTAGTCCAGCATCTGGACACGGTAGGGCCCAACCTTTCGGATAGGCAATATGGTTTTAGGAGGCAGAGATCAACCATCGACGCCATAATGGCTCTGAAGGAGCTGTCTCAGAGAGCAGTAAGCCGTGGGGAGAGGGTGGTAGCGGTCTCGTTAGACATTAAGAACGCATTTAACACCCTCCCCTATAGCGTGATCAAAGACGCGCTTAAATATCATGGCGTCCCCACCTACCTAGTCCGAGTTATAGAAAACTACTTGGAGGACAGGGAAGTGGTCTATCTCGCCCAAGACGGGCAATTGAAGGTCCGGCGTATGGTGTGCGGTGTTCCACAGGGGTCGGTTCTTGGCCCACTCCTGTGGAACCTTGGTTATGATTGGGCGCTTCGTAGCGTACTTCTCCCCCGTATGAGCGTGATCTGTTACGCCGACGATACGCTCATCACAGCGCGGGGCAGAGACCTTGCCGAGGCGAAGCGCCTCGCAAAGATAGGGGCCGAACACATGATTGGTCGAATCCGGGCGCTAGGGCTGGACGTAGCAGTGGCAAAAACCCAGGCTATACTGTTTCACGGGCCACGACAGGGCCCCCCTCCGGGAGCGGACATGGTGGTGGACGGCGTAGTTATCCCTCTACGCCCCACGATGAAGTATTTGGGGCTAGTTTTAGACGGGCGTTGGGCCTTTAAGGACCATTTCAGTCAGCTAGCCCCAAAATTGGTTAAAGCGGCAGCAGCCCTGGGCAGGCTGCTGCCTAATATCGGAGGTCCAAATAAGAGCGGCAGACAGCTATACGCTGGGATCATCCGTAGTATGGCCCTCTACGGAGCCCCAGTCTGGGCCGATGCTCTCAATGAGCAAAATAGGGCCGCCCTTCGGCGACCCCAGAGGGTGATGGCCTCCCGCATGATACGGGGGTACCGAACGGTGTCTTGGGCAGCAGCATGCGCCCTTGCCGGTACGCCTCCCTGGGAACTGGAAGCCCAGGTACTCGCGGAGGCGTACACACTCAGACGGCAGCAGAGAGAGAATGGGGACAGATTGGCCCCAGAGGAGGTAACGGCGGCGAGGCGCGCCGTGGAGGAAAGGTGTCTCGAGAACTGGGAGAGGCAGTTAGAGACACCTAACGCTGGACATAGGACGGTGGAAGCAATCCGCCCAATCCTCCGAGAATGGAGAATGAGAGCTCATGGAGCCCTCACCTACCGTTTGACACAGGTACTTACCGGACACGGTTGCTTTGGTAGGTACCTGTGCCAAATACAGAGAGAGCCCGAACAGGTGTGCCATCACTGCGGCGCTCCGCAGGACACCTCGGGACACACGGTGACGGAGTGTTCTGCTTGGGCAGAGCAACGTCTCGAGTTGGTATCAACAATAGGTTCGGACCTCTCTCTTCCCAGCATAACAGTCGCGATGCTGAGAGATGAGAGGTGCTGGCAGGCGGTAGTCTCCTTCTGTGAGGATGTTCTCTCACAGAAGGAGGCCGCGGAAAGGGTACGTGAGGCTGATGCCGACGCGGACCCAATCCGAAGACGACGGCCGGGGCGAAGGAGACGCCAACGTGCGCGCCTCGTTCCCCCCTCGCCGTCGTAGTGGGCGGTGACATTTATGCCCTGTCACCGCCGCCGGTAGGGCCCCAGGAGGGCAACTTTCCCCGGGTCACGTGTGCGCGTGCCACCACGGTCCCATAGACTCGGGGTCTATAGTTGAGGGCATAAGTGAGGGGTTTAGCTGGTAGTGCCCCCCCCTCCCGGTCCCCCGGTCTATCTTTCGAGATGGATCGGGGGGTTGCGAGGCGGGTGTCCCTCCCCAGTTCCGACCCCCCATCCGGCCCCTGTCCGGGTGGAGGATCGGGAGTGGGTGAGACCTACCCCGTAACCCCGGCGATCCTATCAGGATCGCCGGGGTAACGGGGATGGCGAGGGATAGTGTGCTTGTCCCCGGTCTTTACCAGGGACGGGTATGCTAGGTGACCCCAGCATAACCGGTTGGTATCCGTAAAGAGTGGATTCCCCTCACTTAAATCAAAAAAAAAAAAAAAAAAAAAAAAAAAAAAAAAAAAAAAAAAAAGGTTAGGTTAGGTTAGGTTAGGTTAGGTTAGGTTAGGTTAGGTTAGGTTAGGTTAGGTTAGGTTGGCGAGTCGGGGTGCTGGTCGGATAACCTCCTCGTGGTGCACCCTGGGCGCCATCGCAAGTATTTTGCGGTGGTGGCGAATAATCCGACGTCATACCGTAACCCAGTACGTTGTGCTGGGCCGGGGGCCGCCGCCGTCTTATGCGGGGGCTGCGTGGAGTAAACCACTATAATAAATCAAAGATCAAACCGGAACCCTGTACGTGGTGCAGGACCGGGGGCCGCCGCCTTTTGTTATGCGGGGGCCGCGAGGAGAAAACCTCTATAAAAAACCTTAAGGTCCCGGCATTTGAGGACGTGGTGTCGGGGCGCCCGTTTTGGGAGGCTGGCATAGGTGGTCAGCTGTGAACGCCACCCCTGGATACCTCCCGACCTCCAGGGTGTACTAGGGTTGCCCGGGTACAGGGATCTCTGCCCGGGTCGACGTTGTTTTCTCCCATACTCGTGGGTTAAAGATGGATGAATTTGATACTGATAATTTTTACGATGATGGGTCCGAGACGGACGATGGATTTAAAAGACCGAAGAAAGTCACGAAGAAGCCTATAGTTCGCTTAACGCGACTTCACGCGCGCATCGCTAAAGAGGCAAAGAAGGGAGAAGGAAGCAGGAGTCGCTGCTCGTCATGGTCGTCCGGTGTCACAGTATCGGATGAAGAGCTCGACCTTGAAACACGTGAGGAACAAGAACGCGAACCAAGGCGTTCTGAGTCACCTAGATCGGGGGACAGTGACCATGAGAAGGAGGATCCCCCACTAGCATCAGAGGAGGAACGAAATCCCGCCACCCCTACACCAGGGACACCATCAAAGCGCGGGAGGGGTCGTCCGCCTACGACTGGGGAGTACATTGGTGTTGGCAGAGCCAGGCAGGAGCTAGCCGCCGCCAAACGGGCTCAAGAACGACAAGAGGCGGAACTCCTTGCAGAAAATGAGATTGCAGCGAAAGCGCGGCGAGTGTTGCCCTCGGGTGATCCTAGCCCGGCCAGAAAGACGGTTAACTGGAGAGACATGCCCATTGTGGAGGTTTGTGAGCGGCTCTGTGAGACTGCAGATATTATCACCGACGTCGCCAACAGGTCTGGGCACCTGAAGGGTACCTTTGTCAGAACCCTTAAGGATGCGGCGGCACAATTTAAGGAGGCTCTATCCGATTTACCGAAGAGATCGGACAATGAAGAGTTGCGGAAGCTGGAAGAAAAGCACACAGCGCTTCGGTCTGACTTCCAGCGAATCTCTGCAGCATACGCCCAGAGTCAAGGCGATACGCAGAGACTGAATCAGGAAATAGGGGCACTTAAGAGCAAGGTGGAGGCCCTGGAGAAATCCCGCGTTGACACCTGCATGAACTGTTCCGGTCGGTGCGCTGATAGCACTAGGCGGTCGGCAGCCAAGACGCCAGCAGTGCCAGTGGATATGGACCGGATCCTTACGGCTATTGATGCTAGATTCGCGGCCCTCGAACGGAGATTGTCGGAGCCATCCCAGCGCTTCTCACTCGTCAATGAGACAGAGGACAACGGGACTCAACAGCCTGCAGCTCCACCACCGACACCGCGAGAGACACCCGCAGCGCCAACACGCTCTGCGAAGGACCCTGCCCCCGCAACATCTGGGGGACCGGCTCAGGGTAAAAACAAGAAAAGGAGGGATAAAAAGCGTGCGGCCAAAGCAGCATCGACGACTCAACCCGCTCAGCAGAACCTCTCTCAACCACCTCCACCCACTTCTGCACCTGGGGAGGAAGAGTGGACGACGGTGAACAGGAAACGGCCTAAAAAGACGAAACCGCAGCCTAAAAAGCCGATGAAGCTGCGCCCTCCGAAAACGGCAGCGGTCACGATAAAACTGCGACCAGAAGCGGAGAAAGAAGGGGCTACTTATGTCCAGGTACTAATGCAGGCGAGGGACCTCAAACCCGCCGAGTTTGGCGCCACTGGAGGATTCACTATGAAGGTCGCAGCAACGGGTGCCAGAATCATCGAACTGTCTGGTGCCGAGAATCAAAACGCTGCTGATCGAGTGGCGGAGAAGTTAAGAGAGATGGTCGACCCTAAACTAGCGGAAATCTATAGACCCGTAAAGTGTGCTGAGTTGCGTATAACGGGCCTTGACGACACTGCGACGACTGAAGATGTGAGGGAGGCTGTCGCGAGAGCTGGAGTATGCGCTGTTGACACAGTTAAGAGCTCGGAGGTGCGTCGCAGCAGCAATGGCCTCGGTTACGCGATCGTAAAACTTCCTGTAACTGCCGCTAAGAAGGTAACAGATGTAGGGAAAAAACTACTTGTTGGTTGGGTCTCGGCTGGCGTCAAGCTCTTGCCGCCAAGGCCTCAGAGATGCTTTAGGTGTCTTGAAGTGGGGCACGTCCAGGAAGCCTGCCAGGGCGAGATCGACAGAAGGAGCCTATGCTTCCGATGCGGGCAAGCCGGACACCAGGTCAAAACCTGCTCAGCCACGCCGCACTGTATCCTATGTGCGGCAGCCAAAAAGAAGGCCAATCACGTCCTAGGGGGTGCGAACTGCAAAGCCCCTCGACAGGCGAGTAAGAGAGGCAAGAAAAAGGCCGCACCGCAAACCCAAGAAGGGCAAACTGCGGGAGAGGCCATGGATGCTGAAGCTTGCCAAGCATCAGTGTAGTGGGGGCCGGGCGGCGGAACGGGGAAACTTCCGTCGTCCACCCAGGGCCCCTGTGGTGGATGGGCGCGCTGTGTGTTCTGGCGCGCCACACCAGTTGTAAAGACGTTTTGACGTCCTTGTGAGGAGTCCGAAGGGACAGACGCAGGGCGGGGATTCGGCCGAATGCTACCGCGACCCCCGACAGCTCCCGCTCGATGCGTAGAGGAACACCCCTGGGGTTTTAGTGGAGTACACCACATAACCACCCCCGTCTTCCCCGGACGGGGGGGTATCCGAAGGGATTTCCCCAGGGTCAACAAAAAAAAAAAAAAAAAAAAAAAAAAAAAAAAAAGGTTGGCGAGTCCTAATCCGGGCTCAAGAAGAGGTTTTAGAGCTCTGGGTAGAAAGTATGGCCGCTGAAGAATACGGCCTTCGAACGCTGGAAGCCTTAAGACCAGTGATGGAGCATTGGATAGAGCGTCGACATGGGTCACTCACCTTCCATCTAGTGCAGATACTCACCGGCCACGGGTGTTTTGGTGGCTATCTGCACCGGGTTGCTAGGAGGGAACCGAGCCCGATTTGTCACGAGTGCGATGCGGCAGAAGACTCGGCACAGCACACCTTTGCGGAGTGCGTAGCCTGGAGTCAACAACGTCGCAGTTTGATGGCCGTGGTGGGAAGGGACCTCTCCCTGCCCAGCGTGATACAAGCCATGCTGGACAGTGACAGGGTCTGGGAGGCCATGGTCTCCTTTTGCGAGGAAGTGATGGTGCAAAAGGAGATCGCAGAGCGGGCTCGCGAGGATGACGCCCAAGCGGACCCCCGTCGACGCAAGCGACTAGGAAGGAGAAAGAGACAATACGCACATCTTCTCCCTCCTTAACCAGGCCAGTGGGTGGTAGGCAGGGTGGCCTGCCGCCTGCATTGCACGGCCTCGTTTGTCTGAAAAGATGCCCATGTGTGCCCGGGCATCTTTTAAAAGTTGTTGTTGTTTTAGTAAGGTTGTGTTGAGGTCCGATAAATAGGACCGTCCGCCGCAGTAGCATGGAGCCATGATTCAGGGACCCTAGATACTTCGGAACGGTTGTGGTGCACCGGGGGGTTTTAGTGGGTATGCCCGAAACCCTGGGAGAGCCCCACATAACCTCACTGCCACCCTGCAGTGAGGTATGCTTAAGGACGCATTTCCCCCTTTCCCCCCGCAAAAAAAAAAAAAAAAAAAAAAAAAAAAAAAAAAAAAAAAAAAAAAAAAAAAAAGGTTAGGTTAGGTTAGGTTAGGTTAGGTTAGGTTAGGTTAGGTTAGGTTAGGTTGGGGTGCTGGTCGGATAACCTCCTCGTGGTGCACCCTGGGCGCCATCGCAAGTATCATTGCGGTGGTGGCGAATAATCCGACGTCATACCGTAACCCAGTACGTGGTGCTGGGCCGGGGGCCGCCGCCTTTTATATGCGGGGGCTGCGTGGAGTAAACCACTATAAAAAATCATAGATCAAACCGGAACCCTGTACGTGGTGCAGGACCGGGGGCCGCCCGCTTGTCTTATGCGGGGGCTGCGTGGAGTAAACCACTATAAAAAATCCTTAAAGTCCCGGCATCTGAGGACGTGGTGTCGGGGCGCCCGTTTCGGGTGGCTGGCATAGGTGGTCAGTTTCGAACGCCACCCCTGGATACCTCCCGACCTCCAGGGTGTAGTAGGGTTGCCCGGGTACAGGGATCTCTGCCCGGGTCGACGTTGTTTTCTCCCATACTCGTGGGTCTAACATGGATTTTTATGATACAGACAACTTTTATGACGATGGGTCCGATACGGACGGTGTTTTCGACGACGGTTTTAAGAGACCGAAAAAGATAGGGAAGAAAGTTCCGCTTGTGCGGCTTACGCGCCTACATGCCCGCGCAGCAGAAGAGGCAAAGAAGGGAGAGGGGAGTAGGAGTCGGTGTTCGTCGTGGTCGTCAGGTGTGACAGTGTCGGATGAAGACCTCGACTCTGAAAGCAAAGATGGAGCAGGACGCAAGAGACGGCGTCCAGAGTCGCCAGACTCGGGTGATGGTGACTTAGAAGAGGCAGTACAATCAGTTGCCCCTATGGAAGGAGATCGCCCCGCCACCCCCGCAACACCATCCAAGCGAGGGAGGGGCCGGCCACCTACAACCGGCGAATTTATTGGTGTAGGCCGAGCGAGGGCAGAGCTGCAGGCCGCTAAAAGAGCCCAGCAAAGGAGAGAACAAGAGCTCGTCGCCGAAAAGGAGATAGAGCAGAAGGCACGGCGGGTTCTGTCCCAGCGTGATCCTTCTCCGACTAGGAAGACGGCTAATTGGAGGGAAATGCCCATAGTGGAGATATGTCAGAGGCTCGGCGAGACTGCCGATATCATAACCGACGTCGCCAACCGATCTGGGCACCTGAAGGGAACGTTCGTCCGAACCCTTAAGGATGCGGCGGCGCAGTTCAAAGAGGCCTTATCCGATATTCCAAGGAGATCGGAAAATGAGGAGCTGAAGAAGCTTGAGGAAAAGCATGCTGCGTTGAGATCCGATTTCCAGCGTATTTCTGCTGCATATGCCCGAAGTCAAGGGGAAACTCAAAAACTTCACGAGGAGATTGGTGCACTCAAGAGCAAGGTGGAGGCCCTGGAGAAATCCCGCCCCCCATGCCTTAACTGCTCTGGACGGGGTGCTGAGAACACGAGACAGTCAGGAGCCAAGACTCCAGCACCGGCTGGTATGGATCGCATTTTGGCGGCAATCGATGCCAGATTCACGGCCCTTGAACAGAGGTTGTCGGAGCCGCCCCTCAGTCTTCGGGCGAATCAGGTGTCTCAACCTGCAGCAGCTCCGGCCCCTGAACCAGGCACGAAGGACACACAACGCGAGAAAACATCTGCTCAAGCCCCCGCCTCTGATACTCCTGGGGGAAAGGCGCTGAGCAAGAACCAGAAAAGAAGGGAGAGGCAGAAGAAACGAAAGAACGCGCGCGACGCTGAGCGAGACCAGCAGGCACAGCAGGACACTCGCAGCCAAGCACCGCCCGCCTCTGCACAAACTGACGGTGAATGGACCCAGGTCTCTAAGCGGCGTACTAATCCGCCGCCGCCGACGAAAAAGAAGCAGCAGAAGTCAAAACCAAAGCTGCATCCTCCGAAATCGGCCGCCATCACAATCAAGTTGCGGCCGGAAGCGGTGAAAGAGGGGGCGACTTACGTTCAAGTCTTAATGCAGGCGAAGAAGGTAAACCTCGCCGAGTTCGGCAGCGTGTCGATGAAGGTGGCAGCGACGGGTGCCAGAATACTAGAGGTGTCCGGTGAAAACGGTTCTGACAAAGCGGACCAAATGGCGGCAAAGCTAAGGGAGGTCGTAGATCCAAACTTGGCAGAGGTCTACAGGCCCATGAAGTGTGCGGAGCTTCGTTTTACGGGGCTGGATGATACGGCGTCGGCAGAAGATGTAAGAGAGGCTGTCGCTAAAGTTGGTGGCTGCGCTATCGATGTTGTGAAGTGCTCGGAACTGCGTCGTAGTAGTAGCGGTCTTTTGTATGCGATCGCTAAATGCCCGGTGGCTGCAGCTAAGAAGATCACAGAGGGTGGCAAAAAGCTACTTGTAGGATGGGTTTCGGCAGGCGTCAAGCTTCTGCCTCCGAGACCCATGAGGTGCTTTAAGTGTCTGTATGCGGGGCACGTCCAGGAAGCCTGCCGAAGTGACATCGATAGGAGCGCATTATGCTTCCGATGCGGGCAACCTGGGCACCAGGTTAAAAACTGTGTAGCCAAGCCGCACTGTGTGCTATGTGCGGAAGCGAAGAAGAGGGCGGAACACGTTCTTGGGGGCGCGAGCTGTAAAGCCCCCAAACCACCCAAGAAGAAAGCTTCAGGTGCGACCAAAGCTGCACCGCCGCCGGCTCAGCAGGGCCAGGCCACGGAAGAAGCGATGGATGCTGAAGCCATCGATGTGCCGATGAATCAAGGCGACGGCGAAAGGCCCATGCCTTAGTTTCGGAGTGGGGGTCGGGCGGCGGAACGGGGAATTCCGTCGTCCATCCAGGACCCCCGTGGTGGAAGAGCGCGCCGTGTGTTCCGGCGCGCCACACCGGAGTGTGACGCCAGGCGTCCTTAGAGGAGTCCGAAAGGATAGGCGCAGGGCGGGGATTCGGTTGAATGCTACAACTCTCCCGACAGTCCCCGTCCAATGCGCGGAAGGAACACCCCGGGGTTTTTAGTGGCTACACCACATAACCACCCCCGTGTTCCCCGTGCGAGGGTGGTATGCGAAGGCATTTTCCCCGGGACAAAAAAAAAAAAAAAAAAAAAAAAAAAAAAAAAAAAGGTTAGGTTAGGTTAGGTTAGGTTAGGTTAGGTTTTTTTTTTTTTTTTTTTTTTTTTTTTTTTTTTTTTTTTTTTTTTTTTTTTTTTTTTTTTCCTACTGCTCCCCGGACGTAATCCAGGACTTTGTTTACCTAGTTTTCTCATTCATTCAAGTTCTATCTTATATTCCTCTCGCACTTCTATTCCTCATACTTTGTCTTTCTGTCATCCATCATCATACGCACAATAACTGGTGGGTTGCCAGCCTATTTTACTAACTACTTTTATAATTAATTCTTTATTTATAACTCAGGTAAATAAGGGTGTACAAGTGTTGGTCATGCTTTTCTTTTACATTTTGGATTTTTAGGCTAAGTTTTTGACAATATATAAAGTCTTTAGGACTTTCTCTCATTTTAAATTTTTACAATATTTCTTAAGATCTATTACAGTTTTCTATTACATTTATTTGTCTATTTTCAGTACATTGTTTTATTTCACTATTGTATTTATTAATAGGTTGTTACATTGTTCTTATTTCTAGTTATATGCTATTTTACATTTACAATATTTCTACTTCTAAGGTTGTTACACTGTATTCTCGTTTTATGGCTATCGTACTTAATTTATTTTATCTTTCAAATAGCTAGGGACATATTCTTATTTACTTATTTTCTATTTCTTATAACATTGTTGATTTCTTACTCTATGATAATAATTACTTATGCTGATTATATTTTATATTTTTCTTACTTACTATCTTACATTGATATAAAGAGACACTTGTTATTTTTATTTATTGCCATTTTTAATTTCAATAATCTTGTTTTCCTATTATTGTGTTAAGTGTCTTTGCCTATTCTTCTAAAAATTTGTTATCTCTAATAAGAGGGCAGTTAGAATATATTCATTAATATATGTAACTTTTCCCATTTCTTGGCTTAGATTTTTATATTCTATTTGTTTCAGGCTTGTTTTGTTTGGTGTGTGCTGGTGTATTCAATTTAATTTGGCTTGGTAATGTCATTTTATATTTATTTGTGTGTAATAATGTTGTTGATCTGTGTTAAGTATTCTTTGTGTAACTATAATTTATAAGTTTTTCTGGTAGTTTTATTAGACATATATATTTCCAATAAATATATATACTAATTTTTATTGCAGTTTTGTAGGATGCCGCGGTCTCAAATCATTTTGGGACTCTGGTATCTGTGTGTGTATGTGTAGTTGTGTAGCTGTTTTGTGTTAATGTGTGTAGGCCGTTGTAAGTCGCGCCAGGTAGTCCCACTTTTGTCTGGCGATGCAGGTTTCACTAAAAGCATTGTGGTCAGCTTTGTGGCCCAGAGGAGCACAGTTGCAGCACTCGGGGGTTGATCCAGCGATCATAAGCTCACATTTGGCCCGCAAATGTGGTCCCCCGCAGTGGCTGCATCTGTCCTCCCCATGAGTACAGAACTTTCTTCCGTGACCATATGCCAAGCATTTTGTACATTGGATGAGGGGCGACTGGTCCTCCACCCTGACCCTTTGTAAGTCAATGTGGAGGGCACCAGCCGCCGTCATCCTCTGCCAGCTAAGTGGGTCCACCTGGAGGACAACATGGCTCGCGTGTGGGTTTCTCGTCCTCTTTTTGAATTTGATATTCAATCTCAGCGTCTCCTTTTTTCGCCCTTCAAAGATCTCCGGGTTCTGGCGGATTACTGCGTCGACGATTCCTTCGTCCTCTTCGTCCGTCAGCACGTCCTTCAGGACCACTAGGGGATCCTTGTTGGGGATTTTTTCAGCTCTTAATTTATTGTCCCTTCCAATTCTTTCTTTAATTGTATCCAGGTCATTGACATTCCTACAGCTGAGTATTACCCTCTGATTTTTTGCCTTTCGAATCTTATCCACACGAATGCCCCCAGCCCTGGCGTCGACCGCCCTCCTTACTCTTTGGAGGACCTCCTCGCTGGTCTCCTGGTCATCCTCGGAGGAGATGGCGATCGATTCCAGGGTCGGGGGGATCTTCGGTGGAGGGGCCCTAGCCGTGACACTGGCGTACGTGACTGTGGCGGTGTTTGGTGTCACTTCTTGGCGGATGGGGTCGTCCAACTTGGCCTCGACCTTTGCAAACTGGGCAATAAGTTCTTTGTTTTTCTCGTTTACTTCCTTTGATAAATCGCCGAACTCTCCGTAGATTTTTACCTGGTTATCCAGTATCAGTTTTAGGTCTTCTTGCGAAATTGTCTCGTTTTCCTTGTTTATGTGTGCCTCTATTTTTTCTAGATGTTCCAGGATCATGCCGTGCTCAACGCTCAGTACGTCGAGTTTATCCTCGACCATGAGGTTATTTTCCCCCGAGATTTTGGTCTCGGTTTCCCATTGTTCCTTGATGAGCGTCTGGAGGGTTTGGATAGCATTATCCATCTTCTCCAGCCGCTCATCAAGGGCAGCAGTGGTTTCGCTCTCGGGGCCCGTGTGGATCCGCGAGATGGGTGGGGTTTGGCGAGATGTTTTTGCCAGCAGATTCTCCATCTCGCGAGATCTCCTCGACACCTCGAAAAGCAACGACAAGCTCTGTTCTGTTGTCTCCTCTAGGTATTGCTTGATATCCTTCCTCATTCCTGTGAAGGATTTTATCTTTTCGGGTATCACGTCCAGCATTCCCATAATAGACCCAAGCAGTCTGTCAGTGGGTATCCGGTCTTTGCTGGCTTCCTCCTGAGCCCTCGATACTTTAAGCTGTTTTGCAAGTTTGGTCTTATTCTTGCTTGTTGCTATGTAGACCTGGGCTGCATCCTCAGATCTAAAGTGGCCTTCCTTGATGTAGGGTGGTATGGCTGTCGGCAGGACTTTGGAGGATACAGGTGAGGAGGTTGATGGAGATGTTGGTGTCGCTGCAGGCCCTGGGCGGGGGAACATTTTCGGTGATCGTGCCTGAGACGGCGACAAGGTGACGGTGCCGGGGCTTGGCAGCCTTTTTCCCACGGGTGGTGTGTGGTACATTGTGTGTAAGATGGTAGTGTGCGAGAGGTGTAGGAGCAGTATCGTCAAGTGTGTATAAATGTATAATGTATTTGTCAAAATTTGTATAAAATATTATGTAATATATATTGTATAAATGGTTTTGGTGTCCTGCCTGGAGCGGCTGCTGTTGTACAGAACAGGAAGTAATAGATTTTTAATATTTTACTATAAAAAGTCACGATTTGCCAAGATTTTACATAAAAATTGAAAAGTGTCTTGGTAGAGTCAACTCTACTTTTTGTTAATATGCGCCTCTATCGCAGATAGAGGGCGTCAAAGTGTACTGGATTGTAAAAACCAGGAGTTTCTATCTTAAGAAACGTCAAAGTTATTAATATTATAACTAAAAACAAGATGGCCGTCAATATGGCCGCCGCTACTGTAAAAATAAGTTGCTAACTGTTTTCTCCTCGTCAAGCCCTTTTACCAGACACCTCACACGAGGTTCTCAGACCAATACCTCCTGAGGAAACTTAGGGCCAATGTTTGGGCCAAACTTGGGCCAAAATGGTCCAACTCCTATTGCTCAGGAACTATTGGTCGTAGAATATTAGTTCTTTGGGCAGTATTGTGGAGGGTCCCCTCCCCTATCCGAAAATGGGGTCAGTTCGATTTACTCCCGGGAGTCACTGTAGGGTAAAATCACCCTACGAGCCTGGTAGGGGGAGTCAGGGGAGCCACCACAGTAAAAGCCCCGCCGTTCTAGCCCCAATAGTTTGGGAGGTATTGCCCTCCAAAGTTTTCCAAAATGGCGGATCCAAGATGGCCGCCAAACTTTGAAGGGCTATAGCTCCGGTGCTATTTGTGCTAGATGGGTAGTGCTTGGGTCTACCTTGGGCAGCTTCGCGAGCTCTTTCCGGAGAGCTACTCAAATCCGGTCCCAATATTTGGTACTCCCAATTTGGGTTTTGAGGGGTTGAGGGGGAGCGGGGGGTCAGGGGACACCCTTTAGTCCAACTCCCGTGGGAATCGGCCCAGTAGTTTGTGAGATATGGGGTCTCAAAACTTTTAAAAATGGCGGATCCAATATGGCCGCCAATTTTTAAAAATTCCCCACGCCTAAACTATTGGTCGTAGAGAAGCGGGGTTTTTTGCGATGTGGTGAGGGGGTCGAAAACCATAAGTGAGGGTGGTCAAACTTCAAAAAGGACCACTTTATGGAATTTCGACCTTTGACCCCACCAGACCGCAAGAGGAGGGTTTTTTAAGCCCTACAGTTGAAACCCCGACTCTCTAGGTCCAATACTTCCGGAGAAAAACCCCGGTCAAGTTTTTGGCCCCCAAAAACAAAATGGCCGACTTTTGGGCCAAAACTGAAATTAAGGCCTAGAGCCTCCAAGTTTGGGCTTTGGGATGATGCCCTAGGTATATAAAACCTATGGTGGACCTGATTTCACCCCAAAATTACACCCCTACAAGTAATGACACAAAATAACATAAAAATTTAAATAATTCCTAAAATATACACGCTAAAATTATAAATGGAGTACCTAAAAATAAGGGGGATAAAGCACTATAATACACAATTAAAAAGTTTTTAAAAACACATAAAATAAAGCCGCAATTGAAGGGGGAAGTTTCAACCCCTATTTTCAAAAAATCATAAGTCCAAGGATATTAGTCCGATTTCAAAAATTTAAATTTTGGTAGAGAGAGATTTACTAGATCTATAATAATAAAATATAACAAAATATACTATACTACAAAAATTTTGAGTTATGATTTTTTGAAAATTTTTAAAACTTTAAACTTCTAAAACTTAGCTTCTATAAATCCGATTGAAGTGCTCGAAGCGTCGGATGTCTCGCCTCAGTGTCCCCTTTCAGCCTCGTCTGCTCCTGATGCTCGGAGAAAGCGGGTTCGGTGACCTCGTGGCGACTCGACCACGTGTTGTCGCTTGTTTTCGGCTCCTAACTCCTCAGGCTTTAACGGCCCAGGGGAGCTGCTGACGTCGGCGGGTAGAGGGCGCCGAGACGTACAATATGTCGTCTCTGACGCTGTTGTAGCTCGTGTGGTTCCCAAGATAAAGCTCGGGAAGTGGGCGAAAACTTAGGTTTTCGAGGTTATAAAACACTTTTACGCTAATAACTTCGCACACACTTCACCGATTTTCGCACTTTTTTCACTGCCGTGTGGGGCGTAAAAATACGCAACTTTTGACATATAGCACTTGGTGATCCGATGAGAAAAACCACACTTTTTGAATTTTTTGCTGCGGAGCGATATGTTAGCACTGCGGGAGCTCAGACGCAACTGGGTTAGGTTAGGTTAGGTTAGGTTAGGTTAGGTTAGGTTAGGTTAGGTTAGGTTAGGTTTTTTTTTTTTTTTTTTTTTTTTTTTTTTTTTTTTTTTTTTTTTTTTTTTTTTTTTTTTTTATTCTCTGCTCCCCAGCCATTAGCCAGGACTTTATTTACCTATTTTACTCATTCATTCCAGTTCACACTTTTATGCTTCTCGTACTTTTATGCTTCATTCTTTGTCTTTCTTTCATCCATCCACATTTTTACTATAACTGGCGGGGTAGCCAGCCTAGTTTACTCTACTTTTATTTTCTTATTTCTATAGAGACAGGGTAAATAAGGGTTACAGGTTTTCCAATATTTCTTTTTTACAATGCATTATCAGACAGGTAATCAAGGGTTACATACCTTGTTTTTTGCAGTTTTACATTTCTACCTTTTTTCTGTTTAACAATTTTACTGTATTTTAGCCACTTTTACTGTAATGTTTACATTAACATTTATTAAATACTTAATTATTTATACTAATTTTTTAAACATTTTTGAAACTTATTTTATAGTCTTATTATATGTGCGTTTACAATTTATATATTTTTAAGCTCTTAACCTATTTATTATCTTAAGCTAGTTTCTTACAGCTACTTACAGTTCACATTTAAAGTTTTTATTTCTAGGTGATAATGATTATATCGTTCTACGTTGGTACTTTGTTATTATGTACGTATATGACATTTTATAACATATGGGGAGATTTTAGTATTACTTATCAATTTAGTCTACTTACATTACTATTACATTATTACTTGACTTATTTACATACGCTTGTTCCAATATATGAGGACCCACTTATTTTCTATTTTGTCTACTTCCTAATATTATGTGACGTGTTTTATGCCTATTATACTTTAGTTTACAGTCTATATACAAGGGCAGTTTAAATATATTCGAAATATATTGACTAGTCCCATTTCTTAGTCTTTTGCTTTGTACTCTGGTGTTTTGAGGCTTGTTGTTTGTGTGCTTGTTATTTCTGTTTTAATTTTGTTTTAAAGTTTTCTGATGTTAATTGCCAAATGTTCTATTGTCATTAGTTATATATTTCGCAGAAATATATTTCCTAATTTATATGTTTGTACCGAAATACCATTGTCTCAGTTTCATATTGAGACTCTGGTATCTGTGTGTGTTTTGTGTGCGTGTGTAAATGTTTAGTGTTCGTGTATGCTGTCTGTGTAGGCCGTTGTAAGTCTTGCTAGGTAGTCCCATTTCTGTCTTGTTTGGCAGGTTGCGCTGAAGGCGTTGTGGTCGGCTTTATGCCCTAGGGGTGCACAGTTGCAGCACTCCGGGGGTGATCCAGTGATCATTAATTCGCATTTGTCCCGCAAATGCGAACCCCCGCAGTGGCTGCACCTATCCTCCCCGCGGGTGCAGAACTTTCTGCCGTGTCCATATGCCAAACACTTCGTGCATTGGATGAGCGGCGACTGGTCCTCCACCCTGACCCTTTGCAGGTCAATGTGGAGGGCACCAGCCGCGGTCATCCTCTGCCAGCTCAGTGGGTCCACCTGCAAGACTACATGGTTTGCGTGTGTGTTTCTAGTCCGCTTTTTATATTTCATCCTTATCCTAGTGTCCTCTTTTCGCCCCTCGAAGATCTCCGGGTTCTGGCAGATTATGGCGTCGACTATACCGTCGTCACCATCGTCCGTCAGAACGTCCTTTAATATCACGAGGGGGTCTTTGTTGGGTATTTTTTCAGCTTTTAAATTTTTGTCTTTCATAATTTTTTCGGTGATCTTATCTAGGTCTCTCC
Organism: Chrysoteuchia culmella; assembly: GCA_910589605.1. NCBI lineage: Eukaryota > Metazoa > Arthropoda > Insecta > Lepidoptera > Crambidae > Chrysoteuchia > Chrysoteuchia culmella. Next base: position 29,800 of record OU342671.1, on the reverse strand, counting down.
TGTCTCTGCAGCTTAATATGACTTTTTGGTCTTTCACTTTGCGGATTTTATCCACACGTATGCCCCCCGCCCTGGCGTCAACCGCCCTCCTTACTCGTTGGAGGACCTCTTCACTTGTCTCCTGGTCGTCTTCCGAAGTGATGACGATCGACTCCAGGGTCGGGGGGAGCTTCTGTGGTGGAGCTCTGGCTACGACAGCGGCATAGGTGGCTGAGGTGTTTTTTGCCACTTCCTGGTGGATGGGGTTTTCCAACTTTGTTTCAATCTTAGCGAACTGAGCTATAAGTTCACTATTTTTGTTTTTTAACTCCTTGGATAAGTCGCCGAACTCCTCGTAGACTTTTATCTGGTTTTCCCATGTTAGTCTTAGATCGTCTGGAGTAACTGCCGCGTCTTCCCTGTCTATATAGGCCTCTATCTTTTCCAGCTGTTGGTGTATTACGTCGTGCCCAACGCTCAACGTGTCAATTTTTTGTTCAATAATTAGGTTATTACCTCCTGAGATATTTGTCCCGGTTTCCCTTTGTTCCTTGATGAGCGTCTGGAGGGTTTGGATGGCGTTATCCATTTTCTCCAGTCGCTCATCAAGGGCGGGTTAGGTTTTTTTTTTTTTTTTTTTTTTTTTTTTTTTTTTTTTTTTTTTTTTTTTTTTTTTTTTTTTTTCCTACTTCTCCCCAGACTTAATCCGGGACTTTTTATATCTAGGTGTTTTTAATTTCTTTACTTGTTTTTATTTTAATTTCCTCTCGCACTTGCTTCATTCTGTATCATTCACTTATCCATCCACATTCTTACAGTATCTGGTGGGATTCCAGTATATCTATTTATTTATTTTTATTTCTTATCTTTATTTACTGGGCTTTTAATTTTTACTTTGTTTTATTTGCTTAGTTTTACATTTTCTTGTAATTTTTGTACTTTGAGACATTTTTATATTTCTTTTTGTGTGTTTGCTTACTTATAGTTGTCTAATCTTATCTCTTATTTCTTATTTCTATGTTTTTTAAAATTTTTTAATAACTGTTACTGGTTTATCTATAGATTTCATTTATCATTCTATTCACTTTTTGCTTTACTTTACATTTTCTACTTTGGCCACTTATGATATATGCTTTGTGACATTTACATTTCTATTTCTTTGTTCGCCAACTTATAATTGTCTAATCTTATCTCCTATTTCTTGTTTTCTACATTTGTTTTCCTGTTTTCAACAATTATTATTGTTCTTGTGCTTTTATTCTATTTATTATCTAATTTTATCTTATAATTCTCATCTAGTATATTAGCGGTTTTAGTATTTTCTATTTTTAAAGTGTGTTTAGTTATTCTAATTCCTGTCTTTGTATTACAATTCTTTGCTTACTTGCTATAGACTAATTTTACTACTGCATCAGTTACAGCTTACATTTGCGTTAAGTTTCAGCTAGAGTACATGTCTACTTTTCTATTTTCTATTAATTTTATTCTATGGTTATTGACACATTCTATTTGTACATTTTTATCAATTTTTCTTACGAATCCACCTCGTTGTTCAAGTTTTTAGAACTATTGTTGTATGTTGCCTATCTTATTTTCTCAGTCGTCTTTTATAGCAGGGTAGATTTTTATATATTCTGTATTAATATATAATTCTTTCCCTTTTTTTACACTTGATTTTTTATCTCTCATTTTCTCGGCTTGTTTTATTATAGTTTCAAAAGTTGTTTGTTTAATGTTGTGTTATTTTGTGTTTCTATTTAATTTTACAGTGTGTGAATTTTGTATTTTACTTAGGTTTTTATTAGATTTTAATAGCTTTATTTTATATAATTTTTCTTATGAATCTACCTCGTTATTTATACTTTTAGAACTATTGTTGTATGTTGCCTATCTTATTTTCTTAGTCGCCTTTAATTGCAGGGTAGATTTTTATATATTCTGTATTAATATATAATTCTTTCCCTTTTTTACACTTGGTTTTTTATATCTCTCATTTTCTAGGCTTATTTTATTATTGTTTCAGAAGGTTGTTTGTTTAATGTTGTATTATTTAATTTTACAGTGTGTGAATTTTGTATTATACTTAGGTTTTTATTAGATTTTAATAGCTTTCTTTTATATTTACAAAATATAGAAGTCTAATTTTTTAATTTGTTTAGTGCCTTGATATTGTGATTTTAAAGTCCATTTTAAAATCTCAGTATCGTATTTGCAATTTTATATTTGTTTTAAAATGTGTATGCGGTTGTAATTCTGGCCAAATAATCCCATTTTTGTCTGGCGGTACAGGTTTCGCTAAATGCGTTGTGGTCAGCTCTGTTTCCCACGGGAGCACAGTTGCAGCACTCCGGAGGCGATCCAGCGATCTTAAGTTCGCATTTGTCCTGCAAATGCGATCCTCCGCAGTGGCTGCATCTATCCTCTTCGTGGGTGCAATATTTTCTCCCATGCCCGTAGGCCAGACATTTTGAGCATTGGATGAGCGGTGACTGGTCCTCCACTCTGACCCTCTGGAGGTCAATGTGGAGGGAACCAGCCGCCGTCATCTTCTGCCAACTAGTTGGGTCTACTTGGATGACTACGTGTTTTGAGTGTGGATTTTTTGTGCGTTTTTTGTATTTTACCCGTATGCGAATGGTGTCTGTATCTCTGTTTTCAGATATCTCGGGGTTCTGTCGGAGCACCGCTTCGACGATTTCTTCGTCGCAGTCTAGCAGCACATCCTTCAAAACCACCAAGGGATCTTTATTTGGTATCGGCGTGGCTTTCAATTTTTTGTCTTTAGTTGTGATGCGATCTGTTATTTTGTCTAAGTCCGTTTTATTTTTACAACTCAGGATAACTTTTTGATTCCTGGCCTTCCGGATTTTATCCACTCGAAGGCCCTCGCCCTTGGCGTCGACCGCTCTCCTTACTCTCTGGAGGACTTCCTCTCCGGTCTCCTGGTCGTCCTCTGAGGTAATAGCGATCGACTCCAAAGTCGGGGGGTACTTTGGTGGTGGGACCCTGGCCGCGACGCTAGCATATGTAGCAGAGGTGTTAATGGATCCCGTTTCTTTGCGGACTGGGTCATTTAGCCTAACGTCGATACCGTCTACTTTAATGCTCAACTGTTTGCTGGCGTCCTGCAGTTCCGTTAATTTACCGTCCAGCAGAGAAAAGGCTGTATCGCTGCCTGCAGTGTTGGTCACGTATTTCCCGTCAATGTGCCCCTTTAATTCCTCTTTAGTTACCGCCATCTCCTCTATGATGGTATTACACGATTTTTCCGTGTTTCGTACACATCTCAATACCTCTTCCTGGTCTTCAGCGAGCGCCTGGAGATTTTGGATAATGTTTTCCATTTTCTCCAGTCGCTCACTAAAGACGGCAGTGGGTGGTGTTCCGAGGCTCGTGCTGGCCTGCGGGATGGGTGGAGCTTGGCAAGGTGTTTTGGCTAATATGTTCTCCATCTCGCGAGACCTTCTCGATACCTCGAAGAGGAGCGTCAAGCCCTGATCTGATGTTTCTTCTAGGAACTGCTTTATGTCTTTTCTCATCCCCGTGAAAGTTTTAATTTTCTCGGGGATGGCATCTAATAACCCCATTAGTGTCCCTAATAGTTTGTCCGTAGGGGTTCTGTCCTTACTCCCTTCCTCCTCTGCTCTCGACACTTTCAGCATTTTTGACAGCTTGGACTTATTTCTGCTGGCGCCTACGTATACCTGGGCTGCATCCTCAGGTCGATAAAGGCCTACCGAGATGTAGGTTGGTAAGGCTGTCGTCGGAGCTCTAGAGGATACGGGAGTGGAAGATGTGGAGGACATTGCCGCGGAGACTATGCGGGGAAGCAGTGCCGGAGATCGGGTCTTTTGAGATGGTGAGATGGTTACCGTTTTGGGGCTTGGTTGCCTCTTGCCGACAGGTGGCGTGTGGTACATGGTGGATGTATGTACGAGAGGCGTGGGAGCGTCAAGTGAGTTAGAAGTGTGTAAATATTTGTAAATGTGTATAAATGGTCTTTCAAACCTTATTTTCTTCGCACTTATATCCACTCTAGGATTCCGCGCGAGACTCCACGAAGGTAAATTATTTAAAGATCAAATTAAAATATAAAAAATTTAAGGACGTGTCCCTATCGTTATAATAAATAATTATAAATTCCGTCTCTATCTCAGATAGACGACGTCCGTTTTTCTGATTTATAGAAATCAAGTTAGGATCCGCTTAAAATATGGTTTTTGTTTATCAAAAAATTTCGCTCAAGCCAACCGGTCCAGGTCGTAAATGACTAAAGGGTGGGTGGGCGGGCGAAATTTTTGACTTCGCGTCGTCTCAGCGTCGCGCGCGGGGTGTCGTCGGGTAGGGCTCGACGAGGCGCAACTGGATGGCGAATAATAACTGAAACGGGCCTGTAAAAATTTTCGTGTAGGTCGAAAAAACTGAAATTTTGCTAAAATTTGGGGTTTAAAATTTGAATAAGTCAAAAAGTATGGGCCGCAGAGCGACGGGAACGGCGGGGTTGTGCTAGTTAAGCCGAAATCTATGATATCAGCAGAAAAAAGTTTGGAAATTTACGAATTTTTGTCCAATTGAAAATTTTTACTATGAAAATATTAAGTCAAAATGTGAAAAATCGTGATAAAATAAATTTTGTAAGCCTAATATGCAATAAAAAACGTTTAATAATCGGGGATCACCGATATCAATGCAATGAATTTATAAAAGTTTGCAATATTTCAGTTTAAATATGCGAAGATAAAAAACCGGGCGGGTTAGGTTAGGTTAGGTTAGGTTAGGTTAGGTTAGGTTAGGTTAGGTTAGGTTAGGTTAGGTTAGGTT